>JARDYH010000001.1:55127500-56377500 GCA_029215795.1 Anniella stebbinsi
ATGGTCTGATGGTTCTCCAATATCCCTAGTTGGGAGCGATACTGACTCTGATACTGGATAGCCATAACAAATAATAGCCACTGATAGTTACCTTTTTCTCAAGAACTGGCCTTTAAATTCACATGAGTTAGGAACACAAGTCATTCTATTGTTCTTTGCTAGATCTTGGGCCAGACTAAAAGTTCTGCTATGTGTGATTGGCTTACTTACTTCTGTGTAAGAGCATCATCACACTGGAGGTTTAATGCGCATCTGCCAATGACTTTGATCCACTTTTTCAGCACTGGACTACAATGACGTCATCCCTGTCATGCTTTTCTCTCACTCTGAGCGAGTCCAGCTCTGAAAAAGTGGTTCAAAGTCACGGCAGATGTGCATTAAACCTCCAGTGTGAGGACACTCTAAGTGTGTGTGGCTCCAGTTTGAATTGTGGCAATGGCGATTTGGCAAGGGGAAGCTCACCCCTTCCATTTTTGTCCTAAAATTCCACTGGGGGCATAAAAATGGGGGGGGATGCCCCTTGCAGGTAAATAAGCCAATGATGCAGCGCTCTGCTATGCATGATTTGCAGAACATTTTGTTTGGCCCTTTGGCTTAGTCACAAGACAGCTGATTGAGAACACTCTGCCACGTACCGGCAGTGGAAAGATCTGTTTTGCTCGAATAAATAAAACCATCAGATATGTATAACATCAGAATATATTTCTTTCCTACTCAGATTCTGGTCCTGCATCTACACCATCTGTGGCAATATATTTTTAAGCTCTGGTTTCGTAAAATGAAAAATGATCTGTTGTTGAGATATAAGGGCAGCATTTGTAATTTTTGAAAGTTTGGTATTGTCAGACATCTGGTGATGCTGTAAGAGATGCCTCCTCCTCCTCCTCCTCCTCCTCCTCCTTTTCTTTTTACCTTGAATTTTCAGATATGATTGCTAAACTGGATAAGAATGGGACATAGGTTTGATTCTTATGTGCTAAAATCTTCACATTACAGTCTTTGCTTGGACAGGTTCCTACCTAGTCCCTGGCATAGATGCAAAATCTTTGGGGACACTTTTCAAGCAGGTAACCCTTGGAATCAAAGTGATGCCAAAGAATATTACAATGAACTTGAGCACCTAGACATGTTGTTGTTGTTGTTGAAAGCGACCTCCATGGTTTAGCACACCAAAAGACAGAAAATAAGGGCTAACCTACACCTGCAGCCCTTTCTCTATGGAAGAAGGATGCTTCCACATGTTCTCCACTTCCGGGATTACCACTCATGGGGTACATGTGAGTGATGTTTACCAGAATTCCAGGAGTGCCTATCCGAGAGCATGTCAGCCCCCTGTGGGCAGGGCTAGGCAGATGACTTATACAAGTGCTCTTGCCATGATACACCTGTCTACGGGGCAGAGGTTGTTGTTTTTTTATAGACTTGTGAGGCATGCACACATGCGCAGCCACATATGGGGTGATATGAACTCCTTCGAATATGTGCTCCTGCACAGAGCTATGGTTGTATTAAAAAACAAAACAAGGGTACTTGGTGGTGAAACATGCAGTAGAAATGGCAGACAGGTCCACTCCCACATACCTCCGATACCAATGGACAGCTGTTCACTGAGCCCACAACTCATGACGAACAACAATGACCTCGCAAAGGGGGGGGCACACCACACATATTCTTCAGAATGGAAGCGGGAGAGCGGGGGGAAATTCAACAAAAGCAATCAGGGATATTCTGGAATAAATGAGAGGTGGAACCGAGATCACTGTGAGAGCAGGTGAATGTCATGTGCCCCGTAAGTGATGACTGTGATGCAATACTGCAACAAATGGCTGGTGTAGACTTCCCCTAAGAGTCCACAAACCTTATAACACCCTGCACATGAAGACTAATCTAAGGGTGATATACTGCTAAGTAGGGATGTGCAGGGCCAGGAAAAGCGGTTTGGTATCGGGACTTTCGATTTTGACCTGATTTATATCGGGAAAAATAGGAGGTCCCTCATATCGCTTTGGATCCAATTCCGATATGAAATCGGACCTCTGTTTTTAATCAGACACCATTTTGAATTATTTTCCCCATAGCCTTCTATTGTTGTAAAGAAATGCCAATAACTTTTTTATTATTAAAGATAGAAGCATGAAACCTGGCCACTTTGCAGATGGGTTTGAGGTACTTCTGTGTGAGAAATGTCAGAAATATTGGTGCAGGCATTTTGTGGCTATGATTTTTTTTTATAAACAATCCAGGAATGCCTATAGCTTTTTTATTTTTAAAAAATAAAAATAAAAATAACACATGAAACTTGGCCACATTGCAGATGGTATGTTGCTACTCATGTATGTGAAATTTCAAAAACATAGGTGCTTGCCTTTGGTGGTAATTAATTTTTGAAAAATGGGTTGCAGTGGGAGAAATACAGTTATGCCTTCAACTTGTTCATTTTTAAAGATTGAAGCATGGAACTTGGCCACATTAGAGATGACATGTAGTTAGTGATGTGTCAGAAATTTCAGAAACAGGTTCAAGCGTGTAGTGGCATGGTATTTTTTGTAAAAATGAGGAAAGAAACACATTTAACTTTTTTTATTTTTAAAGATAGAAGCATGAAACTTGGCCACATGGCAGATGGGTCTGAGGTACTTAAGTGTGAGAAATTTCAGAAAGATAGGTCCAGGCATTTTGTGGCTATGAATTTTTTACTTTGAAAGTTCCAAAAGTTCCAAAACAGTGGGTTTGACAGCTGTCAAACCGCACCCCCCTCCCCCCTTCTCCCCCCTCTGTCAGCTGTCAAGCCCACCATTTTGGAACTTTTGGAACTTTTAAAGTAAAAAAATCATAGCCACAAAATGCCTGGACCTATCTTTCTGAAATTCCTCACACATAAGTACCTCAAACCCATCTGCCATGTGGCCAAGCTTCATGCTTCTATCTTTAAAAATAGAAAAATTATAGGCATTTCTTTAAAGCAATAGAAGAATATGGGAAAAATCATCTCAAAATGGCATCCGATGTTCCAATTTTATCCAATTTGAATCAGATTTTTAAAAACTCAGATCGGATAACATCGAAGCATGTGAAAAAAAATCGGTATCGGATGTCTGATTTCCCCCAATTCGTTTCGGAATCAGACATCGGATCCGATACAATGCACATCCCTACTGCTAAGTTCAACTACAACATAGGAAGAGGTACACCCAGTCTCTTCCAGCAATAAAAAAGGGGGGCAGGGGTAAAGACTGTTGATTCACAGGGGATTATAATTAGTGGATTCCGTTCATAAGAACATAAGAAGAGTTGTATTGGATCAGACAAAGGATAAATCTAGTCCAGCATTCTGTACACACAGTGACCAACCAGCTGCCCATGGAAAACTCATCAGCAGGACATGAGTGCAGCAGAACACTCCCATCGAAGTTCCCCAGCAACTGGTGTACATCGGCATATTGCCTCTGATCCTGGAGTAAGCTTATAAGCATAGGCTTGTCACGTGAGTCCGACTGGATCTGTGAGCACAGTGGATCTCCCTGCATCTGGCTCTCACATACCCAGTTTGATGCCCCAGCAGTGAGTGCATACCACTGCCGAGTGCTTGCGAAACTTCAGCAAGCCCTCAGCAGCCACCTGCAGCCACTGCGTAACTGTGCATTTTCCCCTTCCATGCAAATGGCGGCCACCATTAAGACGAAAGGGGGAAATGCACAATTTCTGGAGCTTCTGGAAATTGTGTGGTTCCCTCCCCTCAAGCCAAATGGGGCACCAAAGGGTAAACCTTGCACTAATAGTCCCCCATTGGTGCAAGGGGGGGAATGTGCAATTTCCAGAGCAAATGCCATGTAGCCACCTGTTTTAACTCCAAAGTACCAAAATGGTCTTTCTGGAAAAGTAATGTTGCATAGATTGAGTCCAGAAAGGGGCCATCTACGCAACATTACAGGTGTAAAATGGCCAGTTATGGGCCTGTAATCTATGCAACCACAGATGACCCTTTTACTGCCACAATCTATGCAACATTAGTTTTCTGGAAAGACCCAAGCCACCATTTTGTGTAAAAAAAAAATGACAGCTCAGGGAATAAGCAGGCATCTGACCTTATTTGCAGACTGTGCAGTGCTCAGCAAACAGATCCAGTAAAGGCTGCATGGTCTGCAAGAGGGGGGCTGAAAGGGGTTTCTTGGACTCCATTCCCATATTGGACGCCCACGACATCCATACATTCTGGCCCATTTTAGCAGGATCGGGCTGATAACACGGTGCCCCAAAGCATGATGATAAATGCCTATTACTAACATCATAGCCCTAAGCAGGTGTTCAGCCCGGACATGCGAGGGCTAAAAGTGTGGAGTGGGGACATACACAAGCCTTGCACCCAACGTTTTCTCCCCTGTCCTCCATGTTCCCATCCTTGCTATGTCGAGCAGCATGGTCTGAAGTGGTCTTCTACATGCGTTCACTTGAACATGAGTAGAATCCTCTGCACCGTTGGGAATCCTGCTAGATCAAGGTTCTAGATTGCATGGAACCTTTGACTAATCAAAAGAAGCAGAAGCCCCATTCACACTGTGCTGCTCAATGGAGTAAGCGCAAGACTAGGGAGAGCGGGACAGGCGCATACAGGGGTGGGGCTTGCGTGCCTGCCCTCACCTCTCCTTTAGCTGTCATGAGTGCAGGCAAAATACACAAGCCGGGGAGGCTGGTGGCTCCGACGTCAGTGGGGTGGTGAACCTGCTCTTGATTTCAGTCAGAACCAGGCAGCACCTTGGATAGCTCCTTTAAGGATTGGACTGGTTCTGACAGAAACCCGAAGCAGATTCACCATGCCACTGACATCACAGCTACTAGCTTCCACTGCGCATAGGCCTTATGTGACAGACTTCAGTGAGTTCTACAGAATAACAAGTTGAATTACATAAATGTGTGTGTGTAGAGAGATAGAGAGAGAGATGATAGAGATAGATGATAGATAGATAGATAGATAGATAGATAGATAGATAGATAGATAGATAGATATCAGGGCATGGTATCTCCTAATTTTCTTTTATTTCACTTTTTTTAAAAAATATATAGGCACCCTGTTGAATGGTTGGAAGATGAATTCAGATTATATGATCGTAATATTCATTTTTTTTTTCAATAGATTTTTATATGCTTCACTGTAAATAATACATTTTCTGGTTTTCATCTCTTTTGGCATCACACTGAAGTAAAACTGATGGCTTTGTAACTGAAAATCAATGACACATGCTAATATTTTCTAGTGTTTTCAAAAGTACAAATCTCACAGACTATGTGAAGGGCTTTGCCAAAAATGTGTGTCATGGGTTAAATGATTTTGAAATCTTTATACAGGCACCAAGATGCTCGCTCCACAATATTCAGGAATTAACATGGATAGTAAAGGAAAATAACCGGTGGAATATGAATTTGCCAGCCATGCAAGCTCTCACACTTGAATTATATTCAACACTCATAGATGTTGAAAACTCAGCTATGATTATTGAAGTTCTTTTTCACCAGCAAGTGTACTACAAGTAGTAATTGTTAAGCCTGCCAGAGAAATATAAAACTTGACATTCAGATAAATTATTGCACTCATAAAACTCCTAATTCTGATGCAAAAATGTTGGCACCCACTTTGAAAATCTACCATGCTTTCAACAAATCAGCTTATGAATCACACTTGCATAAGTGAGCGTTACATATTTTCAAGATATCTGCATTCTTGTGAGCCACTGGCACCAAACCACCTTAAATTTCATGATAGATTTATCCCCCCCCCCCCGTTCCATAGTATTTTCATGTGTGAAACATGCATTCTTGAAAACCATTGTTCACACAGCCTTAGAAATACCAAAACTGGGATGCAGCATGCATAAAAACATCTCGGACTTTTAATAGAACAAAACCATTGACAGTACTAAAGGGATAGCAGTGCAAATAGGACTTGAATAGGAAGTTGGGAAACAAGACCAAATACGTTAGGTACGCCAATTGATGATGTGTGGAGATCAGACAAATGAAGCCAAACTGATCCTGGAAGAAGGTAAGCATTCTAATTACAATGAGACTCTCTTTTTATTATAATATTAGCAAAAGGCACCTCTTTATAGTGAGTGGAGCATATGTGAGGAAGGAGTGATTGTAAATTGTAAACACAGCTAGAGTGTGCACTCTGCAGTGTAACTCTATGTGCTCTGTGCATACCAGGGATGTTAGAGAAATCTGTTTGTGGGTTTTCCCTCCTCGTTGCTAACCTTACTCTTTCTCTACCTCCTTGGGCTCATCTACACCTATGAGCCTTCCGGGATGGGGAGGGGGGAAGGATCTCAGGCTTTCCAGCTTCCGGGATCCCCCCCCCCCCAAGTGGCCAAACGCCAGTGCAACATCCCGGAAGCTAAGAGGGATGTTCCGGCATGGTGTGGTTTTTTGGTTATTTTAATTTTTTTAAAAAAAGAAGGAGTTGGTTGCGCAATTGCACAGTCCCAATCCTCCGAAAAAGTAAGTGGAAAAAAACCCCTGTAAAACTCGGCACTGAAAAGCACCTGCAGCCATCCTGGAGATGGTGAATTTGCTCCCCCCCCCAACCCCGATGGGCACGGAGTCACCCTGTGAAGCTCCGTGCCCATTTAAAAAGCCCCACTACTCACGGGGAGCAGGTAGGACCTGGGAGACTGTGCCATACCGCCCGCGGTCCTTGTGGTTGTCCTGGGATGCAGGAAAAACTGGGATAAGTGTCATCCATTTTATCCTTGGCAAAGTGAGTGGTCATCCCTGGTTGACCCCGGGATTCCCTGTATGTTGTTTGGATGCACAGGGACAACCTCGAGCTGACCCTGGGATAAATGGATGGTGTAGACATGTCCCTGATCTTGCTCTTTTCCCCTCCCCTCAGGCTCTAGTTTCACCATTTCTCTCCCCACCTCTTTACCTTACAGTTTATCTCCCTCCCAGCCTCTAGTATTGCTTTTTCTCTCCTCACTATCCCTTTGCCTTGCTATTTCCTTGCTCCCCTCTGCCTTGCTATGTATTGGGGGGAGATAGGAGTCTACTTCCGGTTTCATCGCAGAACTGGGATCTGAGCACTACAAGAAGAAGGTTTCCTTTCCTGCTTTTCTGCTACACTACCTCTTGGTGGCACCACAGTATAGCAGAATAGTGCAATTACACAAGTAGAAAAAGCATTTTCTTTGGCTTTAGGAATAATATTGCATTTTTCCTGTTCTAAAAAAATGCCAAATGTGCTCTTTACAAACAGGAGGGAAAGTGGAGGTTCACGACATCATCTAAAAAACCTGTAAACCACCATGAATTAGGGAATGATGAGCGCGCAATAAATGCCTAGTGTGGAAAATCTCAAATCTTGCATACAGGGACTGTCCTGTTTAACTGATTATATGTAAGCCTCCCTGGGAGCATTTTTGGATGAAGAGCAATGTAAAATACGTTGAATAAATATGTCAATGAATAAATGGATAAGAATTCTAACCATTAACAACAGATGATGTTGCATCCAGATTTTGGCATGTGCAACTGGACTGAAGTGGACTCCTACAGCCCTCCTCCTCACAATACCCCCCGACTGTGCTACTCAATTTCAGGGGGCCTTGTTGAATGGGATGAGCTGTGGTCTGGAGAAGGTGGGGGGGATCCCTGAAAATTGGCTGGAGGCTTCTTCCCTGAGTGGAGCCCTTCTGTCAATAAAAGTCTGATCCTAGCTCTTTATTATTATTTACACAGTGAGCAATGCTCTACAGGCTAGTTTACAGAGTTTTGCAAGCAAATAAAAGACAGAGCTCTGACAGAAGATGCTTACAACCATTGACTCAACCAGATATGGCTTCCCTCTTTACCTTTGCCTCCACTCCTCCCCTTCCTATGTTAGTTCTGTGTTGAATTTTAGATTGTAAAAATCAATTGGATCCAAACAGGAATGAGTGGGACTCCACTTGTGCAACAGGGATTTCCTGGCTCCTCCTCCAATATAGCCCTGTGCGCCCCACTATCTGCTTCTGAAATTCAAAGGCCCCTCTGGAATGGCATGGGGTGGGAAAATGGGTCTGTAGGGAGATAGGGAAATCAGAAGAAGTTGAGTATGCTGTTTGGTGCAGGTGCTTGTCAATAATAATAAAAATAATAATAATAATAATAATAATAATAATAATAATAGAGAAAAATATACACCACTGGCTATGGAAGTTCAAGAACTATGGTAACAGAAAAAGGTCACAAGTATTCTGTTAGTCACATCAGTCACTGGCATCACAAAAAAAAACTATACAGACAAGCTCCAGAAACTGGGCCTACCAAAATACATCCACACCAACATCCAGAAAGCTTAAACTTAAAACATGTTCAATAGTAAGGAAGTTTCTGAGTCAGTAAAGGACGGCATAGCTTGGCAAAGCCTGTCATGTCCATCTAGAAAAATTGCCACGAGCGAGAAAAGAGAGATGATAATGAAAGACATCAGAAGGAGAAGAGGGAAAAGAGAGGCAACAGAAAGATGGAGGAGGAAGGCTAACAAGAAATGTATGTGGGAAAATGGAGCATTTGTACCTAGACGTCATTTCAGTTGCAAAGATGTGGGAGTTCAGTCAAGATTTTAGGGAACATGTGGGCTCTGGGAAGAGATTTGGAGATGAATCAGCAGAAATACAAATGTGGTTCTGAAAAAGCACTGTATCATTGTCTAGATCCTAAGGTTTATATAGCTGTATAGAAAGTCACCAGCGATGCAAGTCCTGATAAAGCTATCAAGGGTAATGGGAGGGATAAGCGTACCATTGAGAAGATGGGCTTTATTAGGTAGTGAAATGCAGTTTGTAAAGTACAGAGATGGAAAACTTATTAATATGCACACAGCTGTTATCACCACCAGGTTTGTCTCTCCCTCCCCACTGTAAAATCAATTCAGAGAGAAACATCAACACTAGAACAATTTGTCAAATTCTCTGGGTTCCGATTAGATCAAATGAAGAGTTTTCTGTTCCACTGAGAGCGTTGGTATCTTTCAAAGCCAAGAAAAAACAGCCGTGGTGTTTGCTGATGCATATCCCATTATCTTCAACACATTGTACACAACTGCCTTTGTTTTTCTGCTTAATTTAAATCTAGCGGACAGAGACTTGGAGGGACATTAATTACTGGTGGGGACGGTGGAGGTTTTTTGTAACAAGGTCTGCTAGGAAAAGAAGACGTGGTGAATCAATCTAACACTGCCTTTCCCAAACGGTTGCCCTCCAGATGTATTGGATTACCACCATTGGTCATGCTGACTGGGGATGGTGGGAGTCGTGATCCAACATATGAGAGGACACCAGGTTGCGTAAGGTGCATTTCATACACCATTTTGTCCAGTGGCTTAGCGCTGCAAAGTCTTCTTCCATCCAAGATTTTAAAGTTGCCAGTGCATGTACAGAATTGTGCAGTACTGGAAGCAAACTCTGTCATCATCATCATCATCATCATCATCATCATCATCAAATGTACAATACTTCAAGATAATTACAATCTCCTAATATATATAAAAAGTTACTTTATTGGCTGTCTATTCACTACTGGGCCAGGTTTAAGATTCTAGTACTAGGGTACAAAGCCCTAAACAATATGGGATCAGGATGCCCGAGAGAGCGCCTTCTCCCTTACCAACCTCCCCAGTCACTGAGGTCATCTGAGGGCCTGTTCCTGATGGTTCCACATGTGCCTATGGTCCAATTGGAGTCCACCAGAAGGAGAGCCTTCAGTGTGGTGCCCCCCTTCCTGTGGGATTCCCTGCCTTTGGAGATCAGGCAGGTGCCAACATTGTACTACTTCCAGCGCCTCCTGAAAATGTTGTTGTTTTAGGAAGCATTCCTGGAATGACCAGCTGTGGTTTTATCAGAACGTTGTTCTTTTAAAAAATGTATTCTTGATACCATGTTTTTATTCTGCTTTTTATTTATTTATTCTATGTGTTGTTCACTGCTCTGAAATCTTTTGGTATACAAATATTGTAAATAAATAAATAACTGAAAATCAGCCATTTATCATCCAATATTAAATTCAATCTTTTCATCCAATGGACACTTTCACTAACATATGAGGAGTGGAGGAATTTTCACCAATTCTCCCTTCTCCCTGCAGCTGCCTGCATAATCAAAATCTGTTCCAAAGAGTTGGGCAATGGAAGGCACCATAGGGTGCTACACAGGCAATTGCCAAAAAATATTTCTTCCCCTCTCCCATTACAGGAGCCCTCTGCTAGACCAAAGACTTCCATGAATGGGAAGAGAATTATATATATATATATATATATATATATATATACACACACACACACACAGGCACAATATGTACCTGCCTGGATCCTAAAATCATCTTTAGGGTCCTTCTCTGTGACCCACCACCACCCCCGCCAAAGGAAGTGAGGCAGGTGTCTGCCAGGAGGAGGGTCTTCTCTGCTGTCAATGAATTTCTAGATCAGAGGTGGGCAACTTGTGGCCTTAGATATATTTTGGACTACAATTCCCATCAACCCTAGCCAGCATAGCCAATGCTGAGGTTTCATGGGAGTTGTAGGCCAAAATGTCTAGAAGGCCACATGTTTCCTCTCCTGGTCTAATTTATACCTACTAGAAACCAACTTGCATTTCTCTCCCTCCCTCAATGGGTCTACTGTAAGTGTGGCTAAGTCTGAACCCAACCTATAATACAGGGTTGGCTCCAACAACATCAACAACAATGGGGGTCAAAAGATAACCCTTTCTCAATCTCGTGCCCTTCAGATGCATTGGATAGTACTGCAATCCCCATCATGCCCAGCCACCAGAAGTAAGCCCCACTAAATTTCATGAATTTCCAGTAAGCGCGTATAGGTTCAACTAATTTACAGCACAGCCCTATGCATGTCTACTCAGGAGTGAGTCCCAGTGAGCTCAATGCTTATTCTGCGGTAAGTGGTTATAGGACTGCAGCTTCAGACTGGGTCCATCCCATAGCGTTTAATAGATTGGGGCTGGGTAGATGCTGGTTGTTTAGACCTTTTTTTTGTCAAAATAAGCATAGGGTTGCACCCTTAGGCTGCGTGCTGTCTTTACCAGGACCTCAAAGAAAAATAGATGAATCTATTCTGCTATACTTCTGCCTGAAATAAACTTATTCTAAGAATTAATCTATAGAATGAAGTGCCAGATTTCTGGACCAGGCTGAAAGTGAAGCTATATTTTGTATTTTTAACCGATCTTCATATTAAAAACATGTAGTAAAGCACATCAAAGGAAAAGGTTTAGCACAGTCCTCGCCTTGATAAGCCAATTTACTATGTATTCATTTATTTAGAAATTCTGCTCTTTGTGCAGTAGCTTCTCCTAACGCCTAAAAGCTAAGACATAAATTCCCAGTAGATCTAGGTTAAAATGAGAAACAAAGACCCACCTCTAACAATGGCACCACCTGATACATTACAATTATCTATTCCCAACAAAGGTGTCTTTTAAAATAACAGACATCCATTCAGCCCGGTGTGCAAATTGGATGCTAATTAAAACCATATGACTACCCGAGCCAATGCAGCTAAAAGGCATAAAGTAAATTAGCATTTTATTTACTGGTCATTAACATGAGGTGAGAAGCAGCTGATATTGCACTACTTTTAATAAGGTCACAACTACAATAAATTACTTTGAAACAAATTGGACACCATCACACAAGGATAAGCATTCTATACTTTCAATGAAGATAGGTCTTTTTCCACTCTGACATTACCTGTTGCATTCTGGGATAGGAGGGGCTTACTGTGGCTAGAAGCCACGAAGTTTTTGTGAGACAATTGCCAAGATGAATGGGAGCAGCGATCAATAGCTTGTGACCTACTAGTTCTTCCAAACAAGCCCAGTCCAAGTGTTGTAGGTTGGTCAAGATGACCACATAGACCTTTTCCAACTCCTGTGATTTTTGACTCTACGATTTCAGTAACTAGTGTTTCCAGTATCAGTAGATACTGTTCTGAAGATACCTCCAGTGTTAAGGCCATATGCCTATGTACACTGTTGATGGGGAACATGGGAGGGTGGGAGGGTGCTGTTGCACCCGTGTCTTGCTAATGGGTTTCCTGTGGGCATCTGGTTGGCCACTGGGTGAACACAATACTGGACTAGATGGATGAATTTATCTGTAATCTCTGATGAGAGCTCAAGATCACTCCCTCCCAAAAGAGATCCACCAGCTGCTGACTTCTCTACCTTCTGAGAGTCAGGGGAGAACCGTCTTGTTTACTGGATCTTTCCATGGATGGTGTGCTTGAGGTACACATTTTAGATGGCTCTTTGTGTTATGGTTTCTGCAAGCTGATGCTGCACAGGCTGATGGTCGACACTGCTTTGTTCCACTCTTACTGCTGTATGGAGATACAGATTCTTTTTTACTGGCTACGCTTTTGTTTTAACTGTTGCTGCATTTTTGTTGAAATTATTTAATTTCTTGAATACCGAATTGCAGGTCGCCGTGTGGCGAGAATTATTTTGGATGAATGAATGAGTGGCACAAAGTGGACTGAACATGGGCCACTATGATACTACCTGAGTTGTAGGTTTATGATGTTCTTATTAATAACGAGTGAACAGAATCTGCCTCCAGTATCAGAGGCAGCATGCCTATGCACATCAGTTGCTGGGGATCATGGGTAGGAGGGTGCTATTGCACTTGTCCTGCTTATGGGCTTTTCCATGGTCATCCTGTTCGCTGCTGTGTGAATGGAATATTGGACTGTAGGGACCCCTGATCTGATCCAGCAAGGCTCTTCGAATGTTCTTATGCGTTCCTGGTGCAGGGACCAGGAGGCAACACCTCTCAAAGACTTGACAAGAAATAGACAGTGGATGGTCAGTGACATTCTGATGATGCATTTCAATGGGAGCTGAGATGCTCCAAGAAGACATAGGAGGTGGGCAGAGATTATTCCTCTTTCTTCCCCGAGTAGCGAATGAGGTCTGTCTGTGTGTCTAGCAGGAAGTCGGTTGGTGGTGCAGAAACTGAGGCTGGGTTCGGACAACACTTTAGGCAACAGAGGGGGGAATAGCATACTGACCGTGCATTATTTTGGTGGCGGCGCGGCAGCACCCGCCACACGACATGTTGCCCTTCCCTTGTCGCACAGCTGAAAGTCCTGGCATCCTTTTGGGCTGCTGCGTCTCCTTCCTCCCACCTCCCTCAGTCCTCCAGCCATATCCCAGCATGCATCACAAGTTCTGCTGGCTGTATCGGAGCAGCCGGTTTTTTTCGGCTGCTCCGGCCGGCAAACTCTATGACCAAATGGAATAGTACACGGAGAGAGAGGGGTTCCCTCCACACAACACTTTTAACAACAGATTTTGGAATAAACAACATGCAAGCCTGTTGCTTTTCCCCGTTGTTTAAGTGCCCCAAATAGAGTACTATCAGTTGTGTGTGTGTTGTGTGTTGCCCTCCAAATGACATAATAAGCAACACAATTGACGATTGGTTTCCCCCCCTTGATTATTGTGTCATCCGAACCAGGCCAGTGTTTGAAAGAAGTCTGAGAGCTGACGTTGTTCTCTGCAGGAAGCCCTACAGTATTATGGGTTCCCCTAGACATTTGATGGGGAACAGAAATTTGTTGGTGTGCTAACACTATAAACTAGGGATGTGTATCGTATTGTTACGATGGCCAATAATGATCCGATAGGGTCATTATTGGACATCCGATTAACGATAACGATAAACATTCCAGGAGGCCCTAACTGATCCGATCCAAAATCCATATGTCCAATAACTATCGGACATATCGGATTATCGGACCTCCAGTTCAGGGCAGGCCCTCTCACCCTCCCTCCTCGCACTCCTTACTTGGGCATTCCCCACTGCCGTCCGCTGCCGTCCACTGCTCCAAACTACTGAGAACTAAGCTTTGCGGCTTAGTTCTCAGTAGAGCAATGACACGCCAGGTGATGACATCACTCGGAGCATCGTAGCTCTACTGAGAACTAGGCCACAAAGCCTAGTTTCCAGTAGTTCGGAACAGCAGACGTCAGCAGATGACGGACAAGGCCGCAGGTAAGGGGGGAGCTTTGGGGACCCCTCCCTCCCCCTCACGCTTCTTACCTGCGGCCTTCCCCGCTGCCACCGCCAGTCCATAGTACTGCTAAACAGGCTTTGCGTTACTCGACAACTCTCTGTACTGACGAACAGGCCGCAAAACCTGTTTAGCAGTACTATTGACTGGTGGCGGCAGCGACGACGGAGGAGGCGGTGGTGGCGGCGGCGGAGGAGGAGGCAGCAGGTAAGGAGCATGAGTGGGAGGAGGGAGGGAGTGCTGGCACAGTGTTTTCCCCATAGACTTGCATTTCTTTCTTTCCCCCAATGCAAACCTATGGCGAAAACACACTTATTGTATCGGAACTTCCAATATCTATCGGATTTCCGATCCAATCAAATCCGCCCCCCCCCCCCCGATATGATCGGATCCGAAATTTTTTATATTGGAATTTCCAGTAACGATGCGATACAATAATTTCGGCTGTGCACATCCCTACTATGAACCCCCACTCTATTCTCAGGCTGTAATATTCATGCAAATAAATATTTTATCACAGAAATGCCATAAGTTTCCAGTGACCTCCTTTGGAAAAAGCTAAATCCTGGGTAAGTTCTGGAACCCCTGAAATGTCTCATTGGTTAGTGGTGAGATGCACACCTACTTTAACACAATGTTGAAAAAGCAGCATGTTTGTGAATGTAGGCCTTTTAGGGGATCTCTAAATGAGTGATTAATAGCACGCTTGTGACTGGCCACTCCTGGAGGTTTGCAGGATTTCATGATGTCATAAACAAATAAGACGTCTCCCACCCTTTCCTCCAGTAATCCTGTGGTGTTTTTTTCTTCGTTTTTTATTTTTATCACAGAGATAATCCAGTATCTATTTATGATGTTTTTTTTATTCCACCACTAGATGGTACTGTTTCATTGCAGCCTAATATTTTCAATGACATCCCCTTGCAATTAAAAATCAGATGGTTGCTGTTCCTTGCTGCCTGAAGGAGCCCATTTTAAAAGCAAAAAGATCTGAGACTGGGAGCTTGTGGTAAGAAAGTGGAGGCTTTTTTCCCCCTATTGTAGAGAACCTCTAAGTGACACCTTGGTGGTACGTGGGTGGGGAGGAGAGGAGAGGAGCCAGAAGAGATCAGAATATGAGTTATCCCGAGTTGCCTCCTTCCTTTCCCCTCCAAACACCCTCACTAGTGGGATGCGAAAATCAGGGAAGATGGAATACAGGGAAGTGAAGATCCTCTCCTCTTCTTCTCCCACTCTTTTGGTTTCAGCCTATAAGGGCATATGGAACTTGGAAACCTCTGAAGGCTTCCTGTGGTGAGAGGGCAATGGATAGGATTACACCCTTAGTCATACTTAGTAGACCCACTGAAATCAATGGGATGTTAATAATGACCAACTAAAGCAGCAAAAGCTGACTGTAGGGCTTTGCTGCGATTTAGGATTTTTCATCTACACCTGCTTCTTAAGGCTGGCGAAGCCAACAGAGGTGCATAGCTTGTCCACATTATCAGCAGGGTTGAACAGCTGTTGACTTAGGCCTTTCTACACCTAGGGGTGTAGAGGGAGGGCCTGGGGATGATCCTGGATGTACCTGCTTCCGAGATCGTCCTCCTCTTTCTTAACAGGAAGTGCGACATCCCATCTTCCTCCTGGGATGTCGCACAGTCACGCCCGCCATTTTTTTTTTTTAAGAAAGGGCCGGAAGTGTGCACTTGCTTCCCCCTCCCCTGATGGGCATGGAGCCAAGCAGCGTGGCTCCATGCCTGTTTCAGATGCTCACTTACTCGCAAGTAAGCAGGCACCAGGTGGAATGGGCACCCACACCTCCCCCGGTCTCGGGACATTCCTGGGAACGTGGGAAAGATCGGGTTTTCCCCGGGATTCCTTATCCCGGGGAAAACCCATGCCCGTCCCCCTGCCCCTGGGAGTCCCTGCGCGTCATTTGCACGCACAGGGATGACCCAAGGACAATTGCGGAATAAAAGGCCGGTGTAGAAATGGCCTTAGCAAATACTCACTGGGGGATTTTGGCCTAGCCTCCATTTTCCTTAGCTTCAACTAAGGTACTTTTGTTTGGAAGCACAAGCAACTCTGTTCACTGTTTCAATTTACTTTAAAGGCCTAGTCCAGGTCAATACGTCAGGTGCCTACAGAGCTGAACACAGACCACCAGCCATGTATTGCAACCAGCCAATGACTTGATAATCCATTTTTCCCCTGCCTGAATGAGATTGCAAACACAGGATATTTGTAAAGTTCCTGAGCTGTATCCACCTTGGCAGGTCACAAACTGTGCAGGCCTGAAGGTGAAGTGCTTTGAACACTCAAAAACACCCATCCAAATGCCTCTGCTGTTTGTGCAGACTTAATTGGACATTGTCCAACAATGTTTTTCATGTATTGGTCTGATGGCAACATAACCATCATAAGGCTTCTCCTTTTCATCAGCAACCACACCTCCCTCTGTTCTTCCAATGTCTTCTCCCAACATCTTCCCAAAGTTGCTAGCCAAGATGGGTCAGCCCAAAACTGAGGATCTCAAGTATGCCCCATAACTTCTGCTCGCAATTCATAAAGTAATGCTTGAGGATATTACATTTTGGTAACTGAAATGTTATTGTTTGCCAGAGTTAAGGTCCATCTTGCAATGCTTTGTGAAGTTATTCCACCTTTTTGCACTTTCCCTGAAATTATGTATTTTAATGGATCATGCATCATATGGAGAATCACGGGTGATGACCTTATGATGAACTGCCACTTTTGCAAAAAAACCTACAAATTAATGGCTGATGTTCTCTCTCACAGGGGGGAAACTTTTGCTCAACTGCGTTCCACAGATGAGTGGGATCAGCTGAATGGGATAAGCAATGGGAGTTCTGGTCCTCCCCACTCCTTCTCCGAGAAGAAGAAATTTTCTTATAGTCAAGATAAGAGGCAGGGCCTCGCCCACAAGGTAAAACTTCCTTTTGTGCCCTTTAATCTTATGCCAGCAATATGCCTAATACCATACTGGCCAGGTTCACATGTTCAGCGGGGGAAACTACCCCGCCCCACACCCCCTGATATAAGCCATAGGGTGTGGGTTGGGTCAGAAGCCACCACGCCATGTGGCACGTTTGGACATGGCAACCCACAACACGGTGTGGGTAATTAAGCAAATGGTAGGCATGCATGGGGGCAGGGGAAACACCCCATACAGCATAGTTCCCCCTGCTGATCACGTGAAGCCAGGCATTTTGTCTGGATTGGGAACCTAGCATGTAGGGTAGCTTGGATTCAGCCATTTGCCCCCAACAGTGGTCCCAATCAGGCCCCATGAGGGGGAAGTTCACTTTTGCTTCAATGGAAGTTTTTCTTTCCATGGCAACTGCAAGAATGTGGATGGTGCTGTTCCAGCTCAGGACTCCAAGAGGCGGAAAAGAGCTAAGACCCCAACCTACCCCCACACTAGGGTCCTGGTCTGGATTGGACCCCTCACATTGGCCACTTCTTAAATAATAATCCTGCACTTAAGGGCAAACCACTTGATTATTGTCACTTGTAGTTTGGCCCCAACTCAGCTTTGATAAGTCCTAGTCCTAAGCAATGTGTTTATATACCGCATTTCCCACAATACATTGTGCACGAAGTAGTTCACCAAGCCAATACAATCACCATATTTATAATACATTACAACATAACATCCAAGGTGCGCCGAACCTTGGATAGCTCCTTTAGAGTTCTAACTGGTTCTGACTGAAATCCCCAGAGTGGATTCACCGCCCTACTGCCATCAGCCTCCACTGATTAAAGGCATAATAATATAATGAGGCATAGTAATTTACACCCAGGTGTTAATCATTCCCTAAGAATAGTAACATGTCCAACTCATTGTAATAGTTTGTTCTGTATTGATATCACCTGATGTTCTCACACTCCATGTAGGAAACAGGAAAAGACCACGAGAAGCTGGATTTGAATTATCTTAGTGCTAGGAGCTATACTATTTGAGAGAAACCAAATAGCAACTAGTGGAGCATTTTGTTGTTGTTGAGAAAATTCAATTAAGGGAAGTTATGTTTTCCATACCACAGAGATTTGAATGTGATTTTAACCATCCTACTAAAATGAAACCCATATTAGATTATTATTATTATTATTATTATTAGATGATGATGATGATGATGATGATGATTACAACACCACTTTTACATCTAAGCTATTCTGAATTAAAGCTATGTTCAACGTTTTGATTAGACTCTGCCGTGAAATCAAATAAGTAAGTTGAATAGATAAGATCAGAAATACTTTTCCTGTTCTTTGACAACTCTTGTTTCAGCGGAGGCAGCTGGAAGTGAGCAGCTTTATATGCTATGGCTAATCCGTTTTTTATTGCATGCCACAAGCCCTTCAAAGATGCACAGTCATTAGACAGAAGAACAAGAAGACCTATTTCCCGTCACTCATCCAAGGAAGTGGCTCTGAAGTTATAGCTCAAGCCTTTTAGACAGAGAGAGAGAGAGAGAGAGAGAGAGAGAGAGAGAGAGAGAGAGAGATCACAGTTCAATAGAAGATAGTCAGTACGTGTGTCTCCAAAGGGAGAATATACAAAGGATGGAATGTGCTATTTCTTTCCAAGAATAGAAGTGTTTAGGCTTCACCTGCTTTTTAATTATGGCTACTGAATGGTGATGGGGGCTGGGGTTGGAACTAAAAATCTTATATATCAAGCTACATGGGTCCAATAAAAGGCATCATCTTGATTACCTTGTGGACAGGTCTGCCAAAGGCTCTTAGATAGTAGGGGTGTGCTTTGGATTCAGCCAAATCCCAAACCAAATTGGGCTCACGCGAAAACATTCAGGAGATGTCTGAATCAAAGCAGGGCTGTTCCAAAGCCGGCCAAATCTGATTCTGAATAATGATAATGATGACGATGATTTATTTCATTTCTATACCGCCTCATAGCTAAAGCTCTCTGGGCCCATTTACAATTATGGATGAAAATACAAAATACAACACAATAGAAATAGTCGGACATTTTAAACATAGAAAAACTAAAACAATGGGAACAGCTGCAAACAATTTTAATAATGATGTCCCCCCCCCCCAAGAAACCTGTTCTAAAACAGTAGACATAGATGCCTCATCATATACCATTAAATGCCTGGGACCCTGAACCCCGCCTCCCCAACTTGCTTAGGTATTCAAGGGGATACAGAGACACCAACACCTGTTCAGACATTCCCTAACAAGGTATACCTAACATGTTAGGAGAGGGACCAATCCAGCCCTGCTCCATTGGGAAAAAAGGAGGATAATGGGAGACATGATAGAGGGGTACAAAATGATGTGGATAGGGAGGCATTTATATCCCTTTCCCATAATACACAGAGCCATCCAATGAAGCTGATTGGTCGGAAATTCAGGACAGATAAAAGGAAGTACTTCTTCACACAGTGCATAAAACTCTGGAATCCACCACCACAAGATGTAGTGATGGCCACAAATTTGGATGGCTTTCAAAGGGGGTTGATACGTTCCTGGGGGAGAAGGGTATCAATGGCTACTAGTCCTGAGGGCTATGTGCTATCTCCACTATCAGAGGCAGAAAGCCTATAAACACCAGTTGCTGGGGAACATGTGCAGGAGGGTGCTGTTGTACCTGTGTCCTGCTTTTGGATTCCTGGTCGATAGCTGGTTGGCCACTAGTGCTGGACTAAATAGACCCTTGGTGTGATCCAGCATGGCCCTTCTTATGTTCTTATCATCGCGTTTCTTGCCCTCTATGCATGGAGGTGACTGTCTGAAGGAAAGAACCTCCTGTATCCATGGAGGCTGTCCACATGAGCCAGGATGTTGATTTTCCAGTGATCTTACTCATGTAGGGAGCTCCCAGAGATACAGGAGGTCTCCTCTTCAGTCACCCTCCATAAGTAGAGGGTAAGAATGCAATGAAGGTGGGGACAGGGCTGGAGAGCTCCCTTCCTTTCATGTTATCTATACCCAGTTAGAAAAAGCCTGAAAAGGGATCAGGTGTCCGCAAAAACTGACACATCTCTCTCCAAGGTCTTCGTATAAGAAAAGCATCTGGGTGGAGAAATAGAGGAGGGACGAGGGAGCATGGTCTTGTGACTGACAGTTCTAGTTTCTAGTTTTACCAGGGCTCTCCGATCCCAGGGCTTTGTGGATGGGATGTGTGGGTGGGTTGAAGTACTGTATCACAGCAGTGATTCAGTTTTCAGTGTGCTTTGCTAGTTCTCCGTGCCCCCAAGAGCACTGAAAAAGTTTTTGCAGATTCTGTTGGACCTGGGAGGGTATATTATTGGGTACTTGCTTGAAAAATATTGGATGTTCAAGTTCTTTCGCTTTTGTCACTATATGTTCTACATCCATCATCTGTTATATTGAATTTTTGTTCTGTCCTGTCCTGTTGAATTTTCTGTGACTTCAGTGCCAATTGACAAAAAAGAAGAAGAAGCAAATTGTTTTTCATTCATCATAATCCCCAAGGCCTTGCATCTACCCTTCCAAAATTTGGCAGGTTCCTTACCTAGGCAGAGCTCTATAAGGAATGTTGTTCACATACAAATTATGTCCCCCCCAAAAAAAAACCTGAGGGGAGGGGAAATGAAGCACTCCCTTCCCCCAAAATATTTGAAGACTCCCCTTCCACAAAAAAATGTTGCACCTATCCTTCCAAAATGTTCCAGTTTCTTTTAGCTAGAGCCACCACTCTGTTACATGTCATTTTCATAACAACTGTTTATGAAGACTGTAGGGGGAGATAAGCGCATCCTTTTTTAACCCCCCCCCCCAAACTGTAAAGGCTGATACCACACAAAACTTTTGCTTCTATTCACCTGAAATTAAGCAGGCTTTATCTCTTCAGAAGAAACAACCTTACCCACAATTTTCATCTAATTCAGGCAAGAAAATAATAAAAAAACTATTAGTTTATTAAATAAACAAACAAACCCAAAATTTAAAGGCATCTAGCACAACCTCCCCTGCATCTATTTGTACAATATTTGGTAGATTTCATCCCTTCACAAGGGGCAACTATGCCTAAACTAGCAGGAAATGGCTATTGCATCTAAGCGCTTCTTCTTGTGAGATTCCTAGAAAGTTAGGCTATGAGAACATGTTTGGACAATTCCCCCCAGCTATTTTCAGCTGTATTTAAGATTTTGTGTGCTGATTCATTATCTTCCAGCATCTTCTTGTATACTGTAAACTTAGGAAACCACATCAATCTTTCATGCCAGTATCAATGTATTTGAAGGGCTGCCCAATCTAAGACTGGTTTGAAGATAAAGAACCACAAGAATGGAAAGCAGGGGTCTTGAAGTTGATAATCAACAGTTCGCACCTGGACAGCAGACCGAGCAGGAGCATAGATGATGGTCACAGTATGGGAAGACATGCTGTATTTCTGTTTAGAATATAGTCACTCTTTCTAAATTGCTTTTATACATATACATTTATATCTCTGGGTTGATCAGGTTCTGGTATTGTTTGTAGCTGTTTGTTTTAAATGTTTATATGTTGAGGATTTTTTTTTATCATGTTGTATATTGAGTATTATTTTTTGTCAACTGCCCAGAGAGCATAAAGAGAGTATAGTAAGAAAATTAAATGAATATGCACATTTCATGCCAATCTGGGTCCTCTTTTTTGGTGATACGTTTCCTCTCTTTTTTTGGCAGTGCATGTTTTATTTATTTGTTGTTTTTATATCCCACTTTTTCTCCAAGGAGTCCAAAGGGGAATGCATGATCCTCCTCTTGTTCATTTTATCCTCACAATGAAAAGAAGATGAGGCTGAGAGTCTTTGACTGGCCTAAAGTATGTACCTGCCTGGACCCTAAGATCATCCTCAGGGGTCCTTCTCCGTGAGCCCCTTCTTGCCGAAGGAAGTGAGGCAGGTGGCTACTAGGAGGAGGGCCTTCTCTGCTGTGGTACCCCGGCTGTGCAATGAGCTCCGTAGAGAAGTTTGCCTGGCAACTACATTATTCTCCTTTAGACGCCAAGTCGAGACCTTTTTATTTTCTCCATATTTTAACAGTTTATTAGTCTAATCGTTAACTTTGCTGCTTTAAATTTGTATTTTAAATCTGTATTGCTACTTGGTTTTATCCTGCTTGTGTTCTTATACTGTATTTTTATGCTACATTTTTATACTGTTGTTGTTTTATATTTTGAATTATTAGTATGGTTTAAATTTTTGTAAACCATCCAGAGAAATGCAGTAAATAAAATAAATTAATTAAAAAATAAAATAAAGTCACTCAGTGATTTCATGACAGAGTGGGGACTAAAACCTAGATTTTACCAATCCTAGCAAAACACTCTATCCACTACACCTCACTGACACTGTTCAGATGACACGCTAAACCATACTAGTTTACCAATTTGTGCTAACCATGAGCTTAGTGTGTTGTGTGCAATGTGTTTGCCTATCCAGGTTGCTGTATAACTACGTTCTAACCATCTTCAATAACCCCGGCCTGTGGTTCCGCAGTCGTGTGGAACAGAACTACGAGTGGTTAGTGGTAACCACAGTGAGGCATGGTTAGCATAACCGTGTTCCCCAAAGTGGTATCTGAATAGGTCAAAGGTTCTCAATGCATGATTAGCTACCCTATAAACAAATCATGGTTAAAATAGACTATGGCTTAGTGTTAAGCCCAAACTGGCTACTATGAAAGTTGTAATGCTGCCAAATTCATCCAGGAGTTAGTATCAGGTGAACATCCCTAACGCTTTCTCAGGCAATTTAACCTTTATGGCGGCAGCTGATCTTGTTAATTGCAAATCACCCAAAATGTCTCTGGACCCTTCTTCATGGTGTTTTCAAATGAACTTTTCTTGAATTCCAAGGCAATACTGAGCACTTGTGGGAAAAATAAACAACACTTCCTGTAATAATGAGGACAACCTAATATGACCCAGAAATAACTTAGGTCAGGCACATCCCACTGACTTGAATTGAAACAATACATTGGGGAGCATTGTACGATCCCGAAACACTTCTTGCTGTGTTACATGTAGATTTACTGGCCATCAATATTCGGTGATGGACTCCTCCCCATCAGCAATTAGAATCTGTGAACATTATGTGACATCATAGCTGCTCAGCCACTATTGGAGGAGAGGGAACATGTTGACTGCAGGTAAAGGGGGCAGTCAGGTGACTAGTATTTTGCCCTATTATGTATGCAACTTCATGTGTTGCTGAGAATTCTCTTGTTCTGGATGGCAAATTTCAATACATACTGTAGACAACAGGCCCATTCCCAATGAAGCTGACAGAATGTTGCCATTGTATTATTTCAGTGGGAGGGAGCAAGATCAAGCTCATTGTATTTTCAGCTCTTCACAAAATTTCCTTTTATGTTTCTCATGGAGCTGCTCTGTCCCAAGAACAGAGCCAGGGCATTTGGGGGCCAGCAGGAAGTCTATTCAGCAGGCAACGCTTGTGCTCTCAGTGTGTCGAGTGCTCAGACTGCCAAAGCACAAATGTAGGAAGCTGAGACAAAGATCATCGCCAAGGAATGAGACCAGAAATTACTCCGATACAATAGGAAGCTTGACTTCATGTAGAATTTATGGCTTACCAGAAGAGCAGAGCCCCATCCCATTCTCCAAAATGAGAGAAATGTTGCCTGCTTGGGCTGCCATGCTTCTAACAATGTCACTTAAGTGATCTATTATAATAAAATAGGATGTGTGTCCGTCTGTCTGTCTGCACCATAGCTCCATGAAAGACCATGAAGCCTAGTCACCGGAAATGTGGCATGCATGCCAACAGGACCACAGTGGTATGCACCTCAGGGTTGTTTTTGAAAGCAATCATTCGTTTTAATCCATTTAAATGTGCCCATGTGGTTGAAGCCTGCAGTACCATCTTTAGCCTCTAGGAGCAGACTTCCCTAACCAGCAACATAGCTTTGAGATCCATAGCCTTTGAAGTCAAGAGGGATTAGTAGGCCAAGGGACAGAGTTTTATGCCTCCCCTCCCCCCCCATGGGGCAGCCCCCTCCCTCACAGGGCTCTAGAGGAGTGGACAGACCCCTCCTTCACAGGGCTCTAGAGTAGGGTGACCAGATTTTGGAACCCAAAATCCCGGTCCCCCCCGCCACCCAAAACAATCCCCCACCAAGCCACCCCCCCACCCAAAACACCCCCCCAAGCCACCCCCCAAAACAACCCCCCCAAGCCACCCCTACCCAAAACAACCCCCCCACTAAGCCACCCACCCCCAAAAAACATCAGCCTGGACCTACCGGGTTCTCTTCCTCTGCTGCCCCCGCCGGGTCCGCCGCCCCCCCCAGGTCCCCTGCCGCCGCCGCCGGGTCTTCCTCCACCGCCGCCGGGTCCCCCGCCGCTGGGCTCGTAAGGCCAGCGGCTGCGCAGAAGAGGCAGGGGAGGGCCAGATCCGGAAGTGACGTAATCGGCCCTCCCCCGCCTCTTCCGCACGGCCTCTGGCCTCGTCGGGGCTAGTCGCGATGGCGATGACCCCCGAGGAGCCTGGATGCCCGTGCGGAAGATGTCATCACCTGGCGCGCTACTTAGGGGCAGGCCGCGAAGCCTGTTTCACAGTAGGGTCCAGGAGTGGAGGGAAGCGGATGTCCCCAGCAAGGTAAGGTGCACGAGGGGGGGAGGGGGCTTACCAGCCGGGGCCATCGGCTTCCATCCGCTGGCGCCCACGGGTGCCAGCGAATGGAAGCCAACAGCCCTGGCAGGTAAGGAGCGCGAGTAGAGGGGAGGGACAGGGAGGGGGGAGTTAGGCCCCCCTCATCCACCCACCATGATTTTTTCCCCATAGACTTGCATTGGGGAAAAGCTTTCTTTCCCCCAATGCAAGTCTATGGGGAAAATAATGGTGTCCGATCCAAAAATCAGACGTCCAATTTTCAGATCGGAATCAGGTCCGAACCGAACCGGGAGACCTCCGATCCTATCCGAGGCCTCGGGTCCAGTTCCAATCCCGATTCCGAACTGATTTTTCGGACGGTGCACATCCATACAAAAAACACCTAAATTAATCGATATATGACTTATTTCAGAATATATGGTTAGGATGGCAGTTTTAGTGTGAGATATACCATTATTTTTTGTCTGAGATCCTAACATATGGGACACAGCCCGCCCACCTAGAAATGTACTTTGCCCCTTTTGTGCCCCCCCCTCTGATTTTTTTCTGGTGCTGCCACTGGTGGCGGCAGATGCAGCTGGATCTGCCAAGCTGCCAGAAATGGCTTGGTGGGCCACTTTTTTTGCAGCCCTGCCCTACAAATAAATCTGGGGGAGTATTTTAACTGAGCAAGGGTTTTAATCCAGGAAAAGAGAGCCAATGTGGTGTAGTGGTTAAAGTGTTGAACTGGGAGTCGGGAGATCTAGGTTCTTGTCCCCACGAAGCCCACTGGGTGACTTTGGGCCAGCCACGGACTCTCAGCCCAACCTACTTCACAGGGTTGTTGTTGTGTGGATATAATGGAGAGGAGGAAAGTTATGTACACTGTCTTGGGTTCCTTAAAGAGGATAAAAGGTGGGATATAAATGTAATAATTACCTGCGGGATCGCCTTCTCCCATATAATCCGCCCCGCATGCTCAGGTTCTCTGGGAAGAATTTACTACAGTCGGTCAAGACTAGGTTGACAACTGTTACCCAGAGGACCTTCTCTTCTGTGGAACGACCTGCCGGGAGAGATCCGCCAACTTACCAGTCTTCTAGAATTTAAGAGTGTTACAAAGACTGCTTTCTTCCGGCAGACCTACCCAGCCGAATTTTAAGACTTGGTTGATTTTAATGATGTATTAATTTTTATATGCTTTTAATCAGTTTTATGTAATTTATATTGTCTGTATGATGTTTCCTATCTCGATCCGGAAATAAATAAATAAATATATTCTTATTCTTATTCTTATTCTTATTATGAAAGAAAGCTCAGCTATCAGCCATTTGGAACAGTACTTTTTAAAAGTTTAGTATTAAGTGAATCACCCAGAGAGCTTCAGCTATTGGTCGGTATATAAATGTAATAAATAAATAAATAAAAAGTAGATAGGCACACATCGCTTAATGATCACGGTGTTAAAAAGAATTGCAATTACAGGAAGACGATATTCTTCATCACTTTCTGTGCTAATTCCCACTGTCTTCTGCTATCTTGACCCTGATCATGCAATCCATTTCAGAAATAGAAGAATGCAATTCTATTTCTATGAACTATAGCAACACTGATTTTTTTTTAAAGCAAGAGTATTTTAAAGGGTTCTTAAAGGTTGGTGCTGATAACACCATAAAGCTGTTTAAAAGTTACTGTAACTCCGAGACTGACGGGGGAGTTTATAATTGAAATATCTGCCTTGGCGTGATACACATCTATCTGATAAAACGAGCCAGCCACTACCAGGTCCTTTGTGGATCTCCACTGTATTGATTATAGCTGAGTCTGATTTGTAATTTCCCTAGTTACTTTAGTTCTTTCAAGATAACAGTGTAGTTAAGAGCTAGTGCAGCATTGTGGTTACAGGCATGCATTGTAAGCTACAAATTCTCTGTTCCGATCTCAGCTCAGCAGCCATGAACTTTGTGGCTGTAGCCAAGCCACTAAGGGACTAGCTCAGATATAACGCTCAATCATAGTGTGGCGCAATGTGAACAGGCCTTTAAGAACACCCCTCACTCCCACCTCTGGGCTAACATGCACCCTCTTCCCCTCTTGTGCTGCAACTCCCTCCCTCTCTTTTTGGTTTGAAGCAAACCATAGTTTGACACTTTGGGCCTTTCTACACATAAGGGTGTAGAGGAAGGGAGGGGGGACAATCCCAGACTTAGCAGCTTCCGGGATCGTCCCTTTCCTTCTGAACTGGAAGCACGACTCCCGGGATGAAAGGGATGTTGCCTGCCATTTTGTTGCATTTAAAGCAACAGGAGCCCTTGTGCAGCAGAGAAGGTAAGAGGAAACCCCTCGCGTCCCCCACCCCACCATCCTGGGGATGGCGGAATTGCTCCCCCCCCCCCCGCACAGTTCCATGCCCATTTCACTTCCCAGGATGGTGGGGAAACTGGGATATCCGCAGTTTCCGCCATCCCAGGGTTCCCCCGGGGTCATCCCTGAGTTATCCCCAGTTGCCCCTGGGATCCCCTGTGTGTCATTTAGACACACAGGGATGACCCCGGGGGAAATCGCTGGAGTGGAAAGGGCCTTTGTCTGCACCAGCAAAGTACGGGTTGCCCTTGCTCTGAAATTTCAGATTGGAAACTAAGAGCCTATCTACACTACTGCTTTAAAACAGTTTATAACAGTTTTAAACCGGTTTAAAACTATTATAAACCGTTTAAAGCAGTAGTGTAGATAGGCTCTAAGTTCAAACTATTATGCAAAAGAGGAGGAGGGAGTGCAAGAGAATGTGGGTCTCTAAGGCTCTTTCACACAGCACCAAACCAATTTGGCATTACATCTGAACCAGCCCAATTTCTTAGACTTGCCATTCCACCTATCCCACTGTAACATGGGGAAAACTTGTGGAGAGGCATGAAATGGTGCAGAAAGGCTCATAGTAAGGTTGAACTAAAATGTGGGAGACCCTTTCACTGCTCCATAAAAAGTGCTTTCTTTGGGTCGTGGGTGTAGGAATTCTTTCAGCTTTTAGAATGGGGAATAAACTAGCGTTGGGGCTAAAATCCATCTGGGCCGTGAGAGAAGCAGAGTCCATGTGGACGTGCCCAGCAGATTTTCAGCCCAATGCTTGAAGGACACAGGTCAGGGCGGAACTGTTCAGCCCTGGCCTGTGCTTTTTGTCCTTTCCCCCTGCTGCGTTAATGGCAGCCACCATTAATGCAGCGGGGGGAAATATGGGGAAATTGCGTATTCCCCAAGGCTGGGGAAATTGCGTATTTTTTCCCCTCCACCCTAGCAGAGGGAGAAAATACGCAATTTCCTCAGCCTTGTAGAAATTGCATTTCTTCCCCCCCCCCCCCCGGTGCAATGGAGGCCTTAAAGGATCTATTAACAGGCTCTATTTTTCCCCTCCACTCTAATGGTGGTGGCAAAGTGCACTTTCTGGGGCACTCTAATGGTGCGGGGGTGGGGGAGGCAAAGTGCACTTACCAGGGCCTCCGGAAAGTGCACAATTCCCCTGGAACACGATTAGCATGGTCTGCGGAATTGTTCACTTTCTGAAGGCCCCGGAAAGCATGCTCCCCCCCCCCCCCCGCCAATCTGGGCCTTAAAGGCCCTCTTAATCCAAGGTTTTAAGAGAGCCTTTAAAGCCATGATCGGTGTGCGGCTGAAAGGCAAAGAATGCTTTCCTGGGCCTCTGGAAAGTGTGCAATTCCCCCAGCATGCTAATGGCACACTCATCCAGGCTGTCTCCTGGAACAGGGCCTGCCGAGCAGTGTTCAGCAAATTTGTGGGATGAACGCCCCATGAGTTCTCTAGCCTTTAGAAAAAACTGGGCAAAAGCCAGGAAAACATCCTATGATAGGTAGTCAGGCGAAAGGGGCAGTGCAGGCCGCTGGCTCAGATGTCAGTGGGGGTGGTGAATCCACTCTGGGTTTCAATCCGAACCAATCATAACTCTGATTGAAACCTGGAGCGGATTCATAGCCCTACTGACATCAGCGGCACCAGCCTCCACTGAAAAGGGGGTAAGGCCATTTTCTTCTTCCAACTTCTGTTTCCTTCTGGGCATGCATGTAGGTGAGTCAATTTACCTGTGCGCTCACACCTTTTTTAAAAAAAGTGGGGAGGAGGAATTGTGCAAGACTGTTATGGTGGAAATTTGCAAATGTGCATTTTCAAAATGAGGTCACTGCAGAAGTACGCAAGTATTGCGCCGTTAAAATACAATTTAAAGAAATGAGCCGTGTTTGTACTATGCCAACCAGAAATGACGCAAAGGGGAGCGAAATTGTACCATGCAGAGACATGCCCATTCAGAAACCTCACAATAAACCTCACAACCACATACCCCCAGAAATGCTGCAAGATCCCCAAAACAGGGATTACACCAGTGGTTTTTTGTGGTACTGTAGTGCACCAGAAAAAAAATATTGCTTTTTCCTCAATTTAAAAAAAATATGGGCAAAGCAGAGAGGAATTATGGGGCACCTGCCAGACCATACTGACAACATGTGGACAGTTTGCAAAATGGCGCACGTGTAGCAAGGTGGTGGCACATTAAAAGCCGCATTTGATCAAGCGTCAGCTACCAGCTTGACTCCAGGATACTCCCAACACCTGTTTCTGTATACTTGGCTTGGTACAGGAAAAGTCTGTATTGGCCATTGGGTGAAAAAATACATGCCTTATGAAAACTATTCAGCATTCTTTCTGAAGGCGACAGACAGTCATAATCCAAATGGTAATGTTCCATTTTCTGAAAGAACCTTTTTTTTTTTTTTTTGGCCTTTCAGCTCCCAATCTCTAATCCTGGTATTCTGTAGCAGTAGATCTCAATCCCCTCGAGATATCTTTTTTTAAGGTTGCAGAAATCTGGACATGAGCCCAGAGTATTTTACTGAATTAGGTTTTATCCTAGCATCGTAATTAAAGTAACAGTGTTGGAACATGTTCAGGACCGACCAGAAAGAAAGAAAGAAAGAAAGAAACCATGTTCAGAGGAGACCTTTTTCTTTCTTTATTAATTTTAAAGGTTCATTTATTCTTATGCCAGCAATTCCCAGCTAGTAGGTCAGAGCACCATTGCATGTTTCAAACGTTTTGTCAATGCAGCTAGGCTGCCAGCAAGTGCAGGGAGATGGTGGCACAACTCCAGCGGTGCTGTATTTTCTGCCCAAACTCCATACTAAAAATCCAGCTGTCAGCCAGTGTACAAATAATCTCTGGGTGTGTAGATCGTCTGTCTCCAGCCAAAATGACAAGGGCCTAATCCAAACCAAACAGGATATAGCACTATGAAAGCAGTATGAAAGTGGTATATAAAAGGCAGGAGCCACACCAAGCAAGATATAGCACTATGAAAGCGGTATATGGTATGTGTCAATGGGCCCCAACAGTTGTCAATGCACTTCAACACCACTATAAAGCAGTAGAGTGGCTCCTGCCTTTTATATACCGCCTTCATACCGCTTTCATAGTGTTATATCCCACTTGGTGTGGATTAGGCCTAGTGTCCATTACTTTGTTCACACAGTGGCTGACAAGCTGTTGACCAGGGACTCACAAGCAGGACATGGTGCAACAGCACCCTCCCACCCATGTTCCCCAGCAACTGGTGTGTATATAAGGTTACTACTAGAAAGGTGGGGAGAAAGCAAATGGTTTCCCAAATACTTGAGTGAGTCATTCTAAACTTCCTCTCCATGAAAGCTACAACTTTGCTCTGAGCCATACCGGTGTTGGTTTTTTGGGGTACCCTTGAGCAAAGCACCTCCATGGGCTCCTTCCCTAAGTTGAGTCTACCTTCTCAGCCCTACTGTCCCCAGCTGCTATTGCTCCTCATCCTCTTCCTTATCATTGCTATCACTTGCTTGCTTGACAGGCAGCCAGTGAGTAGGCAGTGGCTTCTATTGCTCTTCCTCCTTCTCATCACCGCTGTTGTCTAGGCCAGAGCGAGAGGCAGGTGGACAAGCAGGTTGCAAGGGTGAAGGCCACGGGCTCATGTCAGTAAGGTGATGCCTGAGCATGCCTGCCCATGACACCAGCCTTGCTCTGAGCTCAGCCCAAATTATGCCCCGTGCCATCTGCAGAGTGGTCGAAGGGAATCCCAGTGGAGGCAATGTGGGCTGTGTAGTTCGCAAGAAACAAGACCATGAGCCACTGGGGATGGATTAATTCCATACTAGGCTACATCTATTATTTTTTTTAACCAAGGAACTCTTTCCTATTTGGAGTGGAAATACTGAACTTGAAGTGGGAGAAAATCCTATTCAGCTGTGCCCTCAGAAGATGGTGGTGTAAGTGGACAGAGAGAGAGAGAGGGAGGGAGGGGGGAGCTCACTGACCAAGGGAAATGACGCCATCCAAGAGATAATTCACCTATTGCAACCTTTGAAGCCTTATTTAAGACCTTTAAGTGCTACTAGTCCTTCAATGGCTTCCTTTAATAAACATCTGCTGTGGAGAAGTATTGGATTCCAGCTGTTTGCAGCTGTAAATCCTTCTATGCCTAATATTTACACAGCGAGGAGAGGGGAGAGGCTGCATTCACCACTATATACCCCCCTCTTCCCTCTTCCACTCAACCCCCCCCCCCAACACCATCAAAGAAAGAACCAAAAACAACTCTCTCTGAAAAAAAGCTCTTTTGTGGCGCTTGTATCATTTAGTCTTATGAAACCACAAAATTGCAGCTTCTCAGCAAAGCTGTGCAAGGCCAGGCCGGTGAGGGGTGGGGGGAGAAGCAATCTGCAAAAGTTGTTTTATCCCAGTTTTGGCGTCCACATGTTTAGAAAGTCAGCAGTAAATGGGCAGGCCAGTGGCGGGGGCAGCCCATGAGTGATGAGTAGCTTTCTGTCACTCAGCCAGCTTAAAACAATTGGCGCTCACACACACAAAACCCCTCCAGCGCAAGCTCAAAGCCCTTCTTCTTGCTATGAGCCTTTTGTTTCCTGCTTGATACCTTACAACCAGCCGAAGGAGATGCGATCTATTCAGCTGGTTTCACACAGCTTTCCTCTCCAGATGTGTTGGGACTACAATTCCTGTCTGCCCCAGCTGGCATGGTTTCACACAGCTTTCCTCTCCAGATGTGTTGGGACTACAATTCCTGTCTGCCCCAGCTGGCATGGCCAATGGCCAGGAATGATGGGAATTGTAAATCCTAAGTACCAGTTGGGGAAGGCTGCTTCAATGCCACTAAGAAAAAACAAGATCCAGTGTAGTGTATTGGCTAAAGTGTTGGCTTGGGAATCAGGAGATCTGGGTTCTAGACCCCACTCGGCCATGGAAACCCACCGGGTGACTATGGGCCAGTTACAGACTCTCAGCCCAACCTACCTCACAGGGTTATTGTTGTGAGAATAAAATGGAGAAGAGGAGGATTATGTACACCGCCTTGGGTTCCTTGGAGGAAAAAAAGGTGGGATATAAATGCAAATAATAATAAATAAACTACAAGTTTTTCAGCTATCAAATTGGTTTTCTGGGCCAGGCTTTTGCTCTAGAAGCCCCATATGGGACAGTATGCAACCTCGCTATGTTCGTAGCCGTTGGCATGGCAGCAAAGGCATCAGCCAGCGTTGAAATATTTATTTCATTTCAAATTATTTCAGCGTGGAAGTCCTTCCTGGAGGCGGTGTGTGTGTCTCCATGCGTGACACCATGGAGAAGGTGTGAAATTTCAGGAAAGGCGTCTACCCTTAAAGGTGGCCTCAAAATCACCTGAAATAAAATAAATAAATAAATATTCCAACACTAGCTGAGTGCATTTGGCTGTGAACAACAATCCACCTGCCCAACCCTTTGTCACCTTTTCTCTTCCATTGAAATGGCCCTACATACCTCTAGGAGAATTCCCATCCGGCACTTTGGGGATGCGGGAAAAGGCAACAGGAGATGAGAAGAAGCTCCTGCTTTGATCTTCTCACGATATTTCCCTGATCTTATGAGGTTTCCCAAACCTCCCTGAGAGATTTGAAAGGGGGAATGGAGCAGTCCTATCCCATTCCTTTCCTGATGTCACTGTTGGAGTCAGCGCGCGCCATCCTTTAATGCTGGCCTGCAACTGTAGGAGGCATGCGTGAAATCACAGGCAACAAATTGTGCATGCAATTTAAGTCAGGGTGGCCAGGTGTCCTACTTTACAGAAGGAAGTCCACTCTTTTGGAGAGCTGGCAGAGGACGGTCCTCTATTTGAAGTTGCCCTCTATTTGAAAGGCTGTCTTGTCCAATTCCAGTTTAAAGTCAAAGCACCATCAGAAGTGGAGAGCAGGGCATACAGTTGCCCAACAGCACTTAGCACCTGGCCGGCAGACTGAGCAGGTACAACAGGTCCCACTGTGGTGCGATGTCTTGTATTTCTATTTAAGAACAGCTATTTTTTTCTAAATTTGCACCTACACATATAAATTTGCAGAGGCAAATCTTTTGCCCTCTTTTTGGGCAATGCATAACTGTCTACCCTAGTTCAAGATAGTTGTTGTTGGGTTGATCAGCCAAAGTCCAACAATTCCAGGTGTCTGGATCAATGGCCCATCTTCAAAGAGTTTGAGACACTTGTAAGGAGTGCCTATGTTCATACACAGAATATATATTGAGTAAGAGGCAGGGAGATCAGACGCTAGCTTGGGTCCAAGCACTTCTCATTTCAGAAGTTTACTACAGTCAGGATCTGTTTAATTAAGGCTACCTCCACAAGAGAGGTTTAATGCTCTTTGAAGGCTCATTATAAATTTTACCTCCACACCAGCGGAGCGCAAAACGGGGGTAGAGGCGCGTTACCTCCCGGATTATGCGCATTATCGAATGCGCGTTAAATAGCGACTTTTATTTTGCTCCGGCCGTTAAAGCGCATTTTTGCCGTGTGAACAAGCGATTATGCGCGTTAACTTCTTGTAAAGCGCTTTTTGGACATCAATTAATGCGCTTCGCCGCCTCTCGCCGCCTCCCGTGCAGAGGGATTAGGAGTAAATGCGCCTCCACGATAATGCGCATAATCCCCGAACCGGGCGCAAAAGCGCATCCTTGTGGAGGGGGCCCAAGAATTCCTCGAAATGTGCCAGAATTTTTACTGTGAAGTTTGCAGCCAGGGGTTCCTTTCCCCTCTTGCTACTTATGAGCAGTATTTGCAAAATGTTTCACAGACCTTTGGTCCATTCCAGTAGGGCTCTTCTTCTCCTTATGTTCTTCCAAGAAGAAATAGCAGAAAATAGCAGGAAAATTAAAGTTAATCTCTCTGGGGTCAGGGTCAAAGCTGAGCAGCAACTGCAACCACTTAGTGCAGTCCTTAGCTCAAACCACGCTTACAGGGCAAATTCACAATCACTGTCTTCTCTCTCCTCAATTAGCAATTAAGGGTGCAATCCTATGCCTATTTAGACAGAAAAAAGTCCTACAGTTCCCAGCATTCCCCAGCGAGTGAACTTAGGCTATCTGTAGAGGGCAATGGTGCAGCTAGGTAATTTTAGACCCTGGACTAACACAGAAATCCTATGGCCCTAGACAGCATCAGGGGGTGGACATAGGATATTTTGGCTTCCAGCACTCCAACCTCGGAGCAAGGAATCTGTGCTCCCTGCCCTGTCCCCTTGCAGCCGCCATGGAAATGACCGCATTGGATGGCCGTACGCTTGCTTCCGAGTTCGGAGGCATATGGCCATCCTGGGGTGTGGGGGTTGATATCCATTTGTACAACTTCAGTTATGAAGCAAACAAACAACACTTCTCTTCTTCTTCCTGATATGTTAGAACAATAACAAGAAAACTGCAGTTTTACATGTTAAACTTACTTAAATCATAGCATCATCTGGAATAAAATGGAGTTTGCTTCTGCTGCCCTGACACCCTCATAATCTCAAACTGCTCTCTAAGTGCTCCTAAGGGCCTTTTCAGTGGTGGCCCCCAAATTATGGAATGATCTCCCCGATGAGGCTCGCCTAGCACCAACATTGTTATCTTTTTGGCGCCAGGTCAAGACTTTCCTCTTCTCCCAGGCATTTAACAGCATATGATGAGGGTTTAGTGTTGTTGTTGTTGTTGTGCTTTGACCCAGAATTGTTGTTTTAAAGGATATTGTAATTATAACTTGTTTTTATGCTTTACGGTTTTAAATTTTGTACATCGGTGTTTTTAATGTTCAATGTTTTTGATTTTTGTAAACCGCCCAGAGAGCTTTGGCTATGGGGCAGTATATAAATGGAATAAAATAAATAATGGAAGGATGCCTGGACTGTGGGGTCCTGGATTTTGGCCCCAAAGTCCAGCCCCAGATGCACCACTGGAAGAGGGCCAGCCCAGTACACAGATGACCACAATATCAATCACACATTCTAACTTCCTGGCAGGAATGCAAATTCGCTGCCAATTTGAGGCCAAAGCTAACTTTGAGCTGGGATTGATGGTAGTGCTAAGACATAGCCTGTTGGCCATGGGGGCAAGACACAGTTACTGGTAGGAAATGGAGATGAGCCATTTCTTCTTTCTTCCAGCATGCAATGCTAGCGCGATCAATCAAATGGTATTGTGCTCTGCCTACCAGTGATTCAGTCAATCTTCAAATCTCCATTTTGAGATGGGCTCTAAATTGCAGACATGACGGCCACAACATTTGGCCACATTTTTGGATGTTTCCATCTCTTCCCCCATTCTTTGCTCTTTGAACCACCTAGCTTGAAAAAGAGTTCTGGAGAACTTGAAAGCTTGCACACTTTTGAGGCATTTTCTTTGGTCCTACTAAAGGTATTGTCCAACTGTTGTTTGGGGGGATTTTTCTTCTGATGGACCAGCATGGCTATCTATTTCTTCACTGAGTAACCCTAATACCTGTGGAATTATGTGCCATATGAGCACAGGGAATTGTCTTAGCCACACTGTTAGTGCATCTAGCCCAGAACTATTTATTCCAACTTAAAAGAAACTCTATAGGGCATTAGAACATAAGAAGAGCCATCCTGTATCAGACCACAAGTCCATCTAGTCAAGCATTCTGTTAACACAGTGGCCAATCAGCTGCCCACAGGAAACCCACAAGCAGGACATGAGTGCAACAGCACCCTCTCAACCATGTTCCCCAGCAAACTGGTGTACATAGACTACACTAGGCTGTTTGCCTGGGATGGCCCCCGGCAGGTCCCTGTGCGCCAATGGTGTGTATTAGGTGCTTCCGGGATGGCCCCCCTCCTTCCTTGTGCGCCAATGGTGTGTATTAGGTACTTCTGGGATCGCCCTCCCTCTTCACCCCTATGGTGTAGAAAGGGCCACACTGCCTCTCATAATGGAGGAAACATATAACCATCAGGAGGAGTAGCCATTGATAGCCTTCTCCCAACCTGATGCTGCTCAAGTGTGTTGGGCTACAACTCCCATCATCCCCAGCCACAATGGTGCATTGCTGGCTGGGAAATGGGAGTTGTAGTCTAACATATCTGGAGGGTGGCAAGTTGGGGGAGACTGTTGTAGGGTCTTTGGAAGAGGCCTTTCCCCGCTTTGCTATGCAAGATGGTTCGATTGAAGATATCTGCAATTGAATCTGAGATCTTGAGCATGCAAAACACATGGGTTATGGCTGCTTGGCTGCTTATCCTGCTGGGCAAATTTTCTAGGCCAAAGGGTCATGCAACGTAGGCAGGTTTGATCCCCAGTGTCTCCCTGAAGTCCTTGGGGTTACTGCTTCCTAAGACTTTCCATTGGGTTCCCACCACTTGGTGAGCATACAGATTTATCTCTAGGCCCCTTCCTCCCTTTTGATTTTCCTTCATGCCTGTGACTTGCTGTGGATTTGTGCATCTAGAAGCTACTGAGTGGCTGTGGCTTCCCCAGATCATCCATGTCACATGCACACACTGTGGAATTGACATATGTTTAGGATACAGGATAACTTACACACTGGTTTCATGCATGTTCCTCCACAAAAGCGTTTTCCATGTAGGTATTCGTAATGGGTGAAATTATCCTGCATGTGACTTTTGAGGGATTTGGATGTAGTCATCCAACCTCCGGTATATTAAACATGTACGCTTCTAGATTTCCACCTGTCCATACAATGAATGGACTTGATTTCAGAACTAATGAGGGCTGCAGAACAGACCCTCCAACTTTTGGGAGAGTGTGTAAGTCTGTGAGAAAGAGAGAGAGAGAGAGAGAGAGAGAGAGAGAAAGAGTCTGCTTTGCCCACTTCCTGGACCGTAGTTTGTTTGTTTTTTTAATTAGGCCTTTTACTCTGTTTTTACTACAGTCTTTTACTATGCTTCCAGATGGAGGACTTCTAGCAATATCCATCAAAGGGTATCGTGCAGCTTTTCCATCCTTAAGGAATGTTGTTCAGATAAGAAAAAAAGGCAAACAGAGCAAAGGGAGGTTTACAAAGGGACGCCCTCCCCCAGGTCAAATTTCATGAAAGAGGCAGGGCGATTGCACAATAAAAAGTTTGATCTGGAAGCAGACGTAGTGCCCACAGCCCCATCCTATGCATGCTTTCTTGAAAGTCAGCCCTACTCAGTGGGGCACACACCTAAGTAAGTGTGCCAAGTAAGTGCACCCGATTTTCCAACCCAAAGCAGGAAACTGGGCGAGGGGTGGGGGGGGATGAGCTTCTCTAACAAGTGCTGCAGTTGTTTGTAGTCTAAAGACCGGACATTTCTCATGGCATAAACTTTTATGGACAACAACCCGTTCATCAGCTGATTCACAAGTTATGCGGCACCTTAAAGACTTATTCTGGCGTAAGCTTCCGGGACACTGCCCACTACATCAGGTGAATAATGCGCAAGTTATGCATTTCTTACACAGAACACACTTCCAGATATGAGGGTTGGGAAAATGGGGAGGGGAAGACCAAGTCCATGATCAACACGAATGGCAAAAATATAAAAATAAATAAATATAAAATTAACTGAAGGGGAAAGGAGAACGTAGGGGGAGAGGCGGGAGATTTTGCCATCATAGTAGTGATCCAGATGCAAAGATTCATGAGCCAAAATAGTGCAACAATGCATAGACGTGGAAGTGCCCACCGCTTGACTCGTTAAGGAAACGGAGGGGGAAGCCGTGGATGCAAACTTGAAGAAAAGTAGGTGTGATGGAACTCATGGTGTTCACCCACAGGGAAGCTGCACCTGTTGTCCCAGCAAGGACATCGTGCGTCCCCCATGTGCCGATTTGCATTTTATGTAGGAAATGTGTCATGTGCGTGAGGCAGCCCTAAAAGTTGGGGGGGGGGGGTGGAAGAGAAGTCGCCTGCATCCGCACATAGACCCTGATCCCTTCTTGTCATCTTTCCTCTCCACTGAAGTTGCACCACTGAAGAGAACTTCCAGAGGGCGCCTTTCCATCACCTCCTCCAAAGTTTTTTGCGTCCACCTGGTCAATTTCACACATCGTTAACAAAAGTTGGGGGAAAGAAGACACTCACCATCTCTCCGCAGGTTCGAGGCGCGCAAGGCTCGGATAGATCCGCTCTGGGTGCCGGCCGCGGAACCCTGTCGGTTGCAAAAGCCGGCGCCGGCTACAACGCACAGGAGGAAAGGCGCAAGGAGTTGCATCGGGATCCTTGGCGCTGCTTGGCACAAGAAAGGGAATCTTCTTCCGAACGGAAGATCTGCTTGTCCACGACGCGCGCGGGCACACAAGACACACGCACACGCATACACACACCGCCTCCCAAACACGCGCTTCCCTTTGTCCCTTTCTCGATCTGCTCTCCCAATGATGCTGTCTCCAGCGGGTAGAAACTTTGGAAAAGTGGCCGCAGGGATGAGGAGAAATTCTCTTTGCCAAGGGACAGCGAGACAGACAGGTTGTCTCCGCCACCTCCCCTGCAGAGCCGGAAAGAAAAGCGATTCTCAAAGTGGGGAGCCGGCTCCGCACATCCACACTGCGGGCTGCAGGGGGGGGGGGGGAGGTTGGCAATCGACAGGCTGCAACGCCCCCCTCGCCGTCTACGTTTGCCGAGATGGGTTGCCCCCCTCCCCCCTGTTGTGGTTTGGCCGATCTGCAGCGTTGCCTGAGACTTTCCCAAGACTTTTGTGTGTGTGTGTGTGGTGGAGAGAAACTTCCTGGTCTATCGGGCTTGGGAGATATCAGGAGAAGCGGAGGGAGTCTCTCAGCCCCCGGAGGCGCCCGGGCATCGCCGCGAGGGGCAGGCGGCGCTCGGCACAGGCGGCGCTCGGCACGGAAGGCTGGAGCGATCGCGGGAGTCTCTCTCTCCCTCCCTCCCTCCCCCCACCCCCTATTCATTAGAAAGGAAAACACGGCGGCGACGGTTCCGCAGGGAGGAAAAGAGGCGGTTGCACATGGCGCCGCTGACCACGGGGGTATGGGAGAGAGGCAGGGCGCTGGAGCAGCCGGACAGAGCACGATTGAGAAGGGCGAGAGGGCTTTCTCCGTGCAATGCAGCCGGCCAGGCCGCCCACCTCCCCTTGCATCTGGGCGGCCAGCGACTCTGTATATCCTCATCTAATTCGGCGCAGTGGAGGCTGGTGGCTCCGATTCCGGCGGGGCTGTGAATCCACTCTGGGTTTCGGCCAGAACCAGACAGAACTCTAAAGGAGCTATCCAAGGTGCTGAACCTACATTGGGGATAGCTCCCTTAGAGTTCTGGCTGGTTCTGACTCAAATCCAGAGTGGATTCAATGCCCCACCAAAATCGGAGCCACCAGCCTCCACTGATTCAGCAATGCAGGTTGCAGGACAGTGGAGGGAGGATATGACGACCTGGAAGGCAGGATCATGATTAGGTAAAACGGCTCTTGAGGTGTGCCTGGTGCAGGATAAGAGAGGAACTAGGGCCAGCCTCAGTGGTTGGCAGGACCAACCATCAGGCGGCTCGCCTGTGCCCACCCCCTGAGGAAACAGCACCGTGAAGGAGCAGCGTCCACAGCCACCGCTGGTGGGTGAGGCGCCAGGAGGCTTAGGCCTTCCTCCTCTGGGCTGCTCTGATGCTGTGGGGGGATTACTTCTTCCTCCCCCGCCCCCAATATATATTTTTTTCTCACCCAAAGCAGGCAAGCCCAGGAGCCATTCCAAGAGGCAGCTCCTCTCTAACTCTGGAGGGTAGCAGTGAGGGATCAGGTCCAGCGACTCCTCCCAGAAGTATATAGATATATCTATAGATATATAATGTGAACCGCCCAAAGAGCTCTGACTATTGGGCGGCATAGAAATATAATAAATAAATATATTTTAAATAGATGGTTTTAATTGTACGCCGCCATAAATAAATGCCTGCATACGAGTGAGCGGAAGAGGTGGCTGCTCCTGTGGCAGGCAGATGGGCCAGCTAGGGAAGGCGGCACGGAGCACAGCTGGGGCTGTGAGCCTAACTGGGCCCAATCCCAATTTGTTTCACCAGGCAGACAGAGGTCCCCTCTACAAGGATTCGCTTTTGCGCCTGGTTAGGCGATTATGCGCATAATCGCTGAAGCGCATTTACACCCAATACCTCTGCACGAGAAGCAGCGAGAGGCAGCGAAGCGCATTAACGGATGACCAAAATACAAGTAGTTAATATGCATAAGCGCTTATTCACATAGTCAAAATGCGCTTTAACGGCCGGAGCAAAATAAAACTCGCGATTAAACGCACATTCGATAATGCGCATAATCGGAGAGATAACGTGCCTCTAAGCCTGATTTGCGCTCCATTCTTGTAGAGGTAAATTTTTTTAAGCGCCTTGAAAGAGCTTTAAACCTCTCTTGTAGAGGCAGCCATAGAGAGGTTCATCAGATAAGTGTTTTATCACACACTCGTTATTGCCCTCTTACAGATGCGCACACCTCCTTCAGATGACAACATCCACCTCCTGCACACCTCCCGCTCCTTCCACACATTTTGCCATATCAAAATAGACCCCTTTTAATCCGACTTAAAAAACACACACACACACCACGGAATGTGCTGCAATCTCTTTCTTTCCCCTCCGGGAAGAAAGAGGAAGTGCGGAAAAGCAACAGAAAGGAAACCTTATCCCCTCCCCCGCCCCCATGATGACGCTCATTGAAAGAGAGAGCGATCGGGACAGCTGTTCTTTGCATGGCCTCCTCCACTCAGCCAAGTGTTTAGGCGAGTGGCGGAAGAAAGGAGCATTCACCTTCTTCTGCTCATTCACCCTCTCCTCCTGGATGGCCACCCTCTCCTCCTGGATGGCTTGACTAGGAGGGCTAGTTGGCGGCAGGCAGCCCCTAGGATGAATAGCACCCTGGGGTGCCATTGATGCCTGCCCCCTAGTCAGTTTTGCAGGGCCATCCGGAGGATTCATGGAGCCTGGTGCAGGTGAGGTGTTCATCGAAAAAGACATTGCTCAAAACCTTGATCTCCCAGGGGCTGTCTACACATAGGGAAAGCTCCATGGTGGCTTTGAATCTGTGCCCCTCCGGTTAGACGACGCAGGCGCAGGTTTGCAGTGGCCATGGGGCTGCATTTTGCTGCATTTTGGCACGCCAGGCAACTACATCACAAGCCCACTCTTAAGGCCAGCCCTTCTGCCATGGAGGAAGCCTTGTGGTAGATTTTGAACCACTACTACCAGAGGGAGGGACTCATGGTAGATTTTAGGCCCGCTTGGTTGGTTAGGCCACTCAGTTGGGCCTAAAAGTTGGGCCCTCCTCCTCCTGTTGGCACCAGTCCATCTTCCCACCCCCACCACCCAGGGGAGTTGCTAAGCCTGGGCCTTTAGGGCTCCAGCCCCGAGTTTATTTCCCAGTGCTCCAGATCTATTCCACAGAGCCTTGAGTGACTGTTGGCATCAATGGATGGTGTATGTTTTTTTCAACTCAGTCGCCATGCAGGGGGTAATTTCCAGGGGGATTGCCCCTGGGGAGGGAAGGGGTTACTCTCCCCTTCCCACATCCTGCAGTCCCCACCAACCCCAACCCCCTGTCTCCCCCTGTATGAGAACTAAACTTGGTGGAGGGGGTGATCTTTTTTCCAATTAATTGAAGTATTTATTTTACTTGAGGTGATTTGGATGAGAAATGAATTGTTTGGTTTTAATTGCCTAACAAGCCACTTCATTAATTGTTTCTTTTGCTGCTTTACTCCCAGAATGCAATGCGTTTAACACCAGAACTGAAATTGCCTGCTTCACTTGGTAGCTTGGTGCTTTTATGTTGTTGTTGTTGTTGTTGTTGTTGTTGTTAAAGAAAGTATGATAGTGCCATTCCAGAAGAACAGACTTGTGCAAAGACTAAAACATAATCATTAGAAAGTTTTAAATTGTGTGAAACATCTTTGCGATGGTTGGTGATGGAGCATGTGAGCGGATGGGGTACTTTTTACATATTTGCCTGGGAAGGGGAACTGCTCAGTCCCTTAGAAATGAAACTGGTGCGATCTCTTTTGAGTGCTTCAAAATGGCATTAGCAGCCACTTCATTAACTGCTTCCTTTGAAGCGTTGCTCCTGGAATGCATTGCTGAGATCTCCTGCTTAACTTTGTAGTTGTTTAAAAATAAAAATACAAAAAAATCTTAGTGGTGTTCCAGAAGATCAGACTTGCGCAAGAAGTATAAATAAATAGAAAATCAAATACAATAGTGTAGGATAGTTTTGTTATGGTGGTGGTGGGGTGCTGAGGCTTTCTTTTTACACAGCAGGGAGAGGAGAATCTGCTTAGCTGCTGGCCAGTTGATCCCATTTTTTAGCAGCCATGTTTGTTGGGAAACTGAGCATGATGTTAGCAGACACAGGAGAGTGGTGTACTCCAGAGTCCTAAATTAAGGAATTCCAAAATACTGCCCTTAAGGTTATATATTTACATCTATAATTCAAATTTGGGAGTTAGCTGGCCATCCTTTTTAGGGTGCCTCTACAAGAGGCATTTAAAGCTCATTCAAGGCGCATTAAAAAAATTACCTCTACAAGAACAGAGCGCAAATCGGGCGTAGAGGCGCGTTATCTCCCTGATTATGCGCATTATCGAATGCGCGTTAAATCGCGAGTTTTATTTTGCTCTGTCCATTAAAGCGCATTTTGACTGTGTGAATAAGCGCTTTTGTGCATTAACTACTTGTAAACCGCATTTTGGACATCTGTTAATGCGCTTCGCCGGCTCTCGTGCAGAGGGATTAGGCGTAAATGCGCTTCAGCGATTATGCGCATAATCGCCTAACCAGGCGCAAAAGCGAATCCTTGTAGAGGGGACCTTAGACTGCCTTCCTGTTGACCTATTCTCATAAAACACACTTCATTGGAAAGCTCTTGTCACACAGAGCCTATCCACATTGCCCTTAAAATGACTTATATTCTGTTTAAAAAAGTGGTTTTTTAAATTGTTTCATTACGTGTTAGGACATACTGAGTAGTACTTACGTTTCATAGTGACTGCTTCCTCCGTCCTCAAAGTGTTCAGTGGTGTATTACAGGGTTAATTCCTTGACTCTTACTCTTTAGTTTTTGTTTTGCAGGCTGCTTGAGTTACAGAGACAGAAGTGGGTGGGCCAAGCAGCCTGCAAAACAAAAACGAAAGAAGAGTCAAGGAATTAACCCTGTAATACACCACTGAACACTTTGAGGACGGAGGAAGCAGTCACTATGAAATGTAAGTACTGCTCAGTGTGTCCTACCATGTAATGAAACGACTTAAAAAAACACGTTTTTAAATAGAATATAAGTCGTTTTAAGGGCACTGTGGATAGGCTCACAGATCCCATGAATAACAATGGGTTGCACTATAATTCAAAGTCAGGAGTTTATTTATGTCTTAAAATTTTTTTTAGGCTAACTGCTATTAACACACACTCATGCACAAACTGGAATAATGGCCATTCCCTTGGTTTTGGACCCACAATGACTAATGCAGATTAAAATAATTGTTTCACCTCCCCCATCTTCTCTCTCTCTCTCTCTCTTTGTGTCTCCTTCAGCTGTCTTGTTACCCTTGTTCTTTCTTCTCTCTGTTGTCTGGTTCCTCCTTGCTGTTGCTGGCTAATAGTTTGTCAGTTCCTTGGGGCAAAGACCTGTTTCTCTGCCCTTCCCCCACCTCCCTAAAGTATTCTGTAAAGTACCAAAAGCATTGAAGAAGACAAAGAGGATGATAATAAAAAGAACAGTGGCAAAGAAGAGGAGGAAAAATTCCTTTAGCAAAGTCTGCACTTCGACCTCCATCACACCTTATTTTTCCACCTGGTTTGCCTCCTCATTTTTTTTAAAAACCTCTGATGCAGAAGTGTGTCAAGCTTATGATCCCTTTCACCTGAAGTACTGCTCTTTTGCTCTTTTGCTCCTTTGCTCTTCCGCTGCACTCCACTCCACTCCACTCCACCCCTCCCCTTCTCTTTCTCCCTCCAATCAGGTCCTGTCAGATGAGTACTTCAACCTGACTGCCTTTCTGCTGGGCAAAAATGGAATGACCCTTTGGTCTGGCTCTTTGGGGGCATTGAGGGAGTACGATTCTGTCTCTGCAGACATTCAGGTGTTCTCGGAAAAGACGGAAAAGGCTGGGGAAGAGGCGGGGTGTCAGCAGGACAGGCACGGTGTCATGTGAATACTGTGCTGCAAATCTGCACATCAGGCATGGCGAGAGTGCACTAAATTGCTGATGGGATGGAGATCCTAATGTTGAAATGAGCTCTGTCTTTTTAATATGATGAGCAGATTTAGGCGAGTTAGCCCTGAAAGGCAGCATAAAAATGTTGAAATAAATAAATGCATATGGGACATCCATCCTTTCCCCATCCTTCAAGCCGGACTTTGTCATAAATAACAAGATGTTAAGGCATACCTTTATTTATTTATTTATTTTTGTGATAATGGGGTTGTTTGCTTGGATGGCTCATTCTGAAGGGTCAGAAAAGAACGTTTTTATCATGGCCCAATGACTCTGGTAGGTTACTTATTTGAAGTGCATGCCTTGACTTGCCTGCTTGAGTCCTTGGGAGCTGACTGTTCTGTGCTATTTCTGCGCTGTGTGGGGCATGATAATCAGGAGAATATGTGCTATTCATTGGCAGGGGATTTATGACTGCACCCTAGGTTTTCATGCCATAGTTATGTCCAGTTTAGTTTATCGAAAGATTCTGCACGTGGTGGGCCCTTGAAACATGTTTGGAAGCTCCAACGGCTTCAGAGCGCTGCAACCAGATTATTATCTGGCAGGGCCGGACCAAGACATCTTGATGACTAAAAATGGCTTACGTACAACCAATAAAAACAAGACAGTTCCTGCCTGCAGGCTTCCAATCTAAGAAGACACAACACTAAAGGAAAAAGGGACGAGGAGGCAGAGGAAAAATGGTGTGAATGGGCTCATCCCCATTGTGTATATAGGATCATCACTTTAGTGACAATCATTAGAACAATTAAATGATATGAGGCTCTCAGTATGCATAGGAAAAGCACAAATCCCTTTGTTTAAAAAAGGAGGAACTGTGTTTTTTGGGGTACAAATAATTATGCCCCATAGATGTTCTTAAACAACTACACTGGTTCTTCTAACAATCTTGAATCCAGGCCCTTTGGATCTTGATGTGAATCTTGCACCTCTTACAAATATATTTGTTTCCTTCAAGCAAACTGATGTTCAATTTGAAACAGGGGCTGCATGCGACGACCTACTAAATGAACCTTCCCCAGCCTGGTGCACACCAGATGTTTTTGGACTATACCTCCCACCATTCCTCTCCATAGTGGCTGAGGCTGATGGGAATTGAAGTCCCAAACATCTGGTGGGCACCAGGTTGTGGAAGGCTGTGATAGATTAGGCTGACCAGATAAAATCCAGGTCAGGGCTCATGTAACTTTAACAGTTGTAGAGAAAAGGGAATTTCAGCCAGTGTCATTTGTATGCATTTAGTTCCTTTGGTGATATTCCCTCTTCATCACAACAGTTAAAGGTGCAGGCACTATACTAGAGTGACCATATACAAAAGAAAGCAGGGCCTCTGCAACTTTAACTGTTGTGATGAAGAGGGAATTTCACCAGGAACTAATTGCATATAAATGACACTGGCTGAAATTCCCTTTTCTCTACAACTGTTAAAGTTACATGAGCCCTAACCTGGATTTTATCTGGTTAGCCTATGATAGATTCTCTGCATTGTGCTGTGCATCCATGACAAAGCATTCAGCAGAAATTTAAAACTATCCGTCACTTTGTTCTTTTAGCCTCCAAAAGAGTTCAATACAAAAATGAGAAGGGGGTAAAATGCTGAGTCATGCAAGCAAAATGCTCCTTGCTACAACCGGAAAGGAATGTAGATCTCTGTCTCTGTCTGTCTCTCTCTCCCTCTCTCTTTATTTGCATGCTCAGCCAAATAGAAGTGCAGCCAAAACAAACAAATTCCAAACAGCTGCATGATTTTTTTTAAAAAATATATTAATTTATGAAAGAATCCTTTTCTGACTGGTATTATGTCTGATCATTGAATCTTTAGAGAGCCGGTGTTGTGGCTGACAGAGTAAGCTACAAACGAAAAGTCCCCAGTTCGAATTTCAGGCTAGTGTGTGAATGCAGTGGGTGTGCTTAAGTGAGCTGCTGCTTCAACCCCACCCACACATGTGTAGTATAGAGGTTGTTGTAAGATGTACATGTTACTCACTAGGGCTGTGCACAGCTCCCCACCACCATGCAATTTGCCTCGGAGGCCATTTTGGAGCCTCCAAAATGGCCCCAAAATGGCCCTGATTCGATTCGGAGTGCTTTGGGGCTTGGCTGCCTCACTTCAGTACTGAAGCCGAAGTGAGGTTTGGCAATCCCGAAGCAGGTCAGCCTTTTCAGGTTGGATGCCCTGCTCACCTCCCACACATGTTTATTTGTTTGTTTTGATGAACAGCCTGTCTTAGGGTTAGGTAACAATATGTCATTTTATCGTGATCATCTCCCCCAGTTATATTTATTAAACCCTAAGCCCACAAACACTACACCGTCTCGGGGCAGAACATACAATCTGATCTGAAGTGGGCCGATTGGGGCCACTTCATCTCAAATCCAGAGTGGTACCAGATTGGGCCAAGACATCCCGAAGTGGATCGGAATGGGTCAGAGAGCTTTGGGGTGCCGCGGCCCGGTTTGGGGCAGTGGAGAGCGACTGCCCCCACCTGCTGCTAGGCTGACTGGGAGTCCATTGGACTCCCCGCTCACCCCTCCCTCCCTCCCTCCCTCCCCGCTCACCCCCAGAACCCAGAACTGCTGCCCCTGCCACTCACAGGGCTTACCTCAGCTGCACATTCTCGATTAGAGCCGCCATTTTATACTAAGATGGAGGCTCTGTGGTTTTCCTTGATCTACAGTCACAAAATATGGTGTCCTTAAAGGGATATTTGTGACCATTTATCTAGGAAAATTACAGACCCCCCCCCCCACATCTTTGTGTAAAATTGTGGTTCTAAATGAGGACGTGCTGCTAAGGAGGGGCAGTGATTCTAGGTTCTGGGGGAAAGTGGGGAGGGTGGAGTCCAATGGAGTCCAACTTTGTAGTTTAAATGTCCCCCATGTTTTAAAGGAAGTTCTTGTTTGGTTGAGGAAATATAGTCAAATAAAGTTTGGTTCATGCATATTATCACTTGAATGGAAGCAAGTCCACTCAATAGCCCAGGACTGAGTAACAAGCGAAAGAGAAGTCATCAAAAAGTCTGGTACTTTGTTGCATATGATAAAATGCTTGCATTTTTTTTCTTAGCCAATTACAGTTCAAACGTGTGGGATGAAAGAGCAGAATTCAAAGGCTACGAGTGCCAAATATCCCTGTACCAGAAGAGCAAAGGGATAAAGTGAACTCAAATTATGACAGCTGTTGGACGAAAGCCAGTCACATCAGACACCAGCCCAAAATACTAGAAGCGACTGGCATACTTCCCAAATCAATTAAGGAAGATTACTGCAGCATAGGCAATATACTTGACTCCCGCAGCAGAAAATGTAGATAACGGAGCTAAAAAGGAAAGGAAGGGAAATGTTAACTAATGAAATCAAGAGAAGAAACCTATGGAAATTTGAATTGCAAAATTAGGCTATCGTGGTGGCGGGTTGTTTTTTTTTTTTATGGGACTGTTGTTTTTTAAAATAACACTGAGGTCAATGTGACTTGACAACTTAAATTTGACAACAGGTTATTAAATTCTTACATAAATTATATATAACAGTTGAGGGCTCTGGTAGAATCATAGAGTCATAGAATAGTAGAGTTGGAAGGGGTCTATAAGGCCATCAGGTCCAACCCCCTGCTTAATATAGGAATCCACCTTAAAGCATCCCTGACAGATGGCTGTCCAGCTGCCTCTTGAATGCCTCTAGGGTGGGAGAGCCCACAACCTCCCTAGGTCATTGGTCCCATTGTCGTACTGCTCTAACAGTCAGGAAGTTTTTCCTGATGTCTATCCTTGTGGCAATACAAAATATTTGGGAGATGGCTTGGCCTTGAATGGGCAATTAAAACCCATTAGCTCTACAAAAGACCTATGTACACACACTGATTAATCTGCACAGCTGGCTGTATTTTTGGACTCTCCTTGGGGTTATGGCTATGGGAGGGTAACATGATCAGCACCTGTCCTTCAAAATTTACCCCTGCATCTCTGGGCATTGGCTGGGCTGCAGCACTGAGATCCACCCAGTTGAGGGCTGAGACCCACTGATGGTCTTCAGCCCACAGTTTGAGCATGCTGCCTGATGCCTCACGAGAAGCCTAGTTGTACTTTCTTTGTGAATGCTGCAAAACCATATGCTTCAGGACTTGAAACGTGCACATTTTCCCCTCCTTCCTTAACTAACAGATCACTACTTTTCTTGAGGGAGCGCTGTAAAGCCACAGATTGCTTTCACTTTCCTTGTCCTTTTCCATCAGGGATTACTGTTCCCAGTCGACTTTCTTCTTAAGCAGAAATAACATAACATCAACCCCACTGGGAGTCTCCCCACCACCACCCTTTTAAAATAAAAAGCATTACAGGCTATTGTTTTGCCAAGCCGCATTCTGAAACTCTTTTGAGAAAGTTGACATGCTGTTGCTGTGATAGCCCAGCAGTAATTCTTCCTGAACTTTGCCTGATCCTCTCCGAAGACCCAAATCAATACATCAGTAAGCAGTGGTTAAAATCTTCAAGTAGAGAACTTCAGTCAGTAACAAAAGTGCTGATGCGGAATGCTGTTTAATACAGGAAACAGGAGAATTTTGTTTGGTTTGCTTTTTTTAAGCAAACCAAACCAATTCACAATTCCTGGACTGATATGTTGATTGGGACACAATTATCCTGTGGATAATCCTCCGGATTTTGCAAAGCAGCTCTCAGTTCCAAAAATGCACTCACAAAAATGTATATTGGGGAAAGCTATATACAAATTGGAGAATGCTGCAGAAATTGGACAGAATGGATTTACAATGGAATACATGTGAAGCTGACATGGACCAGAAATTCATCCAAATCTAGTTTAATGAATAGATAGTACTGGTTTGCTGCAAAAAAAAAAAAAAAGTTGTGTTCCCCACCCCCAGGCAATTCTGATGAGATTATTATAACAAAGAAACGTAAACAATCATATTTTATGTTATCACATAGAACAAGGGTGAAGACCCTCTGTCAATCCAAGGCCAAAATTCTATTCCAGGTAAACTTTTGGGTGCCATATTGCAGTGGAGAGTGGGATGGAAGAAAAAAAGTGCAGGACCACTTAGAGTTGGAAAAAGTGCAGAAAAAGTGCAAGACCACCTAGAGTTGGAAAAAGTGCAGAAAAGAGCAACTAAAATGATTAAAGGGCTAGAGCATCTCCCCTACAAAGGAAGGTTACAACAGCTGGGATTGTTTAGCTTGGCAAAAAGGAGGCTAAGGGGAGACATGGTACAGGTGTACAAAATTATGCATAGTGTGGAGAATGTGGATAGGGAGACATTTTTCTCCCTCTCTCAAAATACTAGAACCTGGGGGCATCCCATGAAGGTGATTGGTGGGAGAGCCAGGACAAATAAAAGGAAGTACTTCTTCACACAGTGCATAGTTACATTATGGAATTCATTACCACAAAATGTAGTGATGGCCACCAATTTGGATGGCTTTAAAAGGGGAATGGATAAATTCCTGAACGAGAAGGCTATTAAGGGCTACTAGCCCTGGTGGTTATATGCTACCTCCAGTATCCAAGGCAGTAAGCCTGTGTGCACCAGTTGCTGGGGAACATGGGTTGGAGGGTGCTGTTGCACCGTGTCCTGCTTTATTGGTCCCTGGTCAACAGCTGGTTGGCCTCTGCGTGAACAGAGTGCTAGATTAGACTGACCCTCAGTCTGATCCAGCATGGCACTTCTTATGTTCTTATCTCCAAAAATACCAGCATATTGTAGCTCTTACTGCCAGTAATGAAATGATTCCCCCACCCCAGTCTAAACATGCATAGAATTTCACCTTTAGTGTAATATATATTTTCATGGCTGGCTAAGGTCAATAGAGTTTGAATACAGTTGTATATATTTGGGCTTTTATTTGCTTTACAGTATTGTAGAACAATATGCTTAGCTGGGGAGAGTTAAATGGTCCCACTGGTGGCTGGCTGGGTGGTGAATCTGAGAGAGAGGGAGGGAGCCTTAACAATCCACAGAGTCAGAAGTGGAGAAGCAGCCTGGGTGGTGGTGGTGGTTAGGTGACCACATTCATGCTTTGTCTAGGGCATAAACATTGCTAAAACCACCTGGCCAACATAGATGATGGGACTCTAAAAAGCATTTTTCTACCCTACATAAATGTATTTATTTCAGAACGGGGGCTGATCCTGTTTGCAGGCTTATATATCTCTAATATGAAACATTGCAAAATTTCAGTTCAGTTGTGGTTCACACATGCATGGTCATCACTTGATGACCATGATGTCCAATAATGACTTGCATGTGTGAACGATCCAGAACAGATCTGGTGTTTATTTTATTATTTATTTATTTATTACATTTGTATACCGCCCCATAGCCGAAGCTCTCTGGGCGGTTTACATAGGATTAAAAACAATTAAAATCAATATACAAGAATTAAAACAGCAAAAACGTACAACATACACACAATCTGTACATTTAAAACCACTACAACACTCCAAAAAGCTACAAAAACAATCAAACAAAAAAAACAAAACTAACAAACAAAGAAAAAAAAACCCAGGCTCCTCAGATATTGCCAAATGCCTGAGAGAAGAGGAAAGTCTTGACCTGGTGCCGAAAAGATAACAATGTTGGCGCCAGGTGGGCCTCGTCAGGGAGATCGTTCCACAATTGGGGGGCCACCACAGAGAAGGCCCTCTCTCTTGTTTCCGACCTCTGAGTTTCCCTCGGAGGAGGCACTCAGAGGAGGGTCTTAGATGTTGAATGTAGTGTTCGGGTAGGTTCATGTCGGGAAAGGCGTTCCATCAGGTATCGTGGTCCCAAGCCGTGTAAGGCTTTATAGGTTAAAACCAGCACCTTGAATCGGGCTCGGAAAAATACAGGGAGCCAATGCAAGTGGGCCAGAGTAGGTCTTATATGCTCGAACCTACTGGTTCCGGTTATCAATCTGGCTGCTGCATTTTGCACAAGCTGCAGCTTCTGAACCACCTTCAAAGGCAGCCCCATGTAGAGTGCATTGCAGTAATCTAACCTGGAGGTTACCAGAGCATGGACAACTGAAACCAGGTTATCCCTGTCCAGATAGGGACGTAGCTGGGCCACCAACTGAAGTTGGTTGAAGGCACTCCGTGCCACTGAGGCCACCTGCACCTCAAGTGACAGAGATGGTTCTAGGAGAACCCCCAAGCTACGAACCCGCTCCTTCAAGGGGAGTGCAACCCCATCCAGAACAGGTTGAACACCCTCCATCCGGTCAGCGGAACCACCCACTAACAGCGTCTCAGTCTTGTCTGGATTGAGTTTCAGTTTATTAGCCCTCATCCAGTCCATTGTCGCAGCCAGGCACTGGTTCAGCACATCCACAGCCTCACCTGATGAAGATGAAAAGGAAAAATAGAGCTGCGTGTCATCAGCGCACTTATGGCAACGCACTCCAAAACTCTGGATGACTGCACTCAACGGTTTCATGTAGATGTTGAACAGCATGGGGGACAAGACACCCCTACGGAACCCCATACTGGAGAATCCACGGGGCCGAGCAATGTTCCCCAAGCACCACCTTCTGAAGCCAACCCACCAAGTAGGAGCAGAACCACTGCAATGCAGTGCCTCCCACTCCCAACTCAACTAGTTGTCCCAGAAGGATACCATGGTCGATGGTATCGAAAGCCGCTGAGAGATCAAGGAGAATCAACAGAGTCACACTCCCCCTGTCTTTCTCCTGACATAGGTCATCATACAGGGCGACCAAGGCTGTTTCTGTACCAAAACCAGGCCTGAAACCTGACTGAAATGGATCCAGATAATCGGTCTCATCCAAGAGTGCCTGGAGCTGGCTCGCAACCACCTGCTCAAGGACCTTGCCCAGGAATGGAACATTTGCTACTGGCCTGTAGTTATTAAGATTTTCAGGGTCCAGGGAAGATTTCTTTAGGAGTGGTCTCACTGCCGCCTCTTTCAGGAGGCCTGGGACCACTCCCTCTTGCAAAGAGGCATTAATCACTTCCCTGGCCCAGCCAGTTGTTCCATCCTTGCTAGCTTTTATTAGCCAAGAGGGGCAAGGATCCAATATGGAAGTGGTTGCACGAACCTGTCCAAGCACCTTGTCAATGTCCTCGAGCTGCACCAACTGAAACTCATCCAAGAAAACAGGACAAGCCTGTGCACTGGATACCTCACTAGATTCACCTGCTATAACACTGGAGTCTAAGTCCTGACGGATGCCAAAGATTTTATTCTGGAAGTGCCCAGCAAATGTATTACAGCGGGCCTCAGATGGTTCTACCGTGTCCTTGGGGCCAGCATGTAAAGGCCCCCAGACAACTCTGAAAAGCTCCGCTGGGCGGCAGGTTGATGATTGAATAGTGGCAGCAAAGTATTGTTTTTTTGCTGCCCTCACTGCCCCTGAATACAGCTTACCATAAGCACTTACCAGTGTTTGATTGCATCCATCAGGAGTTTGTCTCCATCTGCCCTCAAGCCGTCTCCTGTTTTGTTTCATCACTCTCAGCTCTGGGGTATACCACGGAGCTGTATGAGCTCTACATAGGAGAGGGCGCTCAGGAGCAATCGTGTCAACTGCCCGGGTCATTTCTGCATTCCACAGTTCAACCAGGGTTTCGACAGGAGAGCCAGCCCTATCAGCCGGAAAACTCCCCAGAGCCCCCTGGAAACCATCTGGATCCATTAGCCTCCGGGGGCGGACCATCTTAATGGGTCCCCCACCCTTGCAGAGGGGAAAAGCCGCTGTAAGTCTGAACCTCAGCAGGTGGTGATCTGACCATGACAGAGGGGTTGATGTAAAATCCCCCATTTTCAGATCCCCATCTCCATGTCCAGTTGAAAAAAACAGGTCTAGAGTATGCCTTGCTACATGCGTCAGGCCGATGGCCTGTTGGGACAGTCCCATGGTTGTCATGGAGACCATGAAATCCTGAGCTGCCCCAGATAAAGTGCCCTCGGCGTGAATGTTGACATGGTGTGGGGTTGGATGGTGTTGAATGGTGTGGGGTAACGGCCAGGGTGCAATACCATGCACTGGAATCAATTCATACACATAGTTGCCAGTGACGAGCAAATATTAGTGCAATCCTATGCATGTCCACTCAGAAATAAGCTCCATTGAATTATTTGCTGGAAAGTGTGTGCAGGACTCCAGTCCTGGGCATGAGTGAAGGACATGCATGCCTGAACCAGCCAAAGCCCTTTTACAGTATCCCAAAAGTTGATTCTCCTTATGTTTTGAAAGCTCTCCAGTCCATTTGGTTAAACGAGGTTCGGCTTTGTGACTGATATTTCAATTGGAGAGATATGACAATGATGCTTGAGTAGACATTAATTTCCATGCAAATTTATCCCTCATGCAGGAGCATGTTACAGAAAGACCATGTCAAAGCAAATGACATAAAATTTGAAGGCGAAAATCTTCCCACTGCAATCGACATATTTTTCCCTACCTTCAGCTCTGACACAGAAAACAAATATGAAGAAAATAATTCCACTGTATTCTTCCTTTCGATCCATTAATCTTAATTTAAATTTGAAACGAAAACCAAGAAGCATCAATCTCATTTTATTTCACATAGACTCTCAGACAAGCGGTCTCTCCAATGCGTTACAATTACTCAATGCAGCACTAACGTTCAAAGTGAAAAAAAGAGAGGGAAAGAGAGAAAAGAATAAAGGGTAAACATTGTAATTGAATCAGTCCTTGGAGGAAAACACACACACAACACACACACACACACACACACACACACACACACACACACACCATCCAAGATGTTCAAGAGGGGAACTAAGGAGCATATGAACCTCATTCAGACACACCATCCACATGGATGGCAGCAGGATCTACCCCCAATCTATGTACAGCTGGTAGACTGTGTGAACAGCCCCAACTGTGATACACAAACTAGGTTCTGAGTGTAAAGTTGGAGCCCTGAACAAAGCAGGATTCCCCACTGTTACGGCTGGCCCATAGACAGCAGTCTGAGCTTAGCCAAGAGCATGGAACAAACCAGTAGTCAAAAGAGCAAGCCAGAACCAAATGACAAACTGGAAGCCAGATCCAAGACCAAGGCAGAGCTCATGAACAATGAAGGATACAACATGACAAAGCTCAGAAGAGTTTGCTATTCAAGCCAGGCTCAATGGAAAAGGAACTCTCTTATACTCCCTCCAGCCCAGGAGGATCCAATTGCCATTCTGGGTGGGTGGAGTCAGTCCAGGTCTGAGAGTATTTCACTGAGAAGCTTCCACCTGATCATTCAGCGGCTCACCACACATGGCAGTAACCCACGGATCCCAGAAACTCCTGATGCCCATGGAAACATATCTATGCACGTACCGTGTTTGTTTGTCTAGGGTCAGTCAGAACCCTAAAGGAGCTACCCAAGGTGCAAAAGCTATGATGCTCTTCCTGAGAAGCAGGGATGGATTCTCCCAGTAGTCCTTTGTCTCCTGGACAACAGCAGTGACCGGAGCATACTTACCTTCAGAGCACTCTCCCAGCTCCTGTTTGTTGTGTAGGGTTAAAAAAGCCATCCTTTTTGGCACGTTATTATAAACATCTATGCTAGCTGTGTTCAAAAGTCAGGATACTTTGCTCCAGCATGTCTAGTCAAAGGATTCGGATTTCCTTAGTGCAGCAGCTTTATGGATGCTTCATGCTTCGTTGGTTTGTTTTTGTTTTATTTGGACAACTTTGGTGTTTTAATCATACACCTGGAAGTGTAAATGCAGCAAAGAAGATGCTTTTCGGAACACACACAGGTTGTATTGTCAAGGAGAAGAAACTGACTGCTGTCCCCTGTTGCATGTACATTCAGTGGCAAATCCAGTTTTACTGCTGCATCTGATAAATAATCTTCCTCTCTGAGGAAGTGCTAGGTACACTCTGTCTTTGGGGAAGTCTGGTGTATGCATATACGTCGTCAAAACTCAGAACTAAACTACATGCTTCATTAAACACATAGTGTGCGACTGATCCTCAAAAGTTGTGTTTCATGACATGGCACCATCCGCCTTCTCAGTGTCTCTCTCTCCTTCTGGTCTTTTTTACGCAATAAAATAAAATAAAAGACCTGGTAAATCTGCCATTTCCTGCTGTGTGCAGGAAAAGCAGTGTGATAAAAATGCCCACTGGATGGGCCTCGTGGTCGTTGCTGCTACTTCTTTCTTCCTGTGTGAAGGAAAAAGAAGCTGCTCATCCCTATTGTGGGACGGCAGCAGGAGGCAAAGCGACGGTAGGGAAACACGATTTACCCCCCGTCTGATGACGCTCTTAGTGTAAACGTATTCTACCTGTGCATTGGGGCCACAATGCACAGGTAGAATAGGCCTAAACCACCCCCCAGCCATTCCCCCCCCCCAAATTCTCCCTCCCCTCCATGGGGACTTAAACGTGTGTGTGGAGGGGGGAGGAAACTGCATTAGTGGTACTGGAGAGTCCTTTTTCTTTTTAAGCCTCAGTGATGGGGAGGTGGATTTTAGGGGTAAAAGTGTCTGGGTGAGAACTTTTATACCTTCCCTACCTGTGTACAGCGATCCAATCTGGATTGGGCCTCTGTATGCTTACACTAAGATGAACAAAATTATAAGGAACAGCTGCAAGCTACTTATTCAATGTAATGTGTAGTTTAACCCTCAGAAGCCATGGTATTTGAACATGTGTTGCTACATAAGAACATAAGAAGAGCCATGCTGGATCAGACCATGTAGTCCAGCATTATGTTCACACAATGGCCAACCAGTGCCCACGGGAAACCCACAAGCAGGACATGGTGCAACAGCACCCTCCCACCCATGTAACCCAGCAGCTGGTGTACATAGGCACACTGCCTTTGATATTGGAGGTGGAATATAGCCATTAGGACTAGTAGCCATTAATAGCCTTATCCTCCATTAATTTGACTATCCTCCTACAAAAAGGAAGCTTCTGATGTGGCAAACGCTTGTCTGAAACCAGCCTTGATAAATGGATATTAAGGCTGCCATCTGATACATGCTTATCTGAGAGTAAGTACCATTGAAATCAATGAAGCTTACTTCTGAGTGGACATATATAGGATTGCCCTATAAAACATTTAATTTCTAAATCAAACTATGTGATTGAGTAGAGCAGACTGTAAGGATGGAGCAAATATAATCAGTCGTGGAAGAAAATGCAGGAGATTCTTTATTTAAAAGAATGATCCTGGTGGAATTAAGTCCTGGCTAGACAGAGAAGTATCAAATGGACAGAACAAATGTTTGAGCAGCAAACGGCATCCCTTATTGCCCATGGAAGTTGGCTTGCAATCATGAAATATTATTAACAGGGTATTGAACAAACAAACTGTCTCTTAAACCATCTGGGAAAGATATAGGATAGGTTAAAAGATATGATGTCAATGTGGTATCCCGTGAATATTTAAGGAAATGGCTAAAGTTTCAAAAAATGTCCTTAATATAGCCAGTTGTTAATAACAGTGGTTCCTTCTCCTTCAATTCATGGAAGGGTCAGAGATCCAATTATAGCTCCTACACGAAAAAAGGGGGAGAGAGCTGATTTTAACCAGTTCACTTTTCCCCCCTGCAGCCCCCTTTCCCCCTTCTAAGCTCCTTTGTGGATTGTAGCGGAGGGTCCTCCAGAGGAGATTTTCTGCAGGGAGAAGGAAGGATAATCAAAAGTCACATCCATTTCTTCCTCCTGTGCTTAGGGATGTTGGATAAATCTGCAACTGATTCAAAAGAATTCAGATGTCCATGAAGCTGATCTGCAGATTCCACCCTGGATAGGCTTTTTCAATGTTGCCTGAATTCTGTGGACCTGAGAGCCGTTTATTAAAATGTTTGGAGGGATTTGTGCAAATTTGCACTTTTGCCAATGCGCACTTGCACAAGTGGGACAGAATATATTTATTATTATTGTTATTTATTGCATTTATATCCCACCTTTTTCCTCCAAGGAACCCAAGGTGGCATACATAAACTTCCTCCTACTCCCCATTTTATCCTCACAACAAGAACCCTGTGAGGAAGGTTGGGCTGAGAGTCTGTGACTGGCCCAAAGTCACCCAGTGAGCTCCATGGCCGAGTGGGGACTAGAACCCAGAAGTCCTGAGCCCCAGTCCAATGTTCTAACCACTACATCCCTAAATATATATCTCTATGTATCTCTATATCAAATATTGTCAGTGAGCAGATGATGGAACAAAAGACGCCTGGCAATCTGTGAAACATAGTTGGAATGCATTTAACCAAATCCCTCCCTACCTACTTGTGGAAGTCTGTCATGAGCGGATTGTGAAAATCTAAATAGGGAGCTCTCATCCTGACAATCCTGTGAAATGAGTCACTCTTTACCATTACATACTCTCCCCCACTTCCTCAAGTGGTGGGACATTCCAGGGAGCACTACCCGATTTAGCTTCCTTTGGATAATAAAATTCTGGCGATTTATGGTGTCTTTGTAATCAGTATAACACAATGAAGGACTGTATAAGCGGATGGCACAGCATCAGTTTCCCAGGGAGAAATGCAATCCCCATCCCCTATTATTTCCCAGCTGTCTTCAGCTAGAAACTCTCAGCTCTTAGTCTGCCCCTTTCTGACTTTTGCCCCCTCCCCCCTTACAATGCTGCCAAGTGCTTCTTGCAATGTCTCTCTGCTTGGGTATCTCATTCAAAAGATTTGAGAGAGATCAAAAGGTATCAGGCTGTTCCCATCACTAGCCTCCATTGATAAAACTTCAACCAACCATCCTGTAGAACCATACATTAGAAAGGCTTTCCCAAATTTTTGGAACTAGAAATACTATGCATGCATTATTCACAATTTGGATTTTCAAATTTGGAATTCTTGTCCCAGTTTTGTTCCATGCTTGAAGATTGTTGGCACCAATACACACACACACACACACACACGACGGGAATGTATGGGAAAACAACCTAAAGAATGAATGGACACCCCCCCCCCCTTTAATTCCATTAGAACAGGAATGGATAACTTCTAATGGCTGAAGGGGCATATTGCAATCATATGTAGGGACACACCCTTTCGGGAAGGCATTTTGGCTATGCTTTTATGGTGGGGAGGAACTGCCTTGGACCATTTGCAAGGGGTGTTACCTTTTAAATGCTCCTCCCTCAATTTAAGAAGCACTTTCACCACATAGCAAAAGACATAGAGAGCTCCTTGGGCTGAATGGCGGACCACTGCTGGCCACCATTATTCTCATCTCAGAAGACTTCGGTATGGCCTTACAGCTTGCATCAATATGTAGTGGTGTTCCTACTGGGAGAGGGCCTTCTCTGTGGTGGCCCCCCAATCGTGGAATGATCTCTCCAACGAGGCCTGCCTGGTGCCAACGTTATCTTTTCGGTGCCAGGTCAAGACTTTCCTCTTCTCTCAGGCATTTAGGAATATCTGATGAGTCTGGGTCTGTTTTTGTTTTTAGGCTTTATAGTGATTTTAAATGTATGTGCATATTGTATGTTCTTTCAGTTTTAATTTTTGAATATTGTTTTTTAATATTTTAATCTTATGTAAATTGCCCAGAGGGCTTCAGCTATGGGCAGTATACAAATGTAATAAATAATCATAATAAATAATACTGGGAGAAGAATAATGGTGGCTGTGCAGAAAAATGCACACAGTTGGGAAAACTGTGCAAAAACATGCACCCAACAGTGAAAATTAAATGCAGAAACATGTTTGAGAAATGTGCACACAAAACAGTGCAGAAAAATGTGTATATTAGAAGTGCACACAAACTGCAAATACATTTTCATGCTGACTTTCTAAAAATAAAATTCACACACTGATGCAGAATTGGGACAAAGCAACTTCAGGCACAATCCTAAGCACTTTTAGGCAGAAAAAAGTCCTACAACTCCCAGTGTTCCGGTTTGGAAAAATGAGAAATTGAACCAAAATTGATAGATTCTATTTACATGAATTTTTAACAAGCCTTACAGTAACATGAAACCAGAAGGAGTTGTAAAAGAAAGGAAGGAAGGACGAAAGATATAATTTATTACAATGAAATTCACAGTGTGCTTATTTCCTTATATAAAGAAACAAAGAAAAGGATTATGTTGATGACTTCCACTGGAGGCTTGAAAGCACATGTGGAAAATGATTAGAGAAATGTCAACCCAGGTAAACATCACATAAAATAGTGTTATATACTGGTATTACATCCGTTGAAAGTTTAGAGACCTATAACATTGGCAAATGCTCGCAATATAACAGTGAAAGGGATATTTTTTGCACGTTTTGTCATGTGCAAATGTCGGGAAAACACATCAAAGCTATAAAAGCTATCCTATATGAGTATTAATAGTATTGCTAGAACTGGGCTTTGTGGCTTTGCCATTGGTGTATCTGAAATGTCACGTTAGAAATAAGGAGGATGAGTTTATTTCCAGTCTGTTAGCAGTTATAACATTACTTGTACCACAAGTGTGGTAAAGAAGAAGCTAGCCTATTCGGTTAAACTAGGGTGACCATATTTAGGAAACCAAAAAAGAGGACATGCAATGTGTGGGTGGGTGGGATGGGGGAGCATGCTTTCTGGGACCTCCAGAAAATGTGTCATTCCCTCCACCATGCTAATGGCAGCCGTCATTAGCATGGCAAGGGGAATAATGCACTTTTCAGAGGCCCCAGAAAGCATGGGAATGACATGCTTTCCCTCCTCTGCTTGGAGGAGAAAGCATGTCATTCCCACCCCACTCCCACTGCTCCAATTGGAGCAATGGGGGGAATGACGTGCCTCCAGAAAGGTCATCATCCCCCCCACGCCATACTAATGGCAGCCTTAAAGGAGAAAGCATGTCATTCCAGGACATTATAGAAAATTAAAGTAAATCCCCCCTGACACCCAGGATAGAATAAAAACCAGGACAAATCCAGGGAAATCCTGACAGCTGGTCACCCTAGACACATTTTGGGGCACTGTAACCATGGGTTAAAAACTAAAAGCCATTTAGCTTCTTGGCCTACCCAAGCAGATTAGCCAGGCAGCTTATTTTTCAGAAAGGACAGTAATCCAGTTTAGGAACACAATAGATGCTTTTTTGTTCCTTTTCTGGAACACCAACTAGGCCTCTCTTCTTGAAACACCACACACAGGCCTTCTTACTTCCAGAACCCTTGCTAATTTTCTGAACTTTCTAGGTCTCTCCACACATAACCAGATAGAACTAGAGGCTGCTCTTAAAGAACATCAAGCACAAATGGACTTAGTTACAGGAGATTACAGTCCTCGGAAAGCCAATGGACCCGATTCAGCTAATGTTTGTTAGGATTTCCTTTGGCACATTCCTAACAGCTAACGCTCAATTCTACTAGATGCAGGGTGACTAGGGTGACCAGATAAAATCCAGGTCAAGGCTCATGTAACTTTAACAGTTGTAGAGCAAAGGGAATTTCAGCCAGTGTCATTTGTATGCAATTAGTTCCTGGTGTTATTCCCTCTTCATCACAACAGTTAAAATTGCAGGGGCCCTGCCTTCTTTTGTATATGGTCACTCTAGTATAGTACATGCACCTTTAACTGTTGTGATGAAGAGGGAATTTCACCAGGAACTAATTGCATACAAATGTCACTGGCTGAAATTCCCTTTTCTCTACAACTGTTAAAGTTACATGAGCCCTGACCTGGATTTCATCTGGTCAGCCTAAAGGTGACCACATGGAAAGGAGGACAGGGCTCCTGTATCTTTAACAGTTGTATAGAAAAGGGAATTTCAGCAGGTGTCATTTGTATGCATGCAGCACCTGGTGAAATCCCCTCTTCATCACAACAGTTGAAGCTTTAGGAGCCCTGCCCTCTTTTGTATCTGGCCAAGAGGGCAGGTCTCCTGCAGCTTTAACTATTGTGATGAAGAGGCAATTTCATCAGGTGCTGCATGCATACAAATAACACCTCCTGAATTTCCCTTTTCTATACAACAGGTAAAGATACAGGAGCCCTGTCCTCCTTTCCAGATGGTCACCCTAACCAGATAGAACCAGTCGCTATGGAATCTTTCTGAATGGTGTTGAAACTCAGGCAAACAGGATGTCATGTGATGCAACAATTATGTTTTTCTAATCACACAAGCGCAGCTTAGCTGGTGGTTTGTAAATTTTAGCAGAAAAAACCATGTCACTCTGACCACACTCAGCAAAGGACGCCAGACTAACCCCTCTGTGCTCATGTCTGTCTGCATGGCAAAGTGGGTCTCACCAGCTGCCAAAGTTAAAGCTCCCGCAGCGTTAGCTGAAACTCTCACAGGATTAGAGATCAATGGGTGTCAGTGGCCAGGTTGGAGCTGTATTTGGACAGTGACCTAATCTTTTTAAGGATGCCAGGCCAGGTTATATATATAACCACTAGGCCAAAGTCCATGGTGGCCCAATAGACCATCTGCATCTTTATTTTAGCATGCCTGTGGTAAACAACTCCATATTTAGGAGTGTAGGAACACAGGAAGCTGCCTTATACTCACATTACTGGTCCATCTAGCCCAATATTGTTGACCTTGACTGGCAGTGACTCTTCAGGATTTCAGGCAGGAGTTTTTCCAGTCCTTCCCGGAGATGCCAGGGATTAAACCTCAGACCTTCTGCATGCAAAGGAAATGCTCTACAACTGTGCTACAGCTCTTCCCCTTAGTGTGTCTTCCCCAATATTGTTTGAGAGGTTCTTAATTTGTAAGATGCCTTGGAAGCAACACATCTGGAGGGTACCTCATTGGGGAAGGCAGCAATAAAGGGAGAACTTGTGAAAAGAAAAGCAGGGTGCTGATGGCACGCAACAACCTCTCCATGCATGGTATTTTGCTACCTGTATACACCAAAAAAATACACTCATGAGATTATTGCACATTAATACCTAAATGAAGGCTGCATGGAAGAGCTTTCCACACAAGAAAAAGCACTAGGAAGACGCACCCTTATGGGTGATCATCAGATTACATAATGTCATCAGCTTGCCTTACTAGGCTGTATATAAATCCCTACCATCACTGCTGGAAGTCATCCCAAATATGTACTCCATGTGAACTATTGAACGACCTGCAAGGATCGGAAGCTTATGTTATTCAACTTGGGGCACATCTTGACGAGCGCTTTGCCCCGCGGTGGTTTTGGAGTGGCGGCAGGTGATCTACTTGATGCAGCCACCATCCTGAAGCCATCCAGGGGCAAATCCCCAAAGCTCCGCTTTTAAAAAGTAGGGCACTTACCCCAACTTTTTCAGTTTGGAGCGAGGCGACGATGGTATCTGCCGTATGTTGCTCTTGCTCCGGAGTTGCTCCGGAGGCTTTCCACAGCCAGGCGACCACTGATTGGTTGCCATAGGTTGGGCAGAGAAGGGGTGGACCAGTGAGTCAAAAGGTTGCTGGACTACCATAGTTTATAAAAGTGCTCCTTCCGATGTAAATAGCCAGAAGGAGCGCCAATGCGGGAGCGCAACGCCTCATGACAACGCCGTGCTACTGTTGCGACGCCATCAAGATGAGTCCCATATCATGTTGTTTAGCTTGGTGGTAGAGCACTTGCTTTGCATGGAGAAGGTCTCAGGTTCAATCCTGGGTATCTCCAATTCAAAAGATCAGGTAGCAGGTGACAGGGAAGATCTCTGCTTGAATGCCTAAAGAATTGCTGCCAGTCTAAATAGGCAATGTAAGACTAGATGAAAAAGCAGTAGGACCTGGTCAGGGAACCTTCTATGTTTCTGGTCCTTAGTACTAGGGGTGTGCATCGGATCGGATCCGATCCACGATCCGAATCCGATCCGACCCAAAATCGGGAAATCCGATCCGATCCGATCCGACCAACCTCCGATCCGATCCGATCCGATCCGACGAGGTCCGATCCGGATCGGCCGCCATTTTGAATGCTTTTCCCCATAGCCAAGTATTGTTTTACAAAAACGCCTATAACTTTTTCATTTTTAAAGATAAAAGGATGAAACTTGGGCACATTGTAGACTGGTTAGGGATAGTTATCTGTGAGAAATTTCAGAAAGATTGGGCTGTTGTGCTCCGCTGGGCCGCGGGGGTAGGTTGATGATGAAGAGGATGATGGGGAGGGCGTTCAATGGCCCCTCCGCTCACCAACTGACAGCGCGTGCTCCGCTCCAGACACCCGGCCTCGGCAGCCAGGAGGATACGCTGCCAAGCCCGCCGCCGCCGCCCGCGCGCGCACACACACCACCCGTCCATTATCATTTGGGCAGCCCTAATTAAGGAGCGCTCAAAAAATGGCAAACCCCCCTCTCCTTTTTTCTTAATTCCTTGCAGCTCCCACAATTTAACCCTTTCCTATCAGCTACACACACATAGGTCCCAAGGTACCTCCTACAATGTAGCAAAGTTTCATGTTTGTAACTTTAAAAATGACAAAGTTATAAGCATTCCTGGGTATTTATTAAAAAATTAATTGCCACAAAACGCATGCACCAATCTTTCTGAAATTTCTCACAGATAACTATCCCTAACCAGTCTACAATGTGCCCAAGTTTCATCCTTCTATCTTTAAAAATGAAAAAGTTATAGGCGTTTTTGTAAAACAATACTTGGCTATGAGAAAAAGCATTCAAAATGGCGTCCGATCCGGATCGGACATCTGGTCCGATCCGATCCGACCAGCCTCCGATCCGATCCGATCCGACCCCCCAGGTCCGATTCCGATCCGCTATCCGATCCGATCCGGGGGGTCAGTGCACATCCCTACTTAGTACATAGGAACATAGGAAGATGCTGTTTACTGAGTCAGACCTGTGATCCATCTAGTTAGTACTGTCAACACTGACTGGCAGCAGCTCTCCAGGGTTTCAAGCAGGAGTTTTTTTCCAGCCCTGCTTGGAGATGCAAAGCATGCACTCTACCACAGAGCTATAGCCCCTCCCTAAGAGCATGAACATGTTTCTCTCTAGCTTGAAATATCCATATAGTTCTGGAACTAATAGCTCTGCTTTATGCTGCATTAGTCAGGCTGCATTTGGAGTGCTGTGTCCTGTTCTCGGCACCCCATTTTAAGAAGGACATTGATAAGTTGGAGCATGTTGAGAGACGAGCAGCCAGGATAGTGAAGGGTCTGGAAACCAAGCCCTATGAGGAATGGTTGGAAGAGCTGCATATGTTTAGCTTGGAGAAGAGAAGACTAAGGGCAGACATGATAGTGGTGTTCAAACATCTGAAAGGCCATGCAGAAGATGGAGCAGACTTGCTCTTTGTTGCTCCCAGTGGCAAGATTGGAAACAACCCGAGGAACTTGCAGGGAAGCAGATTTTGTCTTAAAATTAGAAGACATTTCTGAAGAGTGAGAGCTGTTTCACAGTGGAACAGATTTCCCTGGGAGGTGGCGGGTTGCAGCAGTGGCTCTGATGTCAGTGGGGTGGTGAATCCACTCTGGGTTTCAGTCAGAAGCATTCAGAACTCGAAAGGAGCTCTCCAAGGTGCTTTCCAGACACCTGCTTTTCACCTTGGATGGCTCCTTTAGAATTCTGACTGCTTCTGGGTGAAACCCGGAACATATTCGTCACCCCACTGACATCGGAGCTACCGGCCTCCACTGGCGGGTTCTCCTTTGCTGGAAGGATTCTATTATTTTATATAAGGGATCATAGTAGATCTGCATCAACAAATCACCATTAAATCCCCAGATATCATTGCAGCAACAGGTGAGGGTACATTTTACTTTTCGTCATCGGATCTTGTTCTGACTCCATTACCTCTGGATTTGTTACCTCCGGACTCTGTTACCTCTGGACTCAGAACCCCATTGAGCCCTGGGTCAAACTGCATTTCAGAGAAGTTGACAGGGGCCAAATTCCAGTAGTTACTGGGGTCAAAGGCAAAAGGGGGTGGATTAACCCATACAAATATCAACAGAGATATTTAAAAGGGGGAATGCTGGGACTTGTAAGACTTTTCTCCCCTGTCTAAACATGCATAAGATTGCAGTCTTGGTATTCTTAAACTCATAAACCATTTTGAATTCCGCACCGTTGTTCCACTCAGAGAAATGACACGACCCACGAAAAACAGAGCAGGATCATTCTGAGAGCTGTCGTTTCTTCTGAGATGACTGGGATGGCATTGCCTATGAGTTATGAGCCGTGCACAGTAGTCTAGCCTTGCGATGGCTCCTTTAGAAGTTGGCTGCCTGGATATCCCTCCCGTATGATTGAAGATGTGATCTGCTCCCAAGTGGCACATTTTCAGAGACGTTTAAGAGATCAAAGCGGTATTTATGCACAATGCATCTGTCATGCTAACATGGAAGTCCAAATCCCCCAGAGATGAAAGGATCCTTGGGAGAAATGTGCTGGGGGAAATGCAATTTTTGAACAAATTAATGTGGAGGGTGGGGCAGGGGTGGTGGTGGTGACAGATGAAAATCTGCTACTCAGCTTTAAACCTGCAGCTAGCTGTTACCACCAGCATATCTTTCAAACCAGAACAGCTCACAGAAGACAGATTTCGGGATCTGCCCTATTCCCTACTTGGAGTAGAACCCTTTGCAGGTTTTCACATGTGCAAGTCCCCTATGGGCTGTAATACTTTCAAACAATCTTGGAAGCAAATGCTTCCCCATTCCTTGAAATTTCATAGATGTTGGTTAGCTAGTTTCCCCTTGCTGTCTCCAATTCTCCCTACTTCAGGTTCTTTAGGACAGATTCAGCCCATAACAGTTTCTGCCCATCACCCCTAGCATGTACGAACCATTGCACTGAACTGCTTGGTGTTGGATGTACACCTGGGAGACAGATCTACCTCATTGGCATGTTCTTCTTGGGTAATGTTACTGATGGCAATTACCCCCCGTTAACTGACCTGGCATTTGCTAAAGGTCACTTACAAGCGGCAGGAACAGATCTTAGAGTGAGATGTATGTGAGTCACCCATGACCATCTCTAGCCTACAACAGCTACCTATGGCCTAGAGCAGTATTTAAATACCCACTTTTTCTTGGCCTCAATGAAGCATGAACTGCATTTGTATTAACCTCTGTCTTCTTCCCTTATATGAAGTGGGAGAGGAGAAAAACAGATCCAGGAAAGCAGGCAGGAGCATGATCCACTGTACCTGGCACAACAGGGGTGGTCTTTCTGGCCTTTATTTCTCAATAAGGGGAAGGAGGATAGAAATGGCCAAATCTGTCGATGTCGTTGAGGTTCTCGGCTTTCCTCCGCCAAGTAAATTCCACGCGAGCTTTATTTTCTCTGCACAGAATTGAGGAGTTTTCAAAATGTTCACATCTGATGCACACATTTTTCAATTTTGTGCATTGTAGGATGCATGCACCCATTGACTAAATTGTGCTTTTGTGCATGTGGAAATGTACCTATTTGTCTTTCCTCATTTGAAAGCTCTGTGTGTGTTGTCAAACACATTTTGTTTTGCTTGGCGGAATGCATCCCAAGCTTGGAAGTGCATGGATTTCCAATCACAAATTGTATTTGTGTTCACATTCAGTTCTGGGAGGTGCAAATTAGGTCAATTAAAAATAAGAAAGGAACTGATGGAACAAATGGCTCACACACCCATATAGGGAGGATAGGCAGTAGTAGATAGGATATTGTGTTGGGGAGAAGCCTGCAGTTAGCTTCAAGAAGGTGTGTGGGGTAGCCACCATCTATGAAATGTAGGGTGGCCACGGATGCTTTTCTGAAAAAATAGGAGTTGCATCAGCAAAGGGTGGGGGGAGTTTGGACAGCCATTTCCATATGCAAATTTATAAGTAGAGGTACAAATATAGAAATAATAACTATAATTAAAATAGAACTATGAGAGATCTCACCATAGTTGAGAAGACTGACCCAGGTGACCTGCTCAGTCTGCTGCCCAGGTGCTAAGTGTTGGTGGGGAACTGCAAGCCTCTGCAGCTTCCTCCTTATGGTCCTTTGACTTTAAACCAGACTTGGACTGGTTTAAGGACACCTTCAAATAGAGGACTGTCTTCTGCCTGGTTTTCAGAATAGAGAACTGCCCTCTGTGAAGTAGGGCACCTGGCACCCTAGCATGTCACAATATAAACAATATATATAAGAAAAAGACAAATTGTCTTTTGAGCTCCCCTTGCTTATTGTAATATATTAAAGGGGCACAGGAGTTAAGATGTGCCATTATAAGCCTCAAAATTCTACTGCTTGTAAAAAAAATGACACCTGTGGAGCTAATACCTTGAAATATGGCATCCCTAATTTCCAGGATGAGATCTACATTACAAACTGACCCAATACAAATCACCACAGATCAAGAACATTTAACAGTGTTGAAAATTGACACTTTTTACTCAAGCTGCGGCTAGCCATATAATAGATTTATTTAATTGTTTTGTCAGATTCTCGGAGAAACTGCTGATATATTTCATTCAGGCTTGTTGAGGAGGTTTGCCTTTCATTGGTTTGGTGAAATTCTGAGCTGCAGTTTAAACATTATCAAGAGGTGGTTTTTGGAGGGCCCATACAAGCCTATGGCAACAACTGCTGGCAAAACTATGTTGGGCATGCTCAGTTCCACTCTGAAGCTGGGATGCTGCCAGTATGCTACAGTGTTTTGAACTCCATTGTTCCTGTCAACATTGTGATAGGGAGTAGGGGTAGCAGGGAACTGTCAACTGAGATAAGGGTGAAGTAATTTTAAAGGCTGATGGAAATAATCTCACTGATAAATAAAGGGAGGAAAAGGTGTGGTGGGGAGCTATGTTGCAATCCTGTACATGGTTACTTAGAATTAAGCTACTCTGAACATACAGGGACATATTTATTTATTTATTTATTTATTGCATTTCTATGCTGCCAACAGCAGAAGCTCTCTGGACAGCTCACAAAAGTTAAAACCATCAAACATGAATCAAGATATAAAACAAACAACTGTACAAAACAAACAGTATAAAAACACAATATAAAAGCACATCCAGGGTAAAACCAAGCAGCAATGTAGAGATTTATACAGATTTAAAATACAGATTTAAAACAACAGAGTTAAAAGATTAAGATAATAAATTGTTAAAATACTGTGAGAATAAGGTCTTCACCTGGTGTCGAAAAGAGTATAATGTAGACGCCAGGCGAACCTCTCTAAGGAGATCATTCCACAGCCAGGGTGCCGTAGCAGAGAAGGCCCTCCTGGTAGCCACCTGCCTCACTTCCTTTGGCAGTGGCTCACGGAGAAGGACCCCTGAAGATGATCTTAAGGTCCGAGCAGGCACATATGGGAGGAGCCGTTCCTTTAGATAACCCGGCCCCATGCCATTTAGGGCTTTGAATGTTAATACCACCAGCACTTTGAATCAGGCCCGGACCTGGACCAGCAGCTGGAAAAGGACTGGCATAATGTGGTCTCATTGGCCAGTCCTTGTTAACCATCTGGCTGCCCTGTTTTGTACCAGCTGAAGTTTCCAGACCGTTTTCAAAGGCAGCCCCACGTATAACGCATTGCAGTAATCCAGACGAGAGGTTATCAGAGTGTGGATAACTGTAGCTAGGCTATCTCTGTCCAAATAAGGATGCAGTTGGTATATCAGCCTAAGCTGATAAAAGGTGCTCCTTGCCACTGAGTTCACCTATGCTTCAAGTGGCAGTTCTGGATCCAGGAGCACTCCTAAACTATGAACCCAATCCTTTAGGGGGAGTGCAACCCCCTCCAGAACAGGGTAAACACCACCTAGCTGGATAGACGAACCACTTGCAAACACTTGCAACCCAAACAAACCACTTGCAAACAGTATGTCTTGTCTGGATTTAGTCTTTGTTTGCTGGCCCTCATCCAGTCCATTACCGTGCTCAGGCACTGATTCAGAACAACCACATATCTATTCATTTGAACACATCTACTCAGTTAATGGTTTGTTTGGGTTGGGTTTTTTTTTTTTGCTTTTAAGTTTTAGTTTTAGTGTTGTTTTTTTCTTCTTCAGAAGGCTGTAGTACATTTCCTTAAAAAAAAAGCCTAGGGATATTCAATGATCAAAAAACCCTGCTGGGTTAAGACCAGAGTTACAATTATCTCCTGTTGGCTCAAGCTCCACATAGCCAGGAAATTAGAAGCTTAGGCTGAATGCCTTAACAGATGTGCCCCATGATCAGTAATGATGTTGTGCAATGTCACAAATTGTGCTTGCTTACAAGCAACAAACGGGCATGGGTCAACTCACAGGAGGATTCATCCAGAATGCAGTAAGCTTCAGCAGTGTCATAAAGCATTACAGGACCAGGACAACATGAGGCATCTTTGCTGGTTCCAAGCACTCCAGCCTCCTCATCTGAAAGACCCAGGAAAAGTGTGGGTGCATGGATGGCACAATTTGTGACTTTTTACAGCATTGTCACTGATCATGGATCACATCTGTTAAGGCATCAGCCTTAAGCTTCCAGTTTCCTGGTTTTGAGGAGCTTGAACCAACATGAAACTTAACTCTGGTGTTAAATCAGCTTTGTTTGTTTTTTTTAAAAAATAATATATTGAATTTCTTACCCTTTAAGATTGGTAGGAATGTCAAAATGAAACATTTATGATTGCCCTAGAGAGGAAGAGTCCTGTGAAAATTTGTGTAATGGTTTCACTATATGGCAGGTCACAGTAAATCAACTGGGGATTTCGCACAATGCTCCATATTGCTAAGCATTCCAAGAAGCCAATCATGGTTCCATCCAAACAGCAACTGGTATTGCTGTGGCCTCCAGGATGCAATGGGTTAAGCCATCCCCCCTCCCCGTATTATTAAGGCTTTATGAGTGGAGGAACATGATGAGCTGCGGTGTTAAAAAGGAACAACTCTATTCAGCCTTCCAAATAATGCAGACAGAAATTAAGCAAGTGAAGCAACTGGGCAACAGAAGGAAGCCGGGCTTCCAAGTGTTCAATAGACTGGCTAGGCCGCTCCTGCTGGAATCGATGACAACAGCATTGTAATCTGAAGGCTCCCCCAGAGTGGTAAACAAAGGAGGAAGGCTCTTGCACTGCTTTTGAACACTCAGCCATGTCTTCCTAATGCCAAGCTGAATGGTGGCCAATCCCTATTAATAGCACATCGTTTTTGAGGATGCTTTGCAGAAGACATCAGTTCTTGAGCCGGATGCTTAGGGTGGCCGCTTACAAATTGCCAAACAAGAGGAGGTGTGTCACCAAACGAGAGGACGAAGGAGGGTGGCCATTTGCATAAAATTTACATATGTTGATTTGTATGCATAAATACACATAATTGTTATAATTTAAACAGAAGCACAGCACTTCATACCATAGTGTGGAAGACTGAGCAGGTGACCTTTGTGCCTTGTTCAGTCTGCTGCCCAGCTGCTGTGGATGGGTAGCTTCGAGGCCCAGCTCTTCCTTCCGATGGTGTTTTATCTTTATATCAGACTTGGCTGGGACAGTCCTTCAAATAGAGGACACCTTCAAAATAGAGGACAGTCCTCTGGCAGCCCTTCAAAGAGAGGACTGGCCTCTGTAAAAGAGGACACATGGGCACCCTAGCATGAAGGATTAGCCCAAGACATTTTGCTGGCTGAAGCAGAAAACAAGATGGTGCCCCCTCTCATCCCATGCCCCAAAGCCAATAGGATTGGTAGATGAATGATAAGAACATAAGAAGAGCCATGCTGGATCAGACCAAGGGTCAATGTAGTCCAGCACTCTCTTCACACAGTGGCCAACCAGGTGTCGACCGGGAACCCACAAGCAAGACATGGTGCAACAACACTCTTCCACCCATGTTCCCCAGCAAGTCCTGGCTCTAAAATTACCAGCAGCACCAATGCCCACCCCACACATTGCTTCTGCAAAACAAAATTCAACCCTTGAGCTGAAAGAGCTGAATGATCCACGCTGCCAACCCACTACCCTGTGGGTTATGTGATGCAGGTATCATTTAATCAAAAAATTATTTGCCTCTTTATAAAGGTGTTTTTCTCTCTCTCATTCACTCTCTCTCTTCCTTTAAAGAAAAAAGAAGAAGAAGAGATTAAACTGATTTAATAAAGACATTTGATGGAAAAATCCAGAGCTTGGGACATAAAAATGTCAAACTGAAATAGTTAATGGCCTGATCTAGGATAAACTGTGACAGCTAATTAATGTAGCTATTTGGACAGCGATCCTTAACAAATCACTTTTTCCAAATTGTGTTATTGAGGGAATTCTCATCTGTCTTCTGCTGAAATCTGAGTAATGTTTCTGTTTAATGTCTCTCTCTCTCTCTTTCTCTCTTGTCCCCCTCTTCCTTCAACCATTTATGGAGCCCCTGCGGCAGTCAACTGAGACCAATTGTATGTCATTAGCTTCACTGGGTAGCTATAGAAGGGCAGAAGGTTGATCTCCAGATATTTTGGACTTCAACTCCCAGAAGCTTCTGCCAGCATGGCCAATGGTCAGGAATGCTGGGAGCTGAAGTCCCAAATGTCTGGAGAGTTACTTTTTGTCCACCCCTGAGCTAGAGGGCTGTGGTCATTTGCTTATGAAAAGCACCCTCCCCCCCCCCCAAATCTGATTCTGGACACCTTGCTCATTGACCTTTGAAAGCCTAATCCAGACATACTTCTGTTCAGGAGACATTTTGAGCAGACCAACAGCTCATTAAGAATCATCCAGTCTTCAACACCTAACCTTTCCCTTCTAGACAGAGCTAGACAAATATAATCATTCAGAAATTTGCCAAGGTTAAATTGTACCCCACCTACAACCAGCAAACATCAGTTTCAGGCCAATTATTATTCATCACTGCATGTCTCCAAAACTGTTTGGCTGATATGTACCAACCAGGTCTCCTTTGAAGGCTAATTGCCTATATAAGCAATATTTGTGCAGTTCCCTTGAACAACAACAACAACTACAACAACTACAACAACAACAATGCTTTAGGAAATGGAGCAACGTTAGGATGGCAACTTAGAACCGAAATCAGTGAGCCCCCTCCTCTGCCAGCTGACCTGGTCGGGGTCTCCTGGAAGTGACAGAAGGCAGCACTGGGCAGCAGCAGCACTATGAGCAGCAGCGGCCAACTGGGTCAAACTGCCATTTTAATTTCCCACAATCCCTACAATGCAGCTTCACTCTAGGTCAGAGGTGGGCAGAAGGTGGATCCGAATCTAACAGCAGATCTCTGGGTGATTTGAAATAGCTTATCCAGGATTTCTGAGTCACCTATTATTATTATTATTATTATTATTATTATTATTATTATTATTTACATTTCTATACTGCCCCATAGCTGAGGCAGTATAGAAATGTATACTGCCCCATAGTTTACAAAGATTAAAACATTAAACATTAAAAATCGATATACAAAATTTAAAACCATACAAAGCACCGAAACAGGCAACATACAAAGACAGTATACATTTAAAACAACTTTGAGACTCTCAGCCAGGCCTGAAGATAGGGGTCACTTTAAAAAAAAATTCAACATATGCTGTTAAATGCCTGGGAGAAGAGAAAAGTCTTGACCTGGCACCAAAAAGATAACAATGTTGGCGCCAGGCAGGTCTCGTCAGGGAGATCATTCCATAATTTGGGGGGGGGGGCACCACTGAGAAGGCCCTCTCCCTTGTTGCCATCCTCTGAGCTTCTCTCAGAGTAGGCACCCGGAGGAGGAACAAGTGGACTGTCCCTGTCTCTCACTAAATGGCAGCAAGTGGACTATCCCCCTCCCTCACTAAATTCTAATTCCAAGAAGAAGAAGAAGAAGAAGAAGAAGAAGAAGAAGAAGAAGAAGAAGAAGCAGCAGCAGCAGCAGCAGCAGCTTAAGGTAAACAGGAGTGGATTATCGAGTGGAAAACTGTGAGCTCCATTCAGTTCTAGTGTTCAAAAGAAATCCCTAAACTCAGATGTATTTAATTCTGAGGATATTTCTTTTGCACCAGGCTCTGGTCTCTAGTTGGTGGATCTGAGGGTTGTTGTAAAAAAGAAAGTAGATCCTACAAGCCTGAAGTCGGTCTACCCATCCCTGCTTTCGCCCACTGCAGAAAATTAAACTGGCAGCCCCCACAGCTACACCCCACTGTCTGCCAATACTCAGAGGGCTATGCTGGAGGAGATGATGATCATGATGATGGGCAAGCATCAGAGGTAGGAATATCCAGGAGTTATGGTCAAATTATCAGTTGCTTTCTCCCACATTTGGCTCTATCTATCTATCTATCTATCTATCTATCTATCTATCTATCTATCTATCTGATTCTTTCCATCCCAAATACAAAGAAACTTGCACATTTTGGTAAATTCTTATCAAAAGCAAAAGAAAATGAAATTTTCACCCAATTGCACTTGCTAAATTCAATAGGTACAGCTGTTCCCAGCATGGAATGGCATGTGTTGTACCTGCCTGCCATTCAGCTGTTCATGATGAGGAGCTTCTTAGAAGAGAAGGGGTGCTGACTCTAATTCAGCCCTAACATGGTTGAATACACAAGTAGGGATGGGCGAAATTGCCTGGGCAGTGCTCAACTGGTGCTCACCCCACTGTGGCTGCTGCCCACCACCACAACCCCAGCTGCCCAAGCCTCTGCCAAGTGCTCAGCAGCCACCCGCAGCCGCCACTGCCGCCAAAATCACACATTTCCCCCTTCCACACTAATGGCAGCTGCCATTGGTGCAAAAGGGGGAAGTGCGCAATTTCTAGAGCCTCTGGAAATTACACACTTCCCCCCCTTTTGCACCAATGGCAACCACCATTAATGCGGAGGGGGTGGCTGAAGAGGCTGAGCTTATTTGGGCGTGCTGAGCCTATTTGGGGGATTGGGCTCAGCACCTTAGATAGCTCCTTTAGAGTTCTGAGTGGTTCCAGTCTCCACTGCTTTAAGTAAAAAAAAAAAAAAAGAAGGTGGTATTTTAGGGATTTCAGCCCTTCCCCTTTTGCCTGTGGCTTCACCCACCACTGGAATGCAGCCCCCGAGAGCTTCTGTGAAATTGAATCCAGCCCTCCACACCCCTGCCCCAAATGATCTGAAAACATCAGACAGCATGGGGCACTTCTGAGTGTTCAACCACATTGCATCAGCTGACTCTATAGCAGCCATTCTATCTTGGCCCCAACTTGGCCATGCTGCCTGGGAATTATGGGAATTTCAGACCAATGCCTCCGGAGGGCATCAGGCTGCCGATGACGGCTATACACCAGTTTGCCATTCGTGTCCTAGCATTTCCTTTTTGGTTGAGGTATCATGGCCAAGGAAAACCAAGCCCAAAGGGTGAGAAATTCAACATCTCTACTATTTTAAACTGAGCTCAGAGAAGTCATTCCAGTGTAACATCAGGGGCTTTTCTACCTCGTGTACAGTAGTGTTAAAAAGACTTAGTTACCAATGAGGAAGGTCCCTGCTTGAATCTCACCTCACTGGAAGATGGCCTCAGGGAAGCTGCCCTCAACCCTCAACCTCCCATGTGTGATATGGGGAGAATGTCAGGAGCAGCTGTATTTAGGTGCACCTCTCCATGTGGTGAATCACTGAACTGCTGGTGTCACCTTCAGGTTCTGGAACTCTCGACAGGAAGGAGTATAATAGGGTGACTAGATTTTGAAGATCCAAAACCCGGAACACCCCCCCCCGCCACCCCACCCACCCAAAACAACTTCCCCACTGCGCACCCACGCTGCCCCACCCCCCGCCGCCCCCCCGCCCGCCGCCCCCTCGCCACCTGCCCCCGCGCTCCTTACCGGCTGGGGCATCCGTCTGCTTCCCTCCGGTGCTCGGAATCTACTGAGAAACAGGCTTCCTGGCCTGTCCCTCAGTAGTGTGCCGGGTGATGACAGAAGGACGCCCCAGCAGGGAACTGCCTCGCGCCGCCGCCCGCCCCACGCAGGCCTCCGGCCCCCCCCACGCCACGCGCCCCCCTCCCCGCGCCGCCCCCCCGCGCCACGCCGCCCCCTCACCACCCGCCCCCACGCTCCTTACCGGCTGGGGCGTCTGTTCGCTTCCCTCCGGTGCTCGGAATCTACTGAGAAACAGGCTTCCTGGCCTGTCTCTCAGTAGCGCGCCGGGTGATGACGTCATCACCCGGCACGCTACTGAGGGACAGGCCACCGCGGTTTGCCCCCACTGCCCCCCGGTTTGCCCGCCTCGCCCCAGGGCCATCTGGTCACCCTTTTGGGGGGCTAAATTTCCGGATTTGGCCCCCCAAAACGTTTTTTTCACCCGGATGTGGATTTCTGGTCCGCATCCGGGCATCTGGTCACCCTAAGTATAAGATATATGAGAACTTCCTGTTTTGGTGGTGCCTTGCTCATGAAGCAAAGCCTGGTGTCTCCCTGTATCAGTGGTTACTCTTCCAGTCGCATGGATCCCAGCACACTCCAACCTGCTGCCTACAGACCAGCCTGATCAACACTGACCTTCTTTATAGGTTTGTTTGTTTATTTATTTTTCATTTGAATCATCATCATCCCAAAACAGTCCACAAAATAAAAACAAGATAAAATGCAATAAAACTATTATTATTATTATTATTATTATTATTACTACTACTACTACTATTATTATTAATTTATTTATATCCTGCTTTTTTTCCAAGACTGGCACTCAAAGCGGTTCACAAAGTTAAAACATGTACAATTAAAACATATAAATATAAGCTAACAAAAGTTAAAATAGAATTAAACCTACAGTAAAATTAAAACATTTTAAAACATTAAAAACAATAACAAATTTTAAAAACAAAACAAAACCATACATTAAGTTAGGTCCAGCGTATTTCAAAAAGCCTGCTGGAATAAAACAGTTTTTGCCTGCTTCCGGAAGTGCAGCACAGTCTGGCTTCCTTAGGAAGGGATAAAAGGATGAAATATCTCATTGAAATAATGAACGCAAGCTGCCAATGCTAGTGGTAATCAAAACACCTGGGCAAATTGATATGCAGATCAGATGAACTCCCTACTAGCAATTCATCTGCTCTGCATGGGGATATTATCCTATCAAATGGTGGGCACCATAATGCAAAAGGCCCTCCTCTATCCCATGACCAAGTGAGCATCAGTAAGCCATGGTACAGTAAGGAAGCCCCCACGGGGGGCATAAAGACTTGGATGGCCTATACAGGAGAAAGCAGTCTCTCAGACAACCTGGTAACTGAGCTGTTCAAAGCCTTATAAACCAACAATAACACCTTGAACATGACCTGGTAGGTAATTAGAGTTGGTGCAGAGCTTTCAGCACAGGAATCATATGTGCATGGTAGGAAGCTCCACTGAGTGCATTCTGCACTAGCTGCAGTGTCTGAACCGATTCCAACAAGGCAGCCCCATGCAAAACACTTTACAATCATCCCATCTTGCCAATGCATGTAAGCGTTGCAACGGGACAGTGTGAAATGCTTTGAACGGTCACTCTTAATTTACCTTTATGCAAATGCAATGAATTATTTTTTATCACATTATTCAACCATCTAACCAGGGACCAGAGAAGTTGACAGAACCACCCTTTGCTTAATATGTGTACTGCTGTTGCTTTCTGAACCAGTTGTCCCTTTTAAACAGTTTCCAAGAGCAGCCCCATGTAGAACCCATTGCAGTAATCTAGTTTGGATATTGCTATGGCCTGAGTGACAGCAGCCTGATCGTTCTTGTTCAGGAGAAGCATGGCAACGAACCAATGATGCGACAGCCTGATTGAATATAATGAAAATGCTGTACGGGGGCGGGGGAATCAAAATAATTTCCCTGCTAGCCATCAGGCATGCTTTATTAGCACCTCGTTGCCTGACCTTTGTGCCACGGCTGAATTGATTTATAAGCTTCCCCTGTCTGTGTGACACATTTTATTCGTCAACCCTGTTGTTGGCCTGGTTTGTTCCCGATTAATTTATCATGGCATCATTCAATGCAGAACTGATTTGGTAGAAAATTGATTATTGCCTTTGATGAGATGGCACGTCGGTCTCTGCCTTGCTCCAGAAATGGTGAGTCATCTTTCTCTGTCAGCGAAACATCTGTAACCAAATTAGAAATGTGTGTTCAGTGCTATTAGCATCAATGAACAGCACAGATTTGTTTGTTGCTCTGTGGGAACCTGTTGGCTACTAGTCCTGGTGGCTCTATGCTAATTCCAGGATCCGAGGCAGTATGTCTATGAACACCAGTTGCTGGGGAACATGGGTGGGAGGCTGCTGTTGCACCCATGTCCTGCTTGTGAGTTTCCCTGTGGACAGCTGACCAGCCACTGTGTGGACAGAATGCTGGACTAGATGGATTTTGGTCTGATCCAGCAGGGCTCTTCTTATATTCTTATACACTTTTGTAGTTGGTATATACTGAAGCAAGTGAAATTTTATTCAATAACAGCGCGAGGGCCAACTCTGGCAGCAGTGCAATGTCAGGGCAAGGAAATCACATGGAACCATCATGTCCCTTTCACAAACTCAAGAACTTCAATTTTGTAGTCCATAGAAGAGGAGCCATAATACTGTATAAGCTCGTGGCTTCAACATCGCACTGCTCACACCATGAATAGACTCATGCTCGTGTGAACAGTAGGGGTGTGCAGAGCAGGTCTGCTCCTCCCCAAAATTTGGGGTGGCGCTCCGATGAGTCGATTCTCCGCTTCGGTTTTCGGAACTGGTCTGTCTCCCCACACCGGGGTTACTCGTCAGTAAACCACTCTGTTTTCAGGTAACCGCTCTATTACCGTCAATGGGAAGTAACAAAAATGTATACATTTCAGTCATTTTTAAATATAAAGAGATGAAGCTTGGCATGCTGGTAGCTCTTAAGTAGGGCTTTAGCTATGCCAAATTTAATTCCGATCCCTTCATCCCTTGATATTTTGGATTAAAAAAAAAATGCCCCATCAAACCACACAAACACTTTAGATGCACTTCATCTTCTCTCAAGAGCTTGCAGAACTTTCAGAAACTAGGAATATCCTTCAAAAAACCATGTGTGGAAGAACATGCACACACACACACGTACACATACACACACAATAACAAGCAAAGGAGAGTGTGGGGTGGTACTACGAGAAAGAAGCAAATAGAGAGTAAAGGGAACCCAGCAAAGAAAGCTGGCTCTGGCCGTGTTGGGAGAGGTGATTCTTCTAGTTCCCCCCCCCCCAAAAAAAAATTAGATGCACCCTTTTCTCTGCTGCTGCTGCTCCTTCTGAAGCGCAGGAGAAGAAGTTGGGTGTGGGTGGTCTTGAGGCTCCACCCACACTCTCTCCTACAAAATGCAAGTCTAGCGCCTGGGATCATTTTTCTTTGGTGGCGGAGGATCCCAGATCTGCAGGAGCTTAAGAGGCTGTACCCCCTTCAAGCCAGCGGTCAGTCTCAGGCTGGCAGCAGCAGCGGCAGTGCTGTGGGAAAGGCTCCCGTGCCCCATGCCCAGAGGCAGGCCACACACTGGACTAATGGGGCAAGGGCAAAGGGGGCTTCAAGATGCCCTCAGATTGGAAGGTGCTAGGGAAAGCTGATGGGGCTTTCCCATTTCTGAGATGTTCAGTCAGCCTCAGCCATATTGTGAAAGAGCAGTGCTATGGGCTCTTTCTGTGTATATAATTTGCAATCCCTCCCCCTAAGCTAGGCTGACCATATGAAAAGGAGGTCAGGGCTCATGTAACTTTAACTGTTGTAGAGAAAAGGGAATTTCAGCCAGGCTCATTTGTATGCAATTAGTTCCAGTGAAATTCCCTCTTCATCACAACCGTTAAAGTTGCAGGGGCCCTGCCTTCTTTTGTACATGGTCACTCTAGTATAGTGCCTTCACCTTTAACTGTCGTGATGAAGAGGGAATATCACCAGGAACTAATTGCATACAAATGACACTGGCTGAAATTCCCTTTTCTCTACAACTGTTAAAGTTACATGAGCCCTGTCCTCCTTTTCATATGGTCAGCCTACCCTAAGCAACATGATTGGAGGGGGGACAGGGAGGAGACTGTGGCTTTTCGTTAGCCACAGATGTCAATCTCAAAACTACCCTTCCCTTGCCTCTCAGCATCTTCCTAATATGGAAGTGTTCAGTTAGTTGTTAATCAACATGAAACGAGCCCTCATGTCACCTAAAAACCTACTGATAACTGATCTCTTCAGAGTCCCGAACGATCTTCTAACTGCACCGCTGGTTTCCAATGGTTTTGAAACCGCCTCCTAACCGCACCGTGATGTCGAATGCCCATCGAAGGTCCATCGAACCCCTTGATTGTCAGTGCGGAGCGCACGCCCCTAGTGAACAGTTATTTGTGGGAGTAACCCGCTGGCTGACAGAACTGTGTGCAAATGGCCTCTTGAAATTCTCCAACTTATTTGCAGGTAGAGAAATTGGAGGAACCATTTCAACAAGTCTCTTCAAGGAAAGGAGACTTTCTCCCAGTCTTTCAGTAGTGGGAGTAACACGGCATCCTTCTTCTTTTTTCTCTAAGCTTTCTCACTCCACACCCCATTTTCTGCTGCCACTTTAAGTGGCAGCAGCAACAGTGTTGGCAGCCTGGCCACCAATTTGCCTTCTTCATAATAGTCCAGATCTAGCATTGTTCTGGGGCATTGTGGGTATAGGGAGATGGTGGCCACCAAAACAAAATGGTGAGAAATATTTGAAGAACGTTCTGCAAAGTGGCCTTCTTTTTCCAGAAGTAGTGGTGAGGAGAAAAACACATATCTCTGGAATTTTCTCCAAGAAAAAATGTAACATATTCGCTCTAGATAAAGCTTTGCAGAGATCTTCTACATGAAGACACAACCACACAGGATCTACTACATGACCAGGGTTTATTTGCAAAAGGTTGAACAGAAGAAAAACAAGAAACTTTCAAGATTATAAGGTCAACCAACCTATCAACACAACTTATCTATCCCCCTATCTATCACTTGTGTCCTCACCTCCACAACGACATTCCATGAGATGGTACTTTCATACAGGCAGTGGAGGTTGGTGGCTCCAATGTCAGTGGGGCAATGAGTCCACTCCAGGTTCCAGTCAGAACCAGTCAGGACTCTAAAGGAACTATCCAAGATGCCACAGCTTGAGTTTTATTAAAGATAGATGTCAAAAAGTACAAATAACATAAGGAAAAATAATGGACCAAATGAGCTGAACATATGATAAACTGGCCTAGTTGGAGGACATGATCTCCCTTTATTCCACAATGTATAGTTTGCATCTGTTTCTGAGTACTTTCTATTTGGTCCGTCCTCTTGGCTACAATTTGCTCATTTTTTTCTTTTCTGTCAATCCACATCTCAGTTCTAGAGAACATCTGTGAAATCTCAAGTACAAAAGCAACAGGAAAATGTAAAAATAACTAAAGTTGGGTGTGCCAGAATCCAGACATAATCCAATCCAAGAACAAATTATAACATAGAATGAAAACAATCTAGAAGATAGAGGCGAATGGGTCAAGATCTCTCTTTAAGATCCGTCTTAAGGCTCTGACCTGATCCCATGTGGTCCGGCAGAACTAAAATCACCTGCTTAGATTTTATGGATTACATCAGTGGTGGGGAAAAAAATTAAGATCTGGGGGCAACATTGCCAATTTAAAATTGGTTAGCAAGCTGCATGAAAGGAAGAAAGAAAAAAGAACAAATCTACATACCTATACAGGAATGCAGATACTACACTGCATTGTGCATGGAGCTTCCCTAGTAGATCGTTGATTCTACAATTGATTCTAACATGTGGCATCCGGACACATTTTGTGCAGAAGAAATGAAGCTTTCATAATGCAGTACATGTGGGAGTAAGGCTTTTAATAAGGACATAGCCTGTTCCCTAAAAGGAGGAAGAAGATAAAAAGAGATTGAAAATAACAATGAATACTGTTTTATTTATTTCTTCATAACTGTACCTCAGCCTTCCTCATGAATGTGGATAGGGAGACATCTTTCTCCCTCTCTCAAAATACTACAACCCAATGGGATCATGCCATAAGGCTAATTGGTGGGGGTTTCAGTACAGATACAAGAAGTACTTCTTCACACAGTGCATAGTCAAACTATGGAATCTGATATCACAAATTATAGTGATGACCACCAATTTGGGCGGCTTTAAAAGGGGGGTAGACAAATTCCTGGAGGAGAAGGCTGTCAATGGCTCCAAGTCCTGATGGCTATGTGCTACCTCCAGTATCACAGGCAGTATGCCTATATACTCCAGTTGTTGGGGAACATGGGAGGGAGGGTACTGTTGCTCTCGTGTCCTGCTTGTAATTGCTCACCCCTCCAAATTCAGCAGCCATTATATTATGTGCTCGGTACTATGAACCTATGGCCCTCGGGGTCTCCTAAAAGATGCTATTTAACTTATTGCCTACTAAAAAGGCACCAGAGAAGATTACATTTCAGCAGATATATTTAAATATAACCCCAAATGGTGGTTACCCATCCTGACCAAATTGTTTCATTCCTCTCCCTACATGAACCTACCCGGACACTACACTCAACATCAAAGGTCCTCCTCTGGGTGCCTACTCCAAGGGAAGCTCGGAGGACGGCAACCAGGGAGAGGGCCCTCTCTTTGGTGGCCCCCAATTATGGAATTATCTTCCCGATGAGGCCCGCCTGACGGCAACACTGTTATCTCTTCAGTGCCAGGTCAAAACTTTTCTTTTCTCCCATGCATTTTAACAGCTTAAATTGATATTTTAACTGACATTTTGGCCAGGCTTAAAAGTTTAAAATGTTTTAAATATCAGCTGTTTTATGTTTTACGGTTTTAAATTTTGTATATTGACTTTTTAATGTTCAATCTTTTAATTTTTGTAAACTGCCCAGAGAGCTTCAGCTATGGGGTGGTATATAAATGTAAATAATAATAATAATAATAATAATAATAATAATAATAACAATTCAACTAGACCAGGGATTTCCTAAGGGCTGGAACACATGTATAGTAAGCCTAGTCTTCAAGAAAGGGGATTGTAAATTACCATTAAACCACAGTTGTATTGATATTACAGCCAAATTAGATGCTGGCAATTTGAGAAACTGTCCTGTGCACCTCCACAAAATGGCTGCTATAGGAGGCATGACAAAGGATAAGTAACCTGCCCAAAGGGCTGAGTACGAGGCAGAGGTCCACTATAAAAAAGATATAAACAAAAATATAATAAAACACATAAAAGACTATAGTTTATATTCAATAAAACCAACCAATTAAAGTTAAATCAACAACTAAATGGAATAATGATTTGGCACACAAAGGATGATAATCAAATTCAATCAATGCTGTGCTTATTGCATGCAAAACTTTTATCATGTTTGTCCTATGGAAGTAAGATATTGGGTCTGAAAATTCCCCTTGTATGACTTCCCCCCTTCAAAATAAATAGTTGAGGACAATCCTTGGTGTCTCCAGGGATACCCCTATATCATTCCTATGAGCAGGTGTAATAAACATATATTTTTGCTATTAGGACTTTTAATTATTGGCTTGAAATACTTTCCTTTTCAAGTACCGTTTGCTCAAGCTGTGTCTTGTAGAGCAAACAGGAGCTGAATCAGCTAATTGTGAAACCTGGCTCCAAGACTAGTCCACCAAACCCATCATTATATCTTTTCTTTGGAGTATTTTTCCTCTCTGAATTTTACTCATTGTAAACAGTGATTTGGAGAACAAGCCCATAGTGTTTTCATTCAATGCAACCTCTGTGCTATTGCATGTAACAAGATAGTGCCCTGGTATGCAAGGTTTAAAGTTAAATTTGAATGTGAGAACTAACTGAAGCTTAGCTCCAGTCCTACCCTCAGAAATGTCATAAGCAGAATCAGGAAGCAACAGATGTTAACTGCCATTTTAGAAGGGTGTTCTGACAAAAATATGAATTTAGATTCTGGCTGGGTGGCAGTGGGTAGATAGAGGAGCTCTTTCATTGTGTGTTTTACTGTCCCATTTCCTCTAGACTTCATACAATGTTTTTAAATCCTGACTTCAGAGGGAAAACTGCTTAGTCTGATTAGGACAAAATCTTTTTGTTGTTGTAGTTTACATCTCACAATGAGGCAACTTTACTGGCAGTGGTGGACTTCGCTCTTTCTGCAACTAAACTTTGAGCTATTTTTCTACTCTGTATGGAATCATACATAGGTTTTATTGATTATGAACTGTGGTCTTTTGTGTGTTTTAATGGTATTTCCATTTATATTTTCACATGGTTGTTTTGTAACCAATGATTGTGACAATACATTTTTATTCATTTTCATCTATTTTCTCACTTTTGAAACAGTTTGTGAACCAAAACTAAACTGTTCTTCAAAACTTGCCTGCTCTGAATTTTGCAATAGAGTTCTCAAATCAAAACAAGCACATACAGAAATGTGCATATTAGGTGAACTGTATACAAATGCATGTATTAAAAGAAATGTACACAAAATGCTTATGAATCCTCAAGCTAATATATTTTTTACAAGAACATCTCAATGTTTGAGAGAAACAGCACCTAAGGTTGGAGAAATTCTGAAATTTTGAGAGGAAGTGAATTTAAGATTGAAAAAAAATGCAAATGTGAGAAAAATGAGAAGATTTGCCTATTCCTAGTTTATATACATTGCACATGTACCATATATTTCACAGTATTTGATGGCTAGTACAGAATGGTATTTTTTTATCTTATAGCATTTGATAGATAGCAACATGCCATCATTATTAGCATTTTAACATTGAAAATTGAAGTTCCACAGCATACCTAAATCAAATTAATCATAGAATAGTAGAGTTGGAAGGGGCCTATAAGGCCATCGAGTCCAACCCCCTGCTCAATGCAGGAATCCACCTTAAAGCATACCCAAAAAATGGCTGTCCAGCTGCATCTTGAATGCCTCTAGTGTGGGAGAGCCCATGACCTCCCTAGATCGTTAGTTCCATTGTTGTACTGCTCTAACAGTCAGGAAGTTTTTCCTGATGTCCAGCCCGAATCTGGCTTCCTGTATCTTGAACCCATTATTACGTGTCCTGCATTCTGGGCCGCTCGATCGAGAAGAGATCCTGGCCCTCTTCTGTGTGACAACCTTTCAAGTATTTGAAGAGTGCTATCATGTCTCCCCTCAATCTTCCCTTCTCCAGGCTAAACATGCCCAGTTCTTTCCATCTCTCCTCATAGAGCTTTGTTTCCAGACCCCTGATCATCTGCGTTGCCAAAGATAAACTAACCCTAACCCTAACCCCATAATTTCTCATCTTAAAAAGCTTACATTGCAAAATCAGAAAATTCACCACATTTTGCTCATTTACAGATATTCATTTGAGCTCTATTAATGCTACATAATGTGGTGGACCAACTCATTCTACAGTTGATACAATGTCATATTTTCCACTTCTTTGAATTCTCATAGTTTGTTCAGAATGTGCCATGATTTGTGTGAGAACAGAGGAAGTAGCGCAAAAGGGATTAATAGGAGTTGATAAGTTCAAAGTACGGGACTCGGAGAGACTGAAATATGTTATTTCAGTGAAGAATAACGTTATAAAAGCTCAAATCTACATCCCCTGAAAGTAACGTCACTGGAAAACACTCAGCCCAGACCAAATTCCGTCCTGGCATTGTGCACTGAGAGAAGGCCATTTGGTTGCCTCTAGCATTCACTGGCCTCAAGACAAAAAAACTTTTAGGGACCACATAGCTTCTGCTTATGGTATCGTTGGTTGGCTGGGAGTGCTGTGCTGCTGGCTGAGCCTGAGGAAGTGTTTGTTTGCTCCACCCATCTCCACAGGTATTTCAGCCTTCAGGCTGCTGAAGGCGCGAGCCTGTGGGCGCGAGCAAAAGGGCTCTCGGCCTGAGGCTCTCAGCCATGGGAGTGACGCCGTGGAACCAAACCTGCAGCCATCAATGAAGAGCACAAGAGAGGAGAGCCACCTACACCTACACCCCACCCTTCCTTCCAGCTGTCCACAATGTGTAGGGGAGTGGCAATTTCTGTTGTGCTGGGCAAAGGGAGATATGGCGTTGGCAGGGCGATGTGCCGTTACAGGGGAAGGAGAGATAGTTATCTAACACCTATCTTACCTTCCGATTGCTCTGCTATCCCGGGGAACTTGGAGAATGAACCAGGCCACCCACAGAACCTCTCCTTGCTCCTATGTAATGCCAGGTCAGTTAAAAATAAAACACATGTCATCCATGACCTTCTTTCGGATGAGGAGGCTGACCTGGCATGCTTCACTGAGACCTGGTTGGGAGATGATAGTGGACCGACATGGGCGCAGGCCCTCCCAGCTGGGTACTGTGTTAGTGAGCAGGTGAGGGAAAGTGGGCGGGGGGGGGGCGGAGTAGCTGTGGTCTACAGGGATAATCTTAACCTGACCAGACTTCCTGTTCGTGAACTGAATTACATCGAGTGTGTGTACCTGAGTCTGAAGACCAGGGATAGACTAGGGATTCTGTTGGTGTACCGGCCACCCCGCTGTCTATCAGACTCCCTGGCTGAGCTCACGGAACTGGTCTCGGAGCTGGTGTTGGATTCGCCCAGGCTTTTGGTGCTGGGCGATTTCAACATCCCATTCGAGACTGGTTTGTCAGGTGGAGCTCGGGAGTTTGTGGCATCCATGACAACCATGGGCCTATCCCAATTGGTCTCTGGACCCACACATTCAGCGGGTCATACCCTCGATGCTGTTTTCAGTTCCGAACAGACGGATCTGTGGGCGGAGGTAACGAATACCTCCGTGTTGTCATGGACAGACCATTTTCTGGTTAGGATTACTATCACGGCTACCACCCGCCCCTGCAGGGGTGGTGGACCTATTAAGATGGTCCGCCCTCGAAGGCTGATGGATCCTGCTGGATTCCAGAAACCCTTCGAGGGTTTTATGGCTGGTATCGTTGACGATCCTGTAGAAGCCCTGGTTGATAGATGGAATCAAGACCTAACTAGGGCTATCGACACGATCGCCCCCAAACGTCCTCTCCAACCCGCTTCTAACAGGGCGCCCTGGTATACGGAAGACCTCAGGGAGTTGAAGCGGAAAGGACGACGACTGGAGCGCCGATGGCGGAAAACTCGACTTCTATCCGACAAGACACGGCATAGAGAACATCTTCGTTCCTATGGGGTGGCAATACGTGCAGCGAAGAAAGCTTTCTTCGCTGCGCGCATTGCATCTGTGAATTCGCGTCCAGCGGAACTGTTCAGGGTGGTGAGGGGTCTAACCCAGGCACCTTCCCCCCTGAATCCGATTTTAGAGCCTTCGGCGGTTCGCTGCGATGCCTTTAATGGTCATTTCGCAGATAAAATCTCTCAGATAAGAGCCGACTTAGATGCCGTCGTTATAGCAGAGGCTGACGATGGAGTGTCCAGTGACTCCGCAAGTAGAATTATACTGGATCAGTTTCAGTTGGTGAGTACCGAGGACGTGGACAAGCTGCTTGGACGAGTGAGGGGGATGACTTGCCCTCTCGATCCCTGCCCTTCATGGCTGGTCATCCAGGGAGCAGATGTGGTTAGATCGCAATTACAATATATTATTAATGCATCTCTCAGGGAGGGGAGTTTTCCATCATGTTTAAAAGAAGCGGTGGTACGGCCGCTTCTAAAGAAGCCCTCCCTGGATCCCCTGGACTTTAATAACTACAGACCGGTATCAAACCTTCCATTCTTGGGCAAGGTGATCGAGAGGGCGGTTGCCTTTCAACTCCAGGTAGTCTTGGATGACACTGATTTTCTAGACCCATTTCAAACTGGCTTCAGGGCAGGATACGGAGTTGAGACTGCTATGGTCGCCTTAGCGGATGATCTACGCCTGGGTATTGACAGGGGGAGTGTGTCCCTGTTGGTACTTTTGGACCTCTCAGCGGCATTCGATACCATCGACCATGGTATCCTTCTGGAACGCCTGAGGGGATTAGGAATTGGGGGCACTGTGCTTCAGTGGTTCCGGTCCTACCTCTCGGGCAGGTTCCAGATGGTGATGCTTGGGGATAGCTGCTCTCCAAAGAAGGAGCTGCTGTGTGGCGTACCGCAAGGTGCCATCCTTTCCCCAATGCTGTTTAACATTTATATGAAACTGTTGGGAGAGATCATCCGGAGGCATGGGGCGGGGTGCTATCAGTATGCTGATGACACCCAAATATATTTCTCTATGCCTTCGACAACATCGTCAGCTAAGGATAGTGTGTCTCCTCTGAATGAATGCTTGGAGGCGGTAATGGGCTGGATGAGGAAAAACAAACTGAAGCTGAATCCAGACAAGACGGAGGTGCTTGCTGTCAAAGGCCGCAACCTGGGTTTGGAGGTGTGTCAACCGGTTCTGGATGGGGTTACACTCCCCCTGAAAGACTGTGTTCGCAGCTTGGGGGTGCTCCTGGATCCGTCGCTCCAAATGACAGCCCAGATAGATGCGACGGCCAGGAGTGCCTACTATCAGCTTCGGCTGATACGCCAGCTGCGCCCCTTCCTAGAGTTGGAAGACCTAAAGATGGTAGTGCACGTGCTGGTAACTTTGAGGCTCGACTTCTGCAATGCGCTGTACATAGGGCTACCTTTGTGCCTAGTCCAGAAACTTCAACTAGTTCAAAATATGGCAGCCAGGTTGGTCACCGGTACATCTAGGAGTGACCATATTACGCCAGCTTTAAAATCGCTCCACTGGCTGCCAATTAGTTTCCGGGCGAAGTATAAAGTGTTGGTCATTACCTTTAAAGCCCTACATGGTTTGGGTCCAGGTTACCTGCGGGATCGCCTTCTCCCGTACAATCCGCCCCACACGCTCAGGTCCTCTGGGAAGAACTTACTGCGGTCGGCCAAGACTAGGCTGACAACTGTTACCCAGAGGACCTTCTCTTCTGCCGCTCTCAGACTGTGGAATGACCTGCCGGAGGAGACTCGTCAACTTAACAGTCTTTTAGAATTTAAGAAAGCTATAAAGACTGTTCTCTTCCGGCAGGCATATCCAGTGTAATTTTTAGAATGTTTTTAGGATGTTTTAGGATGTTTTAATGCAGTTTTAATAATATTTGTCATGTTTTTAATTAGTTTTATGTATTTTATCATGTTGTTGTTCCCCACCTCGATCTAGACGGAGAGGCGGGTAAGAAATAAATTGTTATTATTATTATTAGGTGGTTATGTATGCTGGATCTGGCACACCACAGTGGCAGGCACATGACTCCCCTCCCTTCAGAGCATACTGCTAGGCTGAAACTTTGCATTGGCTATGTAGTTGCCAGCAGGAGACAACATGGTTGGATGATGAGCTGATCCAAGTTCAAATCCTCACTGTCCATGAAGGTCATTACCTTCAGTGGAGGTTGGTAGCTCTGATTTCAGTCCAGCTGTGAATACATGTTGAGTTTCAGTCAGAACCAGCCAGGACTCTAAAGGTGCTGGCCCATATCCCAAAAATGGGTTTAGCATCTTCGTTAGCTCCTTTAGTGTTGTGACTGGTTCTGATTGAAACTCAGATTGGATTCACAGCCCCACCAAAATCAGAGCCACCAGCCTCCACGGGCTACCTTCAGTCTCCCTACCTAATAGGCTGGTTGTTAGGATGAAATGGAGTAGCCCTCTCACCTGAGAATGAATAGAGTAGAAATGTGCTTTCATAAACATTTACGGATAGGGTCTTAGCTCTTATTAATCACTTTTGTACACACTGTTCAAACAGTCATGCAACAGGACCGCAACTTGCTCTCCTCCCTTTGCAACTCCAACCTCCCCCAAATCTGCTCCAGGGTGTCCCACCAATGCCTAGAGCAGTTTGTGTGTGTGTGGGGGGGGGTATGCAGCGGGCTGGCGGAGAGAGGGGGAATCCATTACACCGGCAGTTACTCTTCTGTTGGTGGTCAGCAAACGTTGGTCAAACCAAGTGAGTTAAATGTGCTGGCTCTACTTAAAGAAGGCCTATGGAAACTAATGGGACTTAATTAGCCATGACTAACTGAAGTCCCATTCATTTCAATGGGTCTACTCTAAATAGCAGTAACATTGGATTTAACCCAGAATAAGAATAATAGCAGCCCTGTGCTTTAATTAATTCATATTTCCTTCCACAAACATCACTGAATAGTTCAAAAATATCACATTGTGGAACTATATCGGCATTCACTAGTGCGTTGCACACCTCCTCTTAACTCGCTGCTCAGCTATTTGACAGCTGCCATCTGCACAACAGCAGTACAACAGAACAGGTTAGGGCTGAGTCATTTTTTTTTATCGGAGCTCTTCTGTGACTATAAATGACACCTGATCATCTGGATTGAAATGGCCCTCAAGAGGATACCTGGGCCATCTGCCTTAATCTTGACAGCGGTGGTACATTCATGCCTAATAAATGGCAATCAAGTATCTACTCAAAATGCCTCCGATGACAGGAATCAAAGACACCCCCCCTCATTTTTTCTTCAGCTTCAGTCTCATTATTTCAGTTAAGTCCCATTACTTTCCCTGGGCTGACACACGTAGGGCCGATCTACATACGAGGTTTTTGACATTTTATAAGGGTTATGAAAACTCTTTGGGCCACATGACACACTCCCTATAACGTTGTATATCTGAGGTTTTTTAACACTCCCTTCAGTTATATACAACGGTTTCACTTTTAATAAATCATTTTAAGTAAAATAATGTGTCCTTCCTTACCGTTTGTGATTCCTGGGGGCAGTGCTTCCTTGACCAGCACCCAAATGCTTAGCAGTCGATTGGTGGGGAAGAAAGAGGAAGTGGGTGAGTGAACTACAACACCCACAATGCCTAGCCCTATACTCGCTAGGGTATGACAGAGGAACAATGGAGGAAGTGGTGACTGAACTACAACCCCCACAATGCCTTGCCCTAAACTCATTGAAAAAACGAAAGAGAAAGAGACAGGGCAGAACAGCATGTGATCGCACACACTGCTTTAAAGACTGAAGACTGTTCTCCTGTAACGTGAGTACTCAGTAATGTGGCCTAAGATGTTTTAGAACGCACCTATTTGGAACGTTTTAAAATACTTTTTAAAACATTCCAAAAGACTGTGTAGATCGGCCCGTAGTCATGTGAGATGAGGTCTGAAACCTGAGCAGAACTGGGTCACTTCAGGCCCTGGAGGAAGGAGGCTTTCCTCTGAAGCCAACAGAACCGAAACTGCTTTCGAATAGGGCTTCAGATATAATATGTGTCCTCATTCATTTTGTCTCTAATTAGTAGGGGTGTGCATCGGATCGGATCCGATCCACGATCCGAATCCGATCCGACCCAAAATCGGGAAAAATCCGATCCGATCCGATCCGATCCGATCCGGACAACCTCCGATCCGATCCGATCCGATCCGATGAGGTCCGATCCGGATCGGACGCCATTTTGAATGCTTTTTCCCATAGCCAAGTATTGTTTTACAAAAACGCCTATAACTTTTTAATTTTTAAAGATAGAAGGATGAAACTTGGGCACACTGTAGACTGGTTAGGGGTAGTTATCTGTGAGAAATTTCAGAAAGATTGGTGCATGCATTTTGTGGCAATTAATTTTTTAATAAATACCCAGGAATGCCTATAACTTTGTCATTTTTAAAGTTACACACATGAAACTTTGCCACATTGTAGGGGGTACCTTGGGACCTATGTGTGTGAAATTTCAGAAACGTAGGTGCTTGTCTTGTGTGGCAATTAATTTTTAGAAAAATGGGTAGTAGTGGGGTAAATACAGTTACGCCTCCCATTTTTTTATTTTTGAAGATACAAACAGGAAACTTGGGCACATTACAGGTACCACTTGCCTTGATATGTGTGTGAAATTTCAGAAACATTGGAGCTTTCCTTGTGTGGCAATTAATTTTTGAAACAATGAGGAAAGAAACACCTATAACTTTGTCATTTTTAAAGTTACACACATGAAACTTTGCCACATTGTAGGTGGTACCTTGGGACCCATGTGTGTGAAATTTCGGAAACGTAGGTGCTTGCCTTGTGTGGCAATTAATTTTTTAATAAATACCCAGGAATGCCTATAACTTTGTCATTTTTAAAGTTACACACATGAAACTTTGCCACATTGTAGGCGGTACCTTGGGACCTATGTGTGTGAAATTTCGGAAACGTAGGTGCTTGCCTTGTGTGGCAATTAATTTTAGAAAAATGGGTAGTGGTGGGGTAAATACAGTTACGCCTCCCACTTTTTTATTTTTGAAGATACAAACAGGAAACATGGGCACATTACAGGTACCACTTGGCTTGATATGTGTGTAAAATTTCAGACAGCTGGGTCCAGGCATCTGGTGGCAAGGTATTTTTGAAACAATGAGGAAAGAAACGCCTATAACTTTTTTATTTTAAAAGTTAGAAGTCTGAACATTGCTCACTTTGTAGATGGGTTAGGGGTAGATATGTGTCAGAAATTTCAGAATTATAGGTCCAGGCATTTGATGGCTATGGAATTTTTAAATTACATGTTTCAAAAAAATTTCTACAGAGGCCAGGTCTTCCCCTCCCGCTTCCCGCGAAGAAAAGGAAACACTCTCTCGTCTCGATCCCTTTGATCCTTGCTAGTAGTATCCATTACAGGGCTCGTGTTTCCTTTCCTACTTTCACTTTTCAAGCAGAACGGCTGAGCCTAGCTGAGTTTTGCAGCCATGCGTGCAAGGAAGGATCACTCTGGTCTCGATCCCTTTGATCCTTGGTAGTATCCATTACAGGGCTCGTGTCTGCTTTCACTTTGTACTCAAGCAGACACGAGCCCCGAAATTTCACACACATGGGTCCCAAGGTACCACCTACAATGTGGCAAAGTTTCATGTGTGTAACTTTAAAAATGACAAAGTTATAGGTGTTTCTTTCCTCATTGTTTCAAAAATTAATTGCCACACAAGGAAAGCTCCAATGTTTCTGAAATTTCACACACATATCAAGGCAAGTGGTACCTGTAATGTGCCCAAGTTTCCTGTTTGTATCTTCAAAAATAAAAAAATGGGAGGCGTAACTGTATTTACCCCACTACTACCCATTTTTCTAAAAATTAATTGCCACACAAGACAAGCACCTACGTTTCTGAAATTTCACACACATAGGTCCCAAGGTACCCCCTACAATGTGGCAAAGTTTCATGTGTGTAACTTTAAAAATGACAAAGTTATAGGCATTCCTGGGTATTTATTAAAAAATTAATTGCCACAAAATGCATGCACCAATCTTTCTGAAATTTCTCACAGATAACTACCCCTAACCAGTCTACAATGTGCCCAAGTTTCATCCTTCTATCTTTAAAAATGAAAAAGTTATAGGCGTTTTTGTAAAACAATACTTGGCTATGGGAAAAAGCATTCAAAATGGCGTCCGATCCGGATCGGACATCTGGTCCGATCCGATCCGACCAGCCTCCGATCCGATCCGATCCGATCCGACCCCCCAGGTCCAATTCCGATCCGCTATCCGATCCGATCCGGGGGGTCAGTGCACATCCCTACTAATTAGTGTCTTTTGGTTTCATTTCTCTAAATCATGCAGGGATTGGAGGGGGGAAGTTTTGTTGAATGATTGAGCTGCCCTCATGCAAACATAGGAACTCCGCGATATACGGAGATGCCTTCCATCCTGACCACTCTGGCTTAACAGTGCAATCTTCTACATGTCTACTCAGAAGTAAGCTCCATTGGATCCATTGGGCTTACTCCTGCTAAGGTGGGGAAAGGATTGTAGCCTAAGTGATGGAAAGTAGCCAATCAAAAGCTTTGGTGTGGCTCCAAGCTCAGGAAAAGTAATTGAGGGAGCAATCCTATGCCTGTTTAGACAGAAAAAGGCCTTACAGTTCCCAGCATTCGCCAGCTATAGGGCTTTTTTGGGGGTCTAAACATGCATAGGATTGCACCATAACAATAATTGGCAGCCATTACAGTTCAATGACCTGGCCCACCGTTGCACAGCATAAGCCTTGTGAGGTACCAGGTCCCTTCAACCAGTGATTTTCAGACCCACCCACCCAGGATACCTTTTTTCTGGGTGGTCGCCGCCGCATAGTAAACAGAGCCTTGAAAGTTTTTTCTTCCTGCTTTATGTTGAGCCATGTTTGTTTGCTAAGCTTCCCATGTTCCCCTTCCTTGCCTGCCCTCCCCTGGACTCTTGTTTACTTCCTTTTTCTTCTCCATGTAAATCTAAGTAGTTGTGCTGGAATCACTCTATGACTTTCTTCAGCCCTAGCCAGCATGGCCAATGGGTCAAGGATTATGGGTGCTGAACATCTGGAAGGCAATGGGTTGCTTATCCCTGCACCCTGTAGGGTGACCATATGGAAAGGAGGACAGGGCTCTTGTAACTTTAACAGCTGTAGAGAAAAAGGAATTTCAGCAGGTGTCATTTGTAGGCATGCAGCACCTGGTGAAATCCCCTCTTCATCACAACAGTTAAAGCTGCAGGAGTCCTGCCCTCTTTTGTATCTGAACAAGAGGGTAGGGCTCCTGCAGCTTTAACTGCTGTGGTGAAGAGAGAATTTCACCAGGTGCTACAATCATACAAATGACACCTGCTGAAATTCTCTTTTCTATTCAACTGTTAAAGATACAGGAGCTCTGTCCTCCTTTCCATATGGTCACCCTAATATGGAATCCTGCTTCCATGATGCTGGGAACATGTTCAAAACAACTCTGAGTTCTTTGCTAAGTCTCTGTTATTTTGGAATTACAATTCACAGAAGGTATATATTTTACTGTAACCGTCTTGACTCCTTTTAAATACAGTAACTTATATTTATGTAATCAAACATGAAAGACACCATCTTTTATATTAATTCAGATTTAAATGCAGATTCAAGCGTTTTGGAAAGAAATTTTGTATGCCATTAAATAGATTATAGGGGTGGGGTTCGCAATAAATCCTCAGATCTGTTAGTTAAATTATTTGCAGGGTGGTGTTAGGAGAAAATAGAAGTATCTCATGCCTAACATGTTACCTGCGGCAAAAATAGTTCTGGTAAAGTATTGGAAACATAAAAGGAAAACCTTCAAAGAAGGGAACGGATGAAGATGTTTTGACATGTAATACTCAGAAACAAAAGCAGAACGTTTAAACAAGCGTGGCGAGTGTGTGTATGGCAGGTTATAGTGATTAATGAACCTTGAGAAACTTGGAAAAATATGGATTATTGCAAAAGAATGAACCCAATAGACTCAGTGTGAGAAGAAATATTGTCAATCATAGAATCATAGAATCATAGAATAGTAGAGTTGGAAGGGGCCTATAATGCCATTAAGTCCAACCCCCTGCTCAGTGCAGGAATCCATCTTAAAGCATGCCTGACAGATGGTTGTCCAGCTGCCTCTTGAATGCCTGTAGTGTGGGAGAGCCCATGACCTCCATTGGTTCCATTGTCATATTGCTCTAACAGTCAGGAAGTTTTTCCTGATGTCCAGCCTGAATCTGGCTTCCTGTAACTTGAGCCCATTATTCCATGTCCTGCATTCTGGGTTGATCGAGAAGAGATCCTGGCCCTCCTCTGTGTGACAACCTCCTCTGTGTGACAACAATGCTTTAGGGCTTCTCAGTGGGAGGTTATGACACCAGACCAGACTTATTATTAGTTGGAGTGAGGTGGCTGCCTCAGGCGGCAATGCTGAGGGGTGGTAGGAAGCAGTGAAGTTAGAGTACAGAGCTGTTCCATTGTCAGTGCTGAATCAAGATTCAGCTATCTTTTTTGGAGGGGATCATTCTGAAGTCACTCATTCACCTGCTTCTTTCTTTCTTTCTTTCTGCCCCTTGATTTCATTTCTGTACTTGAATAGTACAAATACATGGTAGCTGATTTGATTACCACAGCACTGCATTTCTGTTTCGTATTTTATACTTTATGATAATCAACAGAAAACAAAGAAGAACACAATACTCGCAGAGGTGGCATATTGCTGGCAATTGTTTTCCTCTGAACAGCAACAGAATCCATCATATCTGCAACCTATTATCCATTACCTGTTATATTAAGTCCAACTAGAAGCAATGAGCCAATTTTCTGTGTTACTAGAACAGTGTTAAACCTTCAAGTATTGGAAAGTTGCCCAAAAACACGTATAATCTAACAGAGTAGATGTGTCAACATGCATAAGTACATGTAGTTTGTTTGACATGATCAGCCATAATCCTATAATAGTACAAAACAGAATTCCTTAGAGGGGTATTCCTCAGCGTTGTCTGACACTTACATTTTTGTATAATCTTAGAATGGTTTAAAGTCTATAGTAAATGGAAATGTCTCAAAAAGAGAAATACTTTACAATACGGTTGAGAAACATCTTAAACTGTTATATTTTACTGCTGAAATTCTCAGAAGATATTGATTTTTTTCTGAGAATTTTTTTTCTTTTGTTCTCCTCACTAGAAGAAGAAGTACACGTTGCCGACTTTTTCTCTATATATTCTTTACCATTTTGTTGCAGTGGTCACTACCCCACACCCACCGCCAAACACAGACAACATCTGGAACGACACTAGGTCAGGGCCACTGTGGAAGATGCACAATGGGGGCCAGGCTGCCAAAACAGTTTCTGCTGCTGCCACTTGCGCCAGCTCCAAAAAAGGAGGGAGGGGGAAAGGGGGGAAATGTAAAGTCTTTAGGAAAAAAGAAGCTGTCCAACTGCCGCTCCCAATGGTAAACCCCACCCCCAAGAAATTGTTGGAGAATTTCTTCTCACTCTGGAGAAATTCAGCAAAATCATCTCCCTCCACATTTCTTTGCCCACGAATGGGGTGAATTTGCTCACCACTCTTGGAACTTCATTTCCTCTAGTTAGAACCTGGGGGTTCATATACACACTCAAAAGCTGCAGATTACAGCTCTGCAATTTGTGCAATTTGTATTTATTTATTTATTTATTTATTTATTTATTTAATCTCACCTTTTTCCCAGGGCTGGGACTCAAGGCGGTTTAAAAATTAAAACATGTACAATTAAAACATATAAATATAAGTTTACAAAAGTTAAATTATGCAAATTGCAGCCAAAATTTACACAAATCATGTGCATCGCAGCTGAAATTTGCACACATCTTTGTTTGCCCAAATTAAACAAATGTGGAAAAAGTTCCCAGAGTTTGGGGAAAAAACCACAACTCTCCCACAGACTTGAACAAGTCAGGCACACCGGGGATCTCCATCAAGCCAAAAAAAAAACACATTTCCCCGCAATAGACATCCCTACTACCCAGAGAACTTCAGCTATTGGGCGGTATAGTAATGCAAGAAATAACAAATAAATAAATATATTGGAAAAGTGAGTGGAGGCACTTTTCCTCTCATGTCCTCCTACTTCAAGCCTAGCTGACAATGTATTTGTAGGGGGGGAAATGCTTGAACGTTTATAGATTGCTGTAACAGAGCTGCTGATGTCACTGGGGAACAACAGCAGGAAGGACCTATTTCCTTCACATCCTGCATGTCAACTTCCTGAAGGCATCTGGTTGGCCATGGTGGGAACAGAATGCTGGACTAGACAGGTTTTTGGTCTGATTCAGCAGGGCTTTTCTTATGTTCTTATGTGAATGGGCTGGAAGTCAGGAGCTGCATCAGGCAAACAGTAAATGAAGGCCAGAGGCAGGAAGTCAAATGGGGGTGAGGCAAAGTAAGGGAGTCTGGGTTGTAACTCAAGGCAACCAGTTGCTCAGACTGCCGAACCAACCTAGGGATGGATGAATCAGTCAGTTTCCCTTTCTTTCACATTCAAATGATTAAAATCTAAAGTTCTTCTTCATCCGATCTATGAAAAATGTGTGGCCACCCTGTAACTAGGCCGAGAAGCCCCTCGTTTCACCTCCTCATGATCCCCTGCTACTGGATTTTGCAGAAGGCACTGCCTTAGGGTGACCAGATTTTGGAAAGCAAAATCCCGGTCCCCCCTGCCACACTCCCACCCCAAACAACCCCCCCCACCAAGCCACCCACCCCCAAAAAACACCAGCCTGGACCTACTGGGTTCTCTTCCTCCGCCGCCCGCGCCGGGTCCTCCGCTGCCATCCCCGCCGGGTCAGCTGCCGCCCCCAGGTCCCCCACCACTGCTGGGTCTTCCTCCGCTGCCGACGGGTCCCCCGCTGCCAGGTCCCCCGCCACTGGGTCAGCCTCCAGGTCCTCCGCTGCCACAAGGTCCTTTGCTGCCGGGCTCATAAGGCCAGAGACTGCGTGGAAGAGGCGGGAGAGGGCCGGATCCTGAAGTGATGTAATCGGCCCTCTCCCGCCCAGCAGCGGCGGCGAAGGACCTGGCAGTGGTGGAGGACCCGGCGGTGGATGACCCGGCGGCGGTGGTGGCGGAGGAGCCCGGGAAGCGGCCGCCCCAGCAGGTAAGTGCCCCCCCTTGCGCCTCGCGCTCCTTACCTGCAGGGGCATTCGCTTCCCTCCGGTGCTCGAATCTACTGAGAAACAGGCTTCGCAGCCTGTTTCTCAGTAGATTCGAGCACCGGAGGGAAGCGGACGCCCCTGCAGGTAAGGAGCGCGAGGCGCGAGGGAGGGCACTTACCTGCTGGGGCAGCCGCTTCACGGGCTCCTCCGCCGCCACCGGGTCTACCGCCGCTCGTCACCACTCGCTGCCACCGCCGCGTGACCCCCCGCCACCCCAGTTTTCCCCCGCCACCCCCCGGTTGGCCCGGATCAGCCTAGGTTTCCCGGTTAGGACCAGGAAACCCCGGGCGATCTGGTCACCCTACACTGCATTCCCTTAAAAGTGAGGGAGTAGTTGAATAAAATGACCTGCTCTATAATAATGGTCACTGTTTATTAGCTAGTCAGTGTGGTTTCCTAGCAATGAGACAAGCTGGATACTGCTGTGTTTCAGCCAAAGTCGTTGGAGATGATTACCTCATTTTTTTTTTTACGCTTCCCCCAAATGTCACTGGAAAAGACTGCAAATGCTCCTCTGTCCTTTTCAGAATTTACCCCACCAAGAGAAAAACAGTGAGGTCAGCCAGCAGCGGTTTGCCAGTCATTCAATGCATTTTACCCTGTCATGGTTGATTACTCCATAGTGATGTTGCTGTCGGATTTCTTGGTGAATCAGGGCAACTATGGAAAAAGATGCAACAATTTGTTTCTCAGTTGCTCAACTAGTGTATTTAACAAATTTCTAGTTTCAGGATTCTCTTTCCTTAGGGATTTCCATTTCTTCTATACCTCTGTTATGAAGAGATACAAATCATATATATGGAACGACAATTGTGTGCAAATTACCTCTTGAAATCCTTCACCTTATTCTTTCTTTTTTCCTAAGAATATCTTTCTTGCTTGCTGCACCAAAACCACTTTTTATCATCTTGTCAATTATTTTTTGTTGAAATTAAGATATACTATGTCCATGGTGTTCCCATGATCTACCATACAGTGACTCTATCAAAACAAGAGATAAGGTTGGTCTGACATGACTTATTCCTGACAAACCCATATTGGTTCCTAGTAATCCATGCTTTATTTGCTAGATGCTCACAGACTGACTGGTTAATAATGTGTTCTAGGATATCTCGTATCCTTGTCAGGCTGAATGCTTTCTAGACCTTTTTGAATATGTGGGCAACCTTTGCCCAGGATCTGTTCTCGATCATCCCAGTATGCAGGATGTGGAATAATGGGCTCAAGTTACAGGAAGCCAGATTCCATCTGGACATCAGAAAAAACTTCCTGACTGTTAGAGCAGTATGACAACAGAACCGATTACCTAGTGAGGTCATGGACTCTCCAACACTAGAGGCATTCCAGAGGCAGCTGGACTGCCAGCTGTCAGGTATGCTTTAAGGTGGATTCCTGCATTGAACAGGGAGTTGGACTCGATGGCCTTATAAACCCCTTCCAACTCTACTATCCTATGATTCTATGGCACCTCACATATTGGGATATATAAAAAACTAGGATTTTTAAGACTGTGAGGAAGACCATATGTGATTTACATATGTTTGGTTCGTTGTTATACATGAAGCTTACCCGGAATGGCTATTGCTGTTTGTTTCATATGAAGGGGTTTATGTATATTTGTCTTAAAGTGGCTGTCTGTTTCTAATTTTTGTTGTTATAAAATGTAACATGAAATTTGTAATTTTCTGTATTTTGAATATTATGCCTCCTAGCTTGTTATGTGTTCCTTCATACAACATTCTGTATTCCACAAAAAATGAATAAAATTAAATTGAAGTTATTTCCATATTTATTTTATCTTATGTGCTTGTTACATTTCTTTTTAGTTATGCTATTTGCCAATGGATGTATTGGTCCAGATGATCTTACATTAGAGATAATATTTAAAATGATAAGTTTACAATAGCACTCTGCACAAAGTAAACTGGTGCTGATAAATGGATACTACCTCTGAAGGTGGCGATGAAACATCCTCATGAAAAATTGTGCAGACAGAGCTCAAGAAATATGTTTCTGCATGGGATCACGGATATATAACCTCAGTTGATTGTAATGGTTTTGGGCTGGAAAGCCAGAATGCCTGCATCAGTTGCTTAACATTTTGTAATAAACACACTTGGAGGGGGAGACACAACACTTCTGACTACAGTTAATCACAAATATTGCAGGTTTTGGCTTACAAGTGGTGGTTATATGATTCAAAATCTCAGGCTTGCTTTCCTTGTATCTGCAATACCAAGATTGATTACCGTGTGTCTGAAAAGATCAACAAGATATTACGCAGTCAGTCAAATCTATTGCCCTGCATTTACAAACATTTTACTTACTGTTAGAAAAGTAAATTAAACTGCTTTCCCCCTGAAAGCTTCCATTTAGGATAAATCTCCCATTATCTGCTAAGCTACATTTTAATAGCAGACAAGGCTTCTTTTTTATTTGTTTGTTTGCCTTACCTGTTCATATCCACTGGCTTAAAGATCCTTCATGTCAGATAGCATCTGCTTGTGATGGGTTCAAATATATTCCAGCAGATATGAAATTGTTCCTAAAATATACGCTAGTAGCCAAATGCTATAGGAATTGAAATAATAGCTCAAATACATCAGAGTGCACTTTTTGGAAAGCTGTTTTTGGTTTAGTGGGTCGAGTGCTCAATCTAGAGAGGGGTGCAAATGCCGTCTCAAAATTCTCTACCCTAGTTATGAATGGAGAAATGTGTGTGTGGGTGTGTGTGGGGGTGTTGTCATTTCAAAGAATCACTGCAGGACAAAGAGAAATTGTCCAATGGTTTCTCAGGGTTGTGGATGATCATTAGCTATGGCAGTATCACCATTTTCCCCGCGCCTTTCCTCTTAGCTCTGTGTGCGCACACACGTGTTCAGCGACTCTTCCAGCAGCCTGGCCACCATTTTGCATCCAAAAACAAAAGGAGGCAAGCACCCAAAACTGGTCAAAAAGAAGAGAAATGGGTTCTCAGCATGCAAAATATTTATTTTCAAAAAGCTTGATGCATAAGTAAGGATTTGCATATTATACTCTTGTTATGGTCCAGTTTTATAAGATTTTATATAATACCATATATACATAGGCCCTAGTGGCTCTTTGGTATGTTAAAAAGTTTTTAAAACTTACATATGAGCATAGGCCCTTGTAGCAATGTGCTTAATTAACCCAATAGCAAAACTATATTGCAATATTACATGTAATCCTAAGGTATTTTATTGTATTATTAATGTTACAGCCTCCTGAGGAAGGCGTAGAATACAGAACAGGCCGAACCACGTCGGGCTTTTTGAAAATAAATATTTTGCATCCTGAGAACCTGTTTCTCTTCTTTTTTGCCATTTTGCATCCTCCACAATGCCCTGGACCCAGTGTTGTTCTGGGGCATTATAGGAGGAAATGGTGGCCACTACAACAAAATGGTGGAGAATGTTTGAGGGAAATTCTACAAAGTGTTCTTTGTCTTGGGGTTGTGGAAGAGGAAAAGACAAATCTCAGAAAAACGACTGCTGAGAAATTTCAGCTCAGCTCTATAACTTGGACCTGATTCATCTAGGACAGTTTTCTCCAACATGGTGTTCTCCAGATGTGTTTGACTACAACTCCCAGCATCCTTCAGCCAGGCCAACACATCTGGGGGGCACGAGGTGGGGGAAGATTGACCTAGGAAGAACTAGGGTCAGTTCCCAATTCAACTTACTCGGTGACCTTGGAACAATCATTCTCTCTCATCCTAAGGTGCTTCACAGCATTGTTGTAGGGAAGCACAGCCCTAAACCATATGGGACCAGGAGTTTTGAAAGGCTGCCTTATCCCATACATGCCTATCCATTTGCTCAGGTCAACACCCGAGGCATTATTTTGTGTTTCCCCACCCTCAGAGCTGCAGTAGGTAGACACACAAAACAGGAAGCTCTTTTAAGCCATGTTTCATTTCAGCTCTGGAATGCCCTCCTGAGAGAGGTCTTCATCGCCCAATCAACAACCAATGGTGAGCAGTGAAAGCATGAAGACCTTGGGACCATGCTGATGCTATGCTGCTGTTGCATATTTTCAATATGCCTTCTTCTTCTTCTTCTTCTTCTTCTTCTTCTTCTTCTTCTTCTTCTTCTTCTTCTTCTTCATTGTTATATTGATGGCCACCAATTTAGATGCCTTTAAAAGGGAATTAGACAAATTCATGGAGGATAAGGCCATCAATGGCTACTGCTCCTAATGCCTGTATGCTACCTCCAGGATCTGGGGCAGTATGCCTGTATCTACACCAGTTGCTGGGGAAACAACCATGAGGGTGCTGTTGCACTCATGTCCTCCTTGTAGAGTTTCCGTATGCAGCTCTCAGTTTTTCCTTCTCCTCTTCTCTTTGGCCCTTTCTACACCAGGCGTTTTGGCTAGGATAGCCCCCAGCTGGTCCCTGTGAGTCCAAATGACGCACGGGGACTCTCAGGGGTGGGGGGTAGCTATGGGATGTTCCAGGGATAACAGAAACCCGAAAAATTCCCAGGACTGCAGAAGATGTGGCCACCTGTCCCCAGTGCTGCCATGCTTACATGTGAGTAAGCACAGCAGCAAAATGTGCATGCAGCCACACCGTGCAGCTGGTTAGAGGGATGCTGGGAGTTGTAGGACTTTATTCAGTCTAAACATGCATAGGATTGTGCCTTAAATTTATTTTTCACTTTTTTAAAAGTCAGATTACAAAATTACAAAAGTCACAAACAAATGAACAAACACATTAATACATCAATCTGACATATACCACTTGAGCTCTTTGGAGAAAGGCGTGAGAATCATGGGATTGATAGTATCAATAAAGACTGGTGCAATAACCTGCAGCTTTATGGATGATGTATTTATTACTGCAGTGTGTTGTACATGGCGTTGCCTTTGATCTGGAATACAGAATATTCCAGATAATATTATGATAACAAAAAATATCACAATGGCACAAGAATATGGTGACATGGTCATTGCAAATAAATTATGCCATCTGCACAGGCTTCCAAACTGTTTATAGGCTCCATTCCAAGTGCTGGTTTTAACCTTCAAGGCCCATCACAGCTTGGAACCACAGGTTTAGCTCCAGTGCTGCCTTCTGTTGATGGAAGGGATCCACTCACACAAAGAGCCTACATCCAATTTTTGGAGATCCCCCCTCCTGAACCACATCTCACCACATTCTGACATTCGGTGTAGAGGTTTCAGGAAGCTGGAGGGACTGCCACAGGGATGAAAAGATGAGGAAAACTGCTCCCACCAAATGTGGACCCAACCCATGATATCTCAAAGATTGCCTCTTCCCACATGAACCTACACAACCCTGAGATCATTCATTCTTGGTGGAGCATTCTGGCTCACTTGCATGGGAAAGGCAGCCTGGCTGCTAAGGTCTCTGCACAAACCATCAGTTGCAGTGATAGCTTGGCTTTCTTCTTAAGTGAAAGAAAGGAGGAAGGAAAGAAAGATCCTCGCTGCTTTGAACAAATCCAATTAAAAAATAATATCCCCACCTAAAATGACTGCCACTTTCATGTCTCCCAGGGATCAAAGGTCCCATCAAGGTTATGAGGGGAGAGACAACCAGGACAGATCTACACCTATCAATCCTCAGATAATGAAGGAACTCAGAGAAGAACCTCAGATGAGGATCCCCAAGTAAGAGCAGGCATGTGCAGAGATAAATGATAACGTCTTCGGTGCAACATTGTGGGTGTCTTCAATAGAATCCACTCCGACTTCTCTAAGTCAGAGCTAAGAGTTATCTTTCAACGCCCTTAGCATTTCCCACAAGTCCATGCTTTATTTCAATGTGAAATAATATTAATTGTGACATAAGACCATATATATATATATATATATATATATAATATCTAGTAGCGTAGAATGAAGCATCTGCCACAGATTATTTTTTAGCGAAATACAGTAGGCACAACTTTGTTCTTTTTACTGGGTCGCTCATTGATGTTTGGAAATAATTGCCTGTAAAGCTCCATAGCTATGCTGTTATTGCCTTCTTCAAATACAAGACGATCTGATCTAGCTTTTTTAAAGACAAGAAAGAAAGAAAAGTCACAAAGATGAAAAGTTTGTTGCTTCAGCTCAACATTTATTTCTTATTAAAATGAAAATGTATTTAAAAATGGCATTTCAAACAGATGAAGAGATAATTGAAAGATAACTAGCATGACTTTGATGGATTTATCAGTTTAGGACATGGCACACATTTGCAAGTTTACAAATGATGAGTCCCTGTTTGTGGCAAGATTGCCCTTGTCCAAGAAATTTATCTTGAGTTACAAAATTGGTATCCAAAAATAAGTCACAGATCTTGATGAGTGACAATCACAGAAACACAGTGTACTTTAGTGATTAGAGTACAGTACTAGGATTGGAGAGAGCCAGGGCTTCGTCTACACCAAGCAGGATATTGCATTATGAAAGCGGTATATAAAAGGCAGGAGCCACACTACTGCTTTATAGTGGTATTGAAGTGCACTGACAACTGTTGGGGCCCATTGACACATATCATATACTGCTATATCCTGCTTGTTGTGGCTCCTGCCTTTTATGTATCGCTTTCATACCACTTTCATAGTGCAATATCCTGCTTGGTGTAGATTAGGCCCAGGTTTGTATTCCCACTGGTGACCTTGGGCTAGTCACTGTTTCTTAGGGGTGACCTGGGAAATCTCCCCCTTTTGGGACTTTCCAGACTTCCATGGCAGGCTTGACTCGGCTTGCATTTGCAAGCTATGCAGTACCTTTCCTCTGAATTCTGGGAACTTTTTGTGTGTTTTTCTTTAAGTTGCAGAAGTATATATTTACCACATTTTAGCCACAATTTCCTTGATTTGCACATATTGCGGCCCCAATTTGCCTAATTCACGCAAATTACACAAACTGTGGACGCGATTTGTGGAAATTGCAAAAAATCAAAGCCAAAATTAGTGCAAATGTCTATTTCCACAAATGAAAAAACAACAACCAGAAAATCTGTCAGCTGACCCAACTCATTGTGGACAGAGTCGGTCCACCTGGCAGAAGATGGAATAGAGTCTGGGAGGCCAAGCTGGTGAAAGGACATCAAGCTTCATCCCCAACTGGATTCCCTCCAACATCCCTACTATTTCTTAGCCTCAACTATCTCACAGGGTTGTTGTGAGAATAAAAAAAGGGGACAAAATGACATGTACTTCTTGGAGTGTCTCAGTTTTCCATTGCTAAGTTTGTTCTGTCATAGCCCTGTATGAGTTTTTTCACTCCAGTTGGTCTATCACTTTTCAATTCAGGATTGGGATACATCTCCTGTTTAGTTTGGTCTGCTCTGGGAGTTAAAAACTGGTCTGAAAATAATTTTGGATGTTCCTTCAAAGGTCCAAAAACACAACTAGGCAGAGCTTTTCTCCTGGAGAGTAATGCTCCCTTAGGACTCTCAACACAGGGCAGTTTCTTATTCCTATTTCTTGACCGCTATGAACTATTTAATAACTAATAACCCTTAAAATGAATAAAACCAGCATTTCGACTGGGATAATCAACTTACTTCAGTGTGGTCCTTCCAGTTCTTTTCTTTTCAGAAACTTGCTGCTCTGACTAATCCAAAATGGCTTCTGTGACCTCATGTTCTTGGGCATCACTCAGATGAGCGTGGGCAATAGCGCCATCTGGTGAGTCCTACCCTCAGAGTACAAAATAAACTTATACTTTATCTCATGTATATATACTCCAGTGTGAGTGGGAGGGGGCTGCATGCACTTCCCACCCCCACCCCCAAATGGAGTAACTATAATATCCCCATTGGAGCAGTTGTTGTCTTCATTTTCAGGGTTATTGCAACACTATGAATCAAGGAAGAATAATTCTGGTGTACTGCAAGGATACAGCAAAACCAGATATAGCACCACCATTACATGTGACAATGAAATCAGCCAAGAATCAGATCATTACACGGGCTGATTCATGCCATTGCAAACCAATATCACATATAACATAGTTTCTAATTTTGTCTGTTGTAGTTGAATTCCTCCTACATATTTTGACTTGGTGCATCTGAGTAGGGGTTCCTTTTGTGAATAAATCTACAGTAAATTTATTTTTCTGTTAGGATTATTGTTTGATTCTAATAACCAAATAATAACCCATCCCCCCCAAATTGCCTGGAACATATGTTGGGCTAAAATTGATCATGCGGAGGAGGTTACAGTGCCATTCAATCGTGTTATTGCTGTATAAAATATTTCATAGCTGTGTCTACCAATAAAGCAAATTAGTCAGGATTTGTTTGTTTGTTTGTTTTTTAAAAACTGTTATGTTTTGTATTACTGATTTTCATCCTCAGTCAGGCACAGTTTGACCCATAGGCAAAACAGAGAAGGGTGGAATAGTGGGGAGGAGAGAGAATGACAGAGAGAGAGAGAGAGAGAGAGAGAGAATGAGAGAGAGAATATTATAAAATATAAAGCCTCAAAGCCCCAAGTTAGCCAACATGTTTACACAGGATATATTAAAACCATTTGTCATATTGTAATCCTTGTTTTGCTGTGTTTGCCTCCATGTTTCCAAATATAAAATGATAACACAGTGAAATTTAATCAAGCCCACATGTGAAATATGCCCAAAAGACCGAGCTTTGAAAAGTAGGTTTTAAAATCATTTCTCATTTTAAATCATCATCATCATCATCATCATCATCATCACAGGAACATTGCCTCATGCTGTCAGGGTCTGGCTTATTCCAGTTGTCCTCTGCTTGCCAGAAAATATGTAAACATGGAGCAGTTTGGAAGCACCGCTTCATGCCTGCTGTTAGCAAAGCAATGCTGATTCAAAGTATAGCTGCATGGAGGATGTTTCATGGGCAAGCAATTAATGAGAAGCACTCCAATACAATCTCTCTTTAAGCCCCCCCTTTTTTTTTGCAGTATGTGATTCCTTTAGACATTAGAGCAGACTTCCCCAACCTGGAGCTCTTTGAGATATGTTGGACTACCTTGCTGCCTGCCCACTCGGGCTGTCTTGACATTGTCTTTGCCCTGGGCTAGCTCCAAAACTGTGCTGTGTCAGTTAGATGATACAGCTGCAAATTAGAAGCCACCCTGGGGCAGAGAGGTGAAGATGCGCAGCTGAAAAGTTAGGGACTTACCCCGACTTTTCCAGCCAGAGCTAGTCTGTCCTCACACGGCGCAACTCCAGGGGCATTCCCAGGTGCAAGGCAACCTCCTATTGGTTGCTGGAAGCTGCAGGAGGGGAGGGGTGATTGGAGTTGTCACATTGCATTAATGCAGTCCTGGTGGATAAAAAATGGCCTGCTGAAATTGTGAAAAGCAAAAATGAGTGAAGAGTTTAAACAGTTCTTCTTAATGGTGCTCAGTACAGCCTGACAAGAAATCTTTTCCCTTAGACTTTGGGTGAAGAATTTTGGGGGGGGGGGGGTAAAAAACAAACCCAGACACGTTAACCTATTTCAACATGAGAACTTTTTGGGTAAGACCTCCATCACACCTAATTTCTCCCCTCCTTGGTTTACCTCCACATTGTTTTATCTTTGAGGTAAAACTAGGCTGAACAGATAAAATCCAGGTCAGGGCTCCTGTAACTTTAACAGTTGTAGAGCAAAAGGAATTTCAGCCAGTGTAATTTGTATGCAATTAGTTCCTGGTGAAATTCTCTCTTCATCACAACAGTTAAAGTTGCAGGCACTATACTAGAGTGACCATATACAAAAGAAAGCAGGGAGAGAACATAAGAAGAGCTATGTTGGATCAGACTAAGGGTCCACCTAGTCCAGTACTCAGTTTACCCAGTGGCCAACCAGCTGCAAAAGTGGAGAATCCTCCCACCCATGTTCCTCAACAACTGGTGCACATAGGCTTACTGTCTCTGATACTGGAGGTAGCACATAGCAATCAGAACTAGTAGCCAGTGGTAGCCTTCTTCTCCAGAAATTGGTCTAACTCCCTTTTAAATCCATCCAAACTGGTAGCCAATACTGCGTCTTATGATAGTGAATTCCATAGCTTCACTATGCGCTGTGTGAAGAAGTCCTTCCTTTTATCTGTCCCGAACCTTCTACCAATCAGCTTCATGGGAAGACCCCATGAATTATTATTATTATTATTATTAGAAAAATGTCTCCTTACCCACTTTGAGATTCATTTCTTTTAAAGCCCTTAAGGTAGGAGAAACTGAAACTGACAAATTTGTCTATCCCTTGAAAATGGTATTCAACATCTGAACAAATGGAGGGAACACTAAAGATGCCTCTTACGGGTCATGGCATTTCTACTAGAGCTGGGTATGCTTTCAGTCCTTTACAGACACTGAACAGGCCTTGCAAAGTGTGGATTGGTCTGACATGGCATAAAATATTTGGAGCCTAGTTTTAAATGGGAGAGGGAGCACAGCTTGGTGGTAGAGCACATGTTTGGTGGGCAGAAGGTCCTGGTTTCAATCCTGGTCAACTCCAGTTACAAAGAATCGGGAAGCAAGTGATGGGAAAGACCTCTGCCTGAGAGTCTAGAGAGCCACTAGGGCTAGGTGGCTAAAACACTGGATTAGCTGCCCCCCCACAACAAATTATAAGATAGCTTGATATGATTCTAAAAATGCTACACTTGACTAGTCAACAGAAGCATATTGTTTGCCTATTTCACATCTTCACAGTTATTTCCCTGAGAGTTTCTGGGCTGAAGAATACTCACTCCAGATATGGAGTCAAGTATGGCCACCTTTGGCCCCAACAACTGAGTGCCTTATGCCCCCACAGGACTTTTCAGTTAGAGAGAATCATGCAGTTCATATTGCCTCCTCACCTGAAGAAGCCAGTGCATAGACTTCTCTGAATCATGAATAATCCTTTTCTTTTCTACTGGGGAAAATCCAGCATTTTAGAAAATTGGAAAATTCCCCCAATACATTATCTGTTTCTTCTAATGATCTGTTTAAATAACAATTATGTCATTTAGATATGCTTAATTTACAGGCTTGTTTTTGCATTGTATAAGTGATAAATCTTTCAAGGTTACATTTCATTTATCAAGAAATGAAAATCATATTAATTTATTTTCACAAAGAGGATCACAGCAATTTGTATGCAAAGCACAATTAGTCTCATAGTGCAATGTTGCAGTGATTGCAGTTTCCTGTAATATTAATTTTTATGTAATCAGCTTCTCTTCCTTTTTCAGACTGACCATTATTTGCTTTCTTCCTCCCTCTCCTCACTTTAAACTGCAGTGTTAGTTTGATTCTCTCATGGTTAGCAAATAGTTTCAAATTCTGCATTCTGACTTCAACATGTCAACAGTATTCATTCTTGGCTTGGTAGCAAATCATTCTAGTGAGTATACCCTGCCGAAATCCTGAGCAACTTGAATGCAACTTAAATCAATACAATCTCTTGGAAGAATTTTGCCCTTGGAGAGATTACAAGTTCTCAGTTGTTCAGAAATTCTTTATGAAATGAAATTATTTTGACTTAAAACCACCTAATAACATCCTTTGAAAATCTTATGCTTGATCCTAAACTGATGCTTTGACATCCATCAACAGTTAAAATGGCATCATAATCAAGAGGGGCAGAATTATCCAATTTTGCCCAAACAGGATCTTACCCTTCCATAGTCTCCAACTTCCCTATACTTGCCTGTGGTAAAGCAGTGTCCCGATTTCTATATTGTCCATATTTTATCTTCAGGGGGAAATGCTGGGTCTCTAGAAGTTAAATCTCTGAATGTGACACACAGGTGTATCTTGATTCTCATGTCTAATGTGTGTGCATGTCTCTAAATGCACAAACATGAGAAGGGATGGAAGAAGATTGAGGGAAATGGTTGCAGCTGGGCTAGCTCTTTGGAGAAACATTTGTACCTTCCTTTTCCACAGGTATTTAAGACTCTTAGCTTTCTTGAGGAACAGGCCATAGTCCCAAGCTTCAGGAAAAGGCCAAAAGGCTCTTGCCCTATGACTCTTAGCCTCTGCCGTGTAGGTGTGAGCAGCGATAGCAGAGACCTTCAGAGAAAATGGCAGTAACAGAGAAGATACCGTTGGTGGAGAGGCAATGATTCACCTTCCCAGTTTACCTGTCATGTTGCAGAGTGAGGGAGATGTATAGTGGCCACTTCTGATGCCTTGGAGATTATTTCTTAGCCCATTCTTTTGGCTGTTTTAAGGTTTAGGGTGTCTCCTCTTTTTTATGTTTCTAACCTAGACTCCAGTGTGAGAGGAATGCGAAGTAGAGGGTGGACTGAGTCAGACTCTGCCTTTCACTAAGTCCAGTGAAAGGCAGAGTCTGATCAACTTAGAGGCTTTACCGTGCCTAAAAAGGGGTTGGATAAATTCCTGGAGGAGAAGTCTATCAGGGACTACTAGTCCTGATGGCTATGTACTACCTCCAGTATCAGAGGCAGTAAGCCTATATACACCAGTTGCTGGGGAACATGGGGGGAAGGGTGCTGTTGCACTATGTCTGGCATGTGGATCCCTGGTCAACAACTGGCTGGCTACTATTTGAACAGAGTGCTGAACTGGATAGACTCTTGGTCTGATACAGCATAGCTCTTCTTATGTTCTTATGAATTAACTCAATGAAAACTGGTGAAAAACTGGTCCACATGTCTGCCGAATCTGCGTATTTCAGAAAACAGCTGAGGAATCCACAAATGGGCTTCATAGAAATCCACACTCATTTGAGTCCATTACGGATTTCTCTGACATCCCTACTCGCAACTAAATGAATAAAAGTTACAGATTTCCATTGCACGGTGATTAGCAATGAATTTAGGCATTGCTTGTCATACAAGATTTGTGTGCTGTGAGAATCCATTTTGCCCTGTAAACAACATTTCAGATTTGATTCACAACTATGAAACAGCTGTTCCAACTCAGAAAACAGATCTTCCATTGATTCATTTTTTCTAGTTTCATTTCAGCTCATTATATCTAGGTGCATGCTTTATAAAAGACATAGTCAACCACAGTGTGACTGTGGCTCTCCTGCGATCAACCCTTCAGCTACAGGGAATTAATCTTTGCATTGCACTCCATTATATAAGGTCATGACCTGGTATATATGTTACTTTCAGTGAAGTCATTGCCACTTCCTCTGTGGTTGTTGCCATGCTACTCTGGCTAATGTTGTTCTAATCACATGTCTGGCCATGAGAGATACCATTTCAAAGAGCTGATCAAGTACTTTGGCTACAAAGTCTCCATTTGGCCTGTCCATGTAGGTCAAAATAGCTTGTAGCGTACACTAGTTTTACTCTATTGGCATGGACAAAAGGAGTAGTTCCCACCCCTCTGTTCAGCAGGCCTGGGACCATCACAATACATGCATGCCATACTCCAAGCAAGCCTCGTGAATACTCTCAGAGCCCTAAGAGGTAAAAAGCATCATAAGGGAGACACTGAGCATCACCACACGGGAAAAAATCGCATTTCCTTACTGTCACTTCTCCGCCCACTCGTTTGTCCCTCAAGAGGAAGTAAACAACCTGCACATGGCCCATTCAGTGGGCCGTTTTGATCGTACAGCTTTTCCTGCACACAGCAGGAGAAAGCGGCAGCTTCCATCTTTATTTTAAGATGGACTTACTGGGTTTTTTTTTTTTTTTTTTTGTGGCGCGAAGAAGGCTAGAAGGGGCGGGAGGCATGCGGAAGGCAGATGGCGACATGAGAGGAACCCGTGAAAATCCGTGAGTGCCCAGTAACGAGCGTGCAATAAAACACTCGCCTGATGGAGCTCACTGAGAAACCCACCATAATAGCACCACTTTGAATGCATTAGCACCCACTAAGAACATTAGAAGAGCCATACTGGACCAGTCGAAAGCCCAACCTAATCCAGCATTCTTTTCACATATTGGCCAACCAGCTGTCTGTGGGAAACCCACAAGCAGAGTGTTTTCAGCTTGTGTTCCCCAGCAACTGGTATACAGAGGCATACTGCCTCTGATACTGGAAATCATATATAGCCTGGTTGTGCTGCTGCCTGGAACCAATGACCTAGGGAGGTCATGGGCTCTCCCACATTAGAGGCATTCAAGAGGCAGCTGGACAATCATGTGTCAGGGATGCTTTAAGGTAGATTCCTGCATTGAGCAGGGGGTTGGACTCGATGGCTTTATAGGCCCCTTCCAACTCTACTATTCTATGATTCTATGATTCTACTACCGCTTTGCCTTATGAGGAGGCACTCCTGTGGGGCCAGTTAAACTCAAGGACACTGCTGATGTTTTATTTACTGACTACCTGTCTTGCCCTGAGCCTTTCCTATGTAGGGTGACCATCTTTTGGAAACCAAAAAGGAGGACAACATGGCCACCCCAAGGGGGCGTGCCCACCAGCATGCCCAGCCCCCAAGGGGGCGTGCCCACCTGAACATGGCCTTAGTCACAGGTCTGATTTCACAGACACAATTAATACAAACTGTTCTACGTAACATCTTAATGTTAAAATCACTGAAATAAAGAACAAGTGAGACATTCAATGTATTTTTAGTTGCTGTACAAATTTCTTTTTGCTGTCCTCATACAAGATCAATAGAAAAGAAATCTGTTATTTTCCATTTTTCTAAAGAAAACAGGTCCTGGATTAGAAAACAAATAGGAGGGGGTAACACCAGTGCTAGACTAAACAGGACATGGGAAATTTGCGGTTAAGAAAGATTAGAAAGGGAGGCAAGAGGTGCTCTGTCCTAAACCTCCCACTATTCAGCTTCATGAGATAACTCCATGTTCTCATATTATGAGAAAGGGAGAAAAATGTCTCCCTATCCACATTCTCCACACCATGTGTGAGGAAAAAGCCAACCAGATCTTGAGCAGGGGTGATATTAATAACGGGGGGGGGGGGAGTGCAATGAATGAAAGCTCAAGAAGTCTGGCAGCTCTAACACCATGCTTAAACACACATACCCCACAAACACAGACCAGTAGAGGCTGGTGTCTCCTATTGCAGTGGGGCAGTGAATCTTTTCTGGGTTTCAGTCTGCACCAGTCAGAACTCTAAAGGAGCTCTCTAAGGTGCTAGAGCATTTTGGGGATCGGGTTCAGCACGTTGGATTGCTCCTTTAGAGTTCTGACTGGTCCTGACTGAAACTCAGAGGGAATTCACTGCCCCACTGAAATACAAGTCACCAGCCTACACAGACACTGACATTTTATCAGGGGGAAGAGGATGCTTGGGATGTTTGCCTAGCAGCCACTGAAGCCCAAGGCCTGCTTATTTAACCTGGAACATGAAACAGTAATTGAAAGGAATTCATGTTCTGAAACAATTCCTGCAAATGACCAAGGTAAAATGTTTTAGGGAAGGATCATCAAAACCTAGTACAGTCATGACATTTTCAGCCTTTTCTGTAAAATTACTAAACATAAATTGCCTCCTTTACTTCACTTTTAAACAACTAGACCAGCCTTCTCCAACCTGGTGCCCTCCAGATGTTTAAGACTTCAACTCTCATCAGCACTAGACATTATGGCCAATGGTCAGAAATGCTGGGAGTTGTAGTCCCCAACCAGGTTGAGGAATTGCACCAGGGTGAGGAATGCTGAACTAGACTGGGTTTTTGAAGAAGTCCATATAATGGCAAAGCATACATACTATTTTTAAAGATGCACATGAAGGGTCCTGCGCTTTAGTGATACAGCATTTAAGCTACAGTTCTATACACCTTTACCTGGAAGTAAGCCCCACTGAAAACAATGGGGCTTACTTCAGAATAGCCATGCACAGAATTGCACTGTAAGTGTCCAAGAGAGCAGAATCCTATGCAAGTTTAGACAGAAACAATGTGTCTATGTACACCAGCAACTGAGGAATAAGATAGAAGGGTTGTTATAACTAGACTGACCATATGAAAAGGAGGACAGGGCTCATGTAACTTTAACAGTTGTAGAGAAAAGGGAATTTCAGCCAGTATCATTTGTATGCAATTAGTTCCTGGTGATATTCCCTCTTCATCACAACAGTTAAAGTTGCAGGCATTATACTAGAGTGACCATATACAAAAGAAGGCAGGGCCCCTGCAACTTTAACAGTTGTGATGAAGAGGGAATTTCACCGGGAACTAATTGCATACAAATGACACTGGCTGAAATTCCCTTTTCTCTACAACTGTTAAAGTTACATGAGCCCTGTCCTCCTTTTCATATGGTCAGCCTACTATAACACTCATGTCCTGCTTGTGGCTTTCTCACAGGCGGCTGAACACTGGAACAGTCCCACAATATAATACTTGATCATGAGGATTGAAGAGCCTTGGTAAAACTATTCACTGTGATTCGGAGTAGTTCCTCTTCTAACAATAGCAATAATATTGAAAGGTTAGGATGAAAAGTCCCGTACTTCTTTGCCTGAAATTCGGTAGCATTCACCCCCTCATAAGGTACAACTTAGCCTACGATTTTTTCAACAACCCCCCCCCAGAAAAACCCATCTGCTCTGCCTGCCGCTTGCCCGCGTGCCAGCCTGCCAGCTGTCACGCTGCCAGCCCACCTGCTGCACGTGCAGTATATATAAAAGGTAAGAGCCACATCAAGCGGGATATGGCAGTATGAAGGTGGTATATGGCATGTGTCAATGGGCCCCAACGGTTGTCAATGCACTTCAATACCGCTATAAAGCAGTAGTGTGGCTCCTGCCTTTTATACCACTTTCATAGTGCAATATCCTGCTTGGTGTAGATGAGGCCCTAATCTCACTCTTCCCTACAATGATGAAATTCTATTTCTATTTAGATTATAATAATTATTTTTAAATTTGAATGTATTTATGACTTGGCATATGCAAATATGTGCCCCCTTTTGTCTTTTTGTTTGTTTGCTTTTGGTGATGCATTTCCTTTTTCTTTTTTGGTGATTCACCCTCCTCAGCCTAGGAATTTCTGTTCAAGAGCAGAACTGAGCTCACAATCCTGTCACACCAAAGTCCCCTCCTGGTTGAGTCCCCTAAGCTTTCTTCTACCACTGCATCCTAATTTAGAAACAGGGCGGGAACAAAGCAAGCATTTTTCTTGCAATTGGGAGACAGAATCCTTATGGATCTACTGCAGATCACTCCCAGATCTACCAATAGATCCCAATCTACCTTCTGCCTACCCCTGCTATAATATACTCCACTGTTTTTAACGACAAAAGAAAATCCATGCTGGGACAGACCAAGGAAGGGTACATCTCCAGCCCTTTTCTCTTTTAACTCCCTGACTTTCTATTTTGCGTACATGAGGGCTACTTACTGCCTGTTCAGAGACACGAGTGACTCAGTGAAAGAAGAAGGGCCGGTGCTTTCCCCCTTCCAGCCAGGTCAGTAATCCTTTCAGCTCTAGACCAGACCCCATATAGCCGAGGCTTCATAGCTCCTTTTAAGGAAAACGTTTTGGGGGGGGGGGGGTTAGTTGGTTTTGTTTTATCAACGGGAACACTTGCTTAGCAAAAATGGCTTTGCATTGCTGCTGCTGCTGCTCTCCTGATTGCATTAGGCAATTCCCCACCACCACTCCCCCTCTGAGCCCTCCCCACTATCCCAGCCTTTCCTCTTCCACCCACACCATTACTTTTTGTTTTGCTTCCACCAAAAAAAATGTATATAAATACATTTAAAAAATTGCCCCGGTTTTGAGGATTCAGAATATGGCAACTTTGCCAGGAAGGCATCTTGTCCCCTAGATTGGAGGCTCCACAGTACCCTGTGAATCACTGGGATTAAGACAGAACACACCTAATATCACTTCAGGGGGTGTCCTCAGCACCCCCTTCTCTACCTCCATCCTCCCCTGTTTCTCAGCCACCAAGAGCACGAGACTCTGGAACCTTAGAGCAGCCCTTAAAGGACTCCACTTAGTAGGCAACGTGGGTGCAGCCAGCTCCCTCAAGGCCTAGGTGGACTATAGACCTTCACCTGAGCAACAGCTCCTGATGGGAGAAGCTTTGTGGACTGAGCTCTCCAAGTTCCTGCCCTGCCTCCAGCCATCTCTGATGTGGATACGATGTGATCAACACTTCCCCTGGTTCAGACACCAAGTGAGGAAACCCATTCCTAGAGCTTCAGGGGAGGAAGCATTCACAGCAAATGTCCCTCCCTTCATCCTGTTCCTGGGAACATCTCCATCCTCCTCCTTCATCTCTGTCTCCACGTGGCACAACGAAAGATCCTTGGAAATGGCATTGGGAGAGCCTGCAATGGAAGACAGAGTGAGGAGGTCAAGGGACTCTTGGGAAGGCTACCTCACATCAAACTTTAAGCCTTCCCCCTTATTCAAAGGTGGTTTAGCCCTGCATCTGCCAGAAGTCCCACCCCATCCCCGGACATCCCAGGTCGAGGCATCACCGGATGGGGTGTCATGTGACTCCTCTATGAATTTGTCCGTTTAGCCCCTGCCATACACATGGGGCACTGGAGACAGTTAGGTACAGGGGTTAGGGATGTCAGTCGCCAAGAAGTCCAGCCCTTTTGGGCTCGCCAGACTTCTGTGGCACGCCTGACTCGGTTTACTTTTGTGACCTGAGCCACGTGATTTTACAGATTTTGGGGGGTCTTGGCTTAATTTGTGCAAATAGGGATTTGCATACATTTCACCTGTAAATTTTGCAGATTTGCATAATTTGCAACCAAATTTGGGCAAAACTATTTTAACGGAAACTTCCGCCAGCTGGTCTGACTCATTGCACATCGAGTAGGGCCAGTTGGTGGAAGACAAAATGGAGTCCGGGGGGCTGAGCTGACAAAACCTGTCATGCTCCACCCTCCAAACGGATTCCCCCGACATCCCTAACTGGGGTTCAGGCTTAGGCAGGAGGGATTGACATAGCAGTCAGGGGACACAACACAGTCAGGCACTCACACGCATTACACAGTCCTGAAGCAGAGTCACAGAGGAGTCTAAAGGTCAATGGGGCAGAGCATCCATCACAGGGCAGGTCCGGGAGGCTAGATAACAGATGTGGGATCATTTCCAAGCCCATCCCAAGATGTTCCAATTTCAAAAGTCTTGCCCTGGATGGAGGGTTTACTTGATGGGATCATATGACTCCTCTACAAACTTCTCATGCTATGGCGGCTGAACAGGACAAGGTGGCATGATGAATTTGTAGACAGGTCACGTGACCTCATCAGGTGATCCCTCCCTCCAGGGTAGGACTTCTGGGCATGGGGTAGGAAATGACACCAACTGGGTCGCTTCCATTCCCCCACATGTACAGCAGGGGTTTACACCCCCATCCTATTGGTCCATGGAGGTATGATGACTTCATCTAGGAGTCACATGACACCCATCCCATGATCCCTCTTTCTGGGGCAGGGCTCCGGAAGTGGGACATCCAGGGATTGGGTCGGACTTTCAGCAGGGGCGGAGTTAACCACCTGCCCATTAAAATAAGGCGCAGGGCTTCCAGTTTGATGCGACGTTGCCTTTTTCACTCCTCCGGTACATGTTGTGCCCGGGGCTTGTGTGGGGGATACGTTCTCCCTCTGCCCCATTGCAGGCTCCATGAGCCACAGAGATGGTGTCCTGATGAGGCACTTTATGGGCACTGTAGACCTACCCCAGCACCCAAGGCCCAGTGGAGGGTGGAGTCACTGGCATGCGGACTCCCAGCTTGACCTGAGAGGAGAAGAAACAGAATCAGCTTCTCCAAGACAATAAGTTGTTTGTCTTTTTTGTTTTCCATTGCACAGTTTTATTGATTGTATTGTTTTAATAATTTCATGTAAGCTCCTTCGTGAGGTCAGTCTATAAAGAAATATATAAATATCTTCAATAAATCAATATCCAGTTGCTCATTGCATTGATGATGTCATGGCTAGTTTGGCCCTTAGTTTGAGAGTTTCTGGAAGGCACTGCAGCTGCAATACGTTTGTGGTAAACCCACATTTTCCCCAATGTAAACACACATTGAGGATCATGGAGGTCTGCTGAAACATTTATGGTGCCATCCTATGCATGTTTAGACAGAAAGAAGTCCTACAATTCCCAGCATTCCCGAACTGTCAAAACCAGGTGGTTGAGCAGCCGATGGACGGACTTCCAGGAAGGGAGGACTTACATGGCAGTTGTTCGTAGTATTGCGAGATGTATATGGCCGCCTGTCAACATGTTTCCTGGGCGGTTTACAATGCACAAAATAAAAATCCAATCTTGAATTACAAAATAATACTGACAACCAAATGGTAAAAAGCCTTAGGCAATTTTTTTTCTTAGAAATTTTATAGGTGCTACCATCATGACAAAGCAATTGACTCAAGGTCTCCCACATCTGGATTGAACTGAGCTACAATTTTACTAATAAGACCTCATACAGGATCCTGGGGCGGTTCTCTCTTTTTTGGGCTCATCCACAACTCAGCTAGAATGCTAAAGACCAGGTACCACTATGCCCCGGGGGTTTGCCAGCATGGTTACAGAGCAGAGTCAGGGATGCTATTGGAGGCACGAAGGCTCCTTTCCAGAAATGGAAGTCTTGCCCAAATGAGGAGAATACAAAGAAACACAGGCTTCGGGGAAAGAAATGCAAGCTGGTTAAAGACTAGGAAGCAGGTAGTGGGAATAATTGGGCCATTTTGGCCATGGAGGGGCCTAAACAATTGCGATGGTGGAGGATCAATATTGCGACAGATGCTTTTTAACTTGTTCTCAAACTAGGGTGACCATATGGAAAAGAGGACAGGGCACCTGTATCTTTAACTGTTGCATAGAAAAGGGAATTTCAGCAGGTGTCATTTGTATGCATGCAGCATCTGGTGAAATTCCCTCTTCATCACAACCGTTAAAGCTGCAGGAGCTATACTAGTGTGACCAAATACAAAAGAGGGCAGGGCTCCTGTAGCTTTAACAGTTGCGATGAAAAGGGAATTTTACTAGGTGCTGCATGCCTAGAACTGACACCTGCTGAGATTCGTTTTTCTATACAAATGTTCCAGAGCCCTGTCCTCTTTTCCATAGGGTCATCCTATACTGCCAATAACTAAGCTTTAGGAGAGCCGTTTCAAACTTTTAGAACGGGGAAAAGAACTGTGCAAACCTCTGGAAACTAGTGAATGGCTGTGGTTTGGGACATCGAGGAAGGGGGGGCATTTAGTAAGCCCCAAATGGGCTAGATGTGGACTCAGGTTCCCCCCCCCAGGACTTGAATTGCCCCACTCCTAAGCTAGTGGCCCCTTCATGTTTTGGTGACATTCCCCATGATATAGCTGTGACGTGACGTCACTCTGGGGTGTTCCAGGTATTTTTAAATGATGTTGCAATGCTGCTTGATATATGTGTGTGGGGGAGATATCAGCACAGCAGTGAGCTCCGACAACTGGCCAAAGATACCGTAGGTTAACGCCAGGCCTGCTTCCAGCTTTGGCTTCTGGCCTATTGTGGGTAAAGGGGCCTTGCTCACTTGTCAACTGCTGGCTTCATAGGAGGGCTTCTGAGGTGATGGCATCGAGAGCCAGTGTGGCCTGGTGGTAAGAGTGTTGGCCTGGGACTCAGGAGACCTGGGTTCAAGTCCCCACTCAGCCATGAAGCTGACCGGGCGATTTTGGGGCAGTCAGTAATTCTCAGCCAGATAAAAAAATATACCCCTCATGTCAAATCCAAACAGTGGTTTGATAAGGAATGCTTAACTATGAAACAATCCTTGGTAGAAAAATATAGAACATACAGTGACAAAAATCTATCAAAAATACCATCTGAATGGTTTGACCTGAAAAAGCGATACAAAACACTAATTAAGGTCAAAAAATTCAAATCACAAAAGGTAGGCTGACCAGATAAAATCCAGGTCAGGGCTCCTGTAACTTTAACAGTTGTAGAGAAAAGGGAATTTCAACCAGTGTCATTTGTATGCAATTTGTTCCTGGTGAAATTCCCTCTTCATCACAACAGTTAAAGGTGCATGCACTATACCAGAGTGACCATATACAAAAGAAGGCAGGGCCCCTGCAACTTTAACTGTTGTGATGAAGAGAGAATTTCACCAGGAACTAATTGCATACAAATGACACTGGCTGAAATTCCCTTTTCTCTACAACTGTTAAAGTTACAGGATCCCTGACCTGGATTTTATCTGGTCACCCTAACAAAAGGAGTCCTGGAATAACCTAATAAAAGCAGTTAGGGACAAAGAGACGGCTACTTTCTGGGATCTGGTAGCTAGAGAGTGTCCAAACACAACAGCAAATATTGAGTGGCATATTTCTGCAAACACTTGGGAGTCCCACTTTAAAAACATTTATGTAGCTTCTGAGTCTGCTAGTGAGTTCACCCTTCGACCAGTGACTGCCTGCGCTCAGTTCAAGCTTTTGTTGTTGAGCCCAGTCATTGTTGGATCTCTCTTCCAGATGCCTGGGCCCCAAAGGTAAGTGACACAGGTGAATCACCACACATGTGTAGATGAGGACACATGGTAACAGATGCTTAGAATCAATTGCCTGGTCATGTGCCACGCTAGCCCCAGATATTCTAATGGCATAGGCATCAACTTCATGGCATTCTACCCTGCAACCTATCCTAACCATATATGGCCAGAAGATATATGCATTATCCAGAGTAGCATCGTACAAACCACAGGCAGCTCAACATGGAAGGTAAACCAGGCCGATGTGGGGGTATGCCTGGCGGATTCAGACAACTAGACCCAAACTGAATTAATGGCAGTTTTACTGTAATCCTCTCTGAGAGATTAAATATAAGGGGTGTGGAAAGATCAAAACATCCTCCCTTGCAGGATGTTTGAAAGTGTACCGAAAATTATATTTCTGCAGTCATTTATGACCACTGAGCGACCTTGGGAATTCAAGTAGAAAATCAATTTCAGGCATTTGCAGATGAATGCATAAGACTTTCTACTGGCCACATTAAATAGTCCTGCATACTAAAAGAAAATGTTTTTTTAAAAAAAAGAGGCCATAGCCTTCAGTTGTAGAGAAAATTATTCATGTGGCTAACACAAAATTTCACCACTAACCATTTAATGTGAAATTAGGGAGTTTTCCAAACACCTAATGGGGAAAGAATAATGAAGTGCTGTATTTTCCTATCAAATGATATTTAAAAATGTCCATATTATCTGTAGTAAATCAAGCACATGGAAAACAAATTGTGCTCTAAGTATTTATTTATTTTCTGGACAAGTCTTTTATTCCTTCACATTTGGAAATTAGTCCTTGAAACTAGTCTTCGGAAGTTAGTGGCTTAGACTCTCTTTTACCAGTTGGACTCATGGTGTATATATATATTATTTATTTGTGGTCTATCAATGGCCTGAAAGAAAAGAAGAAACCAGTGCTCCCAAATTACAAAAGAAAATCCCGGCTGTTTTCCTTGATTTTTTTTTTAACCACAGGTGAGATCATCACAATTTGATCATTATCAAAGGCCTCATTATCCCATTATTTGAGGTACTGGGCCGTGAATGTCAAAGAGGGCCTTCTCGGTGTTGATACCCAATTTGTGGAGCTATTTGTCACTGACCCTAAAATATTTCATAGATGAAAAGAGGGACTTGTGCAGAACTTCCTTATTCTCATACCAAAGAATACGGCCTGAATAGGGTGATCATATGGAAAGGAGGACAGGGCTCCTGTAACTTTAACAGTTGTATTGAAAAGGAAATTACATCAGGTGTCATTTGTATGCATGCAGCACCTGGTGAAATTTCTAGGGATGTGCACTGGATCGGATCCGATCCACGATCCAAATCCGATCCAGGGGGAAATCGGATAAATTATCCGATTTCCGATCTCACCGCTGGATCGGTCGATCCAATCCGATCCGATCCAGACAGGTTCTGAACCGGTTCAGATGGATTGGCGGATCGGCGGGCACCCGCTGCCGCCTGCTGCCGCTTCCACTGGCGGGCGCCAGCGGGCGCCCGCCGATGGAAGCGGACAACGGGGGCAGGGGGCAGCGGACGGGAGCAGACGGCCAGGAAAGGTAAGCAGGAGGCAGGGGGGCGAGGGGCGTGTGGCGCGCTTACCTTTCCTGGCCGTCCGCTCCCATCCGGCGCTGGCCACTACTGCGAGCGGGCTTCGCGGCCTGCTCCTAGGTAGCGCGCCAAGTGATGACATCACCTGGCGAGCTACTCAGGAGTAGGCCGCAAAGCCCGCTCGCAGTAGCGGCCAGCGCCGGGCGGGAGTGGATGGCCAGGAAAGGAAAGCAGGGAGCAGGGGGGAGGGGGGAGGGGGGAGGGGGGAGGGGGCGCATGGTGCACTTACCTTTCCTAGCTGTCCATTCCCACCTGGTGCTGGCTGCTACTGCGAGTGGGCTTCGCGGCCTGCTCCTAGGTAGCGTGCCAGGTGATGGCCTCGGGGAGGGTAAGGAGCGCGGGGGAGGGGGCTTACCTGCCGGGGCCATCCACAGTGGACGGCCCCAGGGGGGAGGGAGTTAGGCCCCCCCCTCACCCACCCGCCGCCATTTTTTCCTCATAGACTTGCATTGCAATGCAAGTCTATGGGGGGGGGGGAATGGCGGCCGATCCAAAAAGTTCCGATTTTTGGATCAGGATCAGACCCGATCCAGCCCAGGGGGCCTCCGGTTTTGTCCGATCCAATCCGTGACAAAATTGGAGGTCCTGATCCGGGTCCCGATCTGATCCAGGGGGTCCGTGCACATCCCTAGAAATTTCCTCTTCATCACAACAGTTAAAGCTGCAGGAGCTATGCTAGTGTGACCAGATACTGAAGAGTGCAGGGCTCCTGCAGCTTTAACTGTTGTGACGAAGAGGGAATTTCATCAGGTGTTGCATGCCTACAAATGACACCTGTGAAAATCCCCTTTTCAATACAACTGTTAAAGATACAGGAGCCCTCTCCTCCTTTCCATATGGTCACCCTAGCCTGAAAGCCCTCACCCCTTCTGTCTATTGGTGAGATAATCAGCCAAAGAATACTCAGAACTTTTGAAAGCTGGCATGAAGGGGAGGAATGAAAAGTTTCATGAATCACTCCACTTCCATTCACTGTTTTTGCAAGAGAAACAATCCTTCCCAGAAGTCATGCGAGCAAGGCCATTATGAAGCATTATTTTCTAATTCTGATTCAGATGGGTTCAGCTTGAAGGCGGATGAGATCAGAGTGAGGGGACACAATTTGAAAAAAATACTTCCTGCCTGCAGCAGAATTGAAGAATCTTTTTTTAAAAAAATGCCCATGTGCAGTGAGGCAAGTGACATGTCAGTGAGAAGCGGGATAAAACACCCACCCACACCCTATTTCCATTCCCCACACGAAACTGTCTCCCCATAATATGGCAGATGGCAAATGTGGGTGTGTGTGTGAATACTGGAGTGAGGTTCAGTTCAGCTCTGTTTAAGAGTTGTCCTTTGTTTAAAGATATTTTTTTTAAAAAAAACCAATCCTCTGGTAATGTGCCATCCCCATTCAAAATATACCCCCAGCATCTGCCATATGTGTGAAATGGCAAGCTATGCACTGAATGAAGACTTCACATTTGTGCACACACATTTACCGTCTGGTGTGCTAGAGAGAAAATGAATATGCCCAGTCAGAGATTTAACTTCTAGAGTCCCTGAGGAATGTTACATATCTAGAATTCACAGCAACGCAAGAGACATCCCCTAATGGCATGCACAAAAATTTCACATGCAAAAATAAGAAAATAAACGTGCAAGCTGATCTCTTTCCCTGCCTCAATCTAAAGGGAGAGGTGGGCAATAAATAAATTTATTATTATTATTATTAATTATAATAATAATAATCTTTTTCTTGCTCATGGCGTTTTTTCTAGACAGACATGACGGGCTTTGCGAAGTCATGCTGACTTTTACAGGTGCAGGATTTCCCGACAATTGAACATGTCCCTGTTGCCATTGTTGTTTGAATTCCATGAACAGTGGAGTATATTTTTCTCTCATTTCCTCATCCTTTTCTGCAACATTTTTGTCATTCGGTATTGCTATGTCGATAAGATATGTGTGTTTTTCTTTTTTGAGTATGACCGTTATGTCTAGTCAGTTGCAGGGTATTGTCTTGTCGGAATGAATTGTTCTGTCCCAGGATATTTTATGATCTGCATTTCCCAAGATTGTTTCAGGTGAGTATGCATAGTATGGTGTAAGTTGTTTGATAAGATTGAATTTGATAGCCAGTTGTTGGTGAATTATTTTTGCAGCTGTATTGTGTCTGTCCGTTTAGTCCACTTCTTCTTCTTCTTCTTCTTCTTCTTCTTCTTCTTCTTCTTCTTCTTCTTCTTCTTCTTCCCTTCAGGCAGTATAAAACTAATATACTTCCAAGTCAGACTGAAAGCCAGGCAGCACATGCAAATTTAGCAGTGCTCAATCCAAGTTTTGGAGGTGCCTTGGGAAAGACACCCTCAATGGGCCCACACCCTCAGTGAGTCTATTTCTCAGTGCTCTTGCCCCATTTCCTCTCTCTCATCATTGCTAACACTTACTTGCCTGTCAGGTAGAAAGCTAGTGAGCAAGTAGGCAGTGGCATGAATTGCTCCTCCTTCTCACAGTTGTGTTGCCTGGGTCACAGTGAGAGACAGGTGAATAAGGAGGTTACAAAATGAAGCGGAGGAGCAAATTCAGGGGCTCTTCTCAGTTGACCCCTGCTGGGGTGTGGACCTAGCACAGGTGCCCAACCATGCTTATCTTTGACGGTGGCCCTGAAGTCTACTCCTACTCTATGAGCATCTCTCCCTCTCTTTGAGCAAAGGATTATGGGATAACCAAGCTGGAACAAAACCAGAATTAGACAGATGTTAGTTAGGCTGCAATTGTGCAGACACTTACCTGGGAGTAAGTCTCATTGAGTATAATGTGACTTCCTTGAGTAAAGAGGCATAGGATTGCACTGTGAGACAGTTCTAACTTTTATCATCTTTTGTGGGAATGTGATCTTGTTCAAATTTTAGAAGTCATGACCACTGACCCGGGAAAGGCTGGCCAAACTTAAGTTGTGTTGAAATGAATTTCAGAAGTTTACTAGTACCTTGCCTCGTTGGCTTTAGGAATTATGATGACCCAAACAAATATATATATATATATATATATATTCTACATGGTGCATTTCAAGCAAATGAGCTACAAATCCTTGTATTTTGTCAGTAGATGCCTGTAAGTTTTTAGAAAATATTTGCAGCTACGAATGAATAAATTTAATCTGTTTGGCCTGATAATATTTTTAAGCTGACTTTGCCTTTCTTTGTCAATGCGCTCAGCTTCTGGGTTCATAATGGCAAGCCGACATTTATAAACTCGGGGTTAGGGGCAGGTTGATGAATTGAAGAGTGTGTATACTATTTAGATAAGCACTTTTCATTCTCGTGTAGCTGCCGTCCCATAAATGATGCATAGAACTCCTTATGAATTGGGCACTTTCAATATCCAATATTTATAACCCAAACGGCGAGATCTTCCTTTAGACATCTGCTAGCAGAGGGAGAAAATTACACATTTTGAACACATTTGTTAAGAGAACCTGCAGGCCTTGCCCTAGTTCAGCTGATAGCTTTAGAGTAAGGATTTGCACAAATAAGATCACATGAAATTTACATCTACAGTGAGGCTTCTCAATGTATTCATTTTCTCCACATCTGCTTTACATAATTACATTACACATAAAACACAATAAGATGCTCATACAGGGCCATGATTCATTTGCACGTATTGCAGTCCAGCTGTAACTCCCTGCCTGGAGGCTAGGGGTTCATCATTTAGCCGATGCTTGCTGTTTCTCCCTTTAGATATGTCTGTGAAGGTTTGGGGCCTACTGATGCAAAGTATTAAAGTCAGGCCTTAGAGGCCTGGGGAGGGAGGGTCTGTTGGGAGGGGGTATCTGTGATGCCCTGCCTGTACCTGTGCCACTCACCAGGCTACACAACATGGCTGTCTACACCACTCGCACTCAGGGCTTACTTCAACCCCCCCCCCCCTTATGACGTGTTTGAGGGTTTAGGCTTACTGCTGCTACTCCCATCCCGCCTTTATTCTTTTAGGCCCCACGGCTCCACAGCCCAGCACCCTAGCCTTCAAATCCCCCTTCTTCTGTCCGCTGCCACCAGTACCTTCCTCAGGTACACTTCCAAAAATCACACCAGTTGGACATAATTAACAAGATTTATTAACATTAAGATGATTGTTCATGTAGCACAAGCTTGATGGTTTCCTCAGGTCAACAGCGTATTGGTTACAGGCACAATGCTTAATGGTTTCAGTACTTTCTGTTCATAACATTTCAAATAGAAACTCTCACGTTCGATGTTTCTCCTGCCTACTGTACCCACTCTAAACTACACTACACTCTTTCCACACTCTAGTTACACCAAAATAATAAAACACGTTGGTCCTTCCTATCCTCTAATCCAGTCAACAATAATTCCCTCTCTCCCCCACACTCTCTTCTCTCACACTCTCCTGTCAGCTCCAAAATATCTACACAGCCACTCTCACACAGCCAGCCAATCCAGGCACTCCCCCACCACCATCCAATCAGCACTCACACATGAACTCCCCCCCCCCTTACGCTTACCCAGTTACAACATAACTGTAAATCTATTTAACTTCTTTTATGGCATTTTCTAAACAACTACTTACAATCTTTTACATACAAGGATCTCAACAGTAGCTGAACATCACAGTATCCCTGAGAGAAGTAGTTTCACTTCTCCTGTTAAGATTCATTCCCTGGTTAAGTTTCATTTTTCCACTTAAGTTCCATTTCTTCAAGATTGAAACTGTTCTTTCCGTTTTGGGGGAAAGAGGGGATAAAAGGTGAGAGCCAGGCAGAGCCAGAAAAAGACCAGACCAGCAACAAGAAGGAGCAGAAAGATGCAGCTTGAAGAAGTCTAGGTGTAACTTAGGGTAAAAGAACTTATGTTTGTGCAACTTTTATTTTCTTTAAATACCTTTTGTATCACTCAGCTCTATTGACTAAATGCCTTTATTATAATTAATTTGTTGTTTAATTCACTAATAAACTGTTGTGTTAAACCACAAGTATCTGGAGTGTCACTTACCCCTGTCTGTAGTCTAAACTCCACATTACTGAGAAGGGGAAGGCAGAAGAAGGAAGGTGGGACTCTTCAGAAGGTAAAGATTCCTTAAAGAGCCATGCAGGGCGTAGAAAGAGCCCTGACAATGCAATAATAACAATTATCCAGATTTGATGGAAAAGCACACAACTATCCATTGATAGCTCATTTTACACTGCCTTTTTAACTTTTAAATGTTTACATTTATATTGTTATTCTGATGGTTTTTAATTGTGCGCTGCCCAGAGAGCTTCAGCTGATGGGCAGTATAAAGATGTAATAAATAAATAATAAATAAATAAATAAATAAATATTGAAGAGGACAGTTTGGTGTCAAGTCGCCTTTGGGGAAGACTTCTTGCTCCATCCCTTTCTCCTCCTCCAATTGACTCACTGCCCCTGCAGTATAAGGTCCCCTCTACAAGGATTTGCTTTTGCGCCTGGTTAGCCGATTATGCGCATAATCGCAGAAGCGCATTTACACCTAATCCCTCTGCACCAGAGGCAGCGAGAGGCGGCGAAGCGCATTAACGGATATCCAAAATGCGGTTTACAAGTAGTTAATGCGCATAAGCACATATTCACACAGTCAAAATGCGCTTTAACGGACGGAGCAAAATAAAACTCGCGATTTAACGTGCATTCGATAATGCACATAATCAGAGAGATAACGTGCCTCTACACCCCATTTGCACTCCGCTGGTGTGGAGGTAAATTTTTTAATGAGACTTCAAAGAGCATTAAACCTCTCGTGAAGAGGCACCCCAAGTGAGGGGCCATGCAAGGCTAGGAATCTTTCCGTGAAATACTTAGAAACCCCACATTTCAGTCTGATATAGAAGCTCAATGAACATTTGGTGCAACTTGTTATCTGTTTCCCCAGACCTTTAGCCAAGGGATGCTGTCATAGAAGTCCGTAATTTAATAAACCACAGAAACAAAATTGAAGCTATAGGCAGCCCAGGAGACTTATGAGCATCCAGTGCAGAACAGGAAGCATGTTGCACCTCCTGCTCTGCATTTTAGCTGGATAGGTGATTTCCCCCGTCTAGCAGAAGCTTTGATGGGGGAAAAGAAGGAAGGAAGTTGGGGATGGCTGGGGATACCTTGTATGTCCATCTCCCCAGTCTCCTCTCCTCCCCACCTGTGGGAATGTTCTCTTTCACCTCTGATGAGTTCGTATTTGCGAGCTTTTTACAGCAGCCAGCATGGTTGTCTTTGCTCTGGCTGCAAGGGGTGGGCAGGGGAAGGGGTAGGAAGCACAGTTTCCTGGCTCCAAACTTGGAACACTGTCTCTGAGCTCGGATCCAGGAAACCAAAATATCCCATGTCCCCCATATGCTGTCTAGGGGACATAGGATTGCTCCCTTATATACTTACCTTATTTTTACTATATGGATTTGATCTTCCTGTGTTCCCCACTCTCTCAGTGTCAGTTTTTCCTCCTCCTTTTGTTGCCTGCCTGCTCCACTTTTTCCATCTCTCCTTCTTGTTTTCTGAAAGGTGACGGCTGTATGCTACCTCCAGTATCAGAGGCAGTGTGTCTGTGTAAACCGGTTGCTGGGTTGCACTCATGTCCTACTTGTGGGTTTCCTACAGGCAGCTGGCTGGCCATTGTGTGTGAACAGACTGCTGGATTAGATGTACCCTTCCTTGGTCTGTCCCAGCATGGATTTTCTTTTGTCGTTAAAAACAGTGGAGTATATTATAGCAGGGGTAGGCAGAAGGTAGATTGGGATCTATTGGTAGATCTGGGAGTGATCTGCAGTAGATCCATAAGGATTCTGTCTCCCAATTGCAAGAAAAATGCTTGCTTTGTTCCCGCCCTGTTTCTAAATTAGGATGCAGTGGTAGAAGAAAGCTTAGGGGACTCAACCAGGAGGGGACTTTGGTGTGAAAGGATTGTGAGCTCAGTTCTGCTCTTGAACAGAAATTCCTAGGCTGAGGAGGGTGAATCACCAAAAAAGAAAAAGGAAATGCATCACCAAATGCAAACAAGCAAAAAGACAAAAGGGGGCACATATTTGCATATGCCAAGTCATATATACATTCAAATTTAAAAATAATTATTATAATCTAAATAGAAATAGAATTTCATCATTGTAGGGAAGAGTGAGATTAGGGCCTCATCTACACCAAGCAGGATATTGCACTATGAAAGTGGTATAAAAGGCAGGAACCACACTACTGCTTTATAGCGGTATTGAAGTGCATTGACAACCGTTGGGGCCCATTGACACATGCCATATACCACCTTCATACTGCCATATCCCGCTTGATGTGGCTCTTGCCTTTTATATACCACTCTCATACCACTTTCATAGTCCGATATACTGCATGGTGTAGATGAGGCCCAAGTGACCTGTGTGTCTCCTCAGTCTGCTGTCTCAGAACTAATTGCTGATGGACAACTTCAAGGCCGCTGTTCTCCCTTCTTAGAGTTCTTTGTCTTTAATCTAAATTTGGACTAGACAGCCCTTCAAGTAGAGCACTGTAAGGTACCACGTAAAAGTGGACAGATGGCCACTCTAGCTCAATCTACCCTGTTTCTTAATTCTGTTGCCCTCTCTCCATCTAACATTTTGAACCTGTTGGTGGACCTCAAAGTTCAAATAAAGACCAATGTAGGTTTTTCATGCCTGAAGTCTGCCCACCCCTGTATTAGAGGGTTCACAAGAGCAGAGTCAGAACATAGGATAGTAAAACTCCCCAAGCAGGTAATAGCAAGTCAGCCAGGCCATGCTGCATCTTACTAGCATGTGACTGCCTTCAGAGTTGCCACTCAGTTTGACCTAAGTGAAGAGTTCTTATCCCAAGCCCAAATATAGTGAGCTATGAGGTCCCTTGCATGAAAACAACAACATTACCTGGGCGTTCTTCAAAGAAAGTGCTATTGCCTCTATAATTCAAAACCATCCAAGCATGTATTTGGTTGAAAGCCTTACTCAATGATTGCACTGGATCTCAAAGACTGCAAATATTTCTCTTTGAAATAGGCCAAGAAAGGCGAACTTTCAAACCTACTACCTCATCAGACAGATTCAGACAAATGACGGAGGTGTTGACTGAAGCTGCGGAAGGGGCTGTGAGATGAGAACTCGTCACATCCTTGCTTACCCTGCATTTCAGTAGAATTGGATGGTTTGCATTCGACCCCCAGACATCTGGAAACAAGGAAACGGTTCTGCAGAGGAGATGATGTATCTCACAAGAGATGCTCTCAATTTCCTGGCTGCTTGCTCCAGATTTTCAAGGATTTCCAAGAGATGGTAAGTTATGATCAACTGCCCAATGGCGTTGATGGATGGCAAGTTCTTTGGTAAGCAAAAGAAAACAGTTCAATACATAATGAACAATCAATTGATGGCATTCATTACCACAAGATGTAGAACCGTATTTCTTCGATTCTAAGACGCCATCGATTCTAAGACGCACCTTAATTTCAGTACCACAACAGAAAAAAAGCTTTGATTCTAAGTGTGGGGAAATCACCATCAATTCTAAGACGCACCCCGTTTTTAGAGACGTTTATGTGGGGGGGAAGTGAGTCTTAGAATCAGAGAAATAGGGTAGTGAGGGCCGCCAGCCAAGACCACATCTAAGGACAAGTTGGAAGCTAGTGGATGGTCATGCAGCAAACACCACAGGGTATCTTTGTGTGTTTTACAGAGGAAAGTCCTCTATTTTGAAGGCATCCTCTATTTGAAAAGCTGTTGTCCAGGCACAGTCCACTTTAAAGATAAAGAATCATTAGAAGGAAGAGCTGAACCTTGACGTAGACCTTCAACAGCACCAGGACAATAGACTGAATAGAGAGGCAGGTCACCACCTGGTCATAGTTTTATGCACTATGCTGAGATGTATTGTACTTCTATTAAATTATAATAATTAGTTCTAAATTTTTATAGCATATGCAAACTTCATGCCAAATTGCCCCTTTTTGGGTGATCCGCCATGCACCGTCCTTACAGGCTTTTAAGAAGGCCTTAAAAACGTTTTATTTTACTATGGCCTTCTCATAATGGAATACTGTTTTGCTGCTGTTGCCCTTGCTGTTTTATTGCTTGCTGTTGTATTACTAGTTTTTAATGTTAGCTTTTATTGTTTTAATTGATATTTTACTTTCTATGTTTTTATTGATTTTAACGTGCATACTGTTTTATATATGGTTGTAAGCCGCCTTGGGAGAGCTTCTGCCCTGAAAGGCTGCTAAGAAATGTTATCAATCAATCAATAAATATCCTCTTTTTGGGCAATGCACAAGTAGCCACCCTAGCATGCACACCACCACCCCACTTTCCCTTCTTCCTCCTCACTTATCTGGTTTTAACCCATAAAGCCTTACACAGCTTGGGACCACAATACCTGATGGAATGCCTCTCCCAACATGAACCTACCCATGCACTACGCTCAACATCTAAGGTCTTCCTCTGGGTGCCTACTCCGAGGGAAGCTCAGAGGACGGCAACAAGCAAGAGGGCCTTCTCTGTGGTGGCCCCCCAATTATGGAATGATTTCCCCAATGAGGCCCACCTGGCGCCAACACTGTTATCTTTTCGGCGCCAGGTCAAAACTTTTCTTTTCTCCCAGGCATTTTAACAGTTTAAGTTGAGGTTTTTAACTGAATTTTTGGCCAGGCTTAAAAGTTTAAAAATGTTTTAAATATCAGCTGTTTTATATTTTTAAATTTTGTATATTGGCTTTTTAATGTTCAAATTTTTAAAATTTTGTAAACTGCCCAGACAGCTTCGGCTATGGGGCAGCATATAAATGTAAATAAATAAATAAATAATCTTTCTTTCCCCCACCTGACACTTTGATTCTGTCTCCCTGTTCCTTAGTTCCTGCTAAGTCTGCCATTCTGTTCCTCCATGCAGCTCCTCCATTCTTGCCTCCCATTTCTCTCTTTCTCCTTCTCTTGCTTCCCCTCTCCTTTTCTCATCCTTCACTTCCATGCATTCACTGGCCATGTCCTCTCTTCTTGTTCACCTCCATCCATTTCCATTTGCTCCCATGGATATTATTACTGGAGGGCTGGACCAGCATCTTCCTAGATAAAGCCTTGCTTGAAATGCAGAGAAACATAGAGTGACCATATGAAAAGGAGGACAGGGCCCCTGTATCTTTCACACTTGTACAGAAAAGGGAATTTCCGCAGGTGTTGTTTGTAGGCATGCAGTACCTGGTGAAATGCCCTCTTTATCACAACAGTTAAAGCTGCAGGACCCCTGCCCTCTTTTATATCTGGTCAAGGCGGCAGGGCTCCTGCAGCTTTAATTGTTGCAATGAAGAGGGAATTTCATCAGGTGCTCCATGCCTACAAATGACACCTGCGGAAATTCCCTTTTCTATGCAACTGTTAAAGATACAGGAGCCCTGTCCCTTTCCATATGGTCACCCTAGAGAAACGGTCACAGGACAGTTTTTCATACATGCATGGTTCTGATTTGAGGGGAGTGTTCTTCTGCAAAACTCTGGCTTTTGAGCATTCTGTCACACTCCCGCTTGTGGATCGGTGGCCTTACTTGGCTACCTAAGCATTGGCACCCTGTGTAAAAAGGAAATGGGAGGATTAGCCAAATTCAAATAGGGCTGGTCTATTGATGGTGGTTAGGCATGATAACTAAATGGCACACCCCTGTTTAGAAGTGGTATATTCTGTTTGACTAGATCCAGTGAGGGGTGGGGGGACGCAAACTCTTGCGAACAAAATGTTGGACTGGATGGATGTTTGTTCTGATCCACTAATCAAATTCTTAGGCTACTGCTTTTCGGCTGTGACAAATCAGCAGAGCAGCAGCAGATGGTTTTCTGCCAAATTGCTCAACCCCTCCTATATATATATATATATATATATATATATATCATTACCAGCAGGGATCAGTTTAGGACAAATAAAATTAAGTCCTTCTTCACACAGTGCATAGTTAAAATATAGAATTCATTACTACAAGATGTAGTGATGGCCACCAATTTGGATGTCTTTAAAAGAGGGTTGGATAAATTCCTGGAGGAGAAGGCTATCAATGTCTACTAGCACTGATGGCTATGTGCTGCCTCCAGTATCAAAGGCAGTAAGCCTATATACACCAGTTGCTGGGGAACATGGGTGGGAGGGTGTTGTTGCACCATGCCTTGTTTTGTGGGTCCCTGGTCGACAGCTGGTTGGCCACTTTGTGAACAGAGTACTGGACCAGATGGACCCTTGGTATGATCCAGTAGGGCTATTCTTATGTTCAAAGTGAGGGCCTCGAGCTGCCTGTGAATGGCTCTTGGACACACATGGGGCTCAGAGACATTCTTAGGAAATGAAGATGGCAGAGAGATTTAGGCCAATGCTTTTATCTGCAATGTGTCTATTTTGTGGTGTGGCCAAGTGCAAGTTCTCAAATTGTCAAATAGGCCCAATGGCCTAGAAAGGTTGCCTGCCATCCTGTTCAGCTCCTTGCTATGAAAACGTACACACACACACACACACACACACACACAGAGTTAATTGCAATGGAGGATTTTCAAGAGATGAGTCTGGAACATAGCTAGGAGAGCAGGTAAGGCTCATCAGAATCCAAAGGCTGGTGGCTGGAGGCTGGTGGCTCCTATTCCAGTAGGGCAGTGAACCCACACTGGATTTCAGTCAGAACCAGCCAGAACTCTCAAGGAGCTATCCAAAGTGCCAAGCCCTATCCCCAAAATGGGTTTAACACCCTGGTTAGCTCTTTTAGAGTTCCAACTATTTGTAAACTGCCCAGAGAGCTTCAGCTATGGGGCGGTATATAAATGTAATAAATAATAATAATAATAATAATAATAACTGAAACCCTGAGCAGGTTCATCACCCCACTAAAATTGAAGCCTCCAGTCTCCATTGGTAAGGCAGAAATCAAAGGTCAATAACACAGAGGTCCAAAGATAACATAAGGTCAGTATACAACAACCTGGAACTGCAAACCTGTGCTCTTTTCAACAAAGCCCAAACAGAAAATGCAGGCTTATGTTCTCAGGTCCTCCTGAGCCCCACCCATAGCCCAGCTGCTGTATATTACCATCCTTACCCCTGAGAAATTTCTTCCTTGGAGTCGCATACTTCAACTTAAAGGAGCCTTACTTCTCTGCCTCTAAAGGCAATGGCATTCAGTCAGAACCAGTCAGAATTCTAAAGGAGCTATCCAAAGCACGGAACCCTATCCCCGAAATGGGTTCCATGCCCCGGATAGCTCCTTTAGAGTTCAGCCTCTGAAGCAGAACTCCCTTCTTCTGACAGGCCTAGGCTCCCCCATGTCTGCTGACAGAGATGGATCCATGACTTCATTTGTCTCAGGGAGTTCTAGCTCCTCAGAAGAGGAGGAGGATCCCTCCAGCAGGGACATGATGCTGACACTTGCAATGGATCATATCTTTAGATTTTCAGAAGAGGCTCTTTCCCAGGTTCCTTTATCAAGAGATGGTTATTGTGGAAAACAAAGAAGACAGAGTCTTCTCAGTCGGGGCACCCTTGCTTTTGGAATCCTATTCCTACAGAAGCTTGATTAGTGCTGACTTTACTATCATTTCCATAATACTAACATTTTGACCAGGCATTTCAAAATTCTAAAATTGGTTTACATGTACTCTTCTGCTCTGTTGTTTTTATGTTTCTTCTCTTTTTTTATTATTATGATATTGTTTTATTGCATAGTATTTCTTGCATGTTTTGGTTGTTGATTTTTCATGCCTTTTGTATTCTGCCCTGATATTTAGGATGAAGGCTGGTTTTAAAAAAAATACTTTTAATAAACAAACTCACATGACCAGCCAACTCCTGGCAGCTTCATCCGCTCAGCTGTTCATCTGAATCCAGCCAAGGACAATTGGAGGGAGGCTTTGGTGGGAAGCCGTTTTCAAGGTAATTAGTTCCTCTGCTCATAGAACCTTGCATGATTTGTACTCGGCAGGATTATTAATTATGTTCATGGAATCTGATGAGCAAACTACTCAGCTAATTCATCCATTTTCCCCCTTCTTCACGCTTTACAACAATGGGGAAATAAATAAAGTGGGGAGAAAATCATCACTTTATTTGTGTGGTAAATTATTGTGCAATTTGATGAATAAATTATTCAGATATTATTATTCATAACCCTTCCATTCTGGGTCAGTGCTAGGGAGTTAATGGCAAACCACATGCAAAGAAATGCTCCATGGGAACAAGAGGCAAGTGAACACAAAATACATTTTCTCGCAGACTCTAATGGAGAAAGAAAGAACCGGAGCCAAGAAAAGCGATACTTAAAGGGTTATTTAAGGATTGCCTCTGAATCTCAGTGCTGATATATTATTTATGCTTCTATTGAAGTTTCTCAGCGGTTGTGCTGCAACTCGTGGTGTGCTGTGTTGAGCGCCATCAGTTAGACTTGGTTTCTGCACCCTGCTTGCCACATAATTCGACTGAAATTGGGACAGTCTACCACAAATGCAGGTTTATGTTAGAAGTATTGGATTCGCATGGATGAAACGGGTACACGGAGCAGCTTTGAGGAAATAAAGACTATGATTTCAATAACAGAAGCAAAAGATGCTCAGTATCACAGGCAGTAAGCCTAAATATCCAGTATCACAGGCATTAAGCTTATATACACCCATTGCAGGGGAGCATGGGCTGGAGTGTGATGTTGCACCCATGTCCTGCTTGTGGGTTCCTGGTCAACGGCTGGTTGGCCACTGTGTGAACAGAGTGCTGAACTAGATGGACCTTTGGACTGATCCATGGTTCGTACGTTCTTAAGTCTCATGAGGACATAAGAACTCCAGAGGCCTCAGCTGAGACAGATGCACTGCATGCTCACCAGATTCATGTGTGTACCGGGAGCTATCAAGCAATTTATTCCTCCAGCAGTTATCCCAATAAACCCTTCAACTAGTATCAGGGCATCTACAGATAGCTGAATGCATTACACAGTTGTTGCCACTGAATGGTGACCAGGGAAGTCCTGCTAATATCAGAGTGCATTAGAACAAGCCAGGACTGAACTAGAGGCACTACTGGGCATTCTTCAGGGAACGATTGGTGGCACAGTACAGTCCTAGCCTGCCCGTGCCATCATCAACTGAGGTCCTCTGGCAATAGCAGGGCTGTGTTCGTGGGATAGGCAGGATGCAACTGTGATAGGTGATCTGCAAGGGTTGTTAAGAAGATAATTGGGAGCAAGCATGGATGCCCCTTCTTGCTGCCTGCCCACTCTTGCTGCGATAAACAGCTGAGGGACACCTTGTTGCCGGGTTGTTTATCTTGATGTCCGAACCCAGAATTCTGAGTTGCTGGTTTAACCATGGCTTGTTCGTCCCCCAACCACCCAAAGTTGTGGGGTCGGATGTCACAATAAACAATCCAGGGATGACGTGTTCCTTGGTATCGTTAAAATCGCCAATAACGATACGATATGCTCGCTAGCGTGTCTCCGTTTAATGATAATGATACGATAGGAAATCATAAGGAATACAATGATAATTATCGGAAATGATAGAAATTCCAATGATAAATATCGTATTTTATCGTGTTATCGGAAGGTGCTTTCTCTTTTGCCGCCACATGGATGGAGCTAGAAGGTGGAGTGTGCTTGATGAAACTGTTGGTTTCAGTGACCAATCGTGCAGCAAGGATTCCAGCAGGAGCCAATCACAATCTTGGAGGAGGGCGGATATCTCCACATAACCCCCCCACACTTGGTGTTCCAGGCTTTGTTGGGAGTTAGGCGTTGAGGGGAGAAGGATGGATTTGTTGGAGCTCTGTCCTGGCTCCTGGGTCTTGGTGGCGAATTGTTGGAGATTCATTGTAATCTCTTGCATCTTTGTGTCTCAGGTTCGTTTGGCTGTGTGTTGCTGGAATTATAATTTTTATTTTTATAGTACGTTTTCTGGTTGGGGTTAGGTACTTAGCATGAGTGGGGGTACTGTGACTGAGGGGGAGTGTGTTTGTCCTCTGCCCTGTTGAATTTTCTTTAAAAAAAAAGAAATATATTATATTTTTTAAAAAATATATTTCTCTCTCTCTCTCTCTCTCTCTCTGTTTGCTTGATTGACTGTGAGTGAGCTGCTGCTGCTGTGTCTAGCCCGCTACACAAGATCTGTGTGGTCAAAGCAGCACACGAAGTCACAAACTGTGGGCAAAGCATACTTTTTTGTTGCAATCATTTTCTACTTTGTAGCAATATGAAACGTGGCTCTAAGACACGCCTTGGGTGAGGTGGCTCTGGGTCTAGGAGAGATGCTGTTGCTGCTGGGGGCAATTTTGGGGTGCCTGTCTCTCCCTCTCATACATTTTTTATTTCTTTTTGAAAGACACTTCTCCAGCCAATGGTTCCAGTCTGGACTGGAGGGACTGCTTTAGGGAGCCTTGAGAGAGATTCCTGTATTTTTATTTTTCGTCACTACATTCCCTGGGTCTGCTCCTCATGGAGTCTGTTAGTGAGGGACTGCAGAAGCATCCCCCTCACGCATTTGTTTTTTGTTTGTTTGTTTTGTTTTTTGAGAATTTGGTCATGCAATGTGCCTGCCTACACCTGCCCAGAAGGGGCTCTTATCAATTGGCCAATGTGCCCAGCAAGAAGGGGACTTCTATGAACTGGGTAATGTGCCTACATGACTTCTATGAACTGGAGAATGTGCCTACATGACTTCTATGAACTGGGCAATGTGCCTACCTGTACTACCCCATCTTCTATGAACTGGGCAAAGTGCATACATGACTTCTATGAACTGGGAAATGTGCCTACATGACTTCTATGAACTGGGCAATGTGCCTACCTGTACTACCCCATCTTCTATGAACTGGGCAAAGTGCGTACATGACTTCTATGAACTGGGCAATGTGCCTACCTGTAGTACCCTGTCTTCTATAAACTGGGCAATGTGCCTACCTCTATCCCAAATGTGACTTTTATTTGCTTCTGCTCCAGCCAATGTGCGCAGCTCTGGCATGAAGAAATGCCAACCTGCCTGCATGGGGATGGCGGGCAGACTGGGTCATTTTTTAAGCATGATGATGAGGATCCTGCAGGTTGGCATGCTTCCGGGGTACCTCCTGGCCCAATGAGGCCCTGCCTGCTAAGGCTGGCTTTAAAATAATAACTGTTATGCCCGTGCTATTCCCCTACCCCCCAATCCTTGTTGTTGTACTTAGACATGCATGGCCTAATCTTGATAAAAGTCAGGCAGCAGTTTTGCAACTGTGGTGGAATGCGGCCATCCACTCACTGTGCCAGGAGAAGGCACTAGTGGGATCTTCCAGGTTTCTTCGCTTCCTCCTGCTGGGTATCTCCCCTCCTGGCCCAATGAGGCCCTGCCTGCTAAGGCTGGCTCTAAAATAATATCTGTTACACCCGTGCTATTCCCCTACCCCCCAATCCTTGTTGTTGTACTTAGACATGCATGGCCTAATCTTGATACAAGGCAGGCAGCAGTTTTGCTACTGCGGTGGAATGCTGTTATGAAAGACAACTCCTTTCAGTTTGCGTTGGTCAAAGACTACACTGAGTGTGAACCAAAATACGCCTTTTATTCAGGCTAAATAAAGCTGAGCCAAACGGCAAATAATCAAACAGGATTTTACCCAGGAGCCCCGAGGCAAGATTAGACAAAGCAAAGTAAACTTTAAATTGAATTTAACAATAGCCAACGAATAAGCGTCTTCTTCCGAGGGGACCTCAAACCTATGTCTCTGAGGTCTGCCTTTGCTGCATACGTAATCTTTCCGACCGACGTCGAGCGCCTCTTGCTTCCGTCCGCCTCAAACGCCTGCGCTCCTTCGCATCTTTTAAAGTTTGCACCGACTCCTCCTCAGATGGGAATGGCTCTGTCACTGTGATTCTGTATGGTCAACGGTGATTCTGTACGATCAACGCTCATTTCTGATCCTTGATCCTCCACAGCTGGAAGAGAGGAGCTTGGAATTGTTTCCTCCTCGTCAGCAGTGTCGTGATCAAAATCAGGATCGCTGTCTGCTTGTGCGGGGCTTTCTGACAGCTGCTTCTCCTGCTCAGAAGTCAGAGGGTTAAACACAACATCTGCGGCCATCCACTCACTGTGCCAGGCGTAGGCGCTATTGGAATCTTCCAAGTTTCTTCACTTCCTCCTGCTGGGTATCTCCCCTCCTGGCCCAATGAGGCCCTGCCTGCTAAGGCTGGCTCTAAAATAATAACTGTTACGCCTGTGCTATTCCCCTACCCCCGAATCCATATGACTGCATATGGAAGGCACTGCCACGTTTATCCACAGGTTTGGAAAGTTCATAGTATTCCATCCAGGAATGCATCCACTCACTCTCACTGTGCCACGCACACATGCATAGGCGCATTCCCTCCACTCCAGCCAAAGCGCCAACCTCAACCCAGAAGGGGACTTTTCATTTATTTGCCAAAGTGCCTCCTCTATCCTGAACGTGACTTTTTATTTGCCTCTGCTCCAGCCAATGTTGTGCGCAGCTCTGGCATGAAGAAATGCCAACCTGCCTGCACGGGGATGGCGGACAGACTGGGTCATTTAAAGCACGATGAGGTCAAGGCAGTGCGTGATGGTTGTTTTGATGGCATTCTCACATTTGTAAAAGCAGCACATGATATGCTTCTGCTGGGATCCTCCAGGTTGCCCACTGCAGGGGTATCTCTCCTGGCCCAATGAGGCCCTGCCAAGCTACGGCTGGCTAAAATAAGTTAAATAACTATAACACCCGTGCTATTTCCCTACCCCCCAATCCTTTCATTATTTCATTTGACATGCATGGCCTAATCAATGAGACAAGGCAGCAGCAGCAGTTCACCATCTTCTGATTAACACATTTTACTTTTATGCATATGGAAGGCACTGCCTACCTACTAGGTAGGTTTATCCACAGGTTTGGAAAGTTCATTCATTGTATGTATTGTTCATATAATATCTACAAGTCTCAGCAGCAGCAGCAGCATGTACATGTAGTGCATTACTAGAAACAGTGCATGTTGTTCAGAGCTTACTTCCAAGTAATGCCTGCAGCTGTGCATTTGAAATTGGGCACAGATGAGTCCCCTCAAGGCCATCTGTGAGATGCCCATGAGTACTGGACGACAACGTCTCTTGGAAAAGGACCACATTTCAGCCACCTGAAACAGTGTATTTGAAAGCTTACTTCCGAGTAACGCTTGCACCTATTCTGTAATTTGGCATATATGACTAGCAACACTCAGTCTGCACTGTGACGAAGTTTCAAACCTGTAACTTGGAAAATTAAGAAGTTAAGGCCTTTCAGACTCAAAGCAACTCTCTCTAGGGCAAAATGTAGAAACTATATAATATCGTATTTCCGATATTTATCGGAAATCGGATCCGATACGATACAGACCAATTACAATATTATCGGAGACGATAATTTGTTTGGTCCGAAATCCTGATAACGATACGATAATAATAATAATAATAATAATAATAACATAATAACGATTTATTTCTTACCCGCCTCTCCGTCTAGATCGAGGCGGGGAACAACAACATGATAAAATACATAAAACTAATTAAAACATGACAAATATTATTAAAACTGCATTAAAACATCCTAAAACATCCTAAAAACATTCTAAAAATTACACTGGATATGCCTGCCAGAAGAGAACAGTCTTTATAGCTTTCTTAAATTCTAAAAGACTGTTAAGTTGACGAGTCTCCTCCGGCAGGTCATTCCACAGTCTGGGAGCGGCAGAAGAGAAGGTCCTCTGGGTAACAGTTGTCAGCCTAGTCTTGGCCGACCGCAGTAAGTTCTTCCCAGAGGACCTGAGCGTGCGGGGCGGATTGTACGGGAGAAGGCGATCCCGCAGGTAACCTGGACCCAAACCATGTAGGGCTTTAAAGGTAATGACCAACACTTTATACTTCGCCCGGAAACTAATTGGCAGCCAGTGGAGCGATTTTAAAGCTGGCGTAATATGGTCACTCCTAGATGTACCGGTGACCAACCTGGCTGCCATATTTTGAACTAGTTGAAGTTTCCGGACTAGGCACAAAGGTAGCCCTATGTACAGCGCATTGCAGAAGTCGAGCCTCGAAGTTACCAGCGCGTGCACTACCATCTTTAGGTCTTCCAACTCTAGGAAGGGGTGCAGCTGGCGTATCAGCCGAAGCTGATAGTAGGCACTCCTGGCCGTCGCATCTATCTGGGCTGTCATTTGGAGCGACAGATCCAGGAGCACCCCCAAGCTGCGAACACAGTCTTTCAGGGGGAGTGTAACCCCATCCAGAACCGGTTGACACACCTCCAAACCCAGGTTGCGGCCTTTGACAGCAAGCACCTCCGTCTTGTCTGGATTCAGCTTCAGTTTGTTTTTCCTCATCCAGCCCATTACCGCCTCCAAGCATTCATTCAGAGGAGACACACTATCCTTAGCTGACGATGTTGTCGAAGGCATAGAGAAATATATTTGGGTGTCATCAGCATACTGATAGCACCCCGCCCCATGCCTCCGGATGATCTCTCCCAACAGTTTCATATAAATGTTAAACAGCATTGGGGAAAGGATGGCACCTTGCGGTATGCCACACAGCAGCTCCTTCTTTGGAGAGCAGCTATCCCCAAGCATCACCATCTGGAACCTGCCCGAGAGGTAGGACCGGAACCACTGAAGCACAGTGCCCCCAATTCCCAATCCCCTCAGGCGTTCCAGAAGGATACCATGGTCGATGGTATCGAATGCCGCTGAGAGGTCCAGAAGTACCAACAGGGACACACTCCATCTGTCAATACTAAGGCGTAGATCATCCACTAAGGCGACCATAGCAGTCTCAACTCCGTATCCCGCCCTGAAGCCAGTTTGAAATGGGTCTAGAAAATCAGTGTCATCCAAGACTACTTGGAGTTGAAAGGCAACCGCCCTCTCGATCACCTTGCCCAAGAATGGAAGGTTTGATACCGGTCTGTAGTTATTAAAGTCCAGGGGATCCAGGGAGGGCTTCTTTAGAAGCGGCTGTACCACCGCTTCTTTTAAACATAATGGGAAAGTCCCCTCCCTGAGAGATGCATTAATAATATATTGTAATTGCGATCTAACTGCATCTCCTCCCTGGACAACCAGCCATGAAGGACAGGGATCGAGAGGGCAAGTCATCCCCCTCACTCGTCCAAGCAGCTTGTCCACGTCCTCGGTACTCACCAACTGAAACTGATCCAGTATAATTCTACTCGCGGGCGGACTCACTGGACACTCCATCGTCAGCCTCTGCTATAACAACGGCATCTAAGTCGGCTCTTATCCGAGAGATTTTATCTGCGAAATGATCATTAAAGGCATCGCAGCGAACCGCCGAAGGCTCTAAAATCGGATTCAGGGGGGAAGGTGCCCGGGTTAGACCCCTCACCACCCTGAACAGTTCCGCTGGACGCGAATTCGCAGACGCAATGCGCGCAGAGAAGAAAGCTTTCTTCGCTGCACGTATTGCCACCCCATAGGAACGAAGATGTTCTCTATGCCGTGTCTTATCGGATAGAAGTCGAGTTTTCCGCCATCGGCGCTCCAGTTGTCGTCCTTTCCGCTTCAACGATAATTTCGGGCGTGCACATCCCTATTCCTTGGATGTTTATTGCAGCAGGAGTGGGAGTGGGTGCATGGGTACCAGGACCATGATCACTCTACCTCATCTTCCCATGATTTGTAAACCATGAGTTGTGATGATGTGAACCAGGCCAATGACCTGCCCAAGTTCACCCCGGTGAACGTCATAGCTGAGCAGGGGTCCCTACTCCTTCTCTGACTCTTTAACCAGCACAGGGTGTGTCCTGTACACACACCCAACTACTAATTGCAGGAGGACCAACTCCAACCATGTTCTAAAACATCAGTTTGGTTATGTGAGCATGGCTGTAATCCATAGAGATAATCTGAGTTAGAATTTCTAGACGATCAAACTGCAGGTCCTGTATTTTTTTTAAAAAAATATATAATTATTTTAAGAATGTTCATTAGTAGGCTTTGATATAATTCTTACATCCATCAGGCAAAGACAAACATTACTGCCGGTGATCACAGAGAGATGGTGCTGGATAATGACATTATCATTTGAATGGCAAAGGCCAAACGACCTTTTGAACGTTTCATCCTAGTCCGCCAAAACCCAGTTACATCATTTGCACATTAACTGCTGAGCCCCACGGTTTGTAAGCCAATGTTTCCTGTATAATTCAATTCTCCTTTCACCGAAGACAGATATAAAAAAATGAGTGCATTAAAGTAAAAGAAAAAAGATGTATAACTTTAGTATAATATGCTTTGGGGAAAGGACAGCCTTTGCAATTCAAACTGGAGAGCTTGAGGAAACAAGTTAGAATTTATATGGGACTAGGCCCAATCTATACTAAGCAGGATTTTGCACTATGGAAGTGGTATATAAAAGGCAGGAGCCACACTTCTGCTTTATAGCAGTATTGAAGTGCACTGGCAACTGTTGGGACCCATAAAACACATACCATATACTGCTTTCATACTGCTATATCCTGCTTGGTGTGGCTCCTGCCTTTTATATACCACTTCCATAGTGCAATATCCTGCTTGGTGTGGATCTGTCTATGTCTTGGTGGAAGACACACCTTTGCACTATTCATTGTTGGTAGTAGCAACTGTGCACAAAGGGCTTCTCAAAATTCTCCATCCTTTTGTGGGCAGAGAAAAGGGGGGGGAAGAATTTCTCTGAATTTCTCCAGGGGGAGGAGAAATTCTCCAACAGTTTCTCACAGGTAAGGCTCACCATTGGCAGGGTTTGTAGCACATCATATTTCTCCTTTCTTAAGGCTTTATTTTTGATGGGGGTATTGCGCTGTCATGGCGAGTGGCAACCAGCCAGGCCTTCATTTTACATCCTCCACCATGTCCCATACCTTGGAAGGCAGCCACCATATAAAATTAATTGAAGTGCGGGAAGCTGAGGAGGCTGCTAGAGAGATTGTTGTCCAATGAAAGACAGGACAGTCACATATTCCTTGGTCACCTCATGAGTAAGATAAGCACAAGAAGCCCAAACCTAGCCTGTGAAAGCTTCTCCAAACGTTTCCTCTCCTTTAAATTTCTTTTTGAAAAGGATTTGTTTTCTTTCGACCTGAATGAGAAGAGTTGAATAAAAATATGGCGGGAAATTCGGTATGGCACAAATTTGACTGTTCTTTGCCACATTTGAATTGTTTCAGCTTGTGTACAAGCTACTGCAAGATGTGATGAAGCAATTAATTTGCTTGGCATCACTATTTTAATCCTGCATGGCAAGTATACGCATCCCACAACAGAAGCATCAAACTCTTCTCCAGCTCATATAAAAATCAAGGCCAGAAAAGGGCTTCTGCCTCTCCCATCAGTAGTTCCTCCATTCCCCAGTCAAGAATTAACAACTGTACATATGAGGGAACAGAAAGGCACACACAGTTAACCTGGTCACAGTGTTCCCCACAAGGAAATTATATTTTTAGTAAGTGATAATAATAATGCTGCATCCCAACTCATTATTATTTATTATTATTATTATTATTATTATTATTATTATTATTATTATTATTTACACCTATATACCGCCCCATAGCCGAAGCTCTCTGGGTGGTTTACAAAAATTAAAAGATTTAACGCTAAAAAGTCACTATACAAAATTTTAAACCATAAACATAAAATAGCTAACATTAAAACACTTTAAAACATTTTAACTGTTAAGCCTGACCATTGCATTGAAAGAATAACATTCAGCAGGAAAGAAGGAGGAAGAGGTCTGCTGGACATTATCATAATTTATGCTAAACTGATAAAATCACTCAGAGAATTCTTCCACATCAAAAACACCTCCATTCATGAAGCCATAGTAAAAGCAGATAAAAAACTCCACTCCACTCAACCTAGCACTACAAAACGAAGCACTACAATATAATACAGAACCCACAAATAAAGAACAAATGTATGAATGGCTAAGGAAGGGTGAGCTATTTCCAGAAACAGAAGGATTCATAATAGCTACACAAGATCAAATTATAGCCACCAAGAACTACCAAAAACACATCATAAAAGATAACAGTGTAACAACAGACCTATGTAGGAAATGCCATCAATTCCAAGAAACAATAGACCATATCAAGGAGGATGTAAAATTCTAGCAGGAATGGACTGTACGGACAGACACAATACAAATGCAAAAATAATTTATCAACAACTGGCCATCAAATTCAACCTTATCAAACAACCTACACCATACTATACATATTCACTTGAAACAATCTTGGAAAATACAGATCATAAAATATACTGGCATAGAACAATTCATACAGACAAGACAATACCTTGCAACCGACCAGACATAACGTTCATAGACAAAATAGAAAAACACACATACCTCATCGACGTAGCAATACTAAATGACAAAAATGTTGTTGAAAAGGAAGAAGAAAAGAGAGACAAATATACACCACTGGCCATGGAAGTCAAAGAACTATGGCAACAGGAAAAGGTCACAATTATTCCATTAGTCACATCAGTCACCGGCATCACATAAAAAAATATATACAGAAAACCTCCAAAAACTGGGCTTACCAGAATACATCCACACCAACATCCAGAAAGGAGTCATACTAAAAACTAGGGATGTGCATGGCCGAAATTATCTTATCGTATCGTTATCGGAAATTCCGCTATAATTTTTTTTGGATCTGATAATATCAGAGTTTTTTGGTATCGAATCATGTTGGATATCCGATAATTAATTAATTCGGAGTATTTAGCCCTATAGAGTTGCTTTTTGAGACAGAAATGCCTAAAACCTATGTATTTTAAAAGTTTCAGACTTGAAACTTGGTCAAAGTGCAGATTGTCTATCACTAGTCATGTGTATTAAATTTCAGAGCAATTGTTCAGACCCTTGATTTTATATGAATTTTTTAAAGATCGTTCAACTTTTTGACAGCTGGTTGACCAAGCCGCCCTGTTGGTTTCAAAGTACCATGATCTTTAAAAAAAAATCATATAAAATTGAGGGTTTGAGCAATTGCTCTGAATTTTTTTCACAAATGACTATCCAGATCCCATCTTCAATGTCCCACAAGTTTCAAGTTTTTATCTTTAAAAATAAAGACCCCTATAACTTTTAAATTTGAAAAGATAGAGACTTGAAACTTTTTGGGCACTGCAGATTGGATCTTGCTAGTCCTGGCTCCTCAAGTTTCATGTCATTATCATTTAAAATAAAAAAGCTATACACACGTTTCCCTCAATGCAAGCCTATGGGGAAAAAACCAGACAACAAGTCTTCTTTTGACAACAGGGTGGCCCGGTCAACCAGCTGTCAAAAGTAGAATGCTCTTTTTTTAAAAAATCATATAAAATACAGGGTTGGAGGGATTGATTTGAAATTTGGCACACATGTCTAGCACATATACTTTGAAAGCAACAGGGCAGCCCGGTCAACCAGCTGTCAAATAGTTGCACAATCTTTAAAAAATTCATACAAAATCGAGGGTTTGAGCAATTGCTCTGAAATTTAATACGCATGACTAGCAATAGACAATTTACATGGGAACACATTTTTGAAAAATGGCGGTCCGATATTTTTGATAAAATCCGATAATTATAGGACCAAAAATTATCCGACCCGATAATTATCAGAGGGATTTGTATCGTATCGTTATCGTTAATCAGATGTCCGATAACGCCATTATCAGATTGTTATTGGACATCAGAACTATACAATACACATCCCTACTTAAAACATGCTCAATCATCAGGAAATTCCTGAATCAATAAAAGACAGCATGACCTGGCAAAGCCCATCATGTCCATCTAGAAAAACTGCCACAAGCGAGAAAGAGATAATAAAATAATAATAATAATAATAATAATAATAAGTAGGGGTGTGTATTGAATCGGGTCTGATCCACGATCCGAAGCCGATCCAACTGAAATCGGATAAAATTATCCGATTACGATCCTGGCTTCTGGATTGTCCAATCTCATCCGTCCGGAAGGACCCAATCCGGTTGTGATAAAATCAGAGGATTGGATCTCCTTCTCCCCCTTCCGCTCCTTACCTGCTGGGGCCATCCACTGCCATCCGCTACCCCCTTCTGCTGAGAAACAGGCTTCGCGGCCTGCCTCACAGTAATGTACCGGGTGATGATGTCACCCGGCGCACTACTGAGAGGCAGGCCACGAAGCCTGTTTCTCAGTAGAAGGGGGCAGCAGACAGCAGACGACAGCCCTGGCAGGTAAGGAGCGTGAGAGGGAGGAGGGGGCTTACCTGCTGGGGCCATCCGCTACCATCCGCTGGTGCCCATGGGCGACAACGGATGGCAGCGGACGGCCCTGGCAGGCAAGGAGCATGAGGGGGAGGGGGCTTAGCGGACGGTGGTGGACAGCCCCAGCAGGTAAGAAGCATGAGGGGGGAGGGGGCCCCACTTACCTGCCAGGGCGGCCGCTTCCCTCCGGTGCTCGAATCTACTGAGAAACAGGCTTTGCGGCCTGTCCCTCAGTAGCGCTCCAGGTGAGGAGCATGAGTGAGGGGGGAGGGACAGGGAGGGGGGAGTTAGGCCCCCACTCACCCACGCACCACCATTTTTCCCCATAGACTTGCATTGGGGGAAAGCTTTCTTTCCCCCAATGCAAGTCTATGGGGAAAACACCAAAACTGGTGACCGATCCGAAAATCGGACGTCCGTTTTTTGGATCGGGATTGGGTCCGATCTGATCCGAGGGACCTCCGATTTTGTCTGAACTGATCCAGGACAATGTTGGAGGTCCAGATCTGGGTCCCAATCCTATCCGGGGGTCCCTGCACATCCCTAATAGTAGTAGTAATAATAATAATAATAATAATAATAATAATAATAATAATCTATGTTAGTGCTTATATATTAGCAGATGCAAATATTATGCAACACAGTGTCCTCTCTTTTTTCTTTTTAGTGATGTTTTTCATCTTTTTGGGTGATGCTTAAATGGCCACCTTAATTTCCCCCCTCTTTTTTCCACTCCATCACCGACATCCTGACATGCTCCGAAGTGGTTCTTGGAGTGTTCCCAAGGGCTAGCACAGTGGCTACTAGAACATCCTCCTTCTCATTCTCTGCCACTGTTAGTACTGCAATCCACACTAGCAGGTCAATAAAAGGAAGGACAGGAGGATACTTTGGGCAGGGCCTTCAGATTGGCTCAGGACCCATTTATTTGTACTTAACAACAACAACTACAACAACACAACTCAGTCCATTTCCAGGTCAGTGCGAGCATTGCCCAAGGGAGTTTGCCCTCTTTAGCTGTTGTCATTATGGAATGTTGGGATTTTTAGCTGGTAAGGATTTTCTTTTAGAAGAACGTAAGAAGAGCCATGCTGGATCAGACAAAGGATCTATCTAGTCCAGGATTCTGTTGACACATCGGCCAACCAGCTGTCCACAGGAAACCCACAAGCAGGACATGAGTGCAACAGCACCCTCCCACCCAAGTTCCCTAGCACCTGAGGTATGTAGACATACTGCCTCTGATACTGGAGTTAGCATATAGCTATCAGGACTAGCAGCCACTGATTAGCCTTCTCCTCTGTGAAGGAATTGCTTGCTTGGTTCATCCATATTTTAACTGAATCTAATCTGCATCTTTGCTCTTCTCAAGCATCTAGCCAAGGTAGGAGCACAGGGTGTACACAAAAGCCTTCCACATCTTGATGTTTTGTTTTGTTTTCTAGCTGTTCATATGAACTATGACATGATTAATTCTCAAGTTATTTATTTTAAAGGGTTCTTTTATTGAAAGTTGCAACATGCAGAGCAGCAGAGTACGTCAGCACATTACTGAGTCATTTTTCATAGAAATCAAATGCAGGGAGCCAGCTAGACTCCTGATAAAGATTCTTAATCCTTATAGCTTGGAAGAAACAGTCTCAGTTGTTTAATTCCCATGTCATCTTCTGATTAAAGAATCCAGCTGATTTGCTGCCAAGTCGTTCGCACCTGATAAAAACAAGATGGGTTTCAAAAAAACCCTGCTTATGATTCAGCAGACTCCATTTTTGTGGTCTCTGTGTGGTTGGAAGTCTTGAGCTATTCCATTTTAGAAATGCTTTCCAAGAAGAAGGAGGAGGAGGTATTGAACAAATCTACCTTGTGATCACTTCTCTCGTTAACCCTTGGTTACGAGATATGAAAGAAAAAGTGGGGTAGCGTTGCAATGTTACATATGGGACAGGGGGACAAAAGAGAGTGAAATCAAGATAGCTGCACCTCAGGATGTGCGGAATCACTGAATCACTCATTCCCTTGTGGCAGAGAGTAGGGAGCAGGAAGTTGCATGTGAAAGGAGGGTGGGAAATAAAGAGATGATATATGTTTGTATGGGATGAACAAATCAAGGGCCACATTCATTTATCTTAGGGTGACCAGATAAAATCCAGGTCAGGGCTCATGTAACTTTAACAGTTGTAGAGAAAAGGGAATTTCAGCCAGTGTCATTTGTAGGCAATTAGTTCCTGATGAAATTCCCTCTTCATCACAACAGTTAAAGGTGCAGGGGCCCTGCCTTCTTGTGTATATGGTCACTCTAGTATAGTGCATGCAACTTTAACTGTTGTGATGAAGAGGGAATTTCACCAGGAACTAATTGCATACAAATGACACTGGCTGAAATTCCCTTTTCTCTACAACTGTTAAAGTTACATGAGCCCTGACCTGGATTTTATCTGGTCAGCCTAATTTATCTACAAAGGGAAAACCTGGTGGGGCCACTAATCTACACCTGCAACTAGCCAGCATTATATCAACGAAACATTCTATGCCTGTTGGGTGGTGTCTGTAAGATCACCACCCTCCATGACTACCTCATTTGGGGAAGGGAGGCCTTCCTGTGTCACCCCCTCCCTGGCCATAAAACACTGGGTAGGTGAGGTGAGTTGGCCTTACAGGTAACCCAAATCCCCCCACTGGGCTGCAAAATCCTTGGAGGCCTCCAACATCACCTGTTACCAAAAAAATGCCTCAGAATTAACACCATCCCTGTTTATCCTACCAGCCTACCCAGAACAACTTGTAACCAAAGTAACCTAACAACCAAAACATAGTCCAGATTTTCCTACAAGACACTTTCAACAGATTTTCAGTGTGAAGTAGGTGAAAATACCCATAGCCCAGCCCAATCAGACTATGAGCCAAAAAATTCTACTCAGACCCCAAAAGAGCGACCAGCATAAACCCACACTGCATACAGGGAGGGAGCTGCGCTTCAAAGAGGCTTGTGAGTGGGCCCTAGGGTTACCATATGTAGGGTGACCAGATAAAATCCAGGTCAGGGCTCATGTAACTTTAACAGTTGTAGAGAAAAGGACATTTCAGCCAGTGTCATTTGTATGCAATTAGTTCCTGGTGAAATTCCCTCTTCATCACAACAGTTAAAGGTGCAGGCACTATACTAGAGTGACCATATACAAAAGAAAGCAGGGCCCCTGCAACTTTAACTGTGGTGATGAAGAGGGAATTTCATCAGGAACTAATTGCCTACAAATGACACTGGCTGAAATTCCCTTTTCTCTACAACTGTTAAAGTTACATGAGCCCTGACCTGGATTTTATGAATATGAGAAGGAGGACACAGCCCCTGTATCTTTAACACTTATACAGAAAAAGGAATTTCCACAGGAGTCATTTGTATGCATGCAGCACCTGGTGAAATTCCCTCTTCATCACAACAGTTAAAGCTGCAGGAGCTCTGCCCTCTTTTGTATCTGGTCAAGGTGGCAGGGCACTTGCAGCTTTAGCTGTTGTGATGAAGAGGGAATTTCACCAGGTGCTGCATGCATACAAATGACACCTGCTGAAATTACCTTTTCAATGCAACTGTTAAAGATACAGGAAACCTGTCCTCCTTTTCATGTGATCATCCTGTTTCAGGAAGTAGTCTTTGATATGAGAATAAAGAAGTTCTCCACAAGTCGCTCTTTTCATCTATGAAACATTTTAGGGTCAGCAACAAATAACTCCACAAATTGGGGACCAACACTGAGAAGGTCCTCTTTGACATTCACAGCCCAGTACCTCAAATAATGGGATACTGGGGATTTTGATAGGCTGACCATATGAAAAGGAGGACAGGGCTCATGTAACTTTAACAGTTGTAGGGAAAAGGGAATTTCAGCCAGTGTCATTTGTATGCAATTAGTTCCTGGTGAAATTCCCTCTTCATCACAACAGTTAAAGTTGCAGGCACTACACTAGAGTAACCATATACAAAAGAAGGCAGGCCCCTTGCAACTTTAACTGTTGTGATGAAGAGGGAATTTCACCAGGAACTAATTGCATACAAATGACATTGGCTGAAATTGCCTTTTCTCTACAACTGTAGAGTTCTCTACAACTACTTGAGTCCTGTCCTCCTTTTCATATGGTCAGCCTAGATTTTGATAACAATCAAATTGTAACTATCTCATCTGTGGTTCAAAAAAATTAAAAGGAAGGAAAAAAGCAAGGACTTTTTTGTAATTTGGGAGCACTGGTTTCATTTTTTCTTTCTGGCCATCGATAGACCACAAATAAATAACAGATATACCATGAGTCCAACTGGTAAAAGAGAGTCTAAGCCACTAACTTCCAAAGACTAGTTTCAAGGACTAATGTCCAAATATGAAGGAATCAAAGACTTGTCCAGAAAAATGAATAAATACTTTGTTTTTAAAGTACAATATGTTTTCCATGTGCTTGATTTACTACAGACAGATAATATGGACATTCTAAATATCATTTGATAGTGTGCCCAGATACAAAAGAGGGCAGGCCTCCTGCAGCTTGAACTGTTGTGGCAAAGAGGGAATTTCACCAGGTGCTGCATGCGTACAAATGACACCTGCTGAAATTCCCTTTTCTATGTAACTGTTAAAGATACAGGAGCCCTGTCCTCCTTTCCATATGGTCGCCCTAGTGGGCCTCCTCAGACTAATAACATCTGTTAAGCCCCACCCACTGCCGGTGTCACCATGTGATCACTCCAGTAGCGATAGCACATGTCCCTTCTTCCCCACCTCCCTGCAACGGCCTCTCCGCAGCCAGGCAAGCCGGACACAGGCCAGGCATTTGCAGTAACATCCAGCAGCATCTGCTTATACATGGAATTGAAACCAACACTGCTACTTTTGTAGTTCCAGGCAGACAGAAAAGTCATCCACCCCCTTGGCAGGTTGCCAAACAGGGCTAGTGGACTGCATTTGATTTGGCAGGTCATGGTTGGACAGGCCTGTTCTAGCAGTGGACAGTCTCATAGTTCCCAAGAATGTCAGCTTTTTTGAGATCAAGCTTGTTCCTTCCCATTTCCATACAAGCTTATGAGTTCAAAACAAAACAAAACACCTGTATGGAAATCCATATAGATTATTCATAATCTATGTATTATTTGTGCATTTTTGTTCATTTAAATTATGTGCATTTTTGGATGCATGCATCCATTGACTGAAAATGCATTTGTGAACAGTCTAGAAATATAAACTTTTTCTTTGCACGTTTTTCAAATGTATGGATGTTGTTGATCGCATTTTGGGTTGGTTTGTAGAATGCGCTGCAAGATTGGAAATGGATGGATTTCTAACTGCAAATTGCTTTCAGGTTTGAGTCTGGGAGGTGTGAATTGAGTAAATCCATTAAAAAACAACAACACTTCAGCGGAGTAAATTAGATATACACCCCTAGTGAGAACATAGAAGAGCCATGCTGGATCAGACCAAGAGTCCATCTACTTCAGCCCACAAACACCCTTCTCCCTCCCCTTTAATCCAGGGATGGAGAACTGCCACCCCCTGCACCAGATCCAGCCCATGGTCAGTCCTCAGCTTCTCCTTAGCCTGGCCCCTTTCTTCTTGGCTGCTGGAAAAGGGACATAAGAACATTAGAAGAGCCATGCTGGATCACAACAAGGGTCCATCTAGTCCAGCACTCCATTCACACAGTGGCCAACCAGCTGTCCACCAGGGACCCACAAGCAGGACACAATGCAACAGAACCCTCCCATCCATGTTCCCCAGCAACTGGTGCATATAGGCTCACTACCATCGAATACTGGAAGTAACACATAGCCATCAGGGCTAGTAGCCATCGATACCTTCTCCCTTTAAAACCACCCAGATCTGTGACCATCCGGCAGGCCTACCCAGATGAATTTTAAAGTGTTTTATTGGTGTTTTAATGGTATTTTAATGATGTATTGATTTTATGTGCTTTTAATCAGTTTTGTATTTTATGTTTAATGCTGTTCCCCGCCTCGATCCGTTGGGAGAGGCGGGTAATAAATAATAATAATAATAATTATTATTATTAATAATAATTATTATCATCATCATCAACTTGGAATGAATTCCATAGTTTAACTACGCAGTGTGTGAAGACATACTTCCTTTTATCTGTCCTGAATCTCCCACCAATCAGCTTCATGGGATGACCCTGGGTTCTAGTATTATGGGACAGGGGGAAAAGTGTCTCCCTATCCACATTCTCTACACCATGCATAATTTTGTACACCTCTATCATGTCTCCCCTTAACCTCTTTTTTCCCAAGCTAAACAAACCCAGCTGTTCTAACCTTCCATCATAGGGGAGATGCTCCTCTCCCTTGATCATTTTAGTTGCCCTTTTTTGCACTTTTTCCAGTTCTATAACATTTTTTGGTGTGGTGACCAGCACTGTACACAGTATTCTAAGTGTGGTCAATACTAGAGGATCACAGATGGTTTATATCATATAAAAGCAGTATTTACGAACAAAGACAAGCTTATCAAGTGAGAAGCTTAGCACACACAAATATCCTGCTTTGTTTCATTGTGCAATTTAGCTTAAGCTAGCAAAATGCTATGGTTAAGGGTTCTAATTATACAAAAATTTAAATCCCCATAAAAATCCCCCTACTATAAACTATTAAAGACTTTATAAAGGGAACCAGAGAGAAGGTTGAAAGTTAACATCTCCCTTTAAATATAAGAGTGATCAAAATGATGCACAGGGCTGTTTTGAAAAGTGGAGCAATAAAATAAAAATTGCATTCATATTGCACACTTTTCCATGATGGCTGTATAGGGAATTCACAATAGAAAGAAATGATGCAACGCTGTGTGCCAGGAAAAAAAATCATACTATATCTTGCTGCCATTTGTTTGGCATATATCATACATTTTATAGAAAAGGAATTTTGGAAATGTGTCAGATATTAGAAATATGCCGGAACATTTTTAAGCACTTCTCATAAATCTGAACATGTTCGTATATACTACAAAGAATTTAGAGGAACATATGCTTCCAAGGTCTGGGTCCAATGTTGCATGATCATGTGGAGATGATACAGATTACCCTTCACCTGGTAGTAATTTAAGATAATTCTCCTTACAACATCACAAAACCAGAAAAACGACCAAGCAACATGGGAGGGGCGGCGGCGATAAAGCTAATCCAGGGACAATTTGGTCAACCACATGAGACCTCTTCTAGGTCCTACCAAGTGGAACATTAGAAACTGCTTTAGACTAGTTTGGCGTATATACCTTGTTCAGTATTGTCAACACCAACTAATAATAGTTCTCCAGAATTTCAGACAAGGCCCCCCCTTCAGCCCTACTGGGAGATGCCATGAACCTATATTTCGATTGATGTCCATCAGAAGAAGAGCCTTCAGCATGTTGGCCCCCTTCCTATAGAATTCCCTGCCTTTGGAGGTCAGGCAGACAGCAAAATTGTAATGCTTTCGGCACCTCCTGAAAACATTGTTGTTCCAGGAAGCTTTCCCTGAATAACTGGCCATGGTTTTATCTGAATCTTGTTCTGTTAAAAAAGTATTTTTAATTCTGCTTTAATTCTTTTATTCTATTTGTTCACCATTCCAAAATGCTTGGATTAGGAGAGGTATATAAATACTATAAATAAATGTAGCTTGGGACTTTCTACAGACAGTGCATATGCTTTATCACCACTGAGCTGGTGAGGAGTATGCTATAATTCCCCACATTTCTAAGGATTTTGTTTCTGATTGGGTGATTTCTGGTGAGGCAAAATTATTCTTCCTATTTGATGTTACTGACAACCAATCTGGGTATCCATTTTGCGACTCATCTGCACCTAATTTGCCATTAAAGAAAAACAACAACAGAAAACATATCATTTGATTGGATGATTTAGAAGACCAAGCTAGCCGAAGGTGAAAGCTTTATCTGGGGAGATTTGATAATATGAATGGCTCAGACTCTATGGGCTCCTCTAAACAAGGAATTTATTGTATGCTCATGATTGGCCACTCATGGAAGTTTTCGGGTCAGTTTCATGATGTCGTCCAGGTCGTCTCCTACAGAATCCTCAAGAAATCCCAGGATAAAAAGTACCACTTTTAAAGTGGTAATAGCTGGGATACAGCAGGATCTTCTGCCACTAGATAGCGCTGTCTCAATAGAACTCAAAGGAACTGAATGGAGAAGTATTCAGTTCAAACCCTTTGCTGCCCCTTTCCTCGCATGTAATGCATCCCATAACAAAGATCCTGGAAGCAGAAAAGCCCAGATAAACAACGTGATTTCCCTTAGTGTAGAGATGTTCTAAGCTACCAAGTGATTGCATTTTTTTAAAAAATATATATTATAGAGATAGCCTGTGTTTGGAAAGAAGTGTACATAGTTTGCTCTGACTAGTGATAGGCAAATAAGCCTATTCCTGTTAAATCCTGTTTCTATCAATCTGCATTTCGTTTCTTCTTTTTTTTGCATTTGCATTTTGCATTTGCATTTTGAAATTATTTTCTCTCAAAATACATGTACTAAAATATTTTGATTTTTTTTAGATCAGAACTGCATCAGAATATTTAGAAAGTGCGAAAAGTGAGTTGTGATCTGCATTATCAGTACACGAGGTAGAGATCAGGTAAGCTCATATTGGAGTTCACAAAGATCAATTTTTTCAGGCGTCCTTACCTATGAGGACTCATGATGTACTCATGGCAAAGCATACATGTCTCACTTTTCCTGGGACAGTAGTAAAGTCTTAAATCTCGCAAGTACGTCTTAAATCTCAGGTGATGTGGCAAATGACCAAGGGTATCCTGGAGTGCAACTGAACTCCAGGATCTATAGGGCCAGGAAATACAATCGTTAGCCATCAATCTTTTCTCATGGCGGAGGAGCAGTGCCTCCCTCCATTACACACAGAGGACTTATTCCAGGCTGTCATATGCTAGGCTGACCAGATTTTAAAAGTCAAAATCCCGGTCCCCCCCGCCCCCCCACCCAAAACAACCCCCCCACCAAGCCACCCCCCCAAAAAAAGCCAGCCTGGACCTACCGCCGGGTTCCTCCGTCGCCCGCGCGGCCGCGCGTGGTCCTCTGTCGCCGCCCGCGCGGAACAGGCGGGAGAGGGCCGGATCCGGAAGTGACGTAACCGGCCCTCTCCCATCTCTTCCGCGCGGCCTCTGGCCTTTCTGGGGCTCGTCGCGATGGCGACGAGCCTCGAGGAGCCCGGACGCCCGCGCGGAAGAGGCGGGCGTGGGCGTCCGGGCTCCTCAGGGCTCATCGCTATCGCGATTGAGCCCCAAGGAGGCCAGAGGCTGCGCGGAAGAGGCGGGAGAGGGCCGGTTACGTCACTTCCGGATCCGGCCCTCTCCTGCCTGTTCCGCGCAGCCTCTGGCCTTACAAGCCCGGCAGTGGCGGCAAAGGCGGCGGAGGAGCCCGGGAAGCAGCCACCCCAGCAGGTAAGTGCCCCCCTTCGTGCTTACCTGCAGGGGCGTCCGCTTCCCAGGCTCCTCCACCGCCACCGGGTCTCGCTGCCACCGCCGCATGACCCCCCGCCACCCCGGTTTTCCCCCGGCTGGCCCGGTTGGCCCGGTTGGCCTCTGGATTCCCAGTTAGGACCGGGAAATCCCGAGCCACCTGGTCAGCCTATCATATGCACAAGAGACTGTTTGATGCAACCATACTCTGCATTACTTGAGATGGAAGAATAGTATGGATTGGGCCTGTGTGCATAAAACTATTTGTGCAAACCGCTCAAGTCAGTTGTTACTTAATGTGAGCGCTGAAATTTTGGGAACACCCCCTTCTCCATCCCTCTTAACAAGACTGACTGTTGTGTGTGTGTGTGTGACCCATACCTTAAGACAGGACTGTGATTAATGGAAACTGGGGCAGGATCTGCACTACTGCTTTAAAACAGTCTGTAACCGTATTGACAACTGTTGGGGCCTATGAGACACTCCATATACAGTTTTCAAACCATTTTCAAAGCATTATATCCTCTTTTTGTGTAGATCTGGCCTAGGTCTCACTCTTTTTGTACAGCCATTTTGAAATCAGCAATCACCCATCAAACAATTTACAATTTCAGTTTCAAGGAATAGCAAAAATTTAGAGAAGTTACATGAAAGGAAGCCACTGTGATGTTTTACATTAAACCAGCCATCTTGATTCAAGCTGAACCAAAATTTGTAGCCCAGCATTTTTCAGGATTCTATGTGGGGTTGGACCGCTGGTAGGCTGACCAGATGGCCCGGGGTTTCCCGGTCCTAACCGGGAAACCAGGGGCGATCCGGCCCAAGCTGGGGGCGGCGGGGGAAAACGGGGCGGCGGGGGGTCACGCGGCGGTGGCAGTGAGCGACGAGCAGCAGTACACCCGGCGGCAGTGGCGGCGGAGGAGCCCGGGAAGCGGCCGCCCCAGTAGGTAAGTGCCCTCCCTCGCGCCTTGCGCTCCTTACCTGCAGGGGCATCTGCTTCCCTCCGGTGCTCGAATCTACTGAGAAACAGGCTTCACGGCCTGTCCCTCAGTAGCGCGCCGGACCTGGCGCGGTACTGAGAGACAGGCCGTGAAGCCTGTTTCTCAGTAGATTCGAGCACCGGAGGGAAGCGGATGCCCCTGCAGGTAAGGAGCATGAGGCGGGAGGCGCGAGGGGGGGCACTTACCTGCTGGGGCGGCCGCTTCCCGGGCTCCTCCGCCGCCACCACCACCGGGTCCGCCGCCGCCAGGTCCTCCACTGCCAGTTCCTCCACCACCGCCATGTCCTTCGCCGCCGCTGCCAGGCTCGTGAGGCCAGAGGCCACGCGGAAGAGACGGGAGAGGGCCAGATCCGGAAGTGACGTAATCAGCCCTCTCCCGCCTCTTCCGTGCGGCCTTTGGCCTCCTCGGGGCTCGTCACTTCCGGATCCAGCCCTCTCCCGCCTCTTCCGCGCAGCCTCTGGCCTTACGAGCCCAGCGGCGGAGGACCTGGTGGAGGCAGAGGACCTGGAGGCTGACCTGGCGGGGGACCCGGTGGCGGGGGACCCAGTGGAGGAGGAGGAAGACCCGGCGGCGGCGGTGACCTGGTGGAGGCGGTGGACCCAGCGGGGGCGGTGGAGGAAGAGAACCCGGTAGGTCCAGGCTGGTGGTAAATCGTGGGAGCTGCAAGGAATTAAGAAAAAAGGAGAGGGGGGTTTCGCCATTTCTTGAGCGCTCCTTAATTAGGGCTGCCCAAATGATAATGGACGGGTGGTGTGTGTGCGCGCGCGGGCGGCGGCGGCGGCGGCGGGCTTGGCAGCGTATCCTGGCTGCCGAGCTGGGTGTCTGGAGCGGAGCACGCGCTATCAGTTGGTGAGCGGAGGGGCCATTCAGGCCGCCCCTCAGGGAGCTGTGGCAGCACATTGAACACCCTCCCCATCATCCTCTTCATCATCACCTACCCCCGCGGCCCAGCGGAGCACAACAGCCCGCATTAGGCAAGCCCTTCAGGAGCCTCACAGCAGCCAGGCAGAGGCTCTGCTGCCCAGGAACCGGCCCGCATGCGAGGGCAACGGCGGGGCGCACACACAATGCCGGCGAGGGGGAGGAGAAGGGGAGGAACAAAGGATCAAAGAGATCGAGAGAGAGTGATCCATCCTTGCACGCATGGCTGCAAAACTGAGCTAGGCTCAGCCATTCTGCTTGAGTAAAAAGTGAAAGTAGGAAAGCAGACACGAGCCGAATTCTTTTGTTTCTCCTTCTGTAATGGATACTAGCAAGGATCAAAGAGATCGAGAGAGAGTGTTTCCTTTTCTTCGCGGGAAGCGGGAGGGGGAGGAGGGAAAGACCAGGCCTCTGTGGAAAAACTTTTGAAACATTTAATCTAAAAATTCCATAGCCATCAAATGCCTGGACCTATCATTCTGAAATTTCTGACACATATCTACCCCTAACCCATCTACAAAGTGAGCAACTTTCAGACTTCTAACTTTTAAAATAAAAAAGTTATAGGCATTTCTTTCCTCATTGTTTCAAAAATACCTTGCCACCACATGCCTAGACCCAGCTTTCTGAAATTTTACACACATATCAAGCAAAGTGTTCCCTGTTATGTGCCCATGTTTCCTGTTTGTATCTTTAAAAATAAAAAAGTGGGAGGCGTAACTGTATTTACCCCACTACTACCCATTTTTCTAAAATTAATTGCCACACAAGGCAAGCACCTATGTGTCTGAAATTTCACACACATAGTTCCCAAGGTACCATCTACAATGTGACAAAGTGTCATGTGTGTAACTTTACAAATGACAAAGTTATAGGCATTCCTAGGTATTTATTAAAAAAATAATTGCCACACAAAGCAAGCACCTATGTTTCTGAAATTTCACACAGATAACTATCCCTAACCAGTCCACAATGTGCCCAAGTTTCATCTTTCTATATTTAAAAGTGAAAAAGTTATAGGCATTTTTGTAAAACAATACTTGGCTATGGGAAAAAGCATTCAAAATGGCGTCCAATCCGGATCGGACCTCATCGGATTGGATCGGATCGGAGGTTGGTCGGATCAGATCGGATCAGATCAGATTTTCCCAATTTTGGGGCAGATCGGATTCGGATCGTGGATTGGATCTGATCCGATGCACACCCGTACTAATTGCATACAAATAATGCCGGCTGAAATTCCCTTTTCTCTACAACTGTTAAAGTTACATGAGCCCTGTCCTCCTTTTCATATGGTCAGCCTATTCAGCACATGTCCCTTAGCAACTTAATGCACATTTATTGTGCCATCGAAGCTACAAAAAAGGAATGGCGTGTGTTAAATGTGAATGTAGAGGTTCTGGTCTCCTGTTCTGTAAAAATGAACACAATTCATGCCTCAGGAGGAAAAAAAGAGAGAGAGAAGAAAAATACTATAAAAATACTCTGAAGAATAAAGAGGGAAAAAGTAAGCCTCTAGGCTTGGTTCATATTAAAAGAAATTACTACATGCTGGGTCTGTAGGATAAGAAACGCCTTGAAGTGAAGCGGCTATTTCTCTAAATAATGCAACCATTGCTTTTCTTCCTTAGAAACATGATTTAGATACTTTGCTTTTAGAAAAGTAGATATATCTCCTAGCATCAGTGTATCCTGAAAAATACTTATCCTGAGGAGATGTAAATATGCTTCTGTGTTTGAGTCACTTTTTTTCCCCAGAGACTGAGAGAGAGGAGAGGAAAGCTCTTGAAAGAATAGATAGCGTGGAAAGATGGAGTTACTGCAGTGCCTTGGTCAAAATGAAAAACAGAAGATACGAGGTTTATGTTCTTTAATTTAAAGGAACCATTTTAAAAAGGATTGCAGGATGTAAGCTCCTGAACCTCAAGGCTGCAAAAAAATACCTGCCTGGATATTTTCAATGAAACAGGATGTAAAATAAGACATAATGAGAATATATTCCACAGGGACTGAGGTAAAACTCTTAAGGCTATACCAGAGACCCCAGACCACTGGGAAAAGAATAGTGGAGAGACCTAGGCCCTTTCCACGCCAGGCAAAACACCTGGGATGGACCCTGGCTGCTCCCTGTGAGTCCGAATGATGCGCAGGGAGTCCCGGGGGTGGGGGTGGGCATGGGATTTTCCCTGGTTCTCAGGAACCAGAAAAATCCTGAATCTTCCATGGTCCCAGGAACTTCCCAGGACCACGGAAGAATGTGCCTGCCCATCCTGGGCGCAGCTGCACTTACTCACGAGTAAGCACGGCTGTGAAAATGGACACGGAGCCACACTGCGTGGCTCCCTGTCCATCAGGGGAGGGGGTGGCAGCAGTTTCGCCACCCCCGGGAGGGGGGTGGGGGCCCGCAAATGCATTTTTTAAAAAAGGACTCACCTTTTGTGCACGAGTGCTCGTGCGCACTTCTCCATTCAAAAAGCAAACAAAAAATGGTGAGCATGACTTGCGATGGCCCGAGAGAAGCCCGGGCCATCGTGCCCATGATGAAGATTGAAAGGGACGATCCCGGAAGTGAATCCCCCACCCTGAGCCCTCTATACCCCTATGGTCTCTACATTAAGTGTGTCTCTACATTAAGCAGAAGACCCACTTATTTACCATGACTTTCTGCTTTGGGATTCTTCGCAGTATTAGGATGGGCTTCTTTAAATGGCAGACACATGGTTTGAATCAAGGGAGCGCCTCCCTCCCTCCCTGGCATGTGTGCAAAACTTCTATCAGGGATTTATCAGGTCTGTTCTTTGTAGGTCTTCAGGAAAATTCTGAAGACTTACCTGTTTTCACTAGCCTTTTCTCAATTTGGGGGCTGCTATTTTAAGGCATAATTCTATGCCTGTTTAGACAGGGAAAGAAAGTCCTACAATTCTCAGCATTCCCAGCCAGCTATTTTCTGTCTAAACATGCATACGATTGTACCCATATTTGTTGTATTGAATAGTATTATTTTATATTGGTTCTTTAGTTTTGGATGCCATCTTGGGAGTGTTCCACTCTCTTTTTTTAAAAAAAATATTTTATTGATGGCACAATTTGATATACAGTTACAAAGCAAACGCTCCAGCTGTCTGATGCTGCAAGCACAGTGCTTTGGGAAACTGAGCTACATTGTCAGACCTTTATCCCTAAGGTTAAGGGGAGAATTGAATGCTGGAGTTCAAAGATAGCTCTAAATTCTGCTTTAATAAGAATCCCCTTTCTTCTTTAGTTGAAGACATAAAGTAGTTTGAAAGAGTCATGGTTTCCAAAGGTGTGCATACACACTCCCTTTGCCTCATTCTTGTCTTTTGTCAAACAGGCCTAACCCACACCAAGCAGAATATTGCACTATGAAAACGGTATAAAAGCGGTATATAAAAGGCAGGAGCCACACCAAGCAGGATATAGTGGTATGAAAGCAGTATGAAAGTGGTATATGGTATGTGTCAATGGGCCCCAACAATTGTCAGCGCACTTCAGTACTGCTATAAAGCAATAGTGTGGGTCCTGCCTTTTATATACCGCTTCCATAGTGCAATATCCTGTTTGGTGTGGATTAGGCGACCTAAAAATAACATTAAATTTAAAATAAAATGGCTACTATCTCTTCCTTGAGGCCTTTCAATTTGTTGGGGCTGTCTCTCCTGTTTATTCCCCCCAGTATCCTCCACCCCAGTTGTGGTGGTTGTGGTGGTGGTGGTGGCGGCGTGTTCTTTTGCTCTATGTTTCCTATTAATCCTTTCCTATCATGGCTATGCTGGGCAGTCACAGGCAAGTGCTCAGTGATAAGACTTCAGGAGAGAAAAAGAGGGAGACAGTTGAATGTGGTATTTGTGTTTTATATTTGTTGTTGTTCCCCGCCTTGATCCGGAGGGAGAGGAGGGTTATAAATAATAATAATAATAATAATAATAATAATAATAATAATAATAATAATAATTATACCTCTCGGAAGAATATTGTGATCTTGAGGGTGTAGTGGTGTAAAGCAAATGGTTCCCCCATGATTGAATCTTATGCCTGAATGTCCCCTCTGTGAGGCCCCTGTTCCTGAACATTCTCATGAGAGAATTTACGGAGGATGTTCTGGCCATGGTAGCCAGGTGGACAGATCAGGTAATCAGAGATACTAGTTATGGGAGGTTATCAGAGTTCTACCTTTGACCTGGACCCCCTAAACAAGTTATTAAGGATCTTTGCCTCCTTAGGAATCCCATCTTCCTTCTTTTTACCTTCCCCTTCCCAGTAATGTGGGGTTTAGGTTGTAGATGTGGGGAGAGTGACACTCCAGACACTTGTTTAACAAAATAGTTTACTAATAAAGTAAAACAAACAATTTACAACTAAAGGTATTTAGTCTATAGAGCTGAGTGATACAAAAGGCATTAAAAGAAAATAAAACTTGCAAAAATGCAAGTTCTTTTACCCTAAGCTTCACCTAGACTTCTTCAAGCTGCGTCTTTCTGCTCCTTCCTTATGGTCTAGTCTTGCTCTGGTCTGGCTGGCTCTCTCACTCTTTTATATTCTGTTCCTCCAAAACAGAAAGTAATGTTCCCACTTTGAGAAAATGAAACTTAATCAGGGAGTGAATCTTAACTGGAGAGATGAAACTACTCCTCTCAGGGATACCCCCTCCCATCAGAACCCCCCCAGGCCTCTAGACCTGAGTTTATTACCTTGCTTCAGTAGGCCTCAAACCTTCACTGTAGTGAAAGCAGATCACCCATGAATAATGTATGCAACCTTGAGGTGATAGTAGATTATTCATGAATAACGTATGAACCTGTGTAGATAAGTAGTTACCACTAGTTTGCCAATTCACAGGTGTAGCTGATGATGAGTTAGCCACATGGCCATGAGCTAGTATGGTATAAAAAGGCCAGGGAGTTCATAATGATGATTGTCTCTATGGACAAGGATCGTGGCATGGATGATTGTCTCTGGAGCGCACCCGTTACTGTCTTGGTATTCCCAGTGATGGAAGGAATGTAAGCACTCTGCAGCTGCCTATTCCTTTCCATGTTCTAATATATTACTTATCTCTGAAACAAATCTGGGAACTGAATCAACATGATGCCTTGTTTGGATCCAAAAGAACCTCTGTCCCTGGCAAAACAGAGATCTGAGTTCTAGTCCCCACTTGGGTCATGAAGCTCACTGGCTGACTTTGGCCCAATCACTGACTCTCAGCCTAACCTACCTCACAGGGTTGTTGTGAGGATAGAATGGAGAGGAAGAGGCCCATGTAAGCCACCTTCAGTTCCTTGCAAGAAGAACAAAGGCAGGATATAAATGCAACAAGTGTTGAAGTGGTTTTTAAATGTACAGATTGTGTGTATGTTGTATGTTTTTGCTGTTTTAATTTTTGTATATTGTTTTTAATTGTTTTTAATCCTATGTAAACCGCCCAGAGAGCTTCGGCTATGGGGCGGTATACAAATGTAATAAATAAATAAATAAATGAATAAACAACTTAAACAGGGCTAGATGAGTGGGAGAGGAGAGCTTTGGAGCTTCCCAGGGGTTGGGGTTCTGCTGCATCTCAGAAATCAGATTTTTAAAATAGCTTGGCTTATTTCCAAGCAGAGTTTTGAGGAAGCAGCTGAGTTTATTTCAAGCCAACGTCAACATGAGTCACAATTGGCTTTGCCATCTCAATGGATGGCTAAAACTGGGCAGTGTAGCTTAAAACCCTTTGTCAGGACATGCTTCCGAACCACTTGGGAATATCTTTCAGCTTTATCATTTTTGAAGCTTTATTATGTTGTAAATTCTTGCCACGTATGATCTTGATAACTCTTCTGCTGTAATGATTAAACAATGATCCCAAACTTCCCTTCTCTGTTCTCTCCAGTGTGTTTCTTTTGAAGCCGATGGTGAAGATGTCTTTTGAGCAAATCTGAATGCCTGTTTGCTATTTCTGGAGCCTGTGAGCTCAAGATGTAAAGAATTATAGCTAGTAGCAAATTCTTCCAAGGAGTTGCCACTCACTACATTTCAACTTTACCAAGATACATAGCAGCAGGGACATCGTCAAGTGTCCTCATTTAACTCAGCGGGAAGCAAGATCCAAGCCTGACAGCTTCAAAACAGCCCACAGGTGAAAGAAAGGGAAAGGTTAACACACTCTGCAACACTCTGTTCTAATTTTTAGAAGTTATCATTGCCTTGTTTAAGGGCAGAACTAAATGTGACACAAATCAGAGTTGCCATCCAAAATCATGTCCAGTTCCTGTTACCTCTTCTCTCCTGGTAATCCTTAGTAAGTGGAACATTATCATATAATGCAGGACTATCCCAAGACATTTTGCTACCTGAGGTGAAGGACAAGATGGAGCCCCTCCATGTCCATGTACAAAAGCTAACTGGATTCGCAATTGAACCTTTCTTCAACATCTGACAAGGGGACAATATCCTCCACCACACTTGAAAGCTGAAGGCCAGTTTGGGGGTTGTAGGGCATCCTGGTCTTCAACTCTCTTCTCCAATACCTTGCTGCTGCCTCCCAATCCCAGCATCTGCTGTCTGAGGCAACTGCCTCACTCTGCGTAGGCCCGACTCTAATGTTATATGCTACCTCTCCTCCCAACCCCCAGGCAATCAGTCAATAATGTGATGTGGAATGAGGACAATAAAATGCAGAATGGAGTCTTCCCCAGCTTAGTGCCCTCCAGAGTTTTTGGTCTACAACTTCCATAATTCCTGAACACCGTTTTGTTGATATAGGTGAACATGGCTGCCTGCATTTTTGAACTTGCATAGAATCATAGAATGGTAGAGTTGGAAGGGGCTTATAAGTCCATTGAGTCCAACCCCCTGCTCAATGCAGGAATCTACCTTAAAACATATCTGACAGATGGTTGTCCAGTGGCATCTTGAAGGTCTCTAATATGGGAGAGCCCATAATCTCCCTAGGTAATTGGTTCCATTGTCATACTGCTCTAACAGTCAGGAAGTTTTTCCTGATGTCCAGCTGGAATCTGGCTTCCCTTAACTTATGCCCATTATTCCACATCCTGCACTCTGGGATGATTGAGAAGAGATCCTGGCCCTCCTCTGTGTGACAGCCTTTCAAGTATTTGAAGAGTGCTATCATGTCTCCCCTCAATCTTCTCTTCTCCAGGCTAAACATGCCCAGTTCTTTCAGTCTCTCCTCATAGGGCTTTGTTTCCAGACCCCTGATCATCCTCGTTGCTCTCCTCTTTACTTTGTATAAAACTAGTTATGGTGATGCTCATAATGAGCATCTACATTTCAGAATTTACTTCTACACCACTACCCACAATGCCCCATGCCCATTGTCATTCACAGGCATTGTGTGAGGGAATGACACTCACCAGAAAAAAAGTAATGGAGAATATTCAGAGAAAATTCAGTAAAATGGTCTTTTTCGAAGGGAGCAATGTGAAAAAAGAAAAAAAGATCTCAGGAATTTTCTCAGAAAAATGTCTTTGGAGACATTTTGGCTCAGCTCTAAACCAATGCAACGCCATCAGCACTGCACAGTATCTCCTCTTTTATGCGCAATGCTGCCCACATGCTGGCTGTGATGGGGCCATTTATTTGGAGCATAATCTCATTGGGCTAATGGCTACAAGAGAGAGAAAAAATGTCCCATGGTAGAAAATGAATATGAATTTTCCAAGAGTTAATGAAACAGAGATACAAATTGCTGCACAATTAGAGATCAATGAATACGTTAATTACCAAACAGAGAAAAAGGAATATTTGTATCATTAGTTTAATAGCAAAATGTCTTTGGTTGTGAGGCTTTCAAGTGTAAGACTGCCAACAAGTGATTAACCAGTTAAGGTCAAAGCTTGTTAACTCAGTGATACTGGAAGAGTAACAAATAGAATAATTAATTTCTTGCCACTGGTATTGTTCCCTGGCATGAAAATCTGTTTTCCTGAAGAGCAGAAGCAAAACTGGGGTGATTAATAGCATGTGCAAGGCTTTTGAGCATGCTAACTTGAATTGGATCACTTCAGCTACTTTTATATTATAAGAGGTACTGTGGCTAAATCTATGTGACTGTAGCCAGGGCTGGGGATGTGGCTACAGCAGGGCTATTTCTGGGGCTACAGAAAGGTTCACAAGGAATGATATGAATGGACTCTCTCTAAGCTCATTGGGCAGGGGAAATTCCCAAAGCTTTTTTTATTGGACAAGCTCAGGTAGTGCCCAGCTCTAAGGAGACTACTTGTATGTTGCCAATGCAGAGGGCATACATCAGCAAAGAAGAGGATTCCTATGCACATAAAATTTTCATATGCTTATTTTTTTGCAAAGATGCAAATTTAGAGATAATTGTTATCATTGAAACAGAAATTCAGGATGTGCAAATCAACAAACTCTGGTTAACTATGCAGGGCGGTTTGTTAACTATACTGAAAAACCCAACAACAAAGCCATGGGTTCTCAAGGTGGCTTGTTGGAGTAAAATAAACCACATCACATGGTTAACAAATGGAAAACGTGCTGAGTTCAGACAGCACAGCAACCCATAGTGGGTTGACGTGATGTGTGAACCTGGCCAAAATGTTTCCCCACTCTAAGAAGATGACTTGTAAATAGCAAATATAGAGGGTATGCATCATCAAATAAGAAGATACATATGCACATAAAATTTGCATATGCTTATTTTTATGTAGAGATGCAAATTTAGAAACTTGAGCTTACCGGGTCTGCACCGGATCATGAGTTTTTCATTTTTCATTAAAATCCATGTGTAATTCCATGCGTATCTTCCAAATGTGCACATCAATTGTGCACATCTTTGAAATGTATGAGTTCTTTTCCCTTTGATTAAAGCAAACTTTTGCACATTTTCAAAATGTACACATGCTATCAAACACAAATCATATTGCAAACTCAGAAATCTATGGATGTCACAATTGGCATCAGTCCAGAAGGTGTGAACTGGATAAATCCTGATCAAAAAATAGGGATGGACAAATTCCCCTGCGTCGTAGTCTCACTCTGCTTGCTGGACTCCCTTCGGTTGCCTGACCCAGGAATGCATGCATAATGAGCTGCGAAATGGTCCACGGATGCCTGGTGAGACCTTGTGCCCCTTTTTTGACCATGAGCTGCAATTTGTGCAAATTCGCAGCTAGGAATACGTATGGAAATCATAATTTGTGCATAGTTGTGGCTACAAATAGCACAATTTGTATAAAAATGCAGTTGTACAGGTCCATTTATACTGTGATTTTGTGCATTGAGATTTCCATAAATGCCCCGCCATGAATTTGCACCAATCAGGATCTGCACACCCACACAAACAAAAGCAGGAAACCACAAGCTTGCCCAAATCAGTGCACACTGACTCGAGCCAGCTCAGGAATCCCCAAGCTAGTATCCAGGGCACTGAACTGGCCAAAACTCACTGAGCTCTAGCCCCAAAGTGGATTCCTCTGACATCCCTAATCACAAATTAACTGAAATGAAGCATACATTCCTAATAGAAATGCAGTACATTTCACAAGAGTCTGACCATGTGGTCCATGTGCCTTATTCAGTGCACTGTCCAGGTGCAGTTGATAGGCAACTTCAAGGCCCAACCTTTCCTTCTAATCATTCTTTATCTTCATATGGACAGCCAGGAACTGTGATGTTAGCAAATTTCCTAATGGAGATGGGATGGTCCTAGTGGTGAATTCAAGTTTGTCCCAATTACAAGCCAAGCTCAGAATTGTTCAAGAATTTGGGCCTGGCTCGTAATGAGCTCAACCCAGCACCATCACTCCTTGCTGCTAACTAGAGCTGTGAAAAGATCCGGGTCCAGATCCCAAATCCTAACTGGATCAGGGTGATCCGGACTTCCCAGATCCAAACTGAATCTGAGGAGGTCCGGATCGTTCCAGACCGGATTGTTCCGGATTGATCCAGAGATCCGGGGCTCATTGGCCTTCCAGATCCCTAAGTGCTGGCTGCACAGCTGGCACCAAGGGACATCAGGCCGATAGTGAGTCCATTGGACTCATCGCCCTCCCCCCACTCTCCCTACTTACCTGCTGCCCCCTCATCGCTGTCACCGTCCACCGTTGCTGTCCGCTGGCTGCCACTGCTTCTGCTCTACTGAGAACCAGGCCTCGTGGCCTGGTTCTCAGTAGAGCGGAAGCAGCAGCGGACAGCAGACAGCAGCGGCGGATGGTGGTGGCAATGAGGAGGCAGCAGGTAAGCAGGGAGAGTGGGGGGAGGGTGGTGAGCCCTTTGCCCCATAGACTTGCAAGTCTATGGGGAAAAGGAGGGTCTCTGGATTTCGATCCAGAGACCCAGATCCGGATCTGAATCCAGTTCTGGACCGGATCGGGGGAGGTCTGATCCAGTCCAGATCGGATTGAGCCCAATCCAGATCGCTCAGATCTTGGTCCTGACTGGATCGGGGAGCTGTTCAGTAGGCTGACCATCTGAAAAGGAGGACAGGGCCCTGCCTTCTTTTGTATATGGTCACTCTAGTATAGTGCCTGCACCTTTAACAATTGTGATGAAGAGGGAATTTCACCAGGAACTAATTGCATACAAATGACACCTGCTGAAATTCCCTTTCCTCTACAAGTGTTAAAGTTATATGAGCCCTGTCCTCCTTTTCAGATGGTCAGCCTAGTTCACAGCCCTACTGCTAGCTATTGGCTCCCCCATCTCAAAATTTACCCTTGTAAAGAAGGTCCAGCACACAAAGGTGAAGGGCTCCTCTTTACATTCTGGATGCTTGAACGATGCATCCATTGAGATTACTAGACGAGGAGGAATCCACTCTGAAATGGGTCAACGGACTAATCTGTTGAAATTGGGGAACATCCCGCATGCTAAAGTTTGGACTGCTTCTCTATGTTATATCCTATCATAGATAGGGATAATTATATTTTAATTATTTCATTTGGAATGACTTGGTCCTCTGTTTAGAATGTTGCTGACATCCATTCCCTGCCCAACCTCCATTTTGTCACTTACAGTGTTTTACATATGGTCCTTTATGGAGCTTTTCATGATACTTTCCCCATATCTGTCTTACAAATTTTGATGGCCCAGTTTTGCCTTTTTGTCGGTTTGTGTTCATATCTTCTCTTGATGTGGGTGTAACTTCATTTAATTCTTAAAAATAGCACATTCATGGAGAATAGGTTTATCAGTGGCCATGAGCCAAGCGCAGATAAAGGCAACCTTGATAGTCAGAAACAGCATATCTTTAATTAGTGTGTACTGGAGAAAAGAATTCTAAAATTGATAAGAAATAGCTATCTCCATTTGTTCTTCTTCTGAGCTTCCCAGGGGCCTCTCGCTGGCTATTGGTGAAGACAGAGCATTGGTCTAGATAGATTCTACAATCTAATCTGGCATAAGGCAGTTTTTATGCTAAGTACTCCCCACCTTCCACTTAGTGATGACTTATGCATTCATTTACATTACTCAGTATCTTTCATCACTTTATAAGTTATCATTCAGAGCCAAACTACACCATATGTTAATTATGTAGCAGAGTTGAGTCTCTTTTCTTTTCTTTTACTCTAGTGTAAGCATGCATGGCTCTGATTCAGACCGGGGCCACCACATGCCAGAAGGGGAGGATGAGACCTCCCCTCTCCACTGGAGAAATCTTCTTTTTTTAGGCCCCTTGGTGGAGGGGGGGGGGCTTTTAGCTTTTAAAGTTATTATCATGGTTTAAAATGTAAGTGTATATTGTATGGTTTTTGAAGTTTTAATTCTTGTATATTGTTTTTAAATGTTTTAATGTGATGTAGACTGCCAAGAGAGCTATGGCTATGGGGCGGTATAAAAATTATTATTATTATTATTATTATTATTATTATTTCCAGAAACAGAAGGATTCCTAATAGCTATACAGGATAAAGTTATAGCCACCAAGAACTACTAAAATGCATCATAAAAGATAACAGTGTAACAACAGACCTATGCAGGAAATGCCATCAGTTCCAAGAAACAATAGACCACATAATAGGAGGATGTAAAATTCTGGCAGGAATGGCCTATACAGACAGAAACAATACAGCTGCAAAAATAATTCACCAACTATTGGCTATCAAATTCAACCTTATCAAACAATCTACACCATACTATGCATACTCACCCGAAACAATCTTCGAAAATGCAGATCATAAAATATACTGGCATAGAACAATTCATACTGACAATACTCTGCAACTGACCAGACATAATGGTCATAGACAAAAAAGAAAAACACACATACCTCATCGACATAGCAATATCGAATGACAAAAATGTTGTTGAAAAGGAAGAAGAAAAAAGAGACAAATATACACCACTGGCCATGGAAATCAAAGAACTATGGTATCAGGGAAAGGTCACAATTATTCCGTTAGTCACCTAAGTCACTGGCATCACATCAAAAAACTATACAGAACACCTTCAGAAACTGGGCCTTCCAAAATACATCCATACCAACATCCAGAGAGCAGTCAAACTTAAAACATGCTCAATTGTCAGGAAATTCCTGAATCAATAAAAGACAGCATGACCTGGCAAAGCCCATCATGTCCATCTAGAAAAACTGCCACGAGCGAGAAAGCGATTAATAATAATAATAATAATAATAATAATAATAATAGTACATTTTTTTTCAGTTTTCTTTCTTTTCCTTTTCTTTTTCATTCCTGTGATTCTCTGGAAACATCTCCCCTCCCACACACACATTAACACTTCTTTTGGGGTGAGGGGGGCTCTAATGATATTTCAAGCATACTGACATCATCAAAATGTTGTACAAACACTATATTTAGGTGGAAGGCATGTAAGTCTTTAGTAAAAATGCAAGGATGGGGTTAAAAAACCACCCTGTTCTTAAAATAGTATCTGCAATTTCAGAGGAATCTTTTTATAAATTTGTTCTGCTCTTACAGTGATTAGATATTGTGCTGATGGATGTCATAAGAGACCCTCCCCAGATAGAAAGAGAGGTAATCAGCTTCTGTCATTTTACCTTAACTCTTCAACACTCAGATGGCAAGTTAAATATCCTAACTTAATGCTAGTTAGGATTGCTGTCAAGTTCTTGAAACTTGATGGGAAATTTGTAACTCATTCCCATGATTTGGGAGAAGGATTCCTGAGGCATTTCCGAAAATCTACAATTTTTTTGCCTCCACCATGCTAGATCTAGGGATGGGTGAGAATTTCGTTCTTGTTTGCAAAACATGCAAGCAGACCCTGTTTGCAACTTCAGATGTGAGCACAAGCAGATGTCTATTAAAAATGTTTGTAAATTGCAGAATATGTGAGTGTAATTTGTAATTTGCGCAAATTCACTCCATAGATTGAATGAGTCCCGTTCTCCCTTAATGGAGGAAATTAGGAAATTAGTGTACATTTAGAAATTTGCACACATTGAACACGGAAATTTCACATTTGATCACAGCTTGATTTACACAATTTTCCGATTTGTGCAGGTTGTGAATGCAGGAATTTGTGCAGGGAATGCTTATCAAATTTGCAGTCAACACAAAATTGGATGGGATAGCTAATACCCTGGAAGACAGAAACAAACTTCAAAATCATCTTGATAGGCTGGAGTGCTGGGCTGAAAACAACAGAATGAAATTTAATAGGGATAAATGGTGGTTCTAAACCTAAGAAAAAGAAACGAAATGCACAGTTCCAAGATGGGGGATACTTAGCTCAGCAATGCTACAAGTGAGAAGGATCTTGGAATTGTTGTTCATCACAAGCTGAATATGAGCCAACAGTGTGATGTGGCTACAAAAAAAGCATATGCTATTTTGGCCTGCATTAATAGGAGTATAGCTTCCAAATCACGTGAGGTACTGGCTCCCCTCTATTCGGCACTGGTTAGGCCTAATCTTGAGCATTGTTTCCAGTTCTGGGCACCACACCTCAAGAAGGATGCAGACAAACTGGAGGGGGTTCAGAAGAGGGCAATGAGGATGATCAGTGGTCTGGAAACAAAGCCCTATGAGGAGAGACTGAAAGAACTGGGTGTGTTTAGCCTAGAGAAGAGAAGACTGAGGGGAGATGTGACAGCACTCTTCAAGGACTTGAAAGGTTGTCACACAGAGGAGGGCCAGGATCTCCTCTCGATCATTCCAGAGTGCAGGACGTGGAATAATGGGCTCAAGTTACAGGAAACCAGATTCCAGCTGGACATCAGGAAAAACTTCCTGACTGTTAGAACAGTACGACAATGGTACCAATGACCTAGGGAGGTGGTGGGCTCTCCCACACAAGAGGCATTCAAGAGGCAACTGGACAGCCATCTATCAGGGATGCAATGAATGAAATTTATTTGCGGCCAAAAGGCCAGTAAAAGAGGATGCTTTAAGGTGGATTCCTGCATCAAGCAAGGGGTTAACTTGATGGCCTTATAGGCCCCTTCCAACTCCACTATTCTCTGATTCTCCGAGTCAGGTACGAGTCAAATGGGGAGTCAAAGTTTGGATTAGCCTGGTCGTCTCAGATACTGCTCTTTCCATCCTCCCAGCCTAGGATTCATTAACTTTGTGATTTGGTGCACCAGTATGGATGTTATGCCATTGACTTGCATATTGACACATTAAAGCCGAAATGCAGGGATTATTTGGGAATACAGTGGGATTGCAGTGATTATTCAGAGAGGGAAGCAGAATTTCAAGGACAAGTTTCCAATCTAGCCATCCTGGGGTTCCCAGATCATCACACCCTTTTCCCCTGGCCCCATTTCCTTTCCTCCAACCATTGATCATATGATGGTTTCCCATCATGTCTGCAGTTCTTCCCAGTTGAGACTGGTAGCCCTGATTTCAGTGGGGCTGTGAATCCATTCTGATGTTCAGCCAGAACCAGCCAAAACTCTAAAGGAGCTACCCAAGGTGCTGAACCATACACCACACGGTGGTTCAGCACCTTGGATAGCACCAGGTTGTGGCTGGTTCTGCCTGAAACCTGGAATGGATTCACAGCCAATCAAAATGGGTGGCACCAGCCTCCCTAGTTCTCCCCATTCGAAAAAATTGAACTTAGGACTGTTCACAGCCCCCACCTCACACTGGAGGCCATTTTGGAGCCTCCAAAGTGCTTCCAATTTGACTCGGGGTTCCTCGAGAGATGCGTGCCTTGCCTTGGAGCTGAAGCTAAAGTGACATCCCCCCCCCCCGAAGCGATTCAGCCTTGCAGGTTCCTGGATGCCAGCCGTGCGGAAAGCCAGGCTCAAGGCCGACCCATTCCCCACTCGCAGACCCAACCACCATTGGAATGTGCTCCCCGAGTGCGTCTATAGAATTTAGCCCTCAAGTTGAAAGAGGATCAACACCTGTAAATTACAGAATAAGGCTCACCACATACTATGGGACCGGGTTGTGATTAAACGTGCATAGGATTGTGCAGTTGGGCTGCAATCATATATACACTTATCTGGCAGTCCCATTGAATTCCATAGGACCTGCTTCATAGTCAGCATGGTTGGGATTGCAGCCATAAAATGGCTGCGATCCTAAAGAGGAGTATGCAAGGGAGTGAATTTTCTTTTTCCTGTTTGTTTTCATTTCAGCAGGTTCATTTTGTTTTTCGTTTGTGCAAATTGTATTTGTTTCATTTTTCATTCATATTAGTTCAATGAAATTGCCTTGATGGAGGAGTAGGAGAATATGGCAAACTTTCACAAATTTTTGATGGGACAAAACCCCAGCAGTTTTGGCAGAGGACTGGCTGGGCCTCTCATTGAACCCAAAGGGGAATAAAAGCGACAATAAAAACAAATGAATAAATTCATTTTTCATGCATTTTAATTCCCATTGCTTTCATTACAAAAATGACTGTAAGTCATCATTTTGGGGTTTTGATTTTTTTTTGGTCTTGTGAAGCTGTTCAATCCTGAATAGACCTGCTAGGAACTAAGTCCTCCTAGACACAGTGAGATGTACTTCCAGGCAAACATGCATAGGATTGTGCCATAAGGCTGGAACCAGGCCAAGGTGGCATGCAATTGCTGTGTCTACTATCCCAATGATTACTTCATCAACACCCATTGGCATGCCAGGCCTATAAAATGGCACATGAAGGCAATTTGGGGGTCTGGATTCTGGAGTAAAAAGTAGGTCTGAATTATTTCCAGACTGGAACTGATGGGTCCCACCCTGGATATTAGCTCATTTACCTTGTTTCTACTAGTAGCTGGGCTAACAAGGGGATTCTTGGAAGTGCTACTTCTTTAGAGTGGGTTGGAGCCAGACAAAGTTACTTGAATCCAGGTCCCATTGATTTCAATGGGACAAACTACTCATGACTTAACTTAAGTTCTATTGATTTACTGAGAACTAAGTTAAGCTAACTTAGGCCCTTCTACACCAGGTGTTTCACCTGGGATGCCCTCCGGCTGGTCCCTGTGAGTCCAAATGATGCACGGGACACCCAAGGGTGGGGGGTGGCCATGGGATTTGCCAGGGATAAGGGAACCCTGGAAAATCCCTATTTTATTGTGGACTTGGGAAGTTCCTGGGACCACGGGAAATGTGGCCGCCTGTCCTGGCTTTTGCCTGCTTACTTGCAAGTAAGCAGGCAGCACAAATGGGCACGGAGCCAGGGAAGAGAGGGGAACAAGTTCACTATCCCCAGGATGGCAGGAGGAGGCCCTCCCAATTTCACACACATTTTTAAAAAATTACCTTGTGTTGGAGCACTACAACACTCTTCTCCCTTCCACCTGAACCACAAAATGGCAGGTGCAACGGGCCAGGAACAGCCCAGGTTGTCACACTTCTGCTGTAAATGGAAGTGATGATCCCGGAAGTGGCTACTCTGGGATCGCTGCCCCCCTTTCCTCTATGCCCGTACGGTGTATAAAAGGCCTTAGTTGGGATCCAAACCAATGTGACCAAATGTTTTTGTAGGGGCCTTTTGTGGGTGATGCCTTTTGGTGGGGATGAACACGGCAAGTATTTGTGTCTTAAATTTCTAGCACAAGCTGAACAAAATGGCATCTGATGGATGGATGTGCTACTTTAAAAAAAATAATAATAAGTTAACTGTATTATGTGTATTATTTTAATGAGGTACATCTGAAAAATAACCACTGTGCAGACTGTTGCATATGCTTGATTACAGCACTAATATGTTTTGGTGCAAATGCAAATTTGATTATTGCAAAGGAGTTGCAGAAATGTAAACATATATTGGGCAGCATCTGTCCTTTATCAGCACGTACATTTTGTGAAAGCATTAATGCTCCATGGTAATGAGTTTTTTAAATGGAAAGTAAAGGAATTAAACCATTGCAAACAATGTGGTCTAGAACTAGACTGCAAAATAATAATAATAAAAGAAATCCTTTTAAATAAAATCAGAGCCACAGTACAGAGTTTGAGAGACCTCTATGCACAAGTTTCAATTACAGACTACAAGATGTGTTGAAGAAAGTATATACTATTTCCCTAGGAGATTAACAGTAAACACCTGCAAATGCAGTTGTATTGGAAACCATGCTGAATGCAGCATGGTTCCCAATGCAGCTGCATTTGTATGTGCTTTGCACTAATTTCCCAAACAGATAATACGTCTGTGCAAACGCCAGATGAATCTGAGATCTGCCTTATGATGACTATTGTCAATAGAACATTTCTTGCAGCACCTGACCTCTGGAATGTTCTTGACATCAGGGAGGCATACATAGTTTTGACTTTTAGACATCTTCTGAAGACTTATCATTTTATGCAGGCTTTCCCTGAGGTGGGACCCAGGCAGTTACAGGGCAGTATCACATACTTAGGAATGTGTGCTGCTGGGAATTTTTGTTTTTGATCTAGTAAGCGACAGCAGACCATAGTGGATTCCCCACCCCCACCCCTGATTACAAAAATATTTTGTCCAGTGGGGGGGGGGGGGTTCCATTGTTTGCACACATTGTAATTTGCACATATTTTAATTTGAAGATTTTGGAATATGCTCAAATGGTGTGATAATTTTTTAAAAGGAAATAATTGGCGATCTTGCGCAAGTGCACAAGGTTGCAAGTCCACCTGTCTGCTATGTAGCCCCACAGAAACATATTCTGCTCTTGTCAAAATCCTTGTCAATTTCATCCTCTCCTTTTATTTACGCCAGCAGAACTCTACTGCATAATTGTCAAAGAACTTGTCAATTTCATCCTCCATTTTAGTACTTCCCAAAATAGCAGTGGGTGGGTGGGTTGGTGGTGAGTGGGTGGGTCCGTGGGCTTGACAAATTGTTTGAAAAGTATGGAATATACCTCTGCTGGGCTAAGTGAAGTAGTGTGTGGAGGGGATGAAAATGACAAGGGTATTGGCAAGACAGGAATATGCCTCTGTGGGACTGCATAGCAGACAAGCAAGCTTGTGCCCATGTGTATTTGGGCATATGAAAAGGAGAACAGGGCTTATGTAACTTTAACAGTTGTAGAGAAAAGGGAATTTCAGCTGGCATCATTTGTATGCAATTCATACCTGGTGAAATTCCCTCTTCATTACAACAGTTAAAGCTGCAGGGGCCCTGCCTTCTTTTGTATCTGGTCACTCTAGTATAGTGCCTGCAACTTTAATTGTTGTGATGTAGAGGGGATTTCTCCAGGTACTAATTGCATACAAATGACGCAGGCTGAAATTCCCTTTTCTCTGCAACTGTTAAAGTTACATGAGCCCTGTCCTCCTTTTCATATGGTCAGCCTATATATATATATATATACTGGTTGTACAAACTTGAAGGTCCCTCTCTCTCAGAATTGGGCAAATTGCCATCATATATATATATATTTTAAATGGAATCTGTATATTGACTTGAGACACCAGCAGGGAAAAACAGAACAAAATCTGCAGGGACAAATTGGAAAAATCTGTTGAGTTTCCACCCCCTAATCAGAATTCTCATTTATAGCTTCCTATATAGCCTCGCATTAGCAGAACGCATATTAGCGGAACAGAAGCATGTGGCAGTGCTCATTTCTGGAACAGGTCAGATCAGCAGACTGTACTCTGTCTCATCTTTTGCCACACCACTCATGGCAGCCATTTTGTGTTGGTGCCTATTTTGTGGTAGTGCCCCTGCTAACAAAAAAGTGCTGGCCCTGCGTTCCTCCAAACCCTGGTTCCACTACACCGATCCAGAGAGGAGGAAATGACTTTGAAGTAGCATCACCAGCAGAAGCACTATCTAGGGTGGCCAGGCAGGCAGGGAGTTGTAGAGGACCTCATTCCCTCAGAGCTAATCTGTCTGGGGTTGCAGGCCAGCAATATGTGGGAGTGTGGCCCCAGCTAGGCTACCCCTGCACTAATGCAACAGAACTAGCGGGGGTGCAATAGCTGTATAGGATACTGCCCATAGTTTTATCATTAATCAGTAGAAAGGTTATTTCATTGTTGTATTTTAGCACTGAAGCTGTTATTGTGCTCAGTGCCTTAATAGTTTCATTGGGAAGTAGCATATAAATTTGAGAAGCCAATCAATCTGCTTCAGGTCTTATTCTGAGATCCAGAACTCATATCGTAATTGGCAAAATGACATATCTGGGCTATGTTCTCCAGACCACTAGCTGTAACATTTACAGTGTCTTACCATACAATGGCTGTTATCTATCATGGGCATCCCAGACCAAGGTGATTGATCAAGGATGCCCTACCCAGTTCTACAAAGGCATATAAGAAAATGGCATCAAAGCAACGAACCCAAGGCAGCCATGGAATCTGTAACCTCTAACAACTAAATTTACTCGGGGAAAGAGCCCCAGGTGCCATCTTTGAGCTCTGTCCAAATGAGATGGAGCTGCTCCAATGTAAATATTAAGCAGGGAAGAAGAGTTCCTTAATTAGCCTTTCAAATAAATAAATAAATAAAAAAGAGGCAGGAAAGCTGTAAGAACACACCTGACACTAAGCAGGGCAAGATAAACTCATCCCAGCTGTCAGCCAACTGACTGTTTGAAGGCAGAGCAGCACAGCTATTTTGTGCAAACCATGCAAAATGCTTAGGGAAGCTGTAATTAGCATTAACGTACATAGAACAAATGAATGGAGCCTGATGGTGTTTACTTGAAGTTCTTGAGGTAAGGTGTAATAGGGGGTGGGGAGAGTCAATGGAAGATGGAGTAAGTTGTGAGCCAGAATGCAGACTTAGAATAGGGTGACCATTTGTGGGTAAAGGAGGGGGGAAATAACGAGACAAGACAATTGTATATGGTATAAAATTTGGGGCACATTTATTAAAGATCTGCGAAGGGAAACTGGGTGGGCCCTAATCGATGCCAGCCACTAGCTAGGCGTTATATTGGGTGAAACATTCTGTGTCTGGAGAGTGGCATCAGATGATCACCACACCCAGGCCATACCCCTTTTGGGGAGGGTAGACCCACCTATGCTACTCACCCCCCGGGGCTGCACGATACTGGATGGAGTGATGAGAGTTGGCCTATCCCCCCACTGGGGCCACACAACCCTCAGCGGAAGGCCTCAGGTATCACCTGTCACCGAGCAACAGTGCCACAGAATGATCACCATCCCTTTCCTCTAATTGTGCCCGCCCCTACCAGCCTGAGCCAAATGTGACCAAATTAACCAGAATTGAATATTATAATGCCCAAGACACTCTCTCCCCACTTACAGCGTGAAGTAGGTGAAAAGACACATAGCCCAGCCCGATCAGACTACGTGCCAAAAATTCCAACTCGGCCCCCAAAAGGGCGACCAGGTAAAACCCACACTGCATACAAGGAGGGAGGGAGCCGTGCTTTGAAGAGCTTGGAGGGCTGGCTGCAGCTGCCTTATATAGGCACAGCCGCCTTGCACCCAAGCTGCTGGCACCAAATGCCCACCCAATGGGGAGCATGCACGTCTCTTCTCCCCACACACCTGCAATAACCTTCCCGAGGCCATGAGCCAGGACGTCGGTGGAGGGCATATGGAGAGGAGGACAGGGCTCCTGTATCTTTAACAGTTACATAGAAAAGGGAATTTCAGCAGGTGTTATTTGTATGCATGCAGCACCTGGTGAAATTCCCTCTTTGTCACAACAGTTAAAGCTGCAGCAGCCCTGTCCTCTTTTGTATCTGGTCTCCCCGATGAGGCCCGCCTGGTGCCAACCTTGTTATTTTTTTGGCGCCAGGTCAAGACTTTCCTCTTCCCTCAGGCATTTAGCAATAACTAATGAGCCTGGGTCTGTTTTGTTTTTTAAGGCTTATAGCTTTTTAAGTTATTATCGTGGTTTTAAATGTATGTGTATATTGTATGGTTTTTTGCAGTTTAAGTTCTTGAATATTGTTTTTAAATGTTTTAAATGTTTTAATCTGATGTAAACTGCCCAGAGAGCTTCAGCTATGGGGGAGTATACAAATGCAATTAATAATAATAATAATAATAATAATAATAATCCCCACTCAAAACCATAAAATTCTGAGTAGATGAGGCAGGAGGGTCTGCAAAGGTAGAGCACATCCTGACACTGGAGCCATAAAGCCCATGAGGAGCAGGACCTCCGAACATGCCAGAAGGTGCCAAAGTGCTCACCGTCCCTATTCTAATATAGCAAATTGTTCTGGCTTTACAGCCTGGCCCCCGGTGCTGCTTGAACGGGCATTGCAACCACTACACTCGGGTATGGGCTCTCCTCGGGAGCCAGGCACATCTCCCAATCCTGGCAGTCTTGCAAGTGGCTACCCAGGGTGCTTCCCTGCCATGGGCACTTCCCACCCAGCTACCTTGCTTTGGATCGGCACATCGGGTGGGCTGGCGGGCTCTGGAGCTTCTCCATGCCCCCGCAACGCTTGGGATGTGTGACTGTGTTTATAATTTCAAAGTCATCTATTTAAAATATAGGCTACTGAAGTCACATATCAGAAATCCATGCAGCCATTTTGCCCCTTAAATTAAAGTAGATAAACACATTCATTCATTTATGAGCGCCATTTAGTCCAACTATGCTTCCATCCGTAACCTGAATGGAATTGCAAATAATTTCAACCGGAGGACAGCAGGAAAGCAAAAACCCATGGCCTGCTAAATGATGCACCACGATTTCTAATTCCAAGTATTCATCATTGCTCCCCTTATCTTGAACTAGTCTATCTCTCTGTTCCCCGATGTCACATTCCCCCCTCTCATCAGTTTTGCTGATTACTATGAATATGGTTTATACAGTTCACAGAATATGGGCGGTTCAGTGCTTGAAGATTCCCCAACGGTTACCCTTCAATGTGCAAACCAAAAAACCCCCAAAGCACATAGATTTGCATGAGAACAACAACAACAACAGAATTTTCCTGGCAGCTGTTCGTACCTCCTTGGTGATTCCTCATTTTTTGTCCCCAAGGAAGAATGAATGCTTTTTCCTCTTTTTCCTCTGGAAAAGCCTGCAAAAAAACTAAGCAACAAAACAGCAGCATTAGTATAATTGCATATTCTCGTCCAGGGGCCTGTGTGCCGCCTGACATTGCAGTTACCTTCCAAGACAGTTCCTGCGGATCTAAATTAGCACTGCGGATGGCAGTGCTTCCATCCGTAGGCCTTGGTATTCCTGCCACGTGCTTCCGTCAAAGAGACAAGAACCATCCGTATGTGCTCTGCATGCCACGATCATTCTCATTTAGATCTTCTTTGGAAGGATTGCCCAAATCTGAAGATGGGGTGTCGATATGACATTTACCAAAATCTGCAAGAAGGATGCTTGATGGGCACGGCAATCCTGGGGATCTGCAATGTTTATTCATCTGTTTAATCAACACCGGCCCCCCAACAAATAGTACCACTCCACAACCCCTAGCAACCCTAGCAGGATCTATACTACTGCTTTGAAACTGTTGGGGCCTAGGACACACTCCAGTTTACCGGTCCGTCATACAGCCAGTGTGTATGAGAGACTGGTAAGCACTCATTGTATTTCAAATTTTGTTTTTACTCTGCTAATTGCCTTTCTAATTGCCCCTTACCTCCAACCACATGTTAAGTCACTTGCAAAGGCTTTTTCTGGACAAAATGATTCTTAATGTCCTGCAGTCGGCCAAGACTAAGCTGACAACCGTTACCCAGAGGACCTTCTCTTCTGCCGCTCCCAGACTGTGGAATGACCTGCCGGAGGAGACTCGTCAACTTAACAGTCTTTTAGAATTTAAGAAAGCTATAAAGACTGTTCTCTTCCGGCAGGCATATCCAGTGGAATTTTTGAATGTTTTAAGGATGTTTTTAGGACGTTTTAGGATTTTTATGCAGTTTTAATAATATGTGTCATGTTTTAATCAGTTTTACGTATTTTATCATGTTGTTGTTCCCCGCCTCGATCCAGACGGAGAGGCGGGTAAGAAATAAATTGTTATTATTATTATTATTATTATTATTATTATAGCTATTTTTTTCATGTAACCTGTGGTGCTCTTGGAGACATATCATAAAAGGCTATGTTCTGCAACCCCTAATGCGCACATCATTTTCTTCATCATCAAAGCAGGTGGTGGAATGGAACTAGGCTATAAATAAAGTAGTTCTAGGCCACATTTTTACCTCCTGCTCAGATATTAGGCGAAGTGAGCATGAAAGACATCTTTCTATAAGGAATGTAACATGGGAGAAATCATACAACACAAGTCAGGCTGCTCACTGTGGTTTCCATCAATAAACAAATAAACCCTGAAAAGATAAAATGGAGAGACAAAACTTTCTTCAGTTCGCAAATCTGAATTTGCATATAGCATCCTATTTATCTATTTAATTCTCAGTGTTGTGATGGAATTTCCCAAAACAGATGTGCCAAAAAATGCTGACTGCTATAGAAAGTGCATATTTAAATCTTAAATTTTGAATAATTTAAATCCTCTGAGTTCTTAAAGCTAAATTTCAAGGGTATGTCTACCCTATAATAGTTTTGGTATCAGTTTAACTGTCAGGGCTTTCTACAAAGAATCCTGGGGATTGTAGTTGTTGTGCGGATGATGAGAGAGACTCCCTAGCTCCTGTCACAGATATACAATTCCCAGAGTTCACTTGGGACAGGCCAGTGATTTATCTGCCTGAGTAAGAGGTATTGACCCTATTTGAATGGGGTTAACCTCCCACTGAAGGATCAGTTTTTGCAGTTTGGGAAAACTTAGCAGCAATGCAGATATTTAAATGCAATAGCAGATTTAAAAGAGCAGAACTCAAATTTGGAATGCTACAATGCTAAATGGGAAGAGTCATTTTTTGTTTGGATTATTTTACTATGAACAAAATGGCAGAAGGAGTGGGAAACCAGCAGGAGGCACGCAGGAGGCAGACGGTGTCATGAGAGAGACCTGCGAAAATCCATGAGTGCCCAATAATAAGTATGCTATAAAATGCTCATCTGATGATGCTCCAAGTCCTTAAATGAAAAATAGGTTTAAAAATGCTTCAAATAAATAAGCATACGGCCTTCTACACACACACTACCACTGTAGCCATTTTAAAAATGAACATAAGAGCCCTGCTAGATCAGACCAAGGCTCCATCTAGTCCAGTACTCTGTTCACACAGGGGCCAACTAACCGTCGACTTGTCTATTTCCATCAAAGAAATCTTGCAGAAATGGCATCCATAAAGCAGCCATATATGCAGCATTGCGCCTTTCCAGCCATCCCATGTTCGCCCATCTCTACTGGGAATGACACTACGCTGTGACTAACTCTTTTGAATCTACTGAGAGCAAAACAAGGCTGCTGTGACACACAGAATAGTGAGTGGGTGGCTGAAGTTCCCCCACAGAGAGGACAGGGTGAGGCAAGATTGTAAGGAGGCATTCCATCAGCATGTGCCTGTAAGTCCTTGTCTGATTCCGGTAGCCTCTACAGTAGGGCTCCAGATGTTGTGGCCTTTAACTCCCAGAACTCTGAGCATGGACAATTTTGCAAGCTGACTTAGGTCATAGCACCATCATGGCTACAGGAATAAAATGGAGTTTGCTTCTATCCTGTTGTCCTCTCTGGGTGGTCATTTGGTGCCCCCATGGGCTGTGTGTGGTAGAAACTGCTAAAAGGCTCGCATCTGAACTGCAGATTTGGCAGATGTAATAAGAGGAGGCAAGCATTCCTCCTGCCATAGAACCATCCTTTCTAATTTCACCCAGTATCTCACCAGCTCTCCCTTCCAATAACAGCTGCAGCCCTGATGTTCTTTCGAGAATCCATCAGCAGTGGTATCAGAAAATCCTTTCTGTTAGTGCCATGCGACTAACTTTAAGACCCATGCTGTGGCAGGATGCAGTCGTCAATTTGCTGTGCTTCCTTCAAAGAGATACAACCCATAGGCTGACACCGGTATGTTTTATCCTTGCACAAGTTATAGTATTTTTTTCCTTTCATTCACGATCAAGCAATGTGTGTTATACTGCAAGAATTAGATAGCATTGCAGAACTCAACGCTTGCCTATTAGAGACATCATTCTTCACCTCTTCCTCCCTCTTTCTCCTCTTGTGGACAGCTCAAGAATATTGACAGGGATTCATATGTGAAAATAAACATTGGATGCTGCAGCCATCAAATGTGAGCATTCAGGTGTGAACCAGTCTACAATAGTAAGCTTTACTGAAATCAGAGGGGCTTAAATCACTATGGGTACCTGGCACTTCCAAACCATGGGAATACCACAAACTGGATCCACCCTCCTAAGCTGCTGTAGCTGGGGGAGGGCAAAATTAACTATTCTACCCAAATCCATTCTGAATTCTCCACCCAACTTCTGCCTGTGGAGGCCCCTCCTATCAGCCATGAACACAAAATAGAAACTCTGTGACTGGGTTCAGACAACACAATATTTATTTATTTATTTACTGCATTTTTATACTGCCCAATAGCCGAAGCTCTCTGGGCAGTTTACAAAAAGGGTTGAGGATGGGTCAATTGTGAGTTGTCGTTTAAGTGTAGGTTGTTGTTGAAACATGGGTTATCGGGTTGTCTGAACCCAGCCATGCTAACAAACCATGGTTTGGAAACCACAAACAACCCATGAAGAGAATCCATAGTTTGTTGTTGGGTTGTGAACTGTGGGTTCTTTATGGTTAACAAACCATGGTTTGTTACCATAGCTGGGTCAGACAACATGATAACCCATGTTTCAATGACAACTCATGGTTCAATGACAACCCAGCTTCAAACCCAAACTCAACTCTTGAGCATGGGTTGTCATATCGTCTGGACCCAGCCATGATAACAAGGCAGTTTAAAATTGTTTTTTAAAAAAAGATAAAAAGAGCCAAAGCTATAAATACAACAATAAAATATCAAAATATTAAAACATTAACAATATTAAAGAGCCATCTATAAAGTTAATAATCAGAGCAACAGATTAAGAATAAAATGCTTGCTGGGAGAGGAAGGTTTTCAACTGGCAACTAATACAGTAAAGATGCCAGGCTGATCTCCCTGAAAAATGCATTTCAGAGATGGTGCCATTATGGAGAAGGCTGTTTTCCTGGAGCCTATCTACACTACTGCTTGAAAACCAGTTTAAAACTGTTATAAACCATTTTAAAGCAGTAGTGTAGATAGGCTACTGGTAGCCACCTCTTGCACCTTCATTGCAGTGGCACCTAGAGAAGAGCCGCTGAAGTAGGGGTGTCCACCCCCAGGAAACCCAGCCTTATTGGCACACTTTGGACTTCTGCATTGCACCAGACTCTACTTGCATATATGAACTGAGCTGCACATTTTCCCCAAATTCCAGGGACTATATATATATATATATATATATGCAGAAATTAACATTTCTGCAAATTGCAGCTGCGATTTGCATAATTTGCACAAATCATCGCTGAAATTTGTGCAAATTACACAAACCACGGCCAAAATTTGCGCAAATGTCTATTTCCACAACTAATAATAATTTTAAAAAACTCAGAAAATCCCATCAGCTGGCCCAACTCACTGCGAGCCAAGTCGGGCCAGCTTGCAGAAGTCAGGCCAGCTTGCAGACTGAATGGATTCTGGAGAGCCAAGCTGATGAAAGCTCATCAAGCTCTACCTCCCATCAAACCAGATTCCTCCGACATCTCTACTCTGAAGAGGATCATCGCAATCAGGCAGGAACATATGGGAGAAGGCAGTCTTTCAGGTAGACCTGTCCTAAGCCATTTAGAGCTTTCAAAATCAGCACCGACACCTCGAACCAGGCATGGAAATTGTCTGGCAACCAGTGCAGTTGACGTAGCCTTGGAGTAATATGTTTGAAATGGCCGGTCCCAGCCTCACTCTCTATTTTACACTAACTGAAGTTTCCAAACAGTCTTCAGAAGTAGCCCCACACATAACACATTGCAATAATCCAGGTGGGAGGCGACCAGTGTAGGGATAACTGCAGCCAGGGTACATCTGTCTAGATAGGGTTAGGGTTGGTGTGTCAGCCACAGCTGTTAAAAGGCACTTGGAACCTCTCTGCATCCCAACTTGACAGAGGAGTGTGAAATAAAAATCTGCAGTAAACTTCTACATATGGCTAAGGAAGAGGAAGAACAATGATCACAATTGCAATAAGAAGAAAGCAGGTGCCAATTGGTATAACAGGGGTTAAGAAAAATGGAGAGCGTTGAAGTTAGAAAGAAGTCCACTTTGATCTTTTAATGGGAAGGCTTTGTTATACAGCACAATTTGAATATTTTAAAAAGAGAATGCTTCTCAATCCGTTCCTACTTTAATACTTGAGACACTGGATATATAAAGTTTGCATGAACTGGACTACAAAGCAGCGTGATTCGTGTGGCTGATAATAACCCTAATCCAAGGGACTGACATCTCTTTCTATTTCTTTTTGTGGATGTTATCAACATCACAATCCTGACGATAGCGGACAGCAGCCTATGGTGGCAGACAGGCTATGGTTGCATCTGTGATGCTATGGTTGCATCTCCATAAACATGGATCCTTGTCATCTTGTTTGAGTCTCCATGCCCCCATAAAGAGGTGGAGCCTGCATATGCTAAGCATGTAGGCATGTTGAGGCCTTGTGTGCAGCCCGAAGCCAGAATGTTTCATTGCCACAGAACTGCAGAGGCAAGGCAAAAGAGAAAGGGAGGGACAGTGATTCAGTGGTAGAAGTCATGCTTTGCATGCGGTATGTCCCAAATTCAATCCCTGGAATTTCCAATTGAAAACATCAGCAGCAGCAGCAGCAGCAGCAAGAGGAGGAGGAGGAGGAGGAGCCATGCTGGAGCAGCCCAAGGCTCTACCCAGTCCAGCATTCTGTTCACACAGTGGCCAACCAGCTGCCCATGGGAAATCCACAAGAAGGACATGAGTGCAACAGCACTCTCCCACCCATGTTCCCCAGCAAACTGTCTCTGATACTGGAGGTAGCATAGAGTCATAAGGATTAGTAGCTGTTGATAGCTTTCTCCTCAAGAAATTGATCTAATCCCCTTTTAAAGCCATCCAAGTTGGTGGCCATGACTTCCATCTTGTGGTAGCGAATTCCTTACTTTAACCATGCGCTGTGTGATGAAACACTTCCTTTTATCTGTCCTGAATCTCCCACCAAACAGCTTCATTGGCTGACCCTGGGTTTTGGTATTATGTGAGATCAGATAGGAGGAACTGGGAAAGACCCAAGTCTTAGACTCTCGATAGCTGCTGCCTATCAGAGTACACAATGCTGGGCAGTCAGCCACAAAAAATGTCATAAAGATGGCAGAATGTGAGCATTCCACATTGTCAGTGCTACAACTGAAAAGGCCTGCTCTTTGTATTCACCCAGAGCCTCAGCTACTAGGGAACAGAACCTGCTGTGTTCTTTGGGGGGCATGGGATGGAACTTCTAGACAAGGGTAGTTGAACTTTGGGGCCCATGGGAACTGTTGGAAATTTGAGAACCATCCTGGGCACAATAATAAAATGGCTGCCATGTGTGGAGATGTTTAGTTACAAAGGACAAGTAATCTGCCCAGAAGCATTTGTAGGAAATTACTGAATTTATTTATTATATTTCTATACTACCCAATAGTCAAAGCTCTCTGGGTGCTTCACAACAATCAAACCCTAATGTACCACATAAGATACATAAAAGTTTAAAACTACAGCATAAAATTATAACGTTAAGGTGACAGCAGCTAGAAGCTCCAATTTCTCTTTGAAGTGAATAAGAAAACATTTAAATATGTTTTAAATAAAAATTGGGAGAAGAGGTGTCTCAGTAGGCACCAAGGAAATTGTCTAGGGGGACATATTGGTGCCTGTGGGCTACTGCCTACCCTTGTTCCAGGAGAAGGCAGCCCTACAAGTATCTGGGTCCCAGACCATTTTGGACTTTAATGATAAGGACTAACAATTGAATGAATAAGCAATAACCAATATGGAATGTCTCTAATGAAACATTTCCCAGAGTGGATCTTCCTAGTTTCACATCAACCTGTTTCAGTGTTTAGCTGCACTAGAGAAATAAGAAGTAAGGAAATGTCAAATTTTACTCTGTCTGAGGGATGGATACCTTATGAGATGATCTGTGACAAGAACACAAAGGCCATGTAGAGATTTTTGAGAGGTACACAGCTAACTCAATCGCCATGGATTTCTATGTTTCCAAATAATTATTTCTTTTTGTCAATTGATTTAGCCTGCTACCAGCTCACATTGGCAGCAAGGTCTTATTAAATCTTGGTGTATTTTAACTAAATCCTTAGAGAGAGCAGAACAGCTTCCATCCACGCTCTGACTAAACTTGGCAGTATATTCCCAGAAACGAAACATGCAAGATTGTTAATGTGGCAGTCCTGTGAGGCAATGCATTTAATCTGTCAAGAAGAAACTCTTTGTGGAATTACCGTTCACAAAGATAAAATATTTTAATTTTATTCAGTTTCCTTCTCAAAAGGAATTTGAATTATCTCAACAAATGCTGCTCCCAAGCAACTATATATATATATATATATATATATATATATACACACACACACCACTTGATTGTTGTTTTTAATTATTTTTGTTTTAAATGCTTAACTTTAAATTATACAATAATTGCTTATTCCCCCCTTTTTATTTTCTAGTTTAGAAATACTTATTAACTTTTTTTTCTCCTATGATTTCAAGGTCATTTTAGTTAGACTCAATTTTATTAAATGCAGTCTTAAATTTAGGTGAGAATGATATATTATCGTGCCCTGACATTCTGAAAGAAGACAAGAGATACCAATGGGTTAATCTAGAGGTCAGCAACATGGTGCTCTTGGGGACAACTTTCTTGGTAAGGGGGTGTGCTCCACCCCACCCATTCGAAGGTCCGTCACTGGTTCGATCTCGAGGAGCGGAATGTGGATGTTTTAGAACCGCCGGAGATCTTCGGGGAAAAGCAGGCAGACGGCGGACCTCTGATCCACCCTGAAAATGTCCGACCATTTTTAGGGTCTCTCTGAGGCTTGTATTTAGTCACTGGGAATCAACGGAACACTTCTCCATATAAGGAAAATGCTCAGGTTTTGAGATTGACATCTGTGGCTAACCAGTTGCCACAGTCTCCTCCCTGCCCCCCTCCAATCCCAGTGCCTAGGGGGAGGGATTGCAAGTGATATATCCCCATTGCTCTTCCCCTAGAAGTCATTCCCGCTGTCCACCATGTTAGGAGCAAGGAGGAGAAGAGAGTTAGAGTTTGCTTGGCCTTTGCATTCATTTTCATTTATTTTGCATTCTCTGTCTGTGTTTCTGGTTTTCTTTGGTTGTTGAGCTAGTTATACCCAAGTTCCTTGTACCTTAGAGTCAGACCCACCCCAGACTCCCCTGTTTCTGTGTTATAGTGTGAGTGTGTGGGAGTTTTTATCACCCCCCACTTTCTGCGCTGTGTGTGTGTTTGTGAAACAGCACACTTTTTTTCCAATACTCCTCATGCACAACTGGCACATACTTTTTTCTTAATTAATAAAGCTTACCCCATCATCTAGTTGCATCATGAGGCATGCCATGGGGACTGCCGCTGGCTCTGGCCATATTGGGAGAGGGAGAGGTGTTTCTTCTAGTCCCCGCCCCCCCCAAAATTAGGCACACCCCTTTCTCTGCTGCTGATTCTGCCACTGCTGCTACTGCTGCTCGTTCTAAGGTCCAGGAGAAGAAAATAGCTCCCAAGGTGGTTTACAACCATTAAAAGCAATACAAACACAGACAGTAAAATATCAGTTAAACCAGGAAAGCTTCGGGAGAACAGGGGCTGTCTCTTCTAAATTTCCATTAACAGGGCATTTCTCCTAAATCCTTCCTTTCAGCCAACATCAGTTTTTCAAGAATTGAAGAAAATTGGTTGTAGTTCCATTCTAGTTCAGACATAGTGCACCCATCATTTAAAAATATGGTATTTCGGGGAGGAGCAAACCCACTCTGTACACCTCTATTTTTTGGTACCTGCCAAAGTGCCCTACCTCTTCCATTTAAAAACAATAACTTACACATTCTCTTACCAGGAGCTACAATTGCTGTGAAGTAGGTTTCAATGGTGTAGTTAATGTTTTGGACAGATTCTCTGTCCTTTGACTCGCCTACCATGGCAGCCATTTTGTGGTGGTGCCCAGGACAATATGTGAAATTGCCAAATGTGCACATGGTCAAGAATGGTTTCCTACCCCTGGGTTAAACTAAGCCTTTTATTAAATTTCTAATCTACACACCATATCCCTAGTGTGGGCCTGTGGCTTTAAGAAACAGATGCCCAATGGGGCCAGCCCAGCAGGGAAGGAGCAGCAAATACTGGACCCCCACACCCTATGTCAACGTTTGTACTATATAAGGCCAGCTAAGTTACTTTGGCAACTGAAGCAAACAAAAAGTAATATTAAAAAAAATCCCACAAACTCCTCTCTCATTTTGGGGGCAGTAAAAACATCACCACAATAAATTAAATAACTAACGAACAGTGTGTTGCCCTTTCATGAATCAGTGTCAGTCAATTCATGACAACCAATTTCTTTATGTGGTGACATAGACCTCTTCAGATGACACACTAAGCCCCAGTGGTTAAGCATTTTGAGCTAAACATTATGGCTAAGTGTGTCGTATGAACCCTGACTTAGCATGTCTTGTGAACAATTCCTAACCATGGTGGCTACATAACCATGATTTCAACCATGATCACTAACCATTTGCTGTTAAAGGCTTATTGGACTAACCATGGCTTAGTATATTGTCTGAACAGGCCCAAAGTCTCATAACCCGTCCTGTCAAGAAGGTTGTGGTGGGTAAGAACATTTGCCAGGATTTTTTAAAAACAAACAAACAAATCTACATATCTTGGACAGAGGTATGCAATTTATTTCAGAAGTTAGACCTTTGTTTAGAGGAGGCTGTATTGGGACAAGAGATATGGAGAGAGAAAATGTGGCTAAATGAGCAACTGCTTAATTCAGTCTGTGGGGAAAACAGCTCAGGAGAGAACATAAAAAGATATCTCTGGAGAAAGACAGAGGAGAAAGAAGACCTGATAAACGTGAACCTTTACAGAAAAATATAGATGAGATAAACATTTGCAAATGCAGCAAAATCTTCTTGGAGGATTTTTGGTGTGACTCATAAACCTGAACCTCCACTTGTCCCAGTTACTATTTCCATAGCCATTTCCTTTTCTTATTTTCTTTCTTCCAGAAAGAGAACGCAAACAGCCATTCCTGCTTGAGAGGCTCTGGGCTCACTGAGGTGGTAAACCTGCCTTGTGGCTGGACTAAGCAAGTATTTTTGTCTTGATCATTGCCTATAGTTGAATAATTTGGCCATATTTATTTATTTATTTATTTATTACATTTGTATACCGCCCCATAGCCGAACCTCTCTGGGCGGTTTACATAGGATTAAAAACAATTCAAAACAATATACAAAAATTAAAACAGCAAAAACATACAACATACACACAATCTGTACATTTAAAAACCACTACAACACTTGAAAAAAGCTACAAAAACAAAACAAACCCAGGCTCCTCAGATATTGCCAAATGCCTGAGAGAAGAGGAAAGTCTTGACCTGGCGCCGAAAAGATAACTATGTTAGCGCCAGGCGGGCCTCATCGGGGAGATCGTTCCACAATTGGAGATCCACCACAGAGAAGGCCCTCTCTCTTGTTGCCGACCTCCGAGCTTCCCTCGGAGGAGGCACTTGGAGGAGGGCCTTAGATATTGAACGTAGTGTTCGGGTAGGTTCATGTCGGGAAAGGCGTTCCATCAGGTATTGTGGTCCCAAGCCATGTAATGCTTTATAGGTTAAAACCAGCACCTTGAATCGGGCTCGGAAACATACAGGCAGCCAATGAAAGCGGGCCAGAGTAGGTCTTATATGTTCAAACATACTGGTTCCAGTTATCAATCTGGCCGCTGCATTTTGCACAAGCTGCAGCTTCGGAACCACCTTCAAAGGCAGCCCCACGTAGAGTGCATTGCAGTAATCTAACTTGGAGGTTACCAGAGCATGGACAACTGAAGCCAGGTTATCCCTGTCCAGATAGGGACGTAGCTGGGTCACCAACCGAAGATGGTAGAAGGCACTCCGTGCCATTGAGGCCACCTGCGCCTCAAGTGACAAAGATGGTTCTAGGAGAACCCCCAAGCTACAAACCCGCTCCTTCAAGGGGAGTGCAACCCCATCCAGAACAGGTTGAACACCCTCCATCTGGTCAGCGGAACCACCCACTAACAGCGTCTCAGTCTTGTCTGGATTGAGTTTCAGTTTATAAGCCCTCATCCAGTCCATTGTCGCAGCCAGGCACTGGTTCAGCACATCCACAGCCTCACCTGATGAAGATGAAAAGGTGAAATAGGGCTGATGACAACGCACTCCAAAACTCCGGATGACTGCACTCAACTGTTTCATGTAGATGTTGAACAGCATGGGGACAAAACTGACCCCTGCGGAACCCCATACTGGAGAATCCACGGGGCCGAGCAATGTTCCCCAAGCACCACCTTCTGGAGCCGACCCACCAAGTAGGAGCGGAACCACTGCAATGCAGTGCCTCCCAACTCAGCCAGTCGTCCCAGAAGGATACCATGTTCGATGGTATTGAAAGCCGCTGAGAGATCAAGGAGAATCAACAGAGTCACACTCCCCCTGTCTTTCTCCCGACATAGGTTATCATACAGGGTGACCAAGGCTGTTTCCATACCAAAACCAGGCCTGAAACCCGACTGAAATGGATCCAGATAATCAGTCTCATCCAAGAGTGCCTGGAGCTGGCTCGCAACCACCCGCTCCAGGACCTTGCCCAGGAATGGAACATTTGCTACTGGCCTGTAGTTATTAAGATTTTCAGGGTCCAGGGAAGATTTCTTTAGGAGTGGTCTCACTGCCGCCTCTTTCAGGAGGCCTGGGACCACTCCCTCTTGCAAAGAGGCATTAATCACTTCCCTGGCCCAGCCAGTCGTTCCATCCCTGCTAGCTTTTATTAGCCAAGAGGGGCAAGGATCCAATATGGAAGTGGTTGCACGAACCTGTTCAAGCACCTTGTCAACGTCCTCGAGCTGCACCAACTGAAACTCATCCAAGAAAACAGGACAAGCCTGTGCTCTGGATACCTCACTAGATTCACCTGCTATAACACTGGAGTCTAAGTCCTGACGGATGCCAGAGATTTTATTCTGGAAGTGCCCAGCAAATATATTACAGCGGGCCTCAGATGGTTCTACCGTGTCCTTGGGGCCAACATGTAAAAGCCCCCAGACAACTCTGAAAAGCTCCGCTGGGTGGCAGGTTGATGATTGAATAGTGGCAGCAAAGTATTGTTTTTTTGCTGCTCTCACCGCCCCTGAATATAGCTTACCATAAGCACTTACCAGTGTTTGATTGCATCCATCAAGAGTTCGTCTCCATCTGCCCTCAAGCCGTCTCCTGTTTTGTTTCATCACTCTCAGCTCCGGGGTATACCACGGAGCCATACGAGCTCTACACAGGAGAGGGCACTCAGGAGCAATCGTGTCAACTGCCCGGGTCATTTCTGCATACCACAAATCAACCAGGGTTTCGACAGGAGAGCCAGCCCTATCAGCCGGAAAACTCCCCAGAGCCCTCTGGAAACCATCTGGATCCATTAGCCTCCGGGGGTGGACCATCTTAATGGGTCCCCCACCCTTGCAGAGGGGAAAAGCCACTGTATGTCTAAACCTCAGCAGGTGGTGATCTGACCATGACAGAGGGGTTGATGTAAAGTCCCCCACTTTCAGATCCCCATCTCCATGTCCAGTTGAAAAAACCAGGTCTAGAGTATGCCCTGCTACATGCGTTGGGCCGATGGTATGTTGGGACAGTCCCATGGTTGTCATGGAAACCATGAAATCCTGAGCTGCCCCAGATAAAGTGCCCTCGGCATGAATGTTGACATCCCCCAGAACCAAGAGTCTGGGGGACCTCAACAGTACACCAGAGACCACCTCTGTCAGCTCAGCTAGGGAGTCTGTTGAGCAGCAGGGTGGGTGGTACACCAACAGAATCCCTAATCTGTCCCGTTGGCCCAACACAAGGTGCAAACACTCCAGACCAGTAGTCACATGGACAGGGAGCCTGCAGAGGGGGATGGAATTCCTATAGACCACAGCAAACCCCCCTCCCTGGCCCTCAAGACTACCCTGATGCTGAGCCAAGTATCCTGGTGGGCATAACTGGGAGAGACTAACTCCTCCCTGCTCTCCCACCCAGGTCTCGGTTATACATGCCAGATCGGCTGTCTCATCCACAATTAAGTCGTGGATGAGGGAGTTCTTATTATGCACTGATCTGGCATTTAAAAGCAGCACCCGGAGGCCTGAGAGCTGGCTGATAAGGCAACCAATAAGCCTGTGGGTGTGAGGGGGACCGGAACAAGGCACAGCCATTAACTGTCTGGGCCTTGTTCCCCTTACCTGGCAAGTCCTCCTCACAATGCCATATCTCCCTCTACCCATCACTACCCTGATTGTGCTCCCCTCAGATCCCCCCACCTGGCCCTGTATCCTCCCTCCCAGGCACATAGCTCAAGCCTGGGGAAAGGGGGGGGGGAAACAAACAAAAACAAAACAAAACAAAAAACACCAAAAGACAAAAACAAAAAGCCAGCAGGCAGGCAGGCACACTCCTCTCCTCCCCTGGCAGCAGGCCTCCCTCTCCTGCAGGTTGATGGCTTTCCCAGGCCCCCTCAGCCAGCAGCTTAAATATCCCTCCCAGGAAGGGAGGGGGACAGATGTAATTGTCCACAGCAGCTGGCTCAGTACCTGGGGGCCTGGTCCTGCAGGGAGTGGCAGTCTGCCAGGCTGAAGTCCTCAGGAGGGTGGTGGTGGCAGCAGCGAGGCCAGGAGGCAGGCAGGCAGGCAGGCACACTCCTCTCCTCCCCTGGCAGCAGGCCTCCCTCTCCTCTCATATTGTGTTCAGTTCTCTGGCCATTTTTATTTTATTGCTTAGCCCTAAAACTAACCAGAATTATTGTTCTCATGTTTCAGTTTTCTCATATTTGAAGCTTTAAATCAGGGGTACAAAGGGACATCTTTTCCTGGTAAATCCAGTTCTGTTTTAGCTCAACAGAGTCCCTCAGCCTGAATGACTCAATTTGTGTTCACGAGCCGAGCAGCAGGGCTGTCCTCCAAACTCCGGGAACCTTTTTGATGCATTTTTTCCCTGGCAGGTTCTGAAATTTGCACAAATTGCTCAGAAATTGGTGCAAATTGCAGAACCTGTGGGACAAAAAAATGCACAACATACCTGGAAAATCTACGAACTGGCCCAAGTTGCCGCAAACTGAGCTGGGTGATGCAGCGGGAACTCCAATGAAATCCAGTGAGCCAAACCTAGGGGTGCAGTATCTCTTTCAGGCCAAGGCCCAAATTCCATCATGGAGACTTTGGGCCTTGGGTCGGCAGGGATGAAAGCAAAAGAGGTGGACCCCAAAACCAATACAAATGCATAATTTAGCTTAAGCTCTTACTGCAAAATACAACACCATTGTCTTTTTATAAGCAGACCTTGTATGAATCTACTCAGAAATGGGGATGCATTCCCCATGTGTCCAATTTTCAGTCTTCACTCTTCATTCTCACATTTGGCACAGTGACATCACCGCAATGGAATTTTGACCCATCTTTTCCGTTTATTGACCATCGTGTTGGAATGCACTCCCATCTGGAGAGCGATGAGATGTCTCATGTTCTGGAGACCTTCTTCTCACAGTGGATTTTCAGGACACAGCCCATTTCCAGCAGGGCCACAATCAGAGGTGAAGGGCATCGTATGAAAAAGACAGGCACAAAGTCATATGATGGTCACTGTCCCATCAGTCAATGCAGTGGTAGCTCCAGGGGTGTGAAGAACTTTAGATAAGAAACCCTCAATGTCCACCCTTCCTCCATGAGTCAACCTTCTCACCACCATTGTCACCAGCTGCTATTGTTCCCCATCTTCCTTGTCATCATTACTACCACTTGCTTGCTTGACAGAGAAGCAAGGGAGCAAGCAGGCGGTAGCAGAGGCAGTAATATACCAGTCTCTGGGGGACATGGGTGGTAGGGTGCTGTTGCACCTGTGTCCTGTTTGTGGGTTCCTGGTTGACAGCTGGTTGGCCACTGTGGTAACAGAGTGCTGGGGCTAGATGGACCATGGTCTGATTCAGCATGGCTCTTCTTATGTTCTTATGCTTTTATCTACTGCTTTTCCTTCTCACCAGTATTGTTGTCTGGGCCAGAGTGAAAGGCAGGTTGCAATGGGGAAGAGGAGGAGCGAGTCCAGGGGGCTCTTGTCAGTGGGGCCCTCCTGGGGTGTGGGCCCTCGCTTGGCAGGTGTCCAGCCATTCATACCCATCATGCTGGCCCTGAGTCAATTAATCTGCGAATCTCGGCTCACTTACAGTGATGCTTGTACTTCTAGGAAAGGGAGTTATGAAATGCAGAGAGACTGTTCGGAAGGCAAACCTTTGAAGAAGGGATAGGGAACATGTGGTCCTCTAGGTGTTGTTAGACTACAGTTCCTATCATCTCTCACCATTGGCTATGCTGGATAGAGCTGATGGGATCTGCAGTCAAATGACATACAGATATCCACAAGTTGCCCATCTGTGCTTTGCAATAAGCTGTTGCCTTCTCAAGAAAATCCTGAAAACAATCAATCCGTCAAGCTGCCACTTCTGTCCCAGCCCACCGCCACTTATTCATTAAAGTCTCATCTTATGGGCAGTTGAAGTCACTAGATATTGTAAACAAGAGTGGGAATGATCTTTGAGTTCTTGGAGTCGGTGCTCCTTGCCCTCCTCCCACTTTGAAACCACAAGCCCATTGCAGACGGGAGGAATTGCCTGGCTTGCAAATTACAGTTATGTGAGCTAGCTAAAATCCATCCCCAACCGCAATCTGATCTCAAGATGTCATGTTTTTGCATTTGTTACCATGGCCGAGGCTTTCCGAGCATCAGTCTACCCTGTTCCTTTCCAGATGTGATAGAGTCCTGGGAGATCAGCCTGTACTTTTTCTCCAGGCTGACTAACCCTGTTTCACAAGATCTCAGAATCAAAATCCCCTAAATAATTATTATTTTCATCCACCGCATGTTTTAAATGATCCTCAAAGCCTATCCTATAAAACCGAAGGTTAAGGTGATTCCTGATGGAGAACTATACGGCAGAGGAACTGCAGAAGGTAAATATTGTTTCAGATACTGTTTCTACAAAATGCAGCTGCTCAAGTACTGGCAGGTGTGTATTGTTTTGGGCCCGAACCGAGGCAGGCCAAATCCAGCCAAGCCTGGATCAGGACCAGATTGGGTTGAGACAGTCGGCGCAGCTCAGGGTGATGGTGAGCTGTCCTCAATGATGGTGCTGCCTGTCCTCAATGAGAGCTGCATATTTAAATGAAGATGGGGTTCTGTAGTTTCCTAGATCTAAAACCTTGAATTATGGCGACTGTAAAGGGCCATTTCCAGAAATGGCTGACCCACTTTGGGTGTCCAGGTCTCTGCATCCGAAGCATGTCATGGCTGATTCAGAACCTCCAAATCAGCCTCTGAAGTGAAGGGGGGCTGTACACATCCCTATTAGACAGTCAGATCATGTGACACTGATATCATACCATCTGCACTGGCTATCATTGCAGCTCCAGGCCCAATTTAAAGTGCTGGGTTTGGCACTTTAATGTCCAGGTTACTTAAAAGACCACCTTCACCCATACCAACCTGCCTGTGCTCTGAGATCAACATTGGGGACTCTGTTTGTGTGCCTGCCTGCAAAGCAATTAGGCTGATGCGGACAAAAGATAGGGCCTTCTCAGTAGTGGCTCCGCCTGCTTACGGAACTCTATTCTAATGGATGTCTGCCAGGTGCCATCAGTACAGGACCACAGAGGTCCTTCGAGGGCATGCTCAAGGATCTGAAAGGTTGGAGTTCATAGCTTGAGCACAATGCATCCAAAGCATCCTAATCCTCACATTGGTTGCTGATCTTTTCTTCTACCTTATTGATATGGCAACTTCCAATGTGAAAGTCAAAAGCTGTGCACATTTGTCTTAGGCCTTTTCTACACCATAGGGGTGTAGAGGGAGGGAGGGAGGGTGATCCCAGAAGTACCTAATACACACCATTGTTGCACAGGGACCAACCTGGGGCCATCCCAGGCAAAAAGCCTGGTATAGAAAGGGCCTCTGTCCCAGTAATGACTATGTGAAGGAATAGTTGGAATAAAACTTACAGTCACAAAGAATACCCAAGCCTCTCTCTCTCTCTCTCTCTCTCTCTCTCTCTCTCTTCCTTTTTCCTTTTTCCTTTTCTACCTCTCATTAGTGTTTAACAGGAAAAGGGATCTTTTATGAGCACACTTTGTTATTCCTTAGCAAGAGTCCCCTTATATAGCACTCCAGTATCAGAGGCAGTAAGCCTGCATACACCAGTTGCTGGGGAACATGGGCAGGAGGGTGCTGTTGCACTCGTGACATTCTTGTAGGTTTCTAGTTGACAGCTGGTTGGCTACTTGTATGAACAGAATGCTGGACTAGATGGACCCTTGGTCTGATCCTGCATGGCTCTTCTTATATTCTTATGGTTTTGACAGGGGTAGCCAGCTGGCAGTCCTGGAAATAATCTGACCTTAAGCAGCCTTACAAGGTCAGCAGTCATGGTAAACATTTTGCTCACAACAGGTACAGGACAGAGAAGGGCTGGGAAATTGACCTCCTTTCTTTGTTTCCCCAATGATACTAAAAATGTCATTTGGCTATCCTTATTTTTAAATTCCTTTTTTTTTAATTTGGAAAATTGCATACTGTATTAGAAATACAAAAGCCTTGTACATTATTAAAACATTATCATTAATGAATAATAACATTATAAATATATTTATATATTTCTATTAATAATATTGTAATATTTATAGATTCAAATCTAATCCACTCATTACACTATCATTTAGAAGTCATTTGGGTGTTTTTAATAGATAACTATTCAATTTATATTTGTTTTGAAGAGATGGTTACATTGTACATATACTGACTTTTCTGCTTTGGCTGGGAAACTTTGGCTGGGAGACGTTTGTTTGTTTGTTTGTTTGCCTTAGAGAGCTATACGTTCATAAAATAGCCTGTGCATGACTAAATCCTTAAAAATAATAATTTTGGGAACAATCCTATGGAGCCTACAGAGGGGCCATGGGATGCTTGGGATCCCCCTTTCTAGTTGGAGACAGTGCTCTGACCTCAGAAGGGGAAGTGAGATGTCTGATCTCCCTCTCCCGCCCCCTCAGACTTGGCTGTCTTCCGAGGTCAGAAAAGAGACCTCGAACAGGGGAATGGGGGCATTTTGTGAACACAGAGGGGAAGAGACCGGAGAGGCCTGCCCAGGATACAGCTTGCTCCTTCCCTTCTCCTCCTCTAAAGTGACATCATGAGATGGGGTGGAAAAAAATCTAGTGAAAACTGCAGAGTGGCAAGATGGGGAGGTGAAAATTGCCCCTTCTTGCCCTACATTAGAAGATTGGAAGCCTCCAAATTTGGGGATTTCCGATCAACGAGGGTACAATTGATAGAATCGCTCCCTTCATATATTATTACATTTATATCCATCCGTTTTCCCCCTCTTTCAAGTAACCCAAAGCAGTTTACAATGGTCTTCCTCCTCTCCATTTTATCCTCACAACAACCCTGTGAGGTAGGTTAGGCTAAGAGTGAGTGACTGGCCCAAAGTCACCCAGTGAGTTCCCATGGCTGATATCTAGAACCCAGATATCTAGTCCAATGCTCTATAACCACGATACCAAATGAACTTTTTGGGTATAACCCATCTAGTATACCAGATGGGCTATACAGAGGGGCTTTTTAAAAGCATAGGACATTTTTTTAAAATTAGCCATATTGTGAGGCTATATTAATAGTTAGGCGAAGAAGCCTCACTTTGGGAAAGGCCCAAAGGAAAATACAGATATCCCTCAAAAACCTGGAGCCAGAACTATTCTGCTTGGCTCCGATAGGAAGCTGAAAACTTATTTTCTGTACACACACGTGCACAGACAGTGAGAGAGCAGAATCGCGACCTTGGAGCATCTCTTCTAGGGCGGGCCAAATATAACCCAGTGCAGTTAAAAATCCCACACATTAGAATTGGGGTTGTGTATCAAATATTTGCTGGATGAGGAAGCAATTTATTGCAGTTCTGCTTCTTGAGTAAACATCCACTGTGTTTGGCTAATTTGCTCGATAGGACGATTTGACGTTTGCGCTTTCCACCAGACAGCTCACTCGTGAGATGGGATAAGCAACATAATTAAATAACAAGCCTTCTTCCATCCACAAAGATTAAAGATTTTATTGCAGCGGGTTTCACAAGTGGTTGGTGCTTAAGTGTGTATTAATTTGTTTCTCTCGCCTTCAATTTAATGCGGACTGGAACTGGGTCCAGAGAACGCAGTGTGAAGGTGGCAGGATGTGTGCCTTCTGAATACAGGGCTTGATTGGAACAATGAAATTGCAGCCCAACTAAAGATAATGGAAGTTGGTGGTTGTTGCTGTTGTTATTGTTGTTGTTTTACTCTGGACTATACTGGAAGTAAGTTTTAATATCAGGGAGTAGTTTGTTAATTCCTTGCTAGAGATGGGCACCAATTTAGATGGCTTTGAAAGGGGATTGGGCAAATTCATGGAGGATAAGGCTACCATTTACTAGTAGTCATTCATGATGGCTGAATTTACAACCTCCAGGATCAGAGGTAGCATGGAGCAGGAGAGAGCTATTGCCTCTGTGTCCTGCATGTGGCTTCTCATAGGGATCTGGTTGGCCACTGTAGAAAGCCAGATGCTGGGATCCATAACCTTATGGTCTGATCTAACACTGCTCTTCTTATAGAATTAAGAAAATTCATTGTTCCTATTGCCCTTAGTCATTCATGGAAACTGTACGGATTGTCAACATTCTAATTGCCCTGAGAAGTTAGAATGTTTGTGCACATTCAGTGACATAAAAACAATTTGGTTACTGAGGAAGGGGAGCTTTTTAGTTGCAGCCAAGGAGATAGCAGCTAGATTTTACCCCTTGCTTATAATCTTCTCTTTAAGGTTCTTCATTTCTATCTGCACTATTTTAAACATAAATTCAATGTTCTCTAATATTAGCTGTTTGTTTTTAAGCTAAAATTCCCATACTATTCACCATTATGAAAATGTCATTGTTAATTGCATAATATAATTTATTGGCTTTTTCTCTTGGTTCCGGATTTGCATTCTGTTCACAGAGAATGGTTTGCCGTCTCACAAACTATGGGGAGGGGGATACTATCCCTGCATTTAAGCTTATGCATACATAAAATACTTAGTAACAGTCCTTCCTGGACTTGTATCTGAACAATATTCTGGTCAATTGCATTGATTGTCCAAAACGACAGTGATCTGATCTGATCTGATCTGGCCTTTCATATCTGGACATACCGCTGTTTGGATAGCTTTCAGAAAGATGCCTGCAGGGACTTCCTGAGGGGTTGATGGAGACTGTGTTATCTCGTCAAATAGCATCACCATCCAGGATGAGATGGATCAATGAATACTGAAAGCTGTGCCTTATATGTCGGCTGCAGTCACTTATTTGTAACAGACCTGTGCTTATGCATGTTATTAATACCGGGCGTAGGAGTTATAAATAATTCCTGTGTCACCTTGAAATTAATTAGAATTTATTAGTAAGCAGCTGATGTGCCAAGACCACTTTTCATTGATGAGAAGAACGTTCTCAGTCTTTCCCCGGGCTCCTTATTTCCTGCATTTCTGATGTTCAGGTTGTGAGGGCTGTTGTTTATGTGGCCAAAACATCAGCTCTCTCTCTCTCTCTCTTTCTCTCTCTCTGTCTCTCTCTCTCTCTCACACACACACACTCACACACACACACAAACACACACACGAAGAAAGGAAGGAAGGAAGGGGCATTAGTAGGAGTGGAGGAACCCCAAATTTTGCAAAAGTAGAAAATGCATTGCGGGGGGACTAATTCAGGGGAATATCCTAAAAACAGTTCGACCATGAAATGGCGACTGCTGGGGGAAAGCTGGAAAACTAGATGGAAGGGGGAATGGAAAGGAGAGTAGGATGTCATAGTAGTCCGACTGAGGCCATGTCTACCCCAGGGATTTATCCCGGGGTCATCTCTAGGTTGTCCCTGTGTGTCCACATGACACACAGGGATCCCCGAGTCAACTGGGGACAACCTAGGGATGAGCCCGGGATAACCCTGGGATAACGGAAACCAGGGATATCCTGGTTTTTCCACGGTCCCAGGACCTGAAACAAGCATGGAGCCATGCAGGATGGCTCCGTGCCCATGGGGGTGGGGCAGGGGGTGGGCGGACATGGAGTTTGGTGTGTGTGTGTGTTCCTTAACATTTTTGCCACACGATGGGGGCTCCTCTTCCTTTAAAAAAAATGGTGGCCGCGACGTCCCTTTCCTCCCAGGACTTCGCACTGCTGTCTAGATGCTGGTGGAGGATCGTGGAAGCAGGTAAGTCTGTGATCCTCCCCTTCCCTCCCCAAGCCCTCTTAAGTGTAGAAAGGGCCTGAATCTGTGAATCCGCCCCCCCCGACCGAGTTGGGTGCCCATGACGCATTTGGGAATGAGGGCACAGCAACCTACATGACCTTGTCTGGAGCTTTCACTGTGCTCCACAATGGAGGCTCCAGAAACTACATAATTCCCCCATTGCATGTACAGGGCCTTTATGGCCCCCATTTACTCAACAGGGGAAATGCACAATTTCTGCAGCATCTATTGTTGTTCACAATGGAGGCTCTGGAAATTGCGCATTTCCCCCATTGTGTAAACGGTGGCTGTAAAGGCCGCACTTGCGGAAGAGCAAATGTGTGAATGGAGTGTTTAGAGTTGTCTGACTTTTTTGGATCCATGATTCAGTTCTTGGCATATTTAGACAGAAAAAAAGTGTGACAACTCCCAGCCTTCCATTCACCATTCCCAACTTGCTCTGCCCTTGCTCCGCTCTCCGTAAAAGTGAGTTTCTGAGCACAATTCACCCCTACCTTGCTTTCCTCACAGAATATTTAATTTTATTTGTGTATCAGCCTTCATTCTAATGCTCCAAATAATTGGTTCCGAAAAGACTGGATTTCAAAATTGTGGGTTGGATTCCAGACTTAGGCCAGATCTACACCAAGCAGGATATAGTGGTATGAAAGTGGTATATAAGAGGTAGGAGCCACACTACGGCTTTATAGTGGTATTGAAGTGCACTGACAACTGTTGGGGCCCATTGATGCATACCATATACCGCTATATCCTGATTGGGGCAGATCTGGCTTTAGGGCTCAATCCTGACAACTCACAGCATTCCCCATCCAACCATAGCTGGCTGGGGAATGCTGGGAGTTGTAGGAGTTTTTTGGGGTCTCAACATGCTGAGTATTGCACCCATAGTTTTTCTTAAGGTAGATCCATCAAAGTTAGTCTTGACTAACATGTCCCATTGATTTCAATGGATTTACTCTCATTCTTAAGAATAGTAGACGTATTGAAATCCACTCTGGCTCTAATCTGATGTTATCAGCATTTGCTTTTGTTGCTGACTTAAAATTCACTAGCAGAAGCAACAGCAGCTCCTGAATCGCCCCTATCTTCCAAGCAATGACATAGTTCTTATTCCAATGTTTTACTCGAGGGAAATGAGTAGAAAATATTGGAACAATAAAACAGCTCTACTACTTGTGCTTACTTAGGACATGTTTATCCTGCAAACCTCAATCTGTTTCGACTGTCACTGGTCCCAAGGAACCTTGGGAATTGTTGTTCTGTAAAGCGGGTACAATCCACAGAATTCTAGATAACGTCATGAAATGACAACACTGTCAGGACTCTGTGGGGGTGGGGGGAGCTGTGATCATTAAATTTATTGATGGTGGTGTAGGTGAGGCATATGGGACTTTGTCAGTAGCATGCCTCTGTGTCCTACTTTACAGAGGACACTCCTCTATTTGAAGCTGTCCCATCCAAGTCCTCTTTAAAGATCAAGAACTGTAAGAAGGGAAAGCAAGGACCTTATTGATTGATTTAGTACATTTATATCCTGCCTTTTATCCTCTAAGGAACCCAAGGCAGTGTAAATAACCCTCCTCCTCCTTTCCATTTTATCCTCACAACAACAGCCCTGTAAGGTAGGTTGGGCTGAGAGTCTGTGACTGGCCCAAAGTCACCTAGTGATCTTTCATGGCTGACTGGGGACTAGAACTGGGATCTCCAGACTTCCAGTCCAACACTCTAGCCACCACACCACACTGGCCTTGAAGCTTCCCATCCACAGTTAGCACCTGGACAGCAGTCTGAACAGGGTGAGCTTTATTTATTTATTTATAACATTTCCTACAGCCAAAGCACTCTGTATTCCTATACTGTATACTGTATTTCTATTTAAATTACAGTAATGAATTCTAATATTGCATATGAAAGATAGAAAGACTAGCAACAGAGTACTTTACAAAAAACACTTCGGCTTTCACTCCCATCAGTAGCAGCATACTAGAAGTGGCAGTTTGAAATGCTTAGAGGTGAAAATCCTTTAGGAGAAAAAAACGGTTTTTTAATTTTTTTTTAAAAAAATTATCTATTGCATTTATATCCCACCTTTTTTCCTCCAAGGAACCCAAGGTGGCATACATAATCCTCCTCTTCTCCATTTTATCCTCAAAACAACAACCCTGTGAGGTAGGCTGGGCTGAGAGTCTGTGATTGGCCCAAGGTCACCCAGTGGGTTTCCATGGCCAAGTGGGGACTTGAACCCTGCTCTCCTGACTCTCAGGCCAACACTCTAAGCCATTACACCACACTGGCTCCAGATGAAGGCCATTTGGACTAAGTTCTGAGTCTGTAGGTCCAGATGTTTCCCCTTTTGTCATGCGTGCCCGTGCTCTTTGTTGATTTGGAAGCAACTGTAAATCAGAGAGATCATGTGCAGGTGAGCAGAAATGTTTTGAAAAGGCTCCTCCAATTTTTTGGTAAGAGTCGTAGATTTGTGGTTATGGAATCTTGCTCTTATATCCATTATAGTTTTCCCTAAGTATTGCATAAGGCATCTTTTTTTAACATTATGTTAAATAAACCATATTAGTGGAAGTTCATACTTCTGATTGTCTAATGCAATAAGTTAAGATGTCAACATATACAAATTTTATACAAATCTCTCTGGGTCCTGTTTTTTGATGATGGCCTCCATATTTATGGTTGCAGGCAAAACAAGGTACCTAAATGCCTCTTTAGTTATTGTCAGTCTCCCATGCTGCAAAAAAGAAAGAACTGAACATGATCGACTGACATTTCCATTCAATCTTTATAGAAGAAGCCCTTCAGGGGCATTCAGTTATGTCTGGTAGGCAGGAGGAGTTGTTCCCTAGAGTGACATATACTTTCTTTCTTATCAGAGAAGTAACATCAAGCCCTTGTTTGATTGTGGTTCTCTGGGAATCTCTGTTCTGAAGAATAGCTGGCACAATTCAGGGGTGGAGAGTGAGTGTGCACACCAATACCATTTAGGGTCGATGCTTTCATTGCTCCATATGGAGTAATCTGTTCCCTAATGCTGCGGATTTCCAATGGAATTGAGATAGTTCTTTCTGTCAAAGCCTCAACATAACCATCCTTGCAAACTGTGTGTGTGTGTGTGTGTGTGTGTGTGTGTGGTGAGCGTGAAGAGAGGAGCAAGTGGGAATGTGGCAGAGGCCCTAGTTCAGTGGTAGAGCACATGCTTTTCATGCAGAAGGTCCCAGGTTCGATCCTTATCATTTCCAGGCAGAGCTAGGAAAGGACCCAGACTGAAACCCTGGAGAGCCATTGCTGCTGGCCAGTACTGACCATACTGGGCCAGATGGAACCAGTATAAGGCAGCTCTCTGTGTTCCTAATAGTAGTTTACCGAAGGCCAAGATGGTCTTTCACATCGGGACTTCCTCACTCTATCTATCTATCCAGCCCGATCCTTTGATGAAATAACGGCATTTCAATACGTGGCACATGAAAAGAGCTTTGGCTGTTGGGTGATAAAGATAGGTAATAAATGAATGAGTGCACCAGTGTCCTATTCTGATAAACAACCAGATGAGCCCATGTACTAGATATCCATCCTCAAGGTGGCCATCCTTTTTCTTAAAAAAAAGAGAAATAAAGGAGGATGGGTGTTGGTGACTTGTGTTGATAACATTGCTGGAGTCATTAGGAAGTCTAAACATGTAACCATAAATATCCTCAGTCTCCTATAAATAGGAGGCTGAGGATTTCCACCTTCCAAGGCTATAGGCAGAGCTCCAACCTTGGAGGGAAAGATCTGTGAGTGGGGGAGGAGGAGACGCTGTGGATACGCTGATTCCAAAGCCCTCTCAGCCACTGCTACCACCAGCCAGATGAGTGAGTTACATGGGATCAGAGAGGCCTGTTCAATGTAAATTGCATTTTCAAAGGATGGAGAGACTAAAATAGCCTCTGCCGTTCCTCCCACCCTGCTGGGTTCTGACACTGGAGGGTTATTCAGAATGTTTGGACATCCTATGGCTGTCTAACCTGTAGGATTGCTCTCCCAAAATGTGTGTGTTTGTATGTGTGTGTGTGTGTGTGTGTGTGTGTTGGCAATTTATGCTTGAATACCTCTAAGAGCTTTGTTGATAAACTTCTCCCTCCCCATTTGAAACTGGAATTGGTGCCACTCCTTACCACCGTGACACTTGATAAGAAGGTGGGATGTTCTTTAGATCGATCAGATTGAAAGCCAATGGACACAACATGTATCTGACATTTTGAGTGAGGGGTGAAGCGACCTTCTAGATGCTTCAGCCTGTGATTCACTGAGCACGTGTTATAAAACTCAGCCTATCACAGATGCTCCTTCATTTATGCATTGCAATGTAAAGAAAAGCCAAGTCACGTCCTAACAAATACCAAAGAGTCCTGTGAATAAGCCCTGAAGTATTTCTTAGGGAACATAATTGGATGCTGCCCTTATCTCCACAACACCCCTGTGTGATAGATTAAACTGAGGAGGAGTAAGTGCTCCAAGGTCACTTGGTGAATTTCTTGGAAGGGTCATGATTTAGGATGTATGAGAAATTTGTTTCTCTTCATTTTTAAAAATCCGGATTTACCCAGTTTGCACCTTGTGGCCTGAATACAAACTCAGACACAGGCCTCATCTACACCAAGCAGGATATTGCACTATGAAAGCCGTATGAAAGCAGTATATAAAAGGCAGGAGCCACACCCAGGCTGCGGCAGCAGCAATCAAGTTGAGTGGGGAGGTGGGAGGATTAGGGACTTGCAAGTCCCCCCTCCCCCATCACAAGTCCCCCTCCCCACTCACCTTGATCGCTGCTGCCTCGGCCTGGGAAGGCTTCAGTACTGGGAAAGAGGCCGCGATCTCAGGAAATCTCGTGAGATCTCGGCCTCTTTCCCAGTACTGAAGCCTTCCCAGGTCAAGGCAGCAGTGATCAAGGGGAGGGGGGAGGGGGGGAGGATTAGGGCCCCACAAGTCCCCCCTCCCCCTCGTAAGTCCCCACTCCCATTCACCTTGATCACTGCTGCCTCAGCCTGGGAAGGCTTCAGTACTAGGAAAGAGGCCGCGATCTCAGGAAATCTCGCAAGATCTCGGCCTCTTTCCCAGTACTGAAGCCTTACCAGGCAGAGGCAGCAGCGATCAAGGTAAGTAGGGAGGGGGACTTCTGACCGGCCTTGTGGGGTCCTTCGGGACCACTAGGGTGAGTCGCGGGGGGGGGGCATGCAGAGCCCTAGTGCCTTCTGCAAAACGCGGGAGAAATCCTGCGATTGCAAGGCGCCATCGATTCTAAGATGCACCCCATTTTTACAGATGTAAACATGGGAGAAAAGGTGTGTCTTAGAATCGATGAAATATGGTATATCAGTTTAAAATGTTTTCTGTCCAATTTCCTCATTAATTGGCTTTAAAAAAAATCTGCATGACAATTCATACACATTTTAGCCTAAAATGCATATGTTTATTAGGGATGTGCACTGGATCGGACCCGATCCACGATCCGAGTCCGGTCCAGTGGGAAATCGGATAAATTATCCGATTTCCGATCCCGCAGCTGGATCGGCCGATCCAATCCGAACCGGTCCGAAAAAGCTCCGAACCGGTTCGGCGGATCGGCGGATCGGCGGGTGCCCACTGGCGCCCACCGCCGCTTCCATTGGTGGGCGCCAGCGGGCGCCCGCCGATGAAAGTGGACAGCGGGGGGGGGAGGAGGGGGGCACTTACCTTCTCGGCCCGGTGGCTCCCGTCCGGCGCCGGCGCCTACTACTACTAGCAGGCTCCGCGGCCTGCTCTAGGGTGGCGCGCCGGGTGATATCATCACCCGGCGCGCTACTCTAGAGCAGGCCGCGGAGCCTGCTGGTAGTAGTAGGCGCCGGCGCCGGACGGGAGCCACCGGGCCGGGAAGGTAAGGAGGGGGTGCGTGGAGGGGAGGAGGGGGCGCGCGGAGGGGGGAGGGGGGCCCTTACCTTTCCGGCTCGGCGGCTCCCGTCCGGCGCCGGCGCCTACTACTCCCAGCAGGCTCCGCGGCCTGCTCTAGGATGGCGCGCCGGGTGATGTCATCACCCGGCGCGCTACTCTAGAGCAGGCCGCGGAGCCTGCTGGAAGTAGTAGGCGCCGGCGCCGGACGGGAGCCGCCGGGCCGGAAAGGTAAGGAGGGGGTGCGTGGAGGGGAGGAGGGGGCGCGCGGAGGGGGGAGGGGGGAGGGGGGCCCTTACCTGCCCGGCCCGGCGGCTCCCGTCCGGCGCCGGCGCCTACTACTCCCAGCAGGCTCCGCGGCCTGCTCTAGGATGGCGCGCCGGGTGATGTCATCACCCGGCGCGCTACTCTAGAGCAGGCCGCGGAGCCTGCTGGAAGTAGTAGGCGCCGGCGCCGGACGGGAGCCGCCGGGCCGGAAAGGTAAGGAGGGGGTGCGTGGAGGGGAGGAGGGGGCGCGCGGAGGGGGGAGGGGGGCCCTTACCTTTCCGGCCCGGCGGCTCCCGTCCGGCGCCGGCGCCTACTACTCCCAGCAGGCTCCGCGGCCTGCTCTAGGATGGCGCGCCGGGTGATGTCATCACCCGGCGCGCTACTCTAGAGTAGGCCGCGGAGCCTGCTGGAAGTAGTAGGCGCCGGCGCCGGACGGGAGCCGCCGGGCCGGAAAGGTAAGGAGGGGGTGCGTGGAGGGGAGGAGGGGGCGCGCGGAGGGGGGAGGGGGGCCCTTACCTGCCCGGCCCGGCGGCTCCCGTCCGGCGCCGGCGCCTACTACTACCAGCAGGCTCCGCGGCCTGCTCCAGGGTGGCGCGCCGGGTGATGTCATCACCCGGCGCGCTACTCGAGAGTAGGCCGCGGAGCCCGCTGGTAGTAGCCGCCGGCGCCGGACGGGCCGAGAAGGTAAGTGGCGGGGAAGGGGGCTTACCCCCCCCCCGGAGCCGTCCGCTTCTATCCGCTGGCGCCCGCGGGCGCCAGCGGATGGAAGCGGGCGGCCCCAGGGGGGGTAGGGAGCGCGGGGGAGGGGGTTTACCTGCCGGGGCCGTCCACAGCAGACGGCCCCGGGGGGGGGAGGGAGTTAGGCCCCCCCTTACCCACCCGCCGCCATTTTTTCCTCATAGACTTGCATTGCAATGCAAGTCTATGGGGAAAAAAATGGCGGCCGATCCAAAAATGTACGATTTTTGGGTCGGGATCGGACTCGATCCGGTCCGGGGGGCCTCCGATTTTGTCTGAACCGGTCCGGGACAAAATTGGAGGTCCCGATCCGGGTCCCGATCCGATCCGGGGGGTCCGTGCACACCCCTAATGTTTATATGGATTTTATTGCTTTTTTTAAAAAAAATCCATTTGCATTTTGCAAAGCTGCATGGAAAATTTCAAAGACGTGTGGAAGAAGAACATAAGAAGTGCCATGCTGGATCAGACTGAGGATCCATCTAGTCCATCACTCTGTTCACACAGTGGCCAATCAGCTGTCGACCAAGGAACCACAAGCAAGACATGGTGCAACAGCACCCTCCCACCCATGTTCCCCAGCAACTGGTACATATAGGCTTACTCCCACTGATGCTGGAGGTAGCACTTAGCCATCAGGGCTAGTAGCCATTGATAGCCTTCTCCTCCAGGAATTTATCCAACCTCCATTTAAAGTCATCCAAATTTGTGACCCTCATTACATCTTGTGGTAATGAATTCCATAGTTAACTACACAGTGGCTCAATTCAGATGACACAATAAACAACTGGTGTGGGGGAAACAATCGTCAGTTGTTTTGACTATTGTGTCATCCGAATGCTGCCATAGTCAACTCAGCGCTGATCCTCATCCACACCACAGTTGATTATTTATTACCATGTTGTGTGGGGAATATCCCCTAGGGTTAGGATTAGGGTTAGTCAACTCACCATTGACTATTGTGTCATCCGAATTGAGCCAGTGTGTGAAAATGTACTTCCTTTTAGTTGTTCTGGATCTCCCACCAATCAGCTTCATGGGATGACTCGTGGGCTCTCCCACATTAGAAGCTTTCAAGAGGCAGCTGGACAACCATCTGTCAGGGATGCTTTAAGGTAGATTCCTGCATTGAGCAGGGGGTTGGACTTGATGGCTTTATAGGCCTCTTCCAACTCTACTATTCTATGATTCTATGATCCTTTAGGTTCTAGTATTATGGGAGAGGGAGAAAAATATCTCCCTATCCACATTCTCCACACCATGCATAGTTTTGTATACCTCAATCACGTCTCCTCTCATCCTCCTTTTTTCTCATGCTAAACAATTTCAGCTGTTGTAACCTTCCTTTATAGGAGAGATGCTGCAGCCCCTTGATTATTGTAGTTGCCCTTTTCTGCACTTTTCCCCCCTAGCTCTACAATATCTTTTTTTTAGGTGTGGTGACCAGAACTGGACACAGTATTCTAAGTGTGGTCGCACCATAGATTTGTATGAGGGCAGTACGATACTGGCAGTTTTATTCTCAATTCCTTTTCTAATAATGCCTAGCATGGAGTTTAGGGATCAGAAGGATAACTGCATTCCAATCTGCATATATTAGTTCAAGAGGTGTGAATCCGGTCAGTTTGCTACCAAGGTGTAGTGACTGAACAAAATCCTTGAGCATCTCAATTCATCACACCCCACTGGGCCCCAAAAAAGAGCAGCAAGCATGAACCATTCTAATATTTCAAGTGATATAAAAGGAGCAATATTATTTACTTAATGAGGAGAACACGTCTTGCTTTTAGACAACAGTGAATTCCTGCTCACCCCTGCCAATTTAGAACTATTGTTCTTTTTAAAAATACAAAACCTCTCTCTCTCTCTCTCTCTCTCTCTCTCTCTCTCTCTCTGTTTGCAACATCAGCTACAGCAGAATCCCGATTACCCCATGGTTTCTATGATATCTTCCAAAATTACAAGGAGATTAGTGCAGTGGCAACAATCCCCCTAACAATGATAGCAATTCACAAGTATTTGATCTTGCAAGCAAACACATTCTTGAGGAAGACTCCGTTATGCTGGTTTAACAAGCAGCCACCTTCTCCTTTTCTTCTACCTTCTAGTGAATTATACGATGATAACATTGCTGTGGGCTCTGAAAGAATTCATTTTTCTCAAACGGCTGAACTATGTTGCCTGCCAGGGTGTGTGAGATAAGAAGGAACTTTTTTTTTTTTCAAACTTAAAGGAAAGGAATCACTAAAACTAAAGAATAAATCTTTTTTCCCCTGAGTGCATACGATTTACTAAGAAAAAAATGTAGATGTTTTAAATGTGTGTTAGGAGCAGCCTCATTGGTCTCTGGAAATTAGGGGCATGGCAGTCTTGTTCTTGTAACGTGACACATACAGTGAATGCATGTATGGGGAGGTTTGGGATCATGCCTCCTATTGGAGGATTTCGTTGGGTCCACGTTTTTAAGTGAACTGACCTGATTCCCACTTCTGAAATTCAAACAAGGGTTGGAAGGCTGCAACTTTTGCAATACAGTTTTTGAATAAAAGGAATGTACAGAAGGGCAGACGCACATGCATGTTCTCTATTAAAAAGCATACAAAAATGTGTGCATCGTGAAATGCAGACATTAAAAATATTATGTATTTCTATGTTTTTGAGTTTGCTTGTTCTAAATGTAAATTGATGTGGAAACAGGAGGGGAATGGACTTATGAATGAAGACATGTGAAATTGATGTGGACCAGAAATACAAAGAACCATGCATTATATATTTCTCCACAACTGGAATAATAACATGTTGGCTTATATATATCAAGTAATCCCACACAGATACACATTTTGTTCTCTTTTTTTGGCACATACAACATTGCTTCATTCCTGCTGCCTGTTAGGCTCACTTATCTGCAGCAACTAATAAGTGGGTTTTATAGTGCTGTGCCAAAAATTTCGACCATTCCATTTTCAGCATTTTGTGGGGGATGGGGAAAAAATGAAAACTCGGGCGTAAGAGGCTGGAGGATGTGAGGATATTGGAGAATTTTCCCCTGGGGGGGGGGGACAGGGCTTCCATATACCATTTTAAATGTAGCCAGTTGTTGAGGAGTCTTCTTTCTTTCTTTTTTATTTTTTAAACGCCCCCTGGAATTTTCAGGAGCCCAGGAGTTCTTCCTGAATGTTTATTGGAGAGGGTGAAGTCACATGGTCTCCAATAGGCATTCAGGAACAACTGCTGGGCTCCTCCAAATGCCAAGGGAAGGGTTTTTTAAAAAACTAAAAAATAGGAAGAAGTCCTCTCAGCAATCAGATACACTTTAAAAAGGTATGTGGAAATCCTGTCCCCTCTCCCAAGGAGAAAATCCTCTGAATTTCCACACACCCCCAGTGAAAGAGGCAGAAAAACACAATACCTCTTTTGCAGGGAGAAAGTGCCAAAAATAGGGGTCAGGATTTGGCCCAGCACTAGTTCTTTGCACAGGATGCAGAAAAGCATGGATTTTTGCAGTATCAAATATACAGCAAGTGAAGCAAATGCTAAGTGAACAGCATCCAAGGAGTGCGTCACTAGATGATTGCAAGTAGTGGATTGCAAAACAAAAGCTGTCTGAATAATATACATATATTGCTAAATGCTGTTTGAGCACTTGACCATTTTATGGCCTTTTCAGGTCCATGGTGATGTGTCCACAATCTAATAACCTCCTTTACGTGCAATGCCTTTCAGCATATTTGACTAATGTTTTTTACAGTTACACAATTTCCAGGTTGAGCCTTTTGTAAAGCACAAGCAAACGTTTTGCCTTCGAAAATGAGCTACGTTTCTCTCCCGAGCGCTTGTCGAGAAGAACAGATTTGGGGATTAATTATTTACCAGTCATTTATGAGTGGGGATTTGCAAACCACAAAGCAATGGCTTAGAAAATACCACGGAATGACTTATTTTCTCATTGTCTTGGTGTAAATGTGGGGATTTTCATAGGAGGGATGTTATTACAAGGTTTGGGCACGGAGCTTCCTTGCCCATCAGGTCACTTCAGCTCTGTTGACTCTGGCATGGAAAAAGCTGAGGAAAAAACGGGTGGCATCTTTGAAAAGGAAATGTTGAGTCCAGTCGTCTCACAAATGTTCAGGACGTATAACAACAATATGTTAAAATGCTCTTTTAGTGGTACAGCTAGGATTGGATTTGGGGGCCAAGGTAAGGGTCCAAAGCCCAGGGATCCCCAATTGTCCACCCAGAGTGGTGATAGTGCAGTGGCAAACAGGCCTGGCATAAGTAATTCAGCTGGCATGGGGAAGCCAGGGCCCACCTGGCCTGATGCTAGGAATGTGCGGATTTTGTTAAATTCTTTTCATCTGTGTTCTGCTGCTCAACAAGCGTCTTCTGTTCTTTTGTCTACTCATCGATGGAACTGGATTTTTCTCGAATTTCCAAACTTCTGTTCGATTTGAAAGTGTGCACTTCTGCACATGTATACTTCTGCAAATGCACATTTGTGCACATGCACCCCCCCCAATCATGCCTTCGCCATGGGAAAATGTACACTTTTAGTCAGTGGTGTGTGTGTGTGTGTGTGTGTGTGTGTTTTGGTATAATTAACTCTGCAAACATCTCCAGGAAGTGAAAACTGGTCCTCAAGCCAACGGAATTTCTGCAACTCAGAAGAAGCTGGTCCCCTGCGGAATCCACGGGTCAGAATTATAGAAATCCAAAATCATTTGACTCTCAGCCTATCTACACATGCAGGATAAAACACTTTGAATATGTTTTGAAAACTGTATATGGAGTATGTCCTGGGCCCCAACAGTTCTCAAAACTGTTATAAACCGTTTTAAACCATTTTAAAGCAGTAGTATAGATAGGCTCTCTGTTGTGAATTTCTCTGATGTCCCTAGCTGACAGTTCTGGCTGCAGCAGACTTTCATCTTATTTTTCAAAGCATGTTATGGTTGGGCGGGGGGGGGGGGGGCAGCTGGCTGAGCAAGTACCTGGTTATAGATGCTTATTTATTTATTTATTTATTTATAAGCCATATTCTCCTTTCCTACAGAAAATGTGCTTACTCCAAAGTAAATGAATTTAGCATCAGGGCAGGAGAAGCAAACTCCAGGTTATTCCTATGGTGGTGCTATGATTTAAGTGAGGTTAGACTCTGAAATTGCCCATGCTCAGAATTTTTCTTTTCTAATCAGGACTGGCAAGCATTTGTTGGTTGCTCTGACATATTAAGAATATAGAAGAAAGTATAAATCATAGAATAGTTGGGTGGGGTGGGAATAGAGATGTTAGCTGAAGTCATTCCTGCTTTTTTTCTAATGTAGCCCTGCTCCTTTCCAGCTTTTTTACCCCTCAATCCCTTCATCGCAGAGGGCTCGTGACTAATCCAAATGTGGCTCCAATCCCCATCTCCAAAATTTGCATGCCACATGCCCACCCCCTCCCTCCCTCGCCTCGATTGGCTGCGTCCGTAACCTACCCACTCCCCACTGACAGCAACGACCTAACCACACAGCTCCGCATGGGGCCTGCCTTTGCACCACACTGATTGGCTAAGCAGGACTGTCCATCATCCTGCTGGCAGAGGGAACGCCCTGCCTGTTTGGCGCAGATGAAATTAATCAAAGCTTGAGCTTTGAACTTTTCCAAACTTTCAAAATGTTCTACATGTCTACACTGCTCAAGCTTAAATTTAAAACAAAAATGAGCAAAATCGCTCTGGTAGATCTCAAATAATTAGCTCTCTGAGATGGTGGCCCAGGAGCTGCAGCCTATAGGTTAATCAGCCTATACATGCATGCATTTAAAATAATAATAATAATAATAATAATAATAATAATAATAATAATAATTCTCTTTGGATGTGGTTTCAATATTTGCTAGCACTGTGTGTAATTCAGATTCCAGATTCTGGAAATAACAATGATGGTAAATCAAGCTTTATTAATGTGCTATGATGCTGGATTCTACAGTAAATCTAACATTCTTTCACAAATTTTCAAGTTGGTCATAGAAAATCAAACAAACCAATTCTACATTTTTTGTTAAATATTTTTTCATACTTTTTTTTGGGCATGGTGTTGTCAGTGCCTCTGGGGCACTGGCTATATAAGTGGGGATTATTACATGCAGAAAATAGGGGGAAATGAAATTGCAACTTTAAACATAAACCAGGAGGGGGGAAAGTGTCACGTTCTAATAATGAGAAAGCAAATTAATATGGAATGCTCCTGTCCAGTTAGGAAGCCAGATGGGAAGCCAGATGGGAAATTGTAAATACAAATGGATGCTAAGATTATTGATTTTGCAGCTGGATCCAATATTTGGGTCCGCATATCTTTAACCCCTTAAAGAGAGCTGTTAACACCCCCATCCCATCTCTACATCCAAAAAATTGGTATGATTTTGGCAGCCACAATATTCCGAGGTAGGCTAGAAACATATTGTGTTGCAACAACTGCATTGTCATCACATTGCTTGATTTCAGGATGGAAATTGGGGGATACTCCTTAGGGTAGGGGTGAAAAAAAGCTCAGGCCAGGGGCCACATATGACCTCCTGTGGTCCCGATCCAGATGGCCATACACCCTTCCTATATCTCCACATCCTTTCCTTGGATCATTTGTTGCTTACCCAGCTTTTCTGCCATTTTCCTCCCATGCTGGAAGGTTGATCTGTCTCTCCTGAGGCTTAGTTGCTGGCAGTAAGAGCTTTAAGCTAAAACTGGTGGCATTTTTGCCCCTGCCCCATTCTGCCTTTGGCCCCAACCACCACTTAAATGCGGCCCCTGAGAGCTTCTCCAAAATTGAATTTGGCCCTCGGGCTGAAATGAGCTTCACCCCCCATAGTCTAGATAATATCTACCAAAAGGTCCCTGTAGCATGGCCTTTCTCATTTGTTTATATTTCTGTTCCTTCCATCGGTGTAAAGAGGATTCTTGTGCTCTTTTTAGACTGTGGTACCCGGTGGTTTGGTTGGCATAGCTTTCCCATAAAATAGACTTTTATGGGAAATACTGTCAGTTGGGCATGTGTTGAAAATGGCCGTCTCAAGCAACATCTGCCCACTCAAGTTCAGGTTTGAGAGTGGCCCGCCGGGAGCTCCTCCAAAATGGAATTTGGGTTTTGGCTGAAAGAAGTTCTGCATCCCTGCATTGTGGGGGACAGATTTGAACCTCAGGTCTCCAGTCATGGATCCTTACTATAAGATAGTCTTTCTGAAAATGTAATATCAGTCCCTCAAAGATGTTCAGAGACATCATGGCTGAATGGAGGCTTAGTCACAGATTTCTCAACAATCCCTCCCCTGGCATAATCCTGATGCCTGAGGACTGTTCATGTGCTCATCCATGTAAAATGAATGCAGTGAGGGGAGAGAATGATTGCGCCCCTCCAGTTCACCTTTGCTCAAACCTGTGAATGGTGCATGTGTGAGTGGTGAGTACTGTTGTGTAAATCAGCGTGACCTGAACTCATCAAAGTTCTCCAAATTCCATCTCGAAACTTGTTCTGAGCCGAGTCCGAATCAGATTGTGAGCCTTATTTTTCCTTTTCAGATAAAAATCCATGATTCTTTTCATGCGCATTTTCCAAATGTTCAGATCAATTGTGCGCATCTTTGAAATGAATGCATCCTTCACCCATTGATCAAAGCATATCTGTGCGCATTTTTCAAAGTGCATTTTTATGCACATTTTCATATGTACACATGCTGTCGAGCACATTTTTGGGGGTCCACAAATCCCGTTGCAAGACTTTGACTGCAGTTTGTGTCCTAATCTGTGTCCAGTCTGAAAGTGTGAACTGGTAAATCCTGATCACAAACAACTGAAACACATTTCTCCTATATGTCTAGTGGTGTGAACCTGTAAATGGTGCATAGGTTGTGTCCATAGTTTTGGCTGAACACATTGATGAGTTGGGGAGTGACCCTTCCCCTTCCATGCATTCATTTTGCATGGATGAATATATAAAAGAATTGTGCCTTATTGGTGTTGTCAAATAGTGATACTACTACTACTACTTTTTGACCCTGTGGGGAGAAAGGAGTAGGCAGAGTCCATCAAGGCCTGAACCAGTTGGAACACCCCCCCCCCCAGGGCTAACCGTCATCTTGACCCTATGGGGAAGAAGAAGGAGCTATTGGTCTCCCCTTCCATTGGGAGAAGAGAGGGGTGAGCAGGGCCTTCCCACCAGGCCTTCTGAACAGACTCCTTCATTTCTTTTTCTTTTCCCCCTCTTCCCTCCCCATCCCTTTTTCCTTGTGTGTCTTGTCTTGTTTAGAATGTAAGCCTGAGGGCAGGGATGGTCTTCTTTACTGATTGACTGTAAGCCGCTCCAGGAGCCTTTTTGGCTGAGGTGTGGGATAAAAATGCTACAAATGAATGAATGAATGAATAAATAAATAAATAAATAGTGCTTTATTACAAAGTGCTGTACATAAAATAAATAGGTCAGCAGTTTACAAAAACACAATAAATACAATAATCCTAATAGGAAACCATAACTAAATTAAAAGACTATAACAATAAAAGCTTAAGATAAAAAAAACCCATACAAAATATATAGTGGCTACCACATTCTTTTTAAACTTCAAGTCCCGCTTTGCCTTGATCATTCCTGGTGCCCTCCTCTGAATTCCCTTGAGCTAGTCTATAACTTTCTGATAGTTCAGTGTCCAGGACAGAGGTCAGATTGAGCTGCACAATGAGCTTTAAAAGGTTGCTGGAGGCAAATATGATGTACAGTCACAGCTTGCTTCATAACCTCAATATCTGCCTTGATTCAGTGCAGCTGCCCTAAAGCAATCTATGCACAATCAATGAGAAACGTATTATTTGTTTTACAAAGGCTTTGCTTTTGGGGAGGAGATTATATATATATATATATATATATATATATATCTATATCTTTATTTTTTATTGCCAGATCCCTGTGTGTGAATACCTTTTGACAGTCTATTTGTCATGATGATTCCTTTCACATATAAAGCAGTGGGAAAACATTAACACCTAACTTTTATTAAGAAAATAAATTACTTTGGAAGATAGCTCAGAATACTTCTGAAAGAAAACATCAATCATCACCTAATTCCACGGAGGACAGGACTGAGGGGAGAGCAAACAAAATATTGTGGATGGGAGAGAAATCCAGATTTTAGAAATGGATGTGATGTGGTCTAAGTCTTCAAACTCCCAAGCAATGTTAAATTAGTGGAATGGGAAATTGAATGAGTGGATGGGATTGGACGTATAACCACATCATCCCAATCTACATGTTTCTCAATTTGGGAAAGGATAAACCCTTTTAAAGCAGAATTGTGCATGAGAGTTTTCAATGTTGACTGATGATTATTATGTGGTTTGTCATGGTATTGTTCTTATTGAACAACTTTTGAAATGCTTTGATTTAAAAAAAACAATTTTAAGTAGGGGGTGGAAATCTCTGTTTTGTTTTCTACAACTTTTAATATTTTGAAACACAAGTTCATTCTATTCCATTCTCCCTCCCTCTCTCCCTCTCTCTTAATAATAAAACCTGGAGTTATCCCATGAAGCGGAGAGTGGGAGAATCAGGACAGATAAAAGGAAGGACTTCTTCAAAAAGAACCTATCTAAACTATGGAGCTCACGTCCACAAGACGTCGTACTGGCCACCAATTTGGATGGCTTTAAAAGGGATTGGACAAATTCATGGAGGAGAAGGATATCAATGACTACTAGTCCTGATGGCTATATGCTACCTCCAATATCAGAGGCAGTATGCTCGGGTACACCAATTGCTAGGGAACATAGGTGGGATGGTACTGTTGCCCTCATGTCCTGCTTGTGGGTTTCCTGTGGACAGCTAGTTGGCCACTGTGAGAACAGAATGCTGGGCTAGATGTTGGGGAGCTTGGGTGGGGAGGATGCTGAGGCATTCAAGCAACAGCACCCTCCCACCCATGTTCCCCAGCAACTGGTGTATATAAGCTTACTGCCTCTAATCCTGGAGGTAGAACATAGCCTCCAGGACTAGTAGTCATTGACATCCTTCTCCTCCAAGAATTTGTTTAACCTCCTTTTGAAGCCTTCCAAATTGTTTTTTTTATCATAGTTTTATTATGACTTTTAGCAAAATAAAACAAAAAAACAAAAAAATGCAAGTGTAAATACCTATTCCAAAGGCCTCAGTTTCAAATATTACAAAGTTCTAAAAAAAAAGAAGGAAAAGGAGTAAATTACACATAAACTTTAGTAAGGCAGACAAAATATCCAAATACAAGACCATTCATAATTGGTGCCTATATACCACTCTTTCAAATGTAGCTAGTGTTGTTAGGTCTTCAATCCATTGCACTATAGATGGTGAGCTTTTATCTTTCCAAAGTCATAGTATCAGTCTTTTAGCAGTCAAGAGGGGATGAAGAATCCATTTACATTGACCATGTGTTACACTTCAAGAAGCAAGTACATCATTTATGTACATCAGAAAATATTAAAGAGCTTTCCAACACAATATTTATGCGGCTGATGATTTCCTCCCAAACGGAGGCAACCACTACGTATTTCCAGAACATATGAACAAAAGAAGCATTCACTGTATGACACCTCCAACAATTAGCCAATTTAGACAAATTGGTAGCTGTCACTATATCATGTGGCAGCGACTTCCATAGTTTAAGTGAAGAAGTAGGCCAATACCTTCCCCTCCCCCTCAAAAAATATTTCTACATTCCCACTTGTATAACAATAGTCATCATTCCTCCACACAGGACAACTCTCTTGTATAATCCTACCAGATACTATAATGAAACTAAGGAGCAATTGTAAGAGGAGAGCATTATCAATGTTGTGTTTTTGCAAATGAAGAGAGATTCTGATTCTTCATTTTTCATAAGAGACTCTCCCTTCCATACTGTCTTAGTGTTTTCAGCAAAACTCTCTTCTGTCATTTAAGCAAGTCATTGAAAGACAGATTGAGCTACCGATCTGAAAATAATTGCATTGCTTAAACGATTCACCTCCCTTGCCCAAATGTATTGATTTTAAATTAATTCTCACTGAATTAAAAACAACAACAACCCCTTTTGTTTTTAATGTGGAGTGAAGGATCATGGTACACTTTGACTTTCATAAAATGTCTCAGAAGTTGAAATATTACATGCCCACTGTTATAGCTGTTTTTTAAAATCTTGACAACATAGAAGAGTGGTACAATAACCACAAAATTCAGTTCAAGCCCCAACTCGAGCAATTCAGAAAGCAACCCAATTACACTTGGACTACTTTGGAGGTTGCCTGACCATTTCAGAGTGATGTAGTCACGAGGCACTATATCCATCTGACATAGGTCCTCTCTTGGTGGCACTGGCTCCCAGCTTTTTCTGGGCCGAATTCACAGTGCTGGTTTTGACTTATAAAGCTCTACATGACTTGGGACTTTGGTACCTGATGGAACACCTCCTCTCATGTGTACCTGCCCATTCTTTAAGGTCATCCACAGAGGCTTGGAGGGTGACAACTGGTCCCAATTAGAATTCTCCCAGCCATATTTTGCACTAGCTGAAGTTTCCAGTGGAGCTTGGTGGCTCTGATTCATGGGACGGTCAGAACTAGTCAGGATTCCAAAGGAACTAGTATGGAAGCACATTGGATAGCTCATTTAGAGTTCTGACTGGGCATAACTGAAACCTGGAGCAGATTCATCACCCCAATGACATCAGAGCCATCAGCCTCTACAGTTAGAGTCAGCTCCACATCCAACATATTACAAAAATCCAAACAGGAGATGACCAGGACAAGAATCACTGCAGCTAGGCTATTCACCTCCAGATAGGGACAAAGCTGAGATAACAGCCAAAGCTGGTACAAAGTACTATGAGCCATAAAGGCCACTTGGCCCTCCAGTGACAGTGATGGATCCAGGAACATTGCTCCTTAGGAGGAAAAACCTTTTCTAAGACGATGCCTGTCTAAAAACAAAAACAAAACATCATCTGAAAACAAAAACAAAAAAAACCCCAAAATATGCCTTTCGCTTCAGAACCTTTGTTTTTACCCATATGCAAATTTAATTGGTTAATTAAGCAATGGTTTTGACTCACACTCATATGATTAATCAGCTCAGATTTGTTAAAGTAGGCTGACATTTATTGTACATTTCACAGAGAATTGTCAGATCACATGTTTCAAAGGCTGATGACAGCTTGTTGATGCCGGGTTGTTTTCAGTGCTCACATGCAGGATTCCTTTGTCTTCTCATCAATTCCTAGGGGAACATTTGCTACAGATTTTGCCTTGAGACACTTTAATAGAGATGTTTAAAGAAAGCTGAGCAAAACAGTGACCTATGGTATAGCTCTCCCCTGTAGCAGTCAGAGCAAAGTGGTGATGTTCATCAATATTCATTAGTCTTTGTTTACTTCTTCCAATCAATTTTGGTTCCCACGGAACACTCCCCCATCAAAGGCAATTTGAATTAATGTTGCAAGCAGCATTTTGCAAGATGCTTTATGAAACACTTAAATAACGGACCAGAAAATTATATTTACCAACATCCTTTCCACTAATTTAGTGGCCCAATTGATGATGATGATGATGATGATGATGATTATCATCATCATCATCATCTTGGAAAATGCAGATCATAAAATATACTGGGACAGAATAATTCATATGGGCAAGACAATAACCTGCACCTGACCAGACATAACGGTCATAGACAAAAAAGTCAAACACACATACCTCATCGACATGGCAATACCGAATGACAAAAATGTTGTTGAAAAGGAAGAAGAAAGGAGAGACAAATATACACCACTGGCCATGGAAGTCAAAGAACTATGGCAACAGGAAAAGGTCACAATTATTCCTTTAGTCACATCAGTCACTGGTATTACATCAAAAAATTATACAGAAAACCTTCAGAAACTGGACCTACCAAAATACATCCACACCAACATCCAGAAAGCAGTCATACTTAAAACATGCACAATTGTCAGGAAATTCCTGAATCTGTAAAAGACAGCATGACTTGGCAAATCCCATCATGTCTGTCTAGAAATGGGCATTTTTTATGGATGAACTGGAGCCAGCTGTGATTTCTGGAAACATTTTGGCTGAATTGCATAGGGCAATATGTTATCTTTGTCCATATTTCAAATTCTTTGAAAGTCACTTTGAGCTTTCAATTATAATCAACCTGACTATTTATCAATGTGTTTCCCTAAGCCACAAATGCATGTCACATAGTTTAGATATGTGAAGGATTCTTAGCTAGGACTTTAAAAGAGCTGTGGTTTCCCTATCTTTTCATTTTGGACAGTGATCAAAGATGAAACCCTTCAGTTCCTATAGGATTCAAGAGAATTTGACTTTGCATCCAGCCATTGTGTAATTCAATGGCAAACAAATAAAACCCCAAAACATAAACCCATTGTGATGTGAAGAGTTAAAGCATAGAGTTGAGACAATTAAGATGTTGAAACAATGTCAATTTGAACCCTTTCTGCCCTCAATAGTCAACTAGCCTGGTCCCTATGCAGCACAATTTTCAATAGCCAAATTTGCAGAACAAGACTTGGCAACAACACATTACAGAAAGTGGCTTGAGAAGGCCTTTTTTCTCTTCTTTTTTGCCATATTTCTGCATGGTACAATTCACCATCTCACTAGCATCATTAAGTATTTGAAATGGAGGCCTTGCTTCACAATGTCATGTACACAGTGCTCATTTTTCACCCACCACATGTTGCCAGGCAGGCATCATGATGACATGGCACATTTTGAAAGGGAACATTGGAACCAGCCTTAGATTGAATCATTGGTCCATCTATCTCAGTGGCCCTGTTCAGAAGACACCTTAAACCATGGCTTTAACCATGGTGAATAAGGCTTAAGGTGTCTTTTGAACACAGCCCAGCTTTCTGGCTTAAACACCATGGTTAAAGCTGTGGTTTAAGGTGTCTTCTGAATGGGGCCATAGTTATCTAAACTAACAGGGTTGCACAGGGAGATGACTGGGAATCCAGACCCCACTGGGGATGAGGGATGTACAGATTTTGTTTGATCTGCTCCATAGGTGTTTCACGGATTGTCAGGTATCTTTCGTTCCATTGTCCATTCATTGGTGGAATTGGATTCCCCCCCCACACACACACACACACTTTGGAAAAATACATTTAAAAAGACAGCTGCAATTTACATCATGTTCACTGGCATCCATCATTTTGCATATTTTTCTTAGCTCAGCGTACACTCAATTAACAGAAAAGAGTGCTACACAAGGTATGTCTACACCTAAGGGTGTAGAGGGAGGGAGGGGGATGATCGTGGATTTACCTGCTTCCGTGATCCTCCCCAGAAGTCTATATTACCACACAACGTCCCGGAACAAATGCGGGCACCATTTTTTTTCAAGGAAGAGGAGCTGCACAGCCCCAATCCACTGGAAAATGTAAGTTTTTTTTTAAAAAAAACCGCACACTCCCAACTCCCTCCCCCTGCCATCCTGGGGGTGGCAAAATTGCCTTCCCCCCCATGGGCACTCCACCCTCTGAAGTGGGGAAGAATGCATGATCTACAAATGAGAAATAACTGAGAAGCCATTAAAGCATCATTAAAAGGCTGCCAGTACCAAAGGCAGGAGCTAATATCATGCTGTGTGTGTGTTGTGGAGGGTGGCCCTCTAGCTATGCCAGGGTTGAAAGAGCTAACGGGGGGGGGGGGGGGGGTGTACCTGGATATCAGAATTAAAGCCAGTGAAAAACGAATGCTTGGAAAAGATTGAACTCGTCAGATGACAAGCATTTTAGAATCCCCACATCCTCAAGTTTCTAGGGTGTTTTTTTAAAAAAAATAGAACAAGCCTTTAGCCTTCGCTGTTGCCAAGATGGTCTTGAAAATGTGGTGGTAGCTTCTGTCCTTTCTTTTCATTTCTGAACTTACGTGTTCTGCCTGATGCCACCTACAGATTATCTTTTGTTGTTATTTGTACCTCTCCATAGCTCTTTTTCGTTTCATTTCTGTTTTCGCTGTGTCTTTGAGCCTCTTTGTTGGTTCAGCTAAGAGCCCATGGAACTGCTCAGGCAGTGTTCAGGCTGAAACAGAAACAAGACGAACCCTTTGAAGCTTCTCTCCACACGCACAACCGCATCATACAATCAGACCATCAGATGGATTACAGTGAGGAATGTTCTTTTCTCTACTGCTGAGAGGCAACGTGGTACACTCAACCTGTGTCAATCTTTGAGCTCATCTCTTTGTTTGAAAATACACATTAGGGAAATACCTTTATTAGACCGATTCAAAGGACACAAAATAACGTGCAAACTTCTCCAGAACTTTTCATCAGGCTTAGAAAGTAAGACAAGAAGGGGGGGGGGTGGAGAGAGAGACGCTGGCTGATTCTGAAGCCATGGCGTCTGCTTTTGGTCACAGTCTAAAGATGGGATGTAGAAAGAGGTTGACGACATTCAAATTAGGATTTAGTACAGGAGTGAGTGACATGCAGCTAGGGATGTTTGAGAAACCTGCAATGGAATCAAATTAGTTTGGTTTTCTATTAATTTGGTCCAGGAGTCCACAGTGGACTGACTTTTTCCAAGTTGCATGGATTCCGTGGATTTGCAGACAATTTTTTTCACTTTCCAGAATTTTATGAAATTTTAGTTGTAGAATAACACATAAGAGAACAATATAAAAGAACTCTGCCCCACACTGTGCATTTCCTCCATACAATAAAGCCTGAAAATCTGTGGAGGGGATTTACACGTTTTGCAAATTGCACATGCATGTTTTTGCTAGTGTGAATTTGTAGAAATGCAAATTTGTGCAAATTCAGGAAATTGGGGGAAGAAAGCCCAATTCCATCCATGAGTAGGTGATGGAACGAAAGGCACCTGAGTATCTGCGAGGCGCAGATGGAATAGATTTTGCAAAGTCTATGCATACCTTCACGCAACCCCCACTGCTCCTGTCACCCCCAAAGGGTCATGGGAGGGGATTAAAATGTAGCAAAAATGATTCAAAAATGTAAAACAAGCTATTTTTTCTTTAGTAAGCTTCCATAACAGTTTTTCACCACATTTTGGTGGCAAAATATGTGTGTTTTTAAATCCCCCCCCCCGTAGTGGGGTGAGGCCCATTGGGGGAGAGGTTCCTGGGGGTAATTGCCCCCCAAAGTTGCCAACCCCTGATCTAAGAAGTGCTGTGCCAGTTTCTGGTCACAACAAGGCCTGTCCCTGGGGCTGGTGGGATGAAGAAACAAACAATGGTCAGTCCCCTCCATCTTGCCTCCATTTTTATTTGAGGAAGAGCATAATCCTATGAGTTTTTAGACTAAACAATGGAGCCTCCAATCTCAGAGGTTCCGTCCACCCAAAGCCCTGCCAAGCTCTTGCCAGCAGGGCAGGAGAAACAGAGGAGGCAATTTTTGCCTCTCCATCCTACTGGAAAATATTTTTGTTAGATGGCCTCAGAGCCTGTCTACCCCTCTCTACCCCCATGGAGGAACAGGGGGCGGGAGGCCATTGGATCCAGCACGTCCATGGTCTTTACCCTCCCCTCACTCACCAGCACAGTCCTGACTCTCTGCTTTCTCCTCCTTCCTGAGGTCGGGTTTCTGAACTTGGGAGAGGGAGCCACCGCAGTGCTTTCTACAGTGGTTGGGTAGGGTAGGTAGGGATACACACATGGATCTCTTCAGAGGATGGAGCCCTGTCTCCATGCTCGGGGGGGGGGATTCATTGCTATGTAAGGCTCCTGGGAAGCTAGTCTTCGGGAGAAAGTGTTCTTCATCTCATTCTCCCCCCCATCCTCTCTTCTTTCATTCATTTGTGTATGCATACATATCCTATCACACAGTCCCAAGGTGATCATTGAAGCTGACTCACCGTGTGAAGAACTACTCGACAGTTCAAAAAGAGTGCCTCACAATTGTGTGGGCGTTAAACAAGTGAAGACCCTATGTTTGGGGTCAGAAGTCCGTTGTGATGACCGTTCACTGAGCATTGATCTGACTGGAGACCACGCACAACCGCAACACCATGCTGCAGAGGTGGTCTTAGATACTACAAGAGTTCAGGTCGAGTACCAGTACCTGAGAGGCAAAGCTCACGTGATTGCAGATTGACTTTCCAGATGCAGCTGAGATGAGATCAGCGACACCAACACTCCCGAGTGAGAAAGAAGAAGAAAATACAGTTTTCCAAAGTGTTCCGGTGAGGCAAGGACTTTGTGTATGCCCAAGAACACATGCATTGAACTTTGAACTCTGTGCATGCCCCAGAGCACAAACTTGAGAACACTGAACTTTGCATATGCTCAAAGACACATTCCCTTAGACTTTGGATGCTGCGTATGCCACTAAAGAGACATACTCCGCTTCATTTTAAAGGGGGGGAATGTGATGTTCTACTGTTTGTAGTTGTAAATATATTGCAAAGTTTATTGTTTGTGATATGCATTTGTTTATATCTTTAAAAAAAAAAAGAATAATAACAGGTAAAGTAAATAACTAAGCCAAAATGTACTTACTGTTTGTAGTTAAAGGTCTAGGTAAGTATGGAGTGCCTGGATTGGCTGGCTGTGTGCCTGAATGGAAAGTGAGTGCTGATTGGCTAGTTGTTTGGAGTGCCTGGATTAGCTGGCTGTGTAAGAGTGGGAGGAGCTAGAGAGCGAGTGGAGTGTATATATGTGTCTGACAGAGAGAGCTGACAAGGTTGATTGGGGGGAGATTTGAGGGGGATTTTTGAGAGAGGCGTTGAAAGAGTTTTGAGAGAATTGAGAGATTGAGATAAACTTTTAGATCATAGATTAAATAAGGAACAGTTTGTTGAAGTATAAGAGTTTTGACATAAACCATTAAGCATTGAAACCTTGTAACTGATACGCAATTGAACTGAAGTAACCATTAAGTTTGTTGACACGCAATTTCTTATGAATAAATTCTTGTTAATTCTATCTACTGGTGTGGTCTGTGTGTGTACCTGAGAAGGTACTGGTGGCAGCGGAACAAAAACGTTATCTAGAGGCCAGGTTGCTGAGCTGTGGTGCTGTGGGGCCTAAATAGTAAAGGCGAGACGGGGCAGCAGCAGCAAGTGGTCGAGGTTAACCTCACAATCATTAGTAGCGGTGATTTAGGAATAGCATTCAGAAAGGAGAGGGGAGCACCCAGTGTTACACAACCTGAAATTGAAAGCTTAGATGTTATTAAAGCCAAGTTCCCCAAGTGCTGAATGGGTGTTAAATGAATTAACTGCTCAATTAACAGTCCCTTTCTTCACCTTTACATTTCTGAAGGAAATGAAAGGTAGAAACTCTGGAATAAGGATGCTTTTGATTGCTTTCCAAAGTTAGATGTACCTTCAAACCAGACTTGCTAAAGGGAACATATTTATGTTTAACAGAAAAGCCATGAGAAGCTCAAGATTCCTTAAAAAACCAACCATGGATACTTACAAACAATGCATAATATATTACTAGTATTTGTAATTTCCAAAGCACTTTTCACTACACAAAAAGGCTTTTTACATGCCTCATAAAATTTAGCTTGCATTGTTCAAGTATCAATATGCTCCTGGCTGCTACAAAAGCCTCTACCCTCCCCCATTCTTCTATTCAAGGATTGTCCCAGATTTTGCAACAGAATTTCATCTCTTGATAAATTTGAAGTAAATGATGGGCCCATCCTCAAGCACATTAAATGAGTCATTGCTGGATTTTGCTTAAAGCAAAATACAGGAAGGGATGTAGTTCAATGGTAGAAAGAGAGAGAGAGTTCGATTAGAGAGAGAGAGCGATGTAGTTAGATAGGGTTGAGACACCTGATTGGGTCCAGGGGTCTGGCAGAATCCCCCATGGCTGTCCCTGCCCCTCAGACCCAGCTCGCTGACACATGGCACATTTGCCAGCCTGCTCTGAGCACCCCACAGCTCAGAGACAGCCAGGCAGCCACCAGCCCACATCCAGAGCCTCCATTGTGTGCAACAATGGCAGCTCTGGAAGTTGCATATTTCCAAAGTTGCATAAATGGTAGTCGTAAAAGCCCTGTTAATGCAACATTACAGGTGTGAATGCTCTATTGTTGCGCACAATGGAGGCTCTGGACGAGGGCTGCTGGCCCCATGGCTACATCGGGTGCTTGCCAGACTGCGAAGGAGCTTGCGTCACACCATGAGTGGGGGCGGGGGGCTGCAGCAACTTGGTGGGCACCTACCAAAGCCAGACGCAGGTGAGTCCATCCATTTCTAGATATAGGAAAGATTGTAGCTCAGGGAGAAAGGGGGGGGGGTCAAAGAGCCAGTCCAAGATATTTTGCTGGCTGATGCAGAGAACAAGATGGCTCCTGCTCCCATTCTATGCACAAAAGTCATCTGGACTAGCAGTTGAACCTTTCATCATTGGTGATGGGATAGTGCCCTCCACCACACTAAAAGGCATCAAGTTAACATAGACCAGTTCTCATGGCACTCTGCTCGTTCCTCCATTGCTTTGCTGCTATCTCCCAGCATCTGCTGCTTGAGGCAACTGCTTTACTCTGCCAAATAATAGGGCCAGTCCTGGCCATAGTTCAGTGTCAGAGGACCTATTTTTTCATGCAGAAGCTCCCAGGTTCAATCCCTGGCTTCCCCAGGTATAGTTGGAAAAGACCCTTGTCTGAAACCTTGAAGAACCGCTGCGAGTCAGTGTCTTTCAGGTGTGTAGGACCTCAGGCCTAGGGACCAAACCCAGCCCAATAAATCTGGTAAAGCCATGTCCTCTGGCCTGAATGTTCCTGAGATAACATGATAGGAAAGGAGGAAAATAAAGCTCATTTCAGAGTCCTCCTCTGAACCAGAGAAGTGGAGGGAACATCAAGGCCAAACAAGATGACAAGCCTCTACCTCTTGTCTTGTGTCTTGTCTTTTTCATTCCTTGGGAGAAGGTTCTTAAAACTTAGGCCAGGCCTACTCCAAGCAGTATATAGCGGTATGGAAGTGGTATGAAAGCGGTATATAAAAGGCAAGAGCCATGCTACTGCTTTATAGTGGTATTGAAGTGCACTGACAACTCTTGGGGCCCATTGGCACATACCATATACTAGGGGTGTGCATGCCAAAAGATATCATCATTTATCGTTATTGTCATTTCAGACCCCCCCCAAAATCGTCTTCATTCATATCGTAGGTGAACCGTATTGTCTTCACAATAATTATCATGAGAAAACAATATTTTTTGCAGCCCTCTTTTTAAAGAAAAAAATGCTTATAACTTCTGTATTTTAAAAGTTAGAGTCTTGAAACTTGATCACAGTGCTTATGGGGTATGCCTAAGTATGTGTATGAAATTTGAGATCGATCCCTCCAACCCTCGGTTTTATAAGAATTTTTAAAAGATCGTTTCAGTTCTGACAGTTCAGAATGACAGCTCCAAAGATCTGGTCCAACGCACTTTTATTATGTTCAGCTGAGCAGGTGCACTCTAGCAAGCTGCCAGCTCACCAGAGTCACACCTAGGAGCATGCAAGCCCCCCCCTTTTATACTATACAGCATAAGATCTACATCATTGCTTTATACAGCGCAAGCGCAAGCAAAACCCCATGCATTCCAACGAGAGAGTCTCTGCCCTTTGACACACTGTTGAAAGCTACTGCGCATGTTTCAATTGTTACTAGGGTAGATTCTGTAGCTTCTGATAAGGTGCGCTGACAGCCTTGCATTACAACAAATGTTACAACCAGATGAAACCAGGCTTGTGGCAAGGCCTTCTGCATACGCACTTTGAATTTTCCTTCACCCTTGAGCAAGGTTCCCAGCATTCTGTATGTGTAAGCAAAGATGGCTATGCTTTGGCTATCATAAGCACTGTGACCAAGTTTCAAGCCTCTAACTTTTAAAATACAGAAGTTATAGGTATATTTATATGGCAGTCCGATAAAATGATAAAATCGCCTGAACATTATCATCTCCGATGATTATCGTAGGTTTTTCTATCGTATTGTCATCGTTAAACACATGCACGATAACGACCTTATCGTATTGTTATCGTACATTTTAACGATATGATACACATCCCTACCATATACCGCTATATCCTGCTTGGTGTAGATAGGGATAAATGCCAAGTTCTACACCTAGGAAAAAGAAACCAAATGCACAGCAACAAGATGGGGGATACTTGGCTCAGCAATACGACAAGTGAGAAGGATCTTGGAATTGTTGTAGTTCACAAGCTGAATAGGAGCCAACAGTGTGATGTGGCTGCAAAAAAAACAAATGCTCTTTTGGGCTGCATTAATAGAAGTATAGCTTCCAAATCGTGCGAGGTACTGATTCCCCTCTATTCAACATTGGTTAGGCCCCATCTTGACTATTGCGTCCAGTTCTGGGAACCACACTTCAAGAAGGATGCAGACAAGCTGGAGCATGTTCTGAGGAGGGCAACAAGGATGATCAGGGGTCTTGAAACAAAGCCCTATGAGGAGAGACTGAAAGATCTCGGCATGTTTAGCCTGGAGAAGAGAAGATTGAGAGGAGATATGATAGCAATCTTCAAATATTTGAAAGGTTGTCACATGGAGGGGGGGCAGGATCTCTTCTTGATCAACCCAGAGTGGAGGACATGGAATAATGGGCTTAAGTTACAGGAAGCCAGATTCCGGCAGGACTTCAGGAAAAACTTCCTGACTGTTAAAGCAGTGTGACAATTGAACTAATTAGCTAGGGAGGTCATGGGCTCTCCCACACTAGAGGCCTTCAAGAGGCAGCTGGACAACCATCTGTTAGGGATGCTTTAAGGTGGATTCCTGCACTGAGCAGGGGGTTGGACTTGATGACCTTATCGGCCCCTTCCAACTCTACCATTCTATGATTCTATGAGGCTTCATATCCCCTTTCCCTGTTGGTATACCTCATGTTCATTTATTTATTTATTTATTTATTTTATTACATTTGTATACCGCCCCATGGCCGAAGCTCTCTGGGTGGTTTACATAAGATTAAAACAATTAGAAACAATATACAAAAATTAAAACAGCAAAAACATACAATATACACATGATATACACATACATTTAAAACCACTGTAATAACTTTAAAAAGCTATAAACCTAAAAACAAAAACCTAGGCTCATCAGATTTTGCTAAATGCTTGAGAGTAGAGGAAAGTCTTGACCTGGCACCGAAAAGATAACAATGTTGGCGCCAGGCGGGCCTCATCAGGGAGATTGTTCCTCAATTGGGGGGCCACCACAGATAAGGCCCTCTCCCTTGTTGCCGACCTCTGAGCTTCCCTCGGAATAGATATTGAACGTAGTGTTTGGGTAAGTTCATTTCGGGAAAGGCGTTCCGGCAGGTATTGTGGTCCCAAGCCGTGTAAGGCTTTATAGGTTAAACCAGCACCTTGACTCTGGCTCAGAAACATACAGGCAGCCAATGCAAGTGGGCCAGAGTAGGTCTTATATGCTCGAACCTTCTGATCCCAGTTATCAATCTGGCTGCTGCATTTTGCACAAGCTGCAGCTTCCGAAACACATAGAGTGCATTGCAGTAATCTAACTTGGAGGTTACCAGAGCATGGACAACTGATGCCAGGTTATCCCTGTCCAGATAGGGGTGTAGCTGGGCCACCAACCGAAGTTGGTAGAAGGCACTCCGTGCCACTGAGGCCACCTGAGCCTCAAGTGACAGAGATGGTTCTAGGAGAACCCCAAGCTACGAACCTGCTCCTTCAAGGGGAGTGCAACCCCATCCAGAACAGGTTGAAGATCCTCCATCCGGTCAGCAGGACCACCCACTAACAGCGTCTCAGTCTTGTCTGGATTGAGTTTCAGTTTATTAGCCCTCATCCAGTCCATTGTCGCAGCCAGGCACTGGTTCAGCACATCCACAGCCTTAGGCATGCTCATGTGGTCAACGTTTGAGAGGCCCCTGGGGCAGAACCACCACTGCACAATGAGTTTCAGATGTTTATTTTTTATCTTAAAACCATCTCGGTGGTTTTGTGACACCCTCTGTGTTGGGAGGGCTTCTGCTTCCTTTAATGTGATTAATAGCTTCTTTCTGGGAAGGAAGGAAGGAAGATGGAGTTGAGTTTTATGAATATTTTCTCACAATTATTTCCCCAAGAGTATTGCAGTAAATGAGCAATTCACTCAATGTTGCTTTTTCCTCCCTTGATGAAGTTTTGTCAATGAGCCTGCCACGAAACGCAGCAGGGCAGCCAATTGAGAATGGCACGTTCCAAATGTCCCCCATCCTTGAGCCTTGCAACATCAGCAGAAATGCAGGCCGTGGATCCTAGAATCCGCCCAGGATGGATTGTCTCATTTAAATCTGAGCCGCATCAATAGAACTGCTATGTCATCTCCAACTGGCATTGACATATGGTTCATTTCTTCCAAGCCTTGAATAAAGCTGGAAAGGTTTTATTTTTATTTAATTTTTATTCATTCTTGGCTGCCTTTCTCAGGGAGATGTGACGATTTTCTTCATCGTAGCATGGGGTTCTGTCATCCAATGTTAATTGATTAAGCAAAGGGCTAAATTGAAATAAGTTTGCATATTACCAAAGTCAAAAGATAAGGACTTTTTTGAAGTTAGTAAAAGAAGGGTGTTGTTTCTTCTATGGATGAGATCAATTATAATAACTAAACATATGCCCCGACCCTGTGCATATTTTCATCGAAGTAATTTTCAAAGTATTCAGTTGAGCTTGTGCCTTCCGATAGGGCTGTCAGAGAAATCTGCAATGGATTCAAATGAAGACAGATTTCTATGAATCAGATCTGTGGATTCTGCCACAGATGAATATGGATTCCATGAACTTGTAAACCATTTTTTTAAAAAAATGTATGGAGGAATCTGCGCAAATATGCACTTGGGCAAGTACGCATGTGCAAGCAGGAGTGAAATTCTTATGAAAAAGCAAAATCTGCACATCCCTAAGCTCCGATAAGCATGAATAATATTAAAAGCGCACACTAGGGAGTAAGCTCCATGAACATAGTGGGAATTACCCCCCCCCAAAAAAAAACATTTATAGGATTGCACTGCAAACGTTAGAAGAAAAGTCTCATCATTAATATCTTCACCAGTTTTAGAATACAGGCACTTTAAGTATACCGAATATTAGGCTACAAACCTATGGCCTCCTACCTATGAGGAAGTTCCATTGAACTCAGTGGGACTTTGTTCTGAGTGGACGTATACAGGAGTGCACTGTTATTTGTTTCCTTATTTAGGCCATAAACCTATGGGACAGCTGTAAGCCTCTGAAACCAGAAACTTAAACAGCCATCTTTGCCTCCACGGCCCTCCCACTAGGCATTTCAGGTGGACCGACAATTTTGTCCATCTATTTCAGGCATTGGGGAGGGGGGGGAGAGGCCTCTAGATTTGGCTGATGCTGGCGCCTCCCCAGTCTCCTCCCTGCCCTGCCCTGCCCCACGCTTTTGCAACTTCACAGAAGCAGCTAGTGTGATTCTCTTTGCGACGGCTCCGGGGTGTGCGTGAGAGCCTTGGTAACTGCTGAGTCCGTGCGGTGTCTCCAACCTCGGATCCAAGAATCTGAACTATCCTATGACCTCCCAGGCGCTATCCAGGGGCCTTAGGATTGCTCTTTTAAAGTTTTAATGTTGGGAATTATCGAACTTTTCTGTCTAAACATGCATAGGGTTGCACCCGAAAATAATTTAGTTGGCTGGAAAAGATTTAAGGAGAATGATCGAAGCAGAACACCAGAGCAAAAATGGCTTTAAAAATTAAGAAGTTCAAAGCCCTTTTGCACAGCAAAAGATGCAGATTCAAAAGTTACACCAATACTTTGGTCTCTGTGGAGCCCTTTTATCTTCAATTGTCTGTAAAGATGGGTGAAACCTGCTTATCTTGATTTGGAATGGGATAGGCTGTTTGATCCTTTTAGAGGAATTCTCAGAAAAGCAGCTTTCATCATAATTATGGATGGGGTGAAATTCTAATGCAAGCCTACCTAATTTGCACTTCCTGAACCAATATATTAACTGAAAGTTAGTTATCTTCTGGTATTTGCACTTCTTTGAAACTTGTGATGCACTTGTTCAATGAAAACGTGTATATTACAGAAAAAATGCACATAAAATGCATATATGTAGGAAAACAATATACAAAATACATTATAGTCAGGCAACTAGCTTGCAAAAATGTATATGCTAGGCAAAATTATGTACAAAAATGAATAAAATCAGAGAAATGCGCAAATATATTCATAGACATTTTCATTCAGACTTTGTGTATATATGTGGGTGGGTATGTGAGTGGGTTGGGGTTTGTGAACTGATATGAAAATGTGAGGGAACAAACTTAATATTGGAAAAATGAGGGGGTTTCTAAATGAATCCACTGTGTCTACTTTTATTTTCATTGCAGAATTGAGATCTGAGCACAATATGAAGAGCACTTCCCTTCCTGCTTTTCTGCTGCATAAGCTCTAGATGGCGCTGTGGTATAGCAGACTAGTACAGTTACAAAGATGGGAAAGTTGTTTTCTTTCACTTCCACAAATAATACCACATTTTCCCTGCTCTAAGATAACTCATCAAAAATGTTGTTTAAAATCAGAAGTGAAACTGGTGAGTCACAATGTCATCCAAAGAACCTGTTATCAACTCTGAGTAGGGAATGATGAGCATACATTAAATGCCTCACGTTGAAAAGCTCTGAGAGAAGCTGAAATTAAGAGATTTGTCCATCTCTAATCATTGTGACAGGTGGGGAGCATCGGGTGCTGTTTGAGATTGCTGGAATTCTCTGAACATTGTCTACTCATGCTTTCTGAGTGTGGTTCATCTCATGCCCGATTCTTGTTTGCATATGAGCCAACAGTGTGATGTGGCTGCAAAAAAAGCATGTGCTATTTAGGGCTGCATTAATAGAAGTATAGCTTCCAAATCACACAAGGTACTGGCTCCCCTCTATTTGGCATTGGTTAGGCCTAATCTTGAGTATTGTATCCAGTTCTGAGCACCACACTTCAAGAAGGATGCAGACAAGCTGGAGGGGTTTCAGAGGAGGGCAACAAGGATGATCAGGGGTCTAGAAACAAAGCCCTATAAGGAGAGACTGAAAAAAATGGACATGTTTAGCCTGGAGAAGAGAAGCTTGAGGGGAGACATGACAGCACTCTTCACATACTTGAAAGGTTGTCACACAGAGGAGGGCCAGGATCTCTTCTCAATCAACCCAGAGTGCAGGACACGGAATAATGGGCTCAAGTTACAGGAAACCAGATTCCAGCTGAACTTCAGGAAAAACTTCCTGACTGTTAGAGCAATACGACAATGGAACCAATTGCTTAGGGAGGTCATGGGCTCTCCAACACTAGAGGCATTCAAGAGGCAGCTGCACAACCATCTGTCAGGTATGCTTTAGGATGGATTCCTGCATTGAGCAGGGGCGTTGGACTCGATGGCCTTTATAGGCCCCTTTCAACTCTACTATTCTGTGATTCTATGATTTGTAATCACTGCTCGCTCTGCATGAATGGGGAATTTGCACATATCCAGCAGCAATCAACCATAAAATTTGTACAAATTTCCCCCAATTTTTGAAAATTTCCTAATTTGCACAGCTTTCCTCCATAGACTAAAGTGAAGCTGATTCAGTCTACAGGGGAAAATTGTGCAAATTAGGAAATTCACACAAAATCAAACTGGGAAAGTTGCACAAATCAAACATAAACATATGTCCAGCAATTTGCAAACATTTTCAGTGGACAAAAATGAAATGCTCATATATGCCTAGGGGAGCGTATGGAAAAAAGACAGTGTGGATGCAAGGAAGCTGGGCATCTTACAGAAAGAGACACATTGCATGAGATCATTACTAGTAAGATCCAGACTATCCAGTCTGAAGTGTAGAAGGCAGGTTTGGTTTGCCATTTGGAGGTGAATGTGGAATTCTTTACATGGAAGTAGAGAGGTTCACACAGACAGCTCGCTGGAGTGAGTTCTAGATCTGCTTCATCCATGTGCTGGGGTCATGAATCAAGCCTGATCCTATCTATCTAGTCTTACATCTTCATCTACATAGCCCTGCACAAGGCTCAATTTCCAGACAGAGGCTCCTAGCCCTAGCAATAAATGGCATTGTACGGCTAGTCTGTCTTTTCTTCCTTATAATATATATTTTGCTGGTAAGAAGTGGTTGGAAAGCATGGGAAGGTTTGAAGATAACGTCATCTGAAGCCCCCATAAAATTAGGTGAATGAGGCAGTGCAATTGCATAATAAAAGCCCCATCTGGAAGCACACCTAGAGTTTTTCTACGTGAAGCATTTATTGTGCGCTCGTCATTCCTTACTCATGGTTGTTTGTGGTTTCTTTAGATGACGTCATGTCCCTCCATTTTTTTTTTCTTTTCTTTAAGAGCAGTATTGTGAGTGGTTTTAGAGTGGGGAAAATAAAATATTATTTGTGAAAGTGAAAGAAAACATAGTTTCCTGGTTGTGTGATTGTGTTATTCCACAGTGCCACCTAGAGGATAAGCAGCAGAAAAGCAGGAAAGGAAATGCTGTTTGTTTAAAGCTCAGTTCTCAATTCTGCAATGAAACTGAAAGTTATACAGCAGATTAATAGCCTCTTGTAGTAAATCTCTTGGTCATACTAGAGAGTGATGAAATTCTTGTTATTGGCCTTTAGATAGGGATGGGAAATTTGTTGCCCTCCAAATGTTGTTGGGCTGCAAACCCCACCACCCCCAGGCAGCATGGCCAATGGCCAGGGATGATGGGGGTTGTAGTTCAACAACACCTGGAGGGGAACAGGTTCCTCAGTCCTGTTTTAGATAGACAAATGGGATCTGAAGCAAAATGTTGTCATGTGGAATGCTCCAATTCAGAGTTCCAGGAAGCCAGCTAGCCATGCCCTCTTCCAATATACTCCATTGTTCTTTATCAGTGGAGGCTGGTGGCTCTCATGACAGTGGGGCAGTGGGTTTCCCAGCCAGAACTCTAAATGACCTATCCAAGATGCTGTCTTTAACTCCACTTCACCATCCTATTGACATGGGAGCCACAAGTCTCCACTCCGCTTCCTCCTCCTTCTCCATTGTTTCTGGTCCCCTGCCCACATTTCATGGGCTGCTGAGCATGCTCAGTCCTAATTGAGCTATTTTAGGCCCCTCCCTTTGGTTTTGGGTTTCCTCCTCTAAAGATGTTTTAATTAGGGATGTGCACGGACCCCCCGGATCGGATCGGGACCCGGATTGGGACCTCCAATTTTGTCATGGATCGGTTCAGACAAAATCGGAGGCCCCCCGGACTGGATCGAGTCCGATCCCAATCCAAAAATCGTAAATTTTTGGATCGGCCGCCATTTTTTTCCCCATAGACTTGCATTGCACTGCAAGTCTATGAGGAAAAAATGGCGGCGGGTGGGTGAGGGGGGCCTAACTCCCTCCCCCCCCCGGGGCCGTCTGCTGTGGATGGCCCCGGCAGGTAAGCCCCCTCCCCCGCGCTCCCTACCCCCCCTGGGGCCATCCGCTTCCATCTGCTGGCGCCCGCGGGCGCCCGCGGATAGAAGCGGACGTCTCCGGGGGGGGTAAGCCCCCTTCCCCGCCACTGCTTACCTGTTAGGGCCGTTCGCTCCCGTCCGGCGCTGGCGGCTACCGCCAGCCGGCTTTGCGGCTTACTCTAGAGTAGTGCGCTGGGTGAACACCCGGCGCGCCACCCTGGAGCAGGCCGCGGAGCCCGCTGGTAGTAGCTGCCGGCGCCAGACGGGAGCGGACGGGCCGGAAAGGTAAGGGGCCCCCTCCTCCCCTCCACGCGCCCCCTGCTTACCTTCCTGGCCCGTCCGCTCCCGTCCGGCGCCGGCGGCTACTACCAGCGGGCTCCGCGGCCTGCTCTAGAGTAGCGCGCCGGGTGATGACATCACCCGGCGTGCCACCCTGGAGCAGGCCGCAGAGCCCGCTGGTAGTAGCCGCCGGCGCCGGACGGGAGCGGACAGGCCGGAAAGGTAAGGGGCCCCCTCCTCCCCTCCGCGCCCCCCCTGCTTACCTTCCTGGCCCGTCCGCTCCCGTCCGGCGCCGGCGGCTACTACCAGCGGGCTCCGCGGCCTGCTCTAGAGTAGCGCGCCGGGTGATGACATCACCCGGCGCGCCACCCTGGAGCAGGCCGCGGAGCCTGCTGGTAGTAGCCGCCGGCGCTGGACGGGAGCGGATGGGCCAGAAAGGTAAGCGCCCCCCTCCTCCCCCCCGCTGTCCACTTTCATCAGCGGGCGCCCGCTGGCACCCGCCAATGGAAGCACCGGTGGGCGCCGGTGGGCGCCCGCCGATCCGCCGATCCGCCAAACCGGTTCGGAGCCTTTTCGGACCAGTTCGGATTGGATCGGCCGATCCAGCTGTCGGATCGGAAATCGGATAATTTATCCGATTTCCCACTGGACCGGACTCGGATCGGGGATCGGGTCCGATCCAGTGCACATCCCTAGTTTTAATACTGCAAAACTTGGGGTTCATCCAAGCCTGCTGATACGTCCATCTTGTTCATGAGGAATGCTGTTTCGGGGTCATAAGGATTGCCTCTTCGGAAATGAGATTGCCATGAGTCTATAATTTCGACAAATAGATCACAAGCGAACTGTAAGGTAAGGCATTCCTTTTTTTTCTAAGTCAGAGATGAAGTATTGCAACTCATAGTTACAGGGAAGAAAGGCCTGAATTATTGGCTTGATGAATAATTATTTCCCCAGCTCCAGCAGCATCTCATTATTTAAGAGACTAATTAGGCTTGTGGTGTACCTCTATCCAGTGACATTCACACCCTGCTTTCCCTATTCAAATGCAAAAACATAAAAAAAAACACTTGCCCAGAATCCTTTTGCAAAATAAAACAGCATAATTTACCCCAAAGAAATGATATAAAGTGCCACATTTCCCTTTCTAGATGGATTATAAACTATCCCCTCTGGTGTTTGCCATCCACCTCCTTTCCCTCCCATGTACCATAATGCAAAGTGAGTGTGTTTCATCAAAGCCGGGAGCAACCTTCATTTGTTATGTCACATTAAAGCTCCTTTTGGGAATTATATGTAAATTGCTGCTGTTGAACACTCAATGGCAGAGAATCGCATATTAATTTTTGAGTGCAGCATGCGCTTTGGCCTCTAAAGTGAGCCCCAGCTGCCCCCCCTCCCACCGCATACATCCAAAATCTAATATGACGGACCACTACCTCCTAGGGTGGCTAGTGACGCATGACCGAACAAGTGGAATTGCATCACCCAAGAAAAGGACAAAAGAGGACACCACTTTGCATAAGATTTTCTCATGCGCGTGTATATATACAGCTACAAATTTTAAAATAATAATTCTAATTCAAGTAGAAATACAATATATCTCCACTATGGTTACCTGTGTTGATGGGCAACTTCAAGGTCACTGCTGTTTTCTTTCCTTTTGAGACTTTAAACCAGACTTTGACTGAGCAGCCAATCAAATAGAGGTCACCTTCAAATAGAGGACCATCCTTTGCCATCTCCCCAAAATAGAGGGCTGTTCTCTGTAAAAAAAAAAAAAAAAAAAAAAAAAGTAAGTCTCTTGGACATCCTCCCACCTCCTGTTGTACAAACCTACCCATTTGACATCAAGTGGGAAGGTCCTTCTCTTTGTCCCACCTATAGAGGAAACTCAGTTTGTTGGACAAGGGGACTGTTCACACAACATGCTAACCAACATTCAGAGGTTGAGCATGGGTTGTTTTGAACTATGGGTTGTTTATTTGAACTGTGGGTTAGTGTGTTGTCTGAACGCAGCCAAGATGGCTTATTTTCTTGAACAAGCCAGAACCCACAGTTTGTTATTGCATTGTTCAAAGTGGTTAACAAGCCACACTGCATGGTTAACAAACTACCTTAGCTGCATTTAGACAGCATGCTTAGGCTGACCATCTGAAAAGGAGAAGAGGGCTCATGTAACTTTAACAGTTGTAGAGAAAAGGGAATTTCAGCCAGTGTCATTTGTATGCAATTAGTTCCTGGTGAAATTCCCTCTTCATCACAACAGTTAAAGTTGCAGGGGCCCTGCCTTCTTTTGTATATGGTCACTCTAGTATAGTGCCTGCACCTTTAACTGTTGTGATGAGGAGGGAATTTCACCAGGAACTAATTGCATACAAATGACCCGGGCTGAAATTCCCTTTTCTCTACAACTGTTAAAGTTACATGAGCCCTGTCCTCCTTTTCAGATGGTCAGCCTAAGCATGCTAACCCACTATTCAACAAACAACCCACAGTTCAAAAGAACCCACACTTTACCACTGAGTGTGGGTTAGTGTGTTGAGTGAACAGTCTTCTTGTCCCAACAAACTGTGCTTCTGTTATAGGTGGGACACAGAGAAGGATGGGCTATGGATAGGCTATGGTGTGGGTTAGTATGTTGTGTGAACAGACCCAAGGCCTTCTCAGTGGCTGTAGTAACATTACAGGATATCATACTACATGAAGATCAATCTCTGGTTGTCTTCCACTGGTTAGTGAAGGTATTATCATTATTATCTCTGATGGCAGTTTTTCTAGACGGACATGATGGGTTTTGCCATGTTACGCTTTTTACTGATTCAGGAATTTCCGGACTATTGAGCATGTTTGAGTGTGACTGGATGTTGCTTTCTGGATGTTGGTGTGGATGTATTTTGGTTGGCCCAGTTTCTGAAGTATAGTTTTTTGATGAGATGCTGATGACTGATATGACTAATGGAGTAATGTAGTACCTATGAGATGTAGGACATGATTTCCTAAGGAGATTACATTACATTACCCTGTGTTAAATTCCAACTCAGCAGCCCTGTTCAGACATTCACCTGAATGTATGTGGTCTTAAAGTGGGCAAAAGGATGGTGTTGTGAGTTCTGGCCCCACCCCCTACATCTACTAACTTGACTGGCCCTGCCCCCTTCCATTCAGACCTGGAGCAATCCCTGAAAGAAAGTTCTACTCAAGTTTGCTTGAATGTGAGAAGAACCCTCCACCCATTGGGAACTCTTGGCATTCATAATGTTTATTGATGAAATCAATTTATTCAGGAAGAATTGGGGTGTTCCAATTAAATTAAAGTGGGCTGTTGATGTGAAGGCCTGGGGGGGGGGGGGGAAACAGAAAAAATCAGGGGGGGGGAATGGGTTTTTCTGGATTTTTCCAAAGCCTTTTTTTGGTTCCCCCCCCCATCAAAATGGAAAAATTGGGGGGGGGGGAAATGAAGAAAAAACAGATTATGGAATGTTTTATTTTAGCATGATGCATAAAATGTTTAAGACAAGGTGTTTATATATTTATTTATTTCTCCAAAAGATTTCTAAATACTATGTACAGTATCAGATTATTACAATTGTGCACCGAGGACAAGCAAGTCCTAGGTTGCAAACTGAGACTACAACTCTCAAATACAAGAGCAAGATGCATTTCTGCCTCTAGAGGGCACTGCCATTGAAGTAGAGACTGAAACTGATACCTATAGCTCAGAAAATGAGTCTGATTCCATTTCATGCATATTCATTGAATCTTGGTCCCCCTTTTTTCTCAGTTCTTTTTATGGGAATGGGTGCTTTATGTCTACTTGACACTGTGGAGGACTAGCAGAGACATAAATAATTGTCCTTGTTACTAATGTTATTGGTTTCTTCTGTTTGTTTTTTTTATTGTTTTTTGCCTGCTCCTCATAAACTGGCAAAACCAAAGAGGTTCCTTACAGTTCAGGTGTTCCTTACAGTCAAGAGCTTGTAGCTCCATATGTAAAAAAAAAAAAAAAAAGGTAAACATTTAAAAAAGTAAATTCAATTTGTAATAATTGCTTGACTGCACTATACGTTTAATATACCAAATGTGATAATTTTGTGCCAGACCAACTTGTACATAACTACATTTTATGTTCCTAAAGTAACAAAGTGACTTTCAATCTGTAAAAAGTGCTAATATTGCATTTTTCCAATTGTTTTTTAAAAAATCACTTTTTACTGAAAAAAACAGGAAAAACATGGATTTTTTCCATGGCTTCAAAATTTCCGGAAATTTGACATCTCTATTCTAGAGTGCACATTGAGTTCCCATAAAGGAAAAACCTAGACCCAACACAGGTTGCCATGTTGAGAGTGTGCCCTTGATTCTGCGGCAGCTGTAAAGAAGGCAAACTCCATGTTAGGCATTGTAAGAAAAGGAATTGAGAATAAAACTGCGAATATCATACTGCCTTTATACAAATCTATGGTGCGACCCCACTTAGAATACTGACCAGATCTACACCAAGCAGGATATAACACTTTAAAAACTGTTTGAAAATGGGATATGGAATGTGACCTGGGTCCCAACAGTTGTCAATACCATTATAAAGAGTTATAAAGCAGTAGTGTAGATCCTGCCACTGTGTACATTTCTGGTCACCACACCTAAAAAAAGATACTATAGAGCTGGAAAAAGGGCAGAAAGGAGTAACTAAAATGATTAAAGGACAGGTTTCAACAGCTGGGATTGTTTAGCTTGGAAAAAAGGAGGCTAAGGGAAGACATCATAGAGGTGTACAAAATTATGCATGGTGTAGAGATTGTGAATAGCAAGACATTTTTCTCTATCTCGCAAAGTATTAGAACCCACCCAGGGTCATCCCATGAAGCTGATTGATGGGAGATTCAGGACAAATAAAAGGAAGTACTTGTTCATACAGTGCATAGTTAAATTATGAAATTCAGTACCACAAGATGTTGTGAGGGCCACCAGTTTGGGTGGCTTTAAAAGGGGGGGTGGATAAATTCCTGGAGGAGAAGGCTATCAATGGCTACTAGCCCTGATAGTGATGTGCTACCTCCAGTGTCTGAGCCAATAAGCCAGTGTGCACCAGTCGCTGGGGAACATGGGTGGGAGGGTGCCGTTGCACCATGTCCTGCTTTGTTGGTCCCTGGTCGACAGCTGGTTGGCCACTATGTGAACAGAGTGATGGACTAGATGGACCCTCAGTCTGATCCAGCATGGCTCTTCTTATGTTCTTATGGCTCATAATCCTCTGCAATGCAGATATATTTCTGACAGATGAAGTGATATAAAAATAAATGGAGTCCCTGATGGCAGGATGTTTGAAAATGACTTGATCAAGGCTGCAATCCTATGTCAGAAAGCACACTGAATACTAAAAATGCCAGTGATGGTCATTGCATTCATGCTGAGATATAAGCTTTGGCGATAAGGATGTCGCGGGTGCCTAACTGGGTCTGGGAGTCTGATGGACTCCCCTGTTTCTGCCCCTCTGGATTCAGTGCCTGGCAGCTATCCGCCTTTGTCTGGAGCCTCTATCGTTTTGTACAATGGAGGCTTCAGAAATTATGTATTTCCTACCTTGCATGCCATGTAGGCCCCATTTATGCAAGATCAAAGGTGTGAATGGAGTATTCACACCTTTAATCTCACATAAATGGTGGCTTTATGGCCACCATTTATGCAAGGTAGGAAATACATAATTTCCAGAGCCTCCATTTGTGTGCAACACAGGAGGCTCCAGAAATTGCGCATTTCCCACATTGTGTAAAAGGTGGCCAAAAGGAATCTGGAAGGCTGGGTAAGGGGATATAGGGGTCCAAAGCCTATTTTCTGATTGGGAGAAATTAGTGTGATGTATTTCTGAGCCAATCTGCCATGAGCTTTGGGGACAAGCTCATTTTTAGAGTAAACATATAATGAATCAAGCTCTATATTGTGTTCAAAATACTGGAAGTGAACCTACAAGTTGCAGTAAACATCTGTAAGTTCAAAACCAACATAATGAAAGAATAGAAAATATGACAAGTTCAGCCTAATGTTATTCTGATGAAATTAATTGTTTGAAGCGGGATGGCCTGAAACAAATGGTGGTGGGATCTACCCCATGTAGAACAAAATATTCCCTGTTCAATTCCTCCCTGAGGCAGAATTTGGTGGCACCTTGGAGTTGAAATTCATGGTCAGAGTTTCAATTATGCCCTTTTGCTTTCAGATTTTAGAAATACAGGCACTACATTAATAATGAGAATGGAAGACAATTAATTTGTCTGCTAGCAAAGCTTGCCAAATTAGCAAGTTTGATCTGTATGTCACAGCAGTAAAGAGCAAGATGACCCAGGAAATAAATCTAATACAAAATGGCAGGTTTCCAGAGTTGACTTATCTAAGTGGAGCCACATTTCACGTTGAGTGATTAGCCACCTACTCAGCAGAAATTGCTTTAGGTTTCGCTGACCTTGGCAGCATTACTGGGGTTATATTTGCATACTTATTTACATGCATGACTGTAGCCTAAATTTTCTGGCATATTAAACACAAAGAGGCCTCACTTCCTTATCTTCATGCCTGAGTGTCTTCTTTACATCATATATTTCTTGAAATGAAAACAGCAGGTTGCATCAATATTTCAATTCTCAAAATCCTCCTTCAGTAAGAGTAGGTGAAGCCCAAAATTTGTTGTATTTCAGAACTCCAGTGCCATGGTAGAATTTGTAATCCTGTCAGAATCAGGCTTATTCTCCCTAATGCGAAGGAAGGGATTGGGGGGGGGGGGTGAATCGGGCTCAGAAGAAGAAGAAGAAGAAGAAGAAGAAGAAGAAGAAGAAGAAGAAGAAGAAGAAGAGCCAAGACAGGAAGCAAGGGAGGAGATTCTCCAAGAGTCTTCAGGAGTCAAGGATGAATCTTCCCAGGAGCTTATCAGACTGGATGTTGAAGGCTGAGAAACCATTCCCTCCCCCACCCCTGGAAATTCAGTCTCTGTCAGAGGGGAGCGGATATGATAATTGACAGATCCCAGAGTCTACTGCAGGGACTCTGTGAGGGGAGTTGAGAGGAGGTGGGAGGCAGTCCCTTGGGGGTATCCACTCACTAGAGGCTTCTCCAAAAAGACCCTCCCTGAGGCAAAGTGCCTGTTGGTCTGTGGGGAAAACTGACCAGTTTTAGTTGAAGTCTAGCTAATTAAGCTTAGAGCATAGCTCCTAGCATTCTCACTCCCATCAGATGTCAAGAGATGTTTAGTTGTTGAATAAAGCTTTGTAGATTACCTAGTAGACCTCTTTATTGTCTCACATCTCAGTGGGAGGGCTTAGAATCACGACAGATCCAATGGAAGTAGAGTTAGACCTGGGTTTGAGCTACCAGAGTACAAGTGTCACTTCAACCATTGACCCATTGGATGGTCCCGGATTAGTCACAATGCTCAGCCTCAATGGCTCATCTGCAAAGTGGGGATAATAGCATCTACTTTTTTCTGAAATACTACTACTAATAAGAATAAGAATAATAATTGTAGCAGATGGCATAAGCTACAAAGAGCTTTGCTGCAACTATTGAAAAGTGGCATACTTTGATCTGTTTTGTAGAGCCCACTCAGTTGGAGTCAATACAGAATACCTTTATATGCATCTTACTGGGACTGCCACCAGGAACGCCTACAGTCTATCTGCGAGCAGAAGTAGGGGTAATGCCAGTTTTATATTTTATTTGTTATTATGTCTTAAAATTGAAATATTCTGTACATGAATTGGTTAAACTGTGTATAGCAAAGCAGGCACATTCACCATCTCATAACACCTGGATAGCTAAAAGTAAATTTTTACTGCAGAAATATGGACTCGAGGCAGATGCCCTTCTTGCCCCTGGGATCTATTCTAGCAGACATAAAATCAAAGTGCATCGCCGAGAGCTATTTGCAAAAAAGGACATGGAGGCTATCTGCTTCTCCAGATTTTCTAATACCTACCCTTTTTTTAAAATGGCACCACAGGATAGAGCAATATTTGTCTGAACTAAATCCATCTCTTCACAGGGCATTCACTGTCCTGCATTGCCAGACAATGAAATCCACCTTTTTGGAGGGCAGATTCAAGGAAATCCCTATAGACCAGTGCCTATGCATCTGTAGCAGCCAATGGGTAGAAGGCACCATACACTATATCTTACATTGTAAATTGTATGAAACACCTAGGGAAAAATATCTAGAGAAGCTCTTAAAGGTGAGTCCTACCATCAGTGATAGGGATAAGGTCAAATATCTACTGACCGGTACAGACAGGTTTGTAACATTTAACAAAGCCAAATTTACTGTGAAGGCTGCCCAGCTTAGACAAACTCATGTGACCTGCCTTGAGATGTAAGGTTTTAGTTGTATGTGCATGTATGTTTTGACATTTTATAATACATGTCACATTTTTATATTCTGTGTAGAACTTTTGTGTACTTGCTTGGCTAAAACCTGTATTTGGTTGCCTTCAATAAATTGTTGTTGTTGTTGTAACTACACAACAGCCCGAGAAATCTACAAAGTCATCTAGCATTTCTATTTTTTTTCTTAGCTAAACTGTACCACTTTAGTTTGCTGATGGGGATCAAATATTTAAATACATTCTCACATAAAAACCCTACTGCCTTGTCAAAACAGAACAACCCTAGAAGATATCAGGGAGAAAAGGGGTTGATGGTGTGTGTCTGCTTTTATTTCTAGAGCATCACTGTTCTTTCAGCGAAGGGGATTGCTGCTCTTTCAGAGGAAACTTTGCACCCCCTGAAATGTCATCACTTGCTGCAGAAAAACAAAAACCTAAATGCAATCCATATGAAAAATTCAACACACTACTGGGGGGTGGGGAACAACACTCCTCTGCTTCTATTGTCTCCTTTCAACAACTTATGCCCTCTTATATTCAAGGTCAATAGAAAGATATTGTAGCATTCCTCAAATGAAATGGTATTTTAGATCAAGCAGCTTGGCTCAAGACGCTATCATGGGAAACATGGTGCTGACATTTCCTCTTTTATTAAGTGTAAAGGCTCCTGCTGGGAGACGACATTCCAAAGAGAGACACGGCCACCGTGTTATCTTCATGCTTCTGCAAGCCAGCCTGCCTTAGGCCCAGTTCAAATGTGAACCTTTTAATATGCCATCACATGAACAGAAGACTCCACCAGCCCTTAGAGGCTGCTATTTGAAAGTGGAACATCTAACAGAAAACACAAGACATGACTTCATTGTCCTCTCTTACAAGCATCCCTCTTTGAAATGGGGTAACTCCAGGCATGGTGACATCATGCAGTGTCCCTTACTTGACATTTCTGGGGAGACACAGAGAGGAGATGAGTGGCTGTTGTGCTGGATGACAGCCACCTGACATCTACCTTAACTCTCAGGTAAGCTCTACAATCTGCTTTGCAAGGAGAGAACCGTTGCTGTCCTATTTCGAGGTCGGCAACTGCCCTGGTCAAGGCTCAGGTGTAAACAAATGGAGAAGCCAGTCCAGTCCAAGGTCACACACAGGAATCCGAATAGATTAGTAGGAGAAGGCAGGTGTGAGATCAACAGCGGTCCAGAGGTCTATCCACAGAAGTCAGTTATGCCAAGCAACGAAGCCAGTCAAGGGGTGTCCAGAAGGGTGGTTCAGGTGGGTCGTCAAGAATCCAGGAGTCAGCAAGGTCCAGAGAAGCAAGGTGACACACTGCGGTTAACTCTAAGTTGACTGCAGCAAAGATCTGGTTCTGGCTGTGCCGATTTATAGTGGTTGTCAATCAGCATAGTTGGCTAATTAGGTCAGTGTTTTGTTTTTAAGGGAGGCCCCAATCTGTGGCTCTTCTTGCTTCTCTGCTGCTCATGTTTGAGCCTACACTGTTGGAGGGATGAATCATCTCCGGTTCTACCTGCTGCATTTGGTGAGTCCATGAATGACACCGGAGGGGCCAGGCTGCTCTTCTAATGGTTCCAGGGGAATGCTGGCAGCTAGAGCCCCCAGCTCTCCACCTGGTTCCAGCTGAGGCCCACTATGCTGGCTCTCTCCCTCCTCTTCCTAATTTCATGAATCCTCCTCCAGGTAGGCCATGACAATTGCTACCTCTGGGCAATAGCCAATGAGATCTATTGCTGCTGGGCCCTGTTACAGAAATGAGCATTTCCATTCATTTGGGGACTTGCCCCCAGAAGCATGAGATCTGCTTGTGCAAGCTTGTGCCACAGAATGGGTGGACTGGACGCTCATAGCACAGAAGAAGCAGTAGCCCCTTCTTGTAGGCGAGCAGTGTTGTCTACTGCCCTTTGCACCCTAGTTATTCCCTGGTCCTTAAATTAGTCTTGCTTTTCTCTCATCAGATTCAGTGAACTAGGAAGCCATGGCTTGGCTGTTTACTTGCCTTCTTCAGCTAGTTCAGCTCCTCATCCTATAAAGCAAGGGTGTAGAACATCCTTCAGCCAAAGGGCCAACTTCAATTTCAGAGAAGCTCTGGTTGGCCACTTCCCAGATGGGAGTAGGGCCAAATGCTAAAGGAGAAGGTCCACCATATTTTATCTTAAAACTTCTACTGCCAGTAACTACGCCTTAGGAAAGGCATTTTTAACCTTTCACAACAGGGAAAGTGGCTCAAGGTCAGGCTGAGTCATTTTCTGCTTTGCCTTTCCCCAGATTTGGACCCAGCTTGTTCAGGCTGAAGTTCTTTTCTCTTCCCAACACACCCGATCCATCTCATTTCTAGCTCAACCCATGGATCTTGCACCCCATACAGTGGCTCATACCTCAGTTGCACATGCCTCAGACCTCAGACCACACTCCCTGTTGCAACAAATGGTTAGTGAGCATGTTTGAACCATGGTTATGTAGCCACCATGGTTAGGAATGGTTCACATGACATGCTAAGCCATGATGATTAGCTCAAAATGCTTAACCACTGTGGCCTGGTGTGTCATCTGAAAAGAGTAATAGAGTCACTGTTTCCTTGACACCAAAGGAACTGGTGCATATTTTCATGAAAAGAAACAGATGATTTGGCAGAATTTTTGACTAGCACCTGTTTGTTGAACATTTGATAGACTGAAAAGCAATATTCAGATACTTCCACCCATAGGTACTCCATGATCATGTGAAGGAGGGTTAGGATCCATGAGCCCCAAGTCCCAACTCTGATGCCCCTGCTGTCTATACTGCCAGTGGAAGCGTGTTCAGCATTAGTGTGTAGGGGGCCTACGTGCATACAGACATATGTTTGTTGGCTTCTCCATATGAGCAAGAGCCCTGATTGGCCATCCTGCCCCCTCCTGTACAGATCCAGCATATCAGCTATGTTTTGTGGGTGTGAAAACTATGCCTCCCCCAATCCATTATCAAGGATCAGGTTGTCTGGTCAAGCCTTAGCTCAGGGTCTGGCTGAATCACGTTCATCTTTGCCATAAGCTGGGACATAACTTGTTTAGGCTCAAGCCTTTTTCTGCATTCCTCTCAACTAGCCCTTTGCCCATCTCATACTTGTCCCAGCTTGTGGGTCCTGCCTAGGGGTGCCAAGATTCTCTGAACACTAGTTTATTGCTTGTATCTCCGCATTCGTGATTGCTGCTTGTTTTGTGTGAACAGGAAATCTGTAGAAAATGAACAGCTGTGGAACTGAGAGTTCTTCAAGCAATTCCAAGTTTTGTGCAGATTTCCAAATAAGCAGAAATAGACCAACGCATGCGTGATTTAAAATGTGCACATTTTAAGAAAGTTGCACATTTTTCAAGCACACATTTTGCACACATGAAGAAATGTTCAGGAATTTGGTGCTCCTGTTTGTGTTTAAGATTGCAAATGGGGCATTTTTGAGTGATTTGCGAACTAAAATGAAATTCTCATACATCTGTCCTTGCACCCCATGCAGAGGTGCAGTTAGGTAATTTTAGACCCTGGATTTATTGATCTTATAGGGCTCCCTTTACATGGTTTTATGTATTACCTGCAGTGGCTGCTTACGAATCACCAGAAAAGAGGGCTAAAGGGTTTTGCATAAAATTTGCATATGCTAATTTATATGTATAGATGCATTTTTTTAAAAAAATAAATGAAAATATAGTATATCTCACCATAATATGGAAGGTTTACCAGGTGACTTGTGCACCTGCCTATTCAGACTGCTCTTCAGGTGCTAACCTTTGATGGATGACTGTTCTTATGGGTCATTATTTCTAAACTGGACTTGGACAGAACAGCCCTTCAAATCTGTCCTCTGTAAAAGAAGACACATGTTTACCCTAGAAAACTGATGTGTCTGAACCTACAGGAAATACTAGTCTGCCTACAATGACACTGGAGCAAGTGGTTTGCCAAAGATACTTTTAAAAAAATGTAACCATTAAAATATGTCCTAAATTTAATATTGTTAATTGACATCCATATGTAAGTTCCTATAGTTTTCTTTACTGGCTGAGTTTAATGACTCAGTTTAATAGTAACCAGCAATACAGCACTTGAAAACTAAATTTAAAAAATTGACCTGTTTACTGTATTTGCTCTTACTCTTTCATAATAAATTCATTTGAGCAAAACAAGTTCTTTGCATTTAATAATTAAGCCCCTAATATTTCTAAAAGTCACATTTGTTTTGGACATTATGCAGTTTAATGGCACTCACATTACTGGTATTTCAAGTGCCTCGGCAATATTTTTGTTAATTAAAGAAATGCACATCATGATTCAAAGGAATCGTAACACAGACATTTCATTTAGGAAGGAAACTATATAGTCACAAATGTTCTTTGTATGCAAGACACTGAATTCAGACTCAGCTAGATAGTGATAGGACAGTCTAGGATTTTTCTTCGTTTAATATGAATTGCATTGTGCTGTTCTGTTGTGAAATCAGGAGCATCCGTTAAAGACAGCGGCAACTCACTCGCTGGTGATTTTCTAATGAGTCTTTATCACACTCGTTCATAGCTTCTTTTGGACTTGCACTTTGTCCTTATGCTCCTTGTCAGCTAATATTTTATGTGTGGCACTACACTAGGCTGACCATATGAAAAGGAGGACAGGGCTCATGTAACTTTAACAGTTGTAGAGAAAAGGGAATTTCAGCCAGTGTCATTTGTATGCAATTAGTTCCTGGTGAAATTCCCTCTTCATCACAATAGTTAAAGTTGCAGGCACTATACTAGGGTGACCAGATACAAAAGAAGGCAGGGCCCCTGCAACTTTAACTGTTGTGATGAAGAGGGGATTTCACCAGGAACTAATTGCATACAAATGACACTTGCTGAAATTCCCTTTTCTCTACAACTGTTAAAGTTACACGAGCCCTGTCCTCCTTTTCATATGGTCAGCCTACACTACACGTTACATGTAACATGGAGCTCCTGTCCAAAACAGCATCCCGGTCTTGAGTTTATTCAGGGCTGGCCCTGCTATGAGGAAAAGTGAGATATCTGCCTCAGGCAGCAGATTTTTGCTGTCATGAAAAGACCTGGGATGGTTAGTTATTAATTGTTATTGGGTTGGGTCCAGTCCTAACTTAAGTCCCATGGGTCTACTCTGAGTTTGACTAAGTCTGGTTCCAACCCATTGGAGCACTTATGGGATTTTCTGCCTCAGATGCTGAAATAACATGGTTGGTTGGACTATGCACATTGATCTGGGTGGTTGGGTGATACCCGTGCTGCTCCAACTCAGGTAGCAAAATATTATATTATATTATTCTTTCCCCTCTTACTTGAAATATGTAGGATCATTAATTTTGTGTTGTGATATCGTCTCATATATCTCAGCCTCTGCTGAGTATCAGTTCCTGCCTCAAGCATAAAATATAGCATAAAATACATTATAGCATAAAATACATTATAACAATTTAAAATAAAAACTGAAATAAAATCTAGCAGCAATGCAGAGTTTTGAAAAACAATACCCGATTTAAAACAACAGAACTAAAAGACTAAAATGCCTGCACGAATAAAAAGGTCTTCACCTGGTGCCAGAAAAAGCACAAAGTAGGCACCAAGTAAACCTCCCTGGGAAGCTCATTCTACAACCAGGGTGCCATAGCAGAAAGGGCCCTCTTCCTGGTAACCACCCACCTCACTTCCTTCAGAAGAGGCTCCTGGAGAAGGACCATCAAAGGTGAACTTAGATTCCAGGCAGGTACTTATGGGAGGAGATGATCCTTCAGGTAACCTAGGTCCAAGCCTTTCAGGGCTTTGAATGTTAACACCAGCACTTTGAATTGAGCCAGGAGATGCACGGGCAGCACATGGAAAACTACCGGCATAATATGATCACATTGCCCAGTCTCCGCAACACAGGGATTCTATGGGAGAATTTCTGTTTCTGCTGTCTTCAGTTGCAGTCTCACGTTGAACTGATCGATAGGCCCAACGTATGTGTATGCAACGCCTTGTGGGACAGCATTCAAACAGGTGAACTGTCACCTCACCCCTATGCAGTCTGAGGTGGCACACTCCAGTTTTACCACATGACCTAGTCATTGTGTTGGCCGACATTTTTAGCAGCACTCCATGATGCTTATCTGTCCTTGACGATGTCCCTTCAAGGAAAGCTGTGTGTGCCAGAACAAGCACGACCTTGAATTTGCAAAAACCTGGCCATAGGTGAATTCCATTTTAATTAAACTCAATCTATTCTGCCCATAATGTCTCCTTCATTCCACACACTTCTGACTGGTAGGCCAAGGAAGTCCACACACCCTTTTCGCAACAGGTAATATAGTTTCCAATAGGGGTGTGCACGGACCCCCCGGATCGGATCGGGACCCGGATCGGGACCTCCAATTTTGTCACGGACCGGTTCGGACAAAATCGGAGGCCCCCCGGACCGGATCGAGTCCGATCCCGACCCAAAAATCGTAAATTTTTGGATCGGCCGCCATTTTTTTCCCCATAGACTTGCATTGCAATGCAAGTCTATGAGGAAAAAATGGAGGCGGGTGGGTGAGGGGGGGCCTAACTCCCTCCCCCCCCGGGGCCGTCCGTTGTGGACGGCCCCGGCAGGTAAGCCCCCTACCCTGCGCTCCCTACCCCCCCTGGGGCCATCCGCTTCCATCCGCTGGCGCCCGCGGGCGCCAGCGGATAGAAGCGGACGGCTCCGGGGGGGGTAAGCCCCCTTCCCCGCCACTGCTTACCTTCTCGGCCTGTCCGCTCCCGTCCGGCGCCGGCGGCTACTACCAGCGGGCTCCGCGGCCTGCTCTAGAGTAGCGCGCCGGGTGATGACATCACCCGGCGCGCCACCCTGGAGTAGGCCGCGGAGCCTGCTGGTAGTAGTCGCCGCCGCCGGACGGGAGCGGCCGGGCCGGCAGGGTAAGGGCCCCCTCCCCCCTCCGCGCGCCCCCTCCTCCCCTCCACGCACCCCCTGCTTACCTTCTCGGCCCGTCCGCTCCCGTCCGGGGCCGGCGGCTACTACCAGCGGGCTCCGCGGCCTACTCTCGAGTAGCGCGCCGGGTGATGACATCACCCGGCGCGCCACCCTGGAGTAGGCCGCAGAGCCTGCTGGTAGTAGTCGCCGCCGCCAGACGGGAGCGGCCGGGCCGGCAAGGTAAGGGCCCCCTCCCCCCCTCCGCGCGCCCCCTCCTCCCCTCCACGCACCCCCTGCTTACCTTCTCGGCCCGTCCGCTCCCGTCCGGGGCTGGCGGCTACTACCAGCGGGCTCCGCGGCCTGCTCTAGAGTAGCGCGCCGGGTGATGACATCACCCGGCGCGCCACCCTGGAACAGGCCGCGGAGCCCGCTGGTAGTAGCTGCCGCCGCCGGATGAGAGCGGCCAGGCCGGGAAGGTAAGCGCCCCCCTCCTCCCCCCCCTCCTCCCCCCCCCGCTGTCCACTTTCATCGGCGGGCGCCCGCTGGCGCCCGCCAATGGAAGCGGCGGTGGGCGCCAGTGGGCGCCCGCCGATCCGCCGATCCGCCGAACCGGTTCGGAGCCTTTTCGGACCGGTTCGGATTGGATCGGCCGATCCAGCTGTCAGATCGGAAATCGGATAATTTATCCGATTTCCCACTGGACCGGACTCGGATCGTGGATCGGGTCCGATCCAGTGCACATCCCTAGTTTCCAATAGCTCTTGTCTCCATGTTTAAGATGGTTTACAATGGTAACTAGAGCCATCCAGAGACAAAATATAACCCAGAAACTACAGCTCTATATTTTCAATAGTAATCTCAGTTTAACCCCAACTACATCTGGGCTGTTTTATTCTACAGGTTTATTCTGATTATATAATGTAGAAACCTTTATTTTTTGGTTGGGGTGGGGGGTGTCTTAAGACAGTCCCAGTGAAAGCTGGTGGCTCCTTATTTCCAGAGGCACAGGCCAATCAGACTGATTGTTGAATCTTATTTCAACTCTGATAATGAGGCAGCATCTTCCGCCACACCTGAGGGAAGAAGACTGGCTTAACGGGTGCAGAGGAGACTGGGCATGGCATACACACCTCTGTCCTGCAACACCACTTGCCACAATTCCCTGACTCCCAGCATCTGCTTCTGGAGATGGCCACCTCACTCTACCTAATGATAGGGCTCGCCCTGTGCCTTACACTCCGTCTGATGTTAGGTCCATCTAAACCAATATAGACTACCTTGAATAGTAGAATGCTAGTCCGGGGCATCAGATAACGGCCTTACCCAGCCTTTCTGGAACTTTAATTCAGCAAACATGTGGTCCTCCAGATGTTTTTGGAATGTAATTCCCATCAGCCCTAGTCAACAGGGCCAATGGTGAGGAACGATGGGGGTTGTAGCCTAACAACATCTGGAAGGCCACACGTTCCAGATCCCTGCTTTAACTGTAGATGTGGAGAATTGAATCTGAGAACTTCTAGATGCAATGCATGTGCTCTGCCCATTAGCTTTGGCCCTAATTTGTAGGCATGGCTCACTGGATGGGACTGTTCAGACAACACGCTAAGCCATGGTTAGGCCACTAACCCGTTTGCAGCAAATGGTTAATGAGCATGTTTAAACTATGGTTATGTAGCCACCATGGTTAGGAATGGTTCACATGATACGCTAAGTCATAATGTTTAGCTCAAAATGCTCAACCACCATGACTTAGCATATCGTCTGAACCAAGTTGATGTGTCCAAGGAGAGATGAAAACAGCATCTCGGGGTAGCAATTTCAAATCCAGCCAAGATGGCAGTATGCACAGTCCTACATAATCAACATATTTCCTAGTCTCACCTGTTTTGGAAGTCAGGGCTTCCATGCCAATACATACAGCACCTTAAGTCAATGTTTTGAACCCACTTATAAACTAACTCCACTTTTGATCCCTACTTTCCCTCTCTACCACAGAAAATGCAAGACACTCACATCAGTAGTTAACACAATTCAAGTTGTGAGACTCATTTATGTACAAAGTATTATGTATACCAGGGGTTCAGAGCCTGTTTCAGCCCAGAGGCCAATTTCCATGTTGGAGAAACTCCTGGCGGCTGCATTCAAGTGGTGGATGGGTCCAAAGGCAAAAGGGCAGGGTTGTAATACCCCAAACACAAGCACATAGTAGCTTGAAGCTAGGGATGGGTGATGGAGCGATGTTTGAGATCACTAGGAGTGTCCCAACATGTCTTTCTGCTCATTTCAGGCCCAATTCCTGTTTGCATTTGCGATCACTGTTCGCTTTGTGCGAACACTGATCGCACAGAGTGAACATCTGTGGAAATCGAGCCACGATCAAGCCTGACATTTGTGCAAATCTCCTCAAAGTTGTGCAAATTTCCGAATAAGGGCAACTTTCCTCCTTAGGCTAAAGCTGGACTGGTTTAGTTAACAGACGGAAATGTGCGCAACCTAGGAACCTCGAGCAAAGTTGACCTGGGAAGTTGCAAAATGAAATGCACAAATGGAAGGCCATTTGATAATGTTTTTATTAGACATGTGTTTGTGCTTGAGATAGCGTTCAGGGTTTTGGATAGGGCCACCTCACATGTTTTTTAAATGCAAATGAAATTATTATTATTATTATTATTATTATTATTATTACTACTACTACTACAATTTATACCCCACCTATATGCAGAATACCCTAGGTGGTATTCTGCTACATCCCCCCTTAGTTACTGCCCTTAATTAAGCCTTCAGAGGTATTTCAACCTTTTAGAATTGGGAGTGGGGAAATGTAAGGTAAGCCTTAAGCAATCAAATCATTGGTGATTGTGGGACCAGAGGAGGAGGGCTTGTATATCTGGTTAAATCCCAGATGCCCAGATTGGGACATCAGTCAGCCTTTTCATCCCAAGTTTCTGCATCCCTGGTATATATGAAGAAGACAAGAAAGGAGGAGGAGGAGGAGGAGGAGGAGGAGGAGGAGGAGGAGGAGGAGGAGGAGGAGGAGGAGGAGGAGACAGCTAGAACTGTCCCTGTGCTCTCAAACAAATGAGAGGGCGGGAAAAACACTCCAACCCATAAAGCCTTAGATGAAAGAATTATGCCAAGAAATAAAATGTATGGCTTTGTTGACTATATTAAAATTTAATTTCTATCACTTGGTGTGTGCAGTGATATTTTCCAATTTTCACTGTTCTCCACACAGTCTATGAATCTGTATTATAATATGATTGGTGCTTGTGGCTTTTCATTTTATTGCTCAGTGCTATTAACATTTTAGCATCCTGTTTTACAAATCTCCTGTTTACATAGCCCTGAGAACGTATTTCAAAACCTGCCCAGCTGTATTTATGTCAAAGTTCTTCTTCGCATCTCAGATGCCACTTATTTGGTGATGTTTATAATTTGCATAATGCAGTCAAAAGAACAATGTTCCTACTATTTCATAAATGCGGCTTTGCAAGTGTTAAAGCAATACCAAATAAATGTGGAATAAATTTATGCCATCTAGAAAAGCTGAACTTTCAAGAGAAATATCTTTTATTTTCCTATTACGAAGAAACATATTTTTCCCCGTTCCCTCAGTGAAGAATCTGATAATTTTGGGGAATAAAAAAATGTTACCAACACCTTTCATTTAGAAAGTAATACCTCATGGAGTGCCTCTGGGGGCATGAACCTACCCATATACTACGCTCATCGTCTAAGGCCATCCTGCAAATGCCTCCTCCAAGGGAACCTCAGAAGGCAACAACAAGGGAGAGGACCTTCTTGGTGGTGGCCCCCCATTATGGAGTAATCTCCCTGATGAGCATGCCTGTCACCAACGTTGTGATATTTTCAGTGCCAGGTTAAGACCCTTCTCTCCTCTCAGGCATTTGGCAGCATATGATGAAGTTTCAATCTGGTCCTGGAATCTTCTTATTTTTGATTGTTTAAAATTGATTAAGATAGACTATGTGTGTGTCTGTGCTGTCTGTCTATCTGTTAACATGTAAATGGTTTTCACTTTATACAATATATTTTAATGGTTTTTAGTAGGTCTGTGCAGGCCTTCCTGATGTGCCATGGGCTGCTTCAGGCTCAGTCTGACCCACTTTGGAACTGGATCTGAAATAAGATCTGGATATCAGAAGTGGGTTGGGTGGTGCGGGTTCCTGGGCATGAGGCTGACCAGGAGTCTATCAGACTCTCTGCTCACCTCACCCCACTCCCCGCTTGCCCCCAAACCTGGTGAGCTGCTGCCCCCACCTGCCCATAGGACTTACCTGACCCATCCAGCCAGCTCAATGAGAGCCACTATTTTTTTAAAAGAAGACAGCAAGTTGTATAGCAGTCATAAAGAGCCATTTCCGGACATGGCCCTTTATGGCAACTGTAGTTGGAACATGAGATCTAGAAAATGACAGAGCCACCATCTTCCTTACAAATGGCACCTCTCATTGAGAACAGGTGACTTCTGGACAGATCAGGTAAATCCATGGGTGGGCATAGGCAGCATCTCACTATCGCCCGATCCTGATTTTGACCGAGGCAGGCCGAACTGGCCCACTTCATTTTGGGAGCTGGATTCGGATGTGAGGTGGTGCATAGCCTTAGTTTTTAATCTTTGAAAACTGCCCAGAGAACTTTGGCTATTGGGCAGTATAGAAATGAAATGAAAGCAGAATGTTGGCAGGAAATGAAAGTGATTTTATAATTGAGTTAAGATGTGATTTTTTAATGAAAATCTATATTGTGGGGAAAAATAACCATCCCTGCAGAATAAGGATGGACAGTTTAAGTCAGGAGGAGGGAGACTTTTTTATATTTGGGCCCACATTCCCTCAAGGGAATTATCTCATAGGCCATAAAACAGATGTGGGCAGAGCCATTTGGTGGTAGATGGGGCTGAACCCCAAAATGTGTGGGACTAGTGCTGATGGTGGACCACTTTTTCCCACTCTATCGTGGCTTTTCTCTTTCTTGTTCCCTTTCTCTCTCTGCCACCCAGAGTCAGCCCAAAACATTTTACTACCTGAGGCAAAGGCCAGAAAGGCACCTGACTTCCCACTTGCAAAAGACAACTAGATTTATTTATTTATTTAAAACATTTCTTAGCCGCCTTTCAGGGCAGAAGCCCTCCCGAGGTGTCTTACAGCCATACATAAAGCAGTATAAAGATTAAAAGTAATAAAATCATAGAGAGTAAAATATCAGTTAAATAGAATGACCAAATGAAAAGAAGGACAGGGCTCCTGTATCTTTAACAGTTGAACAGAAAAGGGAATGTCAGCAGGTGTTGTTTGAATGCATGCAGCACCTGGTGAAATTCCGTCTTCATCACAACAGTGAAAGCTGCAGGAGCCCTGCCCTCTTTTGGATCTGGTCAAGAGGGCAGAGCTCCTGCAGCTTTCACTGTTGCGATGAGGAGGGAATTTCACCAGGTGCTGCATGCATACAAACGACACCTGCTGAAATTCCCTTTTCTATACAATGAAGATACGGGAGCCCTGTCCTCCTTTCCATATGGGCACCCTAAATACAAGAAACACATCTGGTCACAGTCTTTCCGACTACATTGTGATGCATTGTTTTTATGTTTAAAGTGCAGTAAATATTTATAAATTATCATCTGCACATGTAAATTCACTTCTGTAAGTCTTATGCAAATGCATTCCTCTTTTGTCCTCTTTTTGGGTGATATGTCCTCTCTCTCACTTTCCATTTTGGCCACCCTACTGCCTAACAATAAGATGCCTTATGCAAAACATCATGCTGACAGCAAAAAAGGGAAACACACACACCCTGCTCCAGGCAAGGCACTCTCAAGCAGCGGAAAGAAACAATTGAAGCTAGAGCAGTAGCCATCAGCACTAAGTACCTGCAGTTTTTAGTGAGGGGGGGGGGTTCTGGTAGGGGTGTGCACAGACCCCCCAGATCGGGACCGGATCGGGACCTCCAATTTTGTTCCGGATCAGATCGGAACAAAATCGGAGGTCCCCTGGATCGGATCGGACCCGATCCGAAAATTGGATGTCCGATTTTCGGATCGGCCGCCATTTTTCCCCATAGACTTGCATTGGGGGAAAGAAAGCTTTCCCCCAATGTAAGTCTATGGGGAAAAATGGTGGCGGGGGGTGAGTGGGGGCCTAACTCCCCCCTCCCTGTCCCTCCCCCCTCATGCTTCTTACCTGCAGGGGCCTTCTGCTCCCGTCCGCTGGCACCCGCGAGCACCAGTGGACAGCAGCAGATGATCCCGGCAGATAAGCCCCCTCCTCCCCTTTGCACTCCTTACTTGCCAGGGCCATCCACTGGCGCCTGTGGGTGCCAGCGGACAGCCTTGGCAGGTAAGTAGGGGGGCCCTCACTCCTCGCGATCCCCCTTACCTGCTGGGCCCATCCGCTGCCATCCGCTGCCGCCTGGGTGGCAGCAGATGGCAGCGAAGGGGCCCCAGCAGGTAAGCCCCATCACCGGCGCTCCTTACCTGCCTGGGACGTCCGCTCCCCTCCACTCCTGGCCGCTACTGCGAAGCAGGCTTCACGGCCTGCCCCTAAGTAGCACGCTAGGTGATGACATCACCTGGTGCGCTACCTAGGGGCAGGCCATGAAGCCTGCATCACAGTAGTGGCCAGGAGCAGAAAGGGGTGGACGTCCAAGGCAGGTAAGTGGGCCCCCCTCCCTCTTCCCCCCTTGCGATCTCCCTTACCTGCTGGGCCTGTCCGCTGCCATCCACTGCCACCCGGGTGGCAGTGGATGGCAGCGGATGGGCCCCAGCAGGTAAGTCCCGTCCCTGGTGCTCCTTACCTCCATGAGACGTCCACTCCCCTCCACTCCTGGCCGCTACTGCGAAGCAGGCTTCACGGCCTGCCCCTAAGTAGTGCGCCAGGTGACGACATCAACTGGTGCACTACCTAGGGGCAGGCCACGAAGCCTGCATCGCAGTAGCGGCCAGGAGCGGAGGGAAGCGGACATCCCAGGCGGGTAAGTGGGCCCCCCTTCTCCTCCCCCTGCTTACCTGCCGGGGTGGCCACTTCCCTCTGGTGGTGTCACCAGAGGGAAATGGCCACCTTGGCAGGTAAGCCCCGTCCCTGGTGCTCATTACCTCCCAGGGCCGTCCGCTTCCATCTGCTGGTGCCCGTGGGCGCCAACAGATGGCAGCGGATGGCCCTGGCAAGTAAGCAGCACGAGTGGGGAGGGGGCCCCAATCCTCCGATCCAATCCGATCTGGATCGGGTCCTTTTCGGATTGGATCGGATTGGATCGGCCGATCCAGGCGCAGGGGATCGTATCGGATAATTTTATCCGATACGAGCCGGATCAGGCCCAGATCATGGATCAGGCCTGATCCGGTGCACACCCCTAGTTTCTGGCAAGAATCAGTGTATTGTATCCAAATGATAAGTCATTCAGCTCAATGAAGGTATTCACCAGCAGAATGGAGAAAGAGGCAATTTTCGGTAATTCACCCTCCCCCTGCCACCCCCAGCCCCTAGATCTACTCTGGGTAAGGATGTCACAAGCATCCCTTTGGGGGTTCAATCTCAGTAGGTTCCCTCCAGTTCATTTCCCCAGATTCCAGTCCATGGACTTCCACTCTTACAGCGGCATCGACAGCAGCTCATCATACTCCTTCCTTGAATGGAGAGTGCACAGGATTGGGGGGGGGGGCTTTATCGAAAATTGCCCCTTTATGGAAAAGACCCCCTCTCAACCCTTCGCACATCTGGGAATCTGGGGAAGGAATCCCCATGGCCTATGGTTGCCAAGGATTGTGACAGAGTCTTCCTCAAGCCACCTTTATGTATGTATGTATGTATGTATGTATTGCATTTTTATACCACCCATTTACAAAAACTGAAACCATAACAATTATTCAAAATATAAACAACAATATAAAAAAAAGTAACATAAAAATACAATATAAGAACACAAGCAGGATAAAACCAAGCAGCAATGCAGAAATTAATACAGATTCAAAATACAAATTTTAAACGTCAAAGTTAAAAATTAGAATAATAAACTGTTAAATTACTGAGAAAGTAAAAAGGTCTTCACCCGGCATCTAAAAGAGTATAATGTAGGTGCCAGGCGAACCTCTCTGGGGAGCTCATTCCACAGCCAGGGTGCCACAGCAGAGAAGGCTCTTTGGCAGGGGCTCACAGAGAAGGGCCCCCAAAGATGATCTTAGTGTCCTGGCAGTTACATATGGGAGGAGGCATTCCTTCAAATAACCTGGCCCCAAGCCATTTAGGGCTTTGAATGTAAATACTAGCACTTTGGATTGGGCCCCTGGAAGCTTGTGCCAGGGGTGCTGGGCAGGCCTATGCTCCCACTCAGTCAGCAGCTCTAGGTGAGCTCCGAGGCTCAGTGAAAGGATCCAGGAAGTAAGAGGTGGCAGTGGTGTGGCAAGTGCCCGTGAAACTGGATGGCAGTAAGCCCATCGATCCCTAGCTCTGGAGGGTTCCCCAACCTTCCAGAACCCATTTGGGGGGAAGCATAGGAAATACAATGGGAAGATGGAAAAATCAAAGTGACTTTCCTCTCTATTCCAGTGCCTTCCCTCACTGGAATGGTCACCATTGGAGAAGACCTCAGATCTTTGTGTCATGTGTACCCTGACAGCATTACAGATCCTGCGTTCAGATCTTGTCTAAGTCTTTGGTCTTTTTGAGGAGTGGAACAGAGGTAAGAGAGAATGGGGACCACATCTACACCTACAGGTCTGAAATGAAACCCGTTCACAAACTGCAGTGTCTGATTTTCATCACAGTTAATTAGGAAGTGTATTCAAAACAGCAATAACTCTTTTTGGCTTGGAAGGGATCAGAAAGTATTTGAAACATTTGAGATGATTATCTAACCTCTTGTTCATTGCCAAATTGTATCACAATTAGGAAGGCTGAACTGTTGCCTTGAATAGTCATTTAATAAGAAAACAAACTCAAAAGAAACACCAAGAAGCATAACAATTTCGGAAACTGAACATTGGTTATGCCACTTTTCTTGAACAGCACCACTATGCAGATCGCCTTGTGGAAATATTACTATTTTTTTATCCATGCATCCATTTAGACGTTGCAAGATCCACTTTGGTATCACTTAATCCCGCTTCAGGACACATAACTCAACCAGAGCCAACAATAATATTTTCAGTGTTCCACTTTCCACAGTCCATTTCTCTCTGGCTGGATTTCCTGACAAGTTATTTGTTTTTAGAGGCGGAATTAAATTTGGCACACTCCCATTGTCACCCATTTTCATTTGCAATATTTTAGTAGGGTTGCCAGATCACAACCCAGAGACTGTGTCTGTTACTTTAAGAGAGGAAGAGCAGCAAGCCATGAATCAAGATTCTGCTCCAGTGCTTTGGCAAACCATTCTTCCACTCTTTACCTTCTATGGGACATCGCTCCTTTGTTAGTAGTAAGAGTAGTATATATCTAAAATAAATCAATGTAACATTTTTCACAAACAAAAATCATACACAAAAAATAATAATACTTCTATAAAAATGATACCTCTAAAGGAATGATACCATTAAAATGAGCATTTCAATGTCAGGAATAAATTCCAAATGATATTTGTGTACTTTGAAAGGGGTTCGAATACCAGCTAAATAACACTGAAAAGTGTTTTTCCTTCATATCATTCAGTTCTTTTTGAAATAAGGGGCCTACCAGCTCTTAATTTGAGTGGCAGCATACCTAGAAGGCAGGTTCACATGGGTGAACGAGCTTAAACATGATTGGTGGGAAGGGAGAGAAGGTCGACGTTTCTCCCACCACCCAGCAATCTTGGCACTGCTGAGATCACCGCTGAAACAGTGATCCCAGAGAGAATCACAGAGATGGTGATGGAAAACCTGTGAGACCTCTCTCACTCTATGTCCAGCCTTTGCCACTTCCCTATGAAAAGTGGGAACTATGACATTTTGGGGTGGTAGACCCCAACATGGTCTTGGAACCCCAGGAAATGCCCTACTTTAGCTTTCCACCACCTGGTGTATGCTGGGAATTGTAGTCCAGCACGTCCGGAGGGCATAGGCGTGCGCACAGGTGGTTCACCTGGTGCCCAAGCACCACCTAATGAAAAATCCGGGAAAGGTGCAGCACGGAGAGAAGGGTGGGAAGCAGGCCGTGCGTTGTCCGAAGCTATGGAAAGTGCACAGATGGCCTACACTATTAGCATGACTAACACGCTAATAGCGTAGGCCACCTGCGCACTTTCTGGAGCTTCGGACAATATGTGGCCTCCTCTGCCCCCTCCCGCCCGCACCTTTCCCAGTATGAAAGGGTCTCTTAATGCTTGAATTAAGAGGCCCTTTCACACTGGGAAAGGTGGGAGGGGGTGGAGGAGGGGGCAGAGCAGGCCACGCGTTCTCCAGAGCTCCCGAAAGCGTGGAGATCACCTAACGCCATTCGCGTAGCTGGGAGGATTCTGCCAGCCACGCTAATGGTGTTAGGTGATCTCCATGCCTCTAGAGAACACGCGGCCTGCTCTATCCCCCTCCCACTTTTTCCAGTATGAAACGGCCTCTTACTTCAAGTGTTAAGAGACCCTTTCATACTGGGAAAGGTATGTGTGGGGGAAACGGAGCAGTCACAGCTTACCTGCTCTCTCCTCTCCCCCAGTCTCGCGATACTTCAGGATGAGACTTCTGACATTTCATCCCCATCTCGCGAGACTTGTGGGAGAGGCGGGGTCTGAGTACGAGCGGCAAAAAAGAAGGAGGCAGCAGCAGCAGCGTGGGCCTGGGGGTAAGTAAGGCATGGTGGGCGGGCAGCGTGGGCAGGCAGAGGGCAGGGCATGTGGGCGGTCAAGCTGTGGGTGGCGGTCGAGCGAGCAAGCGAGAGGTGGGTGAGCGAGTAGCAGGCAGGTCGGGTGGGCAGGCGGCGGGCAGCGCAGGCGGGCTGCTGGCAGCTGAGCAGCAGGAAGCCTAAGGATGAAGGTGCGAGGGGTGAGGTGGGGGCTCAAACTGCAGGCTCAAAGGAGTGGTTTTCTGCTTTGCACACAGAACCTCGGTCTGATTACCAGCCAATATGCTTCACTTCGCTTTTTTAAAAATGGGTTTCTGCAGAAGCAAACAAATGTGGATTCAAAGGACACAGAGTTTTGTGTTTTGGATGTTCAGACTTCACCTCTGCTTATTGCTCCTATTTCTGCTTACCCAGGTGCCCAAGTCTCTGAACTTTCTTGCCAGTTCTTTTATATATTACCTGCAAGTATTTTCATGTGTATATCAAAATGTACAACATTATGATGTATAACATATGACCCCGTGCCTTTTACAGCTACTCAATGTTCCTACATAGCTTTTCAGACAAGGGAATAACTTTGGATCATTTCACTTGCATGTGTTGTAGATCACAAGCTGAATATGAGCCAACAGTGTGATGTGGCTGCAAAAAAAGCTAATGCTATTTTGAGATGCATTAATAGAGTATAGCTTCCAAATCGCATGAGGTACTGGCTCCCCTTTATTTGGCACTGGTTAGGCCTCATCTTGAATATTGCATCCAGTTCTGGGCACCACACTTCAAGAGGGATGCATACAACTTGGAGGCCTAAATCCAATTGTTACTCCTAACTAGAATAGACACAGTGAATCAATGGGAACTTGTTAAGTCCACACTTATCTAAGTTTCATTGCTTCAATGTGTTTGCTCTGGTGGGGACTAGCAATTGGACTGGTGATCTGATCTGTTTCTGTAATAGCCAGAAATGCAGGATGTGATACTGCTGGACCCAGAGTTCAGCCACCTTAAAATCTGAATTTTTCTTTTAAAAAAGGATTCTAGCCTTTATGGCTGCAAAGATGTCATTGGAAGTGTGTCATAATGCCTGCTGAAATCCAAGCATTTGTATTCTTTGATGGTGATGTAACCCACTTTTGTTTTTGAGAGACATGTTTGTAAAATAAACATGGGAAGTGGTGATGTTGTAGTTCTGTCCCTTTCCCCCTTTTTCCAAGCTCTGACTGCATTTCACAACAGTAATGGTTTAGTTGTAGGGTTCAGAGATGCTCGACGATATCATATTTTATTGACATTTAGATTCTGGTTTACAGTTCAGTAAATCAGATGTGTGACCAAGGTCACACACCCTTGGGGACGGTTATGTCAGGATGGGCACACATCCTTGGGGGCTGGACATGTTGGGGTGGGCACGCCTCCTTGAGGGTCGGCTATGATGTCCTCCTTTTTGGTTTCCAAAATGTGGTCACCCTAGTTAAATGGAATTTACTCCCAAGTTTACCTTAAAAAATCTCTGGGGCACTACCTAATGACATGTGCAGCGCACGCTTATGTCGGAGGGCACCAGGCTACCTGCCTACCCTGCCACACACTGGAGCTATCCATGGTCCTGAACTTAATTCAACAGTTACGTCAAGTTCCCCATTTGACTTTCTTTTCTTCAATGCTAGGCGCAACCTGAGTGCTTAAGTCAGCCAAGACTCTGCATCAAAGATGCAAGTTCACACTGCAGTATGTTTAATAGAGATGGGTGTTCTTTTAAACTGACCATAGTGTTCTTTTAAAATGGCTATTAAGAATCAAAGCACCCATTCTTGCAGGCAATAAATAAGAAAGTGGTTACTGAGATGGCATTCAGGGGAAATGCAGAAAGTGGTGGGAAAGATCTCTTTACGGATATTTGGAATTACCTTGGCTGTATATCCTACAAGTTCATTTTGAAACAAGGATCCAAATTATATTGGAAGAAGGTGCAGACTGTGGGTGACACCCTGCAGCAATTGTTCTTGATTTACAAAGTACAAAGTGCCTTGAAACTCTGAATTCCACTTTCCAGATACAAAGAGCAAAAGTAAATAAAGGCATTCAGTTACATGGACCTCTGAGTCCTGATACAATAAAGGTTCACAGATACATGCAAATGGGTGATTAAAAGAACACATATGTCATTTATGAGTTTGCTGTATGAAACACTGGTATAGCTGTTCAATCGTTGCAGGGGTGGGGGAAAAGAAGGCAGCACCTTCGCTACTTTTTTAAAAAAGCTATAGGGGATTATTTGGATAAAATTGGGAGGAACAGCATATTAATCTTTAAACCCTTTGTAATCTGTGCAGATAAAATTAGTTATTAAAATATAATTAATTAAATAACTAATTCTGATTCAGTTGCCACATTGGATGTAAACCCTTCCTAGCATTATGGAAATCTCAAGTGAAGCTATCCAAGTTTAGAAACATTTTATGAAGGATGCTGTATCACAAACAAGTTTGTAGTTATAGTTTTCTCAGCTGAATTCATTAAAGAAAAAAGAAAGCCCTAAGCAGAAAGCTCTCAATATTCAGCACAGCATAAGGGAGCCTATTGAATCCTGAAGAGGCAAAGCCAGGAGTACTCTGTGTATTTTCCTTAATATGTCTGGGAATATAAATGAATGGTTGCAACATAGTTTCAGTTCTGCATCATTTCATAATGTTCTAATTTATTGTTATGTCAGGTAGAAAGTAAGACATGACCCTTTGATGCATGGCAATAGGGCTTTCTTAAGCAACTATGAAATATGTTGTTTCCTTGATGCTGCAAACATTTGAATATACTTTCACTTAAGAAGGAGAAGATATTTTATACATCAACCTGCTCAAGCTCTGTCCTGCACAATTAGGTATGTCAGAGTGATTCAAACTGGATTCAAATGTCTTCAGAATTTTATGAATTCAAGTCAGGGATTCTGCAACGGAGTGACATCTTCCAAATTGCAATGATTCCATGAAATGTAGACATATGAAACTACAAAAGTTACTGGAAAATACACCAATATATATGTTTAGTTTAAAAACAAAACAAAATACCAGGAATCATTGAGCAGACAACGCAATCAGAGATGCCATATTGATAGTCTGTGAAACACTTATAGAATGGATTAAACAAAATCTATACATCCCTATGCACAATTCCACCCAAGTGGAATGCAGGTTCAGCTAACCATGTATGGTGGTCTGTCAGTGTCAGGTGCTTAAGGAAAGGCCATAGTTCAGTGTTCCAGGTGCTCCTGCTTTGCAGAAAGATGGATTAAGTACTTGACTTCTCTTGATGCAGTTGATATGAAAGACCTCTGCATGGAACCCTGGTGAACTACTGCCAGCTGTTGTTGAGAGAGGCCATAACAGTGGTAGAACATCTGCTTTGCATGCAGAAGGTCCCAGGTTTGATCCCAGGCATTTCCAGGTAGGACTGGAAATATTTCTGTCTAAAACCATGGAGGTGCTGCTTCTAGTCAGTGCTGACAACACTGGGCTTAAATGGACCAATGGTCTGACTCAGTTTAAGGCAGATTCTTATGTGCCTGCAGTGGGTAATATCAGGGCTGATGGCCAGATAGGCCAGATCTACACCAAGCAGGATATAGCGGCATGAAAGCGGTATATAAAAGGCAGGAGCCACACCAAGAAGGATATAGTGGTATATGCTACGTGTCTATGGGCCCCAACAGTTGTCAGTGCATTTCAATACCGCTATAGAGCAGTAGTGTGGCTCCTGCCATTTATATACTGCTATATCCTGCTTGGTGTAGATCTGGCCATAGTCTGACTTGATATAAGGAGGCCTCCTGTGAACCCCACACTTCTACAGTCCAGCCCAGGCAACAAAACTAGGTCATTTCTTTGTAGCCCTGGTAGGACACCATATAGGTTGTGAGCTGGGTTCACTTTGGTGGGTCACAGACTGTGCAGGCCTGCTGTTGGTGAACAGAGCTCAAGACAAGGGATGGAGAGAACTGTTCATTTCACTTCCTCCCACACTTTTCTTTTTTAAGTCTCAAGTACTTTTTATCCCACATTATGAAGAAAAGTGTGAGTTTTGGCAAACTTGAAAAAAGAAAAGAACCAAAACTAAATGCTCACCCATCAGCACCAGCCAAATTCATTATGTAAAGATATTTGAAGCATGGAAAGAACAATGTTTTACCCACCTGCAACGCAGCTGTTAAACATGAGGAGCCTTGGAGAAGAAAATTGCTGGCAACCCTGCTTCAGCGTGAAAAACTGATCTGAAACCCATACCATTATGACTAGGGATGTGCACTGACCCCCCGGATCGGATCGGATAGCGGATCGGAATCGGACCTGGGGGGTCGGATCGGATCGGATCGGATCGGAGGATGGTCGGATCGGATCGGACCGGATGTCCGATCCGGATCGGACGCCATTTTGAATGCTTTTTCCCATAGCCAAGTATTGTTTTACAAAAACGCCTATAACTTTTTCATTTTTAAAGATAGAAGGATGAAACTTGGGCACATTATACACTGGTTAGGGATAGTTATCTGTGAGAAATTTCAGAAAGATTGGTGCATGCGTTTTGTGGCAATTAATTGTTTAATAAATACCCAGAAATGCCTATAACTTTGTCATTTTTAAAGTTACAAACATGAAACTTTGCCACATTGTAGGTGGTACCTTGGGACCTATCTGTGAGAAATTTCAGAAACTTAGGTGCTTGCCTTGTGTGGCAATTAATTTTAGAAAAATGGGTAGTAGTGGGGTAAATACATTTACGCCTCCCATTTTTTTATTTTTGAAGATACAAACAGGAAACTTGGGCACATTACAGGTACCACTTGCCTTGATATGTGTGTGAAATTTCAGAAACATTGGAGCTTGCCTTGTGTGGCAATTAATTTTTGAAACAATGAGGAAAGAAACACCTATAACTTTGTCATTTTTAAAGTTACACACATGAAACTTTGCCACATTGTAGGTGGTATCTTGGGACCTATGTGTGTGAAATTTCAGAAACATAGGTGCTTGCCTTGTGTGGCAATTAATTTTTTAATAAATACCCAGGAATGCCTATAACTTTGTCATTTGTAAAGTTACACACATGAAACTTTGCCACATTGTAGGCGGTACCTTGGGACCTATGTGTGTAAAATTTCAGAAACGTAGGTGCTTGTATTGTGTGGCAATTAATTTTTGAAACAATGAGGGATTCATTGGACAGCACTTGCCCATAGGGATTCATTGGACAGTACTTGCCCATAGGGATTCATTGGACAGTACTTTCCTATAGGAAATCATTGGAAAGCACTTGCCCATAGAAAATCATTGGAAAGCACTTGCCCATTGAGAAATACAGTTATGCCTCCCACTTTTTTATTTTTGAAGATACAAACAGGAAACTTGGGCACATTGTAGACTGGTTAGGGATAGTTATCTGTGAGAAATTTCAGAAAGATTGGTGCATGCGTTTTGTGGCAATTAATTTTTTAATAAATACCCAGGAATGCCTATAACTTTGTCATTTTTAAAGTTACATACATGAAACTTTGCCACATTGTAGGTGGTACCTTGGGACCTATGTGTGTAAAATTTCAAAAACGTAGGTGCTTGCCTTGTGTGGCAATTAATTTTAGAAAAATGGGTAGTAGTGGGGTAAATACATTTACGCCTCCCATTTTTTTATTTTTAAAGATACAAACAGGAAACATGGGCACATTACAGGGAACACTTCACTTGATATGTGTGTAAAATTTCAGAATGATAGGTCCAGGCATTTGGTGGCAAGGTGTCTGCACACACCACTTTGAAGACTGTAGAAAATTTCTCCCGTAACGATCCTAGCGAGAGAGAGTGATCCTAGGCTCAGCCGTTCTGCTTAAGTAAAAAGGGAAAGTATCAATCAAAGCAGACACGAGCCAAGTGCTACTTTGTTTCGCCTTTTGTAATGGATACTACCTCAGTTGCAGCCAAGCGTGCAAGGATCAAAGAGATGAGAGAAAGTGTTTCCTTCTTCTTCCCGGGAGGCGGGAGGGTGCAATTGACAGCCCCAGCCTCTGTGTAAAAAAGGTTAATAACTTTTAATCTAAAAAATTCGTAGCCACCAAATGCCTGGACCTATCATTCTGAAATTTTACACACATATCAAGTGAAGTGTTCCCTGTAATGTGCCCATGTTTCCTGTTTGTATCTTTAAAAATAAAAAAATGGGAGGCGTAACTGTATTTACCCCACTACTACCCATTTTTCTAAAATTAATTGCCATACAAGGCAAGCACCTACGTTTTTGAAATTTTACACACATAGGTCCCAAGGTACCACCTACAATGTGGCAAAGTTTCATGTATGTAACTTTAAAAATGACAAAGTTATAGGCATTCCTGGGTATTTATTAAAAACTTAATTGCCACAAAACGCATGCACCAATCTTTCTGAAATTTCTCACAGATAACTATCCCTAACCAGTCTACAATGTGCCCAAGTTTCCTGTTTGTATCTTCAAAAATAAAAAAGTGGGAGGCATAACTGTATTTCTCAATGGGCAAGTGCTTTCCAATGATTTTCTATGGGCAAGTGCTTTCCAATGATTTCCTATAGGAAAGTACTGTCCAATGAATCCCTATGGGCAAGTACTGTCCAATGAATCCCTATGGGCAAGTGCTGTCCAATGAATCCCTCATTGTTTCAAAAATTAATTGCCACACAATACAAGCACCTACGTTTCTGAAATTTTACACACATAGGTCCCAAGGTACCGCCTACAATGTGGCAAAGTTTCATGTGTGTAACTTTACAAATGACAAAGTTATAGGCATTCCTGGGTATTTATTAAAAAATTAATTGCCACACAAGGCAAGCACCTATGTTTCTGAAATTTCACACACATAGGTCCCAAGATACCACCTACAATGTGGCAAAGTTTCATGTGTGTAACTTTAAAAATGACAAAGTTATAGGTGTTTCTTTCCTCATTGTTTCAAAAATTAATTGCCACACAAGGCAAGCTCCAATGTTTCTGAAATTTCACGCACATATCAAGGCAAGTGGTACCTGTAATGTGCCCAAGTTTCCTGTTTGTATCTTCAAAAATAAAAAAATGGGAGGTGTAAATGTATTTACCCCACTACTACCCATTTTTCTAAAATTAATTGCCACACAAGGCAAGCACCTAAGTTTCTGAAATTTCTCACAGATAGGTCCCAAGGTACCACCTACAATGTGGCAATGTTTCATGTTTGTAACTTTAAAAATGACAAAGTTATAGGCATTTCTGGGTATTTATTAAACAATTAATTGCCATAAAACGCATGCACCAATCTTTCTGAAATTTCTCACAGATAACTATCCCTAACCAGTGTATAACGTGCCCAAGTTTCATCCTTCTATCTTTAAAAATGAAAAAGTTATAGGCGTTTTTGTAAAACAATACTTGGCTATGGGAAAAAGCATTCAAAATGGCGTCCGATCCGGATCGGACCTCGTCGGATCGGATCGGATCGGATCGGAGGTTGATCGGATCGGATCGGATCGGATTTTCCCGATTTTGGGGCGGATCGGATTCGGATCGTGGATCGGATCCGATCCGATGCACACCCCTAATTATGACATAAGCACTCAAAGGCCTCTGCTTAGATAGAGAAATCTGTCATTTTTGGCTTTCTCTTGCTTTCAGAATGTTAAGACTCATGTTCTTTTTCCTTAATTTTTCTTTACTTTCATTAGGAATTGAGCTCCTACTTAGGCCATTGAATTGTAAATGTTCCATAAAAATATCAGTTATAGACTAAGGGTGTGTCTACACCAGCCATTTTTTTTCCAGGATTGCATCAAGGCCATCTCTACTGAGCTACATGGTGTTCATTTACTCCCACAGTGATCTAGGGATGGCCAGTCCATTTTCCCGGGATATCGCTAACTGGATTCATCAGAGCTTTTCTGCCTCTCTCACTACAATCAGGAAGTCCACAGCTGGTGTGCCCCCCTTCCCAAAGCTGTTGCTGCTTGGAGTGAGCTCCTGGCACAGTGAACAGCCAATCTGCTGTCAGAGGAGCGTGCCCGGGCATCAGCATGTTTCATCACCAAGTGTTTCTCCCCCTACACAAATGTATCTTTATGCAGCATTGCATTTTCAACAGAGCATCTATCCCCCCTGTGTTGCTTTGTGTTTGCGATGGTACGCATCTTGCAGGAGATAGTAAAAAAAAAATTCTGTGCCCCCTTCCCATCTCTCCAGTCCCACCCTCTTCTCCCGATCCACAGTCAGAACTGCTGTAATGGGGTACACATCCTCCTGCAGCGGCTCTCCTTTAATTGCAGGAAACCTTGCTGGCGTGTGCCCCATGAGTAGGCTGACCATACAAAAAGGAGGACAGGGCTCCTGTAACTTTAACAGTTGTAGAGAAAAAGGAATTTCAGCCCGGGTCATTTGTATGCAATTAGTTCCTGGTGAAATTCCCTCTTCATCACAACAGTTAAAGTTGCAGGCACTATACTAGAGTGACCATATGCAAAAGAAGGCAAGGCCCCTGCAACTTTAACAGTTGTGATGAAGAGGGAATACCACCAGGAACTAATTGCATACAAATGACACTGGCTGAAATTCCCTTTTCTCTACAACTGTTAAAGTTACAGGAGCCCTGTCCTCCTTTTCGTATGGTCAGCCTACCCATGAGGGACAATCACTGAAGAAGGTAACCCTGCGATCATCCCTCCCCCCTCTCGAGAGGGCTACAGGTGTAGATTAGTCCTAGGTTTCTATTGTTTCTTTAATGATTGTGATTAATTATTATGTGTGTTCTTCCTTTTCTTGCCCTTATTTTGTTAACCTTATTTCAAAATAAAATAAAATTTAATGAGCAAAAAAAAGGGGGGCATGTTTAGAGTTGTGAAGGCCTGGAAAAAATACCAGAAAAAATCAGGAAAAAATTGTTTTTTTCCCAGGGTTTTTCCAACGCCTTTTTGGTTTTTTTTCCGAAAAAAAGAAAAATTGGAAAATAATGAAGAAAAATGGATTATGGAATGTTTTATTTTAGCATGATGCATAAAATATTTAAGACAAGGTGTTTATATATTTATTTACTTCTCCAAAAGATTTCTAAATACTATGTACAGTATCAGATTATTACAATTTCTGTGCACCGAGGACACGCAAATCCTAGATTGCAAACTAAGACTACAACTCTCAAATACAAGAGCAAGATGCATTTCTGCCTCTAGGGGGCACTGCCATTGAAGCAGAGACTGAAACTGATAGGGATAGCTATAGCTCAGAAAATGAGTCTGATTAAATGTCATGCATATTCATTGAATCTTGGTCCCCCTTTTTTCTCAGTTCTTTTTGTGGGAATGGATGCTTTATGTCTGCTTGACACTGTGGTGGACTAGCAGAGACATAAATAATTGTCCTTGTTATTAATGTTATTGGTTTCTTCTGTTTGTTTGTTTTTTAATTGTTTTTTGCCTGCTCCTCATAAACTGGCAAAACCAAAGAGGTTCCTTGCAGTTCAGGTGTTCCTTACAGTTCAAGAGCTTGTAGCCCCATATGTTAAAAAAAAGGTAAACATTTAAAAAAGTAAATTGCATCTGTAATAATTGCTTGAATGCACTATACTCTTAATATACAAATGTGATAATTTTATGCCAAACCAAATTGTACATAACTACATTTTATGTTCCTAAAGTAACAAAGTGGCTTTCAATCTGTAAAAAGTGCTAATATTGCATTTTTTATATTTTCCAATTTTTCTGAAAATTTTCCTGGGGGGAGAAACGGGGGAGGGATGGGTTTTTTTTCATGGCTTCAAAATTTCTGGAAATTTTACATCTCTAGCTCATGTTCTGTCTCTCTTGTTTATGGAGTAATTTGTGAATTTTGCTAAGTTCTTTTCCAAAAAGAAACCGAACTTCTCACCCCTGCCTACTCCAGGCTGCATCTAGAAAGTACCGTAAAGGTAAAAAAGAAAATATTTGTGAACTTTCTTTAGCTTTAATTTGTTTGGGCTCCGTTCCCCCCCCCCCCAATTGCCAGTGATGATAGATAACATGAAAAGATGAAGAAAGAATATGAGATAAATGGAACCATCTTAGCAAAGCCTTGCTTTATTCTTCCTTGAAAAGCTTGACTGCTTAGATGAGATGTTGACAGGAGGTCAACAACTCTCCATGTACCTGTGTACATAAGAGTGAGCAGAATAAACTCATACTGTCATAGCTTATTATGATATATCTCTCTGTGTGTTTATGTCTGTTAACTACTCTTGTTCACATTGATCTTTGCAATACTCCAGAGATCTAGCACTTCAATTGTGAAGAAAGTAAGAGGGGTCTATAAAGACTTTCAAAGGCTATGAAATTGTTACAAGACTTTGGGGGGAAAACACACCACTGATGTTCTTTGTGGGGAAAATAGATTTGTGTTTAGCTGGACATAATAGCAACAACATTTTTGGAATCAATATGTCAGCCTCAACTCTCACTGTTCCATTTTGCTCATTAAAACCTGAGCACTTTGAGGGTGAGAGCTGAGATTGAAGCCTTCAAAATTGAACACGCTTACTTATCTTACTGCTTCGTGCAGTGAGATCACGAATCCCATTGAAGGCCTGGACAGATTTTTGGCTCACCGTTAATGCTTATAAAGGAAAGGATGAGCCAGTAAAAGGAGTGAGCAGGGGGCAGGGGAAAATGAGAATGGTCCAAAGTTAAGTGCTTTATGTCTCATATATTTTACTGGGACAGGCTTAAGAATGTGCCTAACTTTCACAATAAAATGAATGGGACAGAAAGGGCAACCCTATCTGTAGAGTTTGGAGCATATGCCATCTCTAAAACGTTCCCAGGTTCCAGCTGGCAGGGCATTCTCCTCCCTTATGTTCAGGGAGTAGGGATGCTGTGAGTGCCCAATGGACAGACTCCCCTGCATCCACACACACACACCAGACCTAGGCGGGCTCTCACAGCACATTTGCAGACTCACACTCAAACGCTCGCAAGGCCCTGACAAGCACTCTGCAGCCATCTGCCCTCATCCTGATCCTCCATTGTGCTCCAAAGTGGAGGCTCTGGAAAGTTCTGAGAATGTTAAGATACTTTATTTCCAAGCCCAACGCGTTTCAGCCTATGTTGTTTTTTAAGGCCTTCTTCAGGGGTTTGATAAGAGATGTCTGGCAACTGTAATTATCGTAGGAGGCTATCATCCTCTTAAGAGTATTTCTGCAGATATCTCTTATCAACCCCCTGAAGAAGGCCTTAAAAACCAACATAGGCCGAAATGTGTTGGGCTTGGAAAGAAAGTATCTTAGCATTCTGAGAACCTGCTTCTCTCCTTTTTTGCCCTGAGTTGGATGTTCTCCTCCTGTTGGTTTTTTGGCTCTGGAAAGTGCATATTTCCCTCCCCTGTGTAAATGGTGCTTGTAAATTTACAATAGAATTAAAGCATACAAAATTTAGAAGAGCTACAACCACCACCACCCCATAAAACAACTAAAACATCAGTTAACAGCCATAAACCATTCAACTATTGCAGTGGTCTTCAACTGGTGGCTCATGATCCCCAAGTGGTCGCAAGATCAGTCCAGATGGGTCACGGCAAAACTGTTGACACCATGTTGAGCATGGAGAAAATTGTGAAAGTGGGTCCCATGTTGCAGGTTGGGAGTCTGTGATGGGTTTCGGGTCTGGACCAGTTGAAGACCACTGAACTATTGCATTAAAAAGCTCATATTAGTTTACTGCTAGGACACTGCTATTTTTCTCATATAAAATATTTGGGTTACAGAGTCATCCTGTTTGATAGGTGGTATAAAATGAAACAAGGCAACAATGGAACGGGAGACATTGGTGGTGTTTCCACAGGCAGTTTGGAATTAACCTAGTGCTCATCTGAAAGTTTATGGTGAGTGTAGCTGGCTTGAAAAAGTTGATTTGGGTAGAGGAGGAAACCCAACCAGTTTGAAAGTGTTGAAATAATAACAATAATAAATACCATCATCATCATCATTGTTTAAATCCCATCTTGCAGGATACCAATCATTCCAAGCCTGGTTAAAAGTAATACCAAAATTTGTTAATAAAATTACAGTAAACCATATTAAGCTGTTGGTAAATCACCCTTTGAAATGGAGGGAACAGTCCAGTTGGAAGAGGAGCAGATGACTGTCATTATCTTCACCTTCCTCCGCCTCTGCCCTGGAATTCTTCCCAGAGGCAAGTTGATGGTAGATGTCCCAGGGTGGAGCAGAAAGTACAGCCAAGAGCAGATTCTGAAGTCCTTCCTCCCTCCCTCTCTCCTGGAATCAACCTAAAAAACCTTTCTGATGGTATGGACTATACATGACAATAAATACATTAATCAAACAGCTGAAAGGATGGTGGCCATCAGTACAACATTTTCCTTAAGACTAAGGAGATTTTTCCAGATTTCTTTGGCTGGCTGTCCCATGTGCCCTGTATAAGATGCCTCATTATGCTGCAGTTATAGCAGATCCAGCAAATCTGAGGACCAGGTTCCACAAAATGGGTGGTGGTGGAAAACATCAACAGTATTTCTTTCCATCTGCATAATAGTGATAATAATATTTCCATTCCCCCAGGAAGAAAAAAGCTTCAGGATCCAGCACTAGAAGACTCTCCCATCATTCATAAATTGAGGTTGACCTTTATGTTGACAGGACCGCCATTTCCAGAACTGTTTTAAAAGCCATTCTTAGAACAGATCAGGAAACATTATTGATTCTCTACCTAAAATTCCCCCTAGTGTATGAAAAGTGGAGATCAAAGAGTTGATCCCAACCTCCATAAATACAGCAAGAGAGAATCTACAAAAGAGCAATAGAAAAATGTGGGGGGGGGGGAATTAAATTGAACATTAGGTAAGAAAATAATAATTATTATTATTATTATAATTATTATTATTATTTATTAGGGATGTGCACGCCCAAAAATATCGTATTTTAACATTATCGGAATTTTGGATCAAAACAATTATTGTCTCAGATAATATCGTAGGTTAATCGTATCGTCTTCACGATAATTATTGGAAATCCGATATTTAATTTGCAGCCCCATTGTGCCCTATAGAGCTGATTTTTTTTTTAGAAATAATGCCTATAACTTCTGTATTTTCAAAGTTACAGGCTTGAACCTTGGTTACAGTGCTTATGGGGTATTCCTAAGTATGTGTATGAAATTTGAGATTGATCCCTCCAACCCTCGATTTTATATGAATTTATGAAAGAACGTTTAAGTTCTGACAGGTCAGAATGACAGCTCGCCACGTGCATTCAGAGATCTGTCAAAAAAGGTGCACGATCTTTCAAAAATTCATATAAAATACAGGGGTGGAGGGATTGATCTGAAATTTGGCACATATGTGTAGCAACATGTGCTAGACATGTGTATGAAATTTTAGATCGATCCCTCCAACCCTCGATTTTATATGAATTTAATAAAGCTCATGCAGCTTTATTGAGAGCTGGTTGATCTGGCCTCTGTGCTGTCATCTTGTTGTCTGCTTTTTTCCCCATAGGCTTGCATTGGGTGAAACATTTTTTTAAGATCATGCTCCTTCTGAAAGCATGATCTTAAATAATTCATTAAAAAATTGAGGGTTTGAGCAATTGCTCTGACTTTTTTTCACAAATGACCAGCCCGATCCCATCTTCAATGTCCCACAAGTTTCAAGTTTTTATTTTTAAAAATGAAGAAGTTAAAGCGGGAGGTGGGACTTTTGGGGGACCCCTATAATTTTTTTATTTGAAAAGATAGAGACATGAAACTTTTTGGACATAGCAGATTGGATCTTGCTAGTCCTGGATGCCCAAGTTTCATGTCATTATCATTTCAAATAAAAAAGCTGTGCACGTGTTTCCCCCAATGCAAGCCTATGGGGAAAAAAGCAGACAACAAGATGACAGCACAGAGGCCAGATCAACCAGCTCTCAATAAAGCTGCATGAGCTTTATTAAATTAATATAAAATCGAGGGTTGGAGGGATCGATCTAAAATTTCATACACATGTCTAGCACATGTTGCTACACATATGTGCCAAATTTCAGATCAATCCCTCCATCCCTGTATTTTATATGAATTTTTGAAGATCATGCAACTTTTTGACAGGTCTGAACGAACGCATGTGGCGAGCTGTCATTCTGACCTGTCAGAACTTAAACGATCTTTAATAAATTCATATAAAATCGAGGGTTGGAGGGATCAATCTCAAATTTCATACACATACTTAGACGTACCCCATAAGTACTGTGACCAAGTTTCAGGCTTCTAACTTTTAAAATACAGAAGTTATATGTTTATTTATATGGCAGTCCGATAATCCAATATAATCGGGCAAAATATTTTCAGATTGGATATTTATCGAAGGTTTTTCTATCATATCATTATCGTTAATCGGATGTCCGATAATGACCTTACCGTATCGTTATCGGTCATTTTAACGATACGATACACATCCCTATTATTTATCTCTTTCTCGTTCATGGCAGTTTTTCTAGACAGACATGATGGGCTTTGCCAAGTCATGCTGTCTTTTATTGATTCAGGAATTTCCTGACAATTGAGCATTTTTTAATTGTGACTGCTTTCTGGATGTTGTTGTGGATGTATTCTGGTAGGCCCAGTTTCTGGAGGTTTCTGTATTTTTTTTTAATGTGATGCCGGTGACTGATGTGACTAATGGAATAATTGTGACTTTTTCCTGTTGCCATAGTTCTTTGACTTCCATGGCCAGTGGTGTATATATGTCTCTCTTTTCTTCTTCCTTTCCAACAACATTTTTGTCATTTGGTATTGCTATGTCGATGAGGTATGTTGTTTTTCTTTTTTATCTATGAACATTATGTCTGGTCAGTTGCAAGGTATTGTCTTGTCTGTATGAATTGTTCTGTCTCAGTATATTTTATGATCTGCATTTTCCAAGATTGTTTCCGGTGAATATGTATAGTATGGTGTAGGTTGTTTGATAAGGTTGAATTTGATGGCCAGTTGTTGGTGAATTATTTTTGCAGCTGTATTGTGTCTGTTTGTATAGTCCATTCCTGCCAGAATTTTACATCCTCCTGTTATATGATCTATTGTTTCTTGGAATTGATGGCATTTCCTGCATAGGTTTGTTGCTATACTGTTATCATTTATGATGTATTTTTGGTAGTTCTTGGTTGCTATTAGGAATCCTTTGGTTCCTGGAAATCGCTCACCCTTCCTGAGCCATTCGTATGATTGTTCTTTGTTTATTTGTGGTTTCTGTATTATTATTATTATTATTATTATTATTGTTATTATTATTACATTAAAAACTCTAATGAAAATTCTTACTTTCACGGCATCCACACAACTCAAGACTGAGGGGAAAAACTCAAGGGAGAGAGAACATTTACTTTTGTTCAAAACTAGCAAAGCCACCATCAATAAGACAATAAGAAGAGTATAGCCATTTGCATCTTGTCAAGACTCAACATTCGGATATGCAGGGGGTGGGGTGGAGTCCAACGGACATCAACCCACTCAGTCCCCCAGACTGGAGGCCATGGATATTGCCAGCTGTCCAACCTTGTTTGGTGGGGGGGGGGGTGAACCACTGCCCAATCTGTGGGTACCCGGCAAGCAATCCGTGGCTTCCCAATCCCTTTCCAAGGCACCATTTTCTGGAAATTGGTGGCTCATTCTTTTACATAAAGGGATTTTTTTATGAAAAGAGCAGCTATAAATAAACTCATTTACACCATTTACATTTTATGCAAAATGGTGGCTCGGTGAGGGATCAGGTTGGTCACCGCATGCCAAGTCAGGCAAATGCAAGGATCCAGGGGGCCAAGCTGATGGTTTATCAACAGGCCTTGAGCCCCAGCCAGGTGCCTGTGCCATCCATAATTCAGGCCACTGTAAAACATGTGTTTTGGAGTTTGGAGGTGAGGTGTATCAGCTTTATTTCACTGTAGCGTATGAACCAGGAGAGGCCGTGCATGTTCTGAACTGGAGCCTGCATGCAGTGATGTGTTTTATGAGGGCAACAAACAGAGACTCTGTGGATAGGTGGTTCCCAGATACAGGAATTGGGGAGTTTTATTGTTCTACATGGGGTTGCACTCCCTCAGAAAGAACAAGTACATAGTTTGGGGGTGTTACTGGGGCCAGATGTGCACCAAGCAGGATATAGCACTATGAAAGCAGTATGAAAGTGGTATATGGTAGGGATGTGCACTGGATCGGACCCGATCCACGATCCGAGTCCGGTCCAGTGGGAAATCGGATAAATTATCCGATTTCCGATCCCGCAGCTGGATCGGCCGATCCAATCCGAACCGGTCCGAAAAAGCTCCGAACCGGTTCGGCGGATCGGCGGATCGGCGGGCGCCCACTGGCGCCCACCGCCGCTTCCATTGGCGGGCGCCAGCGGGCGCCCGCCGATGAAAGTGGACAGCGGGGGGGGAGGAGGGGGGCACTTACCTTCTCGGCCCGGTGGCTCCCGTCCGGCGCCGGCGCCTACTACTACTAGCAGGCTCCGCGGCCTGCTCTAGGGTGGCGCGCCGGGTGATGTCATCACCCGGCGCGCTACTCTAGAGCAGGCCGCGGAGCCTGCTGGTAGTAGTAGGCGCCGGCGCCGGACGGGAGCCACCGGGCCGGGAAGGTAAGGAGGGGGTGCGTGGAGGGGAGGAGGGGGCGCGCGGAGGGGGGAGGGGGGAGGGGGGCCCTTACCTGCCCGGCCCGGCGGCTCCCGTCCGGCGCCGGCGCCTACTACTCCCAGCAGGCTCCGCGGCCTGCTCTAGGGTGGCGCGCCGGGTGATGTCATCACCCGGCGCGCTACTCTAGAGCAGGCCGCGGAGCCTGCTGGAAGTAGTAGGCGCCGGCGCCGGACGGGAGCCGCCGGGCCGGAAAGGTAAGGAGGGGGTGCGTGGAGGGGAGGAGGGGGTGCGCGGAGGGGGGAGGGGGGAGGGGGGCCCTTACCTGCCCGGCCCGGCGGCTCCCGTCCGGCGCCGGCGCCTACTACTCCCAGCAGGCTCCGCGGCCTGCTCTAGGATGGCGCGCCGGGTGATGTCATCACCCGGCGCGCTACTCGAGAGTAGGCCGCGGAGCCCGCTGGTAGTAGCCGCCAGCGCCGGACGGGCCGAGAAGGTAAGCAGTGGCGGGGAAGGGGGCTTACCCCCCCCCGGAGCCGTCCGCTTCTATCCGCTGGCGCCCGCGGGCGCCAGCGGATGGAAGCGGGCGGCCCCAGGGGGGGTAGGGAGCGCGGGGGAGGGGGTTTACCTGCCGGGGCCGTCCACAGCGGACGGCCCCAGGGGGGGGAGGGAGTTAGGCCCCCCCTTACCCACCCGCCGCCATTTTTTCCTCATAGACTTGCATTGCAATGCAAGTCTATGGGGAAAAAAATGGCGGCCGATCCAAAAATGTACGATTTTTGGGTCGGGATCGGACTCGATCCGGTCCGGGGGGCCTCCGATTTTGTCCGAACCGGTCCGGGACAAAATTGGAGGTCCCGATCCGGGTCCCGATCCGATCCGGGGGGTCCGTGCACACCCCTAGTATATGGTATGTGTCTACGGGCCCGAACAGTTGTCAGTGCACTTAATGCCACTATAAAGCAGCAGTGTGGATCCTGCCTTTTATATACTGCTTTCATACCACTTTCATGGTGTAATATCCTGCTTGGTGTAGATTGGGCCTTAGTTCATCAATAGTCATTGTCATTAGAGGCCCAAGTAGCTTCTGTGGTGAGGGTCATCTATTACCAACCCAGGTTGATATATCAGCTTCGCCCTGTCCTGCACAGGGATAGCCTGACCACTGCTTGACCATGCATTGGTAACCTCATGTTTAGATTAATGTAACGTGTGTTATGTAGGCTTGGTCTTGGTCCAGAAGCTGCAGCTGGTGCAGAATGTGGCAGCCAGGATGCTGAGTGGAGTGCCTGGGCATACACATAGTACAGCATTGTTAAGACAACTGTAAAAGCTACCTGGTAGTTACCAAGCCAAGTACATGGTCTCACTGTTAATATATAAAATCCTGACGAGCTTGGAACCTGGTTCCCCAATGTTAGTTGTACCACGATATACAGATTGCTGTCTCACAACAACCAGGAAGAGGGCCTTTTCTGTGATGGCACCCAACTTATAGAATGATTTCTCCATTGGTACTCGCGAAGTGCCAACTGTATCATACTTTAGGTGCCAATTAAAGGCCTTCTCTGAGTGAATGTGCTGCCCAGTCTGTTTGTTTGTAATTATGGTGTTATTTTCATGGATTTTATTTTTATTAATGTTTTGTATTAATATTTTAGTGATTTTTATCTGTTTCAATATATATCATAATGTATTTTGTGAAACACATATATTTTAAGTATGTTCCACTATATATTTAAATACTTAAATAATAAATGAAATGTATAACCATGTCATGTTTTTTTATCATCCATTTTGCATGATGAAAATGTCTTCTTTGTCGAAACACAAAGTGACATCTGAAAATGATATTAAAAATTACTGAAGTTGCCACTGGAATGTCTGTGTCCTGTGTGCAATCCACATGGTGAAGAGTAACATTCAAATGCTTCTTTCAATTCTGCTGGTATAAATATGTGAAATTCTTGCATGTTCTCATTCATTAGCCTTAAAAATGCCATCCAATTGATTTTTACAAATATGATGCTTTCAACACTTAGCATTTTTAAAAAATCTCACTTTTCAAAACACATTTATATATATATATATATATATATATATATATATGGAAATTTGAATACTGATATTGTGCCAGATTGTACAAAATGTCATTTCTAGACATGAAATACACAGAATGATAGCAATACAACTTGTTTGTAAAAGGAAAAAAGAAGAGAAACCCACTTAAGACCTTGGAGTGATCATAATGCAGCTGTTACCACAGCTGGAGAAAAAGACATTTTCTTGAAACTGGAGATAATTATGTTAGAGAGAATGCCAACTCTAGAAAAGCCTGCATAGTGAAACTGTGAAGCTTTATGACCAATCTGGAGTATGGATATATATATATATATATATATATATATATATATAAGCAAGAACTAATATTGTATACAACCTCTGCCATATGAGCATGAGGCAGGAAGTCTTCAGTGCTCAAACACCTGTTTGTAATATATTTACATATGAATGAGATCATATTTTGTACCTGATATATTTTAAAAGCCATATATTAGGAGCGCAGGGAAGAACAAACATTGGTAAAATGAGGTGCTGATGAAAGCTGAAACATGTTCTTGCATATTCTTAATCAACATTTTCAGTCTCAGACAACTGTGAACAGAAAAGATGTTGCGTTTGTTATGATAGCTAATGGTTTTGTTAGACACAAGCACATCATCAGAAAGAGTGATTGTCTTCTTAGAAAGCTCCACCCATGGAGATTTCTGTAATTAATGGCTGTCACCCATGGAGATTCCTGTCACTTAAGTATAAGTCTGAATGTCAGGAGTATTTATTTATTTATTACATATTTTATACTGTCCCTAACCCTAGCCATAATATACAAAAATTGAGATTTAAAACTTTTAAAAAAAATTAAACGTCATATAAAGCCAGAATAAGTTATAGTCCAGGGAAAGCTTGTCTAAAAAGATACGTTTTCAGGAGGTGTTTGAAGTAGGGATGTGCACTGACCCCCCGGATCGGATCGGATAGCGGATCGGAATCGGACCTGGGGGGTCGGATCGGATCGGATCGGATCGGATCGTGTGTCGGATCGGATCGGATCCGATTCCGATCCGCGGATCGGATTTTCCGATCCGGATCGGACGCCATTTTGAATGCTTTTTCCTATAGCAAATTATTGTTTTATAAAAACGCCTATACCTTTTTCATTTTTAAAGACAGAAGGATGAAACTTGGGCACATTGTACACTGGTTAGGGATAGGTATCTGTGAGAAATTTCAGAAAGATTGGTGCATGCAGTTTGTGGCAATTGATTTTTTAATAAATAACATGGAATGCCTATAACTCGGTCATTTTTAAAGTTACACACATGAAACTTTGCCACATTGTAGGTGGAACCTTGGGACCCACGTGTGTGAAATCCCAGAACCGTGGGTGCTTGCCTGGTGTGGCAATGAATTTTTGAAAAATGGGTAGTAGTGGGGTAAATGCAGTTATGCCTCCCATGTTTTTATTTTTAAAGATACAAACAGGACACTTCGGCACATTACAGGGAACACTTCCCTTGATATGTGTGTAAAATTTCAGACAGCTAGCTCCAGGCATGTGTTGGCAATGAATTGTTGAAAATTGGGTAGCAGTGGGGTAAAATACAGTTTTGCCTCCCATTTTTTTATTTTCAAAGATACAAACGGGAAACTTTGGCACATTGCAGGGAACACTTCACTTCAAATGTGTGTGAAATTTCCGGAAGCTAGGTGCAACATTTTAGTGGGAAACGAACGTTTATTCATGGCATTTCACATGGGATTTATGGGTTGGTTTGAAGAGCTACAAAGCTCTAACTCGCTCACATGGCACAGGACCTATGCCCGCTCAAACGCTGGAAATTTCACAAACTTTGGTGCAATGCTTTAGTGGGAAAACAAAGGTTTATGCATGGCATTTCACATGGGATTTATGGGTTGGTTTTAAGAGCTACAAAACTCTAACTCGCTCACATGGCACAGGACCTATGCCCGCTCAAACGCTGGAAATTTCACAAACTTTGGTGCAATGCTTTAGTGGGAAAACAAAGGTTAAACTTTATTATTTTAAACCTTCAGGAAGGGGACATTGCCTGCCTGGTGTGGATTGGTAATGAGGGAAGAAAGTTTCACTTATTCATTTGTAAAATGTAAAGTGATTGTAAATTGCTTTAGGGACCCATACATTTACATGACAAGACAGGTGTTGGTTGCAGGAATGCTACCAAATGCACTAGTAGCTAATCCCAGGTAATAGCTATTCAGATCCTAGCTAATAGCTATTATTCAGATCCTAGCCTGGGAAGGGATCTTGCAGGATAAGTGATTGTTCTTTTCTTGTGTAGTATGTAATTCTAAACCAGAAGGCTGCTTTGATGTAGAGCCAATCCACATGGTCTCTTGCAGCACCTAGTATTATTTATTTCTCCTTCCACAGCAGAATCTGGAAGGCGGGCAGGCAGGCTGGCATCCAGGGCAAAGTCCAACAGCGGCATTGGGGACTGGGTGACATTCTCCTTGAGGGCGAATGCCAAGTCCCATGGCTTGTGCGAGGAGGGCGGCTTGCTCTCTTTGCAGGAAGGATCTGGAAGGCGGCAGGCGGCATCAGCAGCGGGCGGGCAGGCTGGCATTTAATGGGCAAAGTCCAACAGCGGCGTTGGGGACTGGGTGACATTCTCCTTGAGGGCGAATGCCAAGTCCCATGGCTTGTGCGAGGAGGGCGGCTTGCTCTCTTTGCAGGAAGGATCTGGAAGGCGGCAGGCGGCATCAGCAGCGGGCGGGCAGGCTGGCATTTAATGGGCAAAGTCTCTCCTTTCCCGGGCACTGTGGCAGTGAGAGTGCCATAGGCTGCAAAAGAAGAAGGGGGGGAAAAAAGAATGAATATTAGTTGACCACTTCAACACAACCAGCTCCCTTCCACCCAGGATTGCCCTTCCTGAGTGCCCACGCCCCAGCAGGCACACGGGGCTGCCTGCTCACTCGGAAGTTAGCAGGCAGACAGCCAACCTTCAGTTAGGTGGAAGGTGCCCCCCCCCCATTCACAGAACACTTACCGTAGTCCTCCTGAGGGCGTTGTTGATAAGATGCCACTTCCAGGCGGGCAGTGACGGGCAGGTGGGCAGTCTGCATTACCGTCTCTCCTGGGCACTGTGGCAAAGAGTTCCATAGGCTGCAAAAGAAGAAGGGGGGGGGAAGAATATGAGAAAAATGATACTTTTCCACCACTGGCTCCCTCCCACCCAAGACTGGCATGTGCCCGGTCCTGAGTGCCCACGCCCCAGCAGGCACACGGGGCTGCCTGCTTGCTTACTCGTGGGTAAGCTCTCTGACAGGCTCTTACCAGAGTCGTGCGGGCGACGTGAATCGATGGGCCACCTCCATGCGGCCGTGGCTGGGGCAGATGGGCAGTCTGGATTCACGGGTGCGCTTTGCGCAGTGGCGAAGAGTTCCATAGGCTGCAAAAGAAGGAGGGGGGGGGGGAAAAGAATGAATATTAGTTGACCACTTTAACACAACCAGCTCCCTTCCACCCAGGATTGCCCTTCCTGAGTGCCCACGCCAAAGCAGGCACACGGGGCTGCCTGCTTGCTTACTCGTGGGTAAGCTCTCTGACAGGCTCTTACCAGAGTCGTGCGGGCGACGTGAATCGATGGGCCACCTCCATGCGGCCGTGGCTGGGGCAGATGGGCAGTCTGGATTCACGGGTGCGCTTTGCGCAGTGGCGAAGAGTTCCATAGGCTGCAAAAGAAGGAGGGGGGGGGGAAAGAATGAATATTAGTTGACCACTTTAACACAACCAGCTCCCTTCCACCCAGGATTGCCCTTCCTGAGTGCCCACGCCAAAGCAGGCACACGGGGCTGCCTGCTTGCTTACTCGTGGGTAAGCTCTCTGACAGGCTCTTACCAGAGTCGTGCGGGCGACGTGAATCGATGGGCCACCTCCATGCGGCCGTGGCTGGGGCAGATGGGCAGTCTGGATTCACGGGTGCGCTTTGCGCAGTGGCGAAGAGTTCCATAGGCTGCAAAAGAAGGAGGGGGGGGGGAAAAGAATGAATATTAGTTGACCACTTTAACACAACCAGCTCCCTTCCACCCAGGATTGCCCTTCCTGAGTGCCCACGCCAAAGCAGGCACACGGGGCTGCCTGCTTGCTTACTCGTGGGTAAGCTCTCTGACAGGCTCTTACCAGAGTCGTGCGGGCGACGTGAATCGATGGGCCACCTCCATGCGGCCGTGGCTGGGGCAGATGGGCAGTCTGGATTCACGGGTGCGCTTTGCGCAGTGGCGAAGAGTTCCATAGGCTGCAAAAGAAGGGGGGGGGGAAAAGAATGAATATTAGTTGACCACTTTAACACAACCAGCTCCCTTCCACCCAGGATTGCCCTTCCTGAGTGCCCACGCCAAAGCAGGCACACGGGGCTGCCTGCTTGCTTACTCGTGGGTAAGCTCTCTGACAGGCTCTTACCAGAGTCGTGCGGGCGACGTGAATCGATGGGCCACCTCCATGCGGCCGTGGCTGGGGCACATGGGCAGTCTGGATTCACGGGTGCGCTTTGCGCAGTGGCGAAGAGTTCCATAGGCTGCAAAAGAAGGAGGGGGGGGGGGAAAGAATGAATATTAGTTGACCACTTTAACACAACCAGCTCCCTTCCACCCAGGATTGCCCTTCCTGAGTGCCCACGCCAAAGCAGGCACACGGGGCTGCCTGCTCACTCGGAAGTTAGCAGGCAGACAGCCAACCTTTAGTGAGGTGGAAGGTGCCCCCCCCATTCACAGAACACTTACCGTAGTCCTGAGGGCGTTGAGGACTCGGTGAGATTCTCCTGGAGGACCCCTAGTCCCATGGCTTGTGCAAGGAAGGCGGCTGGCCCGCCTCGCAGGAACGATCTGGAAGGCGGCAGGCGGCATCAGCAGCGGGCGGGCAGGCTGGCATTTAATGGGCAAAGTCTCTCCTTTCCCGGGCACTGTGGCAGTGAGAGTGCCATAGGCTGCAAAAGAAGAGGAGGGGGATAATGAATATTACATAAATACTTTTATACTGCAAAAGAAGAAAGGAAAATAAATAAAGATTTGTATTAATTAATACATGCAAGTCCTAGTAACTAGTCTCCCACCGGCACACTTCTCTTGTTTGTGATGCAATCCTCTTTCTCCTGCTGCACCCCTCCCTTTCTAAATCACTCTTCTGAGCCCATTGTTAGAGGGATTGGCTATCCTTTTGTGTCTGGCAGGACACAGCTTACCGGATCATTAGAGAATCACCATTTCTTTTGTCCTTGGGTTATTCATTCACTCCTAATAGCACCCTACGTTAGGCTGACCAGATCAAATCCAGGTCAGGGTTCCTAACTTCAGCAGTTGTAGAGAAAAGGGAATTTCTGCCAGTGTCATTTGTATGGAATTAGTTCCTGCTGAGATTCCCTCTTCATCACAACAGTTAAAGGTGCAGGGGCCCTGCCTTCTTTTCTATATGGCCACTCTGCCTGCACTCTTACCTGAGTCGTAGGGGTGACGTGAATCGAGGGGCCACCTCCATGTGGCCGTGGCTGGGGCAGATGGGCAGTCTGGAATCACGGGTGCGCTTTGCGCAGTGGCGAAGAGTTCCATAGGCTGCAAAAGAAGGAGGGGGGGGGAAAGAATTAACATGAGATAAATCATACTTTTCCACCATTGGCTCCCTCTCACCCAGGACTGGCATCTGCCCGGTCCTGAGTGCCCACGCCCCAGTAGGCACACGGGGCTGCCTGCTTGCTTACTCGGAAGTAAGATCTCAGACTGCCCCACTTCTGGACACTCTCAGGTGTCCCTGCGTTGACTGCACACACTTACCTTATTCGTGCGGCCGCTGTGGATCGGAGGACTCCAGTGGCACATAGGCTCCTCCAGGCAAAGTCACATTGGCATAGGCTCCTCCAGGCAAAGTCACATTGGCATAGGCTCCTCCAGGCAAAGTCACATTGGCATAGGCTCCTCCAGGCAAAGTCCCAGTGGCACATAGGCTCCTCCAGGCAAAGTCACATTGGCATAGGCTCCTCCAGGCAAAGTCACAGTGGCACATAGGCTCCTCCAGGCAAAGTCACAGTGGCATAGGCTCCTCCAGGCAAAGTCACAGTTTGGCACAGCTCCCTCCAGGCAAAGTCCCAGTGGCACAGGCTCCTCCAGGCAAAGTCACATTGGCACAGGCTCCTCCAGGCAAAGTCACAGTGGCACATAGGCTCCTCCAGGCAAAGTCACAGTGGCATAGGCTCCTCCAGGCAAAGTCACGTTGGCATAGGCTCCTCCAGGCAAAGTCACAGTGGCACATAGGCTCCTCCAGGCAAAGTCACGTTGGCATAGGCTCCTCCAGGCAAAGTCACAGTGGCACATAGGCTCCTCCAGGCAAAGTCACAGTGGCACATAGGCTCCTCCAGGCAAAGTCACAGTTTGGCACAGCTCCCTCCAGGCAAAGTCACAGTTTGGCACAGCTCCCTCCAGGCAAAGTCCCAGTGGCACAGGCTCCTCCAGGCAAAGTCACATTGGCACAGGCTCCTCCAGGCAAAGTCACAGTTTGGCACAGCTCCCTCCAGGCAAAGTCCCAGTGGCAGAGGCAAAGTCCCAGTGGCAGAGGCAAAGTCCCACTGGCAGAGGCAAAGTCACAGCTGCATGGGCCCCTCCAGGCAAAGTCCCAGTGGCAGAGGCAAAGTCCCAGTGGCAGAAGCAAAGTCCCACTGGCAGAGGCAAAGTCACAGCTGCATGGGCACCTCCAGGCAGGCAGGCGGGCAGAGGCAGAGGCAGAGGCGGGCATGATGCCAGGCGCTTGCGCATTGCACAAGTAAGCAATAGAACCGTGAGACCAGCCCACGCATTCCGGCTACTTCACAATGGCGGCAACCTAGCAGGTGGGCAGGCGGGCAGGCAGGCAGGCAGGCAGAGGCAGAGGCAGAGGCGGGCATGATGCCAGGCGCTTGCGCATTGCACAAGTAAGCAATAGAACCGTGAGACCAGCCCACGCATTCCAGCTACTTCACAATGGCGGCAACCTAGCAGGCGGGCAGGCAGGCAGGCAGGCAGAGGCAGAGGCAGAGGCGGGCATGATGCCAGGCGCTTGCGCATTGCACAAGTAAGCAATAGAACCGTGAGACCAGCCCACGCATTCCGGCTACTTCACAATGGCGGCAACCTAGCAGGCGGGCAGGCAGGCAGGCAGGCAGAGGCAGAGGCAGAGGCGGGCATGATGCCAGGCGCTTGCGCATTGCACAAGTAAGCAATAGAACCGTGAGACCAGCCCACGCATTCCGGCTACTTCACAATGGCGGCAACCTAGCAGGTGGGCAGGCGGGCAGGCAGGCAGGCAGGCAGAGGCAGAGGCAGAGGCGGGCATGATGCCAGGCTCTTGCGCATTGCACAAGTAAGCAATAGAACCGTGAGACCAGCCCACGCATTCCGGCTACTTCACAATGGCGGCAACCTAGCAGGTGGGCAGGCGGGCAGGCAGTTTTTTAAATCATATAGCCAAAATAAACACAACACACAGTGACAGCCCTGCAAGGCTGCCACATAAGTCCAAAAGACACAGTCAGAAACAGTGTGGGATGCTGCTTGTCATCCACTCAATGTAGGAGCCTGGAAGAGGAATCCTATCGCGTCCTTCGTTCATAGTCAGAGAGGTGCATGCGTTCCTTGGCGATAAAATTAAGCCTTCTTCTTATCCAAAGTTCTCATGAGCCTCTGACGTGGTCTTACAAGAAGAAACGCCCATGGAAGTGTGGGACCTTACAGAAGGCCTGGAGGGAGCCATCGGAGTCCAATTTCAGAGGCACACGTGCAAGCACATTGGTTCAAGTCAAACAACATAGAATGTGTGAGATGCTTGTGCATCCCCTCAATGTAAGAGGCTAGGAGAAGAAACTAGATCCCTTCGGGATCCATCGTTCAGAGTTGAGTTACTGAGCTGTAAACAACACAGCCAGTAAATTAAAGTAAAGAAAATTAATTAACCGAAAATAAGAATTAAAAAATCAAGGGCCTGCCGGTGCCTGCCCAAAGGTGTGGGATGGATGGGGGGTGCCTGCCAATTACTCCCCCGTGGGCATGAGGGTGGGGTATCCCAGCAGGGGCAGATTGACCTTGAGGAAGACCAGCTGCTCCACAATCTCAGCGTCCAAGCGAGAGCGGTGGGGTGTGACCACGTCGCCCGCCATGGAAAACACCCGCTCGCTTGGAACGCTGGACGGTGGGCAGCTGATTCTGTCCATGGCCACCCGCGCCAGATCAGGCCACATCTGGCGCCGAGATGACCAGTAGGCCAGGGGTTCGATGGAGCCGTCCTCCATCTGCTCCGCCAGGTAACGCTGCACTGCTGCTGCAGCGTCATCCTGGCGGCGGCTGGGTTGAGTGCCTCTATGCCCAACCGCAGCCTGCAAAGCCTTGTCCCAAAACCCCTGGCCTGTCCCCCTGCTGGGTGTGGTGGTGCTGGTGCCGCCGCTGCTGGTGGTGCTCAGCGGACTTAGCGCCTGGGCTTCGGTGGGCTCCTCCTCTGCCTGCCCAATCCTGGCATCCCGGGCCGCCCGAACGTCCGTCACCAGCATTTCCACCCAACCTGCCCGGGAAGTCTGCCCACATAACCCATCCTTGATGCGCGGGTCGCACATGGTGGCCAACATGTACTGCCTCTCGTTGTAGAGAGGCTGGACCCGGCGGGATAGGCTTTCCCTCAGCCTCGTCACCACTTCCCGCACCTCTGGCAGGAAGCGCCTGCCGGTGACGGCATCCCCGGCCTCCAGAAACTCGCCCATCTGATTCTGGAGATGCCTGGCCACGGGGAGCACCTGGCTGAGAAGGGCAGTGCTGCTGCTCAGGGTCTCGGTGGCCTCAAGGAACGGCTTGAGGACCACCAGAAGCTGGGACATGGCCTCCCACTGCTGCCTGGACAGTGGGGCCTGGATGCCAATGTCCCCGACCCTGAACATCTCGTGGACAACACGCTGTTGCTCCACCATACGCTCGAGCATGTGGTAGGTGGAGTTCCAACGTGTTGCCACGTCCTGCACTAGCCGGTGCTGCGGAAGTCCCAGCTCCTGCTGCTTCTCCCGCAGCAACCGACTGCCCTTCACGCTGTGGTGGAAATGCCCAGCCACCTTCCTGCAGCTCTCTAGGAGATTACGGATTTGGGGAGGGAGAGGGGCCTTGCTGCCTCCAAGGCCATCCCTGACGACCAGGTTGAAGACGTGCGCGATGCAGCGGATGCCCTCAAATCCGCCATCGCGCACCGCCTTCAGCATATTGGCTCCCCCGTCCGTGACCATGTAACCGCGGGTGTGCTGGTGCCCGCCCAGCCACCCTGCCACCATGCGGTTCATGGCCTCCGTAATCTCCTCCGCCGTGTGGGACTGGTCCATGACTGCGGTATGAAGGAGGGCCCAGCGGCAGCCCTCCTTCCCAGTCCCAGAAGTCCTGGGTGCTTCCTGCCCTGAGGCTCCCCACCAGTGAGCCGTCAGGGACAGGTAAGCGTGCACTCCTCCTTCGCTGGACCAGATGTCCGAAGTGAAGTGCACCTTCTGTGCCTCTGCCTGGCACAGACGACCCAGAACTAACTCCCTGCATGCCTGGTACAGGGAGGGCACCACACGCCTGCTCAGGGTGGTGCGACACGGCGGCTTGTAGTATGGAACCACAAGAGCCATCAGCCTCTTGAAGCCTGCGTTCTCGACGAGGCTGAATGGCTGGTCATCCAACGCCACCATCTCACCGATGCAATTGGTGATCTGGTTGGGCGCTGGAAAACGCCACCTTGTGGCTCCATACTTCCCCCACCCCATCTCTTCCATGGTGGCCTGGCGAAGCCTCTTGGGGATGGGAGGTCGAGAGCTGGCAGAAGTTGCAGGAGCCTTCTGCTTGCCCTTGCCGCTAGCACCAGTCTGCTGCGAGGTGCCCGCCTCGGTCCCAAGCAAAACAGACTGGTGGTGCCTCTGCATGTGGCGGGTGAGGTTCGTGGTGGTGAAGTGGCCTGGCATTTTTCCCCTGCTCACTGACATCTTGCAGTAGCGACAGACAGCAAAGCGGGAATCCACTGCCACCTCAAAGTGGTCCCACACCTTGCTTGCCTGTCGCTTCTGGGGTGACACAGACGGCCTGCCGGCGCCTTCGCTCTGTGGTGTCACCTCAGGAGCAAGGGAATGAGTGGAAGAGAGGACGGATTGTGGAGAGTAAGTCTCTGGTGCTGCCTGCTCTTCCTCTTGCCCCACATCAGAGTCCTCCTCCTCACTCTGAACCTCGCTGACTTCCACAAGATCTGGGAAAAGATCAGTCAGCGGGTTCACAGGCTCACCCACCAAAGAAGGAGCTGGATATAGTGCTCCTTCTTCATGCCCACTGCTGCTCCCAGCACCTGCCTCATGTTGCTGAAAGAGTGCCCTGCAGGCACTACTTTGAGTTGCCTCTGCCTGCTTCTGCTGCCCCAGTGGAGAACGCCTCAGTTTAACTGGGGGTGTGGAAGTAGGCTGCCTGCTGCTGGTCCCAGCAGCAGCAGCAGCAGCGCCATGCCCAGAGCGGCCTCTCCCAAATGCTGCCTTGGGAGCACCCCCCCTTTGAGTGCCACGCTTCATTTTATTTTTATTATTATTTATTTTTGTGTAAGTGTGTGCTTTGCTGACTTTTTTTGTGTTTGTAGCAGCAGGCTACACAGCCCAGCAACACACACTCACTCACAAGCGCGCACACACACACACACACACACAGAGAAAGAGAGAGAGAGAGAGAGAGGATAGAAATATTTTTTTATTATTTTTTTGAGTTTTTTTCAGAAAGCGAAAGTAGAACAAACAAACACACTCACTGCAAAGACAAACTGAACTCACAGACAAACAAACGTGCTATCTAAGAAAGGAAAGGCAAGAGAGAAAGGAAAGCCAAGAGAGAGAACAAGAAAAGCTGAAGTAAAAGATCAGAAACTCCTCAAAACCACCTCCAAATGCAATCAAATCAATACAGTCTCTCCAACACAGCTCCAAAACACTCCCTAATCTCCTCCACGTTCAACCCACAAAGAGCCAGAAGGGCAGGGCTGAGAGAATATATACTGGTGCCCTCCTCCAGCATTGCGATTGGAGGCTGAAGAAAGTCTTCACAGGATTGGGTGATTCAGTCATGTATTCTAAAGCACAATTGGTGGATCAAGCTGTCAAACACACACACACAAACACAGCCTCCCCCTCCCTTTCCTGAAGGTTTAAAATAATAAAGTTTAACCTTTGTTTTCCCACTAAAGCATTGCACCAAAGTTTGTGAAATTTCCAGCGTTTGAGCGGGCATAGGTCCTGTGCCATGTGAGCGAGTTAGAGTTTTGTAGCTCTTAAAACCAACCCATAAATCCCATGTGAAATGCCATGCATAAACCTTTGTTTTCCCACTAAAGCATTGCACCAAAGTTTGTGAAATTTCCAGCGTTTGAGCGGGCATAGGTCCTGTGCCATGTGAGCGAGTTAGAGTTTTGTAGCTCTTAAAACCAACCCATAAATCCCATGTGAAATGCCATGCATAAACCTTTGTTTTCCCACTAAAGCATTGCACCAAAGTTTGTGAAATTTCCAGCGTTTGAGCGGGCATAGGTCCTGTGCCATGTGAGCGAGTTAGAGCTTTGTAGCTCTTCAAACCAACCCATAAATCCCATGTGAAATGCCATGAATAAACGTTCGTTTCCCACTAAAATGTTGCACCTAGCTTCCGGAAATTTCACACACATTTGAAGTGAAGTGTTCCCTGCAATGTGCCAAAGTTTCCCGTTTGTATCTTTGAAAATAAAAAAATGGGAGGCAAAACTGTATTTTACCCCACTGCTACCCAATTTTCAACAATTCATTGCCAACACATGCCTGGAGCTAGCTGTCTGAAATTTTACACACATATCAAGGGAAGTGTTCCCTGTAATGTGCCGAAGTGTCCTGTTTGTATCTTTAAAAATAAAAACATGGGAGGCATAACTGCATTTACCCCACTACTACCCATTTTTCAAAAATTCATTGCCACACCAGGCAAGCACCCACGGTTCTGGGATTTCACACACGTGGGTCCCAAGGTTCCACCTACAATGTGGCAAAGTTTCATGTGTGTAACTTTAAAAATGACCGAGTTATAGGCATTCCATGTTATTTATTAAAAAATTAATTGCCACAAACTGCATGCACCAATCTTTCTGAAATTTCTCACAGATACCTATCCCTAACCAGTGTACAATGTGCCCAAGTTTCATCCTTCTGTCTTTAAAAATGAAAAAGTTATAGGCGTTTTTGTAAAACAACAATACTTTGCTATGGGAAAAACGCATTTAAAATGGCGTCCGATCCGCCGATCCGATCCGATCCGGATCGGACCTCGCCGGATCGGATCGGATCGGATCGGATGGTGTATCGGATCGGATCGGATCGGATCGGATTTTCCAATTTTTGGGGCGGATCGGATTCGGATCGTGGATCGGATCCGATCCGATGCACACCCCTAGTTTGAAGTATGTCACATTTTACGCCTTCTGAACTACGCAAGGGAGGGTTTTCCAGAGGGTTGGTGCCACTACAGAGAAGGCCCGCCGTCAAGGATCTTCATGACAACATTCTGTTCGACTTGGAATAACGTGCAGGACCTCTTATGATGATCGTAAATGTTGTCTGGGTCTATATATCTTGATTGTATCTAAGAACCTTAGCTGTGATCCAAAGGTCCAGACTTTGGGGCTGATCTTTCTTGCCCTAATATTTACAGCAGAATGACCTACAAGCTACAAACACACCATAATAGTGCTCTGGCATTGCCTTTTAAGACATTTCACTTCCAACTGAGGGGTGAAACTTAGACTACTCATCAGGTCCTACATTTAGATATATGCATTTGGTTGAGCTCTGTAGCCTTTGGCATTTTAATGTCCATCATCCTCAGTTTGGAGTTATCCTTTTGGGCTTCTTTTCCTTTTTGTGTTAAGTGCACTAAATAATCAGGTGTTGTCAGCAAACATGGCCACCTCACCGCTTACCCTTAACTCAGAGCTCTTAGGAACAAGTAAAAAAGCCAGTTGTCATTTTAATTCTAATAAGAAAAGAATTGAAACGAAAACCAAAATACCTCACTTCTGAATGTCGTGGAGCTGGAAAGGGGAGTATGGGATTGGAACACCTTTCCTCCAAGCAAAGGCTAAAAGAAAAGTATGGGGGGGGGGGGTTAATAAAAAAAAATAAAGCAGCTATGAGTGGCCATGATGAAGGTTTTTAGAATTACTAGCTGATATGCCTGGTGTTGCTCGGGTCCAGGAATAATGTTTATAACATTTATTTGATAAATAATAAATTTCTCTGCACCTTATTCATCTTTAGGTTGGTTGTGGGGGGTTTTTTAGTTTGGTTGAATTCATAAATTGTTTTGTTAGAATAAATGGAACATTGTGTTAATACGAACTGTATTTTAAATTAGAGCTTTGTGATAAACCACATTTTTTGTTTTACCTGAAATGCCTACACCTCCCATCATGCCTTGGCTGGAGCAGCCATCTAAACCTCAAAAACAATCAGGACACACAACACCCTTTCTACCAGCTAAAAAGATGCAAACCTAAGAATATGTTTTCAAAATATACCCAGCATTGCCCAGATATCTGAATAATATATAGAAGGGAAACGGATTTCAGTGGACACGGGGAACTGTTGTATGCATGTGCTCTGAAGTTATTATTATGAAAAAAGGAAAGCAGCCAGAACACACAATACTTTATTGGCTTCATTTATTATATAATATCTACATTTAACAGATTTTGGCAGAGAGCCAGGATGGTCAAGGCACTGGTGACTTGGGCCTTTTATCTGACATACCTGTGCTCTGAAGACACACCATGGCACTTTTTAATTTTTTAATTTTAGTTAATAATAATAATAATAATAATATATTTATTTATCACCCGCCTCTCCCAACGGATCGAGGCGGGGAACAACACCAAACACAAAATCCACCACTTTATGGTGCTGGTGGCATTATGTCACTGCTATGGAGCCACATAGAGGATAAAACAATTTTTAAGAAGACTCTTGGGAGTTCTACCCAAGGCATGCTGGGAGTTGTATGCATAAGCCTTGGATTTTTATTAAATTCTTTAAAAATATTTTAAACCCAAAATTTCTTGTTTTTCGATTTTTCTGGTACATTGTACAGCCAGACCTATCACTGTGCCAAATTTCAAATTTGCTCGGGCCCCCTAAGAGGTAATCATCTTAAAGTAGCAGGGCTGTGCTAGGCCTGTGAGTTAACCTTTAAACAAATTAATTTCTTTTTTCTTCTCTTACCCTCACGACAACTGAACCTTGTTGTAACCTTCCATCATAAGGGAGATGCTCCAGCCCCTTGATCATTTGAGTTGCCCTTTTTTGCACTCCCCCCCCCAGCTCTATAATATAGAGTGCAGAAAAGGGCAATTGAAATGATCAAGGGGCTGGAGCATCTCCTCTATGATGGAAGGTTACAACCGCTGGGATTGTTCAGCTTGGAAAAAAGGAGGCCAAGGGGAGACATGCTAGAGGTGTACAAAATTATGCATGGTGTGGAGAATGTCGATAAGGAGACATTTTTCTCCTTCTCCCATAATACTAGAACCTGAAGCTGATCGGTGGGAGATTCAGGACAAATGGTTAAACTATGGAATTCACTACCACAAGATATAGGGATAGTCACCAATTTGGATGGTTTTAAAAGGGGGTTGGAGAAATTCCTGGAGGAGGAGACTATCAAAGGCTACTAGCCCTGATGGCTAAGTGCTACCTCCAGTATCCGAGGCAGTATGCCTATGTGCACCGGTTGCTGGGGAACATGGGTGGGAGGGTGCTGTTGCTGTCATGTCCTGCTTGTGGGTTTCCCATAGGCAGCTGGTTGGACACTGTGTGAACAGAGTGCTGGACCAGATGAACCCTCAGTCTGATCCAGTATGGCTCTTTTTATGTTCTTATGATACTACCCTTGGTCTGATTCTTTTTGTTTCCTTTTTTTGGTAGTTTCACCTATCACAACTTGCTTACCATCTGTGCGTGACCAGCCATGCCTCAAAGGAGTGTGCCCAGTCCTTACAGCAGGACAGCTGCCCAACTTTTCAGATTCCAATACCAGTGATCTGCCAATCCAGAACAGAATTTGACGGTTTTCTGGCAACCTTCGTTAGAAAATGGTTAAACGATTGAGTGGAATGCCCATTTGAGACTTTCATTATAGAAACGATTGTCAGCTTGGAACTGCCCATGTCTCTTTATTAAAGCTTTTGGGCAATTAAGTTGACAATGAAAATGTACCATTATTTGGGCTAATTAAATTAACTAAAATGGCAATCTATCTTGCATTGGTTGAGCAGCGTGCAGTGAAATAGAATTCCTCCTAATCTTGAATGGCCTCCAAATCTGAAATGTTTCTCTCAGTAATGTAGTGGGCAGAGACTACCAATCACCAAGCTGACACATCCTTTAGTAATAGATCTTTCTAACAATATCTAGACTTTAAAGGTCATTATTAACGTAAATAGTAAATGAAAAGAGGGAGCTGCAAAAGGTGCAAACGTGGTTTTTTAAAACAATAATAATAATACCATAGTCCCTGTACTGAAATATCATAGAATATCCCATATCCAGAAATCTCTGGAGCCATAAAAAATTGTCTCCCAGAGAGGGAATAGGGGAATAGAGGGAGATATAAAACATGCCAGTGCACAAAGTACATTTATAGAAGATAAAACATGTTCAGAATACAAAAAGATGTAATTCAAAGCATTCTGAGTAAGCAAGGTTACATGATGTTATTATTTTAAAGAGGATGACAACATGAAACATGACCGAGCAGTTGAAAATGTTGCTTTTGCAATTTTAGTAGTCAAACCTCGGAAACTCCCATAACCTAAGATCAGAAGGCCTCAAAGACTTAAACAGATTTCATGAATCCTAAGAATTGGTCCAAAACATTTAGACCTGAGTGGAAGCTTCCCAAGGTATCTGGCCAGCCACAACTGAAAATAGAGAAGGGGGAGATTTTTCCCCTCAATTTTTTAATGGCGCAATCTTACTAATTTCACTTCGAAACACAAAATCCTTCAAAATTCACCCTTTTCTTAATTTTACAATGAAATTCTCCAATTTTAAAAAAAGTGTACTTAAATGTGCATTTTAGTCAAATTCAAAAAGCATTCAGAAATGCATTATATTAAGAAAATTGCTGTTAAACATGTGTATATTAGGTAAAATTGCGTACAAAAATGCATGCATTAGGAGAAATGCAATAGATTTTCAGAGAGGGGGATTCTCAGTTTTGAGCTGAACCAAGCATAAGATTGATTGGGAGAAAAATGAGAAACTGTGAGAAGCTAAAACTGGCAGATTCATTGTTCCCAAGAAAGCAGAATATCATAGGAAATGGATAAAGTGATCCATCAAGCCAATGTTCTGCTCTTCTGTATACTGGTTGAACAATTCTCACATTTTGATAAAAGGCAGTGAATTCACAAGGTAGACTCACTGAGGGAGTAGACCCATTCAAGGGTCCTCCAAAACTTTGAGCCTGTACTGGTTTGGAGATGAATACTGGACAAGTCCATCGGTTTGCTGCTGTGATATGGACATAAAGGATAAAGTGGTCGACTAGCCAGTTCCAGTATCAGAGGTTTTTCCGTCTTCAGATTTGCTATTTGATGTATGGTGCATATAAGAAATGCTGGCAGATTTCTCTCTCTCTCTCCTCCCCCCCAGACTCTGTACTAACATTTCCAAATTAAACTTCTTCCCAGATCCTTCTGGTGTTCTGGAACTGCATGCTCACTTTTAAATCTCCATTGAATTATACGCCTCTCATCAAGTCTACACAACACTTCGGTCCCCATCACGCTGATTGTTAAGGGAAGCTATGTGGAGAAAAATGGCTTTGTTTCTATTTCAGCCATCCTGTCCCTAAAACAATTGGCAGGAACACTAATGGACGCAGCTGTTCCAGTGAGAAGTTCCGGATCTTTGCTGCTTACTTGGAACATGTCAAGCAAAAACATTGTCATGATGTAGCACAATTGCTCTCAGTGGATGTCTTGGGAAATGGCACTGCCTAGCTAAGGCATTTGCGATGAAATTGACTCAAGAACTAGTTCCTCTGCTTAAAGGTGTTGCACTTTTGGCAAGGCATCTTGTCTATGGCCATATCTACACCAGGGATTTATCCCAGGGTCATCCCTAGGTCATCCCTGTGTGCCCACATGATGCACAGGGGCAACCGGGGACAACCTAGGGATAACCCCAAGATAACCCCGGGATAACAGAAACTGGGGATATCCCTTTTTTCTGCTGTCCCAGGTCCTAAAATGGGCACGGAGTCATGCGGGGTAGCTCCCTGCCCATGGTGGGGGGGCAGAAATTTCGCCATCCCCTGGATGGCATGGGGACGTTGGGGCGTGGGGTTTTGTTTGAGTTTTTAAACATTTTTTTCCAGATCGTGTGCAGCTCCTCTTCTTTCTTTTTTTTCTTTTTTTTTTTTAAATGGTAGCCGTGACATGACTCTTCCCTTCTGGGATGTTATGCTACTGTGTAGACACTGAGGGAGGATCGCAGAAGCATGTAAGTCCACAATCCTCCCCCTCCCTCCCACTACACCCTTAGGTGTAGACATGGCCTATATTGACTTGAAAAGCTTTAGCATGAAATTGAGATGATGCCTTGTATGAACAGGAAACTGTTTGGCTTACCAATACAGTTTCAGAGGGCATATTTCTACGAAGGTGCCTGGGGCATGTTTGCCTGGAAATCTCATCTTTGGCCATGAAAGTTTTTGTCCCAATTCCTAGATAATAATGCATAACTGTGGTTGGTTAGAAAGGAAGTCAACAGGCCTGTTCAGACAACACGCTAAGCCATGGTTAGACAGCTAAGCCATGGTTAGACAGCTTTTGCAGCAAATGGTCAGTGAGCATGTTTAAACCATGCTTATGTAGCCACTGTGGTTAGGAATGGTTGACATGGCATGCTAAGCCTAATGTTTAGCTCAAAATGCTTAACCATCATGGCTTAGCATGTAATCTGAAAAGGGTCAATATGTACATACTTACAGAGCCGGTTCAATGGAATTCGCATAAGAGTGAATGCTGAGCATATATATATATATATATATATATACAATCCAATAGGGCCGCTGTGCTCCCACCACTGCTCCCACCATTCCTGTTGGGCAAGACCAATATCTTGCCCAACAGAAACTAGTGCTTCTGACAATAATCCTAGAAATGATTGGAAATGCTCACTTCTGCATTGTGACAGTCAGCGAAGCTCCATTGCCCTGCCTTCTTTTGTATATGGTCACTCTAGTATAATGCCTGCAACTTTAACTATTGCGATGAAGAGGGAATTTCACCAGGAACTAATTGCATACAAATGACACTGGCTGAAATTCCCTTTTCTCTACAACTGTTAAAGTTACAGGAGCCCTGTCCTCCTTTTCATATGGTCAGCCTAACTATATTGCACCAGCAGGACACACAATCAGCACAACAGGAAGCTAGCATAGTGGGCATGCTGACTGGGAATTATGGGAATTGCAGTCCATCACATATGGCGGGCACCACGTTGGAGAAGGCAACCCTAAAGCAACCCTTGGACATGAGCTATACCAAGTTCAGTAAAATAAATAAATAAAGCCACACAATAAAACTACAGAACATTTTTGAACGATTTGGATTATGGTTTGACAGTGGATGAGGAATGAACTAACATTTCTCTATTGTGTGTGAAGGCACTGAACAATAATCCAGCTTTGAAGGGTGCATGAAAAAAATGTGTGCTTGGCCCGTTTTTGCACCTCAGCATGTCATTTTTGCTCACAGCTTTGTGTGAGTTGCATGAGAATGTCTATACCAGAAGAAACCAGGACGGAGACTGGATGGTTGTCTGGGCTCTTTAAAGCTGCAAATGAACATTTATGGAAGGGCTTCATGTGAAACTGTACATTTTAAAATAATAATTAACAGATAATAACTGTAAATTATTATTAATGCTGTGCCAAAAAAAATGATTTTTCCATGTTTGGTATTTTGTAGGGTGTGGGAATGAAAACTCTGGTGCAAGAGGCTGGGAGAGGTGAGAAGTTTGGAGAAATTTCTCCTTGAGGAGGGGGACAGGGTTTCCACATACCTTTTTAAGTGTATGCAGCCGCTGAGGGGCACTTGCACTTGCAAGAGCTCAGGAATTCTTCCTGAATGCCTATTGGAGAGGGTGAGGTCACATGGTCTCCAAAAGGTATTCAGGAACAACTGCTGGGTTCCTCCAAGTGCTGGGGACTCCTCAACAACCAGGGTATGGAGAAATTCTCTGACTGACCCACATCCAGCCAGCTCCGTAATACTCTCGCTGAGCTTCCACTGCTACCCACCCCCACTCACAGTGCTGCGGGAGCCTCTCCGTGGCTCAGCAAGCTCCTAGCAAGGCAGCAAGGCCGTCCACCCTGGTCTGGAGCCTCCCTCTGTTGTTGTGCACAACAGAGACTGTGGAAAATTGCATATTTCCCACATTGTGTAAATGGAGCCTCCATTTATGCAAGATAGGACATATGCAATTTCCAGAGCCTCTTTTGTGCTCAACAAGGGAGATTCTGGAGCAGGGTCAATGGCTGCCCGATGCACGTTGGGCTGCGAGGTGCTCAAAGAGCGCACACAGCAATGTGCTGCAGGCCAGCAAGCTGGGTTGGGGGGGCAGATGCAGGGGACCTCTGAGAGATTTTTTAAAATGGATTGTGCTCCTCAGGCTGAAAGAGGTTCAACGCCCCTGGTTGTTACAAGAAGCTAGATTCTGGTTGGACATCAGGAAAAAAACTTCCTGACTGTTAGAGCACTATGACAATGGAACCAATGACCTAGGGAGGTCGTGGGCTCTCCCATACTAGAGGCCTTCAAGATGCAGCTGGACAGCCATCTGCCAGGGATGCTTTAAAGTGGATTCCTGCATTGAGCAGGGAGTTGGACTTGCTGGCCCTATAGGCCCATTCCAACTCTACTATTCTATGATTCTATGATTCTTCAAAATATTGGTACTGAAACTGTTTGCAGCAGAGTAATTGCCACAGAAAGCAACAGAGCCTTGTTTTGCTCTCCACCCCACCCCAATTCTTCTTTGGCATTGCATGGGTGGGTGTGCACTGACCGCCCTTCCAGGTCATTATGTGGTCTCTCTCCACCCAGTACAAGTTGCATGTTTGTCTCTGTGTAGTGTGTGAAATGACCGCTAGACTGTAGTAGGTCACTAGAGGAAGGATTAGAGATTTAGAATATATTGCACTGTATATTTTTTTACTGTTTTCTTTATGGGTCAGAAATATTGCCCTGTTGTTGCTTTTTTATGAGTCAGAAATATATTGCGTTCATTTATTTTTTAATGTCTGCCCTATGATCTCTTTAAGGACCAGCATTTGTAAATGTCAAGCTATGAAACCGATACTAGAAAGATCCCCACAATTGATTGCCCTGATGGCTAAAAGCCAGTTGATGCCAGAAAGTCTTAAAATATTGCCAGAAATGTTCTGGCAACAATGGTAAAGCCTTCATTGCTGTAGGTCGCTTCCAGTGGTTTTCCAGATAAATCAGCAAAACCGCAAGGAGAGGAAGTCATAAGATTGTTCCAGTCAGTGCAAGCAATCATCTCTATTGGAAGCTAAGATTGTATACCAACTGCACCCTTATCTGGACAGAGATAGTTTAGTTACAGTTATCCACACTCTGATAACCTCTCGTCTGGATTACTGCAATGTGTTATACATGGGGCTGCCTTTGAAAATGGTCTGGAAACTCGAACTGGTACAAAACAGGGCAGCCAGATGGTTAACGGGGACAGGTCAATGAGACCATATTACGTCAGTCCTTTTCCAGCTTGGCTGTTGGTCTAGGTCCGGGCCTGATTCGAAGTGCTGATATTAACATTCAAAGCCCTAAACGGCTTGGGGTCGGGTTATCTGAAGGAACACCTCCTCCCATATGTGCCTTCCCAGACCCTAAAATCATCTTCAGGGGTCCTTCTCTATAAACTCCTACCAAAGGAAGTGAGGCAGGTGGCTAGCAGGAGGAGGGCCTTCTCTGCTGCGGCACCCTGGCTGTGGAACGAGCTCCCTAGAGAGATTCATTATGTAGGTCATTATTTAGTGGCCTATTTGTCAAATGAGGAATAAGGGTAGAAAACCCAGCATTTGCAGGTCCAATAATAATGAAAAGTTAATATTTGCCAGCCTGTGCGAAATTCAATGACTTTGATGCTGCTGCAACCCAACCTACCACACAGGGTTGTTGTTGTAAGGATAAAATGGAGAGGAGGAGGATTATGTACGCTGCCTTCGGTAACTTGGAAGAAAAAAGATGGGGTATAAATGCAATAAATAAATATTTATTTATTACATTTCTATGCCGTCCAATAACTGAAGCTCTCTGGGTGGTTTACAAAAGTTAAAAGCATGACAACAATTCAAAATATAAAAACAACAGTATAAAAACATAGTATAAAATACAATATAAGAGCAGAACCAGTATAAAACCGAGCAGCAATGCAGAAATTAATACAAATTTAAAACAGCAAAGTTAAAAATTAAACTGATGAACTGTTAAAATACTGAGAAAATAAAAAGGTCTTCACCTGGTCTAAAAGAATATAATGTAGGTGCCAGGCGAAACTCTCTAGGGAGCGCATTCCACAGCTGGGATGCCACAGCAGAGAAGGCCCTCCTCCTAGTAGCCACTTGCCTCACTTCCTTTGGCAGGGGCTCACAGAGATAAATAAATGATGGCGCCTACACACATTGCTCTGAAAACTGAGACATCTGAGATCATCAGCATATCAAACGAGTCACAAACGCAACCCTTAATAGGTGAGAGGGGAAGAGTATAATTTCGACTCTAGTCACCTAGCACATTAAAACTCCATTGAACAAATAGAAGAATTGGGAAGGTATTTGGGATCATTTAATTTACGTAACCCATCCTGAGCCTTACAAGATTTAATGAGTTAACACTAGGAGTTGGTGAACTCACCCCATCTGCCACATCAAGACACTCACCCCAACACCGCCACCATCCACCCTCACTCATCGGGCTGCTCAAGCTTCTTCCAAGGCTTGGCTCAGCCTCACAAACACTCATCACCCGTCCTCCCTCACTGCTGAATCGTGAACTTCCCCGCACTGCATGAATGGTGCCTTTACGGCCATCATTAACACAATGAAGGGAAGTGCACACAATGGAGGCTCCAGAAATCGTGCACATCTCCTGTTGCATTAATGGCGGCCATAAAAGCCCCATTGATGTAAGAGTAAAAGCACGACCCATTGACGCAGCAGGGGGAAGTGCACAATTTTAATGTGGGTGCCCAACTGGGTCAGGGGGACACACAGACATGTTGGACTTCCAGACTTAGTAGGGCACCCACAACATCCCTAGTTAATACCCTCCACATCCACACCCAGAGACAACCCAGAGTCCTTCTCCAACCCCTCACCTACAAGTTGACTCAAAAGGATACTATGGTCAATGGTATCAAGTGCTGCTGAGATATCCAGAGGAATCCACAGGGTCAAAATTATCGTATCGTTATCGGAATGTCGGACCAAAAAAATTATCGTCTCCGATAATATCGTAGATATATAAATATCGTAATTATCAGAAATACGATATTTATATCGTTTCTACATTTTGCCCTATAGAGACTACAGTTGATTTTTTAGTCAGAAAGGCCTAAAACTTCTTAATTTTCCATGCTACAGGTTTGAAACTTGGTCACAGTGCAGACTGAGTGTTGCTAGTCTTGTGTGCCAAATTTTAGAACAATTGGTGCATGCGTTACTCGAAAGTAAGCTTTCAAAACCCACTTTTTTAGGTGGCTGAAATGTGGTCCTTTTTCAAGAGACATCCATTATAGATGGGCATCTCACAGATGGCCTTGAGGGGACTCAGCTGTGCCCAATTTCAGATGCACAGTTGCAGGCGTTACTCAGAAGTAAGCTCTCAACAACATGCATTGTTTCCGGTAATGCACTTCTGCTGAGAAGTGCTATAATATTAACTCCTCATTTTGAAACAGCTAGTCCTTAAAGTTGGGGACCTTACCGAAGGGCTGTAGGGAGTGGACTGACATAGCTTGTGTCCATGTTGTTATTGAAGGCAGAAACGCAGATGCACATTGACCCTCCAAGGCGACCCGGGCAGGCTCAGTGGCTCAAAAAGGCAAGGTGTGAGAGATGCTGCTGAAGTCCCTCACCAAGGCTGCTACACCAGAATTAGGTGAAGTCAATGAGTTGCCTGGTTCCACAACATCCCTATTAACAGGGAATCCGGGTTTGATTCCAGAGGGGTAGCCTAAGAATATATCTTGCAGGAAGCAGCTTGACAGGCCAGGCTAGTGCCAAGGAAGACGTGCGCTTGATTTCACTGGGGGAGAGACAGCCACCCCAGAACTGCCCTCAGCAACAACATCTCTCCTAGACCCAGAGCCACCTCGCCCAAGGTGCGCCTGAGAGCCGCGTTTCATTCTGCTGCAAAGTGTTTGATATTATTTATAATAATTACAATGTATGCTTTGCCCACAGTTTGTGACTTTGTGTGCTGCTTTGACCACACAGATTGTGGAGTGAGTGATATCCTGTATAGCAGGCTACAAGACACACCAGCACACTCACAGTCAATCAAGCAAACACACACACACACACGGAGAATATATATATATATATATATATATATATATATATTAAAAAAAGAAAGGGGGAATCCACACACGTTACAGGAGAACAGTCTTCAGTCTTTAAAGCGATGTATGCGGTCACATGCTGTTCTGCCCTGTCTTTTTCTCTTTCGTTTTTCAATGAATTTAGGGCAAGGCATTGTGGGGGTTGTAGTTCAGTTACACACTTCCTTCTTAGTTCCTCTGTCATTCCCTAGCGAGTATAGGGCTAAGAATTGTGGGTGTTGTAGTTCACTGGTCCACTTCCTTTTTCTTCCCCACCAATCAACTGCTAAGCATTTGGGCACCAGTAAAGGAAGCACTGCCCCCAGGAATTACAAATGGTAAGGAAGGACACATTATTTTACTTAAAACGATTTATTAAAAGTGAAACAGTTGTATATAACTGAAGTGAGTTTTAAAAAACCTCAGATATACAACGTTATAGGGAGTGCGTCATGTGGCCCAAAGAGTTTTCATAACCCTTATAAAACATCAAAAAACTCGTGTGTAGATACCCCCAAAGTTAAACAGGGAAGGGGACAACAACACACTCACTCAGTCACAGTACCCCCACTCACGCAAACCTAGGCTGACCATATGAAAAGGAGGACAGGGCTCATGTAACTTTAACAGTTGTAGAGAAAAGGGAATTTCAGCCAGTGTCATTTGTATGCAATTAGTTCCTGGTGAAATTCCCTCTTCATCACAACAGTTAAAGTTGCAGGCATTATACTAGAGTGACCATATACAAAAGAAGGCAGGGCCCCTGCAACTTTAACTGTTGTGATGAAGAGGGAATTTCACCAAGAATTAATTGCATACAAATGACACTGGCTGAAATTCCCTTTTCTCTACAACTGTTAAAGTTACGTGAGCCCTGTCCTCCTTTTCATATGGTCAGCCTAGCTAACCTAACCCTTCAATCAAACCAACCAGAAAACGTATAAATTATAACTCAAACACACAAGCGACGAACAGCCAAATGAACCTGAGACACAGAAGGGAACAGAAAGATGCAAGACTAGAATGAATCTCCAACAATTCGCCACCAAAATCAATCCAGCAGTAAGTAACAATAAGACCGAGGACAGAGCTCCAACAAAATCCACCCTTCTCCCTCAACGCCTAACTCCCAACAGAGCTGGAACACCAAGTGTGGGGGGTTTATGCGGGGATATCCTTAGCCCTCCTCCAACATTGTGATTGGAGTCTGCTAGAATCCTTTCTGCACGATTGGTCACTGAATCTGTCAGTCTCAGCAAACACACCCCACCTTCTAGCTCCATCCATGTGGCCCCAAATGAAAAAGAGCGTTCCGATAATACGATAAAATTCTGATAATTATCGGATGATTTTTATCATATCCGATAACTATTGTAGGATGTTGTATCGTATCATTATCGTTAATCAGATGTCTGATAAAGACCATATTGTATCATTATCAGACATTTTAACAATATGATACACATCCCTAGTCAAAATCCCCTTCACCATTTCCTGTCCTAAACCATCCATTACAGCAAGGATGTTGGACCTCTGTTATCCTGAATGCCAAATTCAATTTCAGAGCTGATCTTGGGGGGTCACATACCAGTGATGGGTGCAGCTGAAGGCAAAAGGAGGCAGGGCTCAAAATAGCAAAAACACCTGCATGTTTTAGCTTAAAGCTCTTACTTCCAGGGGCTAAGCCTCAAGAAGGGCATTTCAATCTTTTAGAATAAGAAAAATGGGCAAAAGCTGGGAAACTAACCAATGATTGGCAGTCAAGGAAAAGGGTTTGGGCCAGAGGAATTTGCTGCTAGACTAGGACCTCAGGTGGGCCCGAATTGACCTGAGTCTCAATACCCCTGAGCTAGGGCAGCAAAAGCAGTTTCTGTCCCAAAACCAGGGTGTTTTGTTTTTTTTAGTGTGCAGTTGAACACAAAATGTGCAGTTGGGAAAAATAATGTGCAGTTGCAAATCTGATAATGTGCAGTTGGGAAAGAGAAATAATGTGTTTAGCTTGGGCGGGTCAGGGGTGTCTGACAAGGCATTTGTGCAGTTGGAAAATTTGCTTTAAAAAACCCTGCCCCAAACCATGCAAGAAACAGACTGAAATTGACCCACATAGGTTGTCTCAGCCAGGAAAAACATGGAGATGAGTTTCTATAACCTGCTTGAGCACCTTGATGAAGATTAGAATATTGTAAACCGACAAACAATTGGTTTGATGGAGGAGTCCATGATAGATTATTCAGAAGGAGATGTACTATGAGTGGAATGGCTCCCTCACTCAACACAAAATTAATTACTTTAATTAGCCACTTGTGTGTTCAAGGGATGAGCACACAAGTGGTAGGCCTCACCTCTACAAGAATCATGTCCACACATCCACAGCTTATATAAACTCAAAGGGAGTTATCTATAGGAACATGACAATACAGAGTGATGGATAAATCCAACATAAACCCATGTAAAATAAGAATCCAAGTTTTCTATAATAGTGGAAGATTGTGTGGTGTACAACTCTTTCTCCCTCCCTTGGTCATGAATCGCAGTGAATAGCCTAAGAAAAGCAGAACAGATGTTCATTCCTATTTGGTTCTTCTGAATATGCCAGTGTTACATCTTGGGTGTACTTTATCTATTTCTGAAAAGAAAGAAACAACCTTGATTGGCACTTTGCTATAGAAATGTATGAAAGTATTCTAAGAAAGCATCCATTAACACCTACAGCTTAGCTATAAAGCTGTACATGTTGAAGAATGCAATAATGTGAGCATTATTTGCACATAAAAGAGACAAAAAGAAGCAGGTGTATTCCATATCTATGGGGTAACTGCATAAGTTCCAGTGCTGTTGCCCACAGTTGAACAATCTTTTAAGACAACCAGGTACAAGCCTTGCTTGGCCAGCATTTGGTTGAAATGCATGGTGAAATTCTCATTTGCAATTGATCTCTTGAAAGTCACCTGCAAGCTACTTTTGGCTATTTTTAGGGAAAGCTTTTTAAAGCTTTAGAGCTTTTTCAAATTGAGTGTGCAGAATATTAAAAGAACATGCATTACAAGTGAAGAATATTTAACAGAGCCTGAAAATATTGTCATACTTCTGGTACTCTTGGTTCGCCCCCTCCCCGAATATTGCCATTGGACATTGACCTTATTTTTGTTACTACCTGGTAGACTTGTTGGCTACAATCTAGAGCCTTTCTACATGAAACTTTTCTGGTGCGCTCATGATTCTTCACTCACGGTAGCTCCTTTACCTAATATCATGTAAAGCAGGTCCTTTACATGACATCGTCATCCTCCAGAGCCTCTCCCATGCTTTGCAAACATGTGTGTGTGTGTGTGTGTGTGTGTGTGTGTGTGTGTGTGTGTCTGTTGGGCGTATCTGTGTGTTTTCCCAACAAGGAAGGTCTGGTATTTTTCTGAGTAGTGTTACAGAACTCTCTTGTATTTGTTCAATTCCACTATATCACAATGCCACCTAGTGGTTGTATAATGGAATAAATAGAAAGGCAGAGAAAGAAAAAGCCTGGGGAGGGGGACATGTGTAAAGGAGCTGATCTTATCCCACAAAGAATCCAGAAGCAGAAACCTTGGTAAAGGTGCAGATTAAAAGCCTCATTTAGAAAAGCCCCTAATGTGCTTAGGCCTACTGAAATAAATAGGTTTAAAGGTGCAATCCCATCCTTATGCTAGCTGAACTGGGATAGGTTTGCTATTAAATTCCTTAAACCAGTATGGGTAGGATGGCATAGTGACATCATTATGTGACTGCAACCTTACATAAGTGCTTTGCAATAGTGATTATGATTGCATAATAGGGAAGCAATAGACTGAGTTGGGGAATTACCACCTTGTTCAGGATCCAATCCTCCCCCAGGACTCAGTCATGCCTTCCCCACTGGCAAAAATGTATGACAGTTGTCACCTAAACACTCCCATTGGATTCAATGGAGAGCTTGAGGTGACTTACTCCCTTCTCACTTTCTACTCCTGCCCTTGTCTACAATGAAGGACAGGATTTAAACTAACTCAGCAGTCTATCCTGGCACTTGGAGAATTTAAACCTTAGCAAGGGAACCAACTCACATCTATCAAGACATACACCATAGGCTTCATTACTCTGCCCCAGAGTCTAGATTAGGGGTGAGCAGATGGTAGATCTCCACCTGTTTCGGACTTTCAACTCCCAGGATTCCCTGCAGCATGGCCAATAGTCAGGAACGCTGGGACTTGAAATAGGGTGACCACATAAAATCCAGGTCAGGGCTCATGTAGCTTTAACAGTTGTAGAGAAAAGGGAATTTCAGCCAGTGTTATTTGTATGCAATTAGTTCCTGGTGAAATTCCCTCTTCATCACAACAGTTAAAGGTGCAGGCACTATACTAGAGTGACCAGATACAAAAGAAGGCAGGGCCCCTGCAACTTTAACAGGTGTGATGAAGAGGGAATTTCACCAGGAACTAATTGCATACAAAGGACACTGGCTGAAATTCCCTTTTCTCTACAACTGTTAAAGTTATATGAGCCCTGACCTGGATTTTATCTGGTCAGCCTAACTTGAAGTCCAAAACATCTGGAGTTCTACTTTCTGCCCACCCCTTCTCTAGAGAACTGGGATCACACAAATAAGAACAGTGGGATGAGCAGAGACACCAACAATATTCTCCCACATCAGGGTCAGAGGTCAACTTTGGTAGTTTCTAAAAACAATATTTTAAAGCTCCACATGCTTCTCCAGCTCAGACCAAAATCCAATCCAGGGAAGAATTCCTGGCTTCCCCCTCACCTAACTTTTCCACCTACCCCATCCCCAAACACGTCCCTACAAGCCCCCACCTCTGTACACACACATACACACACACACACACACACACACACACACACACACACACACTTTTAAGCAGAAGCAAGGGGGAGGGCAAAAGTGGAGGCACACAACATGGGGAGAAGACGGGCATTTCCCCCTTCCATTCTGTCCATTGCCTTGGCCCCTTACATGACGCTGTTGCTGTGTTGCCTCTTCCCTCTCTCACACTGCTGTTATTTAACATTTAGCTTGGAGAGCATCGAATCCCAACAAGTTATGCTGGTGAAAGCTCTGAGATAGCCTTAGCTGTTTTTGCTGGGCCATGGAGTGGCAGGTTATGCTGCCAAAGTCTCTCTGGATTGTTTCCATTGCTTTGAATGGTATCAAATTAGATCAGAGGCAACTGCTTCAGATTAACTTCGCAGCTTGGGGGTACTCCTAGAACCAACTCTGTCACTTGAAGCTCAGGTGGCCTCGGTGGCACGGAGTGCCTTCTACCAACTTTGGTTAGTGGCCCAGCTATGACCCTATCTGGACAGGGATAATCTGGCTTCAGTTGTCTATGCTCTAGTAACCTCCAAGTTAGATTACTGCAATGCGCTCTACGTGGGGCTGCCTTTGAAGACAGTTCAGAAGCTGCAGCTTGTGCAAAATGCAGGGGCCAGATTGATAACAGGGACCAGAAGATTCAAACATATATGACCAACTCTGGCCCACTTGCATTGGCTGTCTGTAAGTTTCCGAGCCCAATTCAAGGTGTTGGTTTTAATCTATAAAGCCTTACACAGTTTTGGACCACAATACCTGATGGAACGCCTCTCCCGACATGAACCTACCCATACACTGCACTCAGAGTCTAAGGTCCTCCTCCGGGTGCTATTCTGAGGGAAGCTCAGAGGATGAGGCTGCCTGGCGCCAACATTGTTATCTTTTTGGCGCCAGGTCAAAACATTTATTTTCTCCCAGGCATTTAACAGCTTAAGTTGAGTTTTTAACTGAGACTTTGGCCTGGCTGGAAGTTTAAAATCGTTTAAAATGTTAGCTGTTTTTATGTGTTATGTTTTTAAATTCAACCTTTTAATTTTTGTAAACCGCCCAGAGAGCTTTGGCTATGGGGTGGTATATAAATGTAAATACTAATACTAATACTAATAATAATGTTTTTTGGGTGGTCTCTCTGTTAAATACTGATTCTCATTAGCTTCTGTAATAAATACAGACATAGTTTTGAATTGCAGTACACTGCCTAGGAATTTCTTTGGCAGTAACTTTGGGAAATGTATATTTCCTGGACTTTTGCACTGTAAATTGACGGTAAGCACATCCCCCCAATATCTTGCTTCATTCCACAGGCTGCGTGTGCTGCATAATTCCAGCATTTATTTTGCAGTGTTCTGTTAATAAAGGATAATGAGATATCATAACATGGAAGCGTAATTTATGAGTAAGCATCTAACAAAGGTTTGCAAAAACAAACAAGCCAGTCACAACAAGAAGAACAAAACCACCGTCTTCAACCTATAACTTTAATCTCTGATGTATGGAAAATTGAACACAAAAATTATGGAAAGCTCTAAGATGGGGAACATGGTGTACCAGCTGTCTCATCCAGCTGACTAATTGACCTCTCTATCCAACAAATCAGCAACATTTGCTACTATTTATGCTAAGCAAACGGGGAAGTGTGTACATGATATTCCCACCATCACCACTACCGCCACCAAATCTATGCATTGGTTCTGGTAGTTTAGGAGACCATTCATGAGGAAAATGAAAGCCGAAAGAAACTGAACAACAATGGAACAGATACCTCCAGAATTGTAACAGCGTTATTCATATGGAACATCCTTAAATACCAGTGCTGTGCCGAATCCTGCTCCCTATTTTTGGGAACTTTTTCTCTCACTGCAAAAGAGGCATTGTTTCTTTTACCTCTTTCACAGGGAGGGGGATAATTTTGGAGAAATTTCTCCTTGGGGAGGGGGACAGGATTTCCACATACCTTCCACATGCCCAGCTATTTAGGGGTCTTCTTTCTATTTTTTTTTATTATTTATTTATTTTTAAAAAACCACCCCCGGCACTTGGAGGAGCCTGGCAGTTTTTCATGAAACCATGTGACCTTGCCCTCTCCAATAGGTATTCAGGAAGAACTCCCGGGTTCCTGCAGGCGCCATGGGTGTTTTTAAAAAAAAAGAAAGAAGACCCCTCAAAACTTCCTATATTTAAAAATGTATGTAGAAATCCTGTCTCCTTCCCCAAGGAGAAAATTCTCCAAAATTCTCACTTCGACAAACCTTTATTGACAGAATTTTCATTTTACAAGGGTGTAGTTGAGGAAACATAGCTCTTGAGAGTTTCAGGCAGAACTCTGGGAATCATCTGAAAAACATTCCTTTCTTTCTTTCTTTCTTTCTTTCTTTCTTTAAAACCTTTCTTGGCTATAGAAATGCTTCCAATGTGCAGGAGGTCAATATGATAAGAAGTATGCACACTTCCACATCAGCATGCATGCAACAACATTATAAGCTGAGAGAAATCTAGTAAAACAGGCACATTTTCCCCAAAAACATTTGCCAAGATAGCACACAAATTCTGAGCTGATGCCAAATCAAGCCGAGGGGAGCTTGCCTATCACTAGAATTAATTTTCTTCTTTGCAGGACTACAGACATTTGCATTTGCACAATGAGGATGCAAGGATCTTAATGGCTTCTAAAGCTCGTCCTTGGTAAATCAAACCCAATGTCACCAATGTTTACATAACCAAGGGTAATTAATACATCTGTAATCACTTTTGCTGGCAGTCTTTGAAAGGAAAGCAACGCTTCAACTTTAGCCCTCTAATCTAAACCAAAGAATAAGTCACTATTATACAATCAAAGCTAGGAATATTGAACAAAGAATTACCGAATGGGTTAGAACCCAAGGGCCTGGAGGAATAGAATGAGCTTTCTGTTTCCATTTTCTTATATAGTTATTAGCCAATAATTGTTTTTTTTTAATTTATTCCACAATTTTTAAGTGGATATGCCCTTGATTTCCTTAAGTAGTGAGCATTAAAACAAATTCACTGCTGTGGAATGTATTGACAAGAAATCATTGCTTAGATTTAAGGTAACTTCCACATTTGGGAGATCATTTCTAAAAGCACTACATTTTGATATAATCCAGTGGTATGAAATAAGTAAGGGGCACCTCTTCACTCCTCAGCTGCATTCCAATTGAAAATGACACACATACACACACACCTACGTGACTTGGAGATTTAGGAAAGAAGTTCCCATTGACACAGTTGTGGAGCCAATAGGGTGACCATATGAAAAAGAGGACCAGGCTCCCGTATCTTTAACAGTTGTAGAGAAAAGGGAATTTCAGCTGGTGTCATTTGTATGCAGGCAGCACCTGGTGGAATTCCCTCTTCATTACAACAGCTAAAGCTGGAGGAGCCCTGCCCTCTTTTGTATCTGGTCACTCCACTGTAGCTCCTGCAGCTTTAACTGTTGTCCAGCAAGGCAACCAAGGCCCTTTCTACACCAGAGGATTGTAGAGAGCCAGAGGGCTGGCGAACTCGGAGGTAGCCACCTCTGGGTTTGTCGCCCCAATGCACATTGAAAATGCGACGACCCGGGCCGTCGCATCGTCCATTTCCCCCCCACTCCCAGGAAGATCACAGTAGCGTTGTAACACAAAAGGTAAGTGGGAGGAAAAAGTATGTGATCAGCCCCCACCCTGCCCTCCCGGGGGTGGCAAAACTGGTGCCACCCCTCCCCTGATGTCCACGGAGCCACACGGTGCGGTTCCGTGTCCATTTTGCAGCCATGCTTACTCGTGTGTAAGCGCGGCTGCGCCCAGGATGGGTGGGCACATTCTTCCATAGTCCCAGGAATTGGGATTTTTCTGGTTTCTGTGAACCAGGAAAAATCCTGTGACCCCCCCCCCCCGTCCACCGTGACTCCCTGTGCATCATTTGGACACACAGGGAGCAGTCGGGGGCCACCCCAGGCGTTTTGCCTGGTGTGGAAAGGGCCCAAAGCTGTTTCTGTCCCATAATCAGGTCTGAAGCTGGATCTTGATAATCTGTCTCATCCAGGAATCCCTGGAGTTGGGAGGCCACCACGCGCTCTAATAACTTGCCCAGAAATGGAATATTGGAGACTGGCCAGTAATTGACTAATACATTGGGGTTCAAGGAGGGCTTTTTCAACACAGGTCATACTATTGCCTCCTACAGGCAGGATGGAACCCTTCCTTTGCAGAGGGAGGCATTGACCATGCCACTAACCCACTCAGCCACTCTGGCTGCTTTTATAAGCCAGGAAGGGCAAGGATCTAGCATACATCTGGTGGCTCTTACTTCTCCAAGGATCCTGTCCACATCCTCGAGCTGTACAAATTGAGAAGTATCCAATAACACTGGACAAGCAGGTACCAAAGTCACATCCACTGGGTCTGTATCAACTATAGAGTCCAAGTCATTTACACACAACACACACACATATGAAGATCTCTGTTTCCCCCCATGGCAATGAGGCTTGAAAAAAGCCTCCCATCTGAGCCAATGGAATGGCTTTTTATAAGGCCAATTGCCCCTGGGGTGGAGGGTGGGTATTTTGCAGGTGCAGGGCCAAGGAGGGGAGGCTCTGGCCTGAAACCAAAGTCTATTCAGGCCTTATTTGGCCCACAGGCTGTGGGCTCCCCATCCATGAGCAATGTCATACCATCATTCATCTTATTTGATTTGGATTTCTGTTATAAAACTATCTGAGATGCTGCAGGAAAACTAGTGCTGGTCTGGCCAATTCCCCCCCCCCCACACACACACACACACACCCCAAAACAACAACAATAATAACGAGGAGGTGAAGAAAGAGGAGGAGGCCAGTTTTCTACATACATGTAAATAATTCTCTCATATAGTCACAAAGCTGGGAAATTTAAATTTCAGTCATAAAGATATCCATGTAACGGCCCACCTGCTTTGTGTGAATGCAACTTCATATATATATATATATATATATATATATATATATATATTGAAAGGGAAGAATTCAACCATTTGTTTTGCTTGCAGAAGCACAACTCCTAGTGGGAAGAAAGGTGGGAAGGCAGCTTCTTTAGAAAAATGATCTATTTAACATACAATACTTCATCTGGAAAAGAAGAAACTGGGTTAGTTTAACAAATTGATATAATGTCTCAGATTGAAAGACTGATCATTATGCTTAATTGAATCCCACCTTTCCTTCACAGAACTCAGGACCGTATACATAGCCTTCCCCCCACTTTTATCCTCACAATAACCCTATGAAGTAGGTCAGACCAAGATGGAGTGATCAGCTCTATTATTATTATCATTATATTATTATTATTATTATTATTATTATTATTATTATTATTATTGTTATCCCACCTTTTTCCCAATACTGGGACACAAGGCGGCTTTACAAATTAAAACATGTACAGGTAAAACAGATAGAGATATACAAAAATTAAAAATAGAATTAAACATAATACAATATTAAAACATTCAAAATACAAATATTTTTTTTAAAAAAACCCAATATATAAATAATGCATAAACAGAGGTCCAGAATACTCCCCAAAGGCCTGCCAGAACAAAAAGTTTTAGCCTGCCTCTGGAAGCTCACCAGGGAGGGAGCCAGTCTAGCTTCCCTGGGAAGGGAGTTCCAGAGTACCGGGGCAGCCATCGAGAAGACCTTCTCCTGTATTCCCATCAGGTGTGCCTGGGATGTTGGTGGGACTTAGAGAAAGGCCTCCCCTGAAGGTCGCAGAGGACAGGCAGGCTCGTAAGGGAGAATATGGTCTTTCAGATAACCTGGACCCAAGCCAAATAGGGCTTTATAGGTCATAACCAGCACTTTGAATTGTGCTCGGAAACAGACTGGAAGCCAGTGGAGCTGTTTTGAGTTATATGCACTAGCTTTAACTGTGCAACTGCAATCCTGGCCACTGCTGGAAACTGGGCATCCAGGCTCAGGGATGAATCCAGAAGAACACCCAAACTGTGAACCTTTGTCTTCAGGGGGAGTGTAACCCCATCCAATCCCTATTCCATAATCTGCTTTTCAACTGACCAGGAGCACCTCTGACTTGTCGGGATTAAGGTTCAATTTGTTTGCCCTCATCCAGTCCATTACTGCCAACACACTGGTTAGCACTGAAACAATTTCTTTGGAACTGGGTGGAAAGGAGTAGTAGAGCGTACTGGTGTCACCACACCCCAAAACTCCGGACAACCTCTCCCAACGGTTTCATGTATGTTAAATAGCATGGGAGACAAAACGGAGCCTTGAGGGACTCCACAGGCCAATGACCAAGGAGTCTAACAGAAGTCCCCCTGCACCACCTTCTGAGTTTGCCCCTCCAGGAAGGAACGAGCCACTGTAAAACAGTGCCTTCAAGTCCCATCCCAGTGAGGTGGCCCAGAAGGATAGCAAATGCTGCTGAGAGGTCTAGCAGAACCAACAGGGATACACTCGCTCTGTCCAGTTCCCAGCATAGGCCAGCTCATGGGGAGGGCGAGCTGCTGAAAGTTTGGCAAACTTCATTCCCCAGATGGATTTCTCCAACATCTCTAACAGACCTTAGATGATGAGGATAGTGTGGCCAGCAGACTGGAAAATGTTCCTTATAAACACAAGCTCACACATCAAGCTCTAATAGCACCTTCTTTTCTCCCTACCCTGCAATTTCCACTACAAAGATGTGGGGGTCTTTAGCATCCTTTGTCTACACGATTGTACTATTCTAGGAACCTATTATTACAGGAGCATAGTGTTGTCACTGTCCCTGGTTTTCATTATTATCCTGTTCCAATAACATTTGAACTCTGGAGATTACATGGGAGGGAACTACACTGTCATTTCCTCCTCCATAATCTCCAGCTTTCATGTATGCATTGTCTGTTGAATTCAGGCTCCTTAAAGGTTTCGGTAAGTACCAGAGAGAGATGAATTCCTACTTCGTACATTGCAGGAAACATGATGCTAAGATAAGGAAGGTCAAAATAATATTTTGTTTTCAACTAGAAAATGACAAGTTGATTTCTGGTTGGCTGTTCAGACAATTCAGAGGATAATGTATGGAATTCCTGGGGAAGGACTGCTTCTCACAATGTAGCGTGTCAAGAATGGCATTTGAAATTGTCTCTACATGGTAACTTTTTCATATGTCAATGCATTTCATGTCGACTGGTTCACTGAGCAGATCAGTCCTCGCTGAGGAGCTTGTTTCTTCACCGCTGTGAGTTGCCTCCAGGAATGTTTGGCAAAAGCAACAGTTGAGTCTAATACATGAATAAACTATGACGTATTAAAGAATCTGCCACATGGAACGTGGGATACATGGAGGACATTATTTACCAAGGAACATTTCTATGATATGTGCCATTTTCATGCAAACTGACATAAACAAAACACCCAACCACAGGAAGTAAATCTCTCCCCCACAACACATAAGTAGAAACAGTATTTTGATGCTCCCTATCCATTTCCACAAAAACATCTTCACTGATTCTTTTGAATTTCGACTTACCTTGGAATATCTCTATGGTATCTCTTCCCCCTCCCCACACCTTTATAAAGACTCCATTTTCACACACACACACTCCACACACACATGGACATACAACTCTCTCTGCCTGAAATTCAACATGCTTTATCCCCTTAGAAGAGCAACCATGCCTGCAAATGTTATCCAATTCTGCAAAGAAATTTTAAAAGTTATAGGCATCCCCTTTAAAAATAAATCAAACTTTAAAGCAGAGAAATCCTGAGCCTATTTTCTGAAATTTGGCAGACTTCATCTGCTCAGAAGAGGCTACTTTGCCTGCACATGTCATCCATTTTGGACAAAAAGACCAAAAAAACCAAACAAATTATAGCATTTGTTGTTATCCCCATTATAGTCAATGGGGCCATATGAAACTGGATTTTCTGAGGTGAGAGGAGTCTTGCAATCCAAACCAAAACAGTCATGGTCAAGGCAGTCTGAGCCGAAACAACCTGCTGTTCAAGACACCAAGCCAAAACTTGTCTTCGGAGCACATAGGCTGCCCACTTACGCATCGCTAAAAGACGAGGAAAGGCATCACTAAAAAAGAGGACAAAAGAGGGTGACATTTGCATAAAACGCGCATATGCTAATTCATAAATGAGAATACAATGTATCTCAACGTACTGTGTCCAGGTCAGCTGTGTGCCTGCTCAGCCTGCGGTCCTGGTGCTAATGGTTGATGGGCAATATTACAATGTTGGAAGGATAAATGTTCACCTCCCATAATGCAATGGACTGAGGACCTACGTTATCAACATTTGAATGGGTGGTATATATAGGCACCACTCGCAAGTGGATAAATACATGGATGTTTGATCTCCTTTTCTGGAAACCTACATAGAATCTCCCCCGGGTTTTTTTTTATGGAATATTGATATTTCTATGCATGTAATTTCTTGTTCTTTTTTGCTTTGCTTTTCACAATTTGTTTTCTGTCTTGTTTTGTTAAATTCACAATAAAGGGGGAAAAGATTAATTAAAAATGGTTCAAGGGCCCTCCTGTCATTTGTTCATATGGTTCTTTATCTTTCAAATGGACTTGGACTGGATGGCTCTTCAAATACAGAGTGACATTCCCCTACTGCAAATTCACTTTATATTTCATTTTAGACTAAACTAGCTGACAATAACGCATGTGATATGCAAAATTCCCCTTGAGAAAGTTGCACTTGTCTTGCTGAAATTCAGTTGGCTTCGCTAAAGATTCCACAGATGTTTTGCCTGAAGATTTGCTTCAGCTTTTGATTTGGGCAGGATTTCAGTGGCAATCCCACTATTGATAGGGGAAGAATAATTATATCTGTGCTTTGGAATCCTGTGGAGTGATATCAGTTACTTTCTTGTTATTTCTTTTTCCTGGTGTGTAGTTTAAACTAGGAGTGTGCACCAGACTGGGTCCAATCCACGATCCGGACCCGATCCAGCCAAAATCGGATAAAATTATCCAATTGCGATCCTCACATCTGGATCGTCTGATCTCATCCAATCCGATCTGAAAGGACCCGATCTGGATCGGAAAAGATTGGAGGATCAGACCTCCTCCCCCCACTTGCGCTCCTTACCTGCCGAGGCCGTCCGCTGCCATCCGCTGGTCCCTTCTACTGAGAAACAGGCTTCGTGGCCTGCCTCTCAGGAGCATGTCAGGTGATGACATCACCCAGCGGGCTACTGAGAGGCAGGCAGCGAAGCCTGTTTCTCAGTAGAAGGGACCAGCGGATGGCAGCGGATGACAGCAGACAGAAGCAGATGGCCCCGGCAGGTAAGGAGTGCGAGTGGGGGGGAGGGGGTTTACCTACAGGGGCACCCACTTCTGTCTGCTGCCATCCGCTGTTCCATTCTACTGAGCAACAAGCTTCATGGCCTGCCTCTCAGTAGAGCGCCAGGTGATGACATCATCGCCTGGCGTGCTACTGAGAGGCAGGCTGCGAAGCCTGTTGTTCAGTAGATTAGAACAGCGGATGGCAATGGACAGCAGCGGATGGCAGTGGACGGCCCCAGCAGATAAGGAGTGTGAGTGTGGGGAGGGACAGGGAGGGGGAGTTAGGCCCCCACTCACCCGCCCCCATGTTTTCCGCATAGGCTTGCATTGGGGAAAAGCTTTCTTTCCCCCAATGCAAGCCTATGGCAAAAACACCTAAAATGGCATCCGATCCGAAAATCGGACTTCCAATTTTTGGATCGGAATTGGGGCCGATCTGATCCGGAATGCCTCCAATAAGATCCGATCTGACACACCAATCCCAGTTCCGATCCCGGTTCCAATCCAATCTGGGGGGGCCATGCACATCCCTAGTTTAAACTCATATCCTTCACTGCAAGGCCAGGAAGAGGTGAACAGGGGAAAATAACCGTTGGGATTTGTATGGCAAGATCTGAGTCCCTGGTTTTGAATTCTCAGGGCCTAGGAACCCTAACAACAGAAATCTTTCCCATTTTGTTGCCACAAAGAGCGATGCAGGTGTTGCCATGACAACAAGAGGAGTATCTGTTTCCCTGCAGGTGACCTGTAAATTGGTCTCTTTGCCGCCAGATTTCAGAGTTGTTTTCACCAAACAGCCATCGTTGTCCTGTTTGACCCCAGACTCTCCTTCTGGATCTCAGCCAAACCAGATGAGATGTCAGGAGAAGACACATCTCATCCACTTTCTTTCTATTTTAGTGCCAATAACTGCTATAATCAACCAACACCTCAGTTTTCTATTATTTTCCTTCCTTTCCTGTTCTTCCTTCCTTCTTTCTTCCTCTCTTCTCTCTCTTCACTTTCATCCTTTGTGTCTCTCTCTCCTCTTTTCACTTTCCCACAAAATCAAACAGTGCTAATTGCTTATCACTGTAATATAAAACTTCAAAACTAGGAACTGAAAGTAGATGGGCTGTGTGTAAGGAGGGGATTTGTAGGGGAATTTGTAGTTAAACTTGCAACCCTCTCCCCATTTCAGAAATGAACCGCCAATAACAAACAACAAATAAATACAGATGCAGGTGTGTGCGTGTTTGTGTTTGTGCACAGATCTGATTGGGGCAACAATGAAGAGAAGGGGGTGCTTAATGTTGTCCCCTCAGGTCATATTTTCCCTATTAAATTTGCCCCCACACCACCTTTCCTGTCTGCTGTAGAGGTCAAGATACAGCTTCCCATGGGTGAAAAAAAAACATCTGGAAGGGGAGGGGGATTTTGATCAGAAAAGTGTCCTAAGCTTCTCACACCATCTCATCTAGTAGCCTCAGCTACTGGGCGGTATAGAAATGTAATTAAAAATAATTCAATAAAGGGAATACTTACAGCATAATAAAACCACGCCATGCATTTTGTAAAAGTAATGGGGAAGAGAGAGGAAGAGACACAGCAGTGATGCTTTCGGCAAGTGTGATATAGGCTTCATAAAATAACAACTTTAATAAAAAAAATGAGAGGAGTTAGTCTGTTGCAGCAAAAGCACCAGGATCTTCGTATTATTATCGGCACTGCATTGTAAATGGACACTATAAGTATTCTACATAATTTAAACTTTAACGTAATTATCACAGCCTGTATTTTTTTTTCAAAAATAAAATTGCATTTCTTTCACTCTGTTTACATTTTTCTCTCTACACCTGTCCGTGTAAATACCTCTCAACTTAGGATGACACTTTATATATATATGTTATGAAGTTGACTCTAGTCCATGAAATCTTATAATAAATGCACTACTCATTACAATGCCATACTACACTCTGTTGTTTCACGGTGCAATCCTATGCATGATTAGACAGAAAAAAGTCCCATAACTCCCAGCAATCCAACCAGCCATGCTGACTGTGGAATGCTGGGAGTTATATGACTTTTTATGTCTAAACATGCTATCATATAATCATAGATTTGTGGAGTTGGAAGGGACCACAAGTATCATCTAGTCCAACCCTCTGTAATGTGCAGGAAAGCCAATTAAACCATCCATGAGAGCTGGCTGTCCAGCCTCTTCTTAGAAACCTCCAGACATGGAGAACTCACAACCTCCATAGGTAGAACAGTCTACCTCCATAGGTAGAAATGTTGTACATATTTTGCCATCAGGAAGTTTTTTAGCTTCGGCTATGGGGCGGTATACAAATGTAATAAATAATAATAAAAAATATTTAATTGAAATCTAGGTAGCTGTAACTTATTATTCCAGGTCCTAATTTCTATGGCCATGGAAAATAGCTCTTGTCCATCTTCCCTGTGGCAGCCTTTTATGTACTTTAACACTGCTAACATGTCTCCCCTCAGTCTACTTTTCTCCAGACTGAACATCTCAAGTTCCTTCAGCCTGTCCTCAGTCTCCGATGCTTCTAAAAAGCATCAGCTTTGTATTTTAACTGTGCATTGTGCTTCATAAAGTTGCTCACAGATAACGTAGATGCCCCCTCCTTGTGCCGCCACTGGCACGATATCAGAAAGGATATTATTTCAGTACTACTTGAAGCTGGGGTAGGGGCATGAGAAATAAAGCCCCAGGACATGTTGGAATGATATGATATATCAAACCTCTCTCATCTATCAAATCGACACGATCCCTATTGATATTTATATATCACTCCAGGCTCAGCTCCTGCTCCATAAATGAGGTTTATGAGGACTGTCAAGAACTGTGGCATGAACGTCTAGCTATAGCACACTGCCCTTGAGAATATGACTCCGAACAACAAGATCATCTGGGGGAGGGGGGGATCAATTCAAACTATTAAAACATACAGTGTCCTTCAAGGCACCACCGTGCTCCTATTGAAATCAAGACACAGAAGAATTGGTGTCTCCAAGTTTGATCTATGGACTTCGTTGCTCATCTGTTATAAACTCATGGGTTCCTTTTCTCTGAAATGGAGGGCTTTTAATTTTTATTTTCAAAACAAAGGTTCAAAACCCCCAGACATCCCCTGGAGGTTATTCCAGTTTAGCATCCTGTCTTCTAAGCCCACACAGTGTTGAGTGTGATACATCTAATACTCTGCTTCAAAGGTTTTGTTACAGCTCATGTAGTTATTTAACCAGCACTTTGGAAATAGAGAGAGCAAGATGGTTTGCAACTTGAATTCAATTAGAGCAAATGCAAGATATTAAAAACAAAACCCAGAAGTGGGAACTAAAAGAGCAAGGTTGTTTACAATTTCTTTTATTTGTTTTATTTGTACCCCACACCTTTCTGCCAAGAGAAAATGGCACTCAGCGTGACTTACCATCATAAATAAAACTTGATTTGACATAATAAAACAACTACATTAAAACACAATTAGGGACACAACAATAGCAGAATATGAACAATGTGAATTTAACAATAGCAAAGGCACATATTAAAAATACAACCCATAATATTGGGAATTATTCTAATGACATTATAACTGGAAGACATGGAGCAGGGGAAGCAATTTCACATTTTTTTCCCACAATTGTGAACATCTGCTCTGGCAAAGATCATTAAAGAGTGTGCAGGCAAGAGCTCCACCATCTCCTCCCTCTTATCATATGAGACTTGGTCTAAGTGTGAACATGTTTCTGGTGAGCACTGCCAATCCTCCCTCCCTCCATCTCCTGGTGGCTCAAATATGAGAAGGGAGACTTCTGAGCACCCTGTGTTCTGTTGCACGAGTGGTTTTATGTACTCTGTACTTGAAAAGTAACTGCTCTTCTCAACTATACTTTTAATACTGTTTTATTGTTGCTCCAGTGGTTTGTGATAGCGGTGTGCACTGATCACAAGATTTTTGGATTTATTTATTTATTGCATTTATATCTCCTTAAGGAAATCAAGGTGGCATGCATAAACCCAAATGCAAACACGAGCTGAAAAGTAATTTGGGGGAAATTTTCACTATTTCCCAAACTTGCATTCGCACTTGAAAATGTGCACTTGTGCAAATGCATACTTCCAAAAATTTCCACTTGCGCACTTGCACAAATCCCACCCATATTTACACTATCATGTTCGAGCCTCTGAGGGACAAGAAAAACACACATTTTAAAAAGTATGTCTAATTTCAATTGGGAAAAATGGTGTCTTTTGAAAATATGCATTTTTCCCAATGGAAAAATGCACAATCATCCGGATCTCGGGGTAAAAAGATGCTACATTCGGGAACACGGTGAGGTGAAATGAGCTTTGAGGAAGAATTCAGAGAACCTCAATGAACTCAAACATTGCATGTTTGCCCATCCCTAGATGGTATAGGGCAGCTGTAATAAAATGATTGTCAAGTGGCTTTGAATAAGTCAAACCTTAGTATATAATAGCCGAAGCATGGCTGAAAAGGCTTGCTAGAGATCATTGACTTTCTAAAACGATTTCGAATGGATCAACTTATATTCAGCAAGACCTCCAGCCTTGCAGCGTCTGGAGAAGCTCCCTTGGGATGATTTGCTAAGCCTGTCAAGAATTCCCCCCCTCCCGTGTGATTGCCTGAAAGATTGTATCAAGAGTAGAGCCTAAAGCTTTCTGACCATCATTCAGCTTTAAGTGTGGTTTTGGAGAAATGTACCATTAAGCGTGTTACCGTGAGATTTCCTCAATAAACTAAGTCTCACTAATGTGAGTGTCTCGTGTCAGTTTGCCAGCACATGTGAATGCCAGAGGGAACGGGCATGCACACGACAATGACGGCATAAAGGTGGAATGATTTCTGAAAGCAGTCAGGGATGAGCAGACGAGTGATGTCCAAGATCACCGAGACTTTTCAAACATCATCTTGTCACTTGTCTCGTTCCTGTCCATGTTCAGAGCTTCGAACAGGGCATGCTCAAATGTTGCGTGAGCAACAATGAAATTCTCATACATCCCTAAAAAGAGGACCCTGAAGTTTACAATCAGTAAGAATAGCACATTGGGTTTAGATCCACGTGCAAACAATTTGATCAAATTGTGCCCCATTCACAACCCAAATGTGAACATGACCTGGAACACAATGTTCGGGAACTTTTTGCAATTTCCCAAACTTGTGTTTGCATTTGAAAATGTGCACTTGTGCAAATCCGTATTTCAAAAAATTTGCATAGGCGCACTTGCCCCAATCCCACCCAAATTTACATTGTCATGTTTTAGCCTACAAAGGTCAAGAAAAATGCACATTTTAAAAAGTACGTACGTTTTCAATTGGGAAAAATTGTGCTGTTTTGAAAATGAACATTTTCCCCCATGGAAAAATGCACAATCGTCCTGATCATGAGGCAAAAAGATGCAATTTGCAGGTGCAATTTGCACAACATTAAGCATATTACAGCTATAATGTGCATAAATGGCTACTTAAGGGGGGAAACCCTAGAGAGTCCCCAGATTTCAGGAAAAAGCCTGTGGCTTAGCTTGCAAATGCAAGCTAAGCTGGAAGCTCTGGGGAAAATCCGGTGAGCCCAAGACCGGATGTATTTCCCCGTGACAGCCATCCCTAATGATGAAGAGCACCAAAGAAATGACATTTATACAAAAACAGGTTATAAAAGGACTGGCCTTATTATCCTTTATTTTATTTTGGCTCCTAATTTTAAGGCATTTCTTCAGTTTGGCATTCATACAGTGATACATACCGGAACCATACTCCGTCAAGCGTGGATAATGTTGTACATCTATTTAAACCTGACCTTCAACAGTTCTATCTGATCAAAACAGTTTCTTCATCATTCTTTGCATAATGAAATTTTAGCACATGTTAGGTGCCCTGCAGAATGTGGATCAGCATCTTCTACAGCAAGATGAAAATGGGGTGAAAATGTGTATGTGTGTGTATATATGTATATATACCTATGAGATATACACACACAGAGACAGGCACCTGCTGCTGCTGATGATGATGATGATCTCTCTCTCTCTCTCGAGAGAGAGAGAGAGAGAGAGAGAGAGAGAGAGAGAGAGGGATAGATGATAGATAGATAGATGATAGATAGATAGATAGATAGATAGATAGATAGATAGATAGATAGACAGAATCTGCATTGAAAGGGAGAAATGTCTAAATGGGTTCAGCTGTAGCAAACATAGCCTATTCATCTGCACAGGAGAATATGAATGACAGAACTAAGTTTAATCCTGGCAGGCTGCCTGCTTAATTGAGACTGATAAATATGCATATTAAGGGCCAACAGCTATCCAACTCATTCTTTGTGGGGTTTTGTTTCTATAAATTCTACTTAGAGAAAGCTGGCTAAATCCTTTGTGTTTGTTTCTTTCATGCGAAAGCAGCCCCTTTTTCTTTAGATTTTTTTCAGTACATTATTATTATTATTATTATTATTTACATTTATATACTGCCCCATAGCTGAAGCTGTCTGGGCGGTTTGTAAAAATTAAAAGATTGAACATTAAAAAATCAATATACAAAATTTAAAACCATAAAACATAAAACAGATGGTATTTAAAACATTTTAAACTTTTAAGCCTGGCCAAAAAGTCAGTTAAAACCTCAACTTAAGCTGTTAAAATGCCTGGGAGAAAAGAAAAGTTTTGACCTGGTGCCGAAAAGATAACAGGTTGGTGCCAGGGAGATCATTCCATAATTGGGGGGCCACCACAGATAAGGCCCTCTCCCTTGTTGCCATCCTCCAAGCTTCCCTCGGAGTAGGCACCCGGAGGAAAACCTTTGATGTTCAGCATGGTGTATGGATAGGTTCATGTCGGGAGAGGCGTTCCGTCAGGTATTGTGGTCCCAAGCCATGTAAGGCTTTATAGGTTAAAACCAGCACCTTGAATAGGGCTCAGAAATGAAAGCCGGCCAGAATCAGTCTTATATGTTCGAACCTTTTGGTCCCTGTTATCAATCTGGCCACTGCATTTTGCACAAACTGCAGCTTCTGAACAATCTTCAAAGGTGGCCCCAAGTAGAGTGCATTGCAGTAATCTAACTTGGAGGTTACCAGAGCATAGACAACTGAAGACAGGTTATCTCTGTCCAGATAGGGCTGTGGCTGGGCCACCAACCGAAGTTGGTAGAAGGCACTCCGTGCCACCGAGGCCACCTGAGCCTCAAGTGACAGAGATGGTTCTAGGAGTACCCCCAAGCTACGAACCCGCTCCTTCAAGGGGAGTGCAACCCCATCCAGAACAGGTGAACACCTTCCATCTGGTTAGAAGAACCCCCCACTAAAGCATCTCATTCTTGTCTGGATTGAGTTTCAGTTTATTAGCTCTCATCCAGTCCATTGTCTCAGCCAAGAACCAGTTCAGCACATCCACAGCTTCACCTGATGAAGATGAAAAGGAGAAGTAGAGCTGCATGTACTGATGTACTGATGACAACGCACTCCAAAACTCCGGATGACCGTACCCAACGGTTCCATGTAGATTTTGAACAGCATGGGGGACAAGACTGACCCCTGCGGAACCCCATACTGGAGAATCCATGGGGCAGAGCAATGTCCCCCAAGCACCACTTTCTGGAGTCGACCTGTCAAGTAGGAGTGGAACCACTGCAATGCAGTGCCTCCCACTCCCAACTCTGCCAGTCGTGCCAGAAGGATACCGTAGTTGATGGTATCGAAAGCCGCTGAGAGATCAAGAAGAATCAACAGAGTCACACTCCCCCTGTCCTTCTCCCGATATAGGTCATCATACAGGGTGACCAAGGCTGTTTCTGTGGCCTGAAACCCAACTGAAATGGATCCAGATAATCAGTCTCATCCAAGAGTGTCTGGAGCTGGCCCACAACCACCCACTCGAGGACCTTGCCCAGGAATGGAACATTTGCCACCAGCCTATAGTTATTCAGATTTTCTGGGTCCAGGGAAACTTTCTTCAGGAGTGGTCTCACTACTGCCTCTTTCAGACGGTCTGGGACTACTCCCTCTCGCAGAGAGGCATTAATCATTTCCCTGGCCCAGCCGGCTGTTCCATCCTTGCTACAACTGTTTATTTCTCCTGGGCTAAGGACAATAGCCAGATGAAAAAACAGGACACAAAACCATTTTTGGACTGGTGGTGGTAGTGATTACAAAGTCTGCATTATGTAGTAGCTGAAAAGACTGGTAACATTTAAAAAAAGTCCATTAGCTAAGGGAACAGGGTTATATGTCTACTACTGTTGCCACACAAATTCTATTCTTGTTAACCATGCACGTGATAAACTTTTGGGTTAGGATGTCAGGAAACAGGTGGGATGATGATGATGATGATGATGATGATGATGATAATGATGATGAATACATGAGACATATATTATGATGGGACATGGGAGAGGGCTTTCTCTCTGGTGGCACCCCAGCTGTGGAATGCCCTCCCCTTGAAGGCCTGACTGGAGCCAACGCTGGCTTAGTTTTGGAGTCAAGTTCAAATGTGGCTTTTTATCAAAGCCGTTGAGGGCTAAAGATGCGCATAGTTTTAATTGTTTTTATTGCTTTCAAATGTTCTACTGGTTTTAACTAGTTAATGGTTTAATATGTTTTTAGCTGTGTACATTATTTATTGTTTTATACTGTTTGATTTCATCTGTATGCCACCTGGAGCTCACAATGATATAGGGCAGAAGACAAATGTTTTCATAAAGAAATAAATAGTTAGGGAATAATGAATGACTTGGGGCCATTTCACACATGCATGTTCAGCACTTGACAGCCAGAGCATCCAGTAGTGAGTTGCATCTGCAAATGCGCCATCACTGATCATCAAATACCACACGCAGAACTTCCATATTGCTACACATTACCTCAAACCGGGAGGTTTTCTTGGGGGTCAATTCACACATTCCATTGAATCCTCATTCCTATGTTCCTGACAACTTCAAGCTTGGACCATTGCAACATTACATGCAGAAATTGCCTCTTTTCATAATCGTACCTCAAAAACATTATGCTTTCCAGTAAGGCTGTGCACGGTCCATCAGAGTCAGCTCGGGGTCTGTTTCGGAGCCCCTGAAAAGCTCCAATTTGCCTTGGGGTGCTTTGGGGGTTGCTCAACTCACCTTGGTGCCGAAGCCAAGGTGAGATTCAGGGGCCCCGGGATGACTCACCTTGTGGGTCCCAGGATGCCGGCCCTGCAGCCGGCACCCAAGAAAGCTGATAGCAAGGCCAGAGTCCCTCCCTTGCCCCCCCCAACTCAGAGCTGCTGACACCGGGACTTACCCGCCACCATCATCACCACCCATCACTGCATCACCGTTGCCATGGCTGCCCGCTGCATCACTGCCTGCCGCATTGCCCCCAGCCACCATTGCCATTTCCCCTTTACAGCCACCGTAGTTCGTGGCCATAAATTTTCTACAGAAGCCGTGCGATATCGCGGCCTGGTTCTAAGGAGCATGGGTGATGCAGCAGGCAGCAATGGGATTCGGGGATTTGGCTGAAGGCGGTGCACAGCCCTACTTTCCAATAGACTGAGTCGCTGCAGTTATTCACCCAGCAGTCATGAAGTGCACACTACTGTACAGTCTTGAAATAACCTATTTACAAGTGAATACACCAGAAAGAAGAGAATGGAATAAGATCAGGTGGTAGCTTGTTTGTGGCTCTGGGTGTCTTTTTTCTTGGAAAATCAATGTAAGGGATGGAATTAAAGAAGATTTTTTTAAAAAATAATAATAATGGGTTATGTGGAAAGGTTCCCCTTCAGTGGTGAGGGAGGGTTGGAACACCTTGAAACCTGAGGAGTCTTGCCCCACTGCCATTATTATTTTGGTAGGCCTTTTGCCTTGCTGGGCAGGTAATTCTTTTTATCTGAAGAAATCATTTCCCTCCTCCTTCCCCATCCCTTTTTCCTTGTGTGGCGTGCCTTTTTATCTCACAAACCTGTGAGCAGTGACTGTCTTCTTTTATTGATTGCATGTAAGACTCTCTATGGGGTGACCATATGAAAAGGAAGACCAGATACAAAAGAGGGCAGGGCTCCTGCAGCTTTAACTGTTGTGATGAAGAGGGAATTGCACCAGGTGCTACAAGCATAGAAATGACCCCTGCTGAAATACCCTTTTTCTATACAACAGTTGTATGAAAAGCCCGATGCTCCTTTCCATATGGGACCCTTTTGGGCTGAGGAGCAGGGTAAAAATACTTGAAATCAATACATCAGTTATGCTTGCATTGCATTGTATTTGATAGGCTGACCAGATGAAAAGGAGGACAGGGCTCATGTAACTTTAACAGTTGTAGAGAAAAGGCAATTTCAGCCGGCATCGTTTGTATGCAATTTGTACCTGGTGAAATTCCCTCTTCATCACAACAGTTAAAGCTGCAGGCACCCTGCCCTCTTGTGTATCTGGTCACTCTAGTATAGTGCCTGCAACTTTAATTGTTGTGATGAAGAGAGGATTTCACCAGGTACTAATTGCATACAAATGACGCCTGCTGAAATTCCCTTTTCTCTGCAACTGTTAAAGATACAGGAGCCCTGTCCTCCTTTTCATATGGTCAGCCTAGTATTTGATATTGTAGTTTTACTGCCATGTTGTGTTTTTAATCATTGCAAACCACTTTGAGTGATGTATACACATTGGAAGGATGGGGTAGAAATCTCTATGTAAATAAAATACATAAATACAAACCCATGAAATTATGCATGAATACATGCTAATAAGGTTTAATCCATAACAATAGCTTCAAGAATCCTTGGTTTTCATTCAGCTACATTTGTTTTTAAATTTCACCTTATTCCCCAAATGCAAATGTTTCTTGCTACTGTGAAAATGCACAGTAGGTGTCTCCTTTATTAATATGCATTTCCTTAGAGTTGTCTGTTCTCTGTTCCTTACCATAATATTGATAAATCCTTCAGTGTGAAAGACACAGTAACAAATGCTTCCATATTCATGCTATTGAATTTATTATTTGGTTTGTATCCCTGTAACCAGCCTGTGTTCTGTTTTGTTTGGTTAACTTCTTTTTTTAAAACATGCTTATGATTCATAATTTTTGTATCCCAGTCTTCCTCCAAGGAAGTCTACATGGTCTACATGCTATTATCCCATTGTTTTTCTTCACAACAATCCTCCGAGGTATGTTAGGGAGATAGATAAGGTGATAGATGGCTGGATTTCGCACAGGTCTCCTCAGTCCAACTACAACACCATAGCCAGTATGTATCTTAATTGCCAGATATGAAAGCACTAGTAGAAGAGAAGAAGCCCAGGACAGGAAAATTGTGGCAGCAGCTCCTGAAAGGAACACCATCAGCCTGAGAGGACTGTTGGGGAGGCCCCTCCCTAGGGATATGGGGGAGACATGATAGCACTCTCCAAATACTTGAAAGGTTGACACACAGAGGACGGCCAGGATCACTTCTCGATCATCCCAGAGTGCAGAATAATGGGCTCAAGTTACAGGAAGCCAGATTCCGGTTGGACATTAGGAAAAACTTCCTGACAATGGAACCAATGACTTAGGGAGGTTGTGGGCTCTCCCACACTAGAGGAATTCAAGTTGCAGCTGGACAGACATCTGTCAGGCATGCTTTAAGGTGGATTCCTGCACTGAGTGGGGGGTTGGATCCGATGGCCTTATATGCCCCTTCCAACTCTACCATACTATGATTCTATGATATATGAAAAACATGTTTCAGTTCATTTTTGATCAGGATTTTACCCAGTTCACACATTCCAGACTGAATATGGATTTGGTTGCAATCTGTTGTCGAAGTCCATATATTTTTGAGCTTGCAATATCATTAGGAATGGTGCAGGCACCTGACGCTGGGAGTTCAGTGGACTCCCCTGCACCCAGATCCCTGGACTGTGCTCACCAAGCCATGGGGTGCTTGTGTGCGCACTTGTCTAGCCCAGCATTGTCCAGGAGTGGCCTGCTCCTCCCTGCAAGCTAGCATTTTTATGGAAGATCGTAGTGGGCTCCACTACACCTCTAATATTGTGAAAATCGCCCTTTTTACGGCTACCATGTTCCACAATTCAAATATACGAACAAGTCAGAGACCAGATCTTCCATAAAAATGCAACTAGGAGCAGGTGGTGCATGGTGCTCCTGAACCATTTCCCAAGACCCCCAGGGGCTTGTGTGGCCTGACAGACAGGGATGAAAGGCAGTGACACTCAGTGGGCACTTGGCAAAACCAGGCAGAAGTATATCCATCAATCCCTAATGTGTTTTGCTGAGCTCAAGAAATGCATTTGACCAGATGCATATGTTTGAAAAATGTGCAGAAATACACTTTAATTGAGAGGACAGAAATGCACATATTTCAAAAATGCACATAATTAATACTAGGGGTGTGCACTGGATCGGCTCCGATCCACGATCCGGAGCCGATCCAGGGGAAATCGGATACAATTATCCTATTTCTGATCACCCCTCTGGATCGTCCAATCTTTCCCGAACCGGTCCGGAAGGACCCAATCTGATTCAGGAAAAATCGGAGGATCAGCGGGCGCCCGCTGACGCCCACCACCGCTTCCATTGGCGGGCACCAGTGGGCGCACGCCAATGGAAGCGGACAAAGGAGGGGGCTTACCTGGTGGGGCATCCTCCTCCTCCCATTGCCGGCTGTAAACTACTGCAAACTAGGCCTCCCGATCCAATCCAGGGGGGTCCGTGCACACCCCTAATTGATACATACATTTGAAAAAAATGCACACAAAAATATGCATGGATTTTCATGCAGAAATTAAAAAATATGAAGTTTGCCATCTGATACAGATTCAAGTCAGAACAAGCTTCAAGATGGAATGCAGAGAACTTTCGTAAGCTCAAGTTTTGCTGATTTGGATGTCCCTTCCCCTCCCCCGCTTTCCCTGAGGCTATGTAAGACCTGTGTATCCTGAGGGAAGGCAGAAGAGGCTGGGGAGTTCATGCCATCCGCTCCTTAAGGGATGGCCAACAGCTTGAGAGGACTGTACTGTGATGTGGGATTTGTTTTCTGGGGGGGTTTGGGGGGCTTCAACTACACCAAGGAGGATATTGCACTATGAAAGTAGATTGAAAGCGGAATATAAAAGGCAGGAGCCACACTACTGCTTTATTGTGGTATTGAAGTGCACTGGCAACTGTTAGGGCCCATTGACACATACCATATACCACTTTCATATTGCTATATCCTGCTTGGTGTAGATGAGGTCTTGGTAACATATCTTTGTTGGTTTTAGTATTTAAAGATTAAAAACTAGGGATGTTTATCGTATCATTACGATGGCCGATAACAAACCGATAAGGTCATTATCGGACATCCAATTAACTATAACAATACCCATTCCCTCAGGCCCTATCTGATCCGATCCAAAATCGACATGTCCAATAACTATCGGACATATCGGGTTATCGGAACTAGGGCCGGCCCCCCCTTCCCACTCGCGCTCCTTACCTGGGCCTTGTCTGCTGCTGTCCGCTGCTAGGAACTAAGGAGAACTAGGCTTTGTGGCCTAGTTCTCAGTAGAGCGAGGGCGTGCCGGGTGACATCATCACCAGACGCGCCAGTGCTCTACTGAGAACTAGGTCACAATGCCTAGTTCTCAGAAGTTCCTAGCAGCAGACGGCAGCGGATGGCAGCCAAAAAGGCCCAGGTAAGGGGGACCCCTCCCTCCCCCTCCCTCCCCCCTCACACTCCTTACCTGGGCCTTGTCCGCTGCCTTCCGCTGCTAGGAACTACTGAGAACTAGGCTTTGCGGCCTAGTTCTCAGTAGAGTACCGGCATGCTGGGTGACGTCATCACCCGTCGCGCTAGTGCTCTACTGAGAACTAGGCCGCAAAGCCTAGTTCTCAGTAGTTCTTAGCAGCGAATGGCAGCAGACAAGGCCCAGGTAAGGGGGACCCCTCCCTCCTTCTCCTCCCTCCCTCTCCCCCTCTTGCTCCTTACCTGGGCCTTCCCCACCGCCCCCCTGTAGTACTGCTAAACAGGCTTTCCGGCCTGTTCGTCAGTACAGAGCCACACCGAGTGATGACGACATCACCTGGTGCTTCTCTGTACTGACGAACAGGCCGTAAAGCCTGTTTAGCAGTACTACTGGGTGGCTGTGGCAGAGGCGGAGGCAGCGGCAGTGATGGATAAGGAGCGTGAGTGGGCGGAGGGAGGGAGTGCTGGCCCAGTGTTTTTCCCCATAGACTTGCATTGGGGAAAAGCTTTCTTTCCCCCAATGCAAACCTATGGGGAAAAACACTGTTATCGTACCAGAACTTCCAACGTTTATCAGATTTCCAATCCGAACAAATCTGGGTACCCCCCGATAGGCTCGGATTAAAAAAAAAATTATGTCGGAATTTCCGATAACGATACAATAATTTTGGCCGTGCACATCCCTATTAAAAACTGCTCTGGCAGATAGATGGTATAGAAATGTAATAAATAAATAATGGTTCGTGATGGATAACATGTCAACCTATGCATGACATACTAACATCAGAAAATGGAAGTACATAGATCAGAAGTACATAGGCCTCTGGATCAGACCAAAACCTATGCATTCCATCATCCTTTTCCCCACATTGTCCAACAAGATGCCTATGGGAAGCAATAGCTCTCTCCTGCCATTGTTCTCCAGTAACTGGTATTCAGATACGGTGACCATATGAAAAGGAAGAAAGGCACTCCTGTATCTTCCACAGTTGTATTGAAAAGGGAATTTCAGCAGGTGGCATTTGTATGCAGGCAGCTCCTGGTGGAATTCCCTCTTTATTACAACAGTTAAGCCCTGCCCCCTTTTGGATCTTGTCATTCTAGTATAGCTCCTGCAGCTTCTACTGTCGTGATGAAGAGGGAATTTCACCAGGTCCTGCATATAAACAAACGACATCTGCTGAAATTCCCTTTTTATACAACTGTTATAGGGTGACCAGATAAAATCCAGGTCAGGGCTCATGTAACTTTAACAGTTGTAGAGAAAAGGGAATTTCAGCCAGTGTCATTTGTATGCAATTAGTCCCTGGTGAAATTCCCTCTTCATCACAACAGTTAAAGTTGCAGGGGCCCTGCCTTGTTTTGTATAATGTCACTCTAGTATAGTGCCTGCAACTTTAACAGTTGTGATGAAGACAACTGTTAAAGTTACATGAGCCCTGACCTGGATTTTATCTGGTCACCCTATGTTAAAGATACAGGAGCCCTGTCCTCCTTTTCATATGGTCACCCTAGAAATTCAGAGGCCTCTTGCCTCTTATCCTGGAGATAGTACTTAGCCATTGATACCTGAATTTGAATTACCCTAACATAGCATCACTCCCAAATTGCCTTGGTGGGATGCTATGTTGGGACTATTGGCGGGAACTGATTCATGATGGATAAATGCTGCAATGGCTGAAAGTGCTGAAACCGTCATCCCCACCTCACTGAGTCACTCTCAGCCAGGATAGGCTGTGGAGCATGTATGATGCATTTGAACATCAGTGTCACCACATTTATTTAGAAAAGCGGGTGGGTGGGTGGGGAAGAGGGATCCCATTAGAACCTGGGTGCATCCTAAAGTAAAAACTGTTCATATGTTTATAATTTCTGACAAGTTCAATCCATTTGAATCAGTACATTTAACATGGGAAATAATTGCAGTGACTTTCTAAAGGTATATGGAATTAATGTTGGGGCAAAAATCTGCCTAGATGTTGAGGGCAGCAGACGCCCCTGCATCTGGCCCTCACAGGCCCAGGTGGATGCCATTAATGCAGTGGGGGGAAACATGCAATTTCCCCAAGGCTAATGCCTCTACTCTAATGCCGGGGGAACTGCATACTTTCTGGAGGCCACCGAAAGTGTGCTTCACCGAGTGCTAGTCAAGGCCGGTTTCCTGAAAGTTCTCTAGTTCCTATCTGGCATGCACTCCACCTATGCCTTCTATACTGCCCCCAAACCTGAGATATTTGTAAAATTGTTCCAGTTGCTCTCATATCTATATCTATATGTATATCATCTCTAACTCTATCTCTATCTACATATTTATCTATTTATAGGCTTTGGCTATGGGGCGGTATATAAGTGTAAATAATAATAATAATAATAATAATAATAATAATAATAATAGGCTGACCAGATAAAATCCAGGTCAGGGCTCATGTAACTTTAACAGTTGTAGAGAAAAGGGAATTTCAGCCAGTGTCATTTGTATGCAATTAGTCCCTGGTGAAATTCCCTCTTCATCACAACAGTTAAAGTTGCAGGGGCCCTGCCTTGTTTTGTATAATGTCACTCTGGTATAGTGCCTGCAACTTTAACAGTTGTGATGAAGAGAGAATTTCACCAGGAACTAATTGCATACAAATGACACTGGCTGAAATTCCCTTTTCTCTACAACTGTTAAAGTTACATGAGCCCTGACCTGGATTTTATCTGGTCAGCCTAGCTTAGTATAGTGGGACAACATGTCAGGATTGGGTCAAGGAAGCTTAGGTTCAAGTTGCTGTTTACTTTAGAAGAAATGCTATTTCTCCGCCAAATCTACCCCATAGGAAGCTGCATTTTTCCTGCTACCACCAATGGTCCAACCAATGCCTTTTTGCCTCCTCTCACTTATAGCAGCTCTCTGAAGTCTCAGGCAAACATCCCAATCTTCAAAAAGGATGAAAGGAAGATCTGGGAAACCAGTCAGTCTGACTTTGATACCAGAGAAGGTAGTAGAACAGATTGTAAGGGGAATCAATTAGTAAGCATCTGACAACGATGCAGCAATTTGTAGGAGGCAGCATGGATTTGTCAAGAATCAATCCTTCCAGGTGAACTTCATCATTCTCTCTCTCTTTCTCTTTTTTGTATCAGGTTACTGGCTTAGCGTATTGTGGGAATGATATGGACATAATTGGTCATGATTTCAGCAATGCATTTGACCATGTTTATTTTTAATTTTATTTATTTTATTACATTTGTATACCACACCGTAGCCGAAGCTCTCTGGGCGGTTTACATAGGATTAAAACAATTAAAAACAATATACAAAAATGGAGACAGCAAAAACATACAATATACACATAATATACACATACATTTAAAACCACTGTAATAACTAAAAAGCTATAAACCTAAAAACAAAACAAACCCAGGCTCATCAGATATTGCTAAATGCCTGAGAGAAGAGGAAAGTCTTGACCTGGTGCTGAAAAGATAACAATGTTGGCGCCAGATGGGCCTCGTCAGGGAGATCGTTCCACAATTGGGGGACCACCACAGAGAAGGCCCTTTCCCTTGTTGCAGACCTCTGAGCATCCCTTGGAGTAGGCACTCGAAGGAGGGACTTAGATGTTGAACATAGTGTTTGGGTAGGTTCATGTTGGGAAAGGCGTTCTGTTAGGTATTGTGGTCCCAACCTGTGTAAGGCTTTATAGGTTAAAATCAGCACCTTGAATCGGGCTCAGAAACATACAGGCAGCCAATGCAAGCAGGCTAGAGTAGGTCTTATATGTTCAAACCTTCTGGTCCTAGTTATCAATCTGGCCACTGCATTCTGCACAAGCTGCAGCTTCCGAACCGCCTTCAAAGGCAGCCCCACGTAGAGTGCATTGAAAATGATCTGTCGCTCCAAGTGACAGTCCAGATAGATGCAACTGCCAGGAGTGCCTATTATCAGTTCCGGCTGTTGTGCCAACTGCGCCCTTTCCTAGAGTTGGAAGACCTAAAGACGGTAGTGCATGTGCTGGTAACCTCGAGGCTCGATTTCTGCAATGCGATGTACATAGGGCTACCATTGTACCTAGTTTGGAAACTTCAATTAGTTCAAAATATGGCAGCCAGGTTGGTCACTGGTACACCTAGATGTGAGCATATTACACCAACATTAAAATCGCTCCACTGGCTGCCAATTAGTTTCCGGGCGAAGTACAAAGTGTTGGTTATTACCTTTAAAGCCATACATGGTTTGGGTCCAGGTTACCTGTGGGATTGCCTTCTCCTGTATAATCCGCCCCGCACACTCAAGTCCTCTGGTGAGAACTTACTTCAGTCAGCTCAACTAGGCTGACAACTGTTACTCAGAGGACCTTTTCTTCTGTCACCCCTCAGACTCTGGAATGGCCTGCCAGAGGAGATTCATCAACTTAGCACTCTCTCTGATTTTAAAATAGCTATGAAGTCTACCCTCTTCCGGCAGACCTATCCAAATGAATATTAACTCAAGAATTTTAAGATGTCTTGATTGTTTTATACACTCTTTTAATTAACTTTATGTATTTGATCTAAATTATATTATAGTAATGTTGTTCCCTGCCTCAATCCAAAGGGAGAGGCAGGTAAGAAATAAATAAAATTATTATTATTATTATTATTATTATTATTAGAGTTTGGTTAGCAAACTGGTTAAATGCTGGCTGGGTGACAATACAGTCAGGTGGATTCAGAGCTGGTTGTAAAGCTGTCTTGTGGATGGTACTCTTCAACTTTTTTTTGGCGACTTAAATGAAAGTGTGGAGGGAAGCCTTATCAAATTTGCAGATGACCAAAACTGGGATGGATAACTAACACCTCAGAAAGCAAGCCTAAAATTCAGTTTAGGCTGAAACTAACACAGTGAAATTCAACAGAGACAAATGCAAAATTCTTCCTTTAGGTGATAAATAAATGAATAAAATTCCAATGCAGTGTTCTAGTATGGGGCAACCTTGGCAACCGGCTTATTTAGATATAGATAGTTGCTTTCTTACTGAAGCTACACACATAGCCCTTGCTTTTGCTCTCCCATTTCTTCATCAACAAAACCTAGAAATCCCTTGCTGGGAATTAAAAACAGCATGTTGAGTTTTCAGCTCCCCCTCTTCACATAAAAATGTATCAGCTAACAACAACCTCCAAGTCCCTTCAAGTGGTTTTTGTTTTGTTTCTCTAACCAAGTACAGACAAAATTGTATGGCATGAATTGTCCTTATCTTTGAAGCACATTCTTCATATGTAATGCAATTGAATCCAATCCTTTTTTTTTCTTTAAACCATTTAAGTTTTAATTCTACTTAGCCCAAAGACTTCATGCTACCTATTAGGAAATAGAAATCAACTCTGTCCTACTTTTCTGGAGAAGAAAAATATGGACTAGTTTTGGTTGGTTCAGCTTCTGTTAGTTAGTAATTGGCATTCTTTAGAAATATAACTTGCAGCGATGTTTTCTCTGATCTCTGAATACCAACAGCATAATGTCCAATGTATTTTGGTCTAGATTAGCTGAGGTTCGCTGGTGGGTCCGAGCGAACATCCATCTAGCCCAGCAACTTGACTCCCGCATTCCCCCCACCCCCAGGCACAGGCTTTCAGCATCATCTCTATGCACATCGATATCCCACCATCATAGGGATGATGCCAGGGAGCAGTGGGCGCCCCTGCATCCAGCCCTCATAGGCCCAGGTGGACCCTCCTGGCACCAGGTCAGGCCCACACCTGAATGCTCTCAAGCTTTTGAGAGCAGTCGGGTGTAGTGCCGCCCTGACTCATGCCCCTTTTGTACCTTTCCTCTACTGTGTTAGCAGCGGGGGGAAATGCACAAGGCAGGGGAAATTGCATTTCTCTCTCCCCCTACATCGATGGGGACATTAAAGACCCTAATAACAGAGCCTTTATGGTGCCGATCAGTGTCTGTGTGAGAAACATGATTTCCCAAGGCTGGGGAAATCACGTATATTTCCCCTCCACTGTAATGGTGGCCACCGCATGTCAATCGGGGCCTTTAAGGCCCTCTTCACCTTGCATTAAGAGGGCCTTTAAAGCCCTGATTGGCACATGGGGGGAGGAAAAGTGCTCTTCCGGGGCCTCCGGGAAGTGTGCAATTCCCCCGGCATATAATTCGCTGATAGATGTCATGGCTGATAGATGTCAATATACCTGTTATCTATAAATTTGTCTGATCTTCTTGTTAAGCCTTATACATGAGTGGCCATCTTCTGGCAGTGAAATCCATATATTAATGATGTGTTAAGGAATACACCCTTTTGTCTGTCCTGCATCTACTGCCAATCAATTTCATGGCTTGAACCCAAATTCTAGTATTATGAAAGAGGGAGAAAAAAGTATTCTCTCTATCTTGTTGCAGACATTCACTTTCCCAAAGAGTAGGGGGGGGGTGATTTGAACAGTGACATGACAGACGAGATGGAGCTAGGACACGGAATAATGGGCTCAAGTTACAGGAAGCCAAATTCCTGCTGGACTTCAGGAAAACCTCCTGACTGTTAGAGCAGTGCGACAATGGAACCAATGACTTAGGGAGGTGGTGGGCTCTCCCACACTAGAGGCCTTCAAGAGGCAGCTGGACAACCATCTGTCAAGTATGCTTTAAGGTGGATTCCTGTATTGAGCAGGGGGTTGGCCTTATAGACCCTTCCAACTCTACTATTCTATGATTCTATGATTCATCCCCCTCAATACTTGGTGCATAATGTCTTAGTGACGTGTGTTGGCCATGATTCCTGACAGGTCCTCTGAATCGGCCAGATCAGTCCAAAGCACCCTGAAGTGCAATGAACTGCTCTCGAATCACTTCAGGATGACCTGGACTGATTCAAACCCAACCAGGCTGAATTGCTCTGCTTCGACTTGGGATTCAGGCCCTGAGCCAAAGCAATGCACAGCCTTGATATTTATGTTCCTTCTGCACTGGTTGGGAACCTCCTACCTTTGAATGGAAAGACTTATCCAAATGTACCTCCCCCAAAGCTCTTTCACCTAGGACCAGTTAAAGTTGCAGGGGCCCTGCCTTCTTTTGTATAATGTCACTCTAGTATAGTGCCTACAACTTTAACAGTTGTGATGAAGAGGGAATTTCACCAGGAACTAATTGCATACAAATTACTCTGGCTGAAATTCCCTTTTCTCTACATGAGCCCTGACCTGGATTTTATTTGGTCACCCTATCTATTTATGTTAGGGTGACCATATGGAAAGGAGGACAGGGCCCCTGTATCTTTAACAGTTGTATGGAAAAGGGAATATCAGTGGGTGTTGGTTGTATGTATGCAGCACCTGCTGAAATTCCCTCTTCATTACAACAGTTAAAGCTGCAGGAGCCCTGCCCTCTTTTGTATCTGGTCACTCTAGCTATACTCCTGCAGCTTAAACTGTTGTGATGAAGAGGGAATTTTAACAGATGTTGTATGCATACAATGACACCTGCTGAAATTCCCTTTTCTCCACAACTGTTAAAGATACAGGAGCCCTGTCCTCCTTTTCATATGGTCACCCTAATTTATGTATATTTTATCATCTATTTCTATATTTATGTCTATATCATCTATATCATCTATATCTATATCTTTGCCTGTATCTACCTATATCATCTATATCTTGCTTCATCAAGCCAAGTTGTTGCTATTCTTCTGGACCATAGAAATAATGCACTGGGAAGCCTAGAGAACAATGCTCTTCTGTGGTTGTTAAGACTAGATGCTACTCCTGTATTAGGATGGGTGTTTTAAATCAGGCATAAGCAGATTAACTCTGAGAAAGACAATATGCTCGAGTGAGTCCAGATTTCAGCATGAATTCACCTGTGTGATGAGTCTATGTTTCTTCTTGATTTATACTTTCAAACAGTTCAAGGCTGGGAGGACATCCAAGCTATTAACAGCCAGGTGATTGTAGGCCAAATGGCTTCTTCGGGTTTCCATTAAGGACAGGTTTGGGATGAGCAATTTGTTTTGGATTCAGTAAATTTTGTAGCTATGTCCCATTTTGCTGCTGCTGCAAGTCAGTCAACCACAGCTAATGGCTTCCTTATGCTCTTCTCAAAAATCTAAAGGAGCTTACAACAGGTTCTGAAAAATAGTCTCCGGGCCTTTCCAGGCAGTTTATAATTCATAATGCAAAAATGTTCATTTGCTGCCTGCAATCCAGATGTTTTCTCACAAGGAAATGCTTCTCTTTGGGGTTATCACATTTTCCCAGGACTGGGGCCGGCCCTGCCGTTAGGAAAAGTGAGGCAGTTGCCTCAGGCAGCAGATGCTGGGAGGCAGCAGCAAGCTGTTGGAGGAGAGAGCTGTGCCCCCTAAGCTGCCTTAAGGTGTAAGTGGCAGACACTGTCCTATCACCAGGGTTGAATAGCCTCATCAGGGGGCCAACTGAAAAAATGCATCAACCATGCAGCAATGATGACTATTGAATTAAGGCTTTAGATCTCATAAGCTTTCTCATATGCACGCCCCAGCTGATAGCATTAATATACTTGGTGATGTTATAATCACCAAAAATAACTCCTAATTAAAAGTTGGTTGGCAACCCTTTTTGGAATTGGCGGACAGTTCTTAATACCTTCAACAAATGAGCAAGTGACCCACATTTGTAAAGCTCTTGAACTTTCCAATTCCTAATCTTGCAGACACTCAAGAACAGCCTCTACAAAATAGAAAAAACAGAAAGTGATGTGCAATGTGGCACAGTAATGAATTTTGCAGCTGCTGACTCCTGGGCTACTTTACATATCTAAATTCCATAATTACAAATATAATTATGATTATTAACTTGTTCCACTTTTATATTTGCTTCAACCAGATCTATTTTATGCCCCTGACACACAGACATTTTCTTCGGAAATGAATTCTAGAACGTCTTTTTTTTTCCAATTTGAAGGATTGAATAGTGTTCTTATTGTTTAGTTTGCACCATTGTTAAATGCTGAGGAACCCCCCTGAATGTTTTCCAGATTCAATAATACTGGTGTAAAAAGGAACAGAATTGGTTTATCCATACATGCAAAGGCAAAGCATGAAAACTATCCTGCTTTTGAACAGCATTACAGTACTAGAAGTAGGGATGTAGAAAGAATTTGTTTAAGTTCATTTTTTATCAGGATTTACCCAGTTCACACTGTCTGGACCAAACCCAAACTCAGATGCGATCTGTGGTCAAAGTTGGTATATTTCTGAACTTGTAATGTGATTCACTGACACATTCACCCCAAAACACCTGTGCTCGACAGCATACATACATTTGAAAATTGTGTACTTTTGAAAAAGATGCATGAGAAAATGCGTACTTTTGAAAAATGAAGACAGACATGCTTTAATCACTGGGAGAAGAATGTGTACATTTCAAAGATGGAAACAAATGATGTGTGCATTTGGGAAAATATTAATGAAAATAGGGACGGATTTTCATATGAAAAGGGGAAAAAAGCTCACCATCTAACAGATTCAATGGATTTTGAAGAACGTTGATGAATTTGAATTTTGCTAATTGACACATCCCTAACCAGTACAGAATTTAATACCTGGCAGTGGTGCAGTTGGACTGGACCTTAGGGCTGAGGTCCAGGACCTCGTAGGAGATAATCCTCAAGAGAATGGCAGGTGATGGGGACAATGGCAAATAGGCCCTGTGTTAGAGATGAATGAGAATTTTATTTTGGTTCGTTTTTAATAAGAATTTACCCAAATTCACAAATGTCTTCATATTCAGGAGAGAAAGAACTTGAGGTTTAAAAAATTGAAATGTGGATAAAAGTGAAACAGACCAATTCATCTATGACCAGATCTACACCAAGCAGGATATAACACTTTAAAACAGTTTATAACTGTTTATAACGGTTATAAACCATTTATAATGGTTTTAAACCATTATAAACCATTATAAAGCAGTAGAGTAGATCTGCCCTATCTCTCCCTAGCATCGGACTGACTCTGGCTCACTCGCATTGGCTGCCTGTATGTTTTCAGGCCTGATTTAAAGTGCTGGTTGTAACCTATCAAGCCTCTCCTGACATGAACCTACCCGACAAGGGAGAGGGCCTTCTTGGTGGTAGCACTTCCAATTATGGAAAGTTCTCCCCAAGGCTGGCCTGGCATCATTATAATCTTTTTGGTGCCAGTTCAAGACTATTCTCTTCCCAGGCATTTGGTAGCATGTGATGAATTTTAACTGAACACAAATTCTTCTTTTAAAGAAATACTTAATCTGCACTGTCCAAATTCAATAGATACAGCAAATCCCAACATGGAAAGGACCATGTTGTACCTGCCTCCATATAGCTGTTAAAGATGAGAATCCTGTAAGGATAAAGAGGTGGTGACACTAATTCTGTGTTAACATAGTTGAATATACAGGGATTCAAACTCAAACCTTTAAGTACTAAGCACTCTGGGTGGATAAATCTGTCTCCCACATTCAAAGTCAAGGGTTTTTTTCAATCTCAAATGTGCAAAACAATTCAAATTTCAATAAATTCTTATCAAAGCCAAACTGAAACAAAATTCTCACCACTCCCTGTTAGGAACAATAGGATGTAAGAAAAGCCTTGCTTGATCTGACCAAAGACTCCTCTAGCCCAGCAGCCCAGCATTCTGTTTTCCAGCCAGATGAAGCTGGAAAGACCGCAAGCAAAAATCCTCTACCACCCTTTCCGGAAAGAGGAAACAGTAGCTCAGTACACACAACCGGGCTGAGTATAGCTGGAGTATGACCTATTATTGAACTGCGGTTTATTGCTGAACTATGGCTTGTTCTGTTGTGTGAGGCTAGCAGCCCATGAGTTGTTAACCACAAAGAACTCATGAAAACCCATGGTTTGTTGTTGGGTGATGCCTGTGGGTTGTTCATGGTTAACTAAGGCCCTTTCTACACCAGCCATTTTTCCCAGGGCTGCCCCTGCCTGCTCGTGGAGAGTTCGCATGATGCACAGAGCATCCTGCAAGCAGGCAGGGGCCAGCCCTCCATTTTCCCAAGAGTTCAGGGAACGCTTTTATACCAGTTCATTCCCTGCTCCCTGGAGTGTAGCAAGATGGGTGGCTGGTGAGGCCATCGAGGGGGGGGCAGCAAAATCACCATCCCCAGGATGGCGGGGGGAGGGGGTGCGATTGTGCATGGTTTTTTTTTAAACTAACCTGACCTTTTGCACATGAGCGCTCGTGCACACCTCCATGGAACTTTCAAACAAATGGCTAGCATGATTTGTGGTGGCCCACTAGAAGCCCGGACTGTCACATTGTGGTGCGGACTCAGCGTGCCGGCCCCGGAACTGAGTACTCCCAGGTTTTCCCACTTCCTGCCCACTCCACCTCTATGGTGCGGAAAGGGCCAAACAATGGTTATTTATTTATTTATTATTTATTTTATTTAAGGCCCTGTTCAGAAGATACCTTAAACCATGGTGATTAAAGCTTTAACTACAGTGGTTTAAGGTGTCTTCTGAACAGGACCTAAAACATTTCTTGGCCACCTTTCATGGCAGAAGCCCTCCCAAGGTGGCTTTCAATGACAACCAGACTCAACCCATACTCAACCTTGAGTGTGGGTTGTTGTATTGTGTAAACCCAGCCAACATTTACTCTAAAATTAAGTTCTCACAAGAGGAATTGTAGAAAGTTCAGAACTATCGATACTAATTTGGAGCTGTAGAAGATTTCATGCCCAAACCCTGCTTAATTATATCACCGAATCCTTGATAAAAGAGCTGTGCCTGTTAAATGCTTTAGTTTTTTGCCTTTGGGTTTATGCATGTGTTTTCCAGATGCTTTAAGGTTATTGTTAAGAAGCTAGCATTATTAATCCTGATAATTAGCAATGCTGTCCATGGTTTAATGGGAGCACTGAGCAATCAATGTCTTTTAATGATGAGCCAAACAGAGCAAAACAAGAGCATTCAGCATGGACCAGTTCTCAAAAAATAAAATGTATGGGGTTTGCTTTGTGTCAAAGAAAAAAAGGTCTGCTACAACTCTGTTTGGATGGGGTGGGGAAAATCAACAAATGTTATAAGGAAATAAAGCAGGTGGATACTTTTGCTGTCTCAAGTGAAGCCTGGAGCAGTGCCAGAATCCGATGGGCCCTAAAAGGGCCGGCTTCCCATGTGATGGCCACCCCAAGTTTACTGTTGCCCTTCCAGCCCCCTACTACTTTCCCTATTTCCCCCCTAGGCAGAAGAGACAGGAGCCCTTTTCTCTTTCCCCCCTTCTATTTCATGGTGGTTGGGAATGCTATGGAGGAACGCATTGGCCTGCAGCCAGCTACCTGCTTCCTTTCGTAAGAAGGTCTCTGAGCCTCAAATGGGGCTCAGCAGAATTCATCGGAAATGGAGTTGTCAGCAGCTAGAGGCCCTCACTTTGCTTTGAAGCAATCCCAGCTGCTGGTAAAAAAAATCACAGTGAAGTGTGTGTGTGTGTGTGTGTGTATGTGTGTGTGTGTGTGTGTTTCTAAGAGAAAGTGGGATTGATAGGGCACCACGATGCACATCAAAAAGTGTTCGGGGATGCACTGGTGCCCAGCTCTGGATTAACCATTAAGCAATATAAGCATCGTGCTTAGGACACCGAGGGAAGGGGGGCACCACAGAGTACCGGTACCATAGCTGTAGCCATCTAATTTTAAGGGATATATAAATATTTTTTTTTTAAAAAAAGTTAATATTTAATATAATTGTGTGTTCTGGCATGGGGGAATGGCCTTGAAGAAAACTGAGTTTTTAATGTCTTATTTCACCTTCAGCACTTATTGAGTCTTAATATCTTGCTGGCTTAGCAATGGAAGGGCCAAGGGGGCACCATTATTGGGCTCTGCTTAGGGCATCAGCTGGCCTTAATCCAGCCCTGCTGTTGCCCCTGATTGCCATGTTGCCTAACCCACAATAGAACCTTGAAAAATGAGACAGCTCAATTTATCTGTTACATTATGTCCTCATTCCAACATGCAACCATAGAGCCTTAAAGTTTATGCATGGCTTTTCATGTGGCTTAAAGTTAGGATTTAAAAGTCTTTTACCAAAAGCCTTTGACCATCTTTGTCCATCTAGTCTAACATTGTCTCCTCTGATTAGCAGAAGTGCTCAAGGACCTTGGGCAGAGCTCTTTTCCACCACCTTCTACCTGATCCTTTTAACTGGAGATGGCCAGGATGGAACATGAAACCCTCTGAGTACAAAGCTTGTTCTCTGCCACTGAGCTGTGGTCTCTCCCATCACATCTGCAGTATGTTGTCCAACACTAAATAGCCCTATCTGGCAGCCAAAGCAGAGTGCATGGGTGGCCACTGTCAAACTATCACTTCTACTAGTGCTGATATTTCATTCAGATCAGAGACGTGGTATGGGCATACCTTCTCTCAAACAGGTGATTGGAGCTCTGTAATAAGGATGTACAAAAATGTGGTTTTGTTCAAAAATCATAGGACTGTGTCCCATTCATCTTCCTGTACATGAATGCATACAGGAAGTTTGCAAATTCCAAGATTTGCCATCATGTTAAAAAATGCTTTTTAAAAAAAAAAAAAAATCACACTTTTCAGCAAAAAGCACACTTTTCCCATTTGAACAAGCCAAAATACAAAAACAAAAACTGTTGTAAGCTGAAACAAGCTTCACAGAGACTTTGGAGAATTGAGGTAAGCTCAAAAATTGCTGGCTCTCCCATCCCTTCTCTGATCATCTGATTATTACATCTGATTAGTAATAATCTGCTGGGTGATTAGTATCGGAACACTCCCACACACGACTCGTTTTCTTCAAAATTCTAATGTGACAAGAGAGATGTGTGTGCACAAAAGCCAATTTCTGCACACATATAGCCAAGGCTGGAGCTGGGTGTGCATCTTGGATTCTTTCAGAAAGGGTGCTTTCCTTATAACAACAGCTGCAGAACAGTCAGTGGCATGTCAGTAGTTCCACAGTAGTTCTTCAGACATGGGCAATTTACCAGCAGGGGCTACTGCTGAATGAGCAGAAAATGCACTTGGCCAGTAGTATATCAGTGTTGAATTACTGCTGGAAAAACCAGTTGTTGTTTTCAGCTCTTTCCCCTGGGATGCTGGAAACAGGCAGAGCAAGCACTGCAGGAGTGTAGTCCAACTAATTCTGTCCTCCTGGGTAGCAATAGGTGAATAGAAGAATGCCCTTTTGACAGGGACAATCCTCTAGCCGCACTTATTTATTACAGTAGACCATGGGATCCTACCTGGGGGTGGGGGGGTGTTCCAGCCTTGGAGGAAACCAGATAGGAACTGCAGCAATTACTCCTTATGAAAACACCAATGTGTCTACTTCACTGGAGTAGACTACTGTTGCTTTAACAGTAAATGTAAATTCACTCTTCAAGACAATGGTGATAAAATAGCTTTCCTTTCCACACTGGTATCTTAGGATGCACTCCATTGATTTTCTAGCATTATTAATTGTGAGGAGAGCTTCCATGGCTACCGGAGGCTCTTCTCTTCAGGAAATCACCCTTCCTCTTTTCCTCATACGTTCATTCAACACAGGATGAAGGACACCAGGAGAAGCCTTCTTTTATGGGGGTAAATGGAAAATATGCCCTATTTTGACTTCATTAAGGGAGGCACGGCAGTGCCTCCCTTGTTAAGGGCGGTCAGTAAAAAACACGTTCCACCATGTTAAAGTGATAATTGGGGAGGGGTCATTCTAACAGCCATAAAATCGAAAAGGTTTCACCAATCTCTCTGAAATTTACAGGTGCCAGAAAGAAATGTTTGTGTTACATTACCTGAAAATTTCAAGAAGATTGGTGAAAGACTGAGGGAAGGAGAGCAGTTTAAAGTAAAAAGTTTAAAGAATCCCCTGAATCTGAAACTGAAAATTGAACTTAGGGCTTGTGACCATTTTTGCGCAGCTGTCCTTACCTTCAGGGAGCCTTTTTCATTAATCCAATGGCACGGTCTACTTCCTCCCGTTCTAGTGTAGGTGGAACTGCTTTTCTTTTTTAAAAATTCACTTAAGTGGATTTTATTAAATTAAAGCTGTGCCTCTTTAAGAAATCCGGTGGCCATTTTGATTATGGCACATGCTCAGTAGAGTCTCCCCCTCCCTCCTGCGTCAGCTACAATGGCTGCTTCCTCTAGCAAAGACAGTGCTGTAGTCTCTTCTCAGAAGTAAGTTCCATTGACTGAATGGAACTTACACACTCCCAGGTCAGTGTGTAAGTTCCATTCAGGTAAGTGTGTAGAAGATTGTAGCCATTATTTTAAAAAAACAGTCTGGAACCTTAGAAGGCGGAGAGGGAGAGATGTGAGTGAGAATTCCCTCTCCTTTACAGCACTATAACTCTACAATTAACAACTTGCTTGCATGCTTTGCATGTGTGTATGTTCATTTGATTATGGCTGCTGATCATTAATTTTCATATCAATTCAATCCAAGGCATGTCTACTCAGAAGTTAGTTCCACTGAGTGCAATGAGTCTCATTCCCATTCCACTAGCTTGAAAGGATGTGTGGATTTGGCTGTACTTCTCTTTGAGAGCTCTGTGTATTTAGGGACCAAGGCTTTTTGTAAGAGAAGAGGTTAAGCTCCCCCCTCTTTTTCTTTTTTTTTTTAAAAATTCCATGTATTTCATTTTTAAAGAATTTTTATTCCTTCATTGTTATTATAATTAATAATAATAATAATTAGTAGAAGTAGTAATACGTTTATTAATGTTACATTTATATCCTGCCTTTTTTCCCTCTTGCAAGGAACCTAAGGTGGCTTACATAATCCTCCTCCATTTTATCAGCACAACAACCCTGTGGGGTAGAAGAGTCAGTGACATTCTGAATTCTCTTAGCTTTTCTAATATTTTTTGATCAGGTTGAACAAAACTATTGTGTATTGTTATCTCCAGTACCAACATCTTTGACAGGCTTAATATAGGATTCGTTGACCACAGGCTATTTTTAGAGCAAAAAAATAAAAATCCAAACTTGGGTAGATTAAAATTAAATTGAGCAATATTTCTAAACACCCCCATGGCTATTCTTGGTACTGGGTCAGATGTAGTGATATAAGTGGATGTTCAGACTCCATTTAGTTGATCAGTTGCAAAGAAGCTTCTCTAGTAAGGAGGAAGGGGAAAGCCCTAGACTGATCATTCTTTCAAGTGCCATATCTCCCCCCACAAAAACCCATGAGGTAGGTTAGGCTAAGAGTCTATGACTGGCTCAAAACCATCTAGTGAGTTTCTTCTGCTGCTCACTTTCACAGAAATGTAAAACAAATGTTTGGTAATGTTTGGGTGTATGGCATGTGCTACTTTTACCCTCACAACAACCCTGTAAGATAGATTAGGCTGGAAATTTAGGCCTGGCCCACTATCTATGGCTGTGTGCCTGCCTCTTTCATATATACACACAGAAAGGCATCCTTAGGTTTGTTCTTTACTTACTACATACCATAAACTATGTATGAATAGAGCTGTCACAAATGATGCAATACACTCACTTTTTGCACTTCCTAATACATTTGTTTCCCAACTAACTTACTGCTAATACAGTCATGAATCTAAAACTAAAATACGTTATTTTTACTATAGTAAGATTAAAGAATCCACATACATCAAGTGCAAATCAGAGAACCTACTATTTTTCATACTAGTCTGCAAGAATTAGGATTCTTTTCCTAATTACGCCTTACACGGAGGTTGCCTTTTTCACAGTGGCCTGATCAACATTTTCATCAAGCTGTCCACCTCCCCTGCTCCAAACTCTTTCTTGGTCAGTCACTGCTAATTAGCTCAGATCCTGTTAGTGTATATGTGAAATTGTGATCCCCCAATGTGCATCACTTTACACTTGCTTACATTGAACAGCATTTGCCCTTTTCATGGCCATTCTCTCAGTATGCAGAGATCTTTATGGAGCTCCTCACAATCCTCCATTGTTTTAGCAAGACTAAATAATTTGGTATCATCACCAAACGTGGCTACGTCACTGCTCACTTCCACCCTCATTCTAATATTATGAGAAAGGGAGAAACTGCCTCCCTATCCACTTCCTTCACAACATGCAAATAGGAGTGAGCAGTGAGATGGCCAAATTTGCTGCTGACCTCAAAATATTTAGGGTTTTTAAAATGAAGTGAGATTACCAAGAGCTCCAAAAGAATCTCTCCATAGTGTGAAAATGGGCATCAAAATGGCAACAACAGTTCTGTGTAAGCATTTGTAAAGTGATGCACACTGGAGCAAAGCATCCCAACATCACATATACACTGATGGGATCTGAGCCTGCAGTGACTAAACAAAAAAAACAAAACTTGGGAATGTGGTTGACAGCTCAGTGAAAACATCAACCCAGTGTGTGGCAGCTGTAAAGACAGCAAACCATGTTAGGCATTATAAGAAAAGTAATTGAGAATAAAACTGCCAGTCTCATACTGCCTTTATACAAATCTGTGGTGTGACCACACTTAGAATACTGTGTACAGTTCTGGTTAACTATAGAATTTAGAATCACAGGATGTTGTGCTGGCCACCATTTTGGATGGCTTGTCCTCCTTTCCTTGTGGTCACCCTATAACATGACACTATTCCCCCTTCTGAAGAGGTCTGGACCTCAGACTACTAAAGACAAAGTAGCAGACCATAATAACTGTGTTCATATGCCCATTGCTTTATGAGGCTTCTGCAGGCTACCGAACAGAGAACTATCAGGCCATAAAGTTGCTTCAATGGGTCTGCCAGAAACCTGACCTCACCGTTCCTGTTAGGTCCATGTCCTACAGGAAATGCTCTCAGCTGAACTTGATGGAATCCCATCCTTCTTCCCTTGGTTTAATTTACTGACCTCCCCTGGCTGGGCCTTGCAGGGAACAATTGGGTAGACAGAGCAGGCATACATAGCACGCGCAGAGTGCTGAGAGTGGCAAATCTAAAAGCAAATATGTTGCTTTTAAAGAACCAAGGAAATTCAATGGGTCTTTTTAGTAAATATCTATGGATGGAAATGCAGCCCATGCAGGCTTGAAACTTGACCACAAACATGATCACAATCTGCTACTTTAAGATGCAAACAGGAAGGAAAAGCATGTAGCATAAAATGAGCTAAAATAATTAATATAGTAAACTGTAACTTATTCTAATTTAGGATATTTTCCTGTATCATCTTGTGTGCTTCCAGAATAAATTGGGGAGTTTTTAGTCCAGTAGAATTTTTTTTCAGGTTCTCTCCAAATACAGACATAAAACATGAAATGCTTCTTTTTAGGGGTGTGCATCGGATCGGATCCGATCCACGATCCGAATCCGATCCGCCCCAAAATCGGAAAAATCTGATCTGATCCGATCTGATCTGATCTGACCAACCTTCCAATCCGATCCGCCGAGGTCCGATCCGGATCGGATTGGATCGGCGGATCGGACGCCATTTTGAATGCTTTTTCCCATAGCAAAGTATTGTTTTACAAAAACACCTATAACTTTTTTATTTTTAATGATAGAAGGATGAAACTTGGGCACTTTGTAGACTGGTTAGGGACAGTTATCTGTGATAATTTTCAGAAAGATTGATGCATGCAGTTTGTGGCAATTAATTTTTTAATAAATAACCAGGAATGCCTATAACTTTGTCATTTTTAAAGTTACACACATGAAACTTTGCCATATTGTAGATGGTACCTTGGGACCTATGTGTGTGAAATTTCAGAAACATAGGTGCTTGCCTTATGTGGCAATTAATTTTAGAAAAATGGGTAGTAGTGGGGTAAATACAGTTATGCCTCCCATTTTTTTATTTTTAAAGATACAAACAGGAAACTTGGGCACATTACAGGTAACACTTTGCTTGATATGTGTGTGAAATTTCAGAAACATAGGTGCTTGCCTTGTGTGGCAATTAATTTTTGAACAATGAGGAAAGAAACACCTATAACTTTGTCATTTTTAAAGTTACACACATGAAACTTTGCCACATTGTAGGTGGTACCTTGGGACCTATCTGTGTGGGAGCCTTAACTCCCAATTTCCCTGCTTTTTGGTGCTTGGTTGGAAACTGTGGAGCCTTAACGTTGTTTTTTTAAACCGTACGTTTTTTGTTTAATGAATTAAATGTAGGTGGGTCCTTGAGGGCAAAAGAATGGCTGTCACTAAAAAGGAAGTAGGCCCTAAACTGCAGGTTGCTATTCAGCACTTCCAACAAGAGTTGAGAGCTCCACCAAATTTTGTATGTATTTTTGCATGCATTTTTCAAAATGTCTGCATTTTTCAAATGTATGCATTGTTCTACCTGTGCACCCATTGACTAAAACAGGGGTAGGTCATTTCTGGTCTTCCAGATATTGTTGGACTACAATTCCCACTACCCCTCATCACTGCCTATGCTTCCTGGCTAGGAACGATGAGCGTTGTAGTCCAGCAGAATTGGCAAGGTTACCCATGGGCTAGATCATTTTGAGCACATTTTAGAAATATATACATTTTCCAAACGTTGTGAGTTTTGTTTTGCAGACTGCATCAAAGGCTCATAGAATCATTGAACAATAGAGTTGGAAAGGGCCTATAAAGCCATCGAGTCTAACCTCCTGCTCAATGCAGGAATCCACATTAAAGCATACCTGAAAGATGGCTCTCCAGCTGCATATCGAAGGCCTCTAGTGTGGGAGAGCCCACGATCTTCCCTAGGTCATTAGTTCCATTGTCATACTGCTCTAATGGTCAGCAAGTTTTTCCTGATGTCCAGCCACAATCTGGCTTCATGCGACTTGACCCCATTATTCCATGTCCTGCACTCTGGGATGACTGAGAAGAGATCCTGGTCCTCCCCTGTGTGACACAACCTTTCAAGTATTTGAAGAGTGCTATCATGTCTCCCCTCAGTCTTCTCTTCTCCTGGCTAAACATGCCCATTTCTTTCAGTCTCTCCTCACAGGGCTATGTTTCCAGACCCCGGATCATCCTCAGAAATGCCTGCATTTGATTCCAGGAGGTGCATCTGGAGTAATCTCACATTAAAATGAAAGTCATCAAATGAATTTCTCACCCATCCCTGCTCAAAACACTGCACAGCCAAGAAGCTTCCAACATGGCTTTTGGTAAGTCGCTATCTCTTAGATAATTCATACTTAGAATAGCAATGCCAGAGGATCACACCAAATCAATGTGTAAGGTAACAGTTCATTTGTTCCTGGAGCTTTTAAAGTAGGTAGTAGGGACAATAGCAAGGGACAATAGCAAGGGTCACTCAGGGCCTAGAACAAATTAACAGTTCAAGCTTCATCAGAGAGCATTGGTTGCAAACAGGGGATGCAAGAAGTGGGTGAATGTTGCCTAGCAGCCAGGTGGAGCCAAAGATGTTTTCGTTTTAGCCGGTTTGTGTGTGTGTGTTTATATATATATAGAAAGTTTAGCATGCTTATGTTTTGTAGTGGTAGTGGTTTGATTCTGTTAGAAGCTTCCCCTGATTTGCTCTGCTGTTTTATACCACGGGGAAGTGGGGAAATAGGATCTTGCCTTCTAAAGCTGCTAGAAATCACACACTTCCCCCACAACATTAATGGTGGCCGCCATTAATGTGAGGGGGAGTGGCGCAATGCTAGGGCAGGCGGTTGATGAGCACTCACATAGGGCTTGCAAGTTCTTGGATGTGGGTCTGCCGAGTGCATCTCACTGGGACTGTGAGGGCCGGATGTGAGGGTCTGCTGCCCTCACGACCCAGTCAGATGCTCACAACAACCCTGAGTGTGGGTAATGCTTTAAGGTGTAGGGGGTAAGTAGGAGAACAAGAAAATACTGTATTAGAGGCTATTTAGATGCATTGTATGAGTTTTGATAAGAACTTCTGTATTAGTTTCAGACTGTCTCATTCCTTATAAGGGGAACTAGGTGACTGGTCAAGGGTTATAGAAAGGGTGGAGTTGTGGTATAGAAACACCCATGTCTGGAAGAAAAGAGAAGTAGACCAGACTGTTGACCACATAAAAGGAGAAGTACAGTCCAGTTTAGGGACAAACAAGCTACACAAGAGAGGGATGGGATGTTTTGGGGAAAGGATGGGGCATTCTGGTAAGAGGGTGGTCTTAAGTGTGAGTGAAATCAATCATTCTGGTTCAATTCTCCAAAGGAATCTTACTGGCTGTGCTCTTAGGTCAAACTGGACATATTGGTGGAAGTTGTGCGGAATCTCCAAGCAACCTATGGCCACATGTTTTTTCCCTTACACAGTACAAAGCAAGCTATTATTAATAATAATATTATTACTGCATTTATATATCCAGAGCACAGGCTTGTCCTGTTTTCTTGGATGAGTTTCAGTTGGTGCAGCTCGAGGATGTTGACAAGGTGCTTGGACAGGTTCGTGCAACCACTTCCATATTGGATCCTTGCCCCTCTTGGCTAATAAAAGCTAGCAGGGATGGAACAACTGGCTGGGCCAGGGAAGTGATTAATGCCTCTTTGCAAGAGGGAGTGGTCCCAGGCCTCCTGAGTGGTCCCAGTGAGACCACTCCTAAAGAAATCTTCCCTGGACCCTGAAAATCTTAATAACTACAGGCCAGTAGCAAATGTTCCATTCCTGGGCAAGGTCCTGGAGCGGGTGGTTGCGAGCCAGCTCCAGGCACTCTTGGATGAGACTGATTATCTGGATCCATTTCAGTCGGGTTTCAGGCCTGGTTTTGGTACGGAAACAGCCTTGGTCGCCCTGTATGATGACCTATGTCAGGAGAAAGACAGGGGGAGTGTGACTCTGTTGATTCTCCTTGATCTCTCAGCGGCTTTCGATACCATCGACCATGGTATCCTTCTGGGACGACTGGCTGAGTTGGGAGTGGGAGGCACTGCATTGCAGTGGTTCCGCTCCTACTTGGTGGGTCGGCTCCAGAAGGTGGTGCTTGGGGAACATTGCTCGGCCCCGTGGATTCTCCAGTATGGGGTTCCGCAGGGGTCAGTTTTGTCCCCCATGCTGTTCAATATCTACATGAAACCGTTGAGTGCAGTCATCCGGAGTTTTGGAGTGCGTTGTCATCAGTACGCTGATGACACGCAGCTCTATTTCTCCTTTTCATCTTCATCAGGTGAGGCTGTGGATGTGCTGAACCAGTGCCTGGCTGCGACAATGGACTGGATGAGGGCTAATAAACTGAAACTCAATCCAGACAAGACTGAGACGCTGTTGGTGGGTGGTTCCGCTGACCGGATGGAGGGTGTTCAACCTGTTCTGGATGGGGTTGCACTCCCCTTGAAGGAGCGGGTTCGTAGCTTGGGGGTTCTCCTAGAACCATCTCTGTCACTTGAGGCGCAGGTGGCCTCAGTGGCACGGAGTGCCTTCTACCAACTTCGGTTGGTGGCCCAGCTACGTCCCTATCTGGACAGGGATAACCTGGCTTCAGTTGTCCATGCTCTGGTAACCTCCAAGTTAGATTACTGCAATGCACTCTACGTGGGGCTGCCTTTGAAGGTGGTTCGGAAGCTGCAGCTTGTGCAAAATGCAGCGGCCAGATTGATAACTGGAACCAGTAGGTTCGAACATATAAGACCTACTCTGGCCCGCTTGCATTGGCTGCCTGTATGTTTCCGAGCCCGGTTCAAGGTGCTGGTTTTAACCTATAAAGCCTTACACGGCTTGGGACCACAATACCTGATGGAACGCCTTTCCCGACATGAACCTACCCGAACACTACGTTCAACATCTAAGGCCCTCCTCCGAGTGCCTCCTCCGAGGGAAGCTCGGAGGTCGGCAACAAGAGAGAGGGCCTTCTCTGTGGTGGCTCCCCAATTGTGGAACGATCTCCCCGACGAGGCCCGCCTGGCGCCAACATTGTTATCTTTTCGGTGCCAGGTCAAGACTTTCCTCTTCTCTCAGGCATTTGGCAATATCTGAGGAGCCTGGGTTTGTTTTGTTTTGTTTTTGTAGTTTTTTGAAGTGTTGAAGTGGTTTTTAAATGTACAGATTGTGTGTATGTTGTATGTTTTTGCTGTTTTAATTTTTGTATATTGTTTTTAATTGTTTTTAATCCTATGTAAACCGCCCAGAGAGCTTCAGCTATGGGGCGGTATACAAATGTAATAAATAAATAAATAAATAAATATACCACCCCATAGCCGAAGTTCTCTGGGCGGTTTACAAGATTAAAAACATTGAACATTAAAAACCAATATACAAAATTTTAAAAAGCATAAAAAGCATAAAAACAGATTACAAATACAATATCTATTTAAAACAACTATTCTGGGTCAAAAGGAGAAAAGAAAACTCAATATACACTGTTAAATGCCTCGGAGAAGAGAAAAGTCTTGACCTGGCACCGAAAAAATAACAATGTTGGCACCAGGCGAGCCTCGTCTGAGAAATCATTCCATAATTGGGGGGGGCCACAACTGAAAAGTCCCTCTCCCTTGTTGCCAACCTCTGAGCTTCCCTCGGAGCAGACACCTGGAGGAGGACCTTGGATGTTGAGCATAGTGTATGGGGGGGTTCATGTTGGGAGAGGCGTTCCATCAGGTATTGTGGTCCCAAGCTGTGTAAGGCGTTATAGGTGAAAACCAGCACCTTGCAAGCTATACCATCACTTGCATTATTTTTGCTGATAAACAAAAACTAACAACCCCCCACCTTCATTTTTTTCTTCTTATTCCCTCCCAGTTGAAGTTTCTTTCACCATTTGAATAAGGCTGTCAAGTCAATGTTAGAATTTCCCATAGCCATGGTGAAAATCAAAGCCAAAAAGGAGATTTGAAAAATAAACCAATTAGGACACAAGACAAATGGGATTTATTCGATACCAGCTTTGTCAGTGCCACAAGCAAAGGAAACAATTATCAGGGACTAATCTAGAGCTGTGAGGAAGAAGTCAGTGCAAAGGGAAATTAGGACTTCCAAGGAGCAAGGATGGCTACCTTTCATGAAACAACAAGAACAACACCTGAGACAGATTTCTCTGAGTGACATTAATGAAAACTAGCAGCAGCAATCTGCACAAAGGGAGGATACGTTTCTCCCACATGTACCCATGAACGGCCATGTGATATATAAAACCGTTGCTAGTACACAACCATTTGACCCGATATTATTAACAGATGGCTGCATTTTTTTTCCTAGGCTTTGAGAATCAAAGAGGTACAAGAGAATATCTGAATTCCTCTGCGGGGAACATCGGTAGTTTAACTGGTAGTGGTAACCAGAGGACATTCCTTGCAACAGATGTTTGGTGTCTTTAATTAGACTGAGAAATAATGTTTAAAGCAGAAGTCTTTAAAGTACAAAGCACTTCAGGGAAATGCAAGGACTTGAAATGATAGGGGAAGAATATTTGAAGGAAGCCTGCACCTGGTTGCTTTCCAAATCCAACCTTGAGCTCTGCTCACAAACGTTCAGAGGAGGCATGTAACCCACTGAACTAAATGAGACTGGAAAGCTAGAGTTTGGAGGGCAAAGAGGACCCCGATCAACAGTTGAGGCCGGTGGCTCGAATTTCAGTGGGGCTGGGAATCCATTCTGGGTTCCAGCCAGAACCACCTAGAACATTCAAAGATCTGTCCAATGTGCTGAAGCAGGTTTTGGCCTGGGGTTCAGCACCTTGGATAGCTCCTTTAGAGTTTTGTCTGGTTCTGACTAAAATCCAGAAGGGATTCACAGGCCCATACCGAAATTGGAGCCACCAGCCTATACTGCCAACCAATCTCCTGCTCTTTGAAATTAGCCCAAACCTGATGACTGAGGCAGCTGCCTCAGTCTGTCTTATGGATGGGCAGACACCGTGGGAGAAGGTGGTCATGAATGCCTGTAAAGTTACATGCATACATTGCCCCTGTAAGTCTGCCAATTGCACAAATGGGATATTTACAGACAAGAATGAAATGACGGCTTGCTGAGTGCCCCACTCCTGAGTGACCATGGGTTGGGTAAGTGGCGGGAGTTCATCGATAGGCATGTACAGCAGACACAAGGTGGCCCATCTATCCCTATACCAGCTCCAATTTTCTTCTCTTTTTTCAGCTTCATTTTCTCCTCACCTAAATTCAACCAATAGCACCCTTTGCATCGGCCTTTCCTGTTCTTCTCCTTTGAGTTTAGAACTGTCAAGTGCTTATAAATTGTTGTCATGTCCCCTTTAGCCATTTCAGAGCCAAGCTGTGACTATGTAGCACTGGCAATAATCCCTCATGCATCTATCACGCCAAGCCACCTAATGATTTGTGTAGAGTGTTTTCTGATCTTCCTCCAGCTTATGACTTATACTTTGAATAATGTCATGCTCTGAACTCACCATAATGTTGACACTGTGTAAAAGAGGGTTTGTTTTGTTTTGTTTTGTTTTTCGTATCAGCTAACACCTTTCTCAACTATTACAGAATCATACCCTAGAATCCTAGAGTCATTGAACTGGAAAGTGCTAAATGGCCGTCTAATTTAGGGCTGTGCTCCTAGGCAGGGCTAACTATCTCACAGATGAAGCTGCACGATCTAAACCACAAGAAAAAAATGAATAAAGCAAGAAGGTAAAACCACATGCTTTAGGGAAAGGCAAAATAACTCTTGGATCATTAGGTAAATGTTATTGACGGGGAGGGATTTCTTCCTGAGCCAAATATGCTGATCTGTCATGTATAGAACAGCTAGGATAACATTTTAGGTTCTGGGCAAATCTAACAATTAGGGTGGCCATGTGTTCTCCTTTTACAGAGAACTGTCCTATTTTGATGGTGTCCCCTGCTGCCCAGTCCAAGTCTGGTATAAAAATAATGAACGGTTAGAAGGAAGAGCTGGCCTTGAAATTGCCCACCAACAACACCTAGACAGAAGGCAGAGCAATGCACACGGATCTCTTGATCACAGTCTTCCACGTGAAAGTGTGATGTACGGCATTTCTAATTATGTTATGCAAATGTTATGCAAATCGATGTTCACTTTTGTCCTCTGTTTTTGGTGATTCATAAAAGGGCCACTTTACTAACAGTGTAGTCATCTGCTGCAATTCTGAGTCCAGGGTTGGCTCCAATGCATGATCCTCAATACACTGATGACAAGGTGCTGAGCAGGATTGGGCCGTTAATCTCCTAGATATTTGGAACAGAACAGAAGCAGCACAACACCAAGGCCTGGTTCAGATGTAAGGCTGCCTGTGACAAATTCACAATGCTTGCCACATTATATCTGTACATATCTGTACCTATCCTATGTAAACCGCCCAGAGAGCTTCGGCTATGGGGCGGTATACAAATGTAATAATAAATAAATAAATATGTGTGTTTGCTGTGTTAGATAAAACCCAGGTAACTTAGGGTTAATTGTTTGGTAGAGAGTGAGTGAAAGGTGGAAGGGGCTTGTGTTGCTCATCTTTCTGTGTTATTTCTTGGGTACTTCTCCTGTATGGGGTAAAGGGAACCAATTGGGTATATTGAGTGTCTCTTTTACCTGGTGAATATAGGGGCTGAAGCAGACAGTTGATGCAAAGTGGAGACCGATGGACCTAAGGCCAGGTTGCTCACACTGCCCCAACTCCCAACTATGGATAGGAGATTGAGGACATCCTGGCAGCTTGGTGTCCATTTCCCCTCTCTCCTCCATGACACTTATTTTCTCACAAGGCTTCCATGTCTCCATCCATAGATAGATGAGTGCTGTGTACACATGGCTCTTGGAACCATCAAGGAACAATGCACATAGTTGTCAAATTTCCAAAAGCACCAGTTGGTTGTTCCCTTGGTGGAAGGCAGAAACAGGGGGTGGGGGATGGGGGCTAGATTATCGGTACAATCACCAAATATCTCAACAGGGATAAATACAGCAGTCTACTGCTTCATACATGTGCAGTTGGGATCAGGGTCAAATTCTTTACTGATACCCTTCATTGAATCATTTGAAAAGGTTTTAATTCACTTATATACATATTCGCCTTAAACACCCATTTTTCAATAATAAGGACTTAATTTGATTCTTCTAGTTGTAGATGAATGCTGTTAGATGAATTAAATTAAATCCTTTAAATTTTAGACATATTTCAAAGAATATGCAAGCAGATGGAACAGAGACCTATTTGATTCTTTGCATTTCTAACTTTTTAATGAAGTCATTCTTTTAATTTCTAAAAAGATGCACGTTGAGTGAATTAGAAAAAAACTCACTAATTCAGCAATTTGACTTACCCCTTGAAGTGATTTTTAAACTTAAAAAAACCTATGATCCTATTCTATTCTCTTTGAGGATGAAAGAATTTTTGCAAAACCTGTCCAATAGCAGGAGGATAGATACATTTTTTTAAGCTGATGACCTTTGCTGGCTCTTTGGCTTGGCCAACTTCTTTTTCTTTTCTTTTTCTTTTTTTACAGTACATCTGAGAAAAGACAAAAGTATAGAAGAATCTGGGGTCATCCCATGGAGCAGGGAGATTCAAGACAGACAAAAGGGAGTACTTCTTCATACTGCATATCATCAAATTATGGAACTCACTACCACAGAATGTTGTGAGGAGAGGACCACCGATTTAGATGGATTGGAAGAGGATTAGACAAATTCTTGGAGAATATAGATGGCTCCTAGTCATTATGTTTATATACTACCTCCATGATCAGAGGCACCATGCCTCTGAGTACCAGTCATTGGAGAAAATGATGAGGAGGGTGCTATTCTGTTTGTGGGCTTCCCATAGACATGTCTTTCGGCACTGTGGGATACATGATGCCGGGCTAAAAATAGACCTTTGTTCTGATCTTTATGTTCCAATGGCTCACCATTTCTGATCAGTTGGAAACACAGTGGATGGGTCCCTGGACGGTTCAACCCTATGTCCTTCATGGACAGAGCAGAGGTCAACTGGTTTCGAAACTCCAGCCCTTCCTCCCAACTGCTTTCTGCTTGGCTGTCAGGGGAACAGAAAAACCAGTATGTGCTGCTCAAGGCAGTTGCCCATCAGCATTGCACCTGGGTGCTTTTGCCCCTTCTTCCTTCCCCAGCACTAGCCCAAAGAGAGGCTCCCAGTGCAAACAGGGGCTCAGGATGACCTGAGAAGATGATCCTCTATATGAGGTGGAACAGTGGGTCACCATCATCTTCTGCGCCACCACATGTGTGGCAGGCTCTGGGTGTGGAGGAATGTATGCAGCACACAAGAGTAATTTGCATGATTGTTCCCTCAGTAGAGGATGGTGGCTCTGAATATGGTGGGGCTGTGAAACCATTCTAGGCTTTAGTCAGAACCAGCCAGAACTCTAAAGCAGCTATCCAAGGTCTTGAGACTATTTTGGGGATAGGATTGAATATCCCATTAGGAATCCTGACTGGTTCTGACTGAAACCCAGAATGTATTCAGAGTCCCATCAAAGTTAGAGCCACTGGCCTTCACTGCTTCCATTCAAAAGGGGGAATGGTCTTCCATGTGGAGTATTGTCATACCTCCTCTGGAGAGTCTTCTTCATAGGAGGATCTGAGCCCTCTGAGCTGAAATTTGCTGAGGAACTGCCTATGCTGAGAGACCTTGAGGCAGATCAGGGAGATCCTGGGCCCTTGGGGAGATGGCTGTTGGCCCTTTCCTTCAAAACAGACTTAGCCCTGTCTCAGACTAGATGAGTAGACCATTTCCTCAGGTGGTACTGATGGCCGGCAGATGTGCTCCGAAGGCTCAGCCTTCAGTTGTAAGCACTGGTTGTTGCTTGATCAACTCCAGGCTTTCTAGGGTGTAGTTGATGTCCTAGATCTGTTTCAATTGGTCTAAGGCCCAGTTTTTGGACAGAAGCTCCCTTGGTTGCCCTGTAGGATTACTTTTCATGAGAGTGAAACCCTATTAGTTCTCTTGGATCTCTCAGTGGTTTTTGATACCATCAACTGTGCCATCCTTCTGGAGCATCTGCCTGGATTAGGAGCTGGTGGCACTGTTTTCCAGTGGTTCCATTTCCACTTGGATGGTCACTTCCAGCTGGGGGATTATAGGCTTGCCTACTTTGTTATCTTGTTTTGTTATCGAAGAGTTTACTTTTCTCCAAGGCATTGTAGACCCTAGTTTAATTTTTTTATGGCTGTTTTGTCCATTCCTGTGCTTTTTGTTGTTTTCTGACACATTGTATTATATTCTTTTAAATATTTATACTTTTAATGATTGGTGATTGGATTGATTAAACCTTTGGCATATCCAGAGAGAAGGAAGAGGGGGTGAGATGGGAATTGACAAGTATGGAATAGGGTTCCGCTGGGCTAAATGAAGTAGTGTGTGGAAAGGATGAAACTGACAAGAATATTGAGAAGAGGAGAATAGGCTTCTGTGAAGGCTACATAATGGACATCATAATAGTTATTATAATAATAATAATAATAATAATAATAATAATAATAAACAACACAGGACACCATTTGCACAAAATTAGGATTCCCATGCCCCAAATTGCACAAATTGCCGTTGGGTTGAACCAGAACGATCCGTTAAGTTTTCACCACCACCCCTCCAAAGGGAACTCTCATGCATCCTGAGTCCTCCATCCTGCTGATGCACTCTGCAATGTATTAGGCCCAAGAGCAGTGGGACAGGGCACCTGTATCTTTAACATTTGTATGGAAAAGGGAATTTCAGCAGGTGTCATTTGTATGCATGGAGCACCTGGTGAAATCCCCTCATCATCACAACAGTAAAGCTGCAGGAGCCCTGCCCTCTTTTGTATCTGGTCACTCTAGTATAGCTCTAGTATATTAAAAGGAGGACAGGAGGCCTGTCCTCCTTTTCATATGGTCACCCTAAACAATTTCAGCCACTAGTGCTCCATGCAGTTTAAATTGGGGATGGAACAATCTCTCAACTTTGATTTCTCTCTCTCTCTCTCTCTGTGTGTGTGTGTGTGTGTGTGTGTCTTAGTTTGTTTCAATCTGAAGTTTGGTCTGGAAACAAAGCCCTATGAGGAAAGACTGAAAGAAATGGGCATGTTTAGGCTGGAGAAGAGAAGACTGAGGGGACACATGAGAGCACTCTTCAAGGTGTTGAATGGTTGTCACACAGAGGAGGGTCAGGATCTCATCTCGATCCTCCCAGAGTGCAGGACGTGGAATAATGGGCTTAAGTTACAGGAAGCCAGATTCTGGCTGGACATCAAGAAAAACTTCCTGACTGTTAGAGCAGTACAACAATTGAACCAATGACCTAGGGTGATGGTGGTGTCTCTCACATTAGATGCCTTCAAGATGCAGCTGGACAGCCATCTTTCAGGGATGCTTTAAGGTGGATTCCTGCATTGAGCATGGGGTTGGGCTCTTTCTACACCTCCCCGCATTCCACGTGGTGTGCGACATCCCAGGAGGAAGCAGAGATGTCATGGTCACCATTTTGTTTTGAAGCACTGGGGCCAGTCCATCAGAAACGTAAGGTGTTTTTTTAAAAAAATCCCCTCCAAAATTGTGGCCCTCACCCACCCACCCCCCGCCATCCCATGGATGGCGAAAATGTAGCCCCTCTCTCCCTTGATGGCATGGAGTTCACAAGTAAGTGGACACCAGGCGGGATGGGTGCCCACACCTCCCGTGGTCTTGGGATGGTCCCAGGACCGCTGGAAGAATCAGGTTTTCCCAGGGTTTCTTTATCCCTGAGAAACTCATGCCCATCCCCCCTGCCCCCGGGAGCACCCAGGGACAACCCTGGGGGAAAAGGCCAGTGTAGTAATGGCCTTGGACTCAATGGCCTTATAGGCCCCTTCCAACTTTACTATTCTATGATTCTGCGATGATTCTATGACATTTTCAAATATGACTATACTCTATTCTAACAGTGTGGATGTAGTTTACCGCAATTCTAAGTGAATTTACATGAAGATAAGTCCCATTGAGTTTAATGATTCATATTCCTATGTCAGTTTCAGTGTGCATAGAATTGATGCTTAATCTGTTGAAAAATAAACAAAGAAGCATTAGTGGTGACAACTTAGGCTACAATTCTATGGGTTGTGCCCTCCTCAGTGATCATAAGCCCTGGGGACCTGAGGCTTACGAGCATCCTGTACAAGGCAGGAGAGGCAACAGAGGCAACATATATGCCTCCCTGTCCTCTGATCTCCTTTATCTTTGCTAGAGAGGCTTTTCAATAAATTTATTTATTTAAAATTTGCATACATATGTTGACCATTCAATTTAAAAGAACATGTACATCAGTGAATATTAAAGACTGTCCCAGTACAATTTTTTTCCGTATGATAACCTCGTCCCCAAAAGAAGCAAGTACTGGACATTGCCAAAACATACATTTAAAAGAAGCATTAGCTGCATTGCCAAATTAGATAATCCCTTATTAAAAATATATTGCAGTGACATCTGGAGGACCACCTTTTCCCTACTCCTGGAGTAGGGAATGTTTTTGATCCACATATCCTTGTCCCGCCCCTGTTCCTTCCAAGCAAGTCAGCCCTCTAAAGCAAACTAGCTTTGTTCATGCTCTGACTCCTTCTTCCAATCTAATTTGGATTTCCACATTTCTGCCTATGTCTCCAGCCCTCCCCTCTCCTTATTTGGCATTAGAGTCTACCCTTCCCCACTCTTCCCTGCAGTAATAGCCAGGTAGCCGCTGGTCCTCATAGCTCTTCAATAAAACATGTTTTCATTTACTCTAACGGCTGTTTCTCATCTCACTGAGAAAACCCAGTTTTAGGAGTGTTGCTTTTGCCCTACTTGGGTATCCCAGTTCCGGCTGCTGGGTGCCCCCTCATCTTTTGATCCAAGCCCTGAGGTTTTCTATGAAATTGTATTCAGCCTTTGGGCTGAAAGAGATTCAACAACCTGCTTTACTGCCTCCCCATATTAGCAAAGGATATAAAAGGCTTGATATTCCAAAGCTGGTTTTGTTCTGTGTTTCTGTCCAGGAGTACTCTGCCAGGCTCTCTAGTGAGTTATTCTCAGATTGATAATGAACCTAGAACAGTACTTGGGACCTGAGCGGGCAATGTTACGGTGTTCCCTGAGGACAAATCTGAATGAGCACTTCATACAATTGCATTTCATGCAAGTCACATGAGGCTTTTGAGATGATTAGAGAAACGTTCCACCTCTGTGTTTTGGCAGCACCTGAACGCAGGCATCACAGTCCTTCAAAGCTCTTGACTATCACTTAAATATATGCCCCTGAAAAATGACTTTAGAAGAATTAATAGTTGAAAAAAAAATATTCATAAAAGATAAATGGTCCTGAAGAGAGATTATACAGAGATTTGAAAACAAGGTTACCATTTAAGCTTTTGAGTACATAAATATTAGGACCTAACATTTAGGTGAGGCCAAATCATCTCAGGACTGTTTTACAAAATGTTGCAGCAGAATCCTGAGGTAACAGAATAGATGGCACCACTTCTTCTTGCAGGTGAAGGGGGGCATTTTTGAATGCTCTCATGTACAAAATGTCCTGAAAGTAAATAACTCACATTTAATCCATATATTATTATTGTATTTATTTTTTTCTCTTATTACTACATCTATATCTAGCTTTTCTTCCATCAAGGTGGGGTTCCTAGTGTTCCCAGATCATCTCCCACCCAGGTACTAAGCCTAATCCTGCTTAGCAGCAACAAAATGACTGTTTCTTGTGCTCTCAGACCAGATGCCCCTTACCCATCAATACACATGAAATATAAAATAACAATGGCCCTGATAGTAGCCAGAGAATTTATTTATTTATTAAATTTATATCCCACCCAATTGGCAGATCCCGTTGGAGCTAATAATAACAATAATAATAATAATAATAATAAAATAACAACCAAAACAATAAATACAACAATTAAGATATTAAACTCTTTAAAAATTAAAACATTAAAAATATTAAAGAGCCAGTAGTAAAGCCAGGTCAACAGATTAAAGATAAAACGCATGTAGGGAAAAGAACTGATGTCTAAACACATACAGAGACTCTACCTAGGCTGTTCTCCCTGGGAAGGGCATTCCACAGATAGGGAGGGTGGCACACAGAGAAGAGCCTCTGATCAAGATCTTAGTCAGAGGCAATATCACAGAAACGGGCCTAGCTGGGAAGCAACATCAAAGAAGCAGGAGGAGCCAATGTTATGAAGGCAGAGAAAGAACTTGCATCTCCCACCTCAAGGAAGGTATTCTAAAGACCACCAGATTTTTGCCACATATATAACTCCAACAGAAAATATTTGCAGATTATCTTCCTTTGCGGAGAAGCGCCACTGGTCTCTATAGTGGATCCAAGTTCCTGGGCCACCTGGTGAGGTATGATAAAAGGATTGATCAACTACACACGATTCTGGGCTCATTGCTCCTGCACGGTGGCATCTGCTCTCTGTACAGAATCCACCATCTGGTATTTGGAGCCAAACTGTCTCTTACCATAGAGGTTCAATATCTATAGTACTTAATTGTATAGTAGAGGAGGCCAGCCTGTTATATTGCACAGGCTGGCAGGGGAGCAGAGATGTGGCAGGAAGTCAAAGCCTTGGGAAAGATCTGTAGCTCAGCAAGCCACATACTTTGCATGGGAAAGTTGTCAGGTTCAATCCTTGACCTCTCCAGGTAGAGATGGGAAAGACTGTATCTGAAATTTTAGAGAGCTGCTTCCAGTCAGTGTAGACAATGCTGACCTAGATGGTCCAATGACCTGATCCAGTATTGCTTCCTATGAGATAGCTAGGAGAGTAAGCACTGAACAAGGCAAGGAGACCTGAGAAAAGACCTCCCTTGTGAACACCCCAAGGAGACAGTTAGCTAAGAAGGAGCCTCTGGGAGGATGAGGAAGACTGGGGCCCAATCTGCACCAAGCAGGATATAGCCCTATGAAAGTGGTGTGAAAGTGATATGTAAAAGGCAAGAGCCACACTACTGTTGGGGCTCATTGACACCTGCCATTTACCACTTTCATACCTCTTTCATAGTGCTATATCCTGCTTGGTGTAGATTTGGCCAATGAGTGTAACCTTCTCTCTAAGATGAGGTCACCTAATGGTCCCATAGCCTCACACCTTTCCTACAAGAGCTTTACATACATCTTAAGAAACAGGAATACTCATTGCACACCCATATCTTTAGCAAGTGCAACTAGATCCTTTGAGCACTGGTGTTCTTCTACATCACACTCATGCATACACATAAAAAAAGGAGTCACAGGAAAAGCATGCAGTGGAGCATCCTCCACATGAGCGGTCCAGTTATTTTTAAGGGAATGGGAAGTTGCAACAGGGAGGTGAATGCTAATGTTAAATGAGGGTTTCCGGGAATTGCTTTGATGCTTTGGAAGTTGATGGGAAACTATTTAGAGTCACACACACTGTTCAGACTGAAAAGTTGCCTTCTTGAGATACATCCTTGAAGTATCCTTAAGTCTGAAGTTCTCCGATTTATGAAAGCTTCGAACACCAAGCAATTAGTTTAGTAAAAACTTAGCAAGCCGTGTTTTCGAATATAAAATTCATTTCAGCAAAAACTCGCTAAGCCATGTTTTTGAATGCTAAACTCTCTAAGGAATATGCTTGCGACCAGCGCCTGGAAGGATATCTCTTTGTATCTGCTGTTTGTTGCGGTTTCCTTCTTCTCCCATCATTCTACTGACACTTTCTACTTTGTCAAGTGAATCTATAATGCATTTTCTTTATCTCCTTGAAAACACTGAGTTTTATTTTCAAGCAGATAGCCAAGGGATTTACAGACGTAATTCTAATTAATGCTAATGAGAGAGTTAGCCAATTTTTATATCCATACTTACTGATAAAAGGAACAGACTAAACTTCTAAATAGCAAACAGGCATTAGAAAAATGGCAAACTGACAATGTAGCTGGAATGGGAGATTGATGGTGATACAGTTAGCATGGCTTTTATTTGCTCCCCTGTTTCTGCTCATTTACCATTTTTGTCATCTGCGATCATGAGCACTAGAAACTTTTTTTTTAAGCACAAGTTTGTGAGATGCAAGAACCTGTCATATGTGCCTGTACATGAAGCTTGCTGGCCAAACCTCGGACTATCAGCAATGTTAGAGTACAATCGCGTTCAGCTGAGACTTCAGTTGGAAGAGCACAAGAACATAATCCCCGAGGTTCATGCTATTTTTTATTGCCAGTAATAAAAGAGAGCCAATGTGGTGTAGTAGCTAGAGTGTTGGCCTGGGAGTCAGGAGATCTGGGTTCTAGTTCCTACTCAGCCTTATAAGCTCACTGGATGACTTTGGGCCAGTCACAGACTCTCAACCCAACCTACCTCACAAGGTTATTGTTGTGAGGATAAAGTGGAGAGGAGGAGGATTATGTATGCTGCCTTGGGGTCTTTGAAGGAAAAAAGGTGGGATATAAATGTAATAAATAAATAAAATAAGGGAATCATTCCCCACCAGTTTTAATATAGCAAATATTATTATTTTTCTCTCAGTGCATCCTCATGTGCTGAGATATGTCATCATATGAGGTAGCTTAAAAACAAAAAAGGTTCACCACACATAAGGCTAGTGGAGAAACATCACCTTTTGGTGACTTTACCATGTAAACAATAACATAGACAATGGCTGAATTCGGACACCACGATAGTCAAGGGTGGGGTAATAATCAACTTTACAGTTGTTCATCTAGGGAGTATTCCCCACACAACATAGTAATAAATAATCATCTGTGGTGTGGATTAGGATCAGCACTGAGTTGACTATGGCAGCATTCGGACGACCCGATAGTAAATACAACTGATAATTGTTTCCCACCCCCTAGTTGCTTATTGTGTAGTCCAAATTCAGCCATTATGTCAGGCTCAACATGAAGTGTAGTACCTAGTCTACAATGTTTTATGAAACTAAGGGGCTGTTCAAAAGTTACCCCACCCACAAAGCCACACACACAAAAATCCACATGGTGTGGAATTTGAAAGCCAGTTACTTAGTGCCTCATCTCAACCTCCATACCAGCTTCACAAATCCCTAGAATTAGCCAAGATTGATGTGGAAACTTGCCATTTGATTAACAAGAACCGATAGAGCAAATGCTAACACATGTTACCCCCCCCCCCGGTCGTTTCTTTCTTTCTTTCTTTTTGTCTCCAGATACAGTGAAGTTGAACCAACATAAGGTGTTCTGCAAGAAGGAACATCCATTATGTACTACGGTTCTGGAAAACAAAATAGCTTCATGGTAACTCAAACTGCATAAGATAGTTACTACATTATGGGCTTGTTCATACTGGCAATCTGTAGCACTGGTGGTTGTAACCTGCATGTGTGAATGAGTCATCACATGTCTCACACAGCAGCTACTTCAGGTCTCCTACTTATGTCACCTCCAATGCAAACCTTTCCACTGGGTCTGTTCACACATTCAGCAGCCTGCTGTCATGTGCCAAGGGATGAGCAGCAAAGTAATGTGCATGCATGTATGTGAGCTAGCCCTATTCACCGTGGGTGTTTGAGAGAGGGCCTTGTTAGGAAATCATTGTCTTCCCAACAAGGTATGATTGATGACCTTGGCTCAAGAAACATCCCGCTGTTCTTTTAAAACAAGCTCAACTCTTCCCTCCATTCAATGCATTCTGAAGCTATTAACTTTACGCCGCATAGGTTTTATGCAGATTATCCCCTTATATTCCAGTAGATATCATGCCAGCTATACAGTGGGATCCTTCAGCCCTACAGGGGATATAGAGTCTAATAAATAACTCATCATATGTATGATCAGATAAAGCCATTAAAAAAAGAGCTTGATTTTGATCCTTCATTTCTTTCATTTGAATAATCAAGCTCTCTAAATTGGAGCACTTAAAGGGAAGTCAGAAAACCTGAAGGGTGATGCAGGAAGCAGCAATCAGTTCAAAAGGATGTTGCATTGCTGAAGAGTGTTGAAGTTGTCAGATGATGTTATGTCCTAGAAAGGGAGGATCCCTGAACAACTGCTAGTCGCTTTAAATTACCCTGCTTTTCGAAGAGGAAATCATCCAATTAGACTAACAGCTGCAGAGATGGGAATAAAACTTGCATATTAGGAAAAGAAAAATAAAGAAAACTTTGCTGAGCACTATATAAAGCTGTTGAAGTAACCCCTTCTTTTCTCTACAGTAGAATTTCTCTCCTGCCCACAACACAACATCGGATGTCTAAAGAGAATGTGATGATTCAAAGTGTGATCTGCTTGGACTAAATTCATACACGGAGGGACAGGAAGTTTGAAATGTGAGTTATGGAGATATACAGCCCAACCAATCTCATGCATATTTACTTCCAGGGAAGGACTTGGCAAATGGGAATGCATGGCATAAGTTGTAGCATTGTTGAATATAAATGGCTTTAGAACTGATAAGCGCCTGGCTGAGGGACTAGAGGCAACCCAATGAAAACTATTTTGAGCCTCCTCAGAGAAGAATGTGATATAAGTGGATGATGATGATCCCCTGAATTCAAAGGGTCTGAATACCTGCAGATTTCAAAAGTGTCTTGAATCTATTTGTATAGACAGCACTGAGTTGGGTCCAGCTGGCGAAGGGAAGAGAAGAAATTAGACACGCAGACTTAGCTGGGGTAAAAAAAAAAATTGACCATGAAGTTATTGACTTCGACTTGACTAGGCTTGTTGGTATCTTAGGGTGTGAATCCTGTTGGCCATCAAGCCTACTGTTCTATTCCCCCTTCCAGGCCTGCAGGCCAGGAGCGTTATGATGGATGGAAGGGCCAGGGCACACCACAGCATGGACCATTAATGTGACCCCTTTTCCACCACCTCAGAACTGGCTATCTGACATTTCCCATGCTGGGCTGATCTTGGTGCCACAAAGTCCCTTATGGGAATCCCTACCATAGGGGAGTGGGGACCAAACCCCACACCCTCTTACCAGTGGATCCAGCCCAATGTCTAGCAGGCAACAAGGGATGTGGGGGTATCCTTTATTATCCCTGCCTTACCAACACACCTATTTAGGTTCCAGCCAATTCATGATACCACCTCAATTGTCTTTCACTCAGATATTGATGACTTTGAAAGGTAGGTGGATGCCATTAGGCCACAACAGTTCTGAATTGCCAGCTCTGGCCTCCACTAAGCACTCTATAGCTAGGGACGGGACAAACATCTGATGTTCCCCAGTGCCATCCCACCCACCCCACTCGCTGGGCCATGTGAGCTTCTTTGGAGGCTCGGCAAGGTGCAACAAGCACTCAGTAGCTGTCCAACCTTTCTCAAGAAATTGTGCACTTCCCCATTGCATAAGTGGCGCCTTTATGGTGACCATTTACACACTGGGGGAAGTGCACACTTTCCCCCTTGCATAGATGGTGACCATAAAGACCCCATCTGCAAAAGAGTAAAGGTGCAAATGAAACATTCGCACCTTTGCTCTGGCATAAATGGGACCTTTTTGGCTGCCATTTATGCAATGAGGGGAAATACATAATTTATGGTGAAGTGCTTGTCAGGCCTCATGGGCATTTGGTTCATGGGTCTGCGAGGGCACCATGGGCACCTGACTGGGTCTGGGGATGGACGCAGGGGAATCCATCAGACTCCCAGACTCAGTCGGGTGTCCACAACATCCCTATTATGGCCTTATTCATCTTCCATCTGGCCAAGTCTTTGGCCAAATGTGTCTCCCGGGAGCACAGTCTGAGACCTACCCATAGGATGAGCAGTTTCCTTCTACGACTCCTGGGAATATGTGAGTCACTCGAAGAGCAGGTGCATCCTGGTGAGTATCAGTGACACATGTAGTCCCTCCCCTTTACATTGCTGATGAGATATGGTGGCCAAGAGTCTCAGTTGATACCCAGAGAGTCCAGAATTCAACTCTCACCTCTCTCATCATGCATTTGGCAGCCTCAGTCCTCCCTAATGATTTCAGCTCCAGCCCTTACCTGAAATATGGGGATCTCATAATGCCAATGTACCTACAGTTGGTGTGTTCATCCTCTTTTAGCCCAAGAGCTGGATTCAATTTCAGAGCAGCTCTGTGTGGTTGGAGGGTTATTTCAGGGGGGGGGGCTGAAAAGGCAAAAAGAGTGGGGCCAAAGGTCCAAAATTACTGCAAAGGCCAGGAAAATGGGGCTTCAAGTTCTTACTGTAACAAAGTCTTAAGAGAGCCACTCCAACCTTTTACCTCAAGAAATGTAACTTGCATGAAGCTAATTAGTGGGGCGGGGGATTCAGGACAGATAAAAGGAAGTATCTCTTCACATAGAGGATAGTTGAACTTATTTATTTTGTTAGTTAGTTATTTCATGTCTATGCTGCCCAATAGTCAATGCTGTCTGGGTAGATCACAAGAATGAAAACCATGAGGTACAGCATGAGATATAATAGGGAAGCTCAAAACCACAATATGAAACCACAATATAAAAATACAAGCAGAATAAAACCAAGCCACAATGCAGAGATTTAAAATACAGATTTAAAACAGGCTGAGCTAAAAGACTAAGATGCTAAAATGCTTGGAAAATAAAAAAGGCCTTCAACTGGCACTGGGAAAAGTACAAGGTAGGTGTAGCATTGTGTCAAAGATCCACCTGGGCCTGTGAGGGCATCGGATGCCCCTATGTCCGGCCCTTGTGGGCATAGGTGAACCCACCCAGCGCTAGGATGGGCCCTTGCCCAACTGCTCTCAAGCCTTCGAGAGAGTTCTGGTGCAGCTCCACCCTGACCCATGCCCTTTGTCCCTCCATGTGCTGTTTGTGGGTTTCCAGGAAGTGCAGGATCAGGACTGCAATGTGCTGATTTAAGGCCTGACTCAGGCGCTGACCTGTCGTAATGAGCACATAGAGCAGTTGTGAGGAGAGCCAGCGAGGCGTAAAGGCTACAGAGCAGGCCTCGGGCTTGAGAGATCCAGGTTCTGGTCCACACTCAGTAGGGAGCTCACTTTGAGCCAGTCGCTGACACTCTGTCTAACCTACCTAACTGGGTAGTTGCGAGAATAAATCAATAATAAAAAAACTGCTCCCCCCACCAACACACACATACTTCTTTGACACATGTATGGACTTTGACTGCAGATTGTGTCCAATTCCATGTTTGGTCTGAAAGGGACAGACAAGCTGACCTTTACCCATGCTCACCGGGTGATCGCCAAACCCCTACTGCTGCTCTCCCCCATTTCCTGTTGGTTGGTCTGGTGAGTGCCCACCAAGCACTGTGGGGCCACCCATCCCCTTCTCGAGCCACCATTTTGTGTAACAACAGTGGCTCATGACTCTGTATAAAAGATCTGTGTAAAAGATTAGAGCCATGAATGGACCATCTTGTATAAATGGAGGCTTTACAGCTGCCATTTGTATAAAAGTCCCTTCACACAGACTAATCAGCCACCATTGTTATGCACAATGGCAGCTTGCTAAGGGGACAGGTGGCTGCATGGTGGTGACTGGGCATTTGTTGGGCTGTGAAGCAGCTCATGCTAATCCAGCAGGCTGAGTGAGGTGGGGTTAAGTCCGTTGGACTCCACCCCCATATCAGGCACCCACGACATCCCCGGTGCAAATTGAGTAAAATATGATAAAAATGAATTGAATTTTTTATTATATACATCCCTAGCCAAGGATGTTCTGGTTCAATTACTCTTCTAGTTGCTGTTAAACCTTCCACTTTGAAGAGTGGCTTAAATCTGTACTGAATATTACCATCCACAATAGATGTATGGGATCTGGGGTTTTGAGCTTCTTCTAAAACAGGAGGGAACCTCTGGCCCCTTCAGATGTGGTCAGACTACAACTCCATTGACCATTGGCCATGGCTGATGGAAACTGTCCAACAACATCCAGAGGGTCCCAGGATCCCTCCTCTCATCTAAAACATGTTCACTTAGCATAGGCTACAAATACTGTAGAGAAATATATTCACCGTAGGCTAGCTTAGATACTTATTGAACTATCAAAATGGATCAGGTGAGTAAAAGCTCTTTTTAAAAAGCAACCTACATAGTCCTCCGGTGATATGTCAAAGTGTTCTTTCCTAGAAATCAAAGCATACAATCAACACACCCTGCTTTGGAGAATGGAGTTCCGCTACACCTCCAGGTTAGAAATGCTATTAGAATCCGCCTCTTGCTTCATGAGATTATGAACATGGGAAGGCTCAATTTGTGAAACCTTTACTTTGCTGGATATTAGACTTCTTATTTGGAAACATAGAAATGCTATTAAGCCTTTCTCCTCCCGGGAATGATCTTGGAAAGTGACGGATGGCACCAAGTTATGAACTGGCACTGAGAGAGGTTTGGCGAGAATGAATCCTTCGCCCAGAAGGAGCTGTGTGAAATGGTACCCTGGTGGACAGGGCAGTTGATAGGAATACAAATGAAAGGCAAGAGTGAAATGGGAAAAAGCAGATCCTCTCTTGCTCAAACCTCAGAGAAGCTGTTATGAGCCTGACAATCTTACCTTTCCCTCCTTTCCCAATAATTGCTCTCTTTAATGGAAGTGCAAATTAATTTGGAAGAGGAGATTAGATGCAATCCTTCATATATTATTTACATGTCCCCTGTCAAAATGGGTTTGTCCGTGATTGAATGCACGAGGCTTTCATTAATTTACTAGGGCCTCCCCAGTGAAGCAGAGATATTAGCTTCCAGGCTTATTCCAGTAGTCAGCTCCGCAAACCAGCCTTCACATGTGTTTGGCAGGCTGTTTAGCTTGGACGAAGACTGTGGCTAAATTTGGTATCAGTGGCTGGGGGGGGGGGGGGGTCAGTGTCTCTGCATCTCCATTTCTCCTCATTCCCTGGTTCTTCAAACACTGCTACAGCACCATTGCAGGACACCATCGCTCTGGGAAAATTACACTTCCCAAGATTCTTTGCCCTTGGGGTAATGCGATAGCATTTCAAAGGCCAGGAAGAGAGAGGAGGATAAAGAGAGCACGTTCCAACTTGAGTCCATATCAGACTCAAGTTGTGAGCTTTGTATTTTTCTATTCGCATGAAAATCATATGTATTTTTGTGCATATATTTTCAAATTTGCCCATTAATGGTGTGCATCTTGTAATGGGCGCATCCTACTCCCATTGAGTGATGTGTATATGTGAGCATCTTTAAAAGTGTGCATTGTTTCATGAGCATTTCTCAAATGTACGCATGCTGCTGAGTGCATTTATTTTTGGGTCCACGAATCACACTGCAAGCTTGAAAATGTATGGGCTTCGACCACAAGTTGTGCCCGAGTCTATGTTCAATCAGTCCGAAAGTGGTGAGCCAGGTAAATCCTGAAGAACAATGAACTGAAACAAATTTCTCATACATCCCCTTTGAAATTTCAATGGGGCAGTCTGAAGGCAACAGTGAGAGGGGGAGACCTCAGTTTTTCATCAGATCAATGTCTAAAGCAACTAACAGAGTGGAGATTGCAGGGGTATGTGAAAGGGGTAGTACTTCCTCTTCTAAAAACGTCTTCAACATCCACTCTTCCTGACCTTGGGGATCATCAGATGAGCATTTTATAGCACACTCGTTATTGGGCACTCATGGATTTTCACGGATCCTATCCATGACACCATCTGCCTCCCATGCATCTCCCATTTTTTCTGGCCGTATTCCTGTGACAAAAAAAGACCCCGGTAAGTCCAATCTATTTTTAGAAATGGAACTTGCAGTGATCTCCTGCTGTGTGCAGGAGACGTGGCGTGATAAAAACACCCACTGAATGGGCCACGTAGTCATTGTTTGCTTCTTCTTTCTTCTCCTGAGAAAAAAGGAAGTATTCTGCAACAGAAGTGGGGGCGGAGAAGAGATGGTAGGAAACCATGATTCCCCCCCCCCCATCTGATGAAGCCCCTTGAGTATTGGAAGATTCTTGTACACAGGAATAGCGTACACACAAAAATAAATATCCAAAAACTGGTCCATCAAACATATGTTTACTGCACAGTGAGGATCCTTAAACGTAGCATGTGTTTAGAAAAAGGAGTTCAGATTGTTGATATGCCTGTCATAAGAAATCCCACTTGGATTTGTTTGTTCATTTTTGCAAAAGTGTTTCAGGAAACAGGAGAATCTTAAATGCTGTATGGAAAATTAAGGCTAGCGTGAATCTCTTGAATTGCCCCATTTTTCAATTGCTGAAGAATCATACCTGCTACTGAGAGAAGGCTCCTTTCAAGGCCTTCCACTGCAGAATGGCTTTTAGAGATATCAAGTTCCGTTTTAAGATGGAGAAAGTGAAATGGTAAAGTGTGTCTTGCAATAAATCCATCTACACGTCCATCTACTACTTCTCATAATGGCAGCTAGTGTTTCATATAGATGGCTATGGGGAATATCTAGTGGGAGATAGTAATAGTTATTTTGCTTTTGAGGCAGGTCTCTATTGTTGCTGCAAATTATCTTTTGAAAGCTGGCTACACTTTAAACAGTACATCAGAATTCTCTTTTGTGGGGAACCCACTGCAAAACTTATGTAATAGGCTTTTTAGAAACGTTCCTCTTCATTTGTCTCGTGACTCTTTCAAATGGATGACTCTTAATAAGCAGAACCTCAATATTCAGATCCTATGGACCTTCACAAAAATTAAAGTACCTTCAACACATTATGTGTTAACAAAGGACCAGGCCTTTTCTGTTATGGCACCCCTACTTATAGACCACCTTTCCCATAGAGGTACGGCTGGCACCAATTTTGCAATCTTTCTAGCACTAGTTAAAACTTTTCTGCTTGCCCAGCCATTTGAAAGTGGGCTAGCCCATCATGCTTTCTCTGCTGCCTTTTAAAACATTGTTATGATCATTGTATTTTGTTGTTAAGAACATAAGAGACTTGCTAGATCAGACTGAGGATCCATCTAGTCCAGCACTATGTTCACACAGTGTAGGGTGACCAGATAAAATCCAGGTCAGGGCTCATGTAACTTTAACAGTTGTAGAGAAAAGGGAATTTCAGCCAGTGTCATTTGTATGCAATTAGTTCCTGGTGAAATTCCCTCTTCATCACAACTGTTAAAGTTGCAGGCACTATACTAGAGTGACCATATACAAAAGAAGGCAGGGCCCCTGCAACTTTTAACTGTTGTGATGAAGAGGGAATTTCACCAGGAACTAATTGCATACAAATGAGACTGGCTGAAATTCCCTTTTCTCTACAACTGTTAAAGTTACATGAGCCCTGACCTGGATTTTATCTGGTCAGCCTAACACAGTGGCCAACCAGCTGTAGACCAGGGACCCACAAGCAGGACATGGTGCAACAGCCCCTCTGCCCCGCCCATGTGCCCCAGCAACTGGTGTATATAGGCTTACTGCCTCTGATACTTGAGGTACCATATAGCCATCAGGACTAGTAGCCATTGGCATTTTCTACACCAGGCTTTTTACCTAGAATGGCCCCCGGCTGGTCCCTCTGCATTCACATGATGCACAGGGACTCCGAGGGGGGGGAGGGGCACAGGATTTCCCAGGGATAAGGCAGGGATAAGGGATCCCTGGGAAATCCTGATTTTTCCACGGTCCCTGGAACTTCCCAAGACCATGGAAGATGTGGCCACCCGTCCCAGCTGCTGCTGTGCTCACTCGAGACTAAGTGCGGCAGCAGAAATTGGCATGGAGCTGCACTGCGTGGCTCCATGCTCATCAGGGGAAGGGATGGCATGAATTTCACCACCCCTGGGAGGGCAGGGAGGGGAGAGGGGGCCGATCACATGCATTATTTTATTTTATTTTTTGAAAAAAACTTACTTGAGCGCACGAATGCTCGTGCACTCTCCTCAAGGCCCTGGGGGGAAAATGGCGGGCATGAGGAGGGCATCGCACCTGGGAGGAAGCGGAAATTCCTCCGTGAAGACTGAAGAGGATGATCCTGGAAGCAGGTATGTCTGAGATCGTCCTCTTGCCCTCCCTCTACACCCCATGGTGTAGAAAGGGCCATTGATAGCCTTCTCCTCCAGGAATTTATCCAACCTTCTTTTAAAGCCATCCAAATTGATGGCTATCACTATATCTTGTTTTAGTCAGGGGTTGTGTTTATATGATCATGTATGTATTCTATTTGTCTGGTCTTTAAATGAATTTCTAGAATGTGTGGAATTCTAATCCTGATTCCCCCAGTCTCAAAATCCAATGCTCTGTGCCCTACAACACACAGGATCCCCAGATCTACAATATTGCGGCAAAAACATCTCTGCATGTTCCCATATGTTAAACCAGTGATAAAGGCTCTTGTCTTGGAATGGTTATTGTGCAGTTCATGTTTAGGGGTGTAATTTATGGTTGCTTAAACCATGTCTCGCATTTAGCTATCACGTTCAAACCTTTCAGTTGCAGCTGTTTCTCTCTCTCTCTCTCTCTCTTTCTCCCCCCTTTTTTCTTTTTGCCTTTAGCTGATATAACTCAGATAATTATGTTTTGGTAAATTGGTTACACATTGAGATTGGATTGTGCCAAAGAAAGAGACCCACTGCTGAGCATAATATCTGTCTTAAGATAAATAATTATTGTTTTCCCACATGGAATAACATTTCCAGGCTGCAAGGACAAACAGGGCAGGCGGAGGGGACCACGAGCGGTTAGATTGAAAGACTAAATCAGACGTCTCGTGTCTCAGGGTGCCTATTCAGCAGGCTACAATGGCAAATTACAATAGAAAAGGGAATATAACCTAAGTGATGTTAACAGGATTTGTCCAAGCAAGCCAGGTTCAAGCAGGGCTCAACAAGGATGTAGCTGGTCTGGTAGCAGGATGCAGGAGGGGAACTGTTGCTTTTATTTGTGCATCACTTACATTGAGCAGTGGGGCAATAAAAATATTCTAAATTAATAATAAAGAATATAAGGCAGAACTGAAACGGGGAATGAAGCTACAGCTGAGAAGAAGGTTCACTAGAACTAGGGAACTGTATACTAGAACAGGTCCAGGAAAAGCTTGGGGATGTATACTGTTATGGGCAGCCCCTTCATTCCTGGTTATCTGATGGATTGCAAGGTATAGTTGGCTTATGTCTGGCTTCTCCTCCCTCATCAGCAAACTCTTCCTCCCAGGGAGACCCATAATGGGGAAGTCTCCTGCCAGTTAGATATGCATTCTTCTTCTGCTGGCTTCGAATTTTCCACCGGGTCTACCACGATCTCATCTTTTGGAGCACAGACATAAAGTGGGGAGACAGGGATCAAGGTTGGGTGTGGGGATCATTAGCCCTCCATCTTCCCCAGCAAGTTGACTTTGGAATTGGAATGTTTGGTATCTTTTTTCTAACAGTCAGCGCCCACACTACCTAAAGTAGATACCTGAGACCTAGAAAATGTTAAGGCTGATTTGATGGAGGCAGCCAGAAAAATAAAGATTGTTCATCTGGTGGCAGCAGTAATACCCACAGGAAGGGAAGAGCAAACAAAAGAAAGAAAGTTTGGTCATCCTATTTGGCCTGTTTTCTCTTCCACACATGGTACAGGGTGTTGCCCGTCCATAACACTCAGGTACCAGCATCTTTTTCTTTTCTTTTTTTAATTTCATACCCAGATTATTAACTCAGTTTTCCTGGATCAAACTAGTGATGGGCTATCTTCTGCATCTGAATTTATAAATTAAGGAATGATGCAATCAAACGAGATTCAGTACCATTAAATGCACTTTGAATTTGACATGTCGGTTTTAAAAATACAGATAGGATCAGCAGGTGGGGGAGGTGAGGTAATGATCATTAGGATTGCAGCTGGTGGAGAGGGTGAGATTTAACTGTTTGGGGAAATCCATCCTTGGAAGCCATTGTTTGCATTGAGAAGAAATCCTCCCTTGGCTTCAAGAGGCTGCTAGCCTAGTGGAAAGATAAGTGATGGGCTGATCTCTTAAGCCTCCTGGGAAAGCTTTTGAAGCATATAACAAGACACTTTACCAATGATACACCATCAGGCTGCTGGGTGGATAATTTTTATATGGGTTATTATGCTTGCTTGAGAGACAGTCAAGAGCCTGTTGACAAACTTCTTGGCCAGCCATCCACTTTCCCACCTTCCAGTGCCTGAAAGGCCTTGAGATGTTTGGAATTTGACTATAACCTAAGAGATGTGGGAAGAAGCACAGGTAATAAAACTGCCTTCCTCCAAGGGTTGGATGGATCAGCCTATTTCTAGCCCATTTGATCCTTTCTGCATCCATCTGTGAACAATTAGGAAAACACAAACATGCACGGAAATTGGCATTGTTTTTTCATGTATCCCTCCCCCCCCCACACACACGCACAAAATATGCATTTCTGTACACATGTTAACCTAAAGTACATATTTTGTAGGCCTTTGGGGGCTTTTTCTTTTGAGCTGATAACATTATTGCAAAACTCAGAGAAATGTGAAAAACCGAAGGGTCAATCAACATATTAGTCCAGGCAATATGAAGCGGGTCAGTTCAATGTAAAATGCATTGTGTCAGAGGGGGCATTTGCTTGCCCATATCCCAACTGAAGGAGTTACAAAACCTCCTCTTCGGGCTTGGTGCAGAAATTCCCTCTTCCCTTCACTTAGTATCGCATCTGATACAGCTCCCAGAAGATTAGGCAGCTGCAGTACTTATGGGTGGGTGGTTTGGTTATCTCTATCTGGCAGAGAGAGAATATAGTGTTTATTCAAATATGCACTAATTTTTACTTGCCTAAAACTAACTCTGCAGTGCAGGGCTCTGAAGTCCGGAACTTGATTATTTTCCAACGAGGCTTAGAATCTTGGATCCTGCTTCAGGTCTTACAGGAATCTTCATGCAGAACCGAGCCACATTTTCTCAGAAGACATTTCTTCTGAGCACATTTCTGAGATTGTGCTTTCTCTCACAAACATACCCCTAGAACAGAAGGCCACATTGATGAATTTCCTCTGAATATTCTCCACCATTTGTATGTGTGTGTGTGTTGGTGCCACCATTCCCTTCCCCCCGCTCCATTCCTCTCCCCACACACAATGCCCTGGAATGACCTTAACTTTGGGGCATGGTGGAAGATACAAAGCCAAAACCAAAACAAACCAATGCTAAAGAGCACACAACTGTAATTGTGTTGGGTGACGCCCCAATTGGAAACAATTATACTAGATAAATTTATACAAATACCCAAATGCTGATAAGCTAAACAATTACTACACATTCAACACGTGTTTTACAATTATACAAGGTATTTTTTTCCCAAACGCTGATAAGCTAAACATTTGCTACACATGCAAAATGTGTGTTAAACAATCCGTAGAATACAACAAGCACAAATAAGGTACAATCATTTAGCACAAATGAAAAGATAAAAAATAGCAGGGTTTCTTTTTACCAATCAGATAAGATGCAAGCACCAAGCAAAGTTTCTAGGTAAAGCACCAAACAAAGTTTCAAGGTAACAAAATTTCAAGGTAACAGGAGTCCGGTAACTTGTCCTGTTTCGCCATGTATTTTGGCTTCTTCAGAAAAACAATTCCATCATTGCCTTTTTAAAGAGCAAAGCCGTTGGAGTACAGGAGTTTGAAAACTAACATTTATTGCTGCTGCTACTGTCACTTTCAGTGGCAACAAAAAACAGCAATATCCATAGCCAAAAAGAAAGAAGCCATGCCTCTGCCACGGGTCATGGTAAGCCCCACCCCTGAGAAACAGTTGGGGAATTTCTCCTCCCCATGGAGAAACTCAGCAGAATTGTCTCCCCAATTGTGCTGCCCGCAAAGGGGATGGAGAATTTTGAGAAGTCTTTTGCGTACACCTCTAGCCTGCGTGTGCAATCCATTTCTGTGGCTGCCTATCATTTCTATGGCTGCCAATAAATCAGACATTTCTGCTTGTCTTCTCCAATGCAATTTAGGTTTCATTTGACTAGCTGGAGCTCATGCGTAACTCACTGTGATGATAAGAGTGGGTAAAAAGGCACTCTGTGCTTATGAACTCTACAACAATGCAATTGGGAGCACTTGAGAAGGTTCCGTTGAAAACCATCTGGCTTCAAATAAGGGGGGGGGGAATTAAAATTGTGATTTCCTGCACCAAGTGCCCAGTTAGTGTGTGCTGTCTCTGTGAGTTGTTGTTCGCCCAGCTGTCAAGTGGAACAAAATGTACTGCAGCTATTTTGGGGTTACAAGCAGCATACCTTAAAGGATAAAAATGTAATTCACAGCTCAGCAGCTGAAAGGTTGTGACAACTGCTATTAAAGAAAAGAGGAGTGAACATTTGGTATGATAAAGGTACATCACTCCGTGCATAAAAAGTGTGCATCCCAGGTATTGAGCCATTGCAGACACCCAGCAGAAATTGGATTCCAACATTGTAGCCTATTTAAAAATCTAAGGACCCCAGAGAGTAGTTGTGTCCCTTTGAATAGAATAGAACTATTGCAAAGAGGGTGATTTGTGAATCATGGCCTAAAACATTTTAAAGATTTCAACCCAAACCTGCACTCTGTAAAAACATTAGAAATGTCAAATTTTATATTTCCTGGTTCAGTGGCTTGTTAAGGCCTGAAAGCAATTTATTATCTTGTACCATCCCTACCTGGAATAATTATTTTCAGAGGACAATCTGGACCCTCTTGGACTGGATGTCCCCAGGGAACAAGCCACTTCAGGGGACTCAGGGGCTGATTAAAAAGGTCTTGAGTCCTCAGGAGAGATGGCTTCAGAATCTTGCCCCTCAAAAGGTGGAAAGCTCTGCTCCTGAATCAGAGGGAGATGCTGAGCCACCCTGCCCCCAAGAATGGTGGCACCTGAAGGTACACTTTGGGACTGTGGCTAGGTGAAGGTGTGCCTGCTTGCAGAAACAGTCCTCAAGAGTAATGGCCTCCTTGAGAACAAGGACCTCCTCACAATGAGGACTTTTGCAAGGGGAGCTGTAATGAACTGAAACTGAGCCCTGGGAGCTCTGGGAGCTCTGGCTACATAAGCCTTCAGTTTGAGTGTAGCCACTGCTGGAACAATGTCTGAGTATCATCTCCCAGTATCTTGAAACCTTGCTTTCCTGACCTTGACTGATCTTGGATGCTGCTGAAGCCCTGGATTCCTGCAAAGATCCTGCTCCTATGACTGTACTTTCCCCAGAGCTGAGCCTCTCCCAGCCATAGCAGGACATACTTGAATTTTAATATGAGTGGGAAAGAAAATGAAGTGATCCCTTCTTGTCTTACTTCCACCTCCAAACCTCATCACTGGAGGGGGGGCACCAGAGTTCTGTTTGGCTCAGAATTGGGCTTGGTCTAAGCTCACCTATTTTCCAAGTTTCAGTAGATTTTTCCCCAATCTCCAAGTTCAATTCCAAGCCTGGCCAGTGTTGTGACCCTGGGCTCAGAGGCTCAGCATGACCTGGAGGAGGTCTCAGAGTCTGATGAGCTCCAGTTCAGGGAAAAACCTCAACAGCACCTCATGTACCTTCCAGAACTGACAATGTAGTAGCCCTCCTCTCAACCTCAGACTTAGACTCTGAGGATGACTCTCCTACATGACTCTTGTCCATATAGGAGCATGAGGCTACAAAAATAACACTGGTTCCTTTAAGGGCTACAGCCACCATCCAGCAGGGCAGGTCTTCTGGAAGTTCTGGACCAGGTGGTAGCCTTCTGAGTTGTTTGCAGTCCCTTGCTGAGACAACAACTCTCCCTGTTGTGAGAAGAAACAGTCAAGTCAGTATCCCCTGCAGTATGCTATCCATGGTTCTGACAGTTCCTTAGCTTGCTGCGACCTTTATCTCCTGAACTTGACTGTATGCTACCAGATGTGACCCTGTTTACCTGACACATCCCTTCTTAACTGGAATTGACCCCACTTCACCTGACACTGTGTAGCATGTGCTATATACTCCTTTCCTTGGGTATCAAACCTAGACATAGCAGCCAGAGGGGGAGTCATGAATCAGTAATTTACAAATAAAGGTGTTATCCATGTATATATGGTAAGTGCCATGAGCAGCGGCACTCAAAAAAGCAAGTTTGAATGCTTGTGATCAGGATCAAGGTTAGTATAGCCTTGCTTAGAGGGCCCACACTTGACTCAATGCAGGGTGATGGAGAAATTCGCAGTGGATTCAAATGTATTTGGATTTCTATGAATCCAACCTGCAGATTCTACAGTGGACCAGCTTTTTCCCAGTCTTGCAGACTCGTGGACTGGCTTTTACTTGAGGGTGGGGGAGAGAGTTTTGGGCTAATGTGCATTAGCGCTGATGCTCATTAGTGGAAGTGGAACAAAATTCCCATACATCCCTAAAAAAAAATCAATTTTTGCAATGGAATGAAAGGCAATGGAATGAAAGACCCGGGACATTCTCTGTGAAACACAGGCAGAGCAGATACACCCCTAGCCACAATCCTGTGAATGCCACTGCTTTCCCTTTCCCTTTGGTAACTTACGTAGTCACTTAGGTTTAGACAGAGAAGGGAAAGGCCAGTGTCGGCTGGTGACTCCAATGTCAATAGGGCAGTGAATCTGCTCTGGGTTTTAATCAGAACTCTAACGGAGTGATCCAAGGGGTCCAGAGAGGATTCACTGCCCCACTGACATCAGGGCCATAGCGATGCACAGCCCTACTAATCTTCCATGTGCTTGAATTTTTAATGTAAAAAAACATCCGTGCATTCTATCACTCCCACTTCTAGCATTCTGAATAACACAGGCCTGGGAGGGCTGTACCACATGCTTTTCCCGAATGTATAGATTGGCTCTGCAGGGAGGTGACATTGCTTTTTGTTACAAGCACAGATAAAATTTGTAATTTTGCTTCATTGGCCCAGGTTCTGCCTTTCTAACACTTACTGCATTCTAAACATAAAAATAGTTAACATTAGTAATGGAGGAATATTTGCAGAGAATAAGTACAAGCTTCACAATGTAATGCAAGCTAAATAGAATTGGGGAAAGTAACCACTTAAATTCATGGACAGGGGGAGTACACAGCACTGTATATCTCTCCTCGCTTTGTTCTCTATTGACCAAGCTGCTACGAAAAAGCCATTTTCTCCCAGCGCAGCTAGTAAAGTGTGATTAAAAAGAAAATCGTTGGTTTTCTTTCTTTCTTTTTCTTTTCTTTTTTTGTCATCTAGCACCATTCAGGATAACGCACCTGGAAATGCATCTGCTGAATACACAAAAATGGGAGGTGGGGGGACAGGAGGGGAGAGGCTTCCTGCAAACAATGAGTCCACAGGACAGAACCGCAGAATGTTTCTGTGGCTGCTGGCAAGGGTATGGATTGATAATGACAGTCCATGGTTTCCCATACAATAGGCAATTGGAAGAAACAGGTTCAATGATTTCTGCCTCAGACGAAAAAGAAAGAAAATGTGGAAAATGTGAAGGCCTACTGAGAAGATAGGGATCCGCGCTGTAATCTTTCAATAGTGTCATTGCTGAGATCCAGACCAGCACGTGTTGAATAGGAAAGTTTAATTACCAATCAGGAAATCATTAAGGACAACAAATCGCGCTTCCTTTGTCAATTCGCTGTTGATTAAGATTGGAGGAGTAAATGAAAGCCAAGAACACACATGGCTCGGGTGTGAGGAAGAGAACACAATAACTCTACAACAATTGGACTCAATTTCTCACCATTCCACCCCCCCCACCCCCACACACCCCCTCAGCTAATTGCCTCCACTGGAAACTCAGCCCAGAATCTAAATAGACCATCTGGGCAGTTTTTCCTTTGCATTCCTTCATCCTATTAAGGGTGAATAAAGGACAGAACAAAGATGAGATACTTGTGAGGAGTTGTAAAGGCTGAAAGTCTAGAGATGGGTAAACCATGCCTCCTGTTTGGATCATTTGTGCCTGTAATTTTGCGTAAATCATGCTATGTACAGCTGCCATTTTATGCAAATTGTGATTTACGTAAGTAGCATACCTGCAATTTTTGCACAAAATGGTGGCCCCATAGGAAAAAAGAGGAGCCAGAAAACTGTGAGTTTCACTGACTTGGTGTGTGCTGAGTCAGGCCAGCTCAGTGGTCCTCAGGCTAGCTTCCAGGGAATCAAGCTGGTGAAAACCCACTGAGATCCACCCCAAAACTAGACTCCTCCATCACCCCTAGAAGTAACAAGCATGATGTTTGGACTCAAGGCTCAGCAATCACGGGCAGGTTCACTTGCCTTCCCACTTGCATCTACTGGACACATCACTATTGGTTCCTATTCATTTGTCAATCTAAGAAGCCATTAACTCATGTAAACAAAGCCATGTGTGTACTAGGCTAGCTTCATTTTAGGCTGAGGGGTGGGGGAGTGAATTTCGATGGGTTGGGGAAAGATTCTCAGCAATGCTTAAAAGCCAATGCTTGAGTGTATTCAAAATTAAGATGCAATAAAAGCCCATCACACACATTTGGGGTTCTTTGTTTAAAATATTTTTATCCCACTTCTCAGCCAAAAGAAAAAGAAAAAAGGCTCCCAGAGTGGCTTATAACCAATCAGCAAAAAGACTGTCCCTGCCAAGAGGCTTACAATCTGAAAAGACAGAATGCCCAAGGAAAATGGGATAGGGAGGGGAGAGGCGGGAAAGTAGATGGTCAGCAGGGCTAGTATCTCCCAGGGAATGGGCTGTCCTGCCAAATCAGACCCTGACATTTCATTTGTCCAATCCTGCCTCCCTTGCTCCATCTTCTAAAGGATAGTCAGACAGAGGGAAATCACATTTCCCTACCATCATGTACCGTTGCTCTGCTCCCTGCTTCACTTCCGCATTGGGGATGAGCTCACATTACACATGGGAGTGTGCAGAGACCACGTGGTCCCTACAGAACGATGGGAACAGTGCCCTTTATAGAGGAACATTCCTGCACACGGCAGGAAATCCTGGCAAATCCCAACAAATCCTAACCTCCAAGTTAGATTACTGCAATGCGCTCTATGTGGGGCTGCTTTTGAAGATGGTTCAGAAGCTGCAGCTTGTGCAAAATGTGGCTGCCAGATTAATAACCCAGACCAAGAGGTTCGTACATATACAACCAACTCTGGCCTGCTTGCATTGGCTGCCTGTATGTTTCTGAGCCCAATTCAAAGTGCTGGTTTAAACCTATAAAGCCTTACATGGTTTGGGACCACAATACCTGATGGAACACACACACACCCCCCGACATGAACTTACCCGTTCACTACGCTCAGCATCTAAGGTCCTCCTCCACGTGCCCACTCCAAGGGAAGCTCGGAGGATGGCAACATGCGAGAGGCCCTTCTCAGTGATGGTCCCCAAATTATGGAATGATCTCCCCGATGAGGCTCACCTGGCACCAACATTGTTATCTTTTCAGTGCAGATCAAGACTTTCCTCTTCTCCCAGGCACTTAACATTTAACAGCATGTCCTGAGTTTTTAATTGATCCCAGAACTATATTTAGGCCTGGCTGAGAGTTCACAGTTGTTTTAAATGTATACTGTTTTTATATGTTGTCAATTTTTATGCTTTTATGGTTTAAAATTTTGTATATCGATTTTTAATGTCCAAAGTTTTAATTTTTGTAAACCGCCCAGAGAGCTTCGGCTATGGGGCGGTATTTAAATGTAATAATAATAATAATAATAATAATAATAATAATAATAATAATTTCAAAAAAGTCAGGTTTTGCGTGGCTTATTTTAAGACACGACCACAGGGAAATGGAGCGGGAGACCCACGGCAGGGTCACTGCATCATCGAAATGACCTGCCAAGATCCGTGAGTGGCCAGTCGCGAGCGTCGGATAAAACGCTCATCTGATGTTGCTCCTAGTCAGGGAGCAAAGGAAGAAAGAAAAACCTCTTTTTACCTAAAACTTGTAGATTACCATGTGCAATTGAGGTTCCCTGTGAACAATAATGATGGTTATAAAATCAAGTGTTCCATTGACGATTATTCCCAGCCCATCCCACCAGCCGGCTATCGCTGAGCATTCTTGTGTAAAATGGGAACACAAGTGCTAATATCTTCTTCTGCTATACGGGCTTTAAACATTAATTAAGCCTCTCTATGCCTTGTGACAGCAATATAAACACCTCAGTAAGCACTTTATGAGGGGAATCTGAAGTAAAATGCTACAGCTCTTCTACCTCAATGCACAGCTCTTGCTTAGCATTCCAGGAAGCCCATGTACTCTCAGGAGCAGTGCCTGGGAGAGCACACTGAGCACATATTGGCTGAATTCGGACAACATATTAGGCAACGGAGGAGGGGGGGAACAATCGTCAGTTGTGTTGCTTATTGTATCGTGGGGGGAGTAACACACCATGCACACACAACTGACAGTACACTAATCGGGCAATTTAAACAACGGAGGGAAACAATGGGCTTGCACATTGTTTAGCCCAAAGCCCTGTTGTTTAAAGTGTTGTCCAAATTGAGCCCCCCCCCCCAACCCTCGTCTCCATGGACTATTTCGTTTGGGGATAGAGTTCTGCTGGCCAGAGCAGCCGAAAACCCCCGGCCGCTCTATACAGCCGGCAGAACTCACGGTGCATGCTGGGATACGGCTGGGGGACAAAGGGAGGGGGAGGGAGGAGATGCTGCAACCAAAATGGCCACCGTCCATTCTTAGCAACCGGTGCGTTTGCCATTGCCGAGCAGCGCCAGCTGCAACGTGTCATTTGGGGAGCACCGCCTGCCTAACACACGGTCAGTACGCTATTTCCCCCTCCGTTGCCTAATATGTTGTCCGAATTCAGCCATTGTAAGGTGAGGGGACATCAGGATGTCTGAGAAATCCACAAATGATCCGAATGAGTTTGAATTTCTATAAATGTAACCCACAGATTCTCCAGTGGACTGGCCTTCCCATGGTGGACACATTCTGTGGACTTGCAGACCAAGGTTTTTTTTTACGTTCCAGAATTTTAACACAAGTTTAGTCATAAAAATACATACCATTAAAAAGAAGAAAAAGGAGAAAGACACTGGCCAAAAATGCACTTTTCTCCCATGGGCTAAAGCATGAAAATGTGCAGGGGGGGGGGGAATTGTGCATTTTCACACATGTGATGTTGCACAATTGCAAATTTGCATAAATTTAGGAAATTGGGGAAAACTGATTCCATCAACGAGCAGACGGCAGAACAAAAGGTACCTGACAATTGATGAAACAGAGACGGTATGGATTTTGCAAAATCTGAATATACCTAGGGGAACATCCCATCCTGAAAGGATAAATTCAGTAATGAGAAGACTGCACTTTGAAATCATACCTTTTCCTCCACTGGATGAACCATCTTTTGGGTAGGGGAACTGAGGGGGAGAAGGCCCACGCCTATTGAGAACTGAGCATGCTCAGTAGGCATGGGATACTGATTATTGGAGGAGAGGCCTGGAATGGAGTATGTTGAAAGAAGGCATAGATGGAACCCTAAACAGAAGCCATCCATACTGTAACATTTTGTTGCAGGGCTCACTTGTAGAATCTTAATTGTGTACTGGGGCCTACGTGCATAAATATTCTGAATGGTTTCGGTCAGAAAAAGGATTTAACTCCATTCCCCAGGCTCTGTGAGCTCATAATTTGCTGATTATGCCTAAAGACGATTGCAGCAAAAGCCATTCTTGTAGCTGGCAAATATGTTTTGGTGGGTGTAAAGGGTTTGACCCAGCCTGCCAAGGGCTGGAGCAAGGTGTCTTTCTGCTACAGGCCAAGTCAAAGACCTAGTATCCAAAACCAGGCTAGGTATTTAGGCATGTGAGGCAGAACACCCCACAATCCCCTCTCCCTGGAAGCAAAAATACAATAACAACAAATTAAATAATTAACCATTTGCTGCCCTTTCATGACACACAATTAAATAAAACACATTAGTGGAAGTGCATGTTACCAATCGTCTAGTGTAATATGTTTGATTAGTTACTGTGCTCCTAAAAGAAGTGATTTCTTGGAGGTAACTGCAGGTAATGCAACACACTACAGGGTGTGATTCTGAGTTGCAAATACCTTGTTTAAAGGCAGCTCTAACTAACAATTCACACAAATTGGGTGGTTTTCTGAATGCGAGGCATGGTGGAGATGAATGGCTTCCATTAAACAAGCACAGTATATTTGTATTTCGAATGCCTAAATCAGAGAGAAGCTAAGGTTTTATATCGTCTGTTTCTTTTTGAGGAAGGGACAGCACTAGATACTTGTGGAATCTTTCGAAGAAGAGATGTCACCCTAAGTTCAGTTGCTTTGGCTGAAAATGTGAACCTCAGTAACTCAAAATGGAAGTACAAGGTGAGCACATGCTCTATTTCAGTTTTTAATCCAACCTAAAGAGAAACTCCGCTCTCCCCTTTTAATCTTCCACTCGCCAACTCTTGCTGCAGCTGCTGTAGGAAGGGGGGAAGGGATCTCTTCTCTCTCCCACCCCCCACCCCCCCACCCCCAAATCCTGGTGGAGCTGCTATGACAGAAAACAAGGCACCAGGGCATGTCGCTTTCTCAGAGGCTTGTGGGTGGATAAGAGGGTGAGAGAAGGAGAAGGAGGTATGGAAGGTATTGTGACAGGGAGACTCCAGACCTCCTCTTGCCACCAGTTGAAGGCAAAACAGGGTCTGGTTTCTTTTCCCACCACAAAAGTTCACTTCCTGCTTAAGTCTAACTCAACTTCTATGTAAGGTTTTACTGGGCTGTATAACCGGTTTCTGAACTGGAGATGTCATATGACCATGCTGTCATGGGGAGTATCTTCATTTGTTTCCAAAGGCATTTGATCTGTTCAGCTACTGTAAATTGTGCTGTAGCCACTTTAACAAACATGGCTCAGACCTCCAGCCGCAATCGGATGCAACTCGGCCTGAATACAATGGAACACCAAGTTTCCATCTTGGCCAATCTTGTAGAGGACCTCCCCACAACACCCATTAGTCCTTATTGAACAAATCCCATACACTTTATTCTATAAGCAATGTGCTGTGTCCTCAAATGTGCTCTGACATGTAATTAATCACACAGAAAGGCTGCATTCCTACATAGGATCATAGAACAGTAGAGTTGGAAGGGGCCTATAAGGCCATCGAGTCCAATCCCCTGCTCAATGCAGGAATCTACCTTAAAGCGTCCCTGACAGATGGTTGTCCAGCTGCCTCTTGGATGCCTCTAGTGTGGGAGAGCCCACAACCTCCCTTGGTCATTGATTCCATTGTTGTACTGCTCTAACAGTCAGGAAGTTTTTTCTGATGTGCAGCCTGAATCTGGCTTCCTGTAACTTGAGCCCATAATAATAATAATAATAATAATAATAATAATAATAATAACAACAATTTATTTCTTACCCGCCTCTCCGTCTGGATCGAGGCAGGGAACAACAACGTGATAAAATACATAAAACTGATTAAAACATGACACATATTATTAAAACTGCATAAAAAATCCTAAAACATCCTAAAAACATCCTTAAAACATTCTAAAATTCCACTGAATATGCCTGCCGGAAGAGAACAGTCTTTATAGCTTTCTTAAATTCTAAAAGACTGTTAAGTTGACGAGTCTCCTCCGGCATGTCATTCCACAGTCTGGGAGCGGCAGAAGAGAAGGTCCTCTGGGTAACGGTTGTGACCCTAGTCTTGGCCGACTGCAGTAAGTTCCACATTCTGCACTCTGGGATAATCGAGAAGAGAACCTGGCCCTCCTCTGTGTGGCAACCTTTCAAGTATTCAAACGGTGCTATCATGGCTCCCCTCAATCTTCTCTTCTCCAGGCTAAACGTGCCCAGTTTGGCTGATTAAATCCCTTTGAAGTCAGTGGCCCCTATCCAGCTGAAGGCATAGGGAACTCACCATGTATAAAAACCAGTGACCTCAGATGTGGATGCATATTCCTATTTGGGTCACAAGGCATACTGAAGTTTGGATGAGCATTATGGCAGGTTTAGGGATACGGGCTCATATGCACCTCTACATGAGCAGTACATGTGGAAGGCTGCTCACGTATGTTGATCGTTCTTGCTAAAATAAAAAAAAGGTGTCGGAATTCAAGCAGCCTATGGACAAGGCAAGCATGCAGATTCACAGTTCAACGTAACGGTAGTGGCAAAAATCCGTATCGGGATGTGTGCACGGTATAGCTCAGTGATAGAATTAGGGATGGCCATGGTAGAGAGGAAGAGATGCACACTGCGGTGGCAACAGCGGTGGCGGCAGGTAGAGAGGGGAGCCATTGTGCTGCCCTCCCTTCTTGCCATTGCCATTATTGCTGCCGCTGTGCACAACTCTCCTCCTCTTCTTGCCAGTGTGGTACCAGGAGGGAGAGAGGGAGGGTGGTGCATGGCAGAGGCAGCTTTATTCCCCATCCCCATCCCTGTAAAAAAAAAAAGGCAAGGTTCCATTCCTGACATCTCCAGGTAAGGCTAGGAAAATATCCTACCTGAAAACCTGGGGAGCCATTGCCAGCCCGATTGCATTGGCTGCCTGTGTGATTCCGAGCCCGATTCAAGGCGCTGGTTTTAACCTATAAAGCCTTACACGGTTTGGGACCACAATACCTGATGGAATGTCTTTCCCGACATGAACCTACCCATACACTACACTCAACATCAAAGGTCCTCCTCCGGGTGCCTACTCCGAGGGAAGCTCGGAGGATGGCAACAAGCGAGAGGGCCTTCTCTGTGGTGGCCCCTCAATTATGGAATGATCTCCCCGATGAGGCCCACCTGGTGCCAACACTGTTATCTTTTCGGCACCAGGTCAAAACTTTTCTTTTCTCTCAGGCATTTTAACAGCTCAAGTTGAGGTTTTGATTGACATTGTGGCCAGGCATAACAGTTAAAATGTTTTAAAATGTTTTAATGACAGCTGTTTTATGTTTATGGTTTTAAATTTTGTATATTGTCCTTTTAATGCTCAATCTTTTTAATTTTTGTAAACCGCCCAGAGAGCTTCGGCTATGGGGCAGTATATAAGTGTAATAAATAAATAAATAAATAAATAAAATACTGGGCTACATGGACCAATGGTCTGACTCAGTATAAGGCAGTGTCCTATGTTTCCTATTTATTACATGTATAGCCTGCCTTTACTTCAGGGAGATTAAATAGGTAGTGCATAAAGCACGCAACTACTAATGTAGATATAAATAGATTATGAAGCTGGGGTATGCAATTCTTTATCATGTATAACAATTCTTAAATTTTAATTATTATACATATATACACACAATATCATCACTAAACAGTTAGAGTACAGAAATACAATTTGAAATATTTGAACAAACAGTTAACCAGTAGATGATAAAGAAGAACAAGCTGAAAAAGAATGATATAGATTAGATAGATAGATGAGAGAGAAAGAGAGAGAGAGAGAGAGAGAGAGAGAGAGAGATGAGGCCAGATTTTTTCGGTCTTATAAAAGGATTTTTGACAAGGTTGAACAGATTTCTTCAGAGTTTGAAGTGATTCATATAAAGTTAACAGGTTTCTTCAGTGTTGCAAATAATTTATACAAAGTTGCTTTCTTCAATATAATAAAGGATTCATATAAAGTTAAACAATTCATACAAAGTTAAACAAGCATCCGGTATATTTTCACCCTGTTTTGCAAATGGCTTCATCAGCAAATAACACCGCCTAATAGGCTGATGTTGTGGATGATAAGAAGGATGCATTGCTCCACTCCATATGGAGATCCACTTAAAGCTCCGGTCAAACTAGTAATGCCTCAGATACAGTGAACTCTTCATTGCACACACACAGACACACGCACTCAACCTTCAAAACAACCCCTTAAGGAAGTTTAGGCTGAGGCAGGATCTACACTACTGCTTTAAAACAGTTTATAACAGTACTGACAACTGTTGGGGCCCAGACACACTCCATATACAGTTTTCAAAACGGTTTCAAAGTGTCATATTCTGCTTGGAGTAGATCTGGCCTGAGTGACAGTAACCACCCAAGTTCACCCATTGAGCATCATAGTTCTCTGAGTGGGGATCTGAATCAGGGTCTCCCTGTCATACTCCCAAACTCCAACTACTACAGAACACTGACTGCAGTCATTTCTGTGCAGCCTTCTTTAGAGTGAGAATCATGGGTCAAATCTCCTGGAACTCCGCTACAACAAGGGCCTTTCCTCCCTCTCTCCCTCTACCCCCTGTAGCTCTCTGCACCACCCAAATATCTGCTCTGGAGGGTTTCCCACCCTTGTGGAGCAGATTTCTAAGGTGTGAATGGAATGAAATGGGTGGGGGGAGGGGGGAGATTGTCTCCATCCAGTTGCACTGGCGGAACGGCGTCCAATTGCATGAGAATGGCTGAATTCAGATGACACAATAATCAACTGGGGGGGAGGGGGGGAAACAATCGTCAGTTGTATTGACTATCTTGTCGTCCGAATGCTGCCATAGTCAACTCAGCGCTGATCCTAATCCACACCACAGTTAATTGTTTATTACCATGTTGTGTGGGGAGTTCCCCCTAGATGAACAACTGTAAAGTAGATTATCACCCCACTATTGACTATCGTGTTGTCCGAATTCAGCCATTGATTTGAGCAACCTTAAGCATAACCATGTTACCTCCCTCTCTCTCTCTCTCTCTCTCTCTCTCTCTCTCTCTGTGTATGTGTGTGTGCGTGTTCCTTCATATAAATAGGTCAGAAGATAGTGTGTGGGAAATTGGACAAGAAACACCAAGGCCAAAGCTTTAAAGAGTCTGCTGATGGCACATAATATTTGGTCTGTCCCTACTTTCGCAGTAAAATCCAGAGTGTCTTCAGACCGGGGGGGGGGGGGGGGGGAATAGCATTTGCTTACCATTGTTTACTGTCACTATTGCTTCCTGTTTTCTTCTGCGTTGGGAAAGAGAGCAGAATCTACAGGGCCCATACAGATCAACAGGAACAGAGCCCTCCAGTGGGCATTTTATAGCACAACTTCCCTGCACATGGCAGGAAATACAGCCTATTTTTTTTTTTAATCGGCTTTTCTGTGGATTAATTTACAACACTAAAACCGGGAAATAGAGCGGGAGATGCACAAAAGAATCACTGTGTCATCAAAATGACCCACGAAGATCTGTGAGTGGCCAGTCACAAGCATGCAATAAAATGCTCATCTGAAGAATCTCCCAATGCTCCCATTGGCAAGAAGAGCTTATGCAGAACTCCAACAAGTGTCGAGTTTAGGCAAGAGAAATGGTATAAGAAATGAACTAGTGACATTCTGCTTTTAGGGTTTTTTTTACTCTTGGAAATGCTTTTTGGATTAAAATATGCAACTTCAATAGCAAGCCACAGGGGAAACGTTAAAGCCAATGATGTGAAGATGTTCCTTTGGTAGAACATTTAAGGTTACATACAGGTTGTGATCTACAGAGTCATATTTGTTATCTAATTTATTTTTTGCTACACCATAGCACTGCCACTGAAATTCACTTAACGAGACATTTCATACTGAATTTTGAAATTCCTACCTAGGTGAAATTTCTGATAAAGGGCTATCCATACCCAAAATATATTTGGGCATATATGTTTTTCCAGAACAATAAAATCAGAAATGGCTGCCTTCATTCATAAAAAAAATTGGCTTTGATCTTCAAGGGGATACAGTGTCTAATCAGGACATGGGGGGGGGGGGAATTCCCCACCTGAGATGACACCAGGGCAAGGCACCAGGGCAGGCAGACAGAGTACTGGGAAAGCAGGTGGTGTGGATCTTCAGAGTGTTTACAACACCCAAATGCCTTGCGAAAAAGCTCCTTCCTCAGAATAAGGCACTATGGGCAAAGTCGCCCTGGAGACCACCTGCGCCACATCCCCCACAATGCTTCACTCTGAAGAAGGAACTCCTCAGACAAGGCAGGGGGCAGCAGTGGAGGGGAGTATCACCTTGTGTCGCCACTGTCTCTGGAGTAGGTGGGAGTTTCTTCCCATATATGTCTTGATTGAGCAAGGAAGCCATTTGCCAATGCTACTGCCTTCTGTCAACTTGGCCTAGATCTACACTACTGCTTTATAGCTGTATTGAAGTGCACTGATAACTGTTGGGGCACAATCCACATGCCATATATCACTTTCATAGTGTTATATCCTGCTTTTATTCCACATTCATAATGATTTGACACAAGGTGTAGACCTGGTCATATTGTAGAAAGAGGAGTGTTTTCACCTTTATGTTTATTGCATTGCTAGCTTTAAGGAACCAGCTCTCCGTCATTTGAACAATATGTTTATAGGGTGAGGGGATCTACCCCATGAGAATTGCTTGTTTCTACCAAAAAACAAACAAAACAAAACCATCAACCCTGAAACATTATAATATTTGGTGCATCTCTAGTTGAATCTACATAATTTGTAGTAATAGGAAAGAAGCGGAAAATGGTTTGGCCCAATGTTTGCCTTCATTAATTAAAAAAATCTACAAAGAAAAATAGAACTGACATAGGTTTTATGGTGTGTTCCTAAAAGTCTGGCTGACTGATTGACTGAGAGTATTTGCATGCCACTTCTCTAGCACAAAAGGAAAAATAAACCACAATGATTCAATAATTATGAATAAAATAAGATGGAAACAAACTGCTTCAAAATCGAGAACAGCCAGTCCACCTAACAAGAGATCGCAAAAGCACAAAAACAGATAAAGATTTTATGACCCGTCCTAAATGAAAGGAGGACAGAGAGATTCTTCAGCTCCAAGGGAGATTGGTTTTTGTTTCACACCCTCAAAGTTAGGGTGACCAGATAAAATCCAGGTCAGGGCTCATATAACTTTAACAGTTGTAGAGAAAAGAAAATTTCAGCCAGTATCATTTGTATGCAATTAGTTCCTGGTGAAATTCCCTCTTCATCACAACAGTCAAAGTTGCAGGCACTATACTAGAGTGACCATATACAAAAGAAGGCAGGGCCCCTGCAGCTTTAACAGTTGTGATGAAGAGGGAATATCACCAGGAACTAATTGCATACAAATGACACTGGCTGAATTTCCCTTTTCTCTACGACTGTTAAAGTTACATGAGCCCTGACCTGGATTTTATCTGGTCACCCTACTCAAAGTTATGTCTGTACATGTCTTCCTTCTAGTGGCAGATGACTGAATCACACCGCGTGATGGCATCTGAAGGAAAATCTGATTTGACAAATGAAGATGGTGGGGGGATGAGAAAAAAAGAGTCTCTAATGTATGTAAGTCTTGTGTTGGGGAGAGCTATATGAGTCCAACCCAGTAAGCAACGAAGCAAAACAAACAAACAAACAAACCACCAAAAGCCAACGTGAGGGAGGAAACACATCTAACTCTGCACAGCGGTCTTTAATGAATGACCAAATTTGTTATAGATTTAAGATATTTTACTCTATGGTGTTTCATTATTTGCATTATTGCATTGGTTATTGTTAGATTTTGTAGTAAAGCAGGGGTGGCAACCCCTCCCCTCCATGCATGGGGCTGTGGGGAAGCCCAAGAAATTGGGTATTTTGTTGAAGCCACAACCAAACAGCCCAGCAGGTGTTTTTATACTTCACGTTGCGCCTCTTCAGTCATTTGGTACCCAAAGGTACTGAAGACATGAGGGGCTTCCAATCACACACTGACTATCTCTGTCCCCCAGACACCAGTTCTTAATTGCCATCAGTCTCCTAGGGCTCTTGTACAAGCATAGGGCTCTCACCATGAAGATGGTAACCATGTTTAATAAGTGTTTCCATCCTTGAAGAAGGAGCCATGTCCATCCATATACGCATGGAAGTCCTCTTCATTCTGGGTGTTGTAGCCACATCAGCATCTAGGTGGCAGGGCTAGCCACTGTATCCTCAGATGTCCCTTCGTATGTTCATTTTTGAACACCTAAAGAGGGCTAAAATGACCCCTGAATCTGAGCGTTTAATTGTAAACGGGGGTGCACGGTCCACAGCCTGCACACAGTCATTGGCTGCTCCCAGTGCAGTCCGTGGAGACATGGATTCCCCTTCTTAATTCCCCCCCCAAAAAAGGGGGAAGAATTTTTTGGCACAGCACTAGAATGAGCCACTGGCCTCACTTTAAGTGCAGCTATGTGCCATTATACAAATAATCATTTCATTAAATGAAGGAGTCACCGTGGCAAAGAACAGCTGATACTGTGTGTGCTCTTTCAGAAGCAGGAACAAAATGTGACACAGTGGAATTCATAATCCACTGGGAAGTAATGGTACACGATAAGGCAAAAGGCGCCATGGTATGTGACATCATTAGCCTGAAGTGAGGAAGTGACATTTACTATTTCTTTTCAAAGCTCCTGACTAGAGGATGATTTTCTGTCAAATCATTACTTTAAACAAGATACACGATGCATACCGAATACAGTAAAACCTCAGTGGGAGGATAATGTGTTTCGATATCACCAGCCTGAAAAGACAGATGAACTCTGACTTCATGTGCCCAAAGAAAGGGGAGTGAAGGGTTGGAGCAATAACCTATATACAATGAGTAATGCATTTTTTACATCATTAGCAAAAGCAAAATGGATGTTCTATTTTTGTAAGCCTAGGAATGCCCGGGGAATCTGTGTTCATATTGCATCCATCACACTCCATCTCCTCCAGATCATTGTATCCAACATGAACAGCCTCCCCACAATGGATCTGGCTGCTGCTCCTAAAGCAATTGCTCTGTTCGCTTCCTAAAGAATGCAGGCAACCGTCTGGATTTGCTTTCTAATGCCAAGACCTATACATTCCTATAATAGAAATGAAGAGGCAAAATAATAACTTCACCTGCAAGAACAGCTGTTCATAAGGATTTTTCGTTGTCATATGATAGCTAGACAGGTGTTGTTGAGCTGGTTGCATGGTGCTGGTTCAGATATGCATATTATTACTTAGTGAGCGTAGTCCTCAGCACCTAGCAGAGAGAGTGTGGCAAATGAGGCAAATTTTTCATATTTGAACCACCTTGGCCCTGCAGTAAAATTAAGAAATTCAATAATTAGATCTCTCCATGAAAATTCTGGATTAAAATATGCAATTCCAAAGCCTGGTGCAATACAGCTCAGTCTTTTGGTACAAGAGTAATTAAACTTGTCTTATCTTTGAGGAGTCCCAGATGGGAAACAGAAGTGCCAGACAATTAGTCACTGATTATTGCCTCGTTGGTACTCTTTACTGTTAAGAAAGGAATCCAAAGAACGGGTGCCCAGTTTTACAGTTGGGGTGCCATCAGAGCAGTGCCCATATCAGATTGATTGTGACATCACTCTCACAAAAATAATAAAAACAAGAATGTGATTGGTTAAAGTAACAAAGAGGATATTCTCAGATTGTAAATACAAGAGATATGTTTTGAGAACGCATATTCACAAGTTAGGATGGAGTCAAAGAAATGTTTCCTGTATCACAAATACACCTGTAAAATGTCATGAGTTTCTGGAATGCTTTTGTACGTATGTTGCTACAATCATTTATCTTGATAAGAATTAATATCATTTAGACATAAGTGATTTCAAGAACAGAAAAGTATCCTTGGGAATGTAGTTTAATAGAACACAAATAAATGAAATAAAAACAAGCTAAACATTTTATTAGGGCTCTGCACAGCCCCTCCCCCCCGAATCACCTCTGAGGCCATTTCGGATCATCTAAAATGGGCCCTATTTGACTCAGAGTGCTTTGGGGCTGGACCACCTCAATTTGGAACCGAATCCAAAGTGAAGCTTGGCCTCCCAAAGCGGGTCAGCCATTGTGGGTTCCTGGGCATCCAGGAAAGCCAGGCACAAGGCCAACCTTCCCTCCCCACTCACTCCCCAAAACTCAAGCCGCTGCCACCCACAGGACTTACCTTTGCTGTCGATTTTCCTCCATTAAAGCTGTGATTTGAAATAAGATGGAGTCTCTCTCATTTCATAGATCTATGGTCACAAACTATGGAAATAGCCCTTATAGCCTCCTTAGTTTGCAGCTGTAGCTTAATGAAAAACAATGGTGCTCCCATCTTACTTTTCAATCTCAACTGTACTGGAGTAGGACAGATAGCAAAGTTAAGTCCTGTGGTGGCGGCTCGAGGTTTGGGGGTGACAGGGGAGGAAGGGGAGGGGAAAGGAGAGGAGGAGGGAGATCAGTCCAATGGACTCATGGTTAGCCTTGCACTGGCTTTCCCACATGAACAGGTGGGCAGGGGGAGCAGCCAACCACAGCCATTAATCAACCTGAGGTGAATTGGGACTGATCTGCTTCACCTTGAAGGTGCCTTGGGCTTACCCAGTACTGCCTCATATTTGGGCTGAGGAAGCCAAATTAGTCCACCTCACCTTGGATTCAGGAGTTCAGCCCAAGGCAATGCACAGCCCTACACTTTATTAGGGCTGTGCTTTGCCTTGGTCCTGAAGCCCGAATCTAAGTTGAAGTGGGACAATTGGCAGGACTTACCTGAGCCTTCGTGTGTGCTGGTGAGCTGCCCATCCTCCTGTTGTAAACTATGGCAGCCAAAAATGGCCCTTTCCCCCTGCTCCCTCCCCTCCCATCCCAGCCACTCCCCCTGCCGGTGGGACTTACCTGAGGCCTCCCTGCCAGCTAGTGAGCTATCTGGCCCCCTCTGTGGTCTGCCACAGATATAGTGTTGTAAACTATGGCAGCTGGAAACAGCAAACTAATGGAAATGGCCCTTTATGGCCACCATAGTTTGCAGCCATAGAGCTATTTAAAAAAGAAGAAAAACACAGTCTTACCTTTAAATCACAGCTTCGCTCTCAGGGAAGAGAACGCACAGGAAGGTAAGTCCCAGTGGCGGTGGCATGAGGTGACCAGGGAGGGCAGGGATGGGGAGGGAAAGGGAGGTGAGTCCAGTGAATCCAATGGACTGACCTGGACTCATAGCCCACCTGGTGCCAGCTTTCCCAGGCAGGCAGGCAGGCAGGCAGGCAGGCAGGCAGGGGAACAGCTCAGCACCATCCCGAATCAGCCCGAGCCTTCTGTACTGATCTGCTGCAGCCTTGGGCACCTTGGGCTGACCCAGTACCACCTCAGATTCAGGCCAAGGCAGGTGCACAGCCCTAATTTCAATCAACAAAATAAATAAGACATTCCTATCAAATAGACCAATTGCATAGGGATAGCCCACAAATTGTCCTATATACTAAAGAGCCTGCTCTCACATCGGGGTCACAGCAGCATGAGTGATTCCAAAACTGATCAGGTTAACAAAGAAAATGTGGATGGGATTGACAAAGCATCTGCTTCCCATACCAACATTGCCCAAGGAGGGTGATTGTAGCATTTGATGAAAACCACATGGTCAGGGGATTCCTACATTAAGAACATAAGAACTTAGGAACCACCATGCTGATCAGACCAAAGGCCCATCTATAATTCCATTCCAACAGTGGCCAACCAGCTGCCTGTGGGAAACAAGGAGGACACAAGCCCAATAGTACCCCCCCTTTTTTCCTAGCAACTGGAGTACATAGGCATATTGCCACTGATACTAGAGGTAGCATATAGCCATCATGACATATGATGCCATTTTACTGGAGCAATATATGAAGCTGCCCAATATACTGCTGAGTAACACAAGAGCCAAGCCCAAAGACTTCTCCAAAGTGAGTAGATGGGCAATTATAAGCACCATCAATCTTGAAAGAAAGAATTGTATTAAATAGTGACTTTTCAATTTTCAGTGTTGTCCTCAGCAAACTGTGTTAATATAGGAATGCTTACAAAATTCACCCCATCTGAAATTCTCACTGGAATCTGTAGCAAAAACAACAAATAAACTTGCAGCATGTTAAAGACTAATAAATGTGTTATGGCATCACCTTTCATGGACTACAGTACACCAATCTGAGGCGCTTTCTACACCTAAGGGGGTTCGGAGAGGGAGGGGGGAGGATCGCAGACTTGCCTGCTCCCCTGATCCTCCCCCAGTATCTAGATAGGGGATGGTGGAATTGCTGCCCTCCCATGAGCATGGAGCCACCCCACATGGCTCCATGCCCATTTCAGGTCCCAGGACAGCGGAAAAATTGGGATATCCCTGTTTTCCGTTTGCCTGGGGTTATCCCGGGGTTGTCACTAGGTCACCCCTGGTTGACCCCGGGATCCCCAGTGCATCATCTGGATGTACAGGGATGAACTAGGGACAACCCTGGGATAAATCCCTGGTGTAGACATGGTCTGAGTCAAATAATCACTGATATGCACCAAAGCGTGGCTGCAATTCACATGAATTCAGCAAACAACACATACTTGAACTAAATTAAACTGAATGCCATGTGGAATGGAACACAATGTAGAGAGAACCAACGGAACAATATTGAAACAAAATTGAGGAAATCCACTCATTCCTCATTTAAAACTGCTAACTGCTATAACGAGAAAGAGCCAGATTAATGTCAGCTAGGGATGTTGAACTGTATTTGCAATTTTTTAAAAAAACTGCATCGGAAACTCATTAATCGTTGCCAATCATTTTATTCTGAAACAGTCATTTGCTGTACCAGAAATGAACTCCAGACCTCATTTTCATCTCGCTAAGAAGGTAATTCATATTTCATGTTCTCCCATGCAGTACATATCCAATGCAAGTTTATGGAAATACAGATAACATGTGTGATTAATACGCAGATCACTAAGCAGTGAACTTGAATCCTGTTATGTTTAAACCTAATGGACCAAAGAGCCATAGAGCACAGTTAATTCAAATGTGTTTTGTCCTTTTTCTTTCTTTTCTAGTTATTTCCAACTCCATTTAATTTTTAAAGTCCTGTTTCTCAAGCCAGAGCCAATATCAATATCTCACCTTGCCACTAAAAATAAGAAATCACATCAATACTAGACATCTGTGTTTTCCAGCTTTTTGAAACCTGTAAGAGTACAGGTTATTATTTTCAGGACAGTAATTGTAGGCACACTTACCTCTTACACTCAGAGGTATGCAAACATATTTTTACAGCCAGTTCCCCGAACAATGGAGTGGCATCTGCCTTGCAATTGTGATATAGTTTCTAGGGTGGATGGATCATTTCTGGTCCATGTCAATTTCACATGTGCTTAATTAGACTGACCATATGAAAAGGAGGACAGGGCTCATGTAGCTTTAACAGTTGTAGAGAAAAGGGAATTTCAGCCGGTGCCATTTGTATGCAATTTGTTCCTGGTGAAATTCCCTCTTCATCACAACTGTTAAAGTTGCAGAGGCCCTGCCTTCTTTTGTATATGGTCACTCTAGTATAGTGCCTGCAACTTTAACTGTTGTGATGAAGAGGTGATTTCACCAGGAACTAACTGCATACAAATGACACTGGCTGAAATTCCCTTTTCTCTACAACTGTTAAAGTTACATGAGCCCTGTCCTCCTTTTCATCTGGTCAGCCTAGTTTAATCATAAATCCATTCCCTCCTGGTTCTGCATCAGTCTGGTTTTCTTTTTCTTTTTACAAGACCACATGAAAATTCACATTTAAATTGGACAAATTTTGTCTTAATACTGTATATGCAGTTTTGTATGCATTTCCAATTTTGTATCTTCCCTAAAGTATTTTGTATGCATTTCTATTAGAGAAAATAGTGTTCAAATATGCATTATATTGGGAAAATTTGACTGGGATTAGGGAAATCTGGGTTCTAGTCCCCAATTGGCCAGTCACTGACTGTGAGCCTAACCTATCTCACGAGGCTGTTGTGAGGATAAAACAGAAAGAAGGAGAACCAGGGAAGTTACTTCGGTTTCTCACAAAAGGAAAAGGCAGGATAAAAATATAATAATAAATATTTGTTGCAGATCCTAATGGTTACATTGATAAAGTGATGACCTTTAGCCCAAATATGATACCTCGCCTCTTCCTTCCAGTGTGGGAACAAAAGAAATTACATGTGGGGTTGTTAAAGGAGAAGAAATGTCTAATGAAGTTCTTGTGGACGGGGTATGGAATTCCTGCGTTTACCTTAGTTATGAGGTGGCCAAGGGTTGTGTGTGTGAGTGTCCTGCCTTTCATTGTACAATCATTTATCTGGAGGTCTGTAGCTTCTGTGGCTTCCCACCTAGGGTGACACTAAGGAAAAGAGAACAGGGCTCCTGTATCTTTAATAGGGATGTGTATCATATCGTTAAAATGTTCAATAACGATACAATAGGGTCATTATCGTGCATGTGTTTAACGATGATGCTAAGATACAAAAACTTACGATAATCATCAGAGACGATAATTTTCAGGCAATTTTATCGTTTTATCGGACTGCCATATAAATATACCTATAACTTCTGTATTTTAAAAGTTAGAGGCTTAAACTTGGTCACAGTGCTTATGGAGTATGCATATGTGTATGAAATTTGAGATCAATCCCTCCAACCCTCGATTTTATATGAATTTTTAAAAGATCGTTTAAGTTCTGACAGGTCTGAATGAACGCACGTGGTGAGCTGTCATTCTGACCTGTCAGAACGGAAATGATCTTTAAAAAATTCATATAAAATTGAGGGTTGGAGGGATCGATCTCAAATTTCATACACATACTTAGTCATACTCCATAAGCACTGTGACCACATTCAAGACTCTAACTTTTAAAATACAGAAGTTATAGGCATTTTTTCTTTAAAAAATAGGGCTGCAAAAATATCATTTTCCCACAATAATTATCATGAAGACGATACGGTTCACCTACAATATGAATAAAGATGATAATTTTTTTAGTCCGAAATGAAGATAACGATAAACGATGATATTTTTTGGCGTGCACACTCCTAATCTTTAACAGTTGAATAGAAAAGGGATTTGCAGCACATGTCATTTGTATACATGCAGCACCTGGTGAAAATCCCTCTTCATCACAACAGTGAAAGCTGCAGAATCCCTGCCCACTTTAGCTAGAGTGACCAGATACAAAAGAAGGCAGGGCTCCTGCAGCTTTCACTGTTGTGATGAAGAGGGAATTTTATCAAGAAATTCTAACGGGCCCTGAGAATGAGGTAGAAAAATAAAAACTTATTTCACCAGGGAAGAAAACATTTGGGAAACAGGAGGACAGATTTCGGCACAGCACTGATGGATGCACCCCCAGATGCAAAACTGGATTGCAGTGCTCAACTGGACACCACTGGACCAGCTGGATTTGTCCTTTGATGAGGCTAAGTATGCACATTGCCACCAGGGGTCACTAGTCATTACATTCCACTAGAGGTGAACTGGGGCTAGTACGCCTCATGCACTAGGAGAAATGCTGAGTGATCGGCATCAAAGCATCCTCTCCTAAACTCATGGCATTGCATGGCAACCAAGTATGTCATTAGTCCCACTACATTGGAGGCTAGTCTTGTTTTGCTCTGAAAGCATTAACATTGCTATTTTGTTGTGTAGGAAGAACACAGCATTCACTTCTTACAAGCCTCACTCTTTGAGCCTAGCAAAAATTTCCCTAAAGTTTACAAGTGAATCAGTTAAACAGAAATTCTCGTTTAAATGAGGCCTATAGGAAACTCAGTCATTTTGGACCCCAGGAAGATCTTAAAGAATAACACAGAGGCCTCACATTTCCTATGGGGTTTCACTTTCTAACATCTTTTGAACAAGCTATCTTGAAGGGAAATCTGAAGAATGAGCAATCTGTGATCCTCCCCAGAACAGCCTCTTGGTCGCTCAACAGAATCGGAGTTGTGACACTTCAACATAATCATGTTTGATTACACACAGGATGTCATCCCGGATACAAGCACATGGAACAGAAATAGCTTCTTAGCTGCGACTTACAAGATAATTGCAATATGTTCTACCCATACCTGATTTTTTAAAAGAGTACTATTTCTTTAGTGGCAAGGAAATACTGTCTCGGTGGAATTGTGCAAGTGTTTCATTCTGTTTAGAGGAAGGAATGTCAAATATCTCAGCTAAAATTGCCTTCATCCAATGCCTTAATGCCAGGATGGTGCAACATGGTGCAGAGAATGCTCCAAATGGTCCAGGTAACAAGATGTGTGGTACACCTGGACAGAATCCAATGGCCTGCTGCAGTCTACCGCCATACAGTATGACCTCCAGGTGCTTGGCAACCCATCTAATATACACTCCTGGGGCAAAATTAGGTTTGTGGGAGGGGGGATTCTTGCTGCTGTCCATGGATGGTAAGCTGCATTTGGTTTAGTGGATTACAATTTGTGCAAGCCTGTTACAGCATCAGGATGGCCAGTTACACATCACCAAAAAAGAGGAAATGCATTTTAAAAAAGGACAAAAAAGAACACAATTTGCAAGACATTTACATATGCAAATATCTATGTCTAGATTAAAAATATAATTAATTACTATGATTTCAATAGAGATCCAATCCAACTCACCATAACGGAGTGGTTTGTGACCAGGTGACCTCTGTGTTTACTGGGTCTGCTGTCCAAGTGCTAAGTGTTGATGGGCAACTTCAAGCCCCTGCTGCTCTCCCTCCTTATGGTTCCTTGACTTTAATTCAGACTTGGAGCCTTGGTCTCAGCAGCCCATCAAGTACAGCACACCTTCAAAGAGAGGACTGCTCTTTGCCAGCTCTCTAAAGCAGAGAGCTTTCCTTTGTAAAGTAGGATGCCCAGCCACCCTAGCAGGCTTGCCCTCCCATCTGCTGCTACCCTGCTACCATTCTCAACCTGGGGCTGTCCAGATGTGTAGCACTACAAAACCATCATCCCCAGTCATCTAATGATGGCCATAGTAAATGGAGAGGCTAAAGTTTGTAGTCCGACACATCGGGATGGCACCAGGTTGGGGAAGGGTGAGCTAGGATGATCACTTAAAGAATTAGGAAATTCATCACCAGCACTCTCATAATATAGATAGAGATATAGAGAGATCTTTCTCTAGTCTCTGTCCAGATCTTTAGATGACTACATGCAGGTCAGGCGCAGGGACCGCAACCACTATCTGCTCCCTTCTCCCTCTTCCCCCTCCCACAGCCACCAAATGTGTGAAAAGAGATATCAAAACTGAAAAAGCTGTATCATCAACTGGATGTGAAACCATTTTAAAGAGTTGCATTTGAACACCATTTAAAATTCAGTGTGAATGCATCCTGCATTTCCGTCGCCATCATTTGACCAAGTGATATTAGCTTGTGCCGCTGGGCTTAATCGGTGTCCATCCCTTTGTCTTGCAGAGCCTTGTCCGTTGTTTCTCTTTTAAACTGTGGTTTCATTACAGGCCATGGACTCTTCAGGCAACAACATGCCTCTTGTTTATAGCCACAGGCCCATTGCAAGCAATAGAAAAGTAACTTGAGTCATTGGACTTCCCGAGTCTCATTTAACATAGAAACCATAACTAAAATCTATCCTTCATAAAAACTGCCGGAACTTACTTTAACTTAACTTGCTCAAATTAAAAAAAAAAACATCTTTACAATCCACTGACACTTTCTCCACAACACTTTCTCGAATTCATTTGAGCTGCTGTTGCAAATAATGCAGTGTGATAGGATATACATTTGCACACATCAAAAAGTAAGTAAGCCGCTATATCATTTGTTGAACACCCATTACATTGAAACACATGAGATAGAAAGAGAGATTCATATAATGGACCAAATACCAAATAATGGGCTCAGTCCTCTATGCAGCCACCTCCACAGATACATAATATCTCCTTTAAAGCAGGGGTGGGCATCTTCTGAGTGTCCTGGGGCCCACTTGTGACCCCTTGAACCCACAGTGGGACACACACACATATAATACACACACACTGCAGCCACTTGAAATTGCCACTACCAACTTCAGTGGCAATTCGTCAGCAGCGAAACAGCCCCCTTTGCCCTTTAAAGAAGGCACACAGGGAGTGTGTTTCTAGTTTTAATGTATAACATGCTCCCACAGGCTCCCAGGGGGCACAAATTCGCATTAAAATCAGGTGTGCGATCCCAATGCAGCCTGTTTAAATTGAAAATGTAGTATTTGTTCTGCTGCCATCATGCTGCCAAAATTCAGCAGCAATTCGGGGGTGGCACCTTGCGGGCAGCAGGAGCCGGGTGTGCACGGTCCATGGCCCATGTGTTGACTGCCCCTGCCTTAAAGGAATGTGATGGTGTGGCATTCCTGCCTATTACCAATGAGAATACCTTCCCCACACACAGTAATGCTGCCAACAGTACCTGTATTAGTCCCTTTGTTACTTTTCTCTTTTGTATCCAGGATTTTAGAAAACAAAGACCTTTAATACTTACAGTATTTAGATGGTAAACAATAGATAAGGAACTTTATAAGCATATATATATATATATATATATATATATATATACTCTTACACACAGGCACACTTAAATCCCACCTTAGTCCCCCACACACATCCTAGCCACAGTTTATCTCTTCACAATAAGTCTCTTCAAAGACCCTGTCCAAATCCTATCTCTCTTCTCAAATTCTACTACTCTAAACCATATCAAACCCTATCTCTACACCCTATTAAACCCTAGAGAAGCACAGCACCCTCTTTGTATATCACACACACTTCACCCTCTCTTTTCCTCAGCCAATCATCCCACATATGCAAATACACCATACCTCCTGTCACTCATACCACTCTCATTCTAAATATACTCACCATAAAATGATGAGTCACAACAGGGGATACACATCCATAACCACAAATTCACAATATATGTACATGTAACATCACAGATGGTACGTGCTTTCCAAATAAACAGTTGGCATGTGCCGGAACCTAAATTCTATGAAGGCATTTGTCAGCTGTGGAAAAGTGATGTGCAGTAGAAACTTTGCAATTTGGGGGTCTCTTTTTACATTGGCAAACCATGGAGAATTATTATTATTATTATTATTAACCACTTCCCTAACCAGAAACATGTGGAAGTATATAATACGTTGACCATGTCCAGATTGGAAGCCAAGTATAGACATTTGATAGGTGTCAAATATTGTCACATTCTGTCCTGACAAATCTGTGCCCAACCCCCTGATCACACTTGGCTCATAGGAACATTTCTTTTGAAGTCCCGAGACAGCTATTTCATTTAGTCTGCACCAAAGCCAATAACTGTGTACCAATAACTCCTGATTTGATAGCGATTAGGACTGTTTCTGTTCTCAGCGGGGCCGCTGGTGGTCCTGGGCATCTATCAATGAAGGTTCATTCAAAGAAGATGAAATCCATGCTTCACACAGGTAGGGATGTTGGAGAAATTCACAACAGATTCAATTGAGTTGAGATTTCTAACCTGCGGATCCAAAAGCAGGCCAGCTTTTCCCAAGTCTTATGAGCCATATTTATTTAATTATTTAATTACCTTCCTTTGTGGGGTTTGTACAAATGCACATTTGCAAACAGGAATGCAATTGTCATTTATTCCTTTTTTTAAAAATCCAATTTTGTCAATGAGCAGAATGAATGAATTTCATCTTTAGAAAGCAGATGGAATGGATGTAATATAATCCTTACATCCTTACACACATTTCCCTCATTGGCCTCTTCAATGACCCTCTGTTCCCATCTTTGTTTTTTGGCTCAAGTATTGGATATGATCTTTTTCCACAATGCCCCTTTTGCGACACCCTCCTCCATACTGCAAATCCTAACATCAGTGAATTTAGAATCAGGCTATACCATTGCCTTCTTAACAGTGGCATTCTGGACTTGGCCTTTTCCACTATTGACTGCAGAAATCCTTTCACCTTTTGATTTGCCAATCACTAATCACAGATGACTCCAAGAGCTGCAAAGTTTTCCTGGGAGACCACAAGCTCACATTAGCCAATACATTAGTCATAGGTTATAGCTTCATGCTTGAAGAAACTGTAATCTAAAGTTTGACAATGAATTGTATGTGTTTGGTTTTTTTTTTTTTAAGAATGTGTTATTGAAATATGTTAATTGAAATATATGCATCTAGGTTTAAAAGGTTGATACTTTGCTTGATCTTTTATCTGCAGAATAAGAACCCAAGACATGCAAAATCCTACAATGTGATGTACTAAGAGATTTTGTGTTGCCAGTGAAGCATCTGGTAGCAATTGGTTGAGCTTCTCTGATGTCATGGTATTTCAGTGCTAATGAGTACCTCACACTCTAGAAGGCAGGTAGAAGAGCCTAAAGAAATATGGGGCTAACATAACTAAGTACAGTACACAGGGAGGCCTTGGAAATCAGGGCACAAACTCAAGAGAGTGATCATAGTCCAAAGGAGTGAGGGGGAAAGGAGAAGACCAGAGGGAGAAGTCTGAGAGAAGAAGGAAAACTGGGAGAGGTAATGGGCAGAGAAGAGAGGTGCAGGAGCTGCAGAGGTGAGAATCTTAATGTTGTTCCAGCCGCAGCTAAGCAAAATATAAGTTTCATTGATTTCCAATGAGAAAGGAAAGCATATCTTCCAGTGAAATCAAGACTTTAAAAGTGCTCAGATATGGCTGGATCATGTTTTATTTGTAATCTGTACTATTCCAAGGTACAAACAACTTATTTATTTATTTATTTACAATATTTATATATTGCTCCCCATTCAGCATTTTGGAGCAGTGGACAAAAAAAAAAAAATCAGAAAAAAACCCAGAAAAAAACCTCATTAAAAGTACATTTTTGAAAGAAACAAAGTACAAAATAAACAGCAACTTTAAAAAGGGAACAAAGTAAAATATCCACTAAAATATTGAATACCCTTATGTATTTAAAGCATTTTTACTGTGCTCGTTAACCAAAATGGCTCTGAGAGCAGCTTACAAACATCAACAGTAAGGTAGGCTGACCAGTTAAAATCCAGGTCAGGGCTCATGTAACTTTAACAGTTGTAGAGAAAAGGGAATTTCAGCCAGTGTCATCTGTATGCAATTAGTTCCTGGTGAAATTCCCTCTTCATCACAACAGTTAAAGTTGCAGGGGCCCTGCCTTCTTTTGTATCTGGTCACCCTAGTATAGTGCCTGCAACTTTAACTGTTGTGATGAAGAGGGAATATCACCAGGAACTAATTGCATACAAATGACACTGGCTGAAATTCCCTTTTCTCTACAACTGTTAAAGTTACATGAGCCCTGACCTGGATTTTATCTGGTCAGCCTACAGTAAGGTAGTCCCTGCCCACGCACAAGGAAAAGGGGTTTGGGAGGGAGGAGAGGAAAAAAGCAAGCTCTGGCACCAGTTGTGAAAGTTACAGTTCTGATCATGACCAGCTGGAATGGAAACTATTCAGGCAGCTGGACAGAATGGAGAAAGCCAAAGGCAGCTGGTGTCTCAGTTAAGGTGACTGACTAGCCATGCTTCTCTTTCCTTCCTCTGATCTGATGGAATGGCTGAATGATACAGACCTGGCTTAAGCAGGGATGCTGGAGAAAGTTGAGACAGACTAAAATGAGTTTGGATTTCTAAGAATCCAACCTGAGGAATCCGCTGCAGGCCAGCCTCCCCAAGCTGTGGAGTCCACAGACTTCTGGATTTTTATTTTTATTTTACTCTCCCAATATTTCCACAGCCTCATTCTCAGGGAAAATATGCAAGTTTCTGCTGAGACACATGCCATACTGGAAAATATACATGGGGGGGAATTGAATGGAATGAGAGACAATACACTCCACAATCCTTGAAACACACAAGGAATGGGTTTCACAAGATCTGGACGTCCCTAGGCTTCAGCAGTCATAATAACACCATCGCTTAACCCTGGGCTGCATCACTTGTTGTGACTCACCAAGCTGCAGGTAGCCCCAGCCCCACCCCAGAAGGTCTACATCTGTTCTAGTTTTTCCGTTGGAAAGGAAGGGGTTGACAAACATATGATAAACTACAATATAAGGCTGATAGCTGCGAAGGTCTCGCTTGAGTTCAGCCATCTGTGCTATGTCAACCATTAAAAATTTCTCTTCTTATGGCCACACCCACTTTGTCTTTGGCCCCACCCACAGATGGAATGCAGACCCCTTGAACTTTCTCACATTGGAATTCAGCCCTTGGATTGAGAAATGTTCACTTCTTACTCAAAAGATCTTTCAAAAGACATTGAGACTTGGAATTTAAGGAGAAAGGAATTGTGGAGTCATGAGAGACCCTTCTATGCACCCTTATTTACTGTACATCTTTATTTTTAATGAGACAAACCTGTGAATATTATTATAGTCAGTTTTGGTACATTATTTGGTGTCAGTAGTACACTTTCATAAGCATCAGTATGGTCTCCCTCTTCTATCACCTCTTACAAAAAATGGATACAAATAAAATATTTGCCACAAAGGGGGAACTCCACACATACACACACTCACACACACACCACACAGCCTACTACTCTTTTGTGTTTGAATTGCAGAGTAAGTAAATGTTGGGTGGATGGGAACATATCTTTTTTTTTATTTGATGTTTTTAGTTGTGATAGAGGGGAAAATACCTTTTCCAGAATCACAAAGGAAAAACATGGCATGGAAACCTTCTAATAAAGGTCAAAGAAATTAAATTATATGCAGCTTCCACTGTTTCTTCTTTAGGTTCTTGAGAAGTTTTGACTCTCCTCCTAAGTAACTGATTTAATAGGCTTCCAGACAAAGTCATTTGTGGTTGACCTGTACAAAGAGGCACCACTTAAACAGAGCCAAGAGAAAAAAGTAGTATCTCCCCCTTTGTGTTTCAAACCATATGTGATTATTCAACTTTATATAGATTTTAGGAGGTCCTTAAATCTGAAAAGTGTGGAACTGAATCCTGGACCAACTGCATCTTCTGAAGGCTCTTCAAAGTCGCCTCATGTCGAGCATATTAGTAATCTTGACATAACTAAGGCGCTTGCTACTGTAGCCAGGTCTGATCTTCAGAAAAAGGCTAAGCTGGCTAACACCACCACCTGGTCATCCAGATGCAAAGCCAATTCCAGTAGCACCCCCATACTACAAATCTGATATTCCAAAGACCATGCAAATGCATCCAAAACAGGTTGAATCACTACTCCTGAGTGCATCTCCCTCCTGACAAGGAGTACATGACTTGTCTGGATTAAGGTTCAATTTGTACTCCTTGGCCAGATCTATACCAAGCAGGATATAGCACTATGAAAGTGGTATGAAAGCAGTATATGGTATGTGTCTCTGGGCCCTAACAGTTGTCAGTGCACTTCAATACTGCTATAAAGCAGTAGTGTGGCTTCAGCCTCTTATATACCACTTTCATAGTGCTATTACAAAGTTATTATATTACCAACCTTATAGTATGCCTGCGAAACATGGACCACGTATAAACGCCATCTCCAACTTTTTGAAAGATTCCACCAGCGTTGTATTCGGAAAATTCTGCAAATTACTTGGGAAAACAGACAACCAACATCAGTGTCTTGGAAGAAGCAAAGATCACCAGCATTGAAGCAATAATAATCCAAAATCAACCCCGCTGGACTGGGCATGTTGTCCTAATGCCTGATTACCATCTTCCAAAACAGCTGCTCTACTCCCAACTTAAGGATGGAAAACGTAACCTCGGAGGACAGCAAAAGAGGTTTAAAGATGCTCTCAAAGCTAACCTGAAGAAATGTAAATTGAACATTGAGAACTGGGAAGATTTGGCCCAGGAGCGTCCCAATTGGAAGTCAGCTGTTCCCAAAGGTGCTATGGGTTTTGAAGAAGTCCTTAAACAGAGAGAAGAGGGATAAAAGAGCTAATGAGAAAATACACCAAGAAAACCCTCACCGCGACCACCTTCCATCTGATAACCTATGCCCTCACTGTGGGAGACTGTGTGGATCCAGGATTGGCCTCCACAGTCATTTGCGGACCCACCACTAAAGTCCCTCTAACTCTGGAAGATAATCTTGGCAGACAGTTTTACTTGGAAAACAATCTTACTCAGATACGAATGATTGCCGATGATGATCCTGCTTGGTGTAGATTGGGCCCTTGAGACCATTACCGTCCCAGACACCAGTCTAGAACTGCAACAGCATCCTTGGTATTAAATGAAAAGGTGAAAAAGAGCTTTGTGCCAGCCAAATATTAGTAACAATGTACGCCAAACTGTCAGAGGACCTGTCTCATTAGTTCCATGCAGTTGTGAAAAAAACATGGGGGACAAAATCAATCCCAGGAGTCCCTGAACATCACCTTCTTAAACTAATCTGCAAGGAAGAATCAGAACCACTGTAGGATGGTGTCCCCCCAGACTTTCCCCTGCCAAGTGGTCCAGGAATATAGTATACCATGGTTGATGGTAACAAACACTGCTAAGAAGTCCACCAGTTCAGAACCAACAGGGATGTACACCCCCTGTCTACTTCCCAGCATAGATCATTCAACAGGGCAACCAAAGCTGTTCTAGTCCCCAAACCAGGCCTGAAGCTTGGCTGAAATGGGTCTTCATAAACCACTTCAACAAAGAATCCTGGGAGCTGCAACACTACTATGCACTCAGACAAGCACTTTGCCTAGAAATGGCAAATTTAAGAGTGGTCAGAAATTATCCAGTATGAGGGGATCCAAAGACAGCTTTTTCAATGAAGTTCTTACTACAAGCATCTTAAGGCTAGCTGGAGTGCACCTTCCTCTCGGGATGCATTCACCTCTCTCCTCACCTACTAGACCAAGCCTTTCTTGGCTACATAAATCAGCCTAGAAGGGCAAAGATCAAGCACACATGTAGTTGATCCCACATTACAAAGGATCTTGTCCACACCCATAGGCTGTACTGTTTGAAACCACTCAAACAAGCATATGCCAGAGGTAGGCTATTAGGAGCTTCTACAACCATAGTATCTAAAGAGAGTGGATGAAAGTGACAATCTGGAAGTATCTAGTAAAATTGCCACAATGGGATTTCACCCCTCCTTAGTTCTAACTGATCCTTGAGGAGATAGACCTTTCATCACTTGGAGTAGCTCCACCAGACAACACTGTGCAGGGATTGGGTGGCTGCGCACTGTTCACCAGGTGCCATGAACCACCTGGTGGGGGGGTCTGGTGAGTGGCACATGGCCCAAACTAGGGTGAGTTCACCCATCCCTATTGGACTAGATAGGCTTCTTAGGTTTCTTCATTGTTGCTCTAGTCATCCCCCCTGCTGCTTCATTGCCCTGAGCATTATGAAAAAACAAGGGAAGCCAATTGGTTTTATCAGCTGGAAGAGGATTCTGAAAAGCTATTGTGTCTACTGCCTGGATTATTTTTCTGTCCCACAGATTGAAAACCAGGTCTTCAACATCCCCTAGGGTCAACTAGGATCATAACTTTTTAAATAATGGGCCTACCATCCTACCTCTCAATCAGGTGAAATGATACTTTGGCCCTTACGACACCTAAGGGTGCAGAGGAAGGGGGGGGGCGATCCTGGACTTAACTACTTCTAGGATCATCCCCAAGGTTCTAAATGGAAGCACGACATCCTGGAAAGGAAGAGGGACATTGCTCCCATTGTGGCCGCCATTTTTTTAAGGGAACAGTAGCCAGGAGTGTGCTTGCGCTCCAACGAAAAATGAGAGTATAAAAAAAAAAAAAAACCAGCCCCACTCCCCACCCCACCCTGATGCCCCTGGGCTCCCCCTGGCCCAGCTCCTTCCCTCTGCTGACCCCCACTACTCACGGGGAGGAGGGAAGAATCTGGGATGGACACCCACACTGCCCGTGGTCCTCAGGACCATCCCAGGATCGCGGGTAAAATTGAGATAGAAACACCCTGCGTTGAGACTTTGGAAAATGTCTCTTCCCCGCTGCCACTTGGTTAGAATGACCCCATCCTGGCTCAAAGTGCAAAGCCTGTTTCATATACTGCCCTTCACTTTTCATTGCTCAAACAGGGATTTTGTTGTAAGTACAAACCAGGCCTAAGTCATTTGTTTACAAGCAAGTTATCCTAAAACTTCAGTGTGATGTAAACACGTACCAGAGTGGATGAGTACAAAACAATTCCAGCGGAGGCGGCCAGAACACTCTGTCATTTTGCTAAAATCCAGAGAACATGTCGGTTAGTGCCAGAGATGGCAGAGCTGGTTCTGCAATATTCACAGAGCTAGTGGACAACCGTTTATGTCACTAATCCTATTATCCAAACGCTTTGGACGGTGGCCAAACACTTTTTATCATTAAAATTCAGCCCACCACCAAAATGCAAAGGCAGGCCCTCTGAAACATATGGAAAAGAGATGAAAGAAGAGCAATGATCAAAGGGATTCCTGTTGGGAATCTCTCCCTTTCTCCTATTTTGCACATGATGTGCTGGTAAAGGAGGGAATTTGTCAGATTTTCACATTGTTTGAAAATGTGCAAGTTAGTACCAAATGTCCTCCAAAAAGAAATGTAGGATTTGCCTGAATTGGAGATAATTCATTTCAGAAGAGAATGCAGATGGTTAGAGTGATCATATGAAAAGGAGGACAGGGCTCCTGTATCTGAAGAAGAGAAGATTGAAGGGAGAACTGATAGGACTCTTCAAGTACTTGAAAGGTTGTCATGCAGAGGGCCAGGATCTCTTCTCGATCATCCCAGAGTGCAGGACACGGAATAATGGGCTCAAGTTACAGGAAGCCAAATTCCAGCTGAACATCAGGAAAACTTCCTGACTGTTAGAGCAGGTCCCCTCTACAAGATTTCGCTTTGACACCCAGTTGCCCAATTATGCGCATATACGGATAAGCGCATTTACTCCTAATACCTATTCACGAGAGGCAGTGAAGCACATTACGGGCTGTATGAAATGCACTTTAAAGTTGTTTACATGCGGAGAATCGCATGTTTACATGGCCATAAGGTGCTTTAACTCCTGCAGTAAATTAAAAGTCGCTATTTAATGCGCATTCGATAATGTGCATAAGCGGAGATAAAAAGCACCTGAACCCTCGATTTGTGCTCCACTCTTGTAGAGGTAAAATCTATAATGCACCTTGAAAGAGCTTTAAATCACACTTGTAGAGGCACCCGCAGCACAACAATGGAACCAATGGCCTAAGGAGGTTGTGGGCTCTCCCACAATAGAGGCATTCAAAAGGCATCTGGACAGCATCTGTCAGATATGTTTTAAAGTGGATTCCTGCACTGAGTAGGGGGTTGAACTCAATGGCCCCCTATAGACCCCTTCCAACTCTAGTATTCTATGATTTTATGATTCTATGTTCTTTAACAGTTGTATGGAAAAGGGAATTTCAACAGGTATCATTTATATGCATGCAGCACCTGGTGGAATTCCCTCTTCATCACAACAGTTGAAGCAGCAGGAGTCCTGCACTTTTTTGTATCAGGTCACTCTAGCTATACTAGAGCTATACTAGAGTGACCTGATACAAAAGATGGCAGGTCTCCTACAGCTTTAGCTATCGTAATGAAGAGGGAATTTCACCAAGTACTGCATGCATACAAATGACACCTGCTGAAATTCCCTTTTCTATCCAACTTTTAAAGATACAAGAGCCCTGTTCTCCTTTTCATATGGTCACCCTACAGAATGCTTATCTAGCAGATAATATTCTGGGGTGGCAAATTTTGTACTTCAGTGCAAGGTGATGATTTGGAGCCTTTCTTCTCCGCGTCTTGGGTCAGTACGGTGGAGGATCAGGCCCAAACATGGCAAATAATGAATGGTTTGCTCTTGTATTATTGAGCTCTCTGGAAACTGTTATGGTCATTACCTAGCCCAATAATTCCATATGTTCTAAGATACTAGGATATTGATTTTAATCAATAGTTTAAACAGAATGATTTGTTAAAATGCAAGACACACAACTATTTAAAAAAATCTTAAGGAATGACAGCCTCAGAAAATTTGCTTGGTCTAATGCTTCAGCAAAATTAAAAATATTTCATCAAGGGGAGGGAGGGGGAACATTCCCAAGAGCTAAACCAGGAAATATCTTCATACTGTTTTATGTATTTTCTTTAGTATTTCATTAATGAAATATTATTTTATATTATTATTATTAATAATAATAATATCCCATCTTTTTCCTCTCGCAAGAAACCTAAGATGGCTTATATATTCTTCCTCCTCTCCATTTTATACTCACAACAACCCTATGAGGTAGGATTGGAGACAGTGACTGGCCCGAAGTCACCCAGGAATCTTCATGGCTGAGTGGGGACTAGAACCTGGATCTCCTGAGACCAGATCTAATGCTCTGATGCTACACTCCACTGGCTGCCGTACTCTGTGCTGGTTGGTCAAAGGATACTGCATATCTGGATGAACATGCATGAGATCGATTATAATTTTCTGCCAGTTTACTCTCTATGGCTAGTATCCAACGGTGTCCTAGCGTGAGTGCTAATGGTGTTGCACCAGCCTAAACCAACACACTTGCCAGCTCAACAAGGAAAAGTGGCAGCAAATAACGGCTTTTCCCCACATTGCAAATGTTAGTTACGTTGCATAAGCACTGCTTTATGCTAGCACAACGGAAGTAGCACCAACACTGAGACATGGTTGGATATTACCCAATGAGGCTAACACACTTTGGAACATAGGAAACTACCTTCTGTGAGTCAGACCATTGGTCCATCTAGCCCAGTATTGTCGACACTGACTGGCAGCAACTCTCCAGGGTTCCAGGCAGGATTTTTCTAGCCCTACCTGGAGATGCCAGAGGTTTGAACCTGGGACTTCCTGTGTGAGAAACATGTGCTCTACCACTGAGCCACGGACCCTCCCCAAGCTTAATAGAAGGCATTCTCAAAAAACATATCTTTGATTCCCAAAAGGCTGCCTGGAGTGGGGAAAAAAGACCCAGCTCTTGGCTTTTTCTTTGCAATTTTTATGGGCACTTGCTGGAGAAGCCGTGCTTTGTCTTCAGCGACTAGAACTTCTGCCAACAGGGCAATTGGATGATTAGGCTGCCTGAACAGACACAGTGAACAAATCCACCCCCCTGTGGCCCAGGACTTGTTGAGGGCTGACATTTCTGTTCTATTAGTATGTCTATATAAAACTATTTCAGTTCACTTCACACAGAGCAATGCTAACAAATCTCAACGTCGGTGTGAGGGAAGTCAATCCCCCTGGCTCCTTGCTTGTCTCCATCCGAGGTCTCCATCCTGACATCTTTTTCCCCCCTGTGTTTTTATAAGTGTTGCTTCCTTGGTCACTCTATTGTTTCGAAGATAGAATCATGTTGTGAGCCAGAGAGGAAAACAGTCCTAGCAATGAGAAAGCTCCTGAAAATACAAATGCTGCAAAACCAGAAGCCAACAGAGACAACCAAACTCCCTTAGGGTCAGTGGAGGCCAGTGGCTCTGGGCTCATCTACACCGAAGGGTGCAGAGGGAGGGAGAGAGGGAGGGGGGAAGATCGCAGACTTACCTGCTTCCACGATCCTCACCCAGCATCTAGATGGTCGTGCGACATCCCAGAAGGGAAGAGGGATGTCTCAGCTGCCATTTATTTATTTTTTAAGAAGAGGAGCTGTGTGGCCCCGATCCACGTAAAAGGTAAGTTTTTTTAAAAAAAAAATGTGCCAACCCCCCCCCCTCCCATCTTAGGGATAAGAGACACTAAGAACTGACATTAAAAGGTGCATACATGTATGAAAGTTAATACTACTAATACGTTAAAACCTCATTAGGGTTCTGATTGGTTATGACTGAAACCTGCAGCAGATGCATTGACATTGGAGCCACTGCCCTCCATTGCTTAGCATAAGCACCGTTCTCACTTCTCAGTGGCTTGGCTATGTGTATCTTCCTGCTGTGTGGTAAGGATGTTTGTTTGTTTGTTTGTTTGTTTGTTTGTTTGTTTGTTTGTTTGTGACATTTATATCCCACCCTTTTCCCTCCAAGGAACCCAAAGGCAGCTGCTGTGATCCTCCTCCTCTCCAGAGTTCAGTAGCATGGAGGTCAAAATACAAGGCAGAGTCAAGGAAACAAGAGGACAGGGCACTGGAAGCTGAGGTAAGGTGTTGTTTCCTTCAGAACTTTCAACTGAGAACTGATAAAGCCAAAGCTTCCAGTGCCCCACCCAGGGTCCAGCTGAAGTTCATCACAGGTGTGTGTAAAAAGCGCTCCTCATGAAGAGAACGCCACTCATGAGGAGTCCAGTTGCTGTGGTTGTTGAGGCATACACTTTGTTTTCGGGTGGTGGCCCTGTGCCTCTGCCTTCTGGCACTTGGGTATTCTAGGACTAAGCAGATGTTCAGGATCCTCCTCAGATTCTGTGGGGAATATATGGTCCTCGGAGCCTGTCCAAGAGTTTCTCAGCATCCACCAGTACTGGAGGACCTGGTGTACCTTCCCTGGAAATGCTAGGAATGCCAGTTCCAGATAATACATAAGGTCATTCAACTCTGCAGTCTCAGAATCATCATCCAATGTGTCATCCTGTCCTGGGTCAGGCATGACATCTGGGAACACCCAGTGAGGTTCATGTTCAAATGAGGACTCACATAACATATGAAATATGGTCATGAAAAAATGCAGGCGTTTCAAAAATGTGCACTATCACAACAAACAAACACAACATGTTCACGTAAAAGAAACGAAAAGCAACGTGGTCAATCTGATATGGACACAAGTAGAATTAGCTTTGAGGTAAAATTTGGAGAGCCACATGGAGCTCAGGTTTTGCTGATCTGCACATCCCCATGTGTGCTTTATTCCCAGTTGTTTTCACTGGGATGTAAATGTGCATGTGTGGCTCGGATTGTGGCCATTATGGACACCACCCACATGTGACCAGAAACAGTTGTTCCAGTGCACTTTATATTATGTTCCTGACATCCTGTTTCGAAACACATCATGTGAAAGTAAGTTCCACGGCAATCAATGTGATTTATTTCCACGCAATGTGCCTAGGATCAGAGAGCTGGCGTTAATATGAATGGATAGAACTGAAGGAAAGCATAAAATGAGCCTTGGCATGATTCACTGGACATCTGCTTTGATAGCATGGGTCATGTAAATGAACTTCATCGATTGTCACACACCAGTTGTTGGGAGTTTTACGAGAATCCGACATTTGCCATTAAAGCCTATATGATTTATTTACTGCCACACTTTGCAGAAAATACAATGTCTGAGATAATGAGATTTTCGAGTGCTTATTATAAGGAGCACATCTTCCCCTTTTTTCTTTTTTTAGAAAAATGAATCTTGCAATATATTGCATGATATAATATAATGTGTTATTGTTTAAGAGTTTTAGAATTAAAATGTGTCTGTAGCAGCAGTTTTTTTCCCAGGACACACCAGGCTGATGCAGCTAACATCTCATCCTGTGCGGTTTATCTGATTAGTGTTGCAATTCTAGGTTCGTTGGAGGAAAGTTAGGACCTCATTAAAAACGGCCCTGACATTCTCTCACAATATTCTGTATAATTTCGGGACAGACGCCACAAGTTTGCTTGCTGGAAATAGCAAAGCATGGCACTTAATTGTGAGTAGATCTGGTGGAGTGCCGACCTACAAACAGATCTACCTGAAGGTAAGCAGCAGGATAAGGCATGTTCCTGCCAGCAGATTGGGGAATAGTCTAGCATGCCAGAACATCTTCAGAAATTTCCTGTGCTATTCTTTCTGTGGGATGGGAAATTAAAAAAATTGTTCCAGGTGAAGCTCAAATCCATAGCCTCAGCATTGCACCTTATTGTACTGCTTATAAGAGTCTTCACACAGTACAAAAAAGATTCCCATCTTCATTGACTTTTTATTCCTCTGTGAATCCACATCTTGTTTCCTAAGGTCACACTAAGCTCAGCAGGAAGTCTTTAGCACTGGGGGGGGGGGGGACTTTGACCATTTGGAACATTAGTATCTTCACAACTGAGGCCTTTTATGGGGTGTTGCAGCTCCTTTGCAATTCACAGTCAACTCAAAGTTGTTTTTCAGAGCAATCCCTGGAGGCTTCCACCAAAATAAAATGAGAACCTGCTTCTTTCCTGCTGGTGCTGAAAGCTCCTCATCCCATTGTAGGAAACTGAAGTGGATACATGCCTCTGACCACTGTCTAAATGACATGTATCCACGTGCCATGGTGGCCAGATGTCCTCTTTCACAGAGGACAGTCTTCTATTTCAAGAAAGGATGTCCAGGGATGTCCTCTCTTTGAAGGGATGCCCAGTCCAAGTCCAGTTCAAAGAGAAAGAACCATCAGAAGGGATTGCTGGGCTTTGAAGTTGCCCATCAACAGCACCCGGGCTTCAAATTAAGCAAGACATGGAGGTCACCAGATCACAGTCTTCCACATTTTGGTTGAGATGTACTGGATTTCTATTTAAATGATAATTGTTATTTTTAAATTTGCATCAATACATAGAAATTAACATATGCATTTTATGCAAATGAATGATTTCTGTCCTGGGTTTTGGTGATGCTTTTCCTCTCTCTCTCTCTCTCTCTCTCTCTCTCATTCTCTCTCTCTCTCTCTTCATTTTCTTTTTCGTAGTTTTCCACCTGACATTCATCTCAAAGCTTGTTTTTCAGAGTCCTCTCCAATCAGAATCTAAGCTGACAATGATCTCAATGGAAAGCCTGTTCCAGTGAGTTAAAATATTACACTTCATCTCCAGACAATCCTCCTCCGCAAATGCTCTTCTCCTGGCAGTTGAATCAAATTTCCTTTCCAGAAGTATTACGACATTTGAGGTCCTAGGTGAAAGAGCTTTGGGAGAGGCACATTTGGATAAGTCTTTCCATTCAAAGGTAGGAGGTTCCCAACCAGTGCAGAAGGAACATAAATATCAAGGCTGTGCATTGCTTTGGCTCAGGGCCTGAATCCCAAGACAAAGCAGAGCAATTCAGCCTGGTTGGGTACGAATCAGTCCAGGTCATCCTGAAGTGATTCGAGAGCAGTCCATTGCACTTCAGGGTGCTTTGGACTGATCTGGCCGATTCAGAGGCCCTGTCAGGAATCATGGCCAGCACACATCACTAAGATATTATGCACCAAGTATTGAGGGGGCTGAATCATAGAATCATAGAATAGTAGAGTTGGAAGGGTCTATAAGGCCAACCCCCTGCTCAATACAGGAATCCACCTTAAAGCATACTTGACAGATGGTTGTGCAGCTGCCTCTTGAAGGCCTCTAGTGTGGGAGAGCCCACCACCTCCCTAAGTCATTGGTTCCATTGTCGCACTGCTCTAACAGTCAGGAAGTTTTTCCTGAAGTCCAGCAGGAATCAGGCTTCCTGTAACTTCAGCCCATTATTCCGTGTCCCAGCTCCATCTCATCTGTCATGTCACTGTTCAAATCACCACCACCCCCTACTCTTTGGGAAGGTGAATGTCTGCAACAAGATAGAGAGAAGACTTTTTTCTCCCTCTTTCATAATATAGGGTGACCATATTAGGCAAACCAAAAAAGAGGACACCCTGTGGGGGTGGGGTGGGAAAGCGGCTTTCCAGGGCCTCTGGGAAGTGCATCATCCCCCCTTGCCACCTTAAAGGCCCTGGAGTGGAGGAGGGGAAAGTGTGTCATTCCTGCCCCCCACTGCTCCAATTGAGGCCTTTTCTATAATGTCCAGGAAAGACACACTTTCCCCTTTTAAGGCCCTGATTGGAGCAGCGGGAGGGAAATGACCCACCTCCAGAAAGCACATAATTCCCTCCCACCATGCTAATGGCGGCCTTCAAGGGGAAAGTGTGTCTTTCCAGGACATTGTAGAAAATGACAGAAAATCCCCCCTGACACACAGGATGGAACAAAAACCAGGACAAATCCAGGGAAATCCTGACAGTTGGTCACCCTACATAATACTAAAATTTGGGTTCAAGCCATGAAATTGATTGGCAGTAGATGCAGGACAGACAAAAGGGTGTATTCCTTAACACATCATTAATATATGGATTTCACTGCCAGAAGATGGCCACTCACATATAAGGCTTAACAAGAAGATCAGACAAATTTATAGATAACAGGTATATTGACATCTATCAGCCATGACATCTGTCAGCGAATTATATGCCGGGGGAATTGCACATTTCCCGGAGGCCCCGGAAGAGCACTTTTCCTCCCCCCCATGTGCCAATCAGGGCTTTAAAGGCCCTCTTAATGCAAGGGGAAGAGGGCCTTAAAGGCCCCGATTCACATGCAGTGGCCACCATTACAGTGGAGGGGAAATATACGTGATTTCCCCAGCCTTGGGAAATCATTTTTCTCACACAAACACTGATCGGCACCATAAAGGCTCTGTTATTAGGGTCTTTAAGGTCCCCATCGATGTAGGGGGAGAGAGAAATGCAATTTCCCCAGCCTTGTGCATTTCCCCCCGCTGCATTAATGGCGGCTGCCACTAACACAGTAGAGGAAAGGTACAAAAGGGGCATGAGTCAGGGCGGCACTACACCCGACTGCTCTCAAAAGCTTGAGAGCATTCAGGTGTGGGCCTGACCTGGTGCCAGGAGGGTCCACCTGGGCCTATGAGGGCTGGATGCAGGGGCGCCCACTGCTCCCTGGCATCATCCCTATGATGGTGGGATATCGATGTGCATAGAGATGATGCTGAAAGCCTGTGCCTGGGGGTGGGGGGAATGCGGGAGTCAAGTTGCTGGGCTAGATGGATGTTCGCTCGGACCCACCAGCGAACCTCAGCTAATCTAGACCAAAATACACTGGATATTATGCTGTTGGTATTCAGAGATCGGAGAAAACATCGCTGCAAGTTATATTTCTAAAGAATGCCAATTACTAACTAACAGAAGCTGAACCAACCAAAACTAGTCCATATTTTTCTTCTCCAGAAAAGTAGGACAGAGTTGATTTCTATTTCCTAATAGGTAGCATGAAGTCTTTGGGCTAAGTAGAATTAAAACTTAAATGGTTTAAAGAAAAAAAAAGGATTGGATTCAATTGCATTACATATGAAGAATGTGCTTCAAAGATAAGGACAATTCATGCCGTACAATTTTGTCTGTACTTGGTTAGAGAAACAAAACAAAAACCACTTGAAGGGACTTGGAGGTTGTTGTTAGCTGATACATTTTTATGTGAAGGGGGGCAGCTGAATTATCTAATGCCTTGTTGGGTTGAAAACTCAAAATGCTGTTTTTAATTCCCAGAAAGGGATTTCTAGGTTTTGTTGATGAAGAAATGGGAGGACAAAAGCAAGGGCTATGTGTGTAGCTTCAGTAAGAAAGCAACTATCTATATCTAAATAAGCCGGTTGCCAAGGTTGCCCCATACTAGAACACTGCATTGGAATTTTATTCATTTATTTATCACCTAAAGGAAGAATTTTGCATTTGTCTCTGTTGAATTTCACTGTGTTAGTTTCAGGCCTCATCTACAAGAATTCGCCTTTACGCCTGGTTAGCCGATTATGCACATATTCGCAGAAGCGCATTTACGCCTAATACCTCTGTATGAGAGGCGGCGAAGCGCATTACTGGACGACCGAAACACGATTTAAACTGTTGACATGCGGAGAATCGCTTGTTCACATAGTCAAAATGCGCTTTAATGGCCGGAGCAAAATAAAACTCGCTATTTAACGCGCATTCGATAATGCACATAATTGGAGAGAAAACGCGCCTCTACGCCCGATTTGCGCTCCGTTCTTGTAGAGGTAAAATTTTTAATGCACCTTGAAAGAGCTTTAAATGCCTCTTGTAGAGGCAGCCTCAGCCTAAACTGAATTTTAGGCTTGCTTTCTGAGGTGTTAGTTATCCATCCCAGTTTTGGTCATCTGCAAATTTGATAAGGCTTCCCTCCACCCTTTCATTAAAGTCGCCAAAAAAAAGTTGAAGAGTACCATCCACAAGACAGCTTTACAACCAGCTCTGAATCCACCTGACAGTATTGTCACCCAGCCAGCATTTAACCAGTTTGCTAACCGAACTCTAATAATAATAATAATAATAATAATAATAATTTTATTTATTTCTTACCCGCTTCTCCCTTTGGATTGAGGCAGGGAACAACATTAGTACAATACAATATAGATCAAATACAAAAAGTTAATTAAAAGAGCATATAAAACAATCAAGACATTTTAAAATTCTTGAGTTAATATTCATTTGGGTAAGCCTGCCAGAAGAGGCTAGTCTTTATAGCTATTTTAAAATCAGAGAGAGTGCTAAGTTGATGAATCTCCTCTGGCAAGCCATTCCTGAGTCTGGGGGTGACAGAAGAAAAGGTCCGCTGGCTAACAGTTGTCAGCCTAGTTTAGCTGACTGAAGTAAGTTCTCACCAGAGGACCTGAGTATGCGGGGCGGATTATACGGAAGAAGGCAATCCCACAAGTAACCTGGACCCAAACCATGTAGGGCTTTAAAGGTAATAACCAACACTTTGTACTTCGCCCAGAAACTAATTGGCAGCCAGTGGAGTGATTTTAATGTTGGTGTAATACGCTCACGTCTAGATGTACCAGTGACCAACCTGGCTGCCATATTTTGAACTAATTGAAGTTTCAAAACTAGGTACAATGGTAGCCCTATGTACAGCGCATTGCAGAAATCGAGCCTTGAGGTTACCAGCGCATGCACTACCGTCTTTAGGTCTTCCAACTCTAGGAAAGGGCGCAGTTGGTGCAACAGCTGGAGCTGATAATAGGCACTCCTGGAAGTTGCATCTATCTGGGCTGTCATTTGGAGCGACACATAATTTTCAATGCACTCTACGTGGGGCTGCCTTTGAAGGCGGTTCGGAAGCTGCAGCTTGCGCAAAATGCAGTGGCCAGATTAATAACTGGGACCAGAAGGTTTGAGCATATAAGACCTACTCTGGCCTGCTTGCATTGGCTGCCTATATGTTTCTGAGCCCAATTCAAGGTGCTGGTTTTAACCTATAAAGCCTTACTACAATACCTGACGGAACGCCTTTCCCGACATGAACCTACCCAAACACTATGTTCAACATCTAAGGCCCTCCTTCGAGTGCCTACTCCAAGGGATGCTCAGAGGTTGGCAGCAAGGGAGAGGGCCTTCTCTGTGGTGGTCCCCCAATTGTGGAACGATCTCCCTGATGAGGCCCATCTGGCGCCAACATTGTTATCTTTTCAGTGCCAGGTTAAGACTTTCCTCTTCTCTCAGGCATTTAGCAATATCTGATGAGCCTGGGTTTGTTTTGTTTTTAGTTTTATAGCTTTTTAAAGTTATTACAGTGGTTTTAAATGTATGTGTATATTATGTGTATATTGTATGTTTTTGCTGTCTTCATTTTTGTATATTGTTTTTAATTGTTTTAATCCTATGTAAACTGCCCAGAGAGCTTCGGCTATGGTGCGGTATACAAATGTAATAAAATAAATAAAATTAAAAATAAACATGGTCAAATGCATTGCTGAAATCATGACCAATTATGTCCATATCATTCCTGCAATACGCTAAGCCAGTAACCTGATACAAAAGAGAGTAAGAGAGAGGGAATGATGAAGTTCACCTGGAAGGATTGATTCTTGACAAATCCATGCTGCCTCCTACAAATTACTGCATCCTTGTCAGATGCTTACTAATTGATTCCTTTTACAATCTGTTCTACTACCTACTCTGGTATCAAAGTCAGACTGACTGGTTTCCCAGATCTTCCTTTCATCCTTTTTGAAGACTGGGATGTTTGCCTGAGACTTCAGAGAGCTGCTGTAAGTGAGAGGAGGCAAAAAGGCATTGGTTGGACCATTGGTGGCAGCAGGAAAAATGCAGCTTCCTATGGGGTAGATTTGGCAGAGAAATAGCATTTGTTCTAAAGTGAACAGCAACTTGAACCTAAGCTTCCTTGACCCAACCCTGACATGTTGTCCCACTATACTAGGCTAGGCTGACCAGATAAAATCCAGGTCAGGGCTCATGTAACTTAAACAGTTGTAGAGAAAAGGGAATTTCAGCCAGTGTCATTTGTATGCAATTAGTCCCTGGTGAAATTCTCTCTTCATCACAACAGTTAAAGTTGCAGGCACTATACTAGAGTGACCATATACAAAAGAAGGCAGGGCCCTTGAAGCTTTAACAATTGTGATGAAGAGAGAATTTCACCAGGAACTAATTGCATACAAATGACACTGGCTGGAATTCCCTTTTCTCTACAACTGTTAAAGTTACATGAGCCCTGACCTGGATTTTATCTGGTCACCCTAGGCAAGGGCATGATCAGAAGACACATGAGCACCCACCTTCCTAAAGCTAAATGGGTCTGGATGTGGTCAGTGTCTGGATAGGACTAATACACCTATGAATGGAGAAATCCACCAGTTCTGATTTCTCTCCGTTTCTCATTTTTCCAACCATAAGTTCACTTCATCTGGAAGTCTGAGAAGTTCTCCATTCTTAAGTTAAGTTCATCCCACACTTTGAGATATTTTTACCCCCAAAAAAAATCATATGAATATGCATAGCCATTTTTGTGCATATTTCTTATACTACATGACTTTTTGTATGCATTTTTGCCTAATATACACAGTTTTGCAAGACATTTTCCTAATATGATGCATTTTAGAACATTATTTTCTCTAATGTACACATTTTTGCATGGTTTTGAGGGAGGGGGGAAGATGCCTGGAGATCTTCACTACATAATTCAGAGAAATGTAAATGTTGAAGGATAACCGAACTTTGACCTGCATAGTGATCCAAAAGTACACCATTCAAAAGTACACCATGAATATCACCCAGCCCCATTGTTGAGTACACCATGGGGATCATCAGATTAGTGTTTTATAGCACGCTTGTTACTCATGGATTTCCGCGGGTCCTATTCATGACGTCATCCACCTCCCATGCATCTCCTGCTCTTTCTGGCCTTTTTTCCATGACAAAAAAGTCCCTGGTAAGTCCGATTTATTTTTAGAAATGGAACTTGCCGTGACTTCCTGCTGTGTGTAGGAGAAGTGGTGCAATAAAAACACCCACTGAATGGACCGCGTAGTTGTTGTTCACATTCTCTTTCTTCTCAGCTGAAAAAGAGGAAGTATTGTGTGACAGAAGCAGGGGCAGAGAAGCGATGGTAGGGAACTGTGATTTTCTCCTGTCTGAGGAAGCTCCATATCTATGCCATCTTCACTTCCATGTCAGAAGAAAGATCTGATATAAGTTATGGCTGCGCACCACCTCGGGCCAAACCCCCAAAGCTGAGGTGAGGCTTACCTTTGCCCTGCATCCTCCTCCGTTAGAGCAAAGATATAAAAGTAAAATGGGGGCTCTGCGACTTTCATGGATCTACAGCCACAAACTACTGCAGCTCTAAAGGGCAATTTTCTTTGGCAGGATCTACACTGCTGCTTTAAAGCGCTTTAAAGCGGTTTATAACAGTACTGACAACTGTTGGGACCCAGGACACACTTCAAAAAGAGTTGTCACTACTGTATAAAGTGCTTTAAAGCACTTTAAAGCAGCAATGTAGATCCGCCCTTTGTTCGCGACCATAGAGCTATGAAAAAGAGGGAGGCCCCATCTTACTTGCAAATCATGGCTCTAATGGAGGAGGAAGGATGGGAAAGAGAAGTCCTGTAGGCAGCGGTGGTGGTGGCGGCCCCAAGCTCGAGGGGTGAATGGGGAGGGAGGGAGGGAGGGAGGGAGGGAGGGAGAGAGGAGTCCAATGGACTCCTGGTTGGTAGGGTAATCATATGAAAAGGTGGACAGGGCTCCTGTATCTTTAACAGTTGTATTGAAAGGGGAATTTCTGCAGATGTCATTTGTATGCATGCAGCACCTGGTGAAATGCCCTCTTCATCACCACAGTTAAAGCTGCAGGAGCCCTGCCCTCTTTTGTATCTGGTGCAGCTTTAACTGTGGTGATGAAGAGGGGATTTCACCAGGTGCTGTGCGCATACAAGTGGCACCTGCTGAAATTCCCTTTTCTATACAACTGTAAAAGAACCAGGAGCCCTGTCCTCCTTTTCATATGGTCACCCTACTTCTTGGCTTTGCACCTGGCTTTTCTGGGCACTTGCCACATGTCTGTGCAGCAGGCACCCAAGAATTCCAAGGGCTGACTCATTTGGGGGGGGGGATTTTGCTTTCGCTTCAATTCTGAAGTGAGGCAGCCCAGCCCTGAAGCACCCCAAGTTGAATCGGGGCCATTTCAGAGGCTCCAAAATGGCCGCTAAGGCAAGTCAGGGGGAGGGCTGGGCAGAGCCCTAATATAAATGCAATAAATAAATACATAAGCAATCCCACGCTGACTAACCTCCTACACAGTTTGAAGGATAACCATCTTCATGACTGTTGATCCACCCTTTGGACAGAACATTCTATTTAGATTTCTTTTCTCTCTTTTTCTTTTTTGTAAAGCAGCACAACACACAAAAAAAGCTTCCCTGCCTTGGAAGCACTCCCTGGGACAAACACCCAGGAACCTACGGCCTTCAGGCACCTTTAATATTTAAAAGGGTTTGGGCGCAGTCTTGAGGGTGGGGGAAGGAATTGCTAAAACTATCAGGCACAATTTGGATTTTAGTGCTGTATACAGCAATGATAATTAGCAGAACTTTGCGACGTGTTTGCCTGGAGGCACCCAAAGTCATAGTTCAAACACTATTAATCCTAGGCTGGCCATATGAAAAGGAGGACAGGGCTCATGTAACTTTAAAAGCTGTAGAGAAAAGGGAATTTCAGCCAGTGTCATTTGTATGCAGTTAGTTCCTGGTGAAATTCTCTCTTCATCACAATAGTTAAAGTTGCAGGGCCCCTGCAACTTTAACAGTTGTGATGAAGAGGGAATTTCACCAGGAACTAATTGCATACAAATGACACTGGCTGAAATTCCCTTTTCTCTACAACTGTTAAAGTTACATGAGCCCTGTCCTCCTTTTCATATGGTCAGCCTAATTAAATCCTCTTCCCTTAAGTTCATACAACAGTACAGAATTCATATGACTTTCCTGTTTAACCTCTCCTCCACCCTTCCCCTCACCCTGGGTTGTCTTACTGGTGTCAAATTTAGGAGTAGACGCTCCTTCGGGCAGGGATCTTTGTTTTGTTGTTATCAAACCTAAGGCACATGTTTGATAGAGGAACAAACTCTATGATAAATAATGTCTTCTGAGAATGGAAGGGGCACTCGCGGATGTGCTCGCTGAGTGCTGCGCGGTCCAGGAGTGCTCTGCAGCCACCTGCTCCTCGATGTGACGTGCCAGTTTTACCAAAGATGGCAGTTCCATAATGTTTGTATTTTTAATGTTGCACAAAATGGCATCTGTAAAGGACCATTTCCACAGCATTAGAGGCGTAAAGGAGCCCTCTATACCTCTCATGTTGTGGAAAAGACTCAGTATGCCATTTTGTGCAACATTAAAAATATGAAAATTATGGAGCTGTCATTTTGGATGAAAATGGCTGCTCCCATCAAGAAGTGGACAGCTGTGGGGAACTCTGGAATAATAATATTCATAATAATAATAGATTTATTTAATTCTTACCCACCTCTCCCTCTGGATCAAGGTGGGGAACAACCTCAAATATAAAATACATAAAACTGATTAAAAGTACATAAAACTAATACATTATTAAAATACCAATAAAACTCTTAAAATTCATCTGGGTAGGCCTGCCAGAAGAGATCGATCTTTATAGCTTTTTCAAAGTTAAAGTGACTATTAAGTTGATGAATCTCCTCCGGCAGGCCATTCCACAGTCTGGGAGTGGCAGAAGAGAAGGTCCTCTGAGTAACAGTTGTCAGTCTAGTTTTGGCTGACTGTAACAAATTCTTCCCAGAGGACCTGAGTGTGTGGGGCGGATTGTATGGGGGAAGGCAATCCTGCAGGTAACCTGGACCCAAACCATATAGGGCTTTAAAGGTGATGACCAACACTTTGTACTTCATCCAGAAAGTAATTGGCAGTCAGTGAAGTGATTTTAAAGCTGGTGTAATATGGTCACCCCTAGGTGTACCAGTGTCCAATGTGGCTGCCATATTTTGAACTAGTTGAAGTTTCCGGACTAGGCACAGAGGTAGCCCTATGTACAGCGCAATCCCTTGCCAATCGCTCCAGGAGCTCATGCAGCTCTACCCCTGGCTCTCTGAAACAGATTTTCTGGGGCCAAAGAGGGTGCAGCATGAAGGGGGAACAGGCGAAAGTTGCCTCCCCCCACCTTTGCTGGATGCTCCCACCAATGGGAGCAAACTCAGGATCCCAGCTCAGGATCCACAATGAAGCATGTTGAAGAATTTATTCTATTCGCCATAACATTTCAAGTGGCCCTCTTCCAGAATAGGCAATATGGGTGCATGCAAGTGAAAGTAAGAACACAGCTGAATGCCCCCTGTATTCGGTTACCGTAGCTCCCTGTTCAAAACTGCAGCCCAGCCGTCCCCTTACGCAGCTGCCTCCCTGTTTGTGATGTAGGGACCTGTCCTCCTGTACTCTTTAAAAGGCCATGAATCAATCCATCCATCTCCGATGTTCAGAGGTGAGTGCCGATGTGTGTGTGGAAAAAAATGGCAGCAGCTACATACAATAGGGAGGTATCAGCAGGCTCAGGGAAACCCAAGGTTTGCAGAAATACCACCACTGCCAAAAAAAATCTTTAGTGAAAAGAGGGGGATTTTCCCCTCCCCCAAGAGACTAAACAAACAAGGCCCGATGAGGATTGAGTGTGCTTAGTGGCCATGTTGTGCTGACATGACTGTTGAGGAAAAGAAAAGCGGGTGAGAGCAGGAATAGAATAGAGTATTGTGAGTGAGTGAGGGCTTGGCTTGGGGTGGGTGGGGTAGATCTCTTACAGACTGAGGGCCTAATTTCCTTTCAGAGAAGTTCCAATGGCTGCATTCCAGTGGTTGGGCCCAGAACTCCCAAAATACCAGCACACCTTTGGCTTAAAGCTCTTGCTGCCAGTAATTCAGTCTGGGGATGTCAGAGGAAACCATCCGGGAGGTAGAGTTGGCTAAGCATCCATCAGCTTCGTCCCTTGGACTCCGTCTCCCTTCCTCATGAGCTGGCCTGACTCATCTGCATCGAGTCAGGCCAGCTTGTGGATTTTCCGGTTGTTCTTGTAAATAGAAATCCGGTCGTAATTTGCTTTATCTGCACAAATTCTGGACACAATTTGCAAAATTTGTGCAAATTATCTGAAATACAACCAGAATTTGCACAACTTACATAAACCACAGCAGCAATCTGTGCAAATTTCTATTTACAAGGGGAGGGAGACTCAGAAAATGTTCCCAGATTTTGGGAAAAGCCTGCAGCATGGCTTACGGGCAGCAGGGATCCACTGGGAACAAAAAGGGTCAAATTTTCAAATGATGAATACCCCTAACTAATTTATTTATTTTATTTATTTATTTTATTCCATTTATATACCGCCCCATAGCCAAAGCTCTCTGGACATTTTACAAAAATTAAAAACATTGAACATTAAAAACACCAATGTACAAAATTTTAAACCATAAAGCATAAAAACAAGTTATAATTAGAGATGTGCACGGACCCCCCGGATCGGAATGGGACCCGGATCAGGACCCCCAATTTTGTTCCGGATCAGATCGGAACAAAATCGGAGGTCCCCTGGATCAGATTGGACCCGATCCCGATCCGAAAATCAGATGTCCATTTTTCGGATCGGCCGCCATTTTTGCCATAGGCTTGCATTGGGGGGGTGAGTGGGGGCCTAACTCCCCTCTCCCTGTTCCTCCCCCCCTCGTGCTTCTTACCTGCCGGGGCCGTCCACTGCGTCACCTGGCACTCTACTGAGAACTAGGCCATGAAGCCTACTTCTCAGTAGATTCGAGCACCTGAGGGAAGCAGACGGGCCTGGCAGGTAAGCCCCCCCCCCTTGCACTCCTCCTTACCTGCCGGGGCCATCCACAAGCGTGAGTAGGGAGAGGGGGTCTGATCATCCGATCCAATCCGATCCGGATCGGGTCCTTTTTGGATCGGATCGACCGATCCATGTGTAGGGGATCGGGATCGAATAATTTTATCCGATCCCTGCCGGATCGGGTCTGGATCGTGGATCGGACCCGATCCGTTGCACACCCCTAGTTATAATTACAATATCCTTTAAAACAACAATTCTGGGTCAAAGCACAACAACAACAACACAAAACCCTCATGATATGCTGTTAAATGCCTGAGAGAAGAGGAAAGTCTTGACCTGGCGCCGAAAAGGTAACAATGTTGGCGCCAGGCAAGCCTCTTCAGGGAGATCATTCCATAATTGGGGGGGCACCACTGAAAAGGCCCTCTCCCTTGTTGCCACCCTCCATGCTCTCAACCCATTTAGAATGGGAGAGGGCATACAAAAGCCAGGCAACAACCAAATGATTAGTATTTTGATAAGTGAAGGGGTGGAGCCAGAGAAAGGGTATATGGCCCACTGGCCTGAAGTTCCCCACCCCTGGCATAGCAGTACCTGTTAATCATAATCTTAATCATAAACCTAAATCTTGGCAATCTAGCACTGGAAATTGTGGCTGTCCAAACATGAATATTAAGGATAAAACCCCAGTGTGCCCATGATTGTGTGAAACATGAAACACTCAACACATGAGATTGCTGCCATGACAATGAGATGTTATTTTATTCTTCTCACTTGCCTCGCTTTGTTCTTCATCGATTCCTTTTGTTGGTTCCTCCTGCACTCGCTTGTGTGTCCTTAATACATCTTGTTTGATCAGAACACATCAAATCGGTCCTAACATTTGAGAGACAGTTGGTGATCATCATTTGCCTTAAGAAAGGCTGTAGGGAAAATGCATAATGGCCACAATACTCAGAAGTGATTAGTGATTATTTACTGCCCAAACCTGAATCAGCTGGGTGGTATGTGCAATTCAAGGGAAAGCAAAATTAAATAATACCTAAATAAATAACAGTGATATGGGGGGGGGGGATATCTAGGATTACAACCCCCATCATCTCTGACCAATATGTCTGTGGATTATGGGGGTTAAAGTCAAACAACATCTGGAGGGTCACAAGTTCCTGCCACTAGGGTTTCTGTCTTGGAAAATAAGTAGTTGAAGCCCAGTAGCTGACTGGTTGTCGTGCCTCTAGCCCTTTGGTTTTTGTAAGTTAGTTAAGGGCACAATCATATCAATGATGTACCCTCAATGCTCGTAAGCACTCAAACTCTCAGGCTTATGAGCATCCAGGGCAGAGCAGGAAGAGTGGCAGAGACCATCTCCTCCCACTCTGCATTGTCTCTAGGCTTTTTAGGCCATCTAGCTGGGAAGCATTGGAAGGGGAGGGAAGGAGGGTGGAGAGGCCTTTGGATAGCTCGTATCCCAGCCTCTCCAGTCCCCTCCCTGCCCTGCCCACTGGAATGCTACTTTATCCCCCTCAGAGGTCAGGTTCCTGAACTTGGAGAGACAGTTGATGTAGCTCTTTCTATGGCCTCATCTACACCAAGCAGGATATTGCATCTTTGAAAGTGGTATGAAAGCAGAATATAAAAGTCAGGAGCCACACTACTGCTTTATAGCGGCACTGAAGTGCACTGACAACGTTGGCGCCCATTGACACATACCGTATACCACTATATCCTGCTTGGTGTGGCTCCTGCCTGTTATATACCACTTTCATACTGCTTTCCTAGTGAAATATCCTGCTTGGTATAGATGAGGCCTATGACAGTTGTTGGGGGCAGGGGAGTGTTGATTCCCGGATCTGAGGTTGGAGCTCCAGCTCCAACCTCGGATCCCGGAATCTGAAGTATCCTATGCCCTCCTCCCTGACACTATCTAGAGGCCATAGGATTGTTCCTTAAGTGAATTTAAAGAACCGTTCTTTTATATCAATTACTCATGTGAGAAGTCTTGCCCACTTCAGTTTCATACCAAAGATAATTGGTCTGAAAGCAATCCCATACAAAAAAAAAAAAAAAAGCTCCCAAAATTTACAATGTCAGAGAAACAGGTAATTTTCAAGCCTTTGATATTAGATGGTGCATCCCAGGTTTTTATAGCAAGGTGAATTCAGATAAATGTATAATCAAATAAGGAAACTGAGGTGGTACATTCTCCACATAAAGGCATTTCAATATTATATTGGCCCTACATTCTTCACACAAAAGAGATGCATAAATTAGCAGCTTTTGAAAAAAAATATCCTCACATCTATGAGAAGATGTCGTCCCAAATCAAATCATGCAAATTAAAAAAGATCTATTCTGTAATAAGCTTTTGAATATCTATCATTTTACTGAAGAGATCACACTTCTTATACAAATGAATGTTTCACGTGCTTTACCCAAAGCAAAGAAAACTATCTACAGCACACATTCCACTAAGAAAGGACAAACTATGCTCATGTAGATTAGAAGCAGGCAAAATAGGGGAGATGTCCATTCTTTCTCCACAATATTTTATACACACTGAAGCAGAGTAAAACATCTGTTTTATTCCATTGGCTCTTCTTAGGGGTGTCTGAACTTACGTGTTGCCACTTTGCGTGCCACACACTGGACCCCTGCAGGCATCCCGACCCTGTTCAGCACATGGGGCGAGCCACCAGATGGTCCGTGGTGCCCAGTGAGCTGTGTGCAGTGTTCCACTGCCTTGCAAGCTGCCATTTTGCGAGAAATCACAACTCAGCTTTATACATAAATCGTCATTTTGTGCAAAATGGCAGCTGTAAATAGCACCATTTACGCAACATTATAGGCCATTTCTGAAACATTGCAGTACTATTTATGGCCACCATTTTGTGCAAAATTGATTTATGTATAAAGATCACCTGCTATTTTCTGCAAACTGGTGAACTGCAGGGCAGTGGGACACCCCAAGCTTGGCCAATCCAGCTAGTGCTGAGTCAGCCAAGCTCAGGGGTCTGTGGGCTGGTGTCCAGGTGGCTGAGCAGGTGGATGTCTGCCGGACTCCACCCCCCTGGATTTCTGCGACATCCCATTCCATCCAACAGGTTATGTGATTCTAGAAACTGGCTAGAGGCTATCTGCAACTCAAGTGGTTCCACTTGGACCTATGGCCACCTAGAGAACAGCCTTCAGTGTGATGGCCCCCTTTCTATGGAACTCCCTGTGTCTGTGGGTCAAGCAGGCACCAGTACTGTTGTTTCTATCACCTCCTGAAAACAGCTTTATTCCAGGAAGCCTTCCTTGACTGGGCAGCCACAGTTTTATTGTTACTCTGTTTTTTAAAAAATAATGTTTTCAATATGGTGTTTTGCTTCTTTTATCTTTCTTTCTCTTTACCTTTTATTGTTCACTGCTCCGGAATCTGATTAGATGTGGACCAGTATATAAATGCTGTAAATAAATAAAAATAAATAAGTAATACTTCTACATCTACCACTCTCTTTTCCCACTGTCACAATGGATGAAAATGAAAGACTAAAAATGGCAATATTCAGAAACAGAGGACGTTCCAGACACCATTTTAAATACCTTCAGAGATTCAGAGATTACATCTGTTTTTACTTGTGAAAGAAGATCCCCTCTGACACTCTTCAGCAATCAAAGTTGAGAGGGTGTTAAGTGAGTAGATATGCCAATTCCTTAATTTATTTGGAAACTCCTCTTCAGAAAGAATTACTCCCCAAACGTGTCAGGAATAGGGAACATCAAGCTCCTAGTTCATGTTGTCTCACTCAGATTGGAATGCCTCTTCTAAGAAGCTGCTTCATGTAAACACTTCAATGGTTTTAATTCACAACCATTGCTTTTATTCATGTCTAGTAGGGTGACCAGATTATGACAATCAAAATCCCGGACCCCTACCGCCACCCCCCCACCCAAAACAACCCCACCACTAACTGCCCGCGCCGCCCCCCCCCGCCCCGCGCCGTGCCGCCCCACGCTCCTTACCTGGGTGTCCGCTTCCCTCCAGTGCTCAGAATCTACTGAGAAACAGGCTTCCTGGCTTGTCTCTCAGTACACGCCGGGTGATGACGTCATCACCCGGCGCGCTACTGAGGGACAGGCCACGAAGCCTGTTTCTCAGTAGATTCCGAGCACCGGAGGGAAGCGGACGCTCCAGCAAGTAAGTGCCTCGCGCTGCCCGCCTCCCGCCACTGCCGCATGACCCCCTGCCACCCCGGTTTTCCCCTGCTGCCCCCCGGTTGCCCCGGTTCGGCCTAGGTTTCCAGGTTAGGACCGGGAAACCCCGAGCCATCTGGACACCCTAATGTCTAGGGATGGTAGAGAAATCTGCAATGGACTAAAATATGGGTCAAGCAGATTCTGCAGACATGTGACCCTCCCCCCAATTTCTCATTTCTGAATTTTAGTTGAGGGGGCAGTATTCTGCTTACCAGCAATAATATAGTGAGCTCTGTGTGTGTGTGTTTAGAATTTAGTCTCTTATGTTGATGCACTTCCTATATCCATAAAAGGATTTCGGGTCCTTTTATGGGCATTGTGCTAAATTTGCTACCTTAGAGACTGCCTGCATCTTTTAAGGAAAGAACTCTTTCCCTCCATCTTTGAAAGACACACAGGCAATCTGCCAGCCAGCAAATTTAGGGGAATGCCCATGAAAGGACTTCAAATATTTTATGGATTTAGGAACTGCACCAACACGGATACTTCATACTGAACACACACACACACCTCACTGTTACTGGCAGTAAATAGAATTCTGCCCCCACCTCACAACTTTATATTAAAAACTCATTTCTTCTTAAACTTGCTTTGAATTTATTTCCACGTTTTTCTGGGTGGGAAAAAAAATAATCTGAATGGTGGACAAGAAAATTTAACCCAATCTGTGGACTTCACTCAGATCGGATTTACAATCCTAACATCTCTACCCATGATTAAGATTTATATAAGAGAGCTTTGGCTATGGGGCGGTATATAAATGTAATAAATAAATAAATATATGAATACAAGAAGAGCCCTGCTGGTTCAGACCAAAGAGCAACATAGTCCAGCATTCTGGTCACACAGTGGGAAACCGGATGCCGGGGGGAGTTCATAAGGCGGACATGAGTGCAATAGAACAGTCTTTCTCATGTCCCACCACAACTGGTATAAAAGAGGCAGATTTTCATACTGGTGATAATGAGCTTTTCTACAGGGTGCCTTTAATTTGCTGTATCTACTTTCGGTTTTGTTGCAGAGTTTAGATCTGAGCACTATATAAGGAGCATTTTCTTTCCTGCTATTCCACTATGTAACCTCTAGGTGACAGTGTGGTATAGGAGAATAATGCAAATACACAAGAGGAAATCACACTTTCTTTCACTTTCAAAATTGAATGCCACATTTTCCTGCTCTAAAAAAACTTACTAAATTTATTTATTTATTTTATTCCATTTATATACCGCCCTATAGTTAGACACAGAAGCAAAACTGGAAGGTCACAACATCATCTAAAGAACCTGCAAACAACTGCAAGTGGACAATGATGAGCCCATGATTAATGCTTGGTGTAAGTAAAGCCAAATATATATCTACCAGGCCTACCAGAGATCAATAGCATTATCTTCCATGAATTTGTCCAATCCACTTTTCAAACTTCAAAACCAATGGCCATTACTACATCTTATGGAAACAAATGCCATAGTTTAACCTTGTGCTATGTAACGAAGTACTTCCTGATATCTGTCCTGAATCTTCTACCATTTAGCTTCATTGGATGACCCAGGTTATAGTACTGTGAGAGAGGGCACATTTTATTTCCTCCCTACCCACTTTCGCCACACAGTGGCTCAATTCGGACGACACGATAGTCAGTGGTGGGGTAATAATCAACTTTACAGTTGTTCAACTAGGGGGTACTCTCCACACAACATGGTAATAAATAATCAACTGTTGTGTGGATTAGGATCAGCGCTGAGTTGACTATGGCAGCATTCAGATGACACAATAGTCAAAACAATTGACAATTGTTTTCCCCACACAAGTTGTTTATTGTGTCGTCCGAATTGAGCCAATGTATAATTCTATACTTTATCATGTCTTCGATTACTTGCATTTTTTCCCCTAACCTAAAAAACCCCTAACTATGTAAGTTTTCCTCATAGGGAAGTTGCTCCAGCCCCTTGATCATTTTGGTTTGCTGCTTTCTGCCCCTTTCCCAGCATTACAATATTGTTTTTGATATCAAAATGATTTGATCTGATAATAGATTGCTGTTGATGAGGTTAGTAGTCTTATGCCCCAATCCCGTTTATATTACTCAGAAGCAGGTCCCACTGAATTGGGCTTACTTCCAAGTAAGTGTATATAAGATTGCCGTTTAAGATTTCATTCATCAAGTGATAGCACTCAATATTTTACAGCTTTGTGGGTCTCCATGGGGTAAAGTTATTTCAGCACTCAGAAACTCACCATTCATTCGGTGAAATTAGTTATTGTTTAAAAATGTTTTAAGGAGTGCAAAGCAGGGAGAACTAATAGACACAGAAGAATTTCTCTCTTGAGCTCTTTATATGGGTATTGAACTTTGTCATGTTTTTTGAGCATGGGTCTTCCTTTGCATATAAAAGAAAGGATTGAAGAATTTCAACCATTTTATTGAGGGAGATCAAATACCCAGGAAGGAAAGACTGAAATATCTTATCAGAATAATAATAAAAAATATAGGAAAACTATACAGTTTGAGTCAAATTTATAGACTGTGTATACTTGCAGCTGCACACATAAAAGTACTAAGCCATGCAAGAGCTTTACAGAGTGCAGGAATCATTAAAAAAGAAAAACCAGCCCGGGAATATGGTTTTGTGTCTTTCAGAACACCTGGCTTATTATGCCGTTCCACGTAACAATGGAGCACAAATCAAAAGGTGTCCCTTCGGGTCATAGTTTCCTTATTACTTATTATTAATATTAATTTAGCCTTTCAGTTTGACTTAATAGAAGGTATGAAATCTTTCCACTGAAGGCAGAGATTTATTTGTCCATTTGTGACCATCAACAATGTATAACTTGCCTTCCCAACCTCATTCCTGTGTAATGTTGGATTGCCTCCTCTTCTAAAGGGTATCATAATTTAGCTCCCTGCAATATCCCATTTACTTTCAGGGCTCACAATAACTGTGCCTGAAAAATGTTCTCCGCTATCCTACTCATGCCAGAGCCTTTACTCGCGCTCATCTAATTTGCCGATGAATAATGGACGTGTAGTCAAGCCCGGAGCAGAGTGGGGGGGGGGGGGTAGAGTTTGCATCTTGCCTCCAATGGCAACCACTGATGTCACTCTCTTACCCTTTGTGGTCCCACTGAGATTGCAAGCAATTTCATGTAAGCCTTGCTTCCAAGGACACTGTCATCTCTGCAAGCGAGGCTTTACTAGGGATTTCTGACAAGTGGAAATCCGGCCCTTTTAGGGCTCGACGAATTCCTGTGGTGCTTCCGGATTAGCTTGCCTTTGTAAGCCAAGCTGGGGGGTTGATCCTGAAACCCAGGAACTGGTTCACACACACCCTCCCACTGCTGGAAACCCCAAATCCTGCAAGTTACAGCCATAATTTGCAGAGCTTTGGGTTTATGCGGGGAACCACTTTCTGCCTGATGCCACCATGCACTCATCTCTTTCCCAGCCACCATCAACCCCAGCCCACCCCAGACAGGTCAGGTGGTGAGATCTCTGGGCTGAGGACTAAGGGTGGCATGGAAAAAGGGAGGACTGCATGACACTGATGCTGGTGGTGGCAGGGAGGGAGGGAGGGAGGGAGGAAGGAAGGGAGGAAAGGAGGGAGGGAGGGCAGAACCTTGTGGCAATCCTCCTGCCCTGTTGCCTCTGCCACTGCCACCGCCCCGTTGTTGTGATTAACGGCTGTCACTAAAGAATGTAGACAGCCGAGTCCAAGAAAACAGTCTGTTGGTCAAAGTCGAGGTTGCAGTCCAGAGTCAAGTTGAACGATCTTGGAATCACAAGGCATTAAAGTGTCATCAGAAGTCCAGTCCAAAGGGTCAGGATGCATCCAGGCAAGAATAAGGTTACAAGAACACACAGAAGAATGGTCACGATACAGTCCAAGGGTCAGACAAGTCTATGCATGAACAAGAAACTGTGAAGTGCAGAGTAAAGGCAAAAGCACCAGATACTAATGCTGCTTCCAGCAATCTGGCTGAGCACTGGCCAGACTTTTATGGGAAGTGGGCTAATTACCAATTGCTATCAGCTGCAGTGAATCTCAGCTGGCCCCTGCCTGTTTCCATGAAGTGCCATGCCCCCAACACTTCCTGACTCAGATGTTCCCTCTCTCTGACCGATTCCTTAACTGACTCACAACACCCGTTATCCAAAGATGGAAAATCTGCCAGCTTGTCTGACTTGCTGCAGACCAAGTTGGGCCAGTTAGTGGATGTCAGAATGGAGTCTGGGGGGAGCTGAAAAAAGCCTGTTGAGCTCCACCCCCAAACAGATTCCTCCAACATCCCTAGGATTTACCCATTGCCACATGGGATTGTAGAAATTAGTATTGCTCTTAAATGCTCTGTAGGAAGTGCAGGTGTGGGAAATAACCACTTCTGAGAACCTATATCTGACCTAGTACTCCTGGGTACATGCTTAAGGTTTGGAAAGTCTGGGTCTAGATTAGTACTCTCATTATGTTGCATTTCTTCTTTGTCATGATACAATTTTCATAACCAAGAGCCAAAATTGGAACCATCATTTTACAGTCCTGCTGAGACTATACTGCTTCACAATGAAGAAGGTTGGAGTTCAAATGTCTGGAATGCTTTATGCTGAGTTTACCCATCACATAGAAAACTATCATATCAGAGAGAAGCCTAGGCTGGAACCCTTCTCCTTGACATGCTAGTTTTCCAGAGGCTGAAAACTTTTGATATAAGGGCACGTTCAGATATGGGATCCTCCACTGGCACCCTGAAGTGGTACACTCCAGGCTGCATCACATGAGACTTCAGAATGTTCCTGTCAGGGTTCCTCCTATGACCTGAACTCCCAGGGCAACTCTTTAAAGATTTACACCTCCTTAAGAGATTCACCTTCCTTCTTTTTACCTTCCTGTTCCCAGTAACATGAGGTTTAGACATGGGGGGGGAGGGGGAGTGACACTCCAGACACTTGTGGCTTAACATAACATTTCCTAGTAATGTAAACAAGCAAGTTATAACTAAAGGTATTTAGTCAATAGAGCTGAGTGATACAAAGGCATTAAACGAATGTGAAAGTTGGAAACATGCAAGTTCTTTTACCCTATTCTGCTTCTTTCTGCTCCTTTCTTGTGGTCTTGTCTTGCTCTGGCTCCTGGCTGGCCCTCTCACTCTTTTATTCCCTATTGCCACAAAAAGAAAGGACTGTTCCCACTTTGAGGAAATGAAACTTAACTGGAGAAATGAAACTTAACTAGAGGAATGAAACCACTCCTTCCAGAGATACCGCCTCCCGACAGAAAACCCCCCAGGCGTCTAAGGCCTGCTTTCATTACCCTGCATCTGTAGGCCTCAAACTTTCCAGTTCCACTCCTGGATGTACAAGAATAATGAGTATAAATGGCTCCCCCACTTCCATCATGACATAGCAGAATAATCCAGAACTGTCACTGCCAACTGCTGATCCAGAACTGGAGCCACTCAGTGCAGTTTTAGTGCAGAGTGGAATGAAAACATTTTGCTTCGCCAGAACTTCAGAATGAATCATGAAAGCCAGAATGTTTCTACCACATTTCACTGCTGGCACATGCCCTGCACACAACTCCAACCCTCCCATGAGGCAGGGTGAATTCCCCACCTCAAGCAATGGAGCAGGAGGACTGGCAAATTGTATACTCCCCCTCCACCAGGATGGCCCACTGCCACTACCTCACTCCAGTGTGGTGGCACTACAGTGGATGTTCCAGAAAGACCCACCAGCCCCACTCTCCCACTATGGCAAATGCCACAGCAGAGCTCTCCAGAGCCTCCTCCCAGAACCCCTCAGAGCTTGCCCCTCAGAGCAAGACAGAGGGCAGGTAGATGGGCAGAGCAGCCACCTTCCCTATGGATCACTCTGAGAAGATCTTCAGAGCAAAACAGAGGATGGGTAGCTGCTTTCAGAGACAGAGGATCCCATCAGCATGAGCCAGAGGATGGTCAGGCTCCCTGGAGAGCACAGCAGCCAGAGAAAGTGGTCAACACAGCACTTTGTAGAGCTGGCCAGGCCCAATTGCCTGGCTTTGAGGAGGGCTTTCCTCAGAGCAGGCATTGTAGGATGGGTGTCCCAGGAGATTGCTAGTACCACATGCCTTGAGAGAGACAGAGAAACCTCCCTCTCCCTGCAAATATGTCTTCACAGATAGAACATCAGTAGATACTTCCTGACCTCTATAAAAGCTTCTAGGTGATACTTAGAGACTTCAGCCTACTCACCTGTGCCTCTACATGTACAGTAAATGTACATTCTGCTAGCCCTGCCCTACTGTCACCATCCCCACTAGTTCTGCCACTCCATGAACATCTCAAAAGTGTCAGCTATGTGTGTACACAAGTAGGAACTGGGCCACTACTGAACCAGGAGTCCCTCCATGCGAACAACTGCAAGTGCGTAGGAACATCTTGCCAGGATGTCTTACTCAATTTATGGGTGTCTGGAATGGAACCACTGTGGCCCAGCCCCATGGAATCCATACATTCAGTGTACGAGTGGAGGTATGCATGAAAACAGCTCTGCTATTCACTTGACGGCTGCAGACACCATCTTGATGTTTTGCCCCATCTTCATGTTTTCCTTGCACAGTAAGTACAGCTGACAATATGGACTAAAATAGACACTTGGAATGGTAGTGATAGAAAAATAGGCTTTGTAGTAGCATAATAACTGAACCAATGCAACGCCATTTTAGACTGACTTTGCACCCTGTATGTCTGGCAAACCCTGAATGTCTCTTTGTTCTTTTGTCTCCTTGAAGTTGCAGCTTCTGCCTTATCAGCTACAGAGCTGCAGAGAGAGAAGGAGAGTTGGATTCCATAGGAATTAGCTCATAGTTTGAGAAAGGAATATAAAAAGCATCAAGTAGCCATTTTCTCTTTGTTAGCCTTGCCTCGTGGCGTTAGCCTACTGGGCTAACCTGTTGTACAACATTTTGTAATAAATCTGTTTTCTAGGCTGACCATATGAAAAGGAGGACAGGGCTCATGTAACTTTAACAGTTGTAGAGAAAAGGGAATTTCAGCCAGTGCCATTTGTATGCAATTAGTTCCTGGTGAGATTCCCTCTTCATCACAACAGTTAAAGTTGCAGGGGCCCTGCCTTCTTTTGAATATGGTCACTCTAGTATAGTGCCTGCAACTTTAACTGTTGTGATGAAGAGGGAATTTCACCAGGAACTAAGTGCATGCAAATGACAGTGGCTGAAATTCCCTTTTCTCCACAACTGTTAAAGTTACAGAAGCCCTGTCCTCCTTTTCATATGGTCAGCCTATGTTTTCCCACTGATTTGCCTGCTTCAATTGTGGTTCTGGATATTGGCAAGCCCGCCAGAATAAAAATCCACAAAGTGATTTATGCAACAGTAGTGGACTTCTATAAAGGCTCCTTCCCCAAACAGCCATTCACATTTATTTTGTTCGTGCTTCCAAATGTATTTGTTCTCGCTTCCCACGTATTAGTTTAATGTTTCCTTTTTATTCTTGAAATTTCAGCTGAATCAGCCTAATAAAAAAGCTATCCAACTATGTTAAGATATATCCCTTTCTTACTGACATTTTGCAAGAATTCCTCACTTCCATTCAGTCACCCATTAATCATGATCCGACTGATTGGCTGTGAAGAGAAGGGTCACTGCTTTCTTCGCTGTAATGCTTTGTCTAAATACAAGGTTTCGGATGAGTTTTTTTGTTATGTCACTTGCCTCGTGTTTGCTTGCAACTGAAGGAGATTGCATTATTTCTGCTCTAACCGTCGCCCAAATCAACGCACTTAATTCTAGGCTTGTATTATTTGGGTAATGCTGCTCTCCCAGTGCTCCACTTTGTCATGTCTCTTCCCATTTTATGCCAGTTGTTTTCTGTTTGATGACCATCCTTACCTACACCACACTTCTCCCTCAATCAATCCCATAAAGAGCTATGCCTCTCTCTCAAACAGTGGAATAAAGCCCTTATATGTAGAGCTGTTTTCCACATTATGCAGAAACAGTGACATTGACCCTGTTCAGATGACACGCTAAGCCATGGTGGTTAAGCATTTTCAGCTAAACATTATGGCTTAGTGTGTCATGTGAACCATGACTTAGCATGTCATGTGAATCATTGCTAAACGTGGTGGCTACATAACCACGGTTTAAACATGCTCACTAACCATTTACTGAAAAAGGGTTAGCGGCCTAACCATGGCTTAGCATGTTGTCTGAACAGGCCCAGAAAGTTGCTTCTGACAAGAAGCCAGCAGCAAACTTTCACACATGGGATGGGCAGGGGCGAACCTTGCCCAATGGAGTGGTCAAAACAATCAACTCGTCTATGCTCTGGTAACCTCCAAGTTAGATTACTGCAACGTGCTCTACGTGGGGCTGCCTTTGAAGACGGTTCGGAAGCTGCAGCTTGGGCAGAATGCAGTGGCCAGATTGGTGACAGGAACCAGAAGGTTTGAACATATAAGACCGATTCTGGCCCGCTTGCATTGGCTGCCTGTACGTTTCTGAGCCCGATTCAAGGTGCTGGTTTTAACCTATAAAGCCTTACACGGTTTGGGACTACAATACCTAATGGAACACCTTTCCCGACATGAACCTACCCATACACTACGTTCAACATCAAAGGTCCTCCTCTGGGTAGGGTGACCAGATTTTGGAACCCAAAATCCCGGTCCCCCACGCCACCCAAAACAACCCCCCCACCAAGCCACCCCCCCAAAACAAACCCCCCAAGCCAGCCACCCACCCAAACCCCCCCCACCAAGCCACCCACCCCCAAAAAACATCAGCCTGGACCTACCAGGTTCGCTGCCGCTGCCGCTGCCGCCCCCGCCGGGTCCACCGCCCCCCCCAGGTCGCCCGCCGCTGCCACCGCTGGGTCCCCCGCCGCTGGGCTCGTAAGGCCAGCGGCCGCGCGGAAGAGGCAGGGGAGGGCTGGATCCAGAAGTGACGTAATCGGCCCTCCCCCGCCTCTTCCGCGTGGCCTCTGGCCTAGTCGGCGCTAGTCGCGATGGCGACGACCCCCGAGGAGCCCGGATGCCCGTGCGGAAGAGGCGGGGGAGGGCCGATTACGTCACTTCCGGATCCGACCCTCTCCCGTCCCTTCCGTGCGGCCTCTGGCCTCACGAGCCCGGCAGCGGCGGTGGAGGACCCAGCGGCGGCGGACCTGGCCGCCCCAGCAGGTAAGTGCCCCATGCCCTGCGCCCCGTGCCCCGCGCCTCGCGCCCTGCGCTCCTTACCCGCAGGGACGTCCGCTTCCCTCCGCCGCTCCTTGCTTGCTGCCACCGCCGCGTGACCCCCCGCCACCCTGGTTTGCCCCCACCGCCCCCAGTTGGGCCGGTTGGCCCCAGGTTTCCCGGTTAGGACCGGGAAACCCCGAGCCATCTGGACACCCTACCTCCAGGTGCCTACTCCGAGGGAAGCTCGGAGGATGGCAACAAGGGAGAGGGCCTTCTCTGTGGTGGCCCCTCAATTATGGAATGATCTCCCCGATGAGGCCCACCTAGCGCCAACACTGTTATCTTTTCAGCACCAGGTCAAAACTTTTCTTTTCTCCCAGGCATTTTAACAACTCAAGTTGAGGTTTTGATTGACATTGTGGCCAGGCTTAACAGTTAAAATGTTTTAAAGTGTTTTAATGTCAGCTGTTTTATGCTTATGGTTTTAAATTTTGTATATTGACTTTTTAGTGTTAAATCTTTTCATTTTTGTAAACCCCCCAGACAGCTTTGGCTATGGGGCGGTATATAAGTGTAAATAATAATAATAATAATAATAGGGGTATAGCGGGTGCAGCGCGTGTGATCATGGACGTAGCCACTTCTGGGATCGGCGTTCTGAAGCCACATCACAGAAGTTTGATGACCTGGGCTGCTCCGGGGCTGTCGCAAGTCACGGCTTCCATTTATTTTTCTTGTTTGGATCCACAGAGAGCGCACAAGCACTCCTCCAAAAATGTGGGTTTTTTAAAAAAAAAAAAAAACCTCACATGCGCAGACCCCCACCTCCCTCCCTGCCCTCCCAGGGGAGGTGAAACTAGTGCCACAACCTCCCCTGATGGGCACAGAGTCGTGCAGTGCAGCTCCATGCCCATTTTGCAGCCATGCTTACTCGGGAGTAAGTGCAGCTGCACCCGGGACAGGAGGGCACATCTTCTGCAATCCTGGGAACTTCCCGGGACTGCGGAAGATTCAGGATTTTTCAGGTTTCCCTTAAACCTGGAAAATCCCGTGGCCAACCCCCACCCCCGGGACTCCCTGTGCATCGTTTGGACTCACAGGGAGCACCCAGGGGCTATCCCAGGCAAAATGCCTGATGCAGAAAGGGCCTTAGAGGCAAAAGATTCTAATCTCCTTCTCAAGGCTACCCAAGTGAAAGGAGGGAAATATGCCAGCCTGAGGTTGATGAAAACTTGTTCAAATGGTGGGAAACCATGATTGTCTGAAAAACTGTCCCCAGTCCATCATCAGTCCTGTATTGGCTTTTAAAATAATTATTAGCGTGAACCATGAAAGCATTGGCACTGGATTTATGCTTCACCCAGTCATTCCAGTGGTCATTGGAAATTCCACAGGAGAACTACTGAGAAGATGGCGAGCCATATGTTTATCATCACAACAAAAGTGAAAGAAAGCATCTGAAAAACCCCTCTGATTCTATGCCAATACTCTGCTTAACAATGACTTCAGCCTTAGATGGAAGGAACACTGTGTCCCTATTAACTGTATGGCCGCATTAAAAACATGTCATAAAAACGTAATTAGGGGGGGAAAAAACAGGTTTTATTTGGAATTTTGTAAGCACTTCATTGGGATTTTATAGAGCCCAAAAGTACCCTGGACTTGGTTCAGGGTCTGCTGAATGTGTTTTCATCTTCCTTGTCCAGCTGAGCAGAGGAAAAGGCGATATACACAGAGTGCAAAATGAGCTGCTCAGTGTTGCAGTTCTTTGGGGGGGGGGGGGGAAATAGAATGCAGAAATGTCAGAAGAAATCCAAATAAATTGGCTCTGCTCAGACGAAAGTGGTACACATTGCCGCTGCGGGCGCTGTCTGTGTGGACAAAGTTCGCTTCTGCATCTCCATGGGCTATTAATAAGAGCATCTTCTGCGGTGAAAAAATAGCTGTGGCGACGTTCACGTGCGTTCTGCCAGTTCACATAGCCTTGGGTCTACTGTAACTTGTAAGGCAGTCTGGCTTACTGACTGGAGCTGCTTCTTTGATCACAAGCAGTCTGTCAGCCTAGAAAACAGACTTCCAGGTCTTTAAAAAACAATACTTTCCTTCCTGGCTGCCCTGTATCTGTTAAGATTTTCCTTGCATCTGACCAGCTTAACATGTTCTTAGAGGTGTACAACACACTGTGATGAACATGTTTGCTTGTTCTTTAAAAAAAGCACACTTAATGTGGCTACTTTTCCTCTGAGGAACAAGTTTTATTAACTTTGATCCTGGATACGATTTTTAAGGTGCTTTTTTCCTTCCCTTTAAAAAAAAAACCCCTCTGTGGCATTGTGTATTGAGAATGTAAGTTCTTGTTGTTTTTAAAACCTTTTGTATGACCCTTCCCTTTTTAACACTAAAGGGATTTAAGATTAGGGATGTCATGGGCACCTGTCTGGGTCCAGGAGCCCAACGGACTCCCCTGCGTCAGCCCCCCCCCCCCGGACCCAGTTGGGAACCTACGGCACATTCACAGACCTGTAGACTGAGCGCTCACACAGCCCAACTTCCCCCATCTGGAGTCTCCATTGTGTGTGACAATGGAGGCTCTGGAAATAGTGCACTTCCCCATTGTATAAATGGTAGACCTCGGCATCGTCAGGATTGTTTAGGTGTACCCTGTTTCACACCACATGCAGGAAGGAGGGGGGTAATGAATTCTGATAGATATGAGAATTTGATGGCTTGGCTATCGGAAAGCATTACCCCATCTGAATTGTTTAGAATCATAGAATAGTAGAGCTGGAAAGGGCCTATAAGGCCATCAAGTCCAACCCCCTGCTCAGTGCAGGAATCCACCTTAAAGCATGTCCAGCTGCCTCTTGAATGCCTGTAGTGTGGGAGAGCCCACCATCTCCCTAGGTATGCCCTGCTTAATGGATGCTGACCAAAACAGGAAATGTAATGGCTTAGACATCTGAAAAGCTTACCCCTACAAGGGGATGTATGGGAATTTCAATTTTGCTCATAAAACGTGCAAGCATACCCCTGTTCAAAGCCCCAAACATGATCACTACTGCAAGCATGTGCCCACTAAAAACATTCAGAAATTGCCAAACCCGTCCTTGTGTTTGGTTTGTGAAACTTTCCCCAGTTTGATTTTATGCGAAGTTCCCCTGCAGATTTAAGCTCTGCTTTAGGCAGGATCTACACTATGGCTTTAAAATGGTTTACTATTTATTTATTTATTTATTTATTACATCTTTATAATAATCAGCTGAAGCTTTCTGGGCAGTGCACAATTAAAAACCATACAAAATAAATATAAATTTAAAAATTAAAAAGTTAAAAAGGCAATTATAACAGTAGTGACAACTGTTAGGACCCAGGACACACTCCACATACAGTTTTCAAACCATTTTCAAAGTGACATATCCTGCATGGTGTAGATCTGGGCCAGGTCTATGGAGGAGAGTTGTGCAAATTCTAAAGCAGGTATCCAAGGTACTGAACCCTTTGCCCCAAATATATCAAGTGCCTTGGATACCTCCTTTAGAGTTCTGGCTGCTTCTGATGGAAACCTGGAATGGAGTCACAGCCCCACCAAAATTGGAGCCACCAGCCTCCATTGCTCCTGTGGTTTCTCTAGAGGGTGGGGCATAGCCTCCACCCACTGTAGGAGTTCCTTCTGAGGGTATCCTTGCTGTGCTCCCCAGTCTCAGAACTGAGATCGGATCAAGGATGCAAGATGGCCCAACTTGGCCCATTTCCCTGTCTTTACACCATGCATGTCACCTCCATGAACCAGACACTGCACAAGGCCAGAGATTCAGCTGGCACTGGCAGGAACAGCTGCTCTTCCCAGTGCTGTCCTGGTCCCTTTCTCCGTGCTCAGAGAAAAAGCAGTACGGAGTAGGGATGTGCACTGGATCGGACCCGATCCACGATCCGAGTCCGGTCCAGTGGGAAATCGGATAAATTATCCGATTTCCGATCCCGCAGCTGGATCGGCCGATCCAATCCGAACCGGTCCGAAAAAGCTCCGAACCGGTTCGGCGGATCGGCGGATCGGCGGGCGCCCACTGGCGCCCACCGCCGCTTCCATTGGCGGGCGCCAGCGGGCGCCCGCCGATGAAAGTGGACAGCGGGGGGGGGAAGGAGGGGGGCACTTACCTTCTCGGCCCGGTGGCTCCCGTCCGGCGCCGGCGCCTACTACTACTAGCAGGCTCCGCGGCCTGCTCTAGGGTGGCGCGCCGGGTGATGTCATCACCCGGCGCGCTACTCTAGAGCAGGCCGCGGAGCCTGCTGGTAGTAGTAGGCGCCGGCGCCGGACGGGAGCCACCGGGCCGGGAAGGTAAGGAGGGGGTGCGTGGAGGGGAGGAGGGGGCACGCGGAGGGGGGAGGGGGGCCCTTACCTTTCCGGCCCGGCGGCTCCCGTCCGGCGCCGGCGCCTACTACTCCCAGCAGGCTCCGCGGCCTGCTCTAGGATGGCGCGCCGGGTGATGTCATCACCCGGCGCGCTACTCTAGAGCAGGCCGCGGAGCCTGCTGGAAGTAGTAGGCGCCGGCGCCGGACGGGAGCCGCCGGGCCGGAAAGGTAAGGAGGGGGTGCGTGGAGGGGAGGAGGGGGCGCGCGGAGGGGGGAGGGGGGAGGGGGGCCCTTACCTGCCCGGCCCGGCGGCTCCCGTCCGGCGCCGGCGCCTACTACTCCCAGCAGGCTCCGCGGCCTGCTCTAGGATGGCGCGCCGGGTGATGTCATCACCCGGCGCGCTACTCTAGAGCAGGCCGCGGAGCCTGCTGGAAGTAGTAGGCGCCGGCGCCGGACGGGAGCCGCCGGGCCGGAAAGGTAAGGAGGGGGTGCGTGGAGGGGAGGAGGGGGCGCGCGGACGGGGGAGGGGGGCCCTTACCTTTCCGGCCCGGCGGCTCCCGTCCGGCGCCGGCGCCTACTACTCCCAGCAGGCTCCGCGGCCTGCTCTAGGATGGCGCGCCGGGTGATGTCATCACCCGGCGCGCTACTCTAGAGTAGGCCGCGGAGCCTGCTGGAAGTAGTAGGCGCCGGCGCCGGACGGGAGCCGCCGGGCCGGAAAGGTAAGGAGGGGGTGCGTGGAGGGGAGGAGGGGGCGCGCGGAGGGGGGAGGGGGGCCCTTACCTGCCCGGCCTGGCGGCTCCCGTCCGGCGCCGGCGCCTACTACTACCAGCAGGCTCCGCGGCCTGCTCCAGGGTGGCGCGCCGGGTGATGTCATCACCCGGCGCGCTACTCGAGAGTAGGCCGCGGAGCCCGCTGGTAGTAGCCGCCGGCGCCGGACGGGCCGAGAAGGTAAGTGGCGGGGAAGGGGGCTTACCCCCCCCCCGGAGCCGTCCGCTTCTATCCGCTGGCGCCCGCGGGCGCCAGCGGATGGAAGCGGGCGGCCCCAGGGGGGGTAGGGAGCGCGGGGGAGGGGGTTTACCTGCCGGGGCCGTCCACAGCGGACGGCCCCGGGGGGGGGAGGGAGTTAGGCCCCCCCTTACCCACCCGCCGCCATTTTTTCCTCATAGACTTGCATTGCAATGCAAGTCTATGGGGAAAAAAATGGCGGCCGATCCAAAAATGTACGATTTTTGGGTCGGGATCGGACTCGATCCGGTCCGGGGGGCCTCCGATTTTGTCCGAACCGGTCCGGGACAAAATTGGAGGTCCCGATCCGGGTCCCGATCCGATCCGGGGGGTCCGTGCACACCCCTAGTACGGAGGGTAAAAAAGGTTGACATCTGGGGAAGGCTCCAGGCCTCCCTGACGTCATCCAGCCCATGGTAGGCCTGGTGTGTGCGGGGAGGGCACAATCCAGCACCCACCTAAAAACAGTTCTGCAGCCCTGCCCTAAAGACAGCCCCACATACAGAATATGGCTGTAATATAAATGGGTCATAACCAAGGCGTGTCTGACAGTGGCCAGATCTGCCTCCTCCATGAAAGGCAGCAGCCAAAATTGTATGAAATCATCTAAGGCCTCCACCATAACCTCACCATCCAGGAGAAAAATGGCATCCAAGAGTACTCAGTACCCATCTGTCATGGTCACAGATCTAGCCACACAGAAAGTCCCTACCCACCCACCCCCACAAAACATTTTAAGACCTATAAACTGCTTTTTTATTTTATATTTTAAGGCAAAGTACCAGCCTTGATAAATCTCACCAGAAACGTTCAGGCAGGCCATGAATATTTCTCGGATTGTGTCTCCAGCCTTCCAATTTGAATTGTGGACATGCATTTAACATCTTGCAACCACTGCTACTGTTCCAGGAAATGCCTGATAGAATTTAGGACCAGTAACCAGTGGGGGGGTGGGGGGGTGGAGGGGATTCTATCACAGCCTTATTTGTATCTAAGAAATGCAGCTTTCGCTTCCCATCACCATCTTGCCAGCTGAAATATGTACATTTTACAAAAGCTCTGGAGGTATAAAAGCCAAACTGACAGCAGCAGCAAATATCTTGAAACATGTGCAGTGTGCGGGATGTATGTGTGTGTCTGGTTTGTTTGCTGGTATCTGTTATTGACATTCTGGAGATGGGAGTAACATCAAGAGGCCGTCTGCTGCTACTGGGTCGGATTTCAGCAGATGTTAAGGACAGTTTCTGCATCAAACAAGTTCCAGTCAAAATGCTCCTGTGCTGAACTGCCAGTGGCTGCTACTTTGGGGCTGGAGCTGTAAGGGACATCCGCACCAAAGCAGAAATATTAGTGCAGGGGCTCTTACACCGCATCAGTTCTGCTTATGAGATACCAGTCTTCATTAGTACACGGAGTCACGCCATTGGCCTTATTCTAAGGCCAAGTCTACACTGGGGATTTTTCCCTGGGCCATCCCTGAGCATCTAAATGACACACAGGGGATCCTGGAGGCATCCGGGAACAATCTAGGGGTGACCCCGAGATAATCCCGGGATAGCGAAAACTGGGGATGTCCTGATTTTTCTGCCATCCCGGGTCCTAAAACAGGCAGTGACCAGATACAAAAGAGGGCAGGTCTCCTCAAGCTTTAGTTGTTTGTGATGAAGAGGGAATTTCACCAGGCCCTACATGCCTACAAATGACACCTGCTGAAATTCCCTTTTCGATACAACTGTCAAAATTACAGGAGCCCTGTCCTCCTTTCCATAGGGTGACCCTACCCTAAGGTTTTTTGGGGGGGAGTCAAGGGGGGTGGCTTGCACTGCAATTGTGGTGGCAGCCTGGTCCCTATTTTACATCCTTCACAATGCCCCATACATTGGAAGGGGGGCACCATTTAAATCAATTGGTGCAGGTGGCCGAGAAGGTCACAGGCTGCCAAAGAGAAGATTGTACAATGAACGACAGGACAATCAAACACATTCTTCAGTCACCTTATCAAGAAGGTAAGGACAAGAACCTCACCTCATGAGAATTCCCTTGAAAGTTTCTTCTCCTTTGAATTTCTTTTAGTAAGCAATTTCTTTTCTATCAAACTGAATGGGAAAGGGGGGGAAATATGGGAGAAATTTTCGGCACTGCAGTTACTTGACTATCCTCTGTCACATTTGAATTGTCTCAGCTTGTGTGAAAGTCACTGCAAGGTGCGATGGAGCAATTAATTTGCTTGGCACTGCTCTTTAATTTGTACATCGCCATGTATAGCCATGCCACAATATAAACAATCCATTCCCACATACACACCAACAAACACCTCTCGAATATGCAATTGTAATAAATAGCTTTAATTCCTGGCTGCTCCCTTATGTGTTAGGGAATCTCACGCATGCAGCTCAGCAAAGCTGAAATAATTGAATTTACTAATGACAAAAACTAGGTGAATCGCAGAAGCAAATGGAGCTGAGCAAAAAAAAAAATGAACTAAAATTAGCAATAGCGTGACCCTTGCCTGGGGCAGCAAACAGCTGATGCCTGGAAACAGATGGAACATCAGTCTTCTTCTACCTTCTGCCAACAGGGGAAAAATCAGTTACGTCATCAGCATAAAGCTAGAAGGTTGTATCCCAGCCATGTCAGGCATGTTGGGGGTACTTTCTCTACCCCAATAGCTCACAGCAGTTCTCTTGACTAAAGGCTTAACTTCATTAGACACGAACACTGTCTGTTAGGGATTGTACAGGACTTACATTCCTGGAGGATGACATTACTGTTACATAAAGGGAACATATTACGACAGATTACATACGTGGTGCTAGTCACATTTCAGACAAATATTTACTGATCAGTTCCTATTAATTGATTTTTTCTTATTTGAACAGTGCATACCTTGCTTCTCCTATAGGTAATTCAAAGTGGCAAGCTCCCAGATGATTAAAAACAATGCACAAGCACACTAACATAATAAAATATCCCTGGGACAATCCAAAATGAGTGGGGAAGAGCTTATCCCACAGAAGGAAGAACCCAATGGGGCATTTATGCCCCCACCAATTCTCTTTCCACCCCACCAATCACATTGCACAAGTAGCCCCCACCAATTCCATTACGATGCTCCAGGGGTTAACCTGAAATGAGTGGAAATACTTGTTCCTGGGGGGGAGGCAGTTTGGTGGAGCTCTCATGAGAGGGCTCTGCCGACCTGCCTCCTTCCAGAAAAAGTGTTTCCACTCATTTGGGGGGGGGGGTTCCCCTAGGAAATGCTAAATCTCCTTTGTGATCTCCTTGGTGTGATCTAGCATGGCTCTTATGTTCTTAACCATCCAACTCCACCAACCTATTGAATCACATGGAGCTCTGACCTATTGCAGGAGGCTCTGAAACAATCCACCAAGCGCTACTCAATCTGGACCTATGGGTGGATGTAGGGAAGAGAGAAAGGCTGTTTCTACACCAGGCTGCTTGCCTGGGATTGCCCCCGGCTGGTCCCTGTGCACCGATGGTGTGTATTAGGTACTTCCAGGATCGCCCTCCCTCCCTCTACACCCCTATGGTGCAGAAAGGGCCAGAGTTTGCTTCTCAGTTCTCCAGTTTGCTTCTCAGCATGACTGATCCTGCAAGCAAGGTACTGGGGTAGGAAAGGGTGAATGCATTTTTCCCAATTGGTGTATGTGGGTGGGATTGGAAAAACACCCAAGCCAATCCTAGAAAAGTCTTGGTGGATTCATCTATCTTTAGGGAAACACCAGTCAAATCTTTAGCTACATATCAAGCTCACAAATGTTTTCCTCAAAATGAAATGAGCTGAAGAAAAGAAAGGCCTGGAAAGATCTATGTCAGCCAGCTAGTAACAACAATTGATGGGGAATGCATCAAAGGATCAGGAATTCTTACCTGGGAATCTTCTCAGCCTCATTTATTTCGGTAACAAGTGATTTTCAAGATTTACTAGATGCCTACCTGGCTCGATATATAAAAATGGGATCAGCAATAACAGAGTCAACTGAAATTGTAGGAAGGAGAAAATAGACTTCATACATCTCACTTTGAGACTGCCCTGTAGCTCAAATATATATTGGGCAGAAATCAGAAAGAGGGGCTTTTTTTCTCACTCTGGTATTGAGAAATAACATTCAAGAGATATTTTTGCCTGTTGACATTTTAATTTCAACTCTGTTCCTAGTGGAAGAGAATTTTGTTCAATTGCAGTACTGAATTCACACTTCCCCAGTCAATATGCAGAATGCAGTTCTCCTTCGATATCCAGACCTCTCCAGGGCCCCGTCTTCACGGCACTGTGTTGACGTTGCCTTCCCCCAAACCCGTGATGTTTCTTACCTGGAGTGGCATCAGGTAATCACAATGCCAAGGAGAGAGTGTGGGGCTTCCAGCGGCCATCCCGGTGCTGGAGCCACTACCACCCTGTCCACTTCCTGATGGAAGGTGACCAATCAGCAGTCGCCTTCCAGCAGGACTGTTCTCCCCCCAGATCGGCCCCGGAATGAGGTCAGACGGCGGAAGGGCCGTACTGACCTGAAAAAGTCAGGTTAAGTCCTCGAGTTTTTCAATGTGCAGCTTCGCAGGAAAGCCCCTTGATGGCTGCGAATCTGCAGCTGCATCATATAACTGACCCGGTGCAGGTTTGCAGCCACTGTAGGCTTTCCCCCCAAGATATCACATTTTTTTTAAAAAAAAGGTACAGTGATGCAGTAATGGGGAAGAACAAATTGAAGGCTGGAAAAATGAGAAATTGGTTTATTAACCAAGGCAGCAACCCACCCTCAACAGGTTTGGATGACACATTAAGCTGTACTGCCCACTTGCTGTGGTTTGAATAATTCCATAGATCAGCTGTTTCCTGGGAGTTGAAGTCCAAAACACCTGGGGATGTACTTTCTGCCCATCCCTGCATCACAGGCCTGCTTTGTTTCAACGGCTTGAATACTCATAATGGCCACCATTGAGTGCTGCAACCCTCTGTGGTTTAAATAAGCCATGATTGGCTGCAACAATTGTGTGAACTAGGTGTCAGCAGATGGGGGGCAGGAGACATAGGCCATTTCTATATTGGCCTTTTTTCCCGGGGTTGGCCCTGGCTGCTCCCTGTGCATCCAAATGATGAACAGGAACTCCTGGGGGCAGGAGAGATGGGCACGGGTTTTCCTGGGGACAAAGAAACCCTGGAAAAACCCAATTCTTCAAGTGGTCTTGGGAGTAACGGGGGACTGCAAGAGGGAAGGAGCCAGGCCGGGGGGAGTCTAGGGGCATTGGGGGTGGGGAGAGTGGGGTTGGGGCTTTTTTAAAAAAAACTTTTGTAGTGGAGCACAAGTGCACTCCCGGCTCTGTCATTTGAAATAAAAAATGCCGGGCGTTATGACCACAATGTCCCGGTTTGCTTCCTGGATGTCTGGCTTCCTGTGTAGAAACCGGGCGACGATCCCTGAAGCAAGTCAGTCCGGGATCACCCCCAGGCCCTCCCTCTACACCCTCAGGTGTAGAAAGGGCCATAGACTGAGAAGATGGGTTGCTAAGAGTTAAACCCTGATTCGATAAACTTGCAGACACTAGGTGGCATGGCCTTTCCCACTTTAGGCAAGTCAGGTCTGCTCTTCCCAGATAGATTGGAGATGTTAACCTTTTTTCAGATGTTTACTCACATGATTAGGAATTCTTTGGGGTGGAGAATGGCTCCACCATGCCTTCACCCTCACTGCTATAAACACATAGGCTCCACTCATGGTTTGGAATCCAGACCAAACCATGGGTTGTAAATCATACAGGGGGCGGGGCTACCCGCATACAGGGACTTCCTTCTACAGGCTTCCCTCCACAACATGCGAATAATGGAGCTTGTAGCTTGTGGGGACAAAAATACCAACTTCACATATACACTGATGAGAACTCAGCTAGCAGTGACTAATGAAGAAAGAGATCTTAGGATTATGGTAGACAGCTTGATGAAAATGTTGACAGGCCCTTTCCAGACCAGGCAAAATGCCTGGGATGGCCCCTGGCTGCTCCCTATGTGTCCAAATGATGCACAGAGAGTCCTGGGGGTGGGGGCGGGTGGGCACGGGTTTTTTCCTAGTTCTCAGGAACCACAAAAATCCTGATTCTTCCACAGTCCCGGAAGAATGTGGCCACCCGCCCTGGCGCTGCCACACTTACGCACAAGTAAATGCAGCAGCAAAATGGGCCCGGAGCCGCACTGCAAGGCTCCAGACCCATCAGAGGAGGGGGGGAAGGATGCCTGCTATCCCCAGGATGGCGGGGGAGGGGGCCGATTTCACAATTTTTTCCCACTTACCTTATGGCTGGAGCGTAACTGCTCTCTTCTCTGTTTTAAAAAATGGCGGGCACGATGGCCCAGGAGCAGCCCGGGACATCGTGCTGGTGATGTGGCTTGATCACGACGAACCTGGAAGTGGCTACTTCCGGGATCGGTCGCACTGGGCCCGCTACACCCCTGTAAGGATCTACACGTATCATGGTATTGCCAACTGTTGGAGCCCATGACACATTCAATATACTGTTTTCAAACCACTTTCAAAGTGTCATATCCTGCTTAGTGTAGATCTGCCCTAGTGTGCAGTTGCTGTGAAACAGGCAAATTCCATTTTAGGCATAATTAGGAAAGGAATTGAAGATAAATTACCAATATCATACTGCCACTATACATGATGTGGGGGAGGTAAGAATGGCTGGTGCAAGCCTCTCTTCCTCCATGCACTTGTTAAACTTGTGTGTGAACACCCAAATAGGGCTACAGAGACCAATCACCAAGCAGGATATTGCACTATGAAAATGGTATGAAAGCAGTATATAAGAGGCAGGAGCCACACTACTGCTTTATAGTGGTATTGAAGTGCACTGACAACAGTTGGGGCCCATTGACACATGCCATTTACCGCTTTCATACCACTTTCATAGTGCTATAATCCTGCTTGGTGTAGACTGGGCCAGAATTTCAATGATGGTGCGGAGGAGATCTCAGCTATTTCCATTTGTTTGTTTTCATGTTTTGTTCTAATTAAGAATTTGTTTTCCATCTGTATTTTATATTAATTAAATAAACACATACCCTTGCATATGACTGTCTATCCATCTGCCTGCCTGCCTATCTGTACCTCTCCCAGCTTATGAAAGTACAAAATGCAGCCGAGAGTTCATTTTGGGAAATAAACCATCAGTGAAAAAAGGAAAAGGGGGGGATCAAAAACCCATTTCTGAGCTGTTATTGAAGGTGTGCATGTACAGTGGGAACAGCAGAGCATAAATGCGCCACAACGCAGCACATCCTCTTGAATGACACATTTTAAATATGATTCCCCGCACACTTATTAGGAAACATTGTATTATCTCCAGGTTTATTCTAGCCTCAGGTTCTAAAGTGATTCTGTCACTGGAATAAGTATGTGCCCAAGCTAGCCCAAAGCCTTGGACTCCACATGGTCGATTTGAAATTCATGTACTAATGTTGTTATGTGACAAATTGCCTGCAGCCCTCGGAGGTGAAAGTTGCATTCTCCACTGAGGACAATAATTAAGTTATCCAGGGGAAACTGCATTTGTTCTTTCCCCTCGGCTTTCATTGCTACACATGCCTCTTTCTCTCTCCCTTTCAAATTACCTGTGTGCACAAGTAAACACTGTTGAATGGCCTTATTGTGCCATCCGGTCCCAAGTGGGACATTTCCTGTTATGTGTGTCTCTTCTCTCTCTTCCAGCTTTTGAAAAGGGAGCGCCTTCCATCCCTTCTCTTACAACAAATCATAATTGCATTAGCACTGTGTTTTATTCTCTCCTCGTTCCTAGCGATGAGATGGATTTTAAAGTGGAGGGATTTGGCATAGCGCTCTGCTGGAAAATTCTCCCACATGGTTTTCGACCTGTGATATGAAACTGTACATTTTTGGACATAGCACAATGCTGACTGCTCTGGTTATTGTTTTGGAGTTGAGCATGAGAAGAGAGGAGCAGTGTGTACAGCAAAATAGACCTCTGGCCCCTGAACAGGGGCTTAGAAGGGCACTATAAAACTCACACCAATGACAGTTTTACATCTACTTGGTCTACATATGCAGCAAAATAAGGTGGGAAAGAGATAAAGGAGTCCTGAGGTGATAGAATGGACTGTACCAATTTAGACTACAGCAGGGGGGTCATGTTTTTAATGCCCCCTTGCATTAAGAAAGTTCTCAGGAAGTAGTGGGCTCAGTTAGAAGTTGAATCTTGATGTGTTAGAGTTCTATTCTGTTTTTACTTGCAAATTACCTTTTACATAGGGGAACATTCAAAAATGGCAATACCCACCTATAGTTTGTAGTGGCACAGTCTACTACATCCGGATTCTAGTACCTTGGCCAAGCCCATCACTGCTCCCATGCCATCATTGTCCCCATAACACCAAAGGTGGCTTTGGATTGGCTGAGCTCCCTGCCATTCTTGTTTCTTTGGGAAAGGTTCAGGAAATTAATATGGTGATGGGCAGCTGCAGTCTCAATAGCTGGCACTGAGCATTCTCAGGCTTCTTTCCCTATTGCCCACTCATTCCAGGAAACCGGCCAGGTGCTGAAGTGGCTCATCCCAAATGTATGGTGGTGGCTACAATGGCAGGATGAAGGCTGATGGGAGAACATTGGCAGTGGTTGAAGGAGAGTGGCCCTGCTGACTAACAAAGCAAAGTGGAGCCAGTGTGGTGTAATTGTTAGAGTGTTGGACTGGGACTCAGGAGATCTGGGTTCTAGTCCCCACTCAGGCATGGAAGCTCATTGGGTGACTTTGGGCCAGTCACTGGCTCCCAGCCTAACCTATCCCACAGTGTTGTTGTGAGGATAAAATGGAGAAGGAGTATGTAAGTTGCATTGGCTTCCTTGCAAGAGGGGGGAAAGGTGGGAAATAAATGTAATAATAATAATAATAATAATAATAATAATAATAATAATAATAATAATAATGGCACATACCCCAAAGGTCTTTCATCAAGGGAGGACTCAAATGTGGCAGCACTTATGGATATGTCCCCCCATGCAATCTCATCCAGCTCTCAGTGGCCCTACCAAATTTTAGTCACAATGTGATTGAAAAATTTGTTCGCGCTTAACAGTTGTGAGAATCAGAAGCAATGAGCATCTGTGTTTTAATATGAGTTTTATTGCACTACCATTTCATTCTGAAAAGAAAAAAGGGACCAATCTGATCCTTATGGAAGCCCATTTGTTCCTCAGCCTTTCCAGCCAATGGCCTGCTAACCCTCTCAAGGTGCAATCCGATGCATGTTTAGATAGAAAAGAAAGTCCTACAACTGGTTGGGAAATACTGGGAGTTATAGGGCTTTTTTCCAACTAAACCTGCATAGGATTGCACCCTTAGTGCATGTGCTCTGTAGATATTGAGGATACTTGATTTATTATTATTATTATTATTATTATTAGGCTTCATCACCCCTGAAAGAAGGGGTGTCCCCTGAGAATGCATATGCCAGCCATCTGTGCCCTGTACATTTGATGGCTCCTTCTCCATTGTGCTGTCCACTGTGTAATTATATCTGATATATATGCCCAGCAGTATAACAGCAACGCCTTTCTTTATATATCCCTGCTGCTGCTGAAGCACTTCAGCCTCCCTTTTGTTTACCCAAGTCTCCTCTGAGCCCTATCATGAAAACCACATTTCTTTTGCAAGTGCTGCATTTTAGTATCCAAAGGTGGAGCTATAGACCTCATGAAACAATAATGCCAAGTTTCTTTTGGTGATAAAGATGACTTTCCTTCAAATAGATAAAAAGAAATAAATTGAAGAGGGAGAAACGATGTACTACCAGGATGGGGAATGGAGGGTGGGGGGAAGGGAAAGAGAATCTCCTACAATAATTTATATTTGTTTTCTTCCTCTTTTCCCAGAGCGCATTGCTGGCTGTCAGAGGAGGCTCCAACAATGAAAAATGTGGATGGTCTTTATAGAGCTGATGCTGAGAACTGAGCAACTAAGGGCACAATCTTCTGCATGTTTAGACTGGAAAAAGTCCATGGCTGGCTGGGGAATCCTGGGAATTATAGAGATTTTTCTGTTAAAACATGCCTAGGATTGGGCCTTAATTGGACTCCAATATCTGAAAGAGCAGCTCTTCCCAGACCAACCAGTCTTAACTTTTACTTGCTAAACATTACAGATGCTTTGAAGCACAAATTCATTCCATCTTCTTCCTCCATCCATTTGCAAATTTTGTGGTAAGATGACCATATGAAAAGGAGGACAGGGCTCATGTAACTTTAACAGTTGTAGAGAAAAGGGAATTTTCAGCCAGTGTCATTTGTATGCAATTAGTTCCTGGTGAAATCCCCTCTTCATCACAACAGTTAAAGTTGCAGGCACTATACTAGAGTGACCAGATACAAAAGAAGGCAGGGCCCCTGCAACTTTAACTGTTCTGATGAAGAGGGAATATCACCAGGGACTAATTGCATACAAATGACACTGGCTGAAAATTCCCTTTTCTCTACAACTGTTAAAGTTACATGAGCCCTGTCCTCCTTTTCATATGGTCAGCCTAGGTAAACCATTCTGGGCAAAACGTTTTCCTAAGACAGGCATTGTTGTATGTGATCTCCCCTAATTTACCCTAACTTTTTGCAAGCAGTTCCCCCTAATAGATGCCTCTTTGTGTGCAATTTTCATTCATGTATGCATTTGGGCCAGCGATTTTACCCTAATGTGTGCATCTTTTTTATATATCCAACCGTCTTCCTCTTCATTGCAAAAATCAGAGAAGTGTGAAAACAGTTAAGGTAACTGCATCGCAGTTCACACATGTGTTTCAGAAGTGCAAACTAGGTCAGGTCTGTATTAAAAATGAGAAACAAACCAATTTCACCCCCATTTGGATGATGCTCTGTGTATTTTATTGTTTTGTGCTTTGCATAGGTTGTGCACTGTTCTGAGGAAGGGCAGCAGAAAAATGTTTTAAATAAATAAATACGTGTAATTTGTGCCTAATTACATTTTTTAAAAATGTTCAATCTTTTAAAATTTTGTAAACTGCGAGCTTCAGCTATGGGGCGGTATATGGTCTGATCCAACATGGCTTTTCTTATGTTCTTATATTCTCATGATCTTATGCCACATAAATCTGTTCGGGGGGGGGGGTGGAGTTTGATGGGTTTTGTAGATTCAGCCCCTGGACTTCGTTTCAGTTCCTACTGTAGGGCCCACAACAATTTGCAGCAAGTTACTGATTTCCTGACATTTTGCGCATTTTTCCCCACAGGTTCTGCAAATAGCTAAAATCTCTGAGCAATTTACACAAATTCAGTCATAATTTGTGCAAATTGCTCAGAAATATGCACAACTTGCCGAACTTTCCAAAAAAAGGAGGAATGCCCACAGCTCAGCCCATGAACAGAAATCATGCCATGCATGCTGCAGAACTCTGTCAAGTCAAAAAAAGACCTGGATTTTTTAGCAATGGACATCCCTACACTTTTTTTTTTTTTTTTTTTTTTTTTGCAGTTGTAGCACTCTGGTACCTATAGTCTCAAGCTATTACAGCAATGAAACAGAACTAATGGCATCAGAGAAAGAACTAGTCACCTATGTTCTCCTTTTGGCTATAGATGAGACTTTGGGCTAATCTACACCTGCAGCCCTTTCACTATGGAAGAGTGATGCTCCCGAATGTTCCATGCTTCTGCGATTGGCATTCATGGGGCACACACGACTGATCTTTACAGCAATTACAGGAGTGCCGTTGTAGGAGCACGTGTGCCCCATTACGACGCTTCCGCCTATGTATTGGTAGAAGGAAGTGAGGCAGGTGGCTACCAGGAGGAGGGCTGTCTCTGTTGTGGCACCCCAGCTGTGGAATGAGCTCCCTAGAGAGGTTCGTCTGGCACCTACATTATACTCTTTTAGATGCCAGGTGAATACCTTTTTATTTTCTCAGTATTTTAACTAGGGATGTGTAGAGTATAATTCCGATGTCCGATAACAATCCGATAATGATGTTATCGGACATCCGATTAACAATAATGATACGATTGAAATACCTCTGATAAATATGGGATCCATAAATTTTCAGTCCAATTGTATTGGATTTTTTTCAGATTATCGGACTGCCATATAAATAAACCTATAACTTGTGTATTTTAAAAGTTAGAAACTTGAAACTTGGTCACAGTGCTTATGGAATATGTGTATGAAATTTCAGAACAATCCCTCCAACTGTGTATTTTATATGAATTTTTAAAACATTGTTTAACTTCTGATAGCTCAGAATGACAGCTCGCCACGTGCATTCAGAGATCTGTCAAAAAAGGTGCATGATGTTTAAAAAAATCATATAAAATACACGGGTGGAGGGATTGTTCTGAAATTTTGCACATATGTGTAGCAACATGTGATAGACAAGTGTGCCAAATTTCAAATCATTCCATCCAACCCTGTATTTTATATTATTTTTTTAACGATCATGATACTTTGAAAGTAGTTAGCAGTCCCGGTCAACCAGCTGTCAACTAGAACAATCTTTTTTTTAAATCATATAAAATCGAGGGTTTGAGCAATTGCTCTGATTTTTTTCACAAATGACTAGCAACAGACAAACTGCACTGGGGAAAATTTTTCAAGTTTCAAACTTTTAAAATAACAAAGTTACAGGGGGGACTTTTGGGGGACCCCGTATAACTTTTTTATTTTTAAAGACAGATACATGCAATTTGGGGAGCCAGGAGCAACATCCCATCTGCAAAGTCCAACAAGTTTCATGTCACCATCTTTTAAAATAAAAAAGTTACACCCATTTAAGTTCTTTAAGGAAAACGTATGTGTCTATTGTCTAATACTTTTTTTTATAACTTTTCTATTTTTTAAGTTAGAGACTTGAAAGTGGCCCACAGTGCTTATGTGACATGCCTAAGTATGTGTATGAAATTTCAGAACAATCCCTCCATCCCTGTATTTTATATGAATTTTTAAATCATTGTGCACCTATTTTGACAGATCTCTGAATGCACGTGGCAAGCTGTCATTCTGAGCTGTCAGAAGTTAAATGATCTTTAAAAAATTCATATAAAATACACGGTTTGAGGGATTGTTCTGGAATTTCATACACATACTTAGGCATACCCCATAAGCACTGTGACCATGTTTCAAGTCTGTAACTTTGAAAATACAGACGTTTTAGGCCTTTCTGTCTCAAAAAGCAACTCTATAGTGCAAAATAGGGATCCGAAATAAATATCAGATTCCGATAATTATTGGAAATCTGATACGATTCGATATGATTAACCTCCGATATAATCGGATCCAGATTTTTTAAAAGTGATTTCCGATAACGATACGATATGATAATTTCGGGCGTGCACACGCCTAATTTTAACAGCTTATCAGCTTAATTTTTAACTTTGCTGTTGTAAATCTGTATTTTAAAACTGTATAGGTCTCTACATTGCTGCTCGGTTTTACCCTGGTTGTCCTTTTATACTGTATTTTATATTATGTTTTTACACTGTTGTTTGTTTATATTTTAAATGGTTTTCGTGGTTTTAATTTTTGTAAACCGCCCAGAGAGCTTTGGCTGTTGGGCGGTATAAAAATGCAATAAATAAATAAATGAATAAATAAATAAATAAATAAAAATAAGTGGGCAGGGCTAGGAAGATGGCTATGGAGCAGAGATTTTTTTTAATTACTCATGAAGGATGCACACAAGCACAGACCCACAGCAACACATGGGGGGGGATAGGAACTCCATCGAATATGCGCTCATGCGCAGAGATATGTTTGACTTTTTTAAAAAAAACAAAGACACTCAGCAGTAAAACACACCAATACCCATCCAAAACGTGGCAAAAATGGCAGACAGGTCCACTCCCACACACCTCTAATACTCATACACATGCCCCTCACCGCTGACTGGCTGTTCGCTGAGCCCGGAATTCACAGTGAACAGCAATGATCTCGCAAAGGGGGGGCACACCACAAACGTTCTTCGGAATGGAAGCAAAAGAGCTGGAAAAACCATGGCAAAAGCAGTCAGGGATATTCCAGGAAAACTGAGAGGTGGAGCCAAGATCACTGTGGGAGCAGGTGAACGTCATGACTGTGATACAAACCTGCAATAAACGGCTCATGTAGACTCCCCCTTTGTCACAGCAACTGTAGGCAGGAAAAAAACCCTTACTAGGGTGGCCAGTTCCACAATGCCAAAAAAGAATGAAAGGTTCAACCAAAATGGTTGAAAGAGAACACCGTTTTCACCAAACCTACACATGCTAATTTATATGTATCAATGAAAATTTAGAAACAATTTACTATAATTCTGATAGAAATCCGATGTATATCATCATAGTGTGACCAGTTCAGACTGCTGACCAGGTGCAAATTATTTACTGGCAAATCCAATGTTCCTTCTTACAGTTTCTTATGATCCTTTAAAGCTGACATGGACTGGACAGTCTTTCAAATAGATGCCTTCAAGTACAGGACTGTCCTTTGACTAATAATAATAATAATAATAATAATAATAATATATTTATTTATTACCCGCCTCTCCCTCCGGATCGAGGCGGGGAACAACATCATCATAAAACACACAAAACTGATTAAAATTACATAAAACCAATATATCATTAAAATACCAACCCTTATCATGGTCCCATAGATGAAGGGCTCATCTATGAAGAGAGATGCTTGCTTACAATTTGGACTTGCTATTATATTTCAGTGTTTCAGCAGGTTAAGTGAAGCAGGAAAGAAACCCAACAAGGCCTTCCTACAATTCATGAATTGTAGAACACTGCGTTGGAATGGCTCTAGTGCTCCAATATATTCAGATGACTGCATTATTTATTGAACAAACCCTGCCAAAATGAGATCCTAAAGGCTCCCTTGCTGAAATACTAGTCAATTTGAGTGGAACTATCAGCGCTGCCTTTTTTTAAATCTGGCCAAAGAGCCTTAATTAGTTACCATCACTCTAAGGAATAGGGAGAAGGGGTATTAAAACATTCACAAGGCAGCACTAATTTAGCCTTCAGGCAAAGTATTAGATTATCCAGTTTGGATAAATAGGGAAGACATTAGATTTGTGTAGCTTCTCCAGGCAGTTGAGATGTAAAAGCGAACCAAGCGCCCTTTACGCGTTATACATGTGGAGGCCACAAGAGCAAAGGGAAGTGGGCCCACACCACTGCCCCCAACCCCAAGGTCACATGGTTTGCCCCAGGCCCACCATCCATGCTTTAAACATGAACATCTGCAGGGGCAAAGTCCATGTATATGGATTTCTACATGCACAGGTTTCCCTGGGAACTGGAAGTCTTGCACTTTTAACAGTTGTATCGGAGGAGACATTTCTGCAAGTTCAGCTTTTCTCATTCCTATAAGCCAAACTACACTTGCTGGCATTCCCTCTTTTAAACCTGTTAAAGGTGCACAATCCTATCCTTCCTTGCAGCTTCCTGATCAAGGACAGTTGAGCAATACTGAAAAAATTAAAGTAGTTATTAACTAGTGCTGTGCCAAAAAAAAATGATGATTCCATTTTCGGCATGGAGAGGAAACAAAAACTCTGGTGAAAGAGGCTGGGAGAGGTGAGAATTTCAGTTGATTTTCTCCTTGGGGAGGGGGACAGGATTTCTAAATGCCTCTTTCAGTGTAGGAAGTTTTGAGGAGTCTTCTTTCTATTATTATTTTTTTAAAGAGAACAGCCTTGGCCCTTGGAGGAACGCAAGCATGGTAAATCGTGCAGATAACCAAACATGTGCATCATATATACAGGTTGGAGAATTTGGCCCACCTTGGCCAAAATTAGAGTACAGATAGATGGGGATGTTAAGTACCTATTAAAAAGTGATTTATCCCCTTCCTTTAAAAACAATGTTTGAATAATCAGATACAAAATGGGAATAAGACCATATGAATCATATGTCTGCAGATGACTGGCTGCTTTTCATACGAGTTTTCAGCTAAAATGCAGAGAGAAAGAGAAAGAGAAAGAGAGGTCATGACTACACTGGCCTTTTCCCCCCGAGGTCATCGCTGCGTCCTCCCTGTGCATCCAAATTACATACAGGGGAACCTGGGAGCAGGTAGGGATGACCCCTCGCTTATCCTGATTTTATCCACATTCCCGGGACGATCCGAGGACCACAGGTGGTGTGGGCACCAATCCCAGATTCTTCCCTCCTCCCCATGAGTAGTGGGGGTCAGCAAAGGGAAGGAGCCAGGCTGAGGGGAGTTCAGGTACATCGAGGGGGGTGGGGGGTCAGGGATTATTGTTTTGTTTTGTATTTTTTACTTACATTTCACTGGAGCACAATTGCACTCCCAGCTCCAGGGTGTTTTTAAAAAAATGGCGGGTGTGATGGGCGCAACATCTCTCTTCCCTTCCGGGATATTGCGTTTCCATTTGGACGGCCAGGGAAGATCGCAGAAGCAGGTAAGTCTGCGATCCTCCCCCTCCCTCCCTCATTCTACACCCTTAGGTGTAGAAAGGGCCAGAGAGGGAGAGGGAGAGAGAGAGAGAGAGAGAGAGAGAGAGAGAGAAAGCACTAATGTGAGCAGTGTAGAACAGAGCCTCAAACTTTATTTATTTGCTTATAACATTTGTATACCACTCCACATCTAGACAGATTCCAGAGGGGTGAACAACATGAGATAAAATGAACAAACGATAAAAAGAATAATACATGATATTAAAATCATTTTTTTACAAAACAGAGTGTGAGGCTGGTCAATCAAGGAAGGATTCCTGGAAAAGAGCTGTTTTAAGGAGGCACCAAAAATGATAAAGCATTGGTGCCTGTGATGTTCTACCATTTAAAAATGTAAATATGTTGTAAAGGTTATTATTATGAGATGCATTTGGTTATATATCTTTAAAAAGTAAAGATTATAACTAGTAAAGTGAATAACTAGGGCAGAGTGTACTCACTGTTTGAAGTTGCAGGTCTGGGTAAGTATGGAATGAGTGGTAAGTGAGCTCTGATTGGCTAGTTGTTTGGAGTGCCTGGATTGGTTGGGTGTGTGAGAGTGGGAGGAGCTGAAGAGCGAGTGAAATATGTTTGTGTCAGACAGAGAGAGAGAGCTGACAGGGTTGAGCTGACAGGGGGTTGATTTAAGAGAGGGTAGATTGAGAGAGTGAGAGAAAGAGTGTTTGAGGAAACATGAGGTGTTTGATTGATGTAATATTGTGAAAGGAAAGTTTAGCTGTAAAAACAGTTTGAAACATATAAGCGTTGTACTTGAAACCGCTATGCAAATGAACTGAGGAAACCAATGAGCTTACTGAGACACAATACACTTTTGTTAATTAATTTTGTTAATTTAATCCAACTAGTGTGGTCATTGAAGTGTACCTGAGGAAAGTACTAGTGGCAGCGGGAACAATAGAGGCTTGTCTGAGGCCAGGTTGCTGGGCTGTGGAGCTGTGGGACCTAATAGTAAAGGCAGCAGCAGCAAAGGGGCTAGGATAAAGTGTCACAGCGCCTGCCTGACTTCCAGAGGTAGGGGGTTCCATTAGAAGGGGGCCACCACACTAAAGGCTCTTCTCCAGCACTCCAGGCAGGCCTTAGGTCCATGTGGAAGCATGCCCTGTGATGACATCAGTGACTGGGCAGGTTGGTAAGAGAGAAGGTGTTCTCTCAGGTATCCGGATCCCAAGTTGTCTAGGGATTTGAACACTAGTTCTAGAACTTTAAACCTGGCCCAGTAGCGAATAAGCAGCCAGTGCAATTCTCTCAGGAAAAGAGTTGCATCCTGAAAAGGGGCAGCTCCTGACAACAGCCAAGCTGCTGCATTCTGCACTCTTCAAGAGAATTACTGTCAGAAGGGACTCACTGTTTCAGAAGTGTTTGCGCACAGTTCTAATAATTTTCTGTAAAATGTGATTGGTGACCTTAAGAAAATTGCTTGATTTTGGCTAACAAACCATACAGTTGCATTGTGCGATGGACAAATTATGCTATTGTTATCTGAATTAATTTAACACTTCTTGCCCCCTTCATGCATTATTCTAAGTGAGATTAGAGAGATTCGCCAACTTACTAGTCTTCAGGAATTTAAAAAATCTATAAAGACTGATCTCTTCCGGCAGGCCTACCTAGATGAATTTTAAAGTGTTTTGTTGGTGTTTTATTGGTATTTTAATGATGTACTGGTTTTATCTGCTTTTAATCAGTTTTTGTATTTTGTGTTTGGTGTTGTTCCCCGCCTCGATCCGTTGGGAGAGGCGGGTGATAAATAAATATATTATTATTATTATTATTATTATTATTATTATTATTATTATTATTATTTCAGGTGATGGGACAGGGCTGCAGTTCAGTCTCCACCACTGATGTTTTGCCTCCCGACCTGGCTCCAGGCCTCAACCTGCACAAGTTGAGAGACGTCTGAAGGGGCACAGCTGTACTCATGCATAGGTATAGTCAACTCTACCTTCAAACCTTTTCTGAACTTACAAAGGTTGGAAGTAGAGCTGTGCACCACCTCAGGCCCAATCCCTGAAACCAAGGTGAGGCAGGCTGATTCATCCCACCTCATCTCGGTTTTGAGTCGGTTCTGGGTTAGCCCAAGGTGCCCCAAGGCCAAAGCAGACTGGTACAGAAGCCTTGGAGCGCCTCAGGCCACTTCGGAATGGTGCTGGGCCCTCGCTCCCACAATCCTGGGAAAGCCGGCACAAGGCCAGCTATGAGTCCATTGGAATCACCTCCCTCTCCTCGCCCTCCCCACTCACCTGCCACCACCGCCACAACACCACCGCCACCACATTGCCACCACCATTGCTGCCATTGCCATCGCTGCCCACTGCCCACTGTATCACCGCTACAACTTACCAGGAAACATGGCATCCTGCTGAGAGCCAGGCCATGATTTCAAGATATCATGGCCTGGCTCTCAGGAGGATGCTGAGTTTCCAGGTAAGGTCCAGTGCCAGCGAGCTCTGTTGAAGGTGAAAAGGGGTGGTGATGGATCGGCAAGGGAGGGAGCAGGAAGTTGAGATTCCAATGGACTCCTGGTCAGCCTTGCTCCCAGCTTTCCTTGGTGTTGGCCACGTGGCAGGCACCCAAGGACTCACAAGACTGAGCCACCTTGTGGGGGCTGAATCTCGCCTAGGCTTCAGTGCCGAGGCAAGGCGGGCAACGTCTGAAGCACCAGGTGTTGAATTGGGGCCATTCCGGGGACTCGGCCTCTGAGGCAAATCGGGGAGACGGTGCACAGCCCTAGTTAGAAGCAGAGCCGGGCATGTTGGGGGTTGGGCTAACGGCACTGGAGACAGGTGGCTCTGATGTCAGTGGGGCAGTGAATCCACTCTGGGTTTCAGTCAGAACCAGCCAGAATTCTAAAGGAGCTAGCCAAGGTGCAGAAGCTTTGGGGTTTCTGACTAGTTCTGACTGAAACCTGGAGCAGATTCACCACACTGACATTGGAGTCACTAGTCACCACTGGCTAGCAGCACAGTCCTGCCACCCTTTCATTGTATGGGGTAGAGTGTCCACCAATGAATCACCAAAAAGAGGGCACCGCTTTACATAAAACTGGCACACATGTATTTTGTCAGTATAGCTGCAATTTAGAACTTATTATTCAAATTTAAATAGAAATACAGTCCATCTCACCATAGCGGGGAAGAACTGTGACCAGGTGACAGTCTGCTGTCTGCTGTCCAGGTGGTGGTGATGGGCAGCTTCAAGGCAAAGTTCTTCCTTCTGATGGTTCCTTATCTTTAAATCAGTCTTGGACTGGGCAGCGCTTCAAACAGAGGACACCTTCCAAAAAGGGGACAAGTCCTCTGGCAGGCCTTCAAATGGACAACTGTCCTCTGTAAAAACAAAAAAACGAAAACCGAGGACACATGAACACCCTAGGCAATGGAGTATCTGGCATAACACATGAAGAGAGCTATTGTTTTAATAGGATTTTTTGGGGTATAGTAATAATAATAATAATAATAATAATAATAACAACATATTTATTTATTACCTGCCTCTCCCTCTGGATTGAGGCAGGGAACAACATTAAATACAAATGTAAAATACATAAAACTGATTAAAAACATATAAAACTAATACATTATTAAAATAACAATAAAACTCTTAAATTCAACTAGATAGATTTGCCGGAAGAGATCAGTCTTAATGGCTTTCTTAAAGTCAGAGAGACTGTTGACAAATCTCTCCCGGCAAGCCATTCCACAGTCTGGGAGCAGCCAAAGAGAAGGTCCTCTGGGTAACGATTGTCAGCCTAGGCACGTTGCCTTGGGAACTGTACATATACTGCTATACATAATAATAGATTGGCCATCTTTGTTGATTAATTAATTAAATATCCATAAATCCTCATGTGAGGAAAGAACTCTATAGTTCTAAAGGAAAAATCATGCTTTTGTTTTTAAACGATGTACGCCTTTGTCACACAGCTAAGGTTGGTCAGATCATTGTATTTTTCTAGTCCTTGTGACTTCTGCACTTGTTCATTCATAAGTCTATTCCATCCACTTTCCACATCAATCTATGATATCAATGCATAAAAATTCCATTATTTTTCAAGAAAAAATGCATTAAAGCACACCTTTTTATATGCCTTCTATCCTAATTGATTGGGAGCCAGTGTGGTGTAGTGGCTAAAATGTTGGACTGGAAGTCAGGAGATCTGGGTTCTAGTCCCCACTCGGCCATGGAAACCCACTGGGTGACTTTGGGCCAGTCACAGACTCTCAGCCCAACCTACCTCACAAGGTTGTTGTTGTTAGGATAAAATGGAGAGGAGGAGGAAGATTATGTACGCTGCCGTGGGTTCCTTGGAGGAAAAAAGGCAGGATATAAATGCAATAAATAAATAAATAAATTGATGAATTAATTAATATAATTGATTAATCAACAAAGTCATTGGAATAAGTCCCATGGAGCTAAGTGGGACTTACTTTTGAGTAGGCATGCAAAGGAAATGCACTGTGAATGTAGCAAGCCTAAATAGCTTAACTTTGCTAGGTTGGTCTTGTTTCCTTTGAATTTATCAGTACATAGAGAGCAAGTAAAATAATCCATGAGGAAGTGCAACTGTAACTCCCACTAACAGGTTGGTTTAGGCCTCATCATTCAGGAGACAACAAGGAGAAAAACAATCAACTGGTTGTACAGGGCAGCTGAATAATAATTAGGGACTCTTATCACCTTTTGTAAGGTAATTTGCATTATATATATATATATATATATATATATATATAGTTGATGTGGTAGGGGATGGGAAATCAGTTTTTCAATCTTTGGGATTTGATATATTTGCATTGTTGTTGCAGGCCTCTGACCTTCATGCTTCAAGGTATAAAGTTCGTCATTTGCAGTTGTCCTGTTGTTTTGGGATGAAAGCTATCCAAGTGTCCAGCATTTTGCTAAGAACATTGGAGTAACTACAATGTTTAGTAAGTTTTGGGACTTACATATTTCTCTGTGGACGAAGGAGTTATTTGCATTGTTCCTGTGTTTACAGTCTATGGCCAAATCTACACCAAGCAGGATATAGCACTATGAAAGCAGTATATAAAAGGCAGGATCTATACTGCTACTTTATAGTGGTATTGAAGTGCACTGACAGCTGTTGGGGGCCATTGACACATGCCATTTACCACTTTCGTACCACTTTCATAGTGCTATAATCCTGTTTGGTGTAGATTGGGCCAGAATTTCAATGATGGTGCAAGGGAGATCTCAGCTATTTCCATTTGTTTTTTTTTCATGTTTTGTTCTAATTAAGAATTTGTTTTCCATCTGTATTTTATATTAATTAAATATACCATATACCACTTTCATAGTGCTATATCCTGCTTGGTGTAGATCTGGCCTATTTATGTATTAAGCTCCTTGTGGCCAATTCCTGTATTGTTTTCTGTAAAGAAAGTGTATTGAATTCAAACCCTTGCAAGTTTATGCCAAAAGCTCCACAGAACCCACAGAGGCAGAGTTTACATAAGCATTGTTCAACCAGTAACCCACACACTCACCATGCGAGTTCGCTTGTGTGAACTGGCCCTTGGCACAGCGAATGTCCCTATTTGTCACACTGTCCAAATTACCTTCAAATTCTCACACAGAGTCAGTATTATTTTTCTCTTCTATATCCTCTGCTATGTTTGGAGTCAGCTATAGGTTAGTACTTTAATCTTGTTCCTTTTGACAAGTTCTAAAATCAAACTGGAGAATAAGGGCTCTTCGCCACCACATTTTTAATATGTTTTCTTAGTCCTGTTTTTATTTAAAAGGAGGTGTTAGGAGAAAAATGTCTGAGTGGGTGGGATATATAAACAGACTGTCATCTTGTAATATAAAGTTGTCAATAAGAGTTAAAACACCATGAAAAGGGGGATTTTTTCTTGATTTTTGTTCTCTCCCTGATTTTTTGTTCTCAGCTATATCTGGCATTCCATGTAACATCCTACACTCTAAACCTTTCAGAAATGTCTTCATTGTACCACAGGCTGAGCTTGGCTAGGGAGACAGGATTCAGACTTCTAGGGGAAATGGTTTATCTAATACTCTTCCCTTCCCCCACCTTTCTTAGGCCCTTTCCATACCAGACAAAATGCCTGGGATGGCCCCGGCTGCTCCCTGTGTGTCCAAATGAGGTACAGGGAGTGCCAGGGGCGGGAGGCGGGCACAGGATTTTTCCTGGTTCTCAGGAACCACAAAAATCCTGATTCTTCTGCGGTCTGGGAAGAATGAGCCCACCTGCCTCGGTGCTGCCATGCTTACTTGCGAGTAAGCATGGCAGCACAGATGGCCACGGAGCCACACCGCTAGGCTCCATAGCCATCAGGAGAGAGAGAAAGCAAAATCACCAACCCCAAGATGGTGGGGGGGAGGGGAGCCGCATTGCACATAGGGTGTTTTTTAAAAAAACGTACAGCTTTGCATTGGAGTGCTCATGCGCTCTTCTCTCTTTAAAAAAAATGGCAGCCAGAACTTGTGACGGCCCAGGAGCAGCTTGGACCATTGCATTTTGCATGTATATTGGGCGCGCCAATCCACCGCCCTGAGCCCTCTACACCCCTCTGGTGTACAGCTTTCATAATGCAATATCCTGCTTGGTGTAGATGAGGCCCTGGTTTCATATCCACACCTGAGCCAGGAAACCCTTTTGGTGAAATTGAACCTGTCACAACCTTGCAGAGTAACTTACCCCACAGGGCTGTTATGAGGATAAAATGATGCGGAGGGGGGAAGGAATCATTTATGCTTCTCAGAGATCCTTGAATAAAATTGAATAAAATTACAGGGTTGTCTAGGGATGTCCATCCCAGGAGAAATCCATCTCTTTTTTGGCTCAGTGGAGTTCCACAGCATGTGCGACTTGCTTTGCAACTGTGAGCCAAGCTGCAAGATGTTTCCTGGACTCCAGGAACTTTTTAATGCATTTTTGAAGATTCTGCAATTTGCACAAATTTCTGAAATATTTGAGTAAGTTAAGGCTATAGGTGTGCAAATTACACAGATTCGTTCATAATTTGTGCAAATTGCTCAGAAATTTGCACAAATCACACAGAAATCTGCACAAATTGCAGAACATTCCAAAAAGAAATGCGCAAAATTCCTAGGAAATCTGTGGACTGGCCCGACTCGCTCTAGATCAAGTTGGACACCACACTGAGAACCAAAACAAAGTCCAAGGGGCCAAGCCTGGGAAAACTCAACCCCGCAAATGGATTTCTCCGACATTCCTAGTTAATTCCAACAGTGATTTTGAACTAGTAAAATGCACTTCTCATGTGAGTGGGGACTTCCAATTTTCAACTGTCCTGCTTACCTATCAAAGCCCCCTTCTGCTTACCCCATACTGTTACAGAGGTTCTTCAAAGCTATAGAAGCAGGTATATGGAAAAGGGGGCAGCAGGGGGCTTGCAATGGACACTAGTAAAAAGTGGGTGGCCTATGTTAAGCAAGCAGAAGTGCTTTCCACTAGCACAAAATCAACATTGGATACAAGCACTAATGCAGAAAGAAAAAGAGCCTTTTTGTTACAGAGGAGCTTCAGACGTGCTGAATGTTTTTACTTGGTATTACCTGGCGCCTTGGCTCAAGAATCCATTTGGGTTCCAGGAGGCCCAGCCTGAAAAGCTGCCAGGGATATTTCCTGGAACCATGGAAACATGCAAATACCAGCCTGATTGTCATGCCGCCACTCAGCTGACTAAACTAAGAGGGTATCTTTGAATTGACCAATCCAGCGCATTGGTAGGAAATTTCCAATTCTGAGGCCTATCCAACCTCCCAGGCAGGTCAGCAAGGTTAAGCGCTGAGCAGACTTGATGTCATCCGTTATTTCAAATATTGTACTTTTCATTCCCAGAATGGAATTATTGTTTTCCTTTGGTTTGATCCATACAGGGTAGCATCTGAGCCATCCTTTGTTATGAACCTTATAACTATTAGTCAGCATTCCTTCTTTCAGCTTGTGCATCCCTCATGCTGGTGCAGGTCAGCTCTGACAATCACCCAGGGTCCAATTGGCTTTACTATCATTGCTGGTAACTCTTTTCTAAAAGGATTCTCTGCTCCATTCTAATGGCTATCCCATGTTTCCTGGGCCAGAGTTTCCTCCCATCCTTTCCGACTAACCCAGAGAGCACAGGGAGATTTATTTGCCTTATATAATGAGAGAGAAACCTGGTAAAGCACCCATTGAGTCCATATGTGTAGGTATGCAGTTTAACCTTTAAGAATACACAGGCAGGCAGTGGTCAGATCTACCAAGCTGGATGTAACACTACGGAAGTGGTATGAAAGCGGTATAAGGAATGTGCCATGGGCCCCAACAGTGTCAGTGCACTTCGATGCCATTATAAAGCAGTAGTGTAGATCCTAACTGGGGCCATTTCTACACCGGCCTTTTAAGATGGGATAGCCCCTGGGTGGTCCCTGTGAGTCCAAATGATGTACAGAGACTCCCGAGGACAGGGGGAATGGGCACGGTTTCCCCCTGGATAAGGGATTCCAGGGGAAACCCAAATTTTCCCGTGGTCCTGGGAACATCCCGAGACAGCCGGAGATGTGGTCGGCCATCCCGGCTGCTGCCGCGCTTACTCACAAGTAAACAAAGCAGCAGATATGCCCATCAGGGGAAAGTGGGGGAGCAAGTCTGACATCCTCAGGATGGCAGGGGGAGGGTGGGGGCCTGGTTGGGTTTTAAAAAGGAAAAGGGAAAAGCCAACCTTTGCGAAGGAGCACAAGTGCACTCTTTGGACCATTCCACGAAGAAAAAAATGGTGGCCATGACGTCGCAATGTCCCTCCTTCCTCCCAGGACGTCGCGCCTCCCATGTGCATCAGAGCGATGATCCTGGAAGCAGGCATTGCCGGGATCACCGCCCCTCCTTCCCTCTACACCCGTATGGTGTAGAAACGGCCTGTGACTCCATGTGAGGTGGTCAAGAAGTGAGACTGAGGTATTGGAAAGAGACTACCAAAGGATCTCAATCAGAACACACAGAGTCTGGATCCTTTTGGACACTCTAAGAGGAAGCCCCATTGGAAAGTTTCCCCATCCAAATCTGTTTTTAGTGACTGTCCTGAAGTCACACAGTAAGCTTCATGGCCAAGTGAAGGACTACCTGGATCTCCTGAGCCTCAGTCCAATACTCTAACCACTATACCACAATTGTCTTCATTTATAGCAGGAGTAGGGAACCTGTGGTCCCTTCATATGTTTTGGCCCTCTGACTCCTATCAGCACCAGACATCATGGCCAATAGTCATGGATGATGGGAGTGCTAGTAAAACAATATCTTGCAAGCCACCATTTCCCCACCCTGGGTTTACAGATATTGCCTCCGCCCATTGTGAAGTGTTTAGTTTTATTTTGATGATGAAAAGCAATGTCTACATTATTGAAATAAATGAACAAGTTGGTTGTTACTAGGTCCCAACAGAAGTAGTAAGACTTAAGATGGGTGGTCAATGTCCTCCATCTCACAAAGCCATGGCTGAGGGATTGTCTTGCGACATTATTTGTCCTGATGTGCTTCCCAATTAATGGTTCTCATAAAGCAAGACTGGGCATCCTGCTAGAAGAATAATTTCCACTGGAGAGAAAGATTTGTTCAATTAATCTTGTGCTAAGTTAAGTTCAAAGACAACCAGCTTAAAAGGATAGAACATTTCCCCATAAAACAAATGTTATATAGAGATTATGAAATATATGGTGACTTCAAGACAGCATTCAGATTTATCGAGAAGCTTTGGTAACACTAGCAGTACTGTCATTTGTTTGGGGGGTTGTTTGTTTTTTACCTCGGATGCAGAGATAATGCTCCAAATACCCGGGTTCTTCAGAGGTTTGTCTGTGTAAGTGGCTTTCCCAAATTCAGTTTTCTCATTTCTCATGAACATGGAAACTATATCAGGGAGGATATGGCTTTCAGTGGCTACCAGTTATGATACCAGAGTTCTTCAGAGGTTTGTCTATGTAAGTGTCTTTTCCAAATTGGGTTTTATCATTTTTCATGAACCTGGTTGGAAACTATATCATGGCGCCAGGTCAAGACTTTCCTCTTCTCCCAGGCATTTAACAGCATATACTGAGTTTTTAATTGACCCCAGAACTATATTTATACCTGGCTGAGAGTTCACAGCTGTTTTAAATGTACACTGTTTTTATATGTTGTCTGTTTTTATGTTTTTATGGTTTAAAATTTTGTATATCAATTTTTAATGTTCAAAGTTTTACTTTTTGTAAACTGCCCAGAGAGCTTCAGCTATGGGGCGGTATCTAAATGTTTAATAGAAATAATAATATCAATGGTTACTAGTTATGATGGCTATATCATACCTCTAGTATCATAGACAATATGCCTCTGTATACCAGTTGCTTGGAAACATGGGTAAGAGGATGCTGTTGCACTCATGTTCTACTTATGGGCTTCCCATGGACATCTGGTTGGCCAGTGTGCAAACAAAATGCTGAACTAGAAAAGCCTTTCATTTGGTTTAGCATGGCCCCTCTTAAACGTGGGTGTGGGTGTCCTTGTCTGCTTTGAATATTCCTACTAGAATATGCAGAAGTTGGCTGCCTATTTAATTCACTGAGATAGGTTGTAGGGTAGTAGTTAAAGGATTGAACGAGGACAAGAGAGACATGGTTCAAATCCCTACTTAGCAATGAAACCCATTAGGTGACCTTAAGCCAATCACACACACACTCAGGCCGTTTCTACACCAGCCTTTTCCCCCGAGAATTTCCCTGGTTGCTCCCGGGGCATCCAAATGACGCACAGGGAATCCCGGGGGATGGGGAATGGGAGACCATGGGAGGTGTAAGTGCTTATCCCGCCTGGTACCTGCTTAAGTAAGTAAGCAGGCACCCGAAACAGGCATGGAGCTGCGCCATGCAGCTCCATGCCCATCAGGGAAGGGGTTGGCAGCAATTTTGCCAGCCCTGGGATGGCAAGGAGGGGGTTGGGGGCCCAATTTTAGGTGTTTTTTTTAAAAAAAGAACATTTATAGTTTGTGCTGGAGCGCAAGTGCACCCCCTCCTCCGGATCTAAACAAAAAATGGCAGGGTTGATGTTCTTCTGGAAGTCATGCACCACGTGTGCATGCTGGAGGAGGCTCTCACGATCAGGATATTGCGAGAGCCTCCCCTCTCCCTCCCAAAATGCCGGGAGGTGTAGCAAGGCCCTCAGTCTAACATAACTTACAGGGTTGAGAAAACCATGCATGCTACCTTAAACTCCTTGTAGAAAAGGTGGGATATAAATATAATAAATACAGATAAATGTCTACAAATATATTCAGCTATTCTGTGGTTCAAGCTCATGAAGTGTTAGTCAGGCTTGCTAGCACTAGTATTTTCCTCCTCTCAATTCCCATCTACCAAAGGTGAGGAGGAAAACATACACAACATACACAACTGGCCATGGAAGTCAAAGAACTATGGCAACAGGAAAAGGTCACAATTATTCTGTTAGTTACATCAGTCACTGACATCACATCAAAAAACTATTCAGAAAGCTTTCAGAAACTGGGCCTACCAAAATACATCCACACCAACATCCAGAGAACAGTCATCTGTAAAAAAAAAAAAAAAACCAGCATGACTTGGCAAAGCCCGTCATATCCGTCTAGAAAAACCACCACGAGTGAGAAAGCAGTGTAATAATAATAAAAAAACCTGGGGAATGCTGGGAGTTGTAGGACTGTCTAAACATGCATAGAGTTATACCCTAAGATAATGGACTAGTCAAAAGACGTGGAGAATCTAAAGTCTTTCATTTCTTTGTCCAATAAATAAAAGGAACGCATGCATTTTGTACCATGTTTCCATTTACCATATCCTTTATCCCCTCGCTTTTGAAAAAAACCATAGATTTATTTCTGTATTCGGGATGCATCCGTTCATTTAAAAACTATTATTTTCTTAGACTTTATCAGTGCACAGCCTGGAAATTACTATTCGCTGATGTATCTCCCCAGAGGAAATCTATATGTGATATTTCATCTTTATACAGACTTTTATACAGGAATCCATTTGAGAGAAAATGGTATCAAATTAAAGTACGAGCCACTCAGAACAGGAAGATTCTCCCAGTGAAAATAGTAGGGCCATGCCGTTAATTCAGAAATTATTATCGCCACCTATGGACAACATTTGTAATTAAGAAAGGCTGCATACCTCAGTCTAGGAGGTAAAGTCTCATTAAGCTCAGTGGGAACTATAGCCAAGGAAACATATTTAGGGTAAGGCTGTAAGATTGTGGAAGAAAGCTTCTCATATCTTGATTTTTTCTTTCAGTATCAATTTAAGAATGAAAAATCTTTTGCAAGGTCTATTCCCCTGGAACTGGCCTGTTTGTTCCAGCTTCAGGCTTTTAGGAGGGTCTTAGGCCAAGACACTGTCAATGGGCTCCTCTCCCTCAGTGAGTCTGGTTTCTCACTAGCATTGCTGCCAGCCGCTGCTGATCCCCCTCTTCCTCATCATTGCTACCACTTGCTTGCTTGGCAGGCAGCCAGTGGCATCTCCTGCTCCTCCTTCACACCACTACCATTGTCTGGATCACCATGCTGGTAGGCTGACCATATGGAAAGGAGGAAAGGGCTCCTGTATCTTTAACAGTTGTATAGAAAAGGGAATTTCAGCAGGTGTTGTTTGTATGCATGCAGCACCAGGTGAAATTCCCTCTTCATCACAATAGTGAAAGCTGCAGGGCCCTGCCTAGTAGGGCTGTGCACGGACCCCCAATCTGATCTGGATCCCAATCTGGTGATGATGTCACCCGGCGTGATGTCGCTCTACTGAGAAACCAAGCCGCGAAGCCTGCTTCTCAGTACAACGGATGGCAGCAAACAGCAGCGGATGGCGGCGGACGATGGCAGGTGAGTGGGGGGGAGGGAGAGTGGGGGGAGGGGTGCGCAGCCAACACCCAGGGACCTGGAAGGCCAATGGGCCTGGATCTCCAGATCGATCCGAATCATCCGGAACGGGCTCGATCCACTCCGGAACTATCGGAACCTCCCCCGACCCGGTTCGGAACCAGATCCGGGAGGTCCAGATCAGCCCAATCTGCTCCGGATTCGGGATCTGGATCCGAATGTGTTCAAAGCCCTACTGACAACTGTTGGGGCTCATTGACACCTACCATATACTGCTATATCCTGCTTGGTGTTGCTCCTGCCTTTTATATACCGCTTTCATACCATTTTCATAGTGCAATATCCTGCTTAGTGTAGATTAGGCCTATAAATGCAGCGCAGTGGATTCTCTGCCTTTCTGTCAATTACTCAGATACAAGCAACAGTAAAACTTCAAAGCCTCCTTCTTATGACCCCATTCGCTTGCCGGAGCAAAGACAATCCATCAATAATCCAGGTGCTTTGGCAGATGATATCCTTGCTCCTGCTCTGAAAAAACTCCTAGAGCTGCACTCCCCCATATCCCTCTCCACTACAACACTGGTCAAGGGAGTATGCTCCTTGCCATATACCAAATGTGATGCTGCTAGGAAATGCTTTTATTTTTTCTCAGCAATCTAGACAGCTTTTTGTAACTGATGTACCTAGGTAGTAGCTATGTGTGTGTGTGTTTTCCCCTCTGCTAATATGAGAATTCTAGAATTCATTCATCACAGTGTCTCGAATCAATCACAGCCCTGTTAGATTATTTGCAGAATGAAGAACGAGCCACAGCAGCTCCTGCTACGGTGCTGCCCAGAGGGCAGCTTATTAGCAGCATGTTGTTCTCCAGCCCCTTACAGAGAGTTGCTAAAACATGTATTAAGTTACTTGTAGGGATGTCCGTCATTTGGAAATCTGGCCCTTTGGGGGCCCGATGGATCCCTGCTGCCTGCCAGACTGAGCTTGCATTTGACCCAACTCAATACAGATCGAGTCGGGGGGAAGCAAGCTAAAGTCTGGGTGGCCAAGGGGATGAAACCTTACCAAGCTATACTCCCACCCCCTTGGTAAGATTCCTCTGACATCCCTAGTTACTTGTACCTAGAAAACATAATGTCAGACCCTCCAACTGTTCACAGATTATTTTCATGCTAGGAATCATTGAACAATTCACTAATGCAGGGTTCCCCAACCTTTTTGGACCCGTGGGCACATTTGAGAATTTGACAAAAACTGTTCTGGGCTCAACCACAAAATGCCTAATCAGTAGATCGCTGCTTTGGCATCTACTTGTCATATTTAGGGTGACCATATGGAAAGGAGGACAGGGCTCCTGTATCTTTAACAGTTGTATTGAAAAGGGAATTTCAGCAAATGTCATATGTATGTGTGCAGCACCTGGTGAAATTCCCTCTTCATTACAGCAGTTAAAGCTGCAGGAGTGCTGCCCTCTTTTGTATCTAGTCACTTTAGTATAGCTCCTGCAGCTTTAGCTGTTGTGATGAAAAGGGCATTTCGCCAGGTGCTGCATGCATACAAAAGACACCTGCTGAAATTCCCTTCTCTGCACAACTGTTAAAGATACAGGAACCCTGTCCTCCTTTCCATATGGTCACTCTATCATATCTATACATCTTAGGCTGCACCTCATTCAGTGAAGACTTATGTCTTGTATCTATTGGACACTACAATGTGCCTTTCTACATCTATGGGTGTAGAGGAAGGGAGGCCGATCCCGGACGTACCTGCTTCCAGGATCGGTCTCCCCTTTCCAAATCAGAACGCAATGTCCTGGCTTCCTCTTGGGCCGTTGGGCCATCGCACCCACCATTTTTTTTCCAGGAAGGATCCAAAGAGCACACTTGTGCTCCATCACAAAAGTAAGTATTTTCTTTAAAAAAAAATAGCCCCCACCTCCTTCCTTGTCATCCCAGGGGTGGCGCAATTGCTTCCAACCCCTCCCCTGTTGGGCACGGAGCTGCGCAGCATGGCTCTGTGCCCATTTCTTGTTCCTGCTTACTCGTGGGACTGCAGGAAGAATCGGGTTTTCCCATCTCTTATCCCAGGGAAAACCCGTGCCCGTCCCCCCCACCCCGGGAGTCCCTGTGAGTCATTTGCATGCACAGGGAAGACCCGAGGACATTTGCAGGATAAATGGCCAGTGTACAAATGGCCAATGTCTCTTTAATGAGGGATTATCTAATTAGGCTAATTGCTGGCAGTACAATACAGTGACTGCTTCTTTTAAACATCTGTTTTGGCAATAAACAGTAGCATTTGGGGGGGAGAGGTTATTACACAGATAAATCTTGTACTGGAACAGTCCTCAATATTCACTGATGCACATGCTCTTTTAAATTATTTACCTGCTTCATGGAGATTAACAAATGTTCAGCACAACTGGATTCTCTGTATCCTTTTAACAGCTAAAAGACTCATATTACAAAATTGGAAGGATAAACATTTGTCTCCTATAATGCAATGAATTGAGGACCTTACAACCACTTTCAATATTTGAATGGGTGGCATATAGATGCCATCTTCAAACATATTTATTTGAATATTTGGTCCGCTTTTGTTGATGCTTATGTGTAATTATTAGAAAGGTGTGTGTATTTATACGTATTCATTCTTATGGATATATACACATCCATGTACATATATTTAAGAACTGGGGGGTGCCCACAGATGCCACATTGGGGACCCCTTCACAGGCACCATTGGAGGTGCCCACAGGTGATATGGCGCAATGTGATTTGCTTACGTGATTTGCAGACCACACAAAAAAAATGAGCTTGACAGCTTGTGTACATTTGAAAAATGTGCATGAAGAAAATCATACTTTTGGAAAATGTGCAGCAACATACTTTAATTAGTGGGGAAAGAATGTGTAATTTCACAGATGTGCATAATTGATGCATATGCATGAATATATGCATGCCTTTCCATGTTAAATGAAAAAACAAAGCTCTCAATCGAGTACAGGCACAAGATGGAATGAGCTTCAAGGTGGAATTTGGAGAGCTTGAGTTTTGCTCATCCACACAACCATATATTTCAGCACCAGACTTGCATTTGTCTCCAAGTACATGCTCAGCAGGGACCCACAGTCCGCTTTGGCTCACTAAGGGGGGAACATGTATGATAAAATTGCTTTCAGTACCAGTTTGTCACATCACACTTCCCTGTTTGGTGTGTAGAAATGCCCACATGGTCCACCATTTTTTTCATAGCTTTCCCACATGCATCCTAAAGAGACAAGTAGAGAAAAGCAACATCCAGGCCATAGGCTAAAATCATAGCATCATAGAGCTGGAGTGGTCCTTGTAAGCCCTCTAGACCATCTGCATGTTTGATACGGGAGATGAAGATCTGAAGACTCCCCAATAGGTAACCAGTCGGCTTCTACTTGAAGACATCCAGTGAGGGGTAGCGCCCTCCCCCTTCCCAGGTTACTGGTTCCATTGTCAAACTGCTCTAACAAGAAGTTTCTTCTAATATTCAACTGAAATCTCATCTCCTGTAAGCCCCTTAGATCCAGTTCTGTCCTCTGGGGCAGCAAAGAGCAAGTCTTTCCTCTCTCTATAGGACAACCCATTGGGTATTTATTTATTTATTTTATTTAGTTATTAAAACATGTGTATCCTGACCCATATCATGGGGATCTCAGGGCAGTGTACAGATAAAATCAGAACAATGTAAACATAAATAATATACAATGCTAAAAAAACTTTATAAAATTGTTCACAAATTAAAACCAGTAGAAAATTATAAAAGCAATAAAAACAATTAAAAACAATTAAAACTATGTACAGCCATGGAGAATTTAGCCCTCAAAGGCTTTGATAAAAAGCCATGTTTTATCTTGGCACTGAAATGAAGTTTGAAGAGTGCTGTCATGTTGTCCACTGTCTTTTCTTCTCCAGGAGAAACATACCCAGTTCCTGCCTTCAATCTTTCTTCAGAGGACATGTTTTTTATACCACTGCCAATTAGGGGTGTGCATCGGATCGGATCCGATCCACGATCCGAATCCGATCCGACCCAAAATCGGGAAAATCCGATCCGATCCGATCCGATCCGACCAACCTCCGATCCGATCCGATCCGATCCGATGAGGTCCGATCCGGATCGGACGCCATTTTGAATGCTTTTTCCCATAGCCAAGTATTGTTTTACAAAAACGCCTATAACTTTTTCATTTTTAAAGATAGAAGGATGAAACTTGGGGACATTGTAGACTGGTTAGGGATAGTTATCTGTGAGAAATTTCAGAAAGATTGGTGCATGCGTTTTGTGGCAATTAATTTTTTAATAAATACCCAGGAATGCTTATAACTTTGTCATTTTTAAAGTTACAAACATGAAACTTTGCCACATTGTAGGAGGTACCTTGGGACCTATGTGTGTGAAATTTCAGAAACATAGGTGCTTGCCTTGTGTGGCAATTAATTTTAGAAAAATGGGTAGTAGTGGGGTAAATACAGTTACGCCTCCCATTTTTTTATTTTTTAAGATACAAACAGGAAACTTGGGCACATTACAGATACCACTTGCCTTGATATGTGAGTGAAATTTCAGAAACATTGGAGCTTGCCTTGTGTGGCAATTAAGTTTTGAAACAATGAGGAAAGAAACACCTATAACTTTGTCATTTTTAAAGTTACACACATGAAACTTTGCCACATTGTAGGTGGTACCTTGGGACCTATGTGTGTAAAATTTCAGAAACATAGGTGCTTGCCTTGTGTGGCAATTAATTTTAGAAAAATGGGTAGTAGTGGGGTAAATACAGTTACGCCTCCCATTTTTTTAGTTTTGAAGATACAAACAGGAAACTTGGGCACATTACAGGGAACACTTCACTTGATATGTGTGTAAAATTTCAGAAACATTGGTGCTTGCCTGGTGTGGCAATTAATTTTTGAAACAATGAGGGATTCATTGGACAGCACTTGCCCATAAGGATTCATTGGACAGTACTTTCCCATAGGGAATCATTGCATTGCACTTTCCCATAGGGAATCATTGCATTGCACTTTCCCACTGAGAAATACAGTTATGCCTCCCACATTTTTATTTTTGAAGATACAAACAGGAAACTTGGGCACATTGTAGACTGGTTAGGGATAGTTATCTGTGAGAAATTTCAGAAAGATTGGTGCATGCGTTTTGTGGCAATTAATTTTTTAATAAATACCCAGGAATGCCTATAACTTTGTCATTTTTAAAGTTACACACATGAAACTTTGCCACATTGTAGGAGGTACCTTGGGACCTATGTGTGCTAAATTTCAAAAACGTAGGTGCTTGCCTTGTATGGCAATTAATTTTAGAAAAATGGGTAGTAGTGGGGTAAATACAGTTACGCCTCCCATTTTTTTATTTTTTAAGATACAAACAGGAAACATGGGCACATTACAGGGAACACTTCACTTGATAGGTGTGTAAAATTTCCGAAAGCTGGGTCCAGGCATGTGGTGGCAATTAATTTTTGAAACAATGAGGAAAGAAACGCCTATAACTTTTTTATTTTAAAAGTTAGAAGTCTGAACATTGCTCACTTTGTAGATGGGTTAGGGGTAGATATGTGTCAGAAATTTCAGAATGATAGGTCCAGGCATTTGATGGCTATGGAATTTTTAGATTAAATGTTTCAAAAAATGTTCCACAGAGGCCAGGTCTTCCTTTCCTCCCCCTCCCGCTTCCCGCGAAGAAAAGGAAACACTGTCTCGTCTCGATCCCTTTGATCCTTGCTAGTATCCATTACAGGGCTCGTGTCTGCTTTCCTACTTTCACTTTTTTACTCAAGCAGACACGAGCCCTGTAATGGATACTAGCAAGGATCAAAGGGATCGAGACGAGACAGTGTTTCCTTTTCTTCGCGGGAAGCGGGAGGGGAAGACCTGGCCTCTGTAGAAATTTTTTTGAAACATGTAATTTAAAAATTCCATAGCCATCAAATGCCTGGACCTATCATTCTGAAATTTCTGACACATATCTACCCCTAACCCATCTACAAAGTGAGCAATGTTCAGACTTCTAACTTTTAAAATAAAAAAGTTATAGGCGTTTCTTTCCTCATTGTTTCAAAAATACCTTGCCACCACATGCCTGGACCCAGCTGTCTGAAATTTTACACACATATCAAGCCAAGTGGTACCTGTAATGTGCCCATGTTTCCTGTTTGTATCTTCAAAAATAAAAAAGTGGGAGGCGTAACTGTATTTACCCCACCACTACCCATTTTTCTAAAATTAATTGCCACACAAGGCAAGCACCTACGTTTCCGAAATTTCACACACATATGTCCCAAGGTACCGCCTACAATGTGGCAAAGTTTCATGTGTGTAACTTTAAAAATGACAAAGTTATAGGCATTCCTGGGTATTTATTAAAAAATTAATTGCCACACAAGGCAAGCACCTACGTTTCCGAAATTTCATACACATGGGTCCCAAGGTACCACCTACAATGTGGCAAAGTTTCATGTGTGTAACTTTAAAAATGACAAAGTTATAGGTGTTTCTTTCCTCATTGTTTCAAAAATTAATTGCCACACAAGGAAAGCTCCAATGTTTCTGAAATTTCACTCACATATCAAGGCAAGTGGTACCTGTAATGTGCCCAAGTTTCCTGTTTGTATCTTAAAAAATAAAAAAATGGGAGGCGTAACTGTATTTACCCCACTACTACCTATTTTTCTAAAATTAATTGCCACACAAGGCAAGCACCTATGTTTCTGAAATTTCACACACATAGGTCCCAAGGTACCTCCTACAATGTGGCAAAGTTTCATGTTTGTAACTTTAAAAATGACAAAGTTATAAGCATTCCTGGGTATTTATTAAAAAATTAATTGCCACAAAACGCATGCACCAATCTTTCTGAAATTTCTCACAGATAACTATCCCTAACCAGTCTACAATGTCCCCAAGTTTCATCCTTCTATCTTTAAAAATGAAAAAGTTATAGGCGTTTTTGTAAAACAATACTTGGCTATGGGAAAAAGCATTCAAAATGGCGTCCGATCCGGATCGGACATCTGGTCCGATCCGATCCGACCAGCCTCCGATCCGATCCGATCCGATCCGACCCCCCAGGTCCGATTCCGATCCGCTATCCGATCCGATCCGGGGGGTCAGTGCACATCCCTACTGCCAATCTTCATTGCTCTCCTCTGTACCCATTCCTATTTATTTACAGTTCTCTCATAGGACAAAACATCCTACTGCCACTATCACTCACTAACGCAGCAGCAGCAATTATTTGCAACCTATCCATACAGCTCCATTGTGAAAGCACAAACCTGCACGCAGAGCAGCAATCAAATTCATGGAGCATCTCCCCAGAAGGGTAGCCAGTTAAGGTCAGTGATGGAAGATGAGCAGAAGGAAATGAGTCTTGACAGCACACCTGAGTGAGGTGCGTTATGGCAAATGAGACGAAGAGAGAGATTCTGCCAGGTCCCTTCACATTATTAAAGACTGCGATTCTTTTCAAAAGTTGCCTAACTAAGTTAATGCCAGAGGCCCAATGGGGTGCATGCGCAGCAGCTGAGACTATGTGCACAAAACACCACCAATCAACTGCACTGAAAGAACTGGGCATGTTTAGCCTGGAGAAGAGAAGGTTCAGGGGAGACATGACAGCACTCTTCAAGGACTTGAAAGATTGTCACACAGAGGAGCGCCAGGGTCTCTTCTCAATCAACCCAGAGTGCAGGATATGGAATAATGGGCTCAAGTGACAGGGAGCCAGATTCCAGCTGGACATCAGGAAAAACTTCCTGACTATCAGAGCAGTACAACAATGGAACCAATGACTTAGGGAGGTGGTGGGCTCTCCCACTCTAGAGGCATTCAAGAGGCAGGTGGACAGCCATCTGTCAGGGATGCTTTAAGGTGGATTCCTGCATTGAGCAGGGGGTTGGACACGATTGCCTTTTGGGCCCCTTCCAACTCTACTACTCTATGATTCTGTGATTCTCTATGTTGAGACAGTGGGGAACTGAATCCAACCTCCTTCTCCCACCTTCCAAACAGCCAATCAGTGAATTTTCAACATTTAAAAAAGGGGTTCTGCATATGCGGCCCCAACTATCAAGAGCATAGCAACTATTTACTGGCATGTTCTTCATGAAGTTTGGGGAGAGCAAACTGAAAACATGTATGCTACCCCATTTGTCATTACAGATGGCAGGGAACGTAGGGGCCATAGTTCAGTAAGTGGAGTACATGATTTGCACGCTGAAGGCCCTATGTTCAATCACTGGCATAAGAACATAAGAAGGGCTGTGCTGGATCAGACCAAGGATCCATCTAGTCTAACATTCTGTTCACACAGTGGCCAACCAGCTGCCCATGAGAAAGCCACAAGCAGGACATGCATGCAATAATACCCTCCTACCTGTGCTCCCCAGCATCTGGTGTATGTAGGTACGCTGCTATTGGAGGTAGCATATAGCTATGAAGACTAATAGCCATTGATAGCCTTCTCCTTCAGGAATTTGTTAGGGGTGGAAAACTCTTGCCTGAAACCCTGGAAAGCTGATACCAGTTCACAGTGACAACGCTGGGCTAGATGGACCAATGCTGTGACTCAACATAAAGCAACTTTCTACGTTTCTATGCTCCTACAGTGTGTTCAGTGTTCATGTTGATTATACCAGTTCAGAATCCAAATGGAGAATTATATGTCTGATTTCTCCCCCACATTAAAATGTGGGGAAGCATCAAGGGAAAAGTTTTTAATAGCTTTCTGCTTAATGTAATGTTCTACATGTATGGGGTTTCCACCATGGGAGGAACCAATCGTAGGACCTAGCTACATCTGGAGCTAATTGCATCACTTGCAATTGCGGTGGCATTGATTTATTGAATTAAAAACATGGGGATGATTTTTACCAGGATCACAGTGCAAGCGCAGGGGAGGTTTCACCATTCTCTCCCATACCAGAATCATGAGAAATATCCCCCCTCCTACACTGCCCATTGGAGCTTCTTTTGTAATCCTAACTGTAGCTCTTGGGGTGCTGATTGCAAGAACACAGCTGCAGAGAGAAGGACTAGACCAGGGTGCTGAAGTCCTAGGCTGTTTCTACACCGGCCTATTGGCCCAAGATTGTCCCTGTGTGCTCCCTGTGCATCCAAATGATGCACAGGGACTCCTGGGGGCAGGGGGGCAGGCATGGGTTTTCCCAGGGATAAAGAAACCCTGGGAAAATCTGATTCTCCCAGCAGTCCCAGGACCATCCGACATGTGGGTGCCCGTCCTGCCTGGTGCCTGCTTACTCGTGAGTAAGTTCAGCACCAGAAACAGGCACAGAGCTGTACGGCATAGCTCCCTGCCTATCAGGGGAGAGGGGGGCTACATTTCCGCCATCCATGGAATGACAGGGCGTAAGGGCCGTGATTTTGGGGGGGGGGGTTGTACTTGGTTTTCCGATAGAGCGCAAGTGCACTCCAAGCTCCATCTTCTAAAAAATAAAAAAGGCAGCCATGATAAGCGCGATCGCCTGATTGCTTCTGGGATGTCAAGCTTCTGTGTAGAAAGTGAGCAATGATCCTGGAAGCAAGTAAGTCTGGGATCACCCCCAGGCCCTCCCTCTACACCCTTAGGTATAGAAAGGGCCCTAATGAGAATCAACAATCATCTGTAATTAATTCAAGAAAATTGACTATGTGATTGCAAGCAATGCCATTAGTGTCACATATAGCTAAGTCCACGGAAAAATTAAATTGCCTTATACCAGGTCACACAATTTGTCCATCTAGCCCAGTAATGTCTACTATGACAGATAGAAGCTCTGCAGGGTCTCAAAAAGAGATCTGTCCCAATACCTGCTACCTAAACCATTTTTTAATGTGGAGATAGTGACATCTGTCATTAGGAAATCCAGTTCTTTTTTTTACCTGACAGAGTTCCGTGGCGTGCATGTTTCGATTTGTGTCTGTGGGCGGAGCTGCTGGCTTTTCCCCAAACTCCAGGAATCTCTTTTTCTGCGGCCGGATGATTGTCTGGCAGCTGTCCACCCTCATCCAAAATGCTGGAAATTACGTAATTCCCTCTATTGCATAAATGGAGCCTTTACAGCCACCATTGACACAATGGGGGAAATGCGTAATTTCCGGAGCCTCCATTGTCATGCACAATGGAGGCTCTGGACGAGGGTGGATGGCTGCCAGGACTCATTGGGTGCCCACTAGGGATGTGCACTGGATCGGACCCGATCCACGATCCGAGTCCGGTCCAGTGGGAAATCGGATAAATTATCCGATTTCCGATCCGACAGCTGGATCGGCCGATCCAATCCGAACTGGACCGAAAAGGCTCCGAACCGGTTCGGCGGATCGGCGGATCGGCGGGCGCCCACTGGCGCCCACCGCCGCTTCCATTGGCGGGCGCCAGCGGGCGCCCGCCGATGAAAGTGGACAGCGGGGGGGGGAGGGGGGCACTTACCTTTCTGGCCCGTCCGCTCCCGTCCGGCACCGGCAGCTACTACCAGCGGGCTCCGCGGCCTGCTCCAGGGTGGCGCGCCGGGTGATGTCATCACCCGGCGCGCTACTCTAGAGCAGGCCGCGGAGCCCACTGGTAGTAGCCGCCGGCGCCGAACGGGAGCGGACGGGCCGGGAAGGTAAGCAGGGGGCGCGCGGAGGGGAGGAGGGGGCGCATGGAGGGGAGGAGGGGGGCCCTTACCTTCCTGGCCCGTCCGCTCCCGTCCGGCGCCGGCGGCTACTACCAGCAGGCTCCGCGGCCTACTCCAGGGTGGCGCGCCGGGTGATGTCATCACCCGGCGCGCTACTCTAGAGCAGGCCGTGGAGCCCGCTGGTAGTAGCCGCCGGCGCTGGACGGGAGCGGACGGGCCGGGAAGGTAAGCACGGGGCGCGTGGAGGGGAGGAGGGGGCGCGCGGAGGGGGGCCCTTACCTTTCCGGCCCGTCCGCTCCCGTCCGGCGCCGGCGGCTACTACCAGCGGGCTCCGCAGCCTGCCGCCGGCGCTGGACGGGAGCGAACGGCCCTAAAAGGTAAGCAGTGGCGGGGAAGGGGGCTTACCCCCCCCGGAGCCGTCCGCTTCTATCCGCTGGCGCCCGCGGGCGCCAGCGGATGGAAGCGGACGGCCCCAGGGGGGGTAGGGAGCACGGGGGAGGGGGCTTACCTGCCGGGGCCGTCCACAGCAGACGGCCCCGGGGGGGAGGGAGTTAGGCCCCCCCTCACCCACCCGCCGCCATTTTTTACTCATAGACTTGCATTGCAATGCAAGTCTATGGGGAAAAAAATGGCGGCCGATCCAAAAATTTCCGATTTTTGGATCGGGATCGTACTCGATCCGGTCCGGGGGGCCTCCGATTTTGTCCGAACCAATCTGTGACAAAATTGGAGGTCCCGATCCGGGTCCCGATCCGATCCGGGGGGTCCGTGCACACCCCTAGTGCTCACTGAGCCACCAAAGAAATGAGGGTGAACAGCAGTAGCAACAGGGCATGCATCTGACAAGTCGGACCTGGGTGCGTTCACCCATCCCTAGATCCAGGAGCATTAATCAAATCCCCAAAGCAGTAACAAAAGGTTTCAAAGGGATGGATAAGATTAAACAAATTGAGCCTGTGATGGAAGGAACGCTAAATTTGGCTGTTTACCTCAGGTCTCCAGAGATAAGTAGCCACTTCAATAGAGTATGGCCTATTATAGAAGGATCATTCCTGCCTCCACTGGCTCTCAAGCCCTTGCAATCCCCTTCTTTCCAAGGAAGGCAAGACCATGAGGCCTTAACAGCCAGTGGGGGCAGGAGTCACGATTCCGCGCACCAAACACTTGTTCGTTTCTCGAGGAAAGGACAAGCGTTTGGTGCATGGTGATGGTGACTCCTGTCCCCGCTGGCTGTCAAGGCCTCATCATGGTCTTCTTCCTTGCAAGGAAGGAGATCCTGGGGGATTGGCAGCTCCTGGAGGTTGCAATGAGGGTGGACTGTGCCCCACAGCTTGGCAATCAGGTTCACGGGCAGACACAGGGGAGTCCACCAGACTCCTGGACCCTAGCAGGAACTCGCAACATCCCTACCTGTGCCCTTAGGTTCATAATAGGTAGTGAGGCCTACCTAGTTGAATTTTAAGATGTTTGATTGTTAGTTTTATATGTTTTAATCAGTTTTATGTATTTTATACTATTTAGTATTCAGTGTTGTTCCCCGCATCGATCCAGAGGGAGAGGTGGGTAATAAATAAAATTATTATTATTATTATTATTATTATTATTTAGCAAAGTAAAATGTGAATGTCCAAGATTGTATACTTGAAGTCTTTTTCCTGTTTTCTGTGTGCTTGTATAAACTGAATTAATTTCAATTTTAATGAGATGTTTGATTTCAGGTGCTTAAAAAAAAAACCTCTGTAACAGTAGGAATAGGCCTGAAAGAGTTATAATGCTGAAGCTCCTGAGAGAAGATTCTCTGTGCCTGAACACTTGACACACGTTTAACAGCAGTAGCACACAGAGACACACATATGAACGAAAGAAAGAAAAGAAACCCTATTTTAAAATCATTGCTTTTGGACAGGGAAATTGACTTACATTTGAAAAGTTCAAAATCTAAATTAACTAGCTAGCCTGAGGGAAAATATTACCAATGGGGCTGTAATCCTTCTTCGATGCAAAAGTGGGGATGAGCTAGGCTTTGCGTTTTCATGCAACATGTGTCTATCAGACACCCACAAAATAATATTTTCTTAACCATCAAGCTAAAGCTATTGGATGTTGAGATCCATCTCTGCTGACATTACTATTATGGATGTCTCTAAAGTAGGGTGACCAGATTTTGGAACCCAAAATCCCGGTCCCCCCCCCGCCAACAACCCCCCCACCAAGCCACCCCCCAAAACAAACCCCCCAAGCCACCCCCCCACCCAAAACAACCCCCCCACCAAGCCACCCACCCCCAAAAAAACATCAGCCCGGACCTACTGGGCGGGTTCTCTTCTGCTGCCTCTGCTGCTGCCGCCGCGCCACCGCCACCGCCGCCGGGTCCCCCGCCGGCTCGTAAGGCCAGCGGCCGCGCGGAAGAGGCAGGGGAGGGCCGGATCCGGAAGTGACGTAATCGGCCCTCCCCCGCTTCTTCTGCGCGGCCGCTGGCCTTACGAGCCGGCGGAGGACCCGGCGGCGGCGGCAGCGGCATGGCGGCGGATCCGGCGGCGGCGCGGAGGACCCGGCAGCAGCGGCACGGCAGCGGACCCGGCGGCGGTGGCAGCAGTGGCGGCGGCACGGCGGCAGACCTGGCCGCCCCAGCAGGTAAGTGCCCCGCGCCTCGCACTCCTTACCCGCTTCCCTCCGGTGCTCGAATCTACTGAAAAACAGGCTTCACGGCCTGTATCTCAGTATCGCGCCAGGTGATGACATCATCACCCGGCGTGCTACTGAGGGACAGGCCGCAAAGCCTGTTTCTCAGTAGATTCGAGCTCCGGAGGGAAGCGGACGCCCCTGCGGGTAAGGAGTGTGAGGCACGAGGGAGGGCACTTACCTGCTGGGGCGGCCGCTTCCCGGGCTCCTCCGCTGCCACCGCCGCCGGGTCTACCACCGCTCCTTGCTTGCTGCCACCGCCGCGTGACCCCCCGCCACCCCGGTTTGCCCCCCCGCCCCCCGGTTGGGCCGGTTCGCCCCTGGATTCCCGGTTAGGACCAGGAAATCCCAAGCCATCTGGACAGCCTACTCTAAAGACCTCAAAGGTGTTAGGAGGGGGTAATCTATCTGAGTTCCAGTAAGCTATGAGAAAAGAGGACATACCAAGGAGAAAGATTTAGCTCAGTGGCAGGGCCAGCTCTACCATTAAGTGGTAGGAAGTGGACGCAGCAGATGGCAGAGGAGGGGAAAAGTAGTGCTCTCCCCCCTCCAAAAGGTCTGCCACTTCTTGCTGGCCATGCAGGCAGCTGGCTGACCCAAAAATCAGCAACCGCTTGCTTGCCCACACACCACGTGCCTTCTGCCTTACTACGCCATGCCTCGCTGCACCTCCTGACCCTGCCAGTCAGGTCAGTAGACTTACTTTCCCTAATGGGGACACACGCACCCCTGTCGCCAGCACATGAGAGGATGGATCAAACGGTGATTGATGTGAAACTATATGCCACACTTCTGTAGCAGCCAAGACTGTACGAGGAGGGTTACTTGTTCTAATATATCGAGAACCAAGTGCCATCCATCTGGAAACAGGTTCTAGCCCTAAGTCTTCCAAAACTGACTAAGATGGCCTATCTGAGCAAGCAGGAAAAGATCAAGGTTTAGTACAAGCCAGTAGATAGGCCCAATGGTACAAAGCAAGGTCTGGAAAACCAAACCCACTTTCTTTAATTGGAAGATACATCCGTTTCAGATATATGTGAGGTGGGGAAGAACCCCAGAAGAATTTACAAAACAAAGCATTAAGTTGTTGGAAATATTTGTGAGGTATAAGTAAAGGAATCCCACACTTACATAAAGAATGTGCGGTATACTCTTCATCTTAAGTGTGTTGACTTTGCCCCACAATCTCAGCTTTAACAGTGCCCATCTATCTATATCTCACGCAATCTCACTGATCAGCTTGTTTAAATTTATTTTGATCAATTGACATATATCTCTGGGAATAAACATTCCTAGATAGGAAATACAATCAGGATACCAGCAAAACTGACCATTAGCCAACACACTAGGAGATATGTTATCTCCAATTGGCATCAATTCAGACTTTGACCAATTAATTGAATAACCAATCAAATTGCCAAAAGCATTAGTCAATTTCATCAAAGCGGGAATGCTTTGGAGCTTAGAAATAAACAATAAAAGAACATCAGCATCAAGAATAATTTTGAATTCTAAATCAGCATACACACACCTGTAAATACTAATAACTTGTCTAATTGCAAAAGCCAGGGGTTCCAAACACAAATCAACTATCAATGGGGAAAGTGGACATCCTTGCCTAGTACCTTGCCCAAGCATGAAAAATACTGACAACCAACCGTTCGTCATAATTCTTGCTCTTGGAGTCGACTATAAAATTCTAACCCACTTCAAAAATTCTATTGGAAAACCAAAGTTACTCAATGTAGCAAGCATAAACATCCAATGAATTTTGTCAAAGGCCTTCTCAGCGTCCAAAGAAACAATAGCCACCTGGTCCGTTCTTTCTCTATTGAAAGGTATCAAATCCACAATTAAACTCATGTTATTGTCTCTTTGACTGTTTTTAATAAATCTCACTTGATCTGGTCTGACCAATGTTGTAATGACTTGTTGCAACCTATTGGCTAAAATTGCCATTAATATTTTAAGATCAATTTTATTAATGAAATTGGTCGGTAATTAGCACAGTTAGTGTGGTTCTTGCCAGGTTTAGGAATGACTGTAATATAAGCATCATTTAATGTTGAAGAAAGTGAACTTGTTTCAAATATGTATTTGTAGAGTAGATAAAATTCTGGCGCTAGAAAAGTAGAAAAGGTTTTATACCACTCAATTGGGAACCTGTCCGGACATGAGAATTTCCCATTTTTCATACTCATAATTATTTTTGTAATCTCTTCGAGTCTTATAGGAGCCATAAAATCTTGTCTTTCCAAGGAGTCTAGGCAAGGAAGCTTAATCTGAGCAAATAAAGTATTCAAATCCTGCTCCGATATCTCGCTACCCTTACTATTAGGCTGACCATATGAAAAGGAGGACAGGGCTCATGTAACTTTAACAGTTGTAAGAAAAGGGAATTTCAGCCAGTGTCATTTGTATGCAATTAGTTCCTGGTGAAATTCCCTCTTCATCACAACAGTTAAAGTTGCAGGCACTATACTAGAGTGACCAGGTACAAAAGAAGGCAGGGCCCCTGCAACTTTAACTGGTGTGATGAAGAGGGAATTTCACCAGGAACTAATTGCATACAAATGATACTGGCTGAAATTCCCTTTTCTCTACAACTCTTAAAGTTACATGAGCCCTGTTCTCCTTTTCATATGGTCAGCCTACTTACTATACAACTCTGTATAAAATCTTAAAAATTGTGAATTTGTATCAGTGGGAGAAGTATGTATCATATTATTCTCATCTTTAATAGCAGATACGACATTTCAATGTTTTTGATGTTTAAGAAGGTGTGCCAAAATTTTACCGGGACTTTCTGCATTTTCCCAGTATGCCTGTCTCAAACAAGTTAACACAGAGACATGAAATTCCCTCTGGGTTGCCTCAATCCAGAAGGAGAGGTGGGTAAGAAATAAATATATTATTGTTGTTGTTGTTATTATTATTATTATTATTATTATTATTATTATTATTAGATATTTCGGCAAACAGGAGTGTATGACTGTCTGTAGCAGATTCATTCCATCCGGGGCCAGATCTACACCAAGCAGGATATGACACTTTGAAAACATTTTGAAAACTGTCTATGGAGTGTGTCCTGGGCCCAAACAGTTGTCACTACCGTTAGAAACCAGTTTAAAGCAGTAGTGTAGATCCTGCCCAGTTTAGTGTTTTCTGATTGCACTCCCGTCCTTTTTTTTGTTAAAATGGCTCTGAGATGCCAGCTTACAGCTTAATACGCAATGCCTTTCATAAACATATCCAGCTCCATCCTCAAATGAATGAGCTTCTTTGCTCTCGTTCCTGTTTCAAAATGAGAGTTACAAGCTGATCCCAAAAGCATTTTCCTCGCACACAAACCCGATTTGCTTCAGTGAAGCACATTGTACATTACACTGCCCATCTGCTAACTCGTGTAGGCAATTTCAGAAATTTACCCCAGGTCGCACGCTTAACTACACCCCTGCCAGTTCTTCTATTCAACCTGACAATTCTTCGCATGTATTTAAAGTTACTGTGGTGCATTGGAAATCTGAGGGACTGGCCCCCGAGGGTATAATTTCTAAGACACTGAAAAAGAGATTTATCCTTCTGTGTAATTAAGAAATTAGGTTTCAAGGGAGAGTTGATGCATTCCTGAAACAGCCTTTGGAAATAGGTCATCAGTTTGATCCTTTGTACGCGGCGTTATTGATTAGGCTATTTGAAATTATACCTGTAGTTTCCAAGAACACCCCCATAATCTAAAGAAATATAGTTAACAACAGAAGACCATTCTCATGAAATCTTAAATGGGGCCTCAAGATCTATCCAGCTGTTATCCCAGTTAATACACAGGAGCATGTGAATGAGGCACTAAATGATAAGAAACTTCCAGGTGATTGGAACAGCCATTTTGATAAACCTCTCCACATAGCAGCACCGTGTATTTTCTCTCTCACCTCCTCCATTAGTTTTGGTAGCCATGTGTCCTACTTTATAGAGCAAGGATGGAGGCAGCTTCCCAGGCTGGTTTGGCACCCCCACCCTACCAAAACGAAAACATGGTAAGAACAGGTTCTATGGTTTCTAGCAGGAGCCTCATCCTTAGAACATTCCTAGAGTGTCCTATGAAGCAGTGCTTGAAGGATCCATTCCACTTCCTAGGACACTCTAGGAATGAGGCTTCTACAACAAGAACCATAGAGCCTATTACTAGAACATTTGAGTGTGGAGGGAGGCCGTTGTTGTTTTTAGAAGTTTTAGGAAACAGAATGTAGTATGGCAGGACTCTTCAGCAACAGAGTGGATGAGAGGAGTGAGAAGGGCCAGGAGCCAGGATTCCTGAGCAGTTGGGCGTTTTAACTGAGGTTTCTGAGCCAATTCTTGGTTTTATCCGATCAAAGTGGATGCCAGACCTCCGAAACACACTTGAGCAGGAGTTGGATATAAGTGAGTTAATTGTATGCCTGTGTGTGAGAGAGGGAGAGGGTCATATGTTGTATGAAAATGTGTGTGCATGCTTTTGTAGCCCCCACCACCCCAGCAGACAAATGATGTGGCCCTCAAGGCAGAAAAGGTTGTGCACATCTGTTATAGAGGGAGTCCTCTTTTTGAAGGAATGTCAGATGACAGTCCTCTATTCCTCCAGTTTAAAGATTTTTTTAAATTTAAGATGGGAGAACAGAGGCCTTCAAGTTGCTCATCAACAGTTAGCACGTGGACAGGAGGTTGAACAGACACACAGGTCACTTGGCCAGAGCCTTCCACTATGGTGAGATGTATTGTCTTCCTATTTAAGATACATATATCCTTTATAAATCTTCTTTGATACATATATAAATTAGCATAGAATCATAGGATAGTAGAGTTGGAAGGGGCCTGTAAGGCCATCGAGTCCACCCCCCTGCTCAATGCAGAAATCCACCTTAAAGTATCCCTGACTGATGGTTGTCCAACTGCCTCTTGAATGCCTGCAATGTGGGAGAGCCCACAACCTCCCTAGGTAATTGGTCCTATTGTCATACTGCTCTAACAGTCAGGAAGCTTTTCCTGATGTCCAGCCGGAATCTAGACCCATTATTCCGCATCCCGCATGTGCAAATCTTATGCAAACCTGGGTCCTCTCTTTCTCTCTTTTGCTGCAATGCATTTCCTCTCTTTTGGCCATGCGTCAATGGCCACCTTGCTAGCAGTGCATTGCTTCTCCTTGGGTGTAGAGTAGCAGAAAGAGAATGCATTTCCTTATTGCTCTCTCAGCAGCTTCAAATCCAAGAAAAAAATAGGAACCGATCAACTTTAGCAGCTAAAAGAAGAGTGAGCGAATGAATGGGGGGGGCAGTGGCATTGAGAGACAGAGTTAGAAGAAGGCACGCTATTGCTGCCTATAGCCATGGTTGGAAATACGAGCTACTACAGTCACCTAGAGACTCCCTGCAATATGGATCCTCATTCATCAGGTCCTGTGAGAGCTAGCCGGAGTTATTATATGTACTAAGATATATAGCCAATAGCTGTCCAATAAGGTAAAAATCAATATGGCCTATTCGCTAGTTATTTGTTTGTGTGGTAGAGATAATGATTTTCATTTAATCAAAATCAATTCCTTTTTCTTTCTTTCTTTTTTAGTCATACTCTTTGCTTAGTTACTGTCTTTCAAACACAGGTACTCTGGGTTAACTCGCCAAGAAGCTAAGCCAATTGACTTGCTAGATTCAGGACATGGGGTATATTGAAAAGGCACTGTTCTTCAAATTCATCTCGATTTCATTTTGATACAGCCGCCATGGGAGCACTCTTGGGGTTGGAACTTTCAGCTCAGAACTTCAACTCACACAATCACATTTTAAAATCAGTGAAGATTTGTATTAAAAAGGTCTTTCCCGTTCACGTGGCCGCAGGGAGGATAATTGCTGATGGGGGGGATAAGGAGACTACTTAACATTGGAGGATGCTACATGGTGCCACTGGCCAGAGGCGGGGTGGCAGCATTTATATTAAGCGGCCGCACCCAACCCTCTGGCCTCTTCTGGATCGCGACTGAGCAGAGAACGGGATGCTGAACGCTGGGAGGAAGCCACGTAGTTGGCTTCTCCAGCGTGGTTTCAGTTCTCACGGCGGCAGGCATGGAGGATGTGGAACGGGGCAGCTTAAGCTGCTCCCTTACTCGCGTCCTTCGAGCCAGCTGGTCTCCCTGGGACAGTGTTTGTTTGGCGGTGAAAGGAAGAGGACGCAGTCAGAGGATGCAGGAAAACAGCCTACTCTGTGGTGTTTTGCTCCCAGCGGAGCTTGACTGGGATCTCTTCCAGGTGCAGCGAGGCACCCTGGGCTTAACTGCCTTTCCTGAACGGTTTAGAGAGGCGGGAGTGGGGCTGACGGATTGGCTAATTCTGACCCCCTTTTCAGCCAAATAAGGACTTTTGGGGGCTTCCAGGCCTGGGGGCTCCCTGGGCTCAGACACATCCAGAGGTCATGCCAGGTGCCCTATGGGAGATTGGTTGTCCGAGGCTGAGCAAGCAGCAATGCATTCCATAGCAGACAGCACCAGGAATACGTACACCAAGGCAGGTAGGGCATTTTTCACCTTCCGGTCGGGAATGCAATTGCAACAGTTGTGGCCTATTCTCATGGAGCATCTCCTCCAGTTTTGTGTCCATTCCCGACGGAAACGACTGTCAGTCAGGACCATAGGAGGTAAGATGGCTGCTCTTGCCTTCTGGGCCAAAATGAAAGGTGTGCAAGATAACACCAGTGATTTTAGAGTTAGGCGTTCCTTGCAGGGCTGGGCAAGGGAAACGCTCAGGGTGGCAGATGCAAGGCAACCACTTTCTCCTGATATATTATTGGGATTAATGGGTATCTGGCCTTCGGTTTGCAATTCTCAATTTGAAGTCACTTTGTTTCATGCGGCAGCCCTTACAGCATTTTTAGGGGGGATTTGACCGATACTGGCAATTATATATTTCTAGAAGATCTGCAGAGGTTTGTCAATCTCCCTTGGCATTAGGGGCAGGCATGTTTAGAGGACAGGGACGGTGTTCATTCTGTGGCACCGTTATGTGGTGAAAGGTGATGTCTGCTGCCTCCTGCTGAGGGTTTCGCAGCCCTGGTAGGGGATAAGGGTTACCTGTGAGGCCAACTCACCTCACTCTACCTGGGTGTTGCAGCCCGGGGGGTAGTGACACGGGAAGGCCTCCCCTCCCCAAAAGGGATGGGCCTGGGAGTGGCGATCAAGAAGACACAATTCAACATGCTTGGAATGTTTCACCCGTTAAATGCCTGTTAGTTGATGGTGTAGATAGGGCCCACCCAGAGCTTTTTTTGCAGATCTTATAAATGTGGCCCAAATTTGAAACCATATATACTTGTGTCATCTCTTTATTTCCACCCTTTTTCACCAGCAAAGGCCTTTCCCCCGCATCCCGTTCACGTGGCCGCGGGGAGGTTAATTGCCAGTGGGGGGATTAGGAGACGTGCCTACTCACCATTGGAGGGGGCTACATGGTACCACTGGCCAGAGGCAGGGTGGCAGTGCCTATATTAGACAGCCACACCCAACGCTCTGGCCTCTTCTGGATCGCAACTCCCTCCCTCTCAGTATGCAGTGTGGGTCATCTGGTTGCCCCTTTTGAGAACCAAGTAGGATTTTTTTCATGTAGCCTGATTGGCCCTGGCTATATGTTTTTCACTTACTTCACACTGTAAGTCTGGAGAGAGTGTCTTAGGAACTCTAGTTGGGTAGAATCCATTGTTCACATTTGGATTAGGTGTTAGGGGTGGGCACGTTTAGAGGACAGGGACGGTGATCATTCTGTGGCACTGTTATGTGGTGACAGGTGATGCCTGAGGCCTCCCGCTGAGGGTTTCGCAGCCCTGGTGCGGGGATAAGAGTTACCTGTGAGGCTGACTCACCTCACTCCACCTGGGTTTTGCAGCCCAGGGGGGAGTGACACGGGAAGGCCTCCCCTCCCTAAAAGGGGTGGTCCTGGGAATTGCAATCAAGAAAACAGCTCTCAGCAGGCTTGGAATGTTTCGCCCATGGAACACCTATTTGTTGATGGTGTAGATAGGGCCCGCCCAGAGCTTCCTTTGCAGATCTTAATGGGGATGTGCATGCCCGAAAATATCGTATTTTATCGTTATCGGAATTTTGGACCAAAAAATTATCGTCTCCGATAATATCGTAGGTTAATCATATCATCTTCACGATAATTATTGGAAATCTGATATTTAATTTGCAGCCCCATTGTGCCCTATAGAGCTGAATGTTTTAGAAAAAATGCCTATAACTTCTGTATTTTCAGAGTTACAGGCTTGAAACTTGGTCACAATGCTTATGGGGTATGCCGAAGTATGTGTATGAAATTTGAGATCGATCCCTCCAACCCTCGATTTTATATGAATTTATTAAAGAACATTTAAGTTCTGACAGGTCAAAAGTTGCACGATCTTTCAAAAATTCATATAAAATACAGGGGTGGAGGGACTGATCTGAAATTTGGCACATATGTGTAGCAACATGTGCTAGACATGTGTGTGAAATTTGAGATCGATCCCTCCAACCCTCGATTTTATATGAATGTTTTAAAGATCCTGCAACCTTTTGACAGGTCTGAATGAAAGCACATGGCGAGTTGTCATTCTGACCTGTCAGAACTTAAACGTTATTTAATAAATTCATATAAAATCGAGGGTTGGAGGGATCGATCTCAAATTTCATACACGCACTTGGGCATACCCCATAAGCACTGTGACCAAGTTTCAAACTTCTAACTTTTAAAATACAGGTTTATTTACATGGCAGTCCGATAATCCGATATAATCGGGCTGAAAATTATCGGATCGGATATTTATCGGAGTTTTTTCTATCGTATCGTTATCGTTAAATGCATGCACGATAAAGAGCATATCATATTGTTATCGTACATTTTAACGATACGATACACATCCCTAGAGCTTAATAAATGTGGCCCAAATTTGAAACCATAAATACTTGTGTTGTCTCTTTATTTCCACCTTTTTTCACTGGTATTTTATTGTGCTGAAGAGAAGAAAAGCAGAGTGTGGAAATCCCTATAAGAGGCTATCACTGTTGTTTTGTCTGTGTGTGTGTGTGTGTGTGTGTGTGTGAGAGAGAGAGAGAGAGAGAGAGATAACATTTGTCTATATGAAAGTATGCCTATAGTCCCACCCACTTTTCCTGCTGACTCCACCCACTACAGGAATGAGACTCCCAAGAGCTTGCCCATGAGGGAAATCACCATCACACCTAAAACAATTCCCCACCCCTGCTATACAGAGATCCTCTTACATATTAGTTCAGCAATATCATGACTGTCTCTTTACTGTCTCCACTAGGTATAATCCAGACTTCTTCCAAAGGGGGCTATTTTGATGGGTGGCACCCCAGTTGCCCCGGACAGTCCCTTATCAATTGACCTTTGCTATTATGGGATCTGTCAAATATTGTCAGAACCATTATTGTTACATCAACCAGCAGCTTTTCCTCTGGGAATTTCAATCATCCACTGCGAAGTGTGGAACTTTTCAATCCAGTAACTTCATCAAATCCAGAAATGACTTGCCTTTGTAACAGAGAGGTTATGCTGGTAATGCTGATGGAGGGTTTGAAACAGTTTCCATTTCTAAAGCACTTTAACAAGAAAGAGAATTCTATACAATATAATTCTGTCTGCAATGCCAAGCTAACGACAGATGGTAAATGGGGAATGTATATGTACACACACAATACAACCAGACAGGCAGTGATATTAGCACAAAGTTAGACATGAACTCAGACATGTATGCCCTGTTTTTCATATATCCTATACACCTTGAGTGAACCAATTAATACAAATTTCCTCAAGAAATGTAAGCTCCCATGAAGCTAATTGATGGGAGATTCAGGACAGATAAAAGGAAGACACCTCGTCACACAGAGCATAGTTAAACAATGGAATTCACTACCACAAGATGTAGCGATAGCCACCAATTTGGATGGCTTTAAAAAGGAATTGGACAAATTCCTGGAGGAGGAGACTATCAATGGCTACTAGCCCTGATAGCTATGTGCTACCTCCTGTAGCAGAGGCAGTAAGCCTATATGCACCAGTTGCTGGGGAACATGGATGGAAGGGTGTTGTTGCACTGGGTCCTGCTTGTGGGACCCCATCCAGCATAGGTTGTATTCCTATCCCGATTTGCCTTTTGACTAACCAGGAGCACCATTGCCTTACCTGGATTAAGCTTCAACTGGTTTGCCCTCATTCAGCCCATTGCTGACATCAGAAACTGATTTAGAACCATTCTGAGAATAATAATTCCTCCTTTAGCTTATAGTTCTGACATAATATGTCTGGCTAAGCGAGGCTTTTACATTTCTGACTGTTGTTGCTTTGGGTTTGTTTGGGCTTGTTTTACTGTTTACGGTAAGTTGAAGAGAGTAAAGATTTTCCCCAACCAGATGGCTACATAAATCAGCATTGCAGAAAAATGGCTGAAGTTTTCTGATTAGGTTTGTATTCTGGCCACGAAGTTCCCATAACAATGCAGCAATTACACAAAACACTAAAAAACTGTGTGCAGAATGCTTTGCTAGCAGGCAACCCATTGTCGCTTCTGAATGTTCCAGAAGCAAAAGAGAAATTGACTCATGTTTTCCCACAGGTCTCCCTTTCCACTCTTTCTAGGATGGTGCTTCAGATCAAAGAGAGAAACAAAGGATGAGAGGGAAACTAAGACCAAATCTACACCAAGCAGAAAATAACACTATGAAAGTGGTATGAAAGAGGCATATGGTATGTGTCTTATGGTAGGCTGACCAGATAAAATCCAGGTCAGGGCTCATGTAACTTTAACAGTTGTAGAGAAAAGGGAATTTCAGCCAGTGTCATTTGTATGCAATTAGTTCCTGGTGAAATTCCCTCTTCATCACAACAGTTAAAGTTGCAGGGGCCCTGTCTTCTTTTGTGTATGGCCACTCTAGTATAGTGCCTGCACTTTTAACTGTTGTGATGGAGGGAATTTTACCAGGAACTAATTGCATACAAATGACACTGGCTGAAATTCCCTTTTCTCTACAACTGTTAAAGTTACATGAGCCCTGATCTGGATTTTATCTGGTCACCCTATCTTATGGGCCCCAACAGTTCAATACTACTCTAAAGCAGTAGTGTGGCTCCTGCCTCTTATATACTGCTTTCATACCGCTTTCATAGTGCTATATCTTGCCTGGGGTGGATCTGGCCAGAGATCAGGATGAAAGCTGGGGGAGTAGCTGCCACCAGGGAAGGGTGAGAAATTCATCCAGTTCACATTTGAATGTGAACTGAGCAAATTTGCAATTTCTGAACCAGAGAAAAATGCACATTTTTAAAAAAATGCACAAAAACCCACTTTATTCAATGAAGGGAATGCATCTATTTGCAAGTGTGCACCAAAATCTGAACATTTGGGGGGAAATGAGTATAATAATTCAGTTTTTAAAAAACAATGCACACACAAATGTCAATTTCCATTACAGAATCCGGACCAAATGAACTTAGCAGTGGAAAAATGAGAGCCTGAGCAAAATCAAGGACATTCCTAGTTCCCATTCATCTAGGGGCCAGTTTTCATTAATGAACTACTAGCTGGACTGGATGTCAGCCGCAATCCAATATACACATCTAATTATTTGTTGGGTTCTATACTTCAGACTTTCTTCTGTGCTTCTAATCATTGCCTTCTTGTTTGCCTATGAGGTAGCAGAAACATGTCATTGTGGGCTGTATCTAATGGATTCTGTCCACTGATGGGCCCTTTCTACACCAGACATTTTGCCTGGGATGCCCCCGGCTAGACCCTGTGAGTCCAAATGATGCACAGGGACTCTTGGGGGAGGACGGACAGCCACAGGATTTTCCTGGGATAAGACAACTCTGGAAAATCCCAATTCTTCCATGGTACAGGGAACTTCCCAGGACTGCAGGGAATGTGGCTGCCCATCCTGGGTGCTGCCTCACTTACTCGTGAGTAAGCATGGCAGAACAAATGGGCACGGAGCCACACCAAGCAGCTCCGTGCCCATCAGGGAAGGGGGGCAAGTTTGCCATCCCCAGGATGGTGGGGGCGAGGGGGGGCAATTTCACACGTGTTTTGTTTTTCCTAAACTTACCTTTCGCGGTGGATAGGCTGACCATATGAAAAGGAGGACAGGGCTCATGTAACTTTAACAGTTGTAGAGAAAAGGGAATTTCAGCCAGTGTCATTTGTTTGCAATTAGTTCCTGGTGAAATTCCCTCTTCATCACAACAGTTAAAGTTGCAGGCACTATACTAGAGTGACCATATACAAAAGAAGGCAGGGCCCCTGCACCTTTAACTGTTGTGATGAAGAGGGGATTTCACCAGGAACTCATTGCATACAAATGACACTGGCTGAAACTCCCTTTTCTCTACAGCTGTTAAAGTTACATGAGCCCTGTCCTCCTTTTCATATGGTCAGCCTAGCGGTGGAGCGCAAGAGCGCTCTTCCTGGGTAAAAAATAAAAAAATGGTGGCCGCAACATGTGATAACCCAGGAGGAGCCCGGGTTGCCACACAATACATGTGTATTAACGCAACAATCCTGGAAGCAGGCACTTCTGGGATCTCCGGCCCTCTACACCCGCCCGTCTGGTATAGAAAGGGCCTTAGTCTATTCATTTCCATGGGTCTATTCTTTAGTAAGAATTACATTGGATACATCCCTTTGATTGTCTCTCCAGGAAAAGTACAGACATTTTTTACTATGTTAATGGCTGCACTACTTACAATCTGTTGGCTAAATCTACTTGAATATATATGTAATTGGAATGTCAAAAGACAGTCAAATAATCTCTGGAGGAAAACCAGGGAAACCCTAACAACTGAGCTATTTTGGAATTAATAAGACTGAAATTGGTACAAAGAAGAGTCCATGGGGAAAATAGCCCTACCCAAACAGAAAGAGTAATTGACCTAGTTCTCCATTGCCATCCCTAAACTGCCTTTTAAACCCACTGTCACTCTGCTTTCATAACCGTGGCTATGAGATTCCAGTGATGCAAGACTAACCCATCTGAATAAGGACTCAAATTACAGAGGGAGCCATTTCAAAGAGGCAATTTGATTATTGCTATGGCTGTTAAATGGTGATAGCAAATTTAAATGGCCTGATCTGTGTGACACGTTTGAAGTCTTTTGGGTTTCTTTTCTCCTGCACTTTATAGCCAAACGATAAGCTTTCTTTTCCCCCTCCAAATTGTATGACTACCTGAAAAAAATACAAGGGTGTGTGACACCCATATGATTCTGTGATTCCTTTGGAATGCAGCGCAAAGACATTTTGACATAAGGCTCCTTTGGCATTTGGTTTACTCTTCCCTGTGGAATTAGAAGTCATACAAGCACCGCTGAACAGTTTTGAAGGAGATCAAGCAGAAAACACTCATTTGTAATGAAAAGAACAGAGAGAAAAAAGTGTGCATTTCTCAAAGAATGGAAAAGAAGAAAGGCTACACATTACACTAGATTGCTCTTTTAAGTATTTACATTACAAAAGCTATCACTTCTTGAATGCTAAAAAGGGTAAATAAGTAATAATACTGCTAGTAACTTCTGAGTATTCAGAATGCTTCACATACATTTTGGCTGGGTTCACCCAACACGCTAACCCACACTCAGTGGTTGTTGTTGGACTGTGGGTGTTGTTGAACTGTTGTCTGAACACAGTGCATTTCCGCAGGGTGGCTTGTTAACCACAGGTTCTCAATGCTGCTTGCTTGAGGAAAAATAAGCCACACTGCATGGCTAACAAGCCACCCTGTGGAAAATGTGCTGAGTTCAGACAATACAACACAATAATCCATAGTACAACAACAACCCGCAGTTCAATGACAACCCACACTCAACCACTGAGTGTGAATTCGCATGTCGTGTGAACCGGCATTATCTCACCAATCCTTACGACAACCCTGTAAGGTAAGTGAGTGATAAAAGGAGCTTGCCTTAATGATACTTAATAAGGTCCTGGCTGAGGTGAGATTTTGAAGCCAGGGTTGTCAAACAAGCATCAAAAACTTGACCAGACTGGGCTTTTTGCTTGCAGAACAAGGCCTCTGCCACCACCAGTATTCTTTAACTGGATGTTTCTATTTATGCTTCACATAAATCAGAGGTTTGCAACTGCCTTGGATCAGAGTTTTGCAACCTCCAGGGATTAGGAGGCCTCATTGCCCCTGCAATTCAGCTCCCATCCCTGTGCCACTGAAATATGCTACCAAAATTCATTAGTGTTGTAGCAGCAAGGGGGGAACCCTCTAAAGGCCAGAACTACACCAAGCGGGATATGACACTTTGAAAACACTTTGAAGGCTGTCTATGGAGTGTGTCCTGGGCCCCAACAGTTGTCACTACTGTTATAAACCATTTTAAAGCAGTAGTGTAGATTAGAGTGAACAGATACAATCCAGGTCACGGCTCCTGTAACTTTAACAGTTGTAGAGAAAAGGGAATTTCAGCCACTGTCATTTGTATGCAATGAGTTCCTGGTGAAATTCCCTCTTCATCACAACAGTTAAAGTTGCAGGCACTATACTAGAGTGACCATATACAAAAGAAGGCAGGGCCCCTGCAACTTTAACAGTTGTGATGACGAGGGAATTTCACCAGGAACTAATTGCATACAAATGACACTGGCTGAAATTCCCTTTTCTCTACAACTGTTAAAGTTACATGAGCCCTGACCTGGATTTTATCTGGTCAGCCTAGTGTAGATCCTGTCTAAATTTGGCATTGCAGCATTGGGGAAAGGGAGAGTTTTGTTTGAATATGGGCATCTTTTTTGGAAGTAGCAGACATCTGGGGGATGCATGTTGCCCACGGAGAACATGTTGCCTACCCCCGAATGAGATAAATAGTATTGGGCTTGACTTTAGTACTGGCTCCACCTTTAGATCTGCCCCCAACTACTGGACTCCAGATCCAGAGGGCTCCACTCCGAGGCTCCAAAATGGACTTTTTAGTCCCTTATGGCTGCCATTTATGTAACATTACATTTCCAGAAAACCCGAGCCACCATTTTTATGCAAAATACCTTATCTATAGACATGTCATGTGCTGTCCCTCCTCAGTATAAGGCTGTTCCATATGAATTACGTCAAGTCTGTCCATTTCTTTATTCAACAGATAATACTACCTTTTTTAATTGGACAAAAAAAATAGAGTAGAAATTCAGTACTACTCACTTATAAGAGCACTGCATGAGATATTGTTTCCAATTGTGCCGTTTCAGCACATTATAAACATCATTTCTTAAAAACCAGAAAATGGGCCACAGAAAATTGTAATAAAAACACCCAGGGGATATGCACATGTTATAGCATTGTGATTATGTGTCGAAATTTTGCCGGGAAGCATAATACGATTTCGGTGCAATAATTGCCATTTGTACTTTAATCATCCTTTTTATTGATAATGTTACCGCCTTTCCAAAATTATTTGTTTTGCATTTTTAAACAAATGTTTGCTAAAGGGAATAATCACTTTTTAAAAGATCTTTGCTCATTTACCTATTACCTGGGAGCAGAATTATTTTTTTCATTTGAATGAGTCTGCTTAAACAATGGAAAGAAAGCACAGGAATCAAAGAAAGCCCCCTGGTACAAAAGGAACATGGCTCTATAGTGCTTAAGAACACAAACATTATTCTCACATCGCAATTCTGCCTGTTATATAGTGTTATTTATAGTAGACCTCTGAAGATATGCATAATAGGTTGGATCCAGATTTAGTCATATTCAAAGTAGATCCCCAGAAATCAATGGGGATTAAGTTAGTCCCATTAATTTCTATAGATCTACTCTAGATATGACTTGGTCTGGATCAAACTCAATGAGCTGTCTCAGAAATGTCCACTTGCCTTCATTCAGATAGGAGGAGGAGGAGGAGGAGGAGGAGGAGGAGGCTTTCAGATGAAATGTAAAACTGCTTACAGAAAATTACATTGGAGAGGAACCCTTATCTCAGTGAAAAATATATGCTTTTGCATGCAGAAGGTTCCAGGTTCTGTCCCAGGAAGCTCCAGTTAAAGGATCTCAAGCAATAGGAGAGGATAAAGGGTTGCTGCCAGTCAGTGTAGACAGTGCAGGGCTAGATGCACCAATGGTATGACCTGGTATGAGGCAAGTTCTTGCATTACATTGACAAAGGACTACATGAGAAGAACAATGTCACCCCAATCTAGGCAACCCATGTGCGATAGGGAAAGTTTGTTTTGCACTAGGCTCAGTGATGCCACATGTCCACAAGTGTAAGTTGTGGGAGGGTAAGACCTCCTTCAGAAAACCAGAAAGGTGGGCAACATTCTATATAGAAGCTTCAAAACTAGAAACCTGCATGTGGTTAAATGGATGAGCTCTTTTCTGCCACTGCTGTAGTTCTTATTGCTGAGTGAATTTATGTTAGAGCTGTGACAAATATCCTCCAGTTTTGGTTGTGGGGCTGAACCAACAATTTTGATGTGATAGAAATGCACCCACCCCCACCCCACCCCACCCCCAAAATAAAACATGGTTAAAGGATGATACAATCTCTGTCTTGTGCTCTGTAAACACAGGAGGGAGATGCCAGTAAATAAATCCCCTGGTGTGCAAAAGGGGGTTGATTCAGAAAGAGGCTGGGTCTCTTCACTTAAATTATTCAAATATTCACCCTTTTGAACCTGTTTGGCACAATTCCCCTCCCTTAGCTGCTACTTCTTCTCCCCCCCTCCACATTAATCACATGGCTAATCCCAACCAACCAAAGATCACCCCGTTTACAGAATGTTCTCACAATACTTTGTAGCTAATCAGGTTTGGTCATATGATGGCATCAAGGGCAATTGACAGTGAAGGCAATATAAATGAATAAGTATATTTTTGCAGGAATGCTTGAAAAAAACATCACAAAATAATACTGAAGATATTTTTCAGCACAGCTGGAAATATCCTCAAAAATCGTGAGTAGTTTTGGCTCAGCTCTGATTTAAATAATCAAGCAACCTGATGAAGCCAAGTTTGGCTGATATAATCCCTTCTTGTATCCTTTATACCACCACATCTGTAATGTGAGGACAAGATATTCACTAGCATCCAGCACTGTCATGTTGTGAACAGAGCTTATGCAAATTCACTCTAGCTGAGATTCATGCACATTGGGCTCAGTTCTGGGCACTGCGTTGTTTGAAGTGTAGTCGCAAAATGGAGCAAGATCAGAAACACACCACATAAACAATTAGGCAACTGTTATGACTGATGCATGAGGAGTGATTAAAAAGTGTTAAATATTCACAGCTTGGCTCTGAAATTACTAAAGGAGAGATGACAACAATGTATAAATATTAGACAAATCTAAACACAAAGGAAAAAGGGGAAATGCTAATACAGGAGGATCTAGAAGAAAAGAAGAAAATAACACTGGTGATCCTGAAGGGAGGATGTCTTAGGTTATGGAAATGCTCCCCATGGGCTTAAATGCAACCATTTGTGTTTCAAACTTTGGAAGTACCCATGACACACTGCCAGGGAGAGGTTTGTGCTATGCAGTTATTATAACAAGATGGTCTTTGATGGATCAAAAATCAAAGCAACTTTTTCTGACACTGCTCTCTCTAAAGTTCCATGGAAAGACATTCATGGAATGTTAAGGGAATGAGCAATATCTTTTGATGTTTTAATCTCATTGTCATGTATTTTACACCAAAAATCATTGGAGTAACATGCCCCAAAAAGCAAGGCAAGAAACTGGGGATTCTGCAACCACAGAAATAATACCAGAATGGCTATAGAAAATGTCCCCGGTTGACAAAATGTCAGACACTTAGACAAAATGTGAAACACTAAAATTCCATGTTGACTATTATGGATCCCAGATGCTGTGAAATGTATAGCAGCAGAATGGATTAGGTTCACACAAAAAATCAGCACACTGCCATGCAGGAGGGGCACCAGGGGGCACCAGGGGGCACGGGGGGCAAGCACCCCCCCAAACAAGAGCTTGCCACCCCAGTTGCCACCCCAGTTGCCACCCCAGTTGCTGGCGGAGCTGGCTTTACCAGGAGGGCTCACCCAGGCAAGGCAGCCTCAGCAAGGCACAGCAAGGGTTAACAGTTACCCTTGCCGGAAACCAGGCACCTACACTGTGGCCTTTGTTCTCCTAGGTTTCAGAGAAGGAGCAAGACCGGAGTCACGTGGGCCGGGCTTGTGGTTGCCTTCTCGAAGGCAAAGCTCAGATGTTTTAGAGGAGAGAGAGGCGGCCTCCCCTCTTCAGCCCCTTGGCCCTTTCCCCTCAATGAGCAGCAAGGAGCCAAGCAAGCCCAGACACCGGTTGATCTCTGCTGATAATCACCTACACTTTCCAGGTACTAGTAATAGTATTTTTTTATATTCCATCATGACTTGTTCGGGCTATTAGCTGTATACATACTTTTTATATATGTTGTTACTAAATCCTTGTAAGATCCCAGGCTGAAATTAGGAGTGGGGGAAGAATTTGTGGGAAGGTAGGCTGACCAGATAAAATCCAGGTCAGGGCTCATGTAACTTTAACAGTTGTAGAGAAAAGGGAATTTCAGCCAGTTTCATTTGTATGCAATTAGTTCCTGGTGAAATTCCCTCTTCATCACAACAGTTAAAGGTGCATGCACTATACTAGAATAACCATATAGAGAAGAAGGCAGGGCCCCTGCACCTTTAACTGTTATGATGAAGAGGGAATTTCACCAGGAACTAATTGCTAGGGGTGTGCAAGGACCCCCCGGATTGGATTGGGACCTGGATCGGGACCTCCAATATTGTCCCGGATCAGATCAGACAAAATCTGAGGGCCCCCCGGACTGGATCAGGTCCGATCCCAATCCAAAACTTGGAACTTCCGATTTTTGAATCGGCAGCCATTTTTTTCCCATAGACTTGCATTGGGGGGAAAGAAAGCTTTCCCCCAATGCAAGTCTATGAGGAAAAAATGGCGGTAGGTAGGTGAGCGGGGCCTAACTCCCTCCCCCCTGGGGCTGTCCGCTGTGGACGGCCCCGGCAGGTAAGCCCCCTCCCCCGTGCTCCTTACCCCCCCGGGGCCATCCGCTGGCGCCCGCAGGCGCCAGCGGATGGAAGCGGACGGCCCGGGGGGGGGGGTAAGCCCCCTCCCCCTGCTTACCTTCCATGGCCGTCCGGTCCAGTCCGCCGCTGGCCGCTACTTCGAGCAGGCTTCGCGGCCTGCCCCTAGGTAGCGCGCCAGGTGAGCATCACCTCATCATCATCAGGTGATGATCACCTGGCACGCTACCTATGGGCAGGCCGTGAAGCCCGCTCACAGTAGCAGCCAGCAGCGGACGGGACCGGACGTCCCCCGAAGGTAAGTGGCATGCGCGCGGGGGGCCCTCCCCCCTCCCCCCTGCTTACCTTCGGGGGACGTCTGCTCCCGTCTGCCACTGGCCGCTACTGCGAGCGGGTTTTGCGGCCTGCTCCTGAGTAGCATGCCAGGTGATGTCATCACCTGCCGCTTCACCTAGGAGCAGGCTGCGAAGCCTGCTTGCAGTAGCAGCCAGCGGCAGATGGGAGCGGACGGCCAGGAAAGGTAAGCACGCCGCACCCCCCCCTCCCCCCTCCCTCCTGCCCCCTGCTTACCTTTCCTGGCCGCCTGCTCCTGTCCTCCGCCCCCTGCCCCCATTGTCTGCTTCCATCGGCGGGTGCCTGCTGGCACCCGCCGAAGGAAGCGGACAGTCCCGCCAGGGAAGCCCCCCCCCCCCCCCACTGTCCGCTTCGCCGATCCATCCGATCTCGATCGGAACCTTTCCGGATTGGATTGGATTGGATCGGCCGATCCAGTGGTGAAATCGGAAATCGGATAAATCAGCTAATTTTATCCGATTTCCCCCTGGATCGGATTCGGATCGTGGATCGGATATGATCCAGTGCACATCCCTACTAATTGCATACAAATGACACTGGCTGAAATTCCCTTTTCTCTACAACTGTTAGAATTACATGAGCCCTGACCTGGATTTTATCTGGTCACCCTATGGGAAGGGGATGTTTAAAGCTTTCCAGCCATTGCTGCTTTCACACCTGCCCCCTTGCCCTGAACCCTGCTTTTTACCCTAACTGGGGAAAATACAAAGTGGACTAGTTTCTCTCTTGCCCCCCCCCCCATGTAGTTGGTGGGTTGGTTGGGAGTAGCTGCTAGAGAATAACTTTAAAGCAACCATGCACAACCTGGCACTGTCTAGATGGTTTGGACCACAACTCCCAGTATTCCTGACTATTGACCATGTTGGCTGGGGCTGATGGGAGTTTAAGTTCAAAACCTCTGGAGAGCACCAGGTTGGGGAAGATTGGTTTAGAGGAAGACTAGCTGTCAGCGGAAACACCCCTTACCAAGATTCCTTCCTCTCTTCCTAATTGCAGCTTTCTACTTATTTATTTCATTTTTTTTAAAGGTAGAACTTTGGGGAAAACTTTTATGCTTTTACATTCTATATTGTAATCTAAAATGTGCTGAGTGGTTTTAATTGTTGTGAACTGGCCAGAGAGTGTCACTGTAAGAATTGATTTGTTCCAGTTTTTAGGATTTATCACACAATCCTATGCACGTTTACTCAGAAGTAAGTTACTGCCAATAGGTATTAGGAGCCCATGCTTGTGTAGTGACTGTATTTTTTTAAAGCCTTTTTCTTTACAGTAATTTGAATTTGGCTAATACATGCTATATATATATATATATATAACCCTAAATTTATCAATATATTATTTATTTCAGAATATATGGTTAGGATGGCAATTTTAGTGTGAGATATACTGTTATTTTTCTTTCAAAGATCTTACTTATGGGATACAGCCCGCCCACCTAGAAATATATTCTGCCCCTTCTGTGCCCCCCACCCCCCGCTAGTAGTTGGTTCTTCATGAATGGAACTTTTTCCCCACCATGGATCTGGGTTGTCCAATTCAGGAGGTATATTGGATAGCTTGATTAGAATTGTGGCTCTACAGTCAGAAATACATTTGCAGGTTCTGAAGTTCTCAATGTGTGTGAGGCACACCTCATAAATAACAGTGTAGTTGAACGCCTTGATAACTGTGGACATTTGTGGAGGTATGGTTTGTATGAACAGCTTTCATCAGTTCTTGCCTTTCTGAACTGCTGCAATCATGGGAATTGGGGTATCTATGGATACACTCTCCATATGGAGGCATTAGTGATGTGCTCCAGAGATGATTGCTTGGGTCTTACTGAATGTATGTCTTTCTTGTGAGTTTCCTGTAGACAGCAGGTTAGCCACTGTGTGAACAGAATGCTGCTCTAGATGGACCTTTATTCTGATCCAGCATGACTCTTATTATTATTTTATGAGCCAGATTTATATGAATATGTTAGTGAAGGGTCATCTCATCTGAGATGGTGAAACCAAACATGGTACTGCAAATCAGTAAAAAGATCACTTGTATTTAGCCAATATTCTTTGTGTCCTGTTATTCACATATCTTTAGCGCATGAAGGAAGCTGCTGGTTCTTGCTCCCTCACATCTCTAATGAATGCTAAAACCTTTTTGCTTGATCAGTATATTCTGACGGTCTCTGTGATGACAAATTCTGTTTGCGTGGGAAACAGATGCTGGTGTTTACCTAGATGTAATTTACAATGATGAGCCGCGATGACTGAGCTAGCCTTTTTCTGCCAGAGCAATATGGTGTACAAGGGAAGGCTGCAAATCACTTCCAACTGAAGTTTTAAGTCTAGACCAGGCCTGCACAAGATGTGACCCACTATTTCTGAATATGAACTAACATCCATTGATGGTAATTGCTAGGGATGTGGCAGAATTTCATTCAGTTCGTACTTTGATGAGACCTTACCTAATTTGCGCTACCTGGACTTATACAGGAACTAGAATGCAGGTGCGGTCCAAAATCTGCACATTTCCTAGTGTTTCCATCAAGTTTGTCAATGAAATATGTTTATTAGGAGAAATTGTACACAAAATGCACATATTAGGGAAAAGTGCACATAAAATCACTATATACTATGGGGGGATGCATATACAGTAAAAAAAAGTATGTAGAAAAATGCATTTATGGGAAGATGTGCACAAAAACATGTACACATTTGTGTGTGGACTTTAAAAAAAAAATCTTGCAAATTGACATGGGACAGAATGAATGCAATGGTGGAAATACAGCAAACTAGCTGAAAGGGAGACTGGTTCAAGATCAGTTCGCATCAAAATTTACCAAGACTGATTTCCTCAGCCATATCTAGTTAAGCTTGTATGCATCTACTCTCCTCCTCTGAGTCAGATCCCTCTGCTTTCTCAGTCTAGTCTGAGATTCCTCCTCCTCCTCCTTTCTTCCTATCATGTTGACTTTTTCAAGAGTGCCTCATAAGAAATGCAAGCTCAACTAGCCATGAGGTCCCATGCCAACTGATATCTCTACAGATTTGTGCCCAAATCCATGATCATAAGAGCCCTACCCATGTGTCTTCACACATTGATGAAGAAGAAGAGGGTCAAGAAGAAGACACAATGAAGGAGCTATTAACATACAGAGTGTCAAAGAAGTAACTCTTCCACACTCAATAGGTATTACAGATGCCACTACATTTCTGCCTATCCATGTATAAAACACTGAAAATATCCAGCAGGCTAATTTATGAAACATTCTATACAAAGGAAGGGACCAACTGGGCACAATTTCAAATTGGGTGACCATTGAATGGTTTTCAAATGAGCATGGCCATCAGGAGTAGGAGATCCAGGGATGTTTGAACTCATCAAAGTTATCCAAACTTCACTTTGAGTCTCAGTTTGGGTCAATCCCATTTTCATTTGCAACCTGTTTTTGTTTTGTTTTTGTGTGTTTGTTTGAACAGGAAAAGTGCATTTCGAATGAGAAAAGAGTGAATTTCTGTGTAAGTTTTCAAAAGTGTGCTACCCCCATTGACTAATGCATGAAAAGTGTGTGTGTGTGTGTGTGTGTGTTCTTAAGTGCACTTTTTAAATATCTATCTATCAATCAATCTTTTGAATGTGAATGTGTGAATATTTTTAAAAAATGCTCCTATTTGTGTTCACATCTGGGATTATGAGTATGGCAAGTTCAGATGATTTGTGAACTAATGGCTGTAGAAAAGGCTACAGGAAGGGAAGGGCAAAAAAGAGTCTTATTTTCCCTTTCACCCATAGAACAGGGCATTGCCGGTCCATGGTAAACATATTAGCAATCATTTACAACCATTAAGAATAACCAACATTTTTGTTTCACACTTTTTTATTTTTATTTTATTCTCTGTTTTTCACCAGCCCAGAGACAAAGGAAACACCCAATACATAGATGGCTTTAAGGCACAACATTCCAGGAAGTTTTCCGAGTAGTTGTTGCAAAAGAAGAGTGGATGCATAATGGTCCAGTGGTGCTTCAGGTCTTGAGAGCATAGTATTATATGGACTGATGATGAACAGTCTTGTGGGCAAGTGTATCACACTCAGGTCATATCCAGCTGTGCCATTCCATTAGAGAAAATGATGTTGTGCTGGTGGGCACTAGATTCCAAACTATGCACAACAGAAGCATCCAAAAAGTTACCTTTCCATAAGCATGATTGCATGAGTGGTCGCATGAGTGGTTGTGCCTTATGTTTGTGCAGCCTGTTGAGCAACAGCTTGTGCATTACACTTCCGCAACCCATAGTGCAACCAGCCGTGCAACTGCTTGCACAACCGGCCTCATGAGCAACCCCTTACACAGCAGGGCGATTTGGCAGAGCTCTTCTAATACCATTAGAGTTTGTGTAATGACCCCCTGGAGACTGCCCATCAAGTCCAAGGAATCTGACCGTGTCTTCATAGTGCAATATAATGATATGCAACTGCAAATAATAGTATATATGACATCCTTCTGTGTCTTGGATTGGTTTGCTAGTAGTCTTCTGGCTTTTGGAACAGGCTTTGAGAGCAGCACAAGACAGTTAGCCAGGAATGTAAACTTGTGATCTAAAGTTTGACCCATGAGACTTCTTGCTCTTATCCACGTGTATCACAAATATCTATTCTTGGACCACTTGTGATACCCCTACTACAGGTTGGCCAGAGAAACTACAGACAAAACATATGGATTGAGATTTTTCTCCCCCACATCTTTCTTTCTTACTTGTGTTTCTCTTTCTGCCTAGTGTTACTGCATGACTCATTGGATGTGCACTGTGAATTTGAGTCACATACTTAACAGAGAGTTTGTAATTTCATTATAGTGAGATCCATACAATTTCTGCTTATTACCACTGCAGTTCTAATCATCTTAATGATACTGCTCTACTATCCCTTTTCTTTCTCATAAAAAAAATGTGTTCTGCATTTACAGAAAACACACACACACACACACACAACTGCATGCCTTGGAATATTAATTTATTGCTGAAGCTGTAACAACTTTACTTCAGATGAAAAGAAATAATTCCACCCATCTCCCCTGAAGGCAAGAGCTGGAACGGATACTGTATCACTGACTACTAGGGGCCGGAAGAGACTCCCTACAAACACTGATATAATCCAAACCGTATTTTACCATTCTGCCGATTTTAATTCTAAGCTCATATAAAGATAATGTCGGTCATAAAGTGGTGCAAGTATATAATTAATTAATTAATTAATTAAGGAGCAGGTTTTAAAAATTGGATAAACTCTAACAAATCTACAAAGTGGTAAAACTTTCTTTTGAAAGCTGGATCTAAAATAGAAAGTTATCATCCTAAGAATTTCTGTGTTCAATTGCTTTAAAAAAAATAGACTAAGGACCAAAACAGGCATTACTTTAAATCTGTATCTAGCAGCTACCTCTCTATCTCTCTCTCCATTTTTATTCTCCAGGAGGCTCAGGGGCCCCAATCCAGATGAAGGCCCTAACATAGAGGGTATGGGGGCTTTAAAAAGGTTATCTAGTGCAGCATTTACCCTGACTGGGAGCAGTTCCCTTGCAGAGGTTTATCAGTCCTTAAAAAATAAAATAATAAAAAAGGCATTCCAGGAATTGAAGTTGGGCCTTCTTTTTTTTTTTTTTTTTTTAAATAATTTTATTGATTTCTACATATAACATAACAATACACAATACAAAAGCCTCAACAGCCCCCCGTGCTCCCTACCCCCCGAGACCTTCTAACCCTATTGCTTATAAATTCCCCAAAACTGCATTGATTCTTTAGATGGTGTATATCCTCTCCCCTTTTCTAAAACATATTCTAGAAACATAGCCCAAATCCTTCCAAAATCATTCTTTTTAGTTAATCCCATCTTTACTTTCATTGCACAAGTTAATCTGTCATTAATAGCAATATCCCACACTCCTTTATACCACTCTTCCATACAATAATCCCCTTGTGTTTTCCAATTTTTGGCTATCATAAGTCTTGCCTGAGTCAGGAGATTATTTATTAATTCTTTAATATTATTATTACCATATTCTTTATCAAATAAACCCAATAAAGCTATCTTCGGACTTGCCTCTACCTTTTTGTCCACTATCTCATTTATCTCCTTAAAAACTCTCTCCCAAAATTTTTTAACATGTTCACAAGTCCACCACATATGGTAATATGTCCCCAGTTCCTGACAACCCCTCCAACAATAACTTGACGCCTTCTTATCTATCTGATGTAATCTTACCGGAGTGAGATACCATCTCCAAATAATTTTATACTGATTTTCTTTTATCCTTATAGAAAATAACTTTAAATTTCTTGATTCCCAGATCTTTCTCCAGCTGTCCCCACTGATCTGAATTTTCAAATCCTCTTCCCAGATCATTTTCAAGCTTTCATACCCCTTATCCTCATCCACTAATATCTTATAAATCTCACTCATTAAACCTTTTTTACTTCTACTATCCATTTTATTTCCTCCCATCTTCTGTCTAACCTCAATTAACTTTTCAAAGCTTGTTTCCTTTCTACACTCCTTATTTTGCTTCTTCCATTTAACTGTCCACTGTTCCAATTGCATACTCTTAAACCATAAATTTTCCTGACCCATTAATATTTCTTCTATTTGTTTTTTATTGGTCATTTTCATTACCCAATCTTTCAATTTAATTATTTTTTTCCCCCTTAATAACCCCTCCAATTCTCCTCTCAAATTACCTGGGAAGTTATCCATTATAACCACTGGGGACAGAGGAGAAATTCCCGGCATTAATTTCTTCTTATATTTTCCCCAAATATCTCTAATATTTCTTAAGATGGGATTAATTATTTCTTTCAGCTGAATCTTTTTTATATTACTAAAGAAAACATTCTGTAACTTAAACTCTAGTTTCTTTGTTTGCGGTTCTAGCCATTCTAAATCCTCATCCCCTACTATACTACTTATAACATACCTTAATTGGTTAGCAATATAATACATCTTTATATTAGGTAAACCTAAGCCTCCTTCCCTTTGATTCTTATACCAATTTATTTTATTTATTCTTGGCTTCTTATCCCCATTACAATAATTATTTATCATAGACTGCCAGCTCTTAATTTCTACTTCCGATATCTGAATTGGTAACATCCTAAACAAAAAGTTAATCATTGGTAGTATCTTCATTTTAATTACCGCTATTCTACCAAACCACGACAGCTTATCCTTCCTATAAGCCTCTAACTTCTGTAATATTTTAATTTTCAATCTACTAAAATTTATTTCTTCTAACTTTTCTAACTCTTTAGAAATAAAAACTCCTAAGTAACTCAATATATTTTTAACCTTCAAACCTAACCTTAAACTTAACTCATCCTCTTCTACCTTATCATAGTTAAAAAGCATCATATTAGATTTCCCCCAATTTATCTGCAACCCCGTAACCTCTCCAAATTCCCTCAAATGTTTTTGGAGTCCTTCTATATTCCCCCCCGGATTTTCTAGTGTCAATAAAGTGTCATCCGCAAACATATTAATTTTTATTTTATCCTGTTCTCCTATCCCTTTTAATTTCTCATCTTCCCTAATACAATTTGCTAACATTTCAATCACAATTGCAAATAATATCGGGGAGAGAGGACACCCTTGTCTAGTACCCCGGGCTAAGGTAATCTGTTGTGTTAGGCCATCATTTACCAACACCTCTGCCTTATTATTTGCATACAACTGATTAATCACCCCCACAAATCTTTCTCCAAAGCCAAATATTTTTACAATAGTTTTTAACGCCGGCCATTCCACGCAATCAAAGGCTTTAAAAATATCCAATGCTATCAATCCTGCTTTTAAATTTCTTCTTTTAATACTATTTATTATGTTTAAAACCCTCCCTATTAAATTTGGCATCTGCCCCCCTGGAATAAATCCACATTGATCCTTTTTAATATAATCATTTATGAAGGTATTTAATCTTTTTGCCATAATCGCTGTGAAAATCTTAGCATCCTGATTAATTAACGATATAGGTCTATACGAAGCTGGATCCATCAAGTCCTTATCCACTTTCGGAATTAAAATTATCAAGGAATGTTCCCACGACGGCGGGGTCTTCTCACCCTTTATAATATTATTAAATAATTTCTCCATTTTTGATACTAAAATTTCCTTAAATATCTTATAATACTCCGGCCCCAGTCCATCGACTCCTGGAGATTTACCTCCTTTCAATTTATCAATACTCTCCTCTATTTCTTTTTCCGTCACCAAAGCTTCCATGTAATCCCTATCCTTATCTTTTAATTTTACCTTCCAATTTTTCTCTACATATTCTTGTATTCTCATTTGTGGAATCGCATCTGAAGTATATAATTCCCGATAGAATCCTTCAAAAATTTTAATTTATCCCTCATTAAATTACATTTTTTCCCATTTTGTCTTTAATTGTACCTATTATATTTTTCTCCTTCTTTGATTGCGTTGATCTTGCCAGCATCCTAGAATTTCTGTTACTATACTCAAAAAAATTCCTTTTCATATATATTAATTCTTTTTGAACTCTTTCTATGTCCTCCCCCTCTAATTCCTTTTTTTTTTGCTTGGAGCTGGGCATATATACGCATATCCTTCTTGTGTACATTCTAAGGGTAGAATCCAACTAAAGTCCTATTTAGAATAGACCCATTGAACTGAATGGGATTAAGTTAGCCATGACTAACATAAGTCCCATTCATTTCAGTGGGTCTACTCTAAATAGGTCTTTAGTTGGATTTGAGCCTTAAAAAATGAGCTATAGTCTCTTTCCAACAATCCATTACAATCTTTTGCTAAAGAACATAAGAACATAAGAAGAGCCAAGGGTCCACCAATCTGTTCACACAGCAACCAACCAGCTATCAACCAGGGACCCACAAGCAGGACACAGTGCAACAGCACACTCCCACCCATGTTCCCCAGCAACTGGTGTATGTAGGCTTACTGCCTCTGAGACAGAAGGTAGCCCATAACCGTCACGACTAGTAGCCATTGATACCTTCTTCTCCAGGAATTTCTCCACCCACCCATACTTTAAAGCTATCCAAATTGGTGGCCCTCACCACATCTTGTGGTAGTGAGTTTCATAGTTCAACTATGCACTGTGTGAAGTATCTCCCACCAATTAATTTAATGGGATGACCTCAAGTTCTAATATAATGGGAGAGGGAGAAAAATGTCTCCCGATCCATATTCTCCACACCTTTGCCTAATTTTATACACCCCTATCATGTCTCCCCTTAGCCTCCTTTTCCCCCCCAAGCTAAATAATCCCAGCTGTCGTCATTTTCCTTCTTATGGGAGATGCTTCAGCTCCTTGATCATTTTGGTGATCAAAGGGCTGGAGCATCTGAGTTCCGCACTTTCAGAGATGACACAAGTAGCTACTGGGGCCTGGGCCTTTACCATTGCAGATTTTGGAATACCCTCCTAAGCAATGTCATTATTTTGCACCACTAACAACTATCAGCTTCCCTAAACATTGGCCATGCTAGCTGCGGCTGAAGGAACTGCAGTCCAAAATACCTGGACAGCACCAGGTTGGGGGAAGTAGTTGTAAGGCCTTATTCTATTTCTGTTAGTCAGATCTAGGAAGCCTAGGTTTAGAAAAAGAGTAAAACAGGTATATTTCAAATGAATGAGAAAGCAAAGTCTGGGAAAGCATTAGAGTTTCATTCAAAAATTAGTGGAATCCCTGAAGCAGTAGAGGCTGGTGGCTCCAATTTTGGAGGGGTTAGGGTTCAGCACCTTGGGTAGCTCCTTTAGAGTTCTGGCTGATTCTGACTAAAACCCAGAATGGATTTCCACCAAAATCACAGCCACCAACCTTCACTGCCCTGAAGTATTCATTTCATTTCATTTGTGTCCTGCCCAATAGCTGACACTCTCTAGGCAGTTCACATTCCAAAAGAACCAAACTCAAAGACATTTTTCAACCCCACAAGAGTGAAAACTCTGTATGTCTTCCTTTATCTATCCTGCACCTATCAGCACACCTCCACCCCAATACACCCACTATGGTGTAGATTGGCTTAAAACCCACCTTTTTTTCTTTTACAACAAGGGTGGGCAGAAAGTAGATCTCCAGATATTTTGGACTTCAGCTCCCAGCATTCCTGATTATTGGTCAAGTTGGCAGGGGATTCTGGGAATTGAAGCCCCAAATATTTGGAGATCTACTTTCTGCCCACCCAAGCTTTAGAAGATTGAGGGGACGGGAAAATAATTCTTTATTAATTTGGTTTGCATGGCTGTTGAACCCTTCATGCAAATGCAAATCAATATTTTATTTTATTTTAAAAAATGAGCAAATTACCCAGCATTTCCAATAAAGAATTTGCCCAGTGGTATATTCATGAATTTGCACTATAATATGTTTGCAAACAAAATTTAATTCTTGCCAAATTAAGAGCTCCCATTTCCAGCTGGAAGGAACAAATGCTTTTTAATCAGGTCTCATTTGGCAACAGTTTGATCACACATTTCTTGAGCATGTTTTAATGTGCTATTTGAAAATGGCTTGTTAATGTATATACCAAAAGCACAAATTAAACAGCAGTATGCTACAAGTAATCTGTCTGAATTTCCTATATTCATGCTGAATACTTAACCACATGAGGTCTGTGTTTGCTTGTCCTGAACTGTAATTCCACCCACAAATATTTTCAGGGAAACACACACACACACACACACACACATGTATATATATATATATATATATATATATATTATTTCAGTTGGTGGTAAACTGATTCCTCAGAAACACGTACCTTCCATTTTTTCACACATTTTTATTTCTATTTGCATTGCTCCATTTCTGTTGCTATAAAACTGTTCTTTAACTAGGAAGAGCTTCTGTCTTCTCCTTCATGATATGATCACAGACAATCCGGGATCACATCAGGAACACCATGTAGTCACAGTGCCACATAGCCAATAGCTAGCTCAGAATATTGGCAAGAGCAAATGAAGCCAATCAATGTGTGGAGGAAACTCATTGGCTGATCACCAAAACAAGCAAGAGGACATGTTCCTTCCCTCTATGAGCAACAAAAAGCCTACTCTTGGAAATCACCAAAAAGCAGAGATGAATTTCACAAACATTTCTGGGCACACTCTGAAATATTAATGAAATTCTATTGCTTTAGAATTTAAGATTTCTAAAAATATATATGAAAATTATGAGCCCCTGACCCCAAAATGAAATGCGTGTGAACATAAAAAAGAGCCTAAGAAGAGCCTCCTGGATCAGACCAAGACTCCATCTAGTGCAGCATTATATTCACACTGTGGCCAACCAGCTGTTGACTAGGAATGCACAAGCACGACATGAGTGTAACAGCATCCTCCCACCCATGTTCCCAGTCACTGGAATATACAGGCTTACTGCCTTGATACTGGAGGCAGATACCTAGACATCAGGATCAATAGGCATTGATAGCCTTCTCTTCCAGGAATTTATCCAACCCCCTTTTAACGCTATCCAAACTGGTAGCCATCACTACATCTTGTGGTAGTGATTTCCATAGTTTAACTATGTGCTGTGTGAAGAAATACTTCCTTTTATCTGTCCTGAATTTCCCACTGACCAGCTTCATTGGATGACCCTGGTTCATCTTATGAGAGAAAGAGAAAAATGTCTCCCTATCCACATTCTCCACACCATGCATAATTTTGTACACCTTTATCATGTCTCCCCTTAGCCTCCTTCTTTCCAAGCTAAACAATCCCAAGCCAAACATTTCAACAACCGAAATAAGTGAAGTACTACACTTATTTTGCTTAATTTAGGCCACATCTTTTGCATGTTTAGACAGAGGAAAGGCCTACAACTCCCAGCATTCCCTAGCCAGGGTACATTCCCTAGGGAATGTACCCTCACCCTCTGACTACTGAAAATCCTGCTCTGCATTCCTCAAAACAGCAAATAATAAGCCAGAAAAAAACCCTGTTTTTTTTAACACCCATGTAAAAGCAGCCACCGAGGGAGCTAACCATATATCTCTTCGGGAGGGATTTCCATAGGGTAACAGCCAGAACAAAGAAGACATGGGCACCATTGACGCAGGGGAAGTGTACACCAATTGCAAACCCCCCCCCATGCCAATGTCAGCCCATTGGCGCAAGGGTAAAGACACGAACGAAGCATTCACACCTTTATCCTTGCACCAATGGGGCCTTTAAGACCTTATAAGGCCGCCATTGGTTCAGGGAGAGAGTATGCAATTTATCGAGGCTCCAGAAGTTGGGCAATCCTCCCTTTGCATCAGTGGCAACTGCCATTGACACAGGAAAGGGAAGTTGCAATTTCAATGCACGGGCAGGTAGCTGCCGAGCGATCACCGGGGCCTTGGGAGCACTCAGGTGGGGGTCCATGCTTGTGTTGGGAGCCCCTGACTGGGTCTGGGGGGGGGGGCAGAACACAGGGAGGTCCACCTGACTTTCGGACCCAGTCAGGCACTCATGGCATCCCTATTTGCAACCTCTTATTTAGATTATCGTAATGCACTGTACGTGGGACCAGGCATTTATCAGTTGTTGATCAATACGATTGTATCTCTGTAGTGTGTTTCGTTCTCTCTGCTGATTATTATTGGCTTTAATTGACTGTCGTGTTTTATTGTTTTAATATTGTTACTTGTTTTGGGATTCTTCAGGAAGGGCAGGGTATAAATAATTAAATAAATCAATATTCTCAGCACTTGTTTCCTGTAAAAGTTAATGCCTGTTGGAAGAAGGAAAAAACAGCAACAGCTACCTGAGTTTCTAGCTCCATGCTTACCACCCCATACTTACCACCCTTTCTAGCAATGCAAGTGTTAAACATGAAGCCAATTGGACTTCATTAAGATCAATGGAGCATTTCTATGGATTTTTCTCAGCCCCGGTTGCTTACTAAATAACCACAGGTACCAAAATGTGGCAAAGGGCTGCCTTTTGGATGCTCATCTTTAAATAAGTTCAACCAATGAACTTCTAACAATTCATAGAAATACAGTAGAACAGAATAACTGAAGAAAACAAATGTTTGTGGGAGACCACCCTGCACCTTGACAATTTTTCATCACAGAGGTTGAAATGAGATAAATTAAGCACTTACTGAGACATAAACCCAAGAGGTTTTGACTGTCTGCAGGAGTCAACTAAAAATGCAGAAGATTTATGGGTGATTAAGCCTTATAAATACAGGTATAATACATTGGAGGCTGCCTGTATGATGTGGTTTTTAATCATACAAACCTCTCACTTGGTTTCTTCCAGGAATGCAACAGAAGTATTTCCCTGTCTGATCATAACTCGCACCAAAATCAATTCCAACATATCCGAAATGGGTCTAAGTTCTGAAGTTCATGAAAAGAAATTGGAAGCCTTCGTCATTTAAAAGTGTGTTTACTAACAAATGGTATCGGAAGAATATCAAAGACATTTTGCATTACCTTTGGTTTGCATGATAACTCTTGCGAATCAGCGATACTCAAGGAGACATTCTTCTTCTATCTTCCACTACATTGATTTTTTAAAGGACATAACCAATTTATGGAAGCTGTTTACAAAGACTGATTTATTCTAATGATGGGCAAAGAGGTGGTAATAGACAACTTTTATATCCTCCATTTGTACAGCAAATTCCACGCTGTGCCTAATATTTTGTGCAAACTATCCAAATTATTGGATATGATATGGCAAGAGATTCAGTTCAAAAGTACTTAAAGCTCACATTCATGAATTTATAGGGGAGATCAAGTGCACTTTCAGAAGCAAATGCTGCCCCTGAGGATTCATACTCCTCGGCAGAGAGAGAATGCTATTCAAGTTAGACATGCGTACGTATACATACTGTGCTGTACCAAAAAAAATGACCATTCCATTTTCGACATTTCATGGTGGGTGGAAGGAAAACAAAAACTTGGGCAAAAAAGGGCTGGGAGAGGTGAGCATTTTGGAGCATTTTCTCCTTGGGGAGGGGGAAAGGGTTTCCATATATCTTTTTGACTATAACAAGTTGTTGAGGGCTTTCTTTCTTTCTTTCTTTCTTTTGAGTATTGAGTATTCTTTTCTTGAGTATTGTATCCAGTTCTGGTCACACACTTCAAGAAGGATGCAGACAAGCTGGATGAGGTTCAGGGGAGGGCAACAAGGAAGTTCAGGGCTCTGGAAACAAAGCCCTATGAGGAGAGACTGAAAGAACTGGGCCTGTTTAGTCTGGAGAAGAGACAACTGAGGGGAGACATGGTAGCGCTCTTCAAGTACTTGAAAGGTTGTCACACAGAGGAGGGACAGGATCTCTTCTTGATCCTGCCAGAGTGCAGGACACAAGTTGCAGGAAGCCAGATTCCAGCTGGACATCAGGAAAAACTTCCTGGCTGTTTTTATTTATTTATTTACAATATTTATATACCGCTCCCCATTCAAAATTTCAGAGCAGTGTACAAGATAAAATAAGATAAAAATAGAATAAAAACACAGTAAAAAAAGAGATTTTTTAAAAGACTGTAAGAGCAATACGACAGTGGAACCAATTACCTAGGGAGGTAGCAGGCTCTCCCATACTACAGGCATTCAAGACGCAGCTGGACAGCCATCTTTCAGGTATGCTTTAAGGTGGATTCCTGCATTGAGCAGGGGGTTGGACTCCATGGCCTTATAGGACCCTTCCACCTCTACTATTCTATGATTCTATGACATAAGAAGGTCCTTAATATGTATGTGTTTTGTCATTCTGTCACAAAAGTTGACATGGTCCAAATGAAGTTAAGCACAAGACACTTAAAACACATGTTCTTGTTCAGATGGAAATAGGGGATTGAGTTGGTTACCATGACCTGCCCATTTCCAACCATTACACAAAAATTAAATTCTGATTGCGTACGTCTACACCAGGTGCTTCCCTAATATTGAATATCTGCACCTCTTGATTGAACAAATGCAAACTGATTTTGACAGCAAAGGAGACATTGATTTAGTAACATTGGCAGAAAACATAACTCTTAAGCGCTTTAAGAAATGCATGGCAACATTGCGAATTTTCAAGGGCAGATTTAAAACTCTACTTTTGCAGGGTGCAGACATTAATCAACCAGAAGATGTGCCCGTAAACAAAAGGCAACCGACAAGCTTTTTTTTCCTTTTTTCCCTGGCCTCCTTTATGCCTAATTTTCATTGTGGATCAATAGCACATGAACTCAGCAGTGCTGGTTTCTGAAAACAAGCCTCCAAAACAGGGTGAAACAATATTAGAAGCAAAACAGCACAGATAAATAAAAATACTGAACTGCTTTTGTAAAGGCATTTCAAAGAACAGGTCCTCTCAGTTCACATATGTTCCTATAGTCAGACTTCATATATTCAAGGAGCGGTGTGGTTAACTCTCTCTACCAGTATTTGGTGTTCCAAGGCATGCAAACACCTAATAGTGTTGAAAGTGACCTATTCAGGCTATCTTCCCTTCCCATCTAAGGAGTAGAATTGCATTCCTCCACCTCATGAAACTTGTTCCTAGACCAAGGCCTCATCTACATCAAGCAGGCTATTGCACTATGAAAGTGGTATGAAAGTGGTATATAAAAGGCAGGAGCCATGCCAAGCAGGATATAGCACTATGAAAGCAGTATATGGCATGTGTCTTATGAGCCCCAACAGTTGTCAGTGCACTTCAATACCGCTATAAAGCAGTAATGTGCCTCCTGCCTTTTATATACCACTTTCATACCACTTTCATACTGCTATATCCTGCTTGGCATGGCTCCTGCCTTGGTGTAGATGAGGCCCACGTTTGTATATGAAGTGGACCATACAGAAAACTATGGAGGATAGTGAGTACCTTAAGATAGGATTGAAGCCAGGGCTGGTATATCTAGAACAGGTGACAATGCATTGCACAAATTGTTTCTTCTGTGCTCAGGGAGATCACTACCATTGTCTTTGTGCATGAACTGTTCCATCTGATTCTAACTAGAGGGGTTTGGGGAAATAACTCCCATTGGGGTAGGCAAACTCATCCACATCTGCCCCATCAGATGCTTCCCCCCCCATCAGTGCCTTCCATCCCTGCTTGTCGGGCTGCATGAGCTTCTTCTGAGGCTCGGCTCAGCTGGACTGTCCTCGGCGGCCTTCCGCCCTCTCTGCTGAACTTGAGCCCTTCCCCCTCTGCATCAATGGGGCCGTTGTGGCCATTGATGCAGGGGGGAAAGTGCGCAATTTCCGGATGCTCTATTGCATGCTCATGCCATGGGCACCCGACTGGGTCCAGGGAGGAGGACACGGGAGAGTCTGTCGGACCGCCAGACTCAGTTGGGCAATCGCAAATCCCACTGGTTTTAGTGGAAGCACTTCCTACTTAGAAAAGGCAAGGATGGAGCAAAGCCGTCTCCCAACGAGGGGTGTACAGATTTTGTTAAATCCATTCCATCTGTGTTTCATGGATTGTCAGCCATCTTTTTTTCCGTCATCTGCTCATTGATGGGATCTGATTTCTTTTTTCGGGACGTATGAGAATGTTGTTCGATTTAAACAAATGTGCATTAGCACTAATGAGCATTAGTGCAAGTGAAAAGGGTTTTTTTTGTTTGGGTTTTTTTAACAGAATCCACCTGACTTGGAAAAAGTCAGTCTGCTGCGGAATCTTTGGGTCAGGTTTATAGCAATATGAACTTGTTTGAATCTGTTCTGGATTTCCCCAACATCCCTACTCCCAATAAAGCCTCCAGTTTCAGTCTGGGAAAAGGCAGGTTACTGGGGAGCTGCTGCCTCAAGGGGCTCCAGAGGTTTTGCTTCCACTTCACTGCTGACCAAGTGTGATACAACCCAATGTTGAGGATTGCCTTTAAAAAGTATCCTTGGAGACAGTTCTTTGAGCGTACTCTGAGAAGACATCCATCCCACATGAGGTTAGAAATAAACACCGGCTTTTTCCTTGCTTTCCGGGTCCCTCCCATGAAGCTCATTGATGGAAGATTCAGGACAGATAAAAGGAAGGACTTCTTCACACAGCACATAGTTAAACTATGGAATTTGCTACCACAAAATGTAGTGGTGGCCACTGGTCACCAATTTGGAGAGCTCTAAAAGGGAGTTACATGAATTCAAGGAGATGAAGGGTGTCAATGACCACTAGTCCTGATGGCTATATGCTACCTCCAGTATCAGAGAGACCGTAAGCCTATATACACCAATTGCTGGGGAACGTGGGCAGGAGAGTGCTGTTGAACCCATGTCCTGCTTGTGGATTCCTGGTTGACAGCTGGCTGGCCACTATGTGAACAGAGTGCTGGAACTAGATTGACCCTTGGTCTGATCCAGCAGGGCTCTTCTTATGTCCAGTACCCTGACTTTGCATAACTCAGTATCATCTGGTTCGCTATGTATCGATTCCTCCCATGACTGTCACATTCGGTATAACAATACCTATCTTAATGCAAATAGATAACATTATCAAATTAATCTACTTTTGTCAGTCTCATTAGCACTTGCTTATTGTGAATCATTACCCACTGTCAAATATGGAACAATAAAAAATTAGGAGATGCGAATGCAGGAGCTTTACCCCCTGAATACTATTAATTTCTCTAACCCAAATAACTTATTTCTATGCACAAGCTTCCCGATGTAGAATATCAGTGTTGATAATTTATAGCACTGAAAGTGTGATGGAACTGGAACCGCTTGAGTGCATTAAATGTGTCAGAAATGAGGGGGAAATTAAGAAGGGTCCAGTGAACGCTAGTTCGTTTTTGTAAAACAAACTGCAGATAAATAGGCAGGCATGTGCGCAAGCACACACACACACACGCACACACAAAAGGGAGCTTGTCTATTGCTGGCTGAGGAAGCTTCAAAGTGTTCAAAAGAAATAATCACCACTTTGTTCTCTCACTTTCCTCTCTTGGCCGACATGACAGACACCCACGCTTCTAAGAACCGTCACTTGCAAAAGTAAAGACAGCGAGAAAGGACTGGCTTTTAACCCTTTAAAAAAACGGAAGAAAATCATTTTAATCTGATCCGATGTAAGAAAAACCTACCATAGCAACCCAGCACACACATAACAGGGCCAGTGTGGTGTAGTGTAGCTAGAGTGTTGGACTGGGGCCGGATCTATATGTCGTCCTCGATGCGCCCTCCCTGCGCCACAAGCCGCTTTGGAGCGCTGCACTTTGTCTAGTGTGGCTCAAGCCTCGGAGGCTCTGATTTAGCTCTCGCCGCCGTCGTTGCCGCCCTTTCATCCTGGCCGGTCCCAGGGAGGGAGGAGGGAGGGTTGTAAACAAAAGCTAGCAATTGGAAATCCCTCTCCCAATTGCTGGCTTTTGTTTATAACCCTCCCCCCTCCCTCCTCCCTCCCCGGGACCGGCCTGGATGAAAGGGCGGTGGCCATGGTGGCGTGGCCACAGGCAGAGCCTCCAAGGCTTGAGCCACACTAGGCGGGGTGAAGCACTCCGAAGCGGCTTGTGGCGCAGGGAGGGCACATCGAGGATGACGTGTAGATCCTGCCAGGAAGTCAGGAGATCCGGGTTCTTGTCCCCACTCGGCCATGGAAGCTCACAGGGAGACTTTGAGCCAGTCACAGACTCTCAGCCCAACCTACCTCACAGGGTTGTTGTTGTGAGGATATAAATGGGAGAGGAGGAGGATTATGTATGCCGCCTTGGGTTCCTTAAGAAGGAAGAAAGGCAGAATATAAATACAACGAATGAATGAATGAAACAATTTTTTCTCCAGTCACTGTGAACCATTTCACACTTCCTAGTGGCCTTAGGCAAGTGACTCAAGAGTGTTTGGGACCATCACTGGACATGTAGACTGGTTTGTCATTTTTGTCAACTGGAACTTTAATGGCAGCCATTTGCCAAAGTTTTTTTTATTTAGGGCACAGTCCGATCAATTCCAACCTCAGTGATTGAAAGTCCCTGAATTTGGAGGCGTCCAATCATCAAATGCAGGATGAGAGGAGTGACAGAAGAGATCTTTGCTTCCATGTCCTCCTGTCCTGCAGCCCATCTAGCAAGAGCACTTTGGAGGAAGGGGGAAGGTGGCTGGGGAGGTTCAGGATAACTTGCATCCTGACCTCCCCAGTCTCCTCCCCTCCCTGCCCACTGGAACATCCCTTTTTCTGACCTCAGAAAGGAGCTGGCATGGTTCTTTCCGTGCTGGCTGCAAGGGGGGGGATGGTGTTGGATCTCTGACTCCCCATTCCAAGATCAGAGTGCATTCTCTGATCTCAGAAGGAGGGATGCTCACTCAGGGACCATGGGATTGTTCGCTTCTTTTATTCACAATTGTTTTTATGCAGCCTTTAGGGGTGGTACCTTCTCAAAGCAATGTACAAGGTTAAAAATAAAAACAAAAGAAAGGAAAGGAGAGAGAGAGAGAGCTTTTTGGGAGGGCCCTAGGTTAGTGGTAGAGTATATATAGAAGGTCCCAGGTTCTGTCTTTGGCATCTCTCATTTTATGTGGCAGGTTTGGGAAAGATGCTCACCTGATCCCCTGGAGGACCACTGACAGTCATAGTGAGTAGTAATGGCCAAGTGGAAAGCAATATTCGATCTGTCTCAGCACAAGGCAGGTGCAGGAGCTCATTGAAATGAGAATACCACATTAACCATTTTCCTTATGAGTGAAATTGTATGCAAAACAATTTTGTTTCTACAACATTCTCTCATCAGGCACATGGCCTTTACAAATTGTCACGATTCATCACTGTTAACATTCTTGAGTAGATAAGGATTTCAATGGAATCATTGAATCATTGAATACCGCCACCCCCTTATAGCAAGGAAAATGGACTGTCTGTCTCTGACTCAAGTCATTTCATCCTTCCACAGCATTATAGAAATGGTGTCACATGGTTGGAATCGGACCTCGTCATGCTTAGAGAATGGATGAATCCATCAATTTCACTTTCTAATTTTTCCGATTTATTTCTTCATGACATGTCTATCACATAACATCATTGGTTCAGTTTATCTCCAACTTTGAGAGGTTCTCTGGGCTTAAGTTGGGTTCCTTCTAAACTTTCCAATTTAAAAGAAAACAAAACCACATTTGCATGAACATTCATGAGCATTTTGCACACATTTCTCCTGATGCATGAATTTTTGCCTAATTTAGATTTTTGCAATCACTGTTCCTAATATATCACATTTTAACATTATTATTTTTCTTGATATACACATTTTTATACACTTCTTATTGGAGGGCTCAATTGTAAAATCCGGAGAGGTGTGAATTTCGAAGGATAGCTACGTTTCAGATTGTGAAGTGCTTTGAAAGCGCAGAATTAGGTAAATTCATATTGAAATGCAAACTGAACAAATTTTGCCCCCATCCCCAGCTTAGAATAGACCTATAGAAATCAATGGGATTCATGTTAGTCATGGCTCTACTCTAAGCATGATCAAAACTGGATCTAATCTAATAACTTTAAATAGGAATCTATTATTTATCTTTTTCCAGCACAAAATGTTGTATTGCAACATGATGTATAATCGTTGGGCTGTCAAAATGCTTCCTGGACCCTGAATCAGCCCAGGGGGCAGCAGCTGGCCTCTCCAGATCCATGTGAAGCCCTTTCAGTAGGAGAGACTTGGGACAAATGTATACACCGAGCAAAGCACAACATTCATCATCCTCTTTTAAGCCTGTCTTAATGAACAGTAGGAGTGCAATGCTTCTTAAAGATAGTCTTCTGTTCCATCAGGAAGTAATTGCAGGGCAGCTAAAGATACTATTAATATTGTCACCAATGTTTTCCCAATAGAATCCCATTCAAGTGGCTGGCAGCTCAAACTTCTATGAAAAATGTGATTTATTTTCTGTTAATTCTGTTAGCCACCTAAGGTAGGAAACCATCATTTAAAATACAAGAGCAGCACAGGAGTTGTGTGGGACACAAGTGATTCTAGAGGGGTAAACAAGGGCCAAAGAGGTGGTGTCATTAAGGAATTGCTGCTAGGGATCAATCAATTTTCAGTCCAAAGTTTTGCATCTGCTTGACCGTAATTGAAATCTGAAATCGGTTCCAATTCCAAATCATGCTCCAATTCCAAATATAATTTTAGGGATTCTCCAAGTCAGACATGGAATTCAGGAGAAATGGAACACAGGGCAGAACAGGGTGGAAAACAAGAAAAGAGTGGAATGGGGAACTCTCTTCATCCCTACTCTAGTATGGATTCTTTCACCACCACTAGTTGGTTCCTCTTCAGCAGAGGTATATTTTCCCTTCCTCTAGTGTAAGGCAATTAAAGCTATGTCAAGCTGCATCCTGCAGCCCAGATACAGCTTTAAATGTTATATGTCCTACAGAATATCCTGAATATGCAAATATAGTAAACTCATTTTCCAAATGTGGATCCTTATGCAGCTAAATTGGCACCACCAACGCATAAGAGGGAGGCATGAGCAAAGTTTGTAGAGCACAACTATCTTTTAGACAAAAAAAACCCAAAAGAGAGATTCAAAAACAGCCCACTGAGGACCAGGCATGCTCAGTGGTCCCAGAACCCTGACTGACTGATGGAGGGAGGAAAATAAAAAGCCAGAATGGGGATGGAATAGAGTATCTTAGAACAAGGCATGGGTGACTGGCTGGTTGGATGGATAGATGGCTGAATGAAATCCTGAAAAGGAACCAGGGATGTCAGAGAACTGTGTTTGAGACTGGAGCTTGATGAGTTTTCCTATGCTCCCCCCCCCCCCAGGCTTTGTTTCAGTTCTCACTGCAGCGCCCAACTCAAACTGCAGTGAGTCAGGCCAGTTTGCAGATTTTCCAGGAATTTTGCACATGGGGGAGGGGGAAGGTTCTGCAATTTGTGCAAATTTCAGAGTTCTTTGTGCATATTTTAGAGCAAATTGCAGGTAAATTTGCACTAAGTTAGCCATAATTGGGGCAATTCAGCTGTACTTTCTGCAAATTGCTCAGAAATTTGCGCAAATTACAGAACCTTTTTTTTTAAAGTCCCCAGAGTTCGGCTCACAGATGCAAAGTGAGTCATACATGTCATGGAACTCTGATGAGTAAAAAAATTAAAAAAAGAACCAATTATCCCAGTGATGGATATCCTTAACAGGAGCACTCCAAACTGCAACATTTTAATGAAGGTCCCCACTTACAGAGATCAATGGTGTGCCATCTCCAGGACAAATTTCCCATCATTCCATCCCCACTGAATTTGCTGCCATTACGGGGGTGAGAAAAAAATGTGCCAATTTAGCAGGGGAAAATGGACTGTGGGGAGCCTGCACCTTGTTTCCAAGTAGAATCACATGTCTGGGAGGCTCCTGAGAGTGCGATCCTGCTTCTAAATATTTTTTACTAGCAAAAGTGCATCCTCCAACAATTCACAATCATGCAATGCACCATTTGGTTCTCCTTAAGGATTAGACATTTAATGAGAGAAGGATAATTTTAAAAAATTGAAGTGATTTATTAGCAACTTGGGAAAGAAACACGTAAGTCACACAAGGCCTGGAAAACCCGGCTTCATCTGAAAAACATCTATGATTGTTCATCACCTTCTCAGCCAGTGCTGGAATTGAAATGGAACGGTCAAGCATTGCTAATGTGATTAAGGTATTTGGTTTCATGGTATTAAAAAGGCAAATTAGCTCAGGCAGATGTGTGGCCACGTAAACCTTGTGGGTCAGTAAACAACGGCTGGTGAGGGACAGGCTGACCTTGAAACATCTTTGCTCTTCGATCTGGTTTGTACTTCTGCAGGAGAGTTTAGTTTCGAAGTACTATGCAAAACTTTTTAGATGTATCGGTTTATAGTCGGAGGTACATTGGAACATCAGTATAATCCAGAAGAACAGTGAGCCGCTTTTGAGAGATTCAGACCTTGTCTATAGTGAAGTGGATCTTCTCCAAACTGGCCCCAAGCAAATGGGGTTGCTCTCAAAACTTCAGAGCAGCTTTGGAGATAAGGGGGAGGGATATTCTGGAGACAGTATCCCCAGAAATACATAATTTTAAGTGGATACATTTCCTCTTTCCCCTGAGCTCTACATGAAAGGAGAATATCAGAGTGTAGGGGAAAGGAGAGGAGGGGTTAATTTTATGATTGACAGCTCTAGCTTCCAACCAGAGAATGACCTTACCAGGGTTCTCCTTTTTATTTATTTATTTATTTATTTTATTCCATTTATATACCGCCCCATAGCCGAAGCTCTCTGGGCGGTTTACAAAAATTAAAAACATTGAACAATTAAAACACCAATATGCAAAATTTAAAAGCATAAAGCATAAAAAGTTAAAATTACAATATCCTTCTGGGTCAAAGCACAACAACAACACAAAAACACAAAAAAAAACCCTCATCATATGCTGTTAAATGCCTGGGAGAAGAGGAAAGTCTTGACCTGGCGCTGAAAAGATAACAATGTTGGCGCCAGGCGAGCTAATTGGGGTGCTGTTGCGAAGGATGTCTGAAGGGAAGTTGACAGAGGCTGCCCCAATGGTTTTGCTGCATTTTGGGACTAGGGCTGGCTATTTCCAGGAAATCTGGCCTTTTGGGGGCTCTTCGGATTTCCATGATGCCCCCAACTCAGATTGCATTTGTAAGCTGAGCTGCGGGTTACTTCCGAAAATCCGGGAATTTGGGGGGGATTATTACATTACATGCTGGTAACTTCGAGGCTCGACTTCTGCAACGCACTGTACATAGGGCTACCTCTGTGCCTAGTCCAGAAACTTCAACTTGTTCAAAATATGGCAGCCAGGTTGGTCACAGGTACACCTAGGGGTGACCATATTACACTAGCTTTAAAATCACTCCACTGGCTGCCAATTTGTTTCCGGGCAAAGTACAAAGTGTTGGTCATTACCTTTAAAGTGCTACATGGTTTGGGTCCAGGTTACCTGCAGGATCGCCTTCTCCCATACAATCCGCCCCGCATGCTCAAGTCCTCTGGGAAGATCTTACTACAGTCGGCCAAGACTAGGCTGACAACCATTACCCAGAGGACCTTCTCTTCTGCCACTCCCAGACTGTGGGAGTGAATTGTGCTGTGTAAAGAAGAGAGAGAGAGAGAAAGAGAAAGAGAGAGAGAGAGAGAGAGAGCATCAGCATGCTTCCAGACAAAGCTTTTGTTGTGCACTGTTGTGATGTCATCTTCAATTTGTAGCCCACCTGTTTTTTACCACGACTTTGGCCATCCTTTTTCTCACCAGAAAAAAACATTAAGACAGAAAAGATGGAAGATCCTCACAATGCTTTTTGACTTGCAGCACTAGACGCCCAGACTTTTCTAACTGAAAGAGTAGAGTGCAGGTAGAGAGTTAGAGTTGCACCAAGCACTACCGCCCATTGTATAAATATAACACAGTTACACAACACACACAACAAAGAATGGAGGGGGTCATCTTTTTAAAAACAAAGCCTCGCACTTTAAGACTTTCCTTCAGTATGTTATATAATCTGTGCAAGGAATAATTTGTGTACGCTTCCATTGATTTTCTCAATAAACTGTCATCTATCCACTCCATCAAGGATGATGCACCATCTGTGACTTTAGTGCCAAATTCAAGTAGGAAACTAAACAACAATAAAAGGCCGCAAGCTGTTTTATCATTCATCGTATCTCATCTCAGCCTTGCATTTATCCTCCTGAAATTTTGCAGGTTACATACCTATGATATGTGTGGCATTCACTTGAGAAATTATTATTATTATTATTATTATTATTATTACGGGAGTAAATCATTTTTGAAACCTCCCCCAAATTTTAAACGTTCCCTTTGCACATGCACATGCACATACACATACACACAAACCCTGCATCAATATGTCCTAAAATTGGCAGATTTCATCTGTGCAGAAAAGTAATGATGCTTGGGCATTTCTACCAGTTCTCACCGAAGGAGAAGAAGAAGAAGAAGAAGAGGAAGAGGAAGAGGAAGAGGAAGAGGAAGAGGAAGCATTCAAACATTAAAGAAGCATTGCTTTCAGTGGTGTAGTGGAGACAGGGCTTAAGGAATGGAATGTGGACGGATTTTGAATAGCAGGGACCATGATGTCATCTGCCACCCCCACCGAGAATTCCTGGTTCCCTCTGAGCTTACCTGCAAAACTCAGACTATCTGAGGGGGAATGAATTCCCCCAGCAACAATATTGCACTCTGTTGTAATGCAAGGTATTTGAGGGGGAGGGTCTTAAACAGGCAACTAAGACCCATTAGTTTTATAAAAGTTTCTCCTGGTGGAGATGAAAACTGCTAGCAGTGATTTCTTGATATGGATCAACACGGCTGCCTGCATTTTTCAACTTTCACAGGGGTACCTAGGCACTCCATCACTGACTGCGCAAAAACAAAACAAAACACTGTACCTATCGTTGTGAAATGTGGCAGATTACGTCCTGTCAAGAATTGGCAACTATGCCCATGAATCTCATCCAATTCTGGCAAAAGATTTCAGAAATGTTATAATTTGGGATGTATGAGAAATTCAGTTCAGTTCACTTTCGATCAGGATGTTACCCAGTTTGCACCTTCCAGACCAAACATGGACTCAGACTCAACCTGCGGTCAAAGTCTGTACATTTCTGAGATTGGTGTGTGTGTGTGTGTGTGTGTTTGACAGCATACATACATATGCAGCATGCACATCAAAAAGTGTTCTTTTTGAAAAACGCATGTAAATATGCTTTAATCAATGGTAGAAGAATGCATCCATACATATGGATTTTCATGCAAAAAGGGGGGGGGGGGAACCAGCTCGCAATCTTATAAGAACTCCAGTCAGAATGAGCTTCAAGATGGAAGTCGGGAAGTTCAGTGAGGTCATCTTCTGCTGATTCATGCATGCCTAGATAATCATTTGTTGATTTCCCTGTTATAGTTAATGGGGCGTCATCTGAAGCTTCAAAGTTTCTGAATCTGAGATAATGCAGGTGTGGCCCAAATTGATCTAAAGGAATCAACCTTCTCTCTGAACCATCAAATCTGGATCTGATTGCACACTGATTGCAATTAAGATTGCGAGCGGAGAAGGAAGCATAGAATAAAGACACAGACACCAGAACTTGGGTCAAACTAGGGCCTCTTTATTTGAATAATATGCGTAGTTCACCCCTCCCTGGATCCGCATGTAAAAGTGTGGGAATCGATGGGTCTTTTCTCAGGCCACTTGCCTGGCATTATGGGCGAGCACTCTCCAAAGCCAGGAGTCAGGTAAAACCCAGCTCTTTTCTTATATGCCACTCTGCAAGTGTGGGGAGACTGCCTCACATCACCCCCCTCCCTGTGCTTCACAGCTCAGGGTAGGTGAGGGGAGGGTCTCCAAAGACAAACCATATCCTGACATGGGAGATTCACAGTTCCCTAGGAGCAGCTCCTCTGGATATGCCAATCAACGAAAAGGTACCAGAGTGTTCACCGTCCCTATTCTGATCTTGCCGAGACAAAAGAGGCCATGTGTTTGGGCAGGCTGGCTCTTATAGCTCCAGATCCTCCCTGTCTCCAAAGGCACATGTGCCTATGCATGTAATGTGCCTTCATTCTCCTCCTCCCCACTGGCAATGGCTGCTTCCCACCCAAGCCATTCCAGCTGGGCGGGTATCGGGTATATCAGAGGAGGATTCAGAAGTATTTGCCATTTTAACCATCCTGTACATGTCTACATGACAGTAAGCCCTTCTCCATGAGCCCCTGCCAAAGGAAGTGAGGCAGGTGGCTACCAGGAGGAGGGCCTTCTCTGCTGTGGCACCCCGGCTGTGGAATGAGCTCCCTAGAGAGGTTCACCTGGCATCTACATTATACTTCTTTAGACACCAGGTGAAGATCTTATTTTCTCAGTATTTTAACAGTCTATTAGTCTAATTTTTAACTTTGCTGTTTTTATAACAATGTATTAGTTTTTATATGTTTTTAATCAGTTTTATGTAATTTATATCATTTGTTTTTGATGTTGTTCCCCACCTCGATCCAGAGGGAGAGGCGGGTAAGAAATAAATAAATATATTATTATTATTATTATTATTATTATTAAATTTGTATTTCAAATCTGTATTAATTTCTGCATGGCTGCTCGGTTTTTATCCTGGTGGTGCTTTTATACTATATTTTAAATTATGTTTTTATACTGTCATTTTATATTTTGAATGGGTTTTATGGTTTTAATTTTTGTAAACTGCCCAGAGAGCTCCGGCTATTGGGCGGTATAGAAATGCAGTAAATAAATGAATAAATTGTGTTCAATAGGGCTTCCTGCCAGCTAAGTGGGTATAGGATAGCAGCATAGCAGTGTAACGGTACATTCTAAGGATGTGAAAATCCTCAGGAAGAATTCCATTTACAACTCCATGTCTCAGGCACTGAGCAGCCAATTCTCAATGGAAATCCACCTCTCTGGATTCTTTCTGCTTTCATCTGCACTGCCATTTCCTCGAAAAAAATGCAAAACGTCTGGTAAAAGCTCCAGACGGTTTTCCGTGCTTTGGTCACGCTTGCGCAGCTGCAGTGTAAGCTGCAGGAATGGGCTGAGCATGGGATCTCACAGAGGTGCATCTTGTCCTCAGCAGCCCTCAGTCATGGGTTCACACCAAGATGCATACTCTCTTGCTATGCTCTGGCATCCATCCCTGACGTGTCTGTTTATTACCATGGGATCAGATAAGATGGCTGGAGGAAATTTGGCAAACATTTCAAAAGTTTGGTCAACATTTCACAAAGATAAAAATATCACTACAAAATGGAATACTTGTTGCCATAGTGTTAAAAATCACCGTAGCACTTCCTGAATGAATAAATGTACTGCCGATCCTACTGATGCCAGCTCTCTTATAATGTTGTTTTGTGCGGATTATTTAAGTTCTACACTACTCAATAGCCAAAGCTCTCAAAGTTTGTTTTTAAGTTGGAGACATGCTTTGCTAAGTGTGTAGATTTCAGGATCACTATTGCCCTGGGTATAGGTGTCAAATTTGATGGTAGAGAAACACCTATATTTTCTGGAAAAAAACACTAAACTTAGAAGTTGCTATTGATAGGATTAGTTAGGAATGTCAAGAAAGACAATTAAAGAAGGCTGGGGCAACTCTAGATGTGAGTTTGTTGTTTGTTTATTTATTTATTCGTGACATATGTATACCACTAAATATAATAATTTCTGAGTGGCTCGCAACAAATGTTAAAATACAATATTAAAAACACAATATTAAAATATAGCAGGCTCATCTATGCCTATGAACCTTCCAGGAGGGAGGGGAGAGGATCCTGGGCTTTCCTGCTTCCAGGATCATCCCATAGCATCCAAATGCCAGTGCGACATCCCAGAAGCCAAGAGGGACATTGCTGATGCCATTTTTTTTCAGAGACGGGGACGCAATTGCACTCCACCGCAAGTAAGTGTTTTTTTTAAAAAAAAGAACACCCTTGAAACTGCTCCCCCCTCCCCCGATGGGCACGGACTGCTCCGTGCAGCTCCATACCCATTTCCAAAGCCCCGCTACTCGTGGGGAATAAGAGACAACCCGTGATCATGCACCTCATTGGCCATGGTCCTTGGGGGTGTCCCAGAACCATGGGGAAACCCAGAAAATCCACAGTCCCAGTTATCCTGGCTAAAGTCTCTGGTTGTCCTTGTTTGACCCCAGGATTTCCTGTTTGTTATTTGGATGCACAGGGATGACCTAGAGACAACCCCAGGATATATGCATGATGTAGACATGGCCAGCATTAAAAACACTTCCAACTACAGTAAATAATAATAATAATAATAATAATGAAAACCTCGAGAAACTGGGCCTACCAAAATACATCCACACCAACATCCAGAAAGCAGTCATACTTAAAACATGCTCAATCATCAGGAAATTCCTGAATCTGTAAAAACAGCATGACTTGGTAAAGTCAAACTGCCACAAGCAAGAAAGAGATGAAATAATGATGATGATGATGATGATGATGATGATGATGGAGTAGTAAAATGGAGTGGCATAAGTAATTTACTTACAGCCCAGGGAAAACCTGGGCGAGGAAGTACATTTTCAGGAGGTGTTTAAAAGATGCTCCATTTTCTGCCTCTGTTCATTTTCTCCTACATTCACATTTTTTTAAAATCTAAAATTCTTTTCATCCCCATTCATGCAGAAATTTGCACATTTTGATAAGTTCTTATTGAAAAATGAACCCCCAAAATGTCTCACTCCTCCCTATTTTAGACACCTGCCAGTTGCCTCCTTTGCTTTAAAGTCACGCCACTCCCCATGCTGAGAGAAACCAACCATACTCACACCCTCACAGGCTTAAAACAAGAGCACACTTGCCAAACAAAGCTACTAAGGTTCCATTAACTAGGCACAGTTTTAGAATAGGGCTTCTCCTCTGTCCCAGCTAGTCAGGTCTCATTCACGGAATTGAAGAACCGCCTCCACAAAAGAGCTTAGGGAATGGGCAGGCCATATGGGAGAAGACTGTCTCTTAGGTATGCTGGTCCCAAGCAAAAGGTCGAGTAGAGACCACGGCTTACCAGGGACTAGTATTAGGAAATGGACTTTCATTTTAACGTTTAGCCTGAAAGCTGACCAAACCAGGATCTATACTTTTGGTGCAAAGACATGGAAAAAGTTTGATTTCAATACAGTAACCAAACTGGAGTATCTGATAATTTGTATGTGTTCATAGGAACACTCATTTTGGTAGCTGTAGTGAAGAACATGATGGTGTGCCCCATTCCACTTACAGAAGCCAACAGATTCCGGATGGACATCAGGAAAAACCTCCTGATTGTTAGAACAATACAACAATGGAACAATGGCCTCGGGAGGTGGTGGGCTCTCCCACACTAGAGGCATTCAAGAGGCAGCTGGACCGCCATCTGTCAGGTATGCTTTAAGGTGGATCCCTGCCTTGAGCAGGGGGTTGGACTTGATGGCCTTATAAGCCCCTTCCAACTCTACTATTCTATGATTCTATGATTCTGTTTGAAGGTTACTTCAACACAGTGGAGGCTGGTGGCTCTGATGTCAGTGGGATGGTGAAACCAGCCTGGATTACAATCCGTGGATAGCTCCTTTAGAGTTCTGACTGAAACCCGGAGCAGATTCCCCGCACCACTGACATCGGAGCCACCAGCCTCCAGTGTTCAACGTTGGTGATCTTCCGGTAGGCGGCTTAAGGGATGCCAGGCAGGCCAGGAATAAAACATACCACTTTCCCCTCTAACACCTCACCACTACTCTCTACCCTGCCCTGCACCATCTCCATGTGAGACAGCTGCCTCACTCTACCTAATGATAGGGCCAGCCCTACAAAGCACTTTTAAGCTTCATTGATTTCAATGGGGGAGTTATGGGAAGGAAAGGCATTAGCAATAGGAATGCGTATCGTATCGTTAAAATGTACGATAACTATACGATAAGGTCATTATCATGCATGTGTTTGACGATGACGATACGATAGAAAAACCTACGATAATCATCGGAGACGATAATTTTCAGCCGATTTCATCGTTTTATCGGACTGCCGTATAAATATACCTATAACTTCTGTATTTTAAAAGTTAGAGGCTTGAAACTTGGTCACAGTGCTTATGGGGTATGCTTAAGTATGTGTATGAAATTTGAGATCGATCCCTCCAACCCTCGATTTTATATGAATTTTGTAAAGATCGTTTCCGTTCTGAAAAGTCTGAATGAACACACATGGCGAGCTGTCATTCTCATCTGTCAGAACGGAAACGATCTTTACAAAATACATATAAAATCGAGGGTTAGAGGGATCGATCTCAAATTTCATACACATACTTAGGCATACCCCATAAGCACTGTGACCAAGTTTCAAGCTTCTAACTTTTAAAATACAGAAGCTATAGGCATTTTGTTCTTTAAAAATAGGGCTGCAAAAAATATCATTTTTTCACAATAATTATTGTGAAGATGATACAGTTCACCTACAATATGAATGAATACAATATTTTTTTTGGTCTGAAATGACGATAACGATAAACGACGATATTTTTTGGAGTGCACACCCCTAATTAGCAAGCCCAGTTTATTGCTTGGGCTGCCTGTATCCTCTCCTCATCTCTCCATTGCTGCTCACCCTGTGCTTCCCCCCCACCCCGTTTTATTTTAAATTTATTGTTTCTTGGTTTGCATGGCAATTTTGTTTCTATCGAATGTTAACCCACCCAAAGTACATGCAAACCAGGTGAGTTTCATTTTCAGTCAAGCAATAACATAAATATAAACACCACTGCACATTTTGACAGCAATATTGCTTTTTTCCCCTAATCGTACCATTCATATTCATAAACCGCTCTTATTTGCATGATAACTGAACACATCCTGGCTACATATGAAGCAAGATCAACAGTATATTTTTCCCCTTGCTCTAATCCTCTTGACTATTCTGCCATGAATCCCCCCGTTGCTACCCTGTGCTTTTTCCATGTGTCAGGAGTCAACGCTCGATTTCTGCAACATGCAGGCCTTCTGCCCTCCCCACAGTATAGATAGTGAAGGGGTCAGGCCTGAGAATTCAAAACAATAAGCAGAGAAATTGTGGGCCTCTGAGGCATTTCGTTGGCTTAGTGTGACGAGCCGCAAATCCCAGTGAAAAGCCAAGGCACAGATCTATTATTGCATGTAATCTGATGTACAGCCCCAATGGTTCAAGTGAAAAAGGAGCAAAACAAGAGAGATGGAGATTGTGATTTCACTCGGAAGTGAGACAGCTAGAAATTCATGCTGTATTTCTGGGCCCATTGCCAGACATTTTGTGGTGAGGCAGTCTAAGGGTGCAAGGAATCATTGCAAAACTGCCAGAACGTAAACCCATTTCAGTCCACCAATGTGCAAGAGAGCAGGCATTTGTGGCTATCCTCCCTGGATGAGATATATGTTGACACAATGTACAGGTGCATGCCACATCAGGATGTCCTGAGAGCCAGTGTGGTGTAGCAGCTAGAGTGCTGGACTGGGAGTCAGGAGATCCAGGGTTCTAGTCCCCACTTGGCCATAGAAGCCCACAGTGTGACTTTGGGCCAGTCACAAACTCTCAGCCCAACCTACCTCACAGGATTGTTGTTATGAGGATAAAATAGAGAGGAGGAGAATTATGTATGCACCTTGGGTTCCTTAAGGAGAAAAAAGGTGAGATATAATTGTTAATAATAATAATAATAATAATAATAATTCACCAACAACTGGCCATCAAATTCAACCTCATCAAACAGCCTACACCATACTATACATACTCACTCTAAACAATCTTGGAAAATGCACATCATAAAATATACTGGGACAGAACAATTCTTATGGATAAGACAATACCTTGCAACTGACCAGACAGTCACAGACAAAGAAGAAAAATACATGTACCTCATTGACATAGCAGTACCTAATGACAAAAATGTTGCAGAACAGGAAGAGGAAAAGAGAAAAAAAAGTCAAAGAACTATGGCAACAGGAAAAGGTCACAACTATTCCGTTAGTCACATCAGACACTGGCAACACATAAAAAAAACTATACAGAAAACCTTCCGAAACTGGGCCTACCAAAATACCTCCACACCAACATCCAGAAAGCAGTCACAATTATAACCCGCTCAATTGTCAGGAAATTTCTGAATCTGTAAAAGACAGCATGACTTCGCAAAGCCCATCATGTCCATCTAGAAAAACTGCCATGACCAACAAAGAATAATAATAAAAACAGTAATAATGTCAACACAGGCCCTTTAACAATGGGGTTGGCACAACTATTTCAGTCAACCCTGTGCTCTTAATTTTTTGCCAGCACCCACTTTCCTACCCAGAAGCTTAGATCCAGTGCAGGTAAATGCTGGCTCTGTTACGGCTAAGTGAGTTTTTGTTTTCTGTTTTCTGTTTGTTTGTTTTTTGCTTTCAGCACCTACAACTGGAAAAATCAGCTCTTTGGATAATTGGGTCCCAGGCATGTGCTCCGTAATGTTAACATGATCATGTCCTATATGCTCCTCTGAGGTTGCAGCTGCACCTCAGCTTAACAAGGCCACAGCCACACAGGACAGAATGATATGACAGAATGTAGGGAGTATTACATATTTCCCATTCGAATAATTCATAACTCTACCCCTAACGAATAGATATAGTTGGCAAGAACACAGGGCATAAATCTTCTCCAGACAATTACATTTTTCTCCCTCAAACCTCCCCTTGTGTCTGGTTTGCAAATGAAACGTTGTGTGTGTGCGCACACACGCACACCACTGAGAGCCCTGTCTCTCTCTATTTACATGAATAATAAAACTCCTTTTCACTTGCACACAGTAGCAGTTTCTATCCAGGATCGCGGTGTCCTTTGCAACCATTTATGAATGTTCACCTTGCTGCCTATCCGTAAAGGTGGAAACTGAGGCACTGAGAGATTAATTACAGCCTTGTGTTTCTGAAGTGCTGATGGCCCACAAATCCCACTGAAGTCCATACCAGCTGCAGGCATTCAGCAACATTATATAATTAGGCCGGAGGTGTCTTTTGCCAAGGTCAAGCTGCAAGACGGGACCGGAAGAGAGGCAATTATCTGATCAACATGCAAACATCCTCACAGGGTCAGGAGCAAAGGTCCATCTTGTTTACCAGCCCATACAGGATGTTGTAGGGGAACAGTAAGACGGACAGAATAAATCAAAGAGCCCCATATTCCAAGATTATTCATTCCAAATGTCCGTCTGGATCAGAACAGACCAAGAGCAGGATCAAGATTGTCTATGATTGATTGATTGGCTACATTTTTATTCTGCCATTCCTCTGCTGCTGCACTCACAGTCTTTCATTCAGGTCTTAAATGACAAGCGAGGAAAGAGGAAAGGGACAGGAGGAGGAGAGGAAAATAAGCACGTTCAGGTACCATGGCCATTGCCCAAAATGGTTCTGGGAGAGGAGGAGCCAAAAGGCAATGGACCACACCTTGCCTGATGGAAGGAGCCTCTGTGGCAGGATCTACATGGCTGCTTTATAATGGTTTTGACGTGCACTGGCAACTGTTGGGGCCCATGACACATTCCATATTACGTTTTCAAGCCACTGTCAAAGTGTTATATCCTGCTTGGTGTGGATCTAGCCTGTGTCTCCCATTTTCCTCAGAGGCAGTCAAGTGGAGCGGTTGCTGGATGCTGATAGAGTTCGTTCTAGGACATGGGTGAGCAACTTCAGGTGGTCTGAGGGCCAATTTTAGGGAGGGGCCATAGCTCACTGGTAGAGCATGTGCTCTGCGTGCAGGAGGTCCCAGGTTCAATCTCCAGTTTCTCCAGATAGGGCCAGGAAAGAATCCTGCCTGAAATCCTGGAGAGCTGCTGCCAGACAATGTCGACAATACTGGGCTAGATGAACCAATGGTCTGAATCAGTATATAATGGTCTGAAGCAGTATGTTCCTAGGTTCCAGCTCCCAAACCTCCCATCCATGGGCCACATTCTTGCCACGGTCAAATACAGTGGCAGCAAATAATAATAATAATAATAATAATAATAATAATAATAATAATAATAATACAACAACCTGGTAGCTCGTCACCAAAATCCTGTGGCGAGCTGCTATGGAGCCTCAGAAAGGCCTTGAAAACTATTTTTGGCTGCCTTCATGCCACCAAATTTGGTGGTGTAGGGACAGCAGAGGCTGCAGAAGAGAATGAGGGGCACATATGCCTACAACTCACATGGTGAGGATCCACATAAGTTTAGCCAAGGTTAGAGTTAGATTAAATAGACAAGAGAGCAATCTTCAATAAGGAACTGAGAAAACATGATGTCAAAGGTCACAAAGCAATCCTCTGGGCCCAGGACTCACTTTTCTGTCCCTTTCGCTCCAATGCCCAAAACAGATAGATAAATCTGCCCTTTGTTTTACAGCCCTTAATTATCACGCCACTCGCACCAAAAATGTATCTTGTCCAATGCCAGGTCACCCCTACACATGCATACCTGAGACTGCACTTCTATGTGCAGTGGGCTATTTATTGTAATTCCTGATCAGCAGCCCACCTGTGCCATGTGCCACAAGCAGCTTTTTCAAATCAGGGAAAGTGGAAGGAAGGAGGCTGGATGAATGGACAGTTCTCCCTGGTCCAGTTGAGATCATTTTTGTGCTTCTCTCAAGTGGAAACTCTGGCCATGTCTACACCAGGCATTTATCCCAGGGTCATCCCTAGGTCATCCCTGTGCATCCATATGATACACAGGGGATCCCGGGATCAAGCAGGGACAACCTAGGGATGGCCCCGAGATATTGGAAACCAGAGATATCCCAGTTTTTCCACAGTCCCGGGCCCATCCCAAGGACTGTGGCTGGTCTGGCGTGCGCTCCCCAGGCCTGTAATGAGCATGGAACCATGTGGGTTGGCTCCATGCCCATGCGGGTGGGGAGCAGCAATGTTGGGGGGGTTGGGGGGTTTGGCAATGGGAGAGTTCCTACCTTTTCAACTGCACGCAGCTCCTCTTCTGAACAGAAAAATGGTGGCCGTGACATTCCTCTTCCCTTCTGGGACCTTGCGTGGCCATCTAGATGCTGGGGGATGATCATGGAAGCAGGTGAGTCAGCAATCCTCCCCCTCCCTCCCTCTACACCCTTAGGTGTAGATGAGCCCTCCGCCTCTGGTGACGCTGGTAAACTTCTGGAATGGGCACATAATTACAGTCAAGTTAATTAAATGTTAAATTGTCACAGGATTGGGACCAGGGTGTCTAGAAATGTTCATGTTCAAAGCCATAATCGAATTGGTACGATGGCAGGAGTGCATTTTAAGCAGTGCCATTATTTCTACTCGGAATGATCATATATAAATAGCTCACTTTCTTTAGTTACGAATTAATGAGGCATAACTTAAGCTCGAGAAGAGTTGGAATGCCCTCTGATTTCAGACACAGCAAGTGGGTTTCCCCAGTTTGAGGATCAGCATTAGTGCCTTTTAGAACAAAACAGTTGAGGGAAGGTTCGTCCTTGCGAAATATTACAGCTTTGGCTGCAGTTGAAAAATAAGGATGGAAAGGTTCAATATATTGCCATTCTTGAATCTTCAAAACATGAAAGTGAGCGGAGTGCTTGTGGAAGGCATTGCACTTCCCACGAAGGCCAATCATATCTGGTAAGTCCACAAGAAATAGGCTGACCAGATAAAATCCAGGTCAGGGCTCATGTAACTTTAACAGTTGTAGAGAAAAGGGAATTTCAGCCAGTGTCATTTGTATGCAGTTAGGTCCTGGTGAAATTCCCTCTTCATCACAACAGTTAAAGGTGCAGGGGTCCTGCCGTCTTTTGTATATGGTCACTCTAGTATAGTGCCTGCAACTTTAACTGTTGTGATGAAGAGGGAATTTCACCAGGAACTAATTGCATATAAATGACACTGGCTGAAATTCCCTTTTCTCTACAACTGTTAAAGTTCCATGAGCCCTGACCTGGATTTTATCTGGTCACCCTAACAAGAAGTCCATGAGAGCAACGATCCCTCTCTTGTTCCTGCACCGAGCATCTTGCCTTTGGCCTATGAACTGTCAGTTCCTCCTTAAATGAATTGTAAAGCCTGAGTGCCTTTTCTTTCCACGCTGTACCTTTGTAACGTGCTGTACAGTAGCTTCCTGCATTACTTTGCTCCGAAGGCCCATGGTTGCAGTTTTGCTTGTACTGCTGCCTTGCAGAATTCTATGGCTCTTTCCAAATTTAACTCCCAGCCTCAGCAGATCCTCACATACTTTGCCAACACTTCAGGGAACCTTCTATAAATATGACCTTGTGAGCAGAAAGAACAGGGCTCTGCACTTTTGCTCTCGGAACACTTTTATGTATAAGCTACCCAAGCCGGTGCAGGGCTTGGCAAATGAATTGAGTTATTTAAAAGATGTATAAAGCATGAATAAAAAAACCAAGGTCCCTGGACTAAGGCAATAAGTGAGCATTATTATTTAAGGAACACAGTATTGCAGTTGAAAATCAAAAGATGGGAATGACAAAAATATTTTCAAGTTTGCAGTAATGAAATTACCCAATGACTGAGAGGACTAGATGAACATATAGCATGTTGTCACGTATTTTTAATCTTTTTTTATCCGCGACATCCTTCCTGGCTATGCCCATTTTGTTGATACTCAGTTCACAGGAGAAATGGATATTAGTTGGTTCTTGTTGGTTCTTGCCCTACTGGAGAGTTTATAGCCTACTAAAATCACAAAATACTCCCCAAGCATGGGGCATAATCCAACCAAAGTTAAGCACTTCTAAATCCCATTGATTCTAATAGAAGAGTTAAGCTAAGGTGGAAAGTTTAGGCAATTATATCAGAACTAGGGATGTGCACTGGATCGGACCCGATCCACGATCCGAGTCCGGTCCAGTGGGAAATCGGATAAATTATCCGATTTCCGATCCCGCAGCTGGATCGGCCGATCCAATCCGAACCGGTCCGAAAAGGCTCCGAACCGGTTCGGCGGATCGGCGGGCGCCCACTGGCGCCCACCGCCGCTTCCATTGGCGGGCGCCAGCGGGCGCCCGCCGATGAAAGTGGACAGCGGGGGGGGAGGAGGGGGGCGCTTACCTTCTCGGCCCGTCCACTCCCGTCCGGCACTAGCAGCTACTACCAGCGGGCTCCGCAGCCTGCTCTAGGGTGGTGCGCCGGGTGATGTCATCACCCGGCGCGCTACTCTAGAGCAGGCCGCGGAGCCTGCTGGTGGTAGCCGCCGGCCCCGGACGGGAGCGGACGGGCCGAGAAGGTAAGCAGGGGGTGCGTGGAGGGGAGGAGGGGGCGCGCGGAGGGGGGAGGGGGGCCCTTACCTTCCCGGCCCGGTGGCTCCCGTCCGGCGCCGGCGCCTACTACTCCCAGCAGGCTCTGCGGCCTGCTCTAGGGTGGCACGCCGGGTGATGTCATCACCTGGCGCGCTACTCTAGAGCAGGCCGCGGAGCCTGCTGGTAGTAGTAGGCGCCGGCGCCGGACGGGAGCCGCCGGGCCGGGAAGGTAAGGAGGGGGTGCGTGGAGGGGAGGAGGGGGCGCGCGGAGGGGGGAGGGGGGCCCTTACCTTCCCGGCCCGGCGGCTCCCGTCCGGCGCCGGCACCTACTACTACCAGCAGGCTCCGCGGCCTGCTCCAGGGTGGCGCGCCGGGTGATGTCATCACCCGGCGCACTACTCGAGAGTAGGCCGCGGAGCCCGCTGGTAGTAGCCGCCGGCGCCGGACGGGAGCGGACGGGCCGAGAAGGTAAGCAGTGGCGGGGAAGGGGGCTTACCCCCCCCGGAGCCGTCCGCTTCTATCCGCTGGCGCCCGCGGGTGCCAGCGGATGGAAGCGGGCGGCCCCAGGGGGGGTAGGGAGCGCGGGGGAGGGGGCTTACCTGCCGGGGCCGTCCACAGCGGACGGCCCCGGGGGGGGAGGGAGTTAGGCCCCCCCTCACCCACCCGCCGCCATTTTTTCCTCATAGACTTGCATTGCAATGCAAGTCTATGGGGAAAAAAATGGCGGCCGATCCAAAAATTTACGATTTTTGGGTCGGGATCGGACTCGATCCGGTCCGGGGGGCCTCCGATTTTGTCCGAACCGGTCCGGGACAAAATTGGAGGTCCCGATCCGGGTCCCGATCCGATCCGGGGGGTCCGTGCACACCCCTAATCAGAACAACATAATAGGGATGTGTGATGAATATTGACTCACTAGTTGTTTCTCTTCAATTTGCACTCGTGGTTCCGAACTCTTTTCATTTTGCACAAAATTGCATAAAACGAACATGATCAAATGTGAAAGTTGCCTACACAAAATTTCAAATTTGCAGGAATTTTCAGAGTTACATAAATTTCATCCACCAACTAAATGTGAAATGGTGCATTTTTAAAGTCATGCAATTGCAAATATTTTACTTGTCAATAATTGTCTATTTTTCTAATGTGAGCAGATGTTCAAGACTTCACAGACATTTTTGGAGAATATATTCTTCTGTTCATGCTTGTGCTTATCCCTAAAGGTAATAGTTAACTTGCTGACTCAGACCAAAAGTTGATTTCATCCGCCATTTTATTTCCAGCAAGATGTCTCTGAGAAGATCACAAGAGGCCAGGATAACAACAGGCTTCTCCTATTATTTGTCAATAGCATCTGGTGAACCAACCTAAATTGCACTCCACAGACTAATTCACATTTTGGGGGAATTTGCGCATGTGTGAATTTGCACGAATTTAGAAACTGGGGGAAAACCCACCAATTCCGTCAGTGGGCAGATGATGGAATGAAAGGTGCCTGACAATCTGCCTCAGCAACAGACAGAATGGATATTGTAGAATCCATACATCCCTATCTGGAGGGTACGAGGGTGGGTAAAGCGTTAGGTAACTATGCTTTACCCATCCTGGTGTCCTTCCCTGAGGGTGAAATCAATCCATTTTATCTGCAACTCTGTCTTAGTGTCTACATAGGCCCATGAGACATGTTAGAATTGGGCTGGTTGGAGAGGGGACCAGTCAAAATGCTTGTTTTGTAGTGTTTTACATGCCATTTTACTACACGAGGGCTGGACATAATAAGTTTACTTTATCATGTGACTATTGAGAAACAGTGTGTATTGTGTATAAACTTTGCCCATCTTATAGGGTTGTTGTAAAGATAAAATGGTTAACTCCATGTATTCTAACCTGAACAGGTTGACAGAAGAATAACTAAGACACGAATGAGATGGAAAGTCAATCAATGACTCCATACTGATGCACTGTAACCTATAGTTTATGTAATCAACAATAAATTAACTGATTAATCAATTAAGGCAATGCTTATTTGTAAAAAAAAAGTTTTAAATAAATTGAAAATCCTAATTAATAGTGAATCATCTAAACAACTTCCCAAATATATTATTATGCAGTCAGAAAATCCAACTGTAGAGAAATTCTAGCTAGTAAAAGCCAGAGTGATTAAATGCTTCAGAAAAAACTGAACAGAGGGTAAAATGTATCACTGCTTTACCATTCATTTGTTACTATAAAAGACCTCCTGTAGTTTTCTGAAATGTGTTGCTCGGTTTGGGGGGAAGGAACGTCTGGTTGTGTGATAGCAATTCAGGTTAGATAATGTGAATTCTTGTATTCTTCTCTAGTAGGCTGTGCAAAAAGAAAAAAAGAATAGAAAGAAGGAAGGAAGGAAGGAAGGAAGGAAGGAAGGAAGAGTTTTTAGTTACAAAATATTGGTTTACATTAGAATAGCTGTTTAATGGTTTGATAAAGAGTGGTGATTTACAGGAAATATGAATGATCCTATCTTACCCGGGAGCGTTTGAAACACAGACGTCAAATACAAATAACGGTGCTATAAAGATAGGAAGGTGTATTAATTCTATTAGGGTTTGAATGGGATAATCACAAGAAATGTTTTCCTTCCTCCCCCTACTGATAATTTCTGTCACTGTGCCATGAAATCAACAGTGAATATAGAATTAATCGATGCTATTGTGTAGTTGTCTCTGTGTGGAGACCTAAATCAAGGGCGAGTATGGAATGACGATGAACTAGAGACAGGTGAACTCACCTGCTACTGCCTCACTCTCTGGCTGTCAGACTCCTGCTGGCCGGCCAGCCAGCCCTGCTCACACCAGGGTGTGAGTTGCCCAGAGCTCCATGGCACCCATCAAGTGGCTGTCCAATTCCCCAACAAGCTGCCATTTTGTGCACAATGGTGGCTCGTTGTGGCGGTGGAGGCTGCAGGATGAGAGCTGAGAGGGAAGCGCCATGGTACTTTCCTCTCAGGTCCCATCATGCCGCTGCAGGGGAGCAACAGTGTCACTCTTTCTGCTGGACACCTTGGTGTGTCTCTCTCAGCTCCCATCCTGTTGGTGGTTGATAGGTGGAGGGGACTTTTCCATAAAGGCCAATTTTATGTAAATGGAAGCCACCATTTATGTAAACTCAGCCTTTATGAACGAGGCTGCACCACCAGTCAGGCAAAGCATGGGGACTGCCACGCTTGACCGTCTCAGCACATGCTGAGTTGGGCGAGTATGGGGTTCCGCAGACTGGCATCCAGGGGGCTGAAGTGGTGGGAACCGGCCAAGTTCAAGCCCCCAACTGGATGCTCGCAATATCCCTACTATGCACTCTATTATTTTCAGGGCTGTGGGTCTGGAGACAAGCTGGTACTGGCCAAGTAGGTACTCTGGTCATCAAGCAGGTAAGTAAGTAGAAGAGTCACATGGTAGAGATGGAGTAACCAAACCCAAGTCAGAAGCTTTATAACTCCAGGTGAAACCCAATTGGTTCCTTGAGCCACCTGACTCGTGCTAAACTGGAATTTGCAGTATCGCTCTCTGGCCATCTGCAGTTGTGGTGTTGCAGTGCAGCATAGACCAAGCCAACATCTGGATCAAACAGAGAAATGCCCAGCAGTTGTGAAACAATTAAAATTCTTTACAAGCTTCCCCCCGCAAAAAGAAAAGAAAAAAGTATCTAATATTGCACTGCTATGGTCTGGTCATACTGGGAAGAATATCTAATAGTACTTGAGAAATCCTTTTAAAGTGCAGTTATTTTGTTTTTATCACAGTGAAAATACCCAATTCATGGAGTGATATGCTTCCTTTCTGTAATGTGGAAATATGCTTACAATGGAAGCCAAAACATCTTTGTATGAGCTTTCTTTCCCTATTACAGTAATGCTGTGCTTATTTGTGTATGAATGAACCCTATGAATAAATTTTCATTGTTCCTCATTTTCTTTTCTTTTCCTTCCACTGTGCAGCTTACAGTACTTAAGCTGATGTCTGTAAATTTACTAGACAATTACAGGGAAGGCTGGATTTGAAAGCACTTGCGTTTGTACTTATTACCTGTTTTACTTGTAAATATCAAAGTTGCATTTTACAGGTATGCTTGTAAGGTTGGAACTAGATAAACATGAATTGGCCACACAGAGTCCAACCCCAGTACTTCCTTCTAAGAAAGGCATCCCCCACACGTCGTCTGAAGAGGACCTGGATCTAGGGTGACCAGATGTCCGGATTCCCCCGGACATGACTGGAAATTGGGAGGGCAATCGGCGTCCGGGGGGAATTTTCAATAGTTTCCCCGTTGTCCAGAAGTTGCGCACAGATTGGCCGCACAGGAGAGGCCGATTTTTGTTACTTCCAGAATCGGCCCTCTTCCGTGCGGCCGGAGGAGGCTGGAGGCTACACGGAAGAGGGGCAATCTCTCCCACCTCTTCCGCACAGCCTCCGGCCTCCTCTGGGATCATCACCAGGGCGACGAGCCCAAGGAGGCCGGAGGCTGTGCGGAAGAGGCGGGAGAGGGCCGATTTCGTCACTTCCGGAATTGGCCCTCTTCCGCCTCTTCTGCACGTCCTCCGGCCTCCTCGAGGCTCGTTGCCCTGGTGATGAGCCTCGAGGAGGCCAGAGGATGCGCGGAAGAGGCGGGAGAGATCAGCCCTCTCCCGCACTGCCTCCGGCCTCCTCGGGACTCGTTGCAGCAGTAAAGAAGAAAGGCAAGGAAGACGGTTGGCGGGGAGGAGAGGAGAGGTAGAAAAAAGAAGACAAGAAGAGAGACAGGAGAGAAGAGAAACTGAAGCAGCACCCGCCACCAGCAGCGGAGTGGCAGGATCAGCACCAGAAGCCCATAGAAAAGCAGTGGCAGTAAACACGACCAGCAGCGTGGGCCAGCATCAGGGCAAAGAAGGTACATGGTGGTGGAAGGCCTTGTGTGGGTAGCTGTGGATTATTATTTTGTCTTTGGTGGGGGGTGGGGTGGATTTTTATTCCCCCCCCATTAAGTATTTGTGGGGAGGTTTTTTATTGTCTTGGAGAAGGTGTGGTTTTTTTCCACTTTGGGTGAGTGTGCAGTGGTGTGTGGATTTAAATTTTTATTACCTTTGGTAAACATGTGTGAGGTGTGTGTGTATTATTATTATTTTACCTTGGGTGAGTGTGTGTGTGTGAATGATTTTTTATTTTTGCCTTAAGTAAGTGGATTCCCCATCATTAACACCACCATTGGTTTGTTCCTGTAATAAAAAGAAATGTGGCTCCAAAACTGCTTTTGTGTTGATGCTGATGCAAATATTGTTGATTATTTTTATACTACATGCAAAGGGGTACACACTCTTACAACTGTCAGCTCCGTTCCAAACATTGCTTTTCTGTATGGCTTTGATATTATGATTATTTTACAGTGTGGCTTTGTGTATTTACCATCTCCCCACCTGGCGAAAGGTTAACAGTTAAAGTTGCAGGAGCCCTGCCCTCTTTTGTATCTGGTCATGCTGGTAATTGTCCTGTCCGAGCAAGATAATATGTGAGTGCATAGTGTGGCTTGTCTTTTCTGAGTGTCTGGATCTGCTAGGCTCTGAAAGCATCTTTCTGGAGAGCACCTGCTGGTTGCATGATCCATGAGGCCAGGCTCTGGTTATGGCATAGTTCTCCTTGACAGGAGGGGCTTGCACTTGCTAGAGAAAGGTGAACAGATGTGAAGAGGCTGTGATCCTATATTCATTTATCTGTGAGTAAGCTTTAATGAAATCAATGGGACTTGTTTCTGAGGTTTCTTTGGGCAGTTTTTTTGGGGTCCCTGATTGGGATTTCTGTTCTCTGCACACTGAGGCAGCATAAATTCAGGAGATATTTAAGTAAAAGGAGGAAAAGATCCTTGTCTTGTACTGAGATAATGGGCATCCATTCTGGCCTTTCTTTGTATTGCTGCTGACCATGGTCTTGTTTAAATGGCTAATGAACCAGATGTAGAATGACACATTTTTAGATTAGTTTCTCACTGATAAACCAGATGTTGAAACAAGCTAAGAGGTGCTAGTGAGAAATAACCGGAACAAGCCTTTAGTCCATTTTGTTCCGTGGCTAATGTTTGCAGGGTAATAGTATTTTATACTCTTTCTGAATGCTAGATTGCTCTTTTGTTGTACTAGATTTTTTTGAACTTGTCAACTACTTCATTTGTTCAGTGCTGAATCTGTGAGTATGGATATGAGAAAGGTGATGGGGAAAGAATGTTAAATGTTAGGAAAGGTGAGGCTATGGTCATCCAGTGAAGGAATTGCAGTCAGAAAAGATATTTGAGGGAAAGGGAGGCTGTATCACACAGAGCATAGCAAAAGCTTTAAAGTCCAGCAAAAGCTACAAAGGTAGGAATGAGTGTTCTTTATTTCAGTGATTTTAACATTAAGATGTTATGTAGAACAGGTTTGTTCTAATTATGTGCTGTGAAATCAGACATGTGATCAATGCCATGTTTGGGTGGGCACGCCCCCTTCAGTGCCGGACATGTTGGGGAGCACGCCCCCTTGGGGGGGCGGCCATGTTGTCCTCCTTTTTGGTTTCTAAAATATTGTCACCCTACCTGGATCAGCTTCAGGAAGACATTTCTCAAAGGAATGTCAGGGAAACACTGTTACACCAAAGGGGGTACGGAATTGGTATTCTCTACAAACTTTGTACCCTTTACGAGCTTTATAGAGATGTAGGAGGATTTTGTCTTTGATCGCAAAACAAAGTATGCCCTGTTCAAAGCCCCGAATGTGATCACAAGGACATGCCCTCCAACGATGCACTAGCATTTGGTTCACATAACTTTCCCAGTTTGACTTTGCACAAATTTCCTAAGCCGAGAACGTTTCCCCAAATCCAGGAAGTTTTTGTGTGTGTTTTCCTCCCTCATTGGAATAGAAGATTTCACAAATTGCAGCTGCAATTGCAGTTTCTCCAATAACTCTAGTGTGTGTGTATGTGTGTGTATACAATATATATATATATACACACACACACACCATGCCCCCTAGAAGTGTTGGACTACAACTCCCATAAGCCTAGCCAGCATGGAAAATGGTGGGCATGATGGGAACTGTAGTCCAAAACATGTCTGAGGCATCCATGATGAGGAAAGCAGCCCTTTGTTAGCCTGGAACAAACCCTGTGACAAATTTAAGTGTGACATATAGGGAAGGATGGAGGGAGACTGACTTTTAAAGGTTCTGCAGAACAGTCAAGATGAAAGAAAAAAAGAAAGAAGGAAGGAAGGAGCCCCTCAAATTGAAATCGATCCTCTCATTATTCCTCCAGGAACACATTGGGACCCACAATTTGAGAAAGATAGCATTAGTCCTTAATTGGCTCTCAGGTTAGTGTTCCCATTTGGAAATTCACTAAAAGTGTGCAAAAACCTGTGGACAGATGCATCAGTGAGATTTTAAAACAATGCCAATGACCCTTTTATGAAATGAAATGTAATTCTGGTGGCCCTGCAGGAACAGACACACACACACTTTAAAACAATCTGCATCCTTCACGGTTTGCAGCCATTCCCATTAGCCCTGGGTCTGGTTCTCTGCCAAAGGATAATCTTGAAAATGACATCTTTAATTAGTGATGGTGTTTTAACAGGTGATGGGAAAGAATTGCTTCCAATCAGTTTGCTGTGTATAAGGTAGCATATATTGAAAACGTTCTGGGTAGAATCTTGAAAATGTATTAATTTACAATAAGTAGATCAGCATACAGGTACATTGACTGCTCTGATATATCAACAGTGGCTAATATAAGACTCCACAAGTCTGTGGCCAGATCTACACCAAGCAGGATATAGCAGTATGAAGGTGGTATATAAAAAGCGGGAGCCACACTACTGCTTTATAGCGGTATTGAAGTGCACTGACAACTGTTGGGGCCCATTGACACATACCATATACCGCTATATCCTGCTTGGTGTGGATCCTGCCTTTTATATACTGCTTTCATACCACTTTCATACCACTATATCCTGCTTGGTGTAGATCTGGCCTGTAAGTAACAGGAATGTGTCACTCAATTAAAGAAATCTTGCACTGCAATCCTATGGTCTCTTGTAGGGCATCCCAGGACCCATAAGATGTTTCAGATTTTCTTCTCCAAGGGTGGAGAGAGAGAGATCCAACCTCAGTGCCCGAAATCCAACCCTACAAAACCCTTCCCACCTCCTATGGAAACTGCCATGGTCCTTGTTATTCCAACATCGGAAAAGCAAAAGGAGGGAGTTCCTGTGGACATTTCAGAGTGGATCTGCTGAAATATTCTATTCCATATGACGTTTAAAGTTGTAGGAGCCCTGCTGCCCTTCTTTGCATCTCCTTTCATCTACCCAACCGAGTTGCAAGAAGACAGACATATATAGTTAAAAATCAAAGCTTGCTCCCAAGTTACAAGTTGGGATACAATGTAGATCCCTGATTGGCAAGGCTGAAAGCCAGCAGGATACATTTCTAAGGCTGATTCACAGTTCTTATTATGTCCCCTTGAGAATGTAGGTTTTCATATGCCCTTGTTCACTGATTCAGAGCCATTCACAGGTTGATTTTGTAGAAATAAATTCTGGATTCCATTCATCTTTCATACAAGATATAACTGTGTTTCCTCTTTTTTCCATGATCACTTATTCAAAGATTAAAATTATGTGAGGCAAGTTGGTGTCACCCTTTAAAAAAAACACACAAATACCAAGTGGTTCTTTTCTTATTTTCTTTCAACTCACTGCAGCCTCTGAGTAACCCCTCTGTGTATGCAAGCAGAAGTTGAAATTGGTAAGATTCTTATCACAGACTGTTCAAGCAAACCCAAATTGTTAGAACAAAAAGACGATCAAACTGTGAAAGAGACTAACATATCTGTGTCAAATGATTCGGAGGGAACGTGATAAGATGTACACTAGGTTTGCAACTTTGTTCTAAGCTGGAACACTAGCTCTAAGCATAGAGACAGGGCATGAACAGAACAGTGTGAAAAACCAGGTAATCTGGTCTTTTAGGTTTCCCTAGTGCTTGTGGGGATGGGGGGAAATGCATAATCATATAGTAGACACTTTGGTCCAGCACTTTAGATAGGAGCATCAAAAATCACTCCATAAATTCACCCAGGGCAACATCAGTGCCCTTAATATTCAGTTCAGTGCCGGTTTAAGGCCAGAGTGAAAGCTATCTGATGCTGGCTCAAGCTCCACAAAGCCAGGAAAATGGAAGTTAAGGCTGATGCCTTAACAGACATGTCCCATGATCAGTAATGATGTTGTGCAATGTCACAAATTGTGAGCACCTACAACCTACCCTACCTGCACATTTCCCTGATTTTTCAGGCCAAATCTAAATGGGGGTGGTAGGTACAGAGTGCCTGGGACCATCAAAGATACTCCAGGTCATCCTGGTCCTGTATTTCCTAATGAAGCACCTGAGCCTTATTATATTTCTTGAGGAACCTCCTGACCCATGCCTGTTTATAGTTGGCAGGATGGATTAGGACTGAATAGCACGAGTTAGAAATGCAACATGATGCATGGGAGAGAAATATTCATTCCATACTACTTTGAGATATCCACATTTAGCACACATTTAACACAATTGTAGACCTTATCAAGTATCGCATGAATGCCACATTTCCAGTGATTAGCTAAAGAGCTGTCATTTTAAGCACAATAGAACGTTGAGGTTTATAGTGGTAGAATCTGATTTGTGACTCACCTCAACTGTGGTGCCTATTTAAAACATAATATTTCAGCGCTTTACAAATGTCCTCCTTTCCATATGGTCACCCTAAGCTGTCACAACCATGGAGATCCAGGCACTCACATGTTCAACCCCTTAAGGAGGTACCTTCCTCCATAGCAAACCTGCTAGAGGCTGGTTGATTGCTGCAGAGCCAAATCATCCATCCTAAATGAGGACTTCTAAGCCCTTCTTCCCTTCTTACCAACTGTCAACAAGGAAACCACAAGTAGGACATGTGTGCAACAGCACCCTCCTGCCCATGTTCCCCAGCAGTGGGTCTCCTACTGCTTTTTAATGCTCATTTTGCCTCTTAAGCACCTCCTAAACTTTCCCCCTGGAGCCCTCCTGCTCACCTGAAGGCAGAGATGGAGAATTTGTGGGGTGCCAGATGCTGATGGGTTCCAATGCCCATCATCACTGATCAATGACCCCTGCTGGTTGGGGCTGATAGGAGCTGGATTCCATCAAGAACTGGAGAGCTTCAAGCAGGAGACTCCAACTCCCATCAGATGGACTCCAATTCCCATCAGCCACAACTATAAGGATAACAACGACTTCTCAGGAATCCTTTCAATGAAACAAGCAGAACTGCGCACTGAACTATATGAATAAATTATAATCACAAGCCTACTTATTCCTGCAATGAATAGCTCTAACTCTTGACTTCATTTGTTAACAGGCTTCTAAATCCCAGCAGGTTTGGTCGCCAACAGCACTTAATAGCTGGTTTGCTAGTTAGGCTCGTGAAGGAGCTCAAGGCAGTACATCTTTTTCCAAGGCTGCGCGTTCATTATGTTAATGCATGATATTGTAGAGATTAATATAAACAGTGATTACGCTTCACAACAGCAGCAGCGTGGCTGTTTTAAAGTGCCAACTGCGCTCCTAGCATTTAAGGACATCACATTACTATGATCCAGACATGCATAACAAGATGCCAGTGCTCTGACTGATGTGAATTTTTTAGACTCTAAACTATGAGACCTCCTGAATCAAAAACTTCATATAAATCAGAGCCTTTTGCACACATTACATACCTCCAACATGTCATGGATGAAAACAGAGACACATTTGTACTTGTATCACCCCCGCACTCACACCAAAGATCACTGCTAGAGCATGCACAGACACAAACACACACCCATGTGCCATCACCCACTGCTAAAGACTCTTCTCCATCTGATGTACACTATGTTGCATTCATTCTACAATACCTAACCCAGCACAGTTTTAGAAACCATGAGGATGCTCGTTGTTTGTTTTAAAGCAGGCGTGGTCCTCTGGATGTTTTGCCCTACAACTCCCTTCAACTCTAGCCAGCATAGCCAATGGTAGGGGTGGATGAGAATGGTAATCCAATACATACAGAGGGAGGCCACAAATTGCCAACCCCTGAGTTAAAGAGAGTGGAGGCTGGTGGCTCAGATGACAATAAGTAGGGATGTGCACTGGATCGGACCCGATCCACGATCTGAGTCCGGTCCAGTGGGAAATCGGATAAATTATCCGATTTCCGATCCCGCAGCTGGATCGGCCGATCCAATCCGAACCGGTCCGAAAAGGCTCCGAACCGGTTCGGCGGATCGGCGGATCGGCAGGCGCCCACTGGCGCCCACCGCCGCTTCCATTGGCGGGCGCCAGCGGGCGCCCGCCGATGAAAGTGGACAGCGGGGGGGGAGGAGGGGGGCGCTTACCTTCTCGGCCCGTCCGCTCCCGTCCGGCACTAGCAGCTACTACCAGCGGGCTCCGCGGCCTTCTCTAGGGTGGCGCGCCGGGTGATGTCATCACCCGGCGCGCTACTCTAGAGCAGGCCGCGGAGCCTGCTGGTGGTAGCCGCCGGCCCCGGACGGGAGCGGACGGGCCGAGAAGGTAAGCAGGGGGTGCGTGGAGGGGAGGAGGGGGCGCGCGGAGGGGGGAGGGGGGCCCTTACCTTCCCGTCCCGGCGGCTCCCGTCCCGGCGCCTACTACTACCAGCAGGCTCCGCGGCCTGCTCTAGGGTGGCGCGCCGGGTGATGTCATCACCCGGCGCGCTACTCTAGAGCAGGCCGCGGAGCCTGCTGGTAGTAGTAGGCGCCGGCGCCGGCCGGGAGCCGCCGGGCTGGGAAGGTAAGCAGGGGGTGCGTGGAGGGGAGGAGGGGGCGCGCGGAGGGGGGAGGGGGGCCCTTACCTTCCCGTCCCGGCGGCTCCCGTCCCGGCGCCGGCGCCTACTACTACCAGCAGGCTCCGCGGCCTGCTCTAGGGTGGCGCTCCGGGTGATGTCATCACCCGGCGCGCTACTCTAGAGCAGGCCGCGGAGCCTGCTGGTAGTAGTAGGCGCCGGCGCCAGACGGGAGCCGCCGGGCCAGGAAGGTAAATAGGGGGTGCGTGGAGGGGAGGAGGGGGCGCGCGGAGGGGGGAGGGGGGCCCTTACCTTCCCGTCCCGGTGGCTCCCGTCCCGGCGCCGGCGCCTACTACTACCAGCAGGCTCCGCGGCCTGCTCTAGGGTGGCGCTCCGGGTGATGTCATCACCCGGCGCGCTACTCTAGAGCAGGCCGTGGAGCCTGCTGGTAGTAGTAGGCGCCGGCGCCGGACGGGAGCCGCCGGGCCGGGAAGGTAAGCAGGGGGTGCGTGGAGGGGAGGAGGGGGCGCGCGGAGGGGGGAGGGGGGCCCTTACCTTCCCGTCCCGGCGGCTCCCGTCCCGGCGCCGGCGCCTACTACTACCAGCAGGCTCCGCGGCCTACTCCAGGGTGGCGCGCCGGGTGATGTCATCACCCGGCGCGCTACTCGAGAGTAGGCCGCGGAGCCCGCTGGTAGTAGCCGCCGGCGCCGGACGGGAGCGGACGGGCCGAGAAGGTAAGCAGTGGCGGGGAAGGGGGCTTACCCCCCCCGGAGCCGTCCGCTTCTATCCGCTGGCGCCCGCGGGCGCCTGCGGATGGAAGCGGGCGGCCCCAGGGGGGGTAGGGAGCGCGGGGGAGGGGGCTTACCTGCCGGGGCCGTCCACAGCGGACGGCCCCAGGGGGGGAGGGAGTTAGGCCCCCCCTCAGCCACCCGCCGCCATTTTTTCCTCATAGACTTGCATTGCAATGCAAGTCTATGGGGGAAAAAATGGCGGCCGATCCAAAAATTTACGATTTTTGGGTCGGGATCGGACTCGATCCGGTCCGGGGGGCCTCCGATTTTGTCCGAACCGGTCCGGGACAAAATTGGAGGTCCCGATCCGGGTCCCGATCCGATCCGGGGGGTCCGTGCACACCCCTAACAATAAGGTGGCCCACCTTGTGGTAGTGAATTCCATAGTTCAAATATGTGCTGTGTGAAGAAGTCCTTCCTTCTCCCACCAATCAGCTTCATGAGATGACCCGCGGTTCTAGTATTATGGGAGAGGGAGAAAATGTCTCCCTATGCACATTCTCCACACCATGCATCATTTTGTACACCTCTATCATGTCGCCACTTACTCACCTTTTTTCTAAGCTAAACAATCCCAGCTGTTGTAACCTTCCCTCATAGGGGAGATGCTCCATCCCCTTAATCATTTTAGTTGCCCTTTTCTACAGTTCTGGTCATTGCAACTCCACAATTTTAGTTTCAATGACCAGAACTGTACACAGAACTCAAAATGTGGCCGGGCCATATATTTGCTTAACAGGAGTATCTTCTTGGCAGTTTGATTTTCAATTCCTTTCCTAATTATGCCAAACATGAAATTTGCCTTTTTCACAGAAGCCACACACTGGGTTGACATTTTCATTTATCTTCAAGGTGGAATTAGAGTCCCACAAAGTACTCAAGGATTGCTGATTCGCCTGTCCCTAGCAGTGGCTGTTTCCACATTTCAACCTCGCTGAGAAAAGAGCACTTTGAGCTCCAAGGAAATTCTGCTTCTGCCCCAGAGCACTCACTACTGTAAATATAGTAGGCTATGCCACTGTAGCCCCACTCCATGAAAATCAAGGCTGTGGCCTGCAGCCATGTTATTAATGTACACCTCATCTAGATTCATAGACATATAACCTCTTGTGATTTCTATATCTATAAATCAAGTTTATTTTTCAGGACATGAGTCGAAGCCTTAACATCCGAGGGTGCCAGTTTGGGATGAAGAATGTTGTAGAAAGGTACAACATGTCTGCCAAAGAACAGGAGCTCCATTTGTCATCTGCCAGGTTAGTGAAAAAGAAGTGCCAATTATTTTTGAAGTGTGCGGAAAAAGTTGCCCATCCCTGGATTAACATACCATTATGTTCCATGAAGTCCAGTTATATACTGTGGAGAAGCATCTCTCCTGTAGGCAATCTACTGTTCCAAGTACCTGGAATGTGAGTCCAATTCAATTGCCAAGGTGGAGAAGGGTACCAGCCTTGAGGAATCCAGGAGAACTGATGATGATTTCAAAACTGGTATTAACATTAACAGTGCTGGCATAAACATTCAAAGCCCTGAACAGCTTGGGGCTAGGTTATCTGAAGGAACGCCTCCTCCCATAAGTGCCTGCCCAGATATTAAGATCATCTTCAGGGTTTTTTCTCCATGAGCCCCTGCCAAAGGAAGTGAGGCAAGTGGCTACTAGGAGGAGGGCCTTCTCTTCTGTGGCACCCCGGCTGTGGAATGAGCTGCCTAGAGAGGTTCGCCTGGCACCAACAACTCCACTGTTTTAAACTTGTATTTTAAACCAGCATTGCTGCACAGTTTTACCCTGGTTGTTTTTTTATATTGTGTTCTTATATTGTGTTCTTGTACTGTTTTATACTTTGAGTCGTGTTGATGGTTTTAATTTTTCTGAACCGCCCAGAGCGCTCTGGCTATTGGGCGACATATAACTGTAATAAATAAATAAATAGCCTAGCACAGCCTCCCTGAATGCTTACTTCTACAGGACCTTAATAACTGCTGGAACTTCACATTTAATAAATATAGAGATTGTTACAAGGACACCATAAGTCTCTGATGTTTGTTTGTTGCATTTATATCCCACCTTTCCTCCAAGGAGCCCAAGGCAGCGTACATGATCCTTCTCTTCTCCATTTCATCCTCACAACAATCCTGTGAGGTAGGTTAGGCTTAGAGCCATTTACTGACCCACTCAGCTTCATGGCTGAGTGAAGACTAGAAGCTGAGAGCCGATCTACACACTAGCTTTATAACGTTTTATAAGGGTTACGAAAACTCTTTGGGCCACATGACGCACTCCCTTGAACGTTGTATACCCGAGGTTTTTTAAAACTCATCTCAGCTATATACAACAGTTTTTACTTTCAATAAATCATGTTAAGTAAAAGAATGTGTCCTTCCTTACCATTTGTAAGGGCAGTGCTTCATTTACCAGCGCCCAAATGCTTAGCCGTTGATTGGTGGGGAAGAAAGAGGGGCTAAGGAGGAAGTGGGCAAGTGAACTACAACACCCACAATGCTTAGCCCTATATTCATTGAAAGCTAGGGAATGAAAGGGGAACTAAGGAGGAAGTGGGCGAGTGAACTACAGTGCCCACAATGCCTTGCCCTAAACTCATTGTAAAAATGAAACAGAAAGAGACGGGGTAGAAGAGTGTGTGACTGCACACACCACTTTGAAGACTGAAGATTTTTTCTCCTGTAACATGAGTACTCCTTAATGTGGCCTAAGACGTTTTGGAATGCACCAATTTGGAACATTTCAAAATACTATTTAAAACGTTCCAAGGTACTGTGTAGATAGGCTCTGAGTCTCCTGCATCCAAGTCCAGCATTCTAACCACTACACCACACTGGCTGTCTTCTCTGCAGCTACAGTCCCAAACACATTATTGACCTGGACCTGAGTCCCAATGAATTCAATAAGGCTTACTTTTTTGAGTACCCATATATAGCATTGGGCTGTAAAACAACAACAACAACAACAACAACAACAACAACAACCTGGCATTATAAATGCAAAGAAGGACAAAACAAAAGAACAAACAAGCAGTTGTTTGCTTCTTCTTTTTAAAGCAGTGCCTTTCTTGGCCTTTCTTCCTGACTATCTCTTATAAGGATCATTTATGCTTGGGCTAGATTAGCAGTGTATTCTTTTTTCATAGCTACAAAAAGAAAAGTATTCAATGAGTTTTCATATGTTTATATATATATATATATATATATACTCAACTGATTTGGATTAGGGCGCACCCATTCATCATCTGAAGCGTCTTCCCTAGGGGATTGAAAGTATGCTGGGCACGAAATCATAAGCGGCCATAATGAAACTTTCGACCTTGCAAAAATAAAGATTCACCTACCTTTCCCCAAAATACTATATTACAATGATTTAATCTCGACCAATCTTTTCCACAGTTTAGCTCCTTATTGTGCATTCTCCTTCCAGGTTGCTTCCTTGAAATCAAAATCCAAGAAACATCCTTTGTGACACATCCACCAACCTTTATCCTGCAGACATCGGAATACTAACAGGAGGGGAAAGGCAGAAGCCTCTGCCTGTGGTATGCGTGTTCGCATCTTATCTTGGCATGACCTTAACTTGAACTTGAAAGCTATCCTTCCATGGAGATTGGCTCTAGCTTGTTCTCTGCATGGTTAATACCTAGGGCAGGATTAACCCTTCTGTTAAATACATGGCAAGAAAGAGACGGCCAACTTTTGTACTATAAGGAAGGGCCCTGTATACTCTGGGAAACACTCCCAGGACCAGAAGTATATTTTGTCACATCATCTCATGCCATCATCAGCAGTCATGCTCCACGTTCAAGTTGGTGCCATTTATAGGGATGCATGAATCAGCAAAACTGAAGCTCACCAAACTGGTCCAAGTTCCACCTTGAAGCTTGTTCCGTTTCACGTCCAGGTATATTGCAAGCATTGCTGTTGTTTTTTCCCTTTTTCACATGAAACTGTGTGCATATTTTTCCAAATGTAAGCAACAGTTGTGCATCTCTTAGAAATGCATGTCTTTTTCTCCCTTTAATTAAAACATGCCTGTGCACAATTTTTCAAAAGTGCTGTCAAACGCAGCGTCCTCTTCCTCGGAGCCAGAGCCATGGCAGCGCCAACAACGAGGGAAACAGCTCATGAGACTGTTTCAAGCACATTTTTGTGGATGACTGCAGAGGGGGGTGGGGATGGGATCTGGGTACGAGTTTACTGTGCATGCTCTGAAGCTCACAATCAATTCTGTAGTTCATATTGAATTTGTGATACATCGATCCAGACTCATTACACAGGTGAGCATTATGAATGGACAATATACTGCAAAATTTTATTGCAGTTCGAGAGGGATAAATTTTCAGTTTTAGTTTGTTTGTTTGTTTGTTGGCTTCTTCAATCTTAAACTCATTTCATCCCATGTCTACATCAGTTAGTGTTTTTTTAAAAAAGTTCATGCAAAAATGAATATACCCTGTCATGCACATTTCTGCTAGTATCTGTGTGCCAGATGAGGAACCTCCAAGGTGCAGATTAGAACTCTAGGCCAGTAGCAGTGAGTACAGGTTTTGTGAAGCCTGTTCCATCTGCATTTCACACATTGTCAGGTGCCTTTCATTCCATCGTCGTTTTGTGGATTGTCAAGTTACCTTTTGTTCTGTCATCCATTAATGGATGGAATAAGAGGGTGTTTTTCCCCAATTTCTCAGATTTGTTCAAAATTGCACTTCTGTAAATGCACAAATCCCCCCAAAATGTGCAAAAAAAACAACACACCACAATGTCCATTTTCATGCTTTAAACTATGGGGAAATGCACATTTCCGGCTGATTTTTTTAAAATTTTACATATTTTTCCATGGAGGCCAGTCCACTGTAGAATTGGTTAGATTCATGGAAATCCTTATTTGATTCTGTTCCGGATTTCTCCACACCCCTACCCAGATGTTCCCTTCCCCTGGTTTAACATAATACAATACCATACATTTTGTGACAGCAGCTTCTGCATTTATTTATTTATTTATTTAAACATTTATATCTTGCCCTATATCACTAGGATCTCAGGGCAGCGTACAGATAAAATCATACAAAACATATAAAACAATAAATATACACAGCTAAAATCAAATTAAACCATTAATCAAGCTAACACCAGTATAAAAATTAAAAACCATTAAAACAATTAAAATATATGCATCCTTGGTGAATTTAGCCATCAAAGGCTTTGTTAAAAAGCCATGTTTTAACTTGGTGCCGAACTGAGGCCAGTATCAGCACCAGTCGGGCCTCCAAGGGGAGGGCATTCTGCAACTGGGGTGCCACAACAGAGAAAGCCCTCTCCCATGTCCTACTGTAGTGTATGTCTCATGTTGGTGGGATGTGGAGGAGGGCTCCTCCAACAGATCTCAAATCTGAGGCAAGCATAGGGAGAGGTGCTCTCTCAAGTATCAAGGTCCCAAGTCGTTTAGGGCTTCAAATGTCATGACCTTTTCCTAAACACCTCTTAAGAAGCCAAATAACAGGTCCATTACACTAGCTAGGCCACCATCTCTGAAAGACGTATTTCCACCTGCCATTTTCTACAAAGTTGTATCTAGTTCCAAACTTGTAATAATATCAATTTCTGGTGTGTGGTGTGTTTTCCACATATTATTCTCCTTGGATCTTTCCATCATGATAAACCGTTGTCCATTATTTTGTTCTATAATTGATGAGGTTCCTGCTATTTAGTGTCATTATCCTTACTGCTGAAGGCTTCCTCTGACCTGACCTTTTTTCACCATATGTCCCCTGACACATTTTTTTACACTTTAAATTAGTTTGGCTGACATTGGGAAGATATTGCATAACTTTACCAGCCCGTTCTATCACTTGCTGAATTAGCAGCCTTTATAGTTTCATTGTCCTGTTGAGACTGCACTGGCCTAAGCATCTTACATCTTACAGATTCTAAGTCAAGGCACAATGCGTACCCCATGGCATCTTCGTTGTCTTGCTTTATTGGATGTGCTTCTATCGACGTTGCATGTTTTTCTTCTAGCAAAACTCACTGCTCTGGAGTGCTGCAGATATTTAAACGAGTCATTTGAAATCTGTGGATTTTCCCTTCCCCTTTCTGCAGGGAAAAAAAAGGCTTTTAAGCATTAGTGTGTTCTTATCTCACCCCTTTTACCTAACCTAACATGCCATTCCAACCCTGTGTAGCGTCATCATCTGCAGTTAATAAAATAATATTAATCAGGTAGCCAACTGCTCTGAATTTTTTAAAGATTGGGGCAGCGGTGCCATTAGGGCAGGATCTTAGGGCTGGACCCCACAAAGTGCAATGAATGTGAGGAGGTGAAATGCAGTAGGAGGAGCTTGCCGCATATTGATGTAAATGAAATAATATGCATTACCATCTAAGGTAGGGGTTTGTTCATTTATTTATTGCATTTATATCCTGCCTTTTTTTTCTCCCAGAACCCAAGGCAGCGTTTATAATCCTCCTCCTCTCCATTTCTATCCTCATAATCCTGTGAAGTAGGTAAGGCTGAGAGTTAATGACTGGCCCAAAGTCAACCAGTGAGCTTCCATGGCTGAATGAGGACTAGAATCCGGATCTCCCAAGTCACAGTCCAACACTCTAACCACTACACCACACTGGCTCCCAGTTGTGATGGTAGGGACTCCTGTGACACTATTAAGTTCCAAATCTAAATTTCAGATTTTGGTCCAGAGTCTAAGTCCATAATCGAAGTGGATCACTGGTTTGGGGAAAATAGCCATCATGTCCTCAATCAAGACCCATCCATTTCTGGGCATGGAAATGATCTGATCAAGACAGGAGAAGAAAGGAACATTGGAAGCTGCTTTATACTGACTCTTGGGTCACCTTATAGGGTGACCATATGAAAAGGAGGCAAGGGCTTTGATATCTTTAACAGTTGTATTGAAAGGAGAATTTCAGCAAGGGTCATTTGTGTGCATGTAGCACCTGGTGAGATTCCCTCTTCATCACAACAGTTAAAGCTGAAGGAGCTATACTAGAGTGACCAGATACAAAAGAGGGCAGGACTCCTGCAGCTGTAAGTGTTCTAATGAAGAGGGAATTTCACCACGTGCGCATGAATACAAATGGCACCTGCTGAAATACCCCTTTCAGTACAACTGTTAAAGATACAGGAGCCCTGTTCTCCTTTCCTTATGGTCACCCTAGCCACCTAGTTTGGTATTGCTGACACTGACTGGCAGCAGCTCTCCAGGGTTTCAGGCAGGAGTTTTTCCAGCCCTACATGGAGAGGCCGGGGATCAAACCTGTGACTTCCTGCATGTAAAACAGATGCTCTATTATTATTATTATTATTATTATTATTATTATTATTATTATTATTATTTCTTACCCGCCTCTCCCTCCAGATCGAGGTGGGGAACAACCTCAATACAAACAATATAAAATACATCAACTGATTAAAAGCATGTAAACATTAATACATTGTTACAATCAACAAAGACTTCAAATTCGACTGGGTAGGCCTGCTGGAAGACATCAGTCTTTATAGTTCTCTTAAATTCTTGAAGACTGGTAAGTTGGCGGATCTCTCCTGGAAGGCCATTCCACAGTCTGGGAGCAGCAGATGAGAAGGTCCTCTGGATAACAGTTGTCAGCCTAACCTTGGCCTACTGTAGTCATTTTTTTCCAGAGGACTTGAGCGTGCGGGGTGGATTGTATGGGAGAAGGCGATCCTGCAGGTAACCTGGAAGCAAACCATGTAGGGCTTTAAAGGTAATAACTAGAGGTGTGCACTGGATCGGGTCCGATCCACGATCCAGATTCGATCTAGGGGAAATCGGATACAATTATCCGATTTCCGATCTCACCGCTGGATCGTGCGACCCAATCCGATCTGATCCAGAAAGTTCCTGATCCAGATCGGATGGATTGGAGGATCGGCGGGTGCCAGCTGGCACCTGCCGCCGCTTCCATTGGCGGGCGCCAGTGGGCGCCCGCCGATGGAAGCGGACAGCGGGGGGGCTTCCCTGGCAGGGCTGTCCGCTTCCAAGCAGACAACGGGGGCAGGGGGCTTACCTTCCGGGGACGTCCACTCCCGTCTGCCGCTGGCCGCTACTGCGAACAGGCTTCACGGCCTGCCCCTAGGTAGTGCGCCAGGTGATGACATCTCCTGGTGTGCTACTCAGGAGCAGGCCACGAAGCCTGCTCGCAGTAGTGGCCAGCGGCAGATGGAAGTGGACAGCCACAGAAGGTAAGCAGGGGAAGGGGGCTTACCCCCCCGGGGCCATCTGCTTCCATCTGCTGGCACCCGCGGGCACCAGTGGATGGAAGCGGACGGCCCTGGGGGGGTAAGGAGCTGGGGGAGGGGGCTTACTTGCCGGGCCCATCCACAGCGGACGGCCCCAGGGGGGAGGAGTGAGTTAGGCTCCCCCTCACCCACCTGCCGCCATTTTTTCCACATAGACTTGCATTGGGGGAAAGCTTTCTTTCCCCCAATGCAAGTCTATGGGGGGGGAAATGGCGGCCGATCCAAAAATCGGATGTCCGATTTTTGGATCGGGATCGGACCCGATCCAGTCCGGGGGGCTCCGATTTTGTCTGGTCCGATCCGGGACAAAATTGGAGGTCCTGATCCGGGTCCCAATCCAATCTGGGGGTTCCGTGCACACCCCTAGTAATAACCAACACTTTGTACTTTACCTAGAAACTAATTCACAGCCAGTGGACTGATTTTAAAACTGGTGTGATATGGTGTACCAGTGACCAACCTGGCTGCCATATTTTGAACTATTTGAAGTTTCTGGACTAGGCACAGAGGTAGCCCTATGTACAGCGCATTGCAGAAGTCAAGCCTCAAAGTTACTAGCAAGAGCACTACCATTTTTAGGTCTTCTAACTCTAGGAAGGGGCGCAGCTAGCGTATCAGCCGAAGCTGATAGTAGGCACTCCTGGCCATCACATCTATCTGAGCTGTCATTTGGAGAGACGGATCCAGGAGTACCCCCAAGCTGCGAACACAGCCTTTCTGGGGGAGTGTAACCCCATCCAGAACTGGTTGACACACCTCCAAACCCAGGTCGGGCCCTTTGACAGTAAGCACCTCCGTCTTGTCTGGATTCATCTTCAGTTTGTTTTTCCTCATCCGGCCCATTACTGCCTCCAGGCATTCATTCAGAGGAGACACACACTCTACCACTGAGCCATGGCCCCTCTTCTGGAAATGAATCAATAATGAACACTTTAAGTTCTCTGATTTCCACCTGGAAGCTCAGTTCCCTTGTTCCTGTTCCTGAATACAAGCTTTATTTGTTGTTCCTGTTTGAATGAGGAAAGCGCAAATTTGAGCCTTTTTTAATGCATTCGCCTAAATACGTATTCTCCACCCCCCTTGACTAAAGTACAAAAAAAAAAATGTGCATTTTTCTATGAACAGGCCACCTCTTGATGGCACCTGTATTGCGTATTGTGTTGCACCGGCTACACTGGAGGGAGCGTCGCGCCGGTTTAACTTGACTGCAAGGTGCGGAGGGCTCAGCCCATGGTGACCAATCAGTGGTTGCCACAGACTTGGCACACCTCCAAGAAGCACTGGAGTAAAAGCGTCAGACGGCAAATGCTGCCGTTGCTTCGCTCCAAACTGAAAAAGTTAGACTAAATGCCCGACTTTTTTAGTGCGGAGCTTTGGGGCTTTATAAAGGTATTGAAGTGCACTGACAACTGTTGGGGCCCATAAGACACATTGCGTGTACCGTTTTCAAACTGCTTTCAGAGTGTGATATCCTGCTTGGTATTAGCTAGGCTGACCATATGGAAAGGAGGACAGGGCTCCTGTGTCTTCAACAGTTGCATAGAAAAGGGTATCTCAGCAGGTGTCATTTGTATGCCTGCAGTACCTGGTGAAATTCCCTCATCATCACCACAGTTAAAGCTGCAGGAGCCCTGCCCTCTTTTGTATCTGGTCACTCTAGTATAGCTCCTGCTGCTTTAACTGTGGTGATGAAGAGGGAATTTCACTGCATGCATACAAATGACACCTGCTGAAATTCCCTTTTCTGTTCAACTGTTAAAGAAACAGGAGCCCTGTCCTCCTTTTCATATGGTCACCCTAACCAGGTTATCCCTTCCCTTTGTGCCATTTTCCTAGCTGAATTTGCCCCACCTGAGCTGCCCTATGGGATGGCAACTAGCAGCTTCGGGGGTGATGGATGATGCAGGTAAACAGTCATTTTAAAAGCCTCCTTCAGTGCCATCATATCGGTCTGAATCACACATAGCTCGTGTCTCCACTCCTTACTCAGAAAACAAAATGGGGGAGATCCAATTGTACCTCTCCCACTTTTTGGTCAAGTTTTCCTTCAGAAAAAATACATGAGAAATATTTTAGGAAGTCAAAAGAGTGCTGCTAAAAGTAGCAACCATTTCTTTCCCATCTTCCTGTTTATGGCGATAAAAGCCCTTGCTGTCCTATGTACAGTGTCTTATATAGGCTGACCATCTGAAAAGGAGGACAGGGCTCATGTAACTTTAACAGTTGTAGAGAAAAGGGAATTTCAGCAGGTGTCATTTGTATGCAATTAGTTCCTGGTGAAATTCCTTCTTAATCATAAGAGGGAATTTAAAGTTGCAGAGGGCCTGCCTTCTTTTGTATATGGTCACTCTAGCATAGCGCCTGCAACTTTAACTGCTGTGATGAAGAGGGAATTTCACCAGGAACTAATTGCATACAAATGACACTAGCTGAAATTCCCTTTTCTCTACAACTGTTAAAGATACAGGAGCCCTGTCCTCCTTTTCAGATGGTCAGCATATCTTATATACAGGGAAATGGCTTAAAAAAAAAGATGGAGAAAGGCTGGCATTCCACTAACTGCCTGCCATTGCTTACTGCTAAAAGATTCCCCTGTGATTTTGAAAGAAATAAGCTATAGCTTACTTCTCTCCATTAAGAGAAGGATTTCGTTTTGCAGCCTGGTGCAGTGTGTGTTTACTCAGAAGCCAGGCCCACCAAGTTCAGTGAGCTTTACTCCAAAGTAATGACGAATTGGACTGCAGCCTTCAGTGAACCTCTGGATTCAGGCTTTCAAAACCTTTCAGTGAAGTCTAACATGGCTAGGCTACCCCTGTCATTTTTCGAACAGAGATTTCTCGGAAAACAGAGCTGCTGCTCTGTTCAGGAAGGTGGTGCTCTGTTAAATCCTTGCACAATGTTGCTGCATCTCTGAATTGTTGAGGTTTTTTTTAAAAAAAGAATCTTTGATGTCATGGCTTGCTTCTTTGGAGCCAAAAGTAAGGTTGCTGTGGTTACACCTACTGGGGAATTTTCAGAGAGACAAGCATTAGCTTTGACTCATCGCAAGCAACCTGTGGGTTTATGTGTGATATTTCTGTCATTGACTGCTTTGTACCTTCAGAACAGGATATAAAGCTGAACAGATAAACTGGCTATGATTTTCTGTTTGACGATAAGCGAGCTCCAGGAGAATGGAAATGCAATGTTGATTTCCTACCTAATTTCATAGCTATTTTGAGCACTAAGTGGTCTTGCCTGCAGATGTGCAAAAGCACCTGAATTATTTTTAAGTTTTTTTAGTTTTTTGCTAGCCTTGTCAAAAACCCATTTTGGTTATCTTTCAAAAAATAATAATAATAATCCTCAACTATTTCTCCTGAGCAGGAGACCCCAAAATTATTTTCTAAATTTGTCTGAGTCAACATTTCAATAGCAATTCTAGACTGGCATTACCAAACCTACAGCAATGGTGAAGGTAAAATCCAGCACCTAGTTATTAGGTAGCCACTGGAAGACCCAGGCTCTGAGCCTTCTAAAAGGACAAACAAGAAATCATCATTATCATCATCATGAAAAGAAAGAAAGAAAGAAGCACAAAAAGCACTCTATGGGAAGCACTGCAACATAATACAGAACCCACAAATAAACAAAGAACAATTGTACAATTGGCTTAGGAAGAGCAAGCTATTTCCTGAAACAGAAGGATACCTAATAGCCATACAGGATCAAGTCATAGCGACCAAGAACTACCCCATAATATATAACAGTATAACAACAGGCTCATGTAGAAAATGATATCTATTCCAACAAAACAATAGACCATGTAACAGGACGATGAAATTTTTAGCGTATACGGACTATGCGAACAGACACAACACAGCTGCAAAAATAATTCAACAATAACTGGCCATCAAATTCAACCTTATCAAACAACCTACATCATACTATACATACTCACCCAAACCAATCTTGGAAAATGCAGATCATAAAATATACTGGTTCAGAACAATTCATATGGACATGACAATACCTTGCCACTGACCAGACATAACAGTTATAGACAAAAAAAAAAAAACATACATCATTGACATATCAATACCTAATGACAAAAATGTTGCAGAAAAGGAAAAGGAGAAGACAGAAAAATATACAGCACTGGCCATGAAAGTTAAAGAACTATGGCAACAGGAAAAGGTTACAATTCTTCTGTTAGTCACATCAGTCACTGGCATCAGATCACAATTTTGTACAGAAAACCTTCAGAAACTAGGCCTACCAAAAGACATCCACACTAAGCCATCAACCTGCAGGAGAGGGAGGCCTGCTGCCAGAGGAGGAGGAGAGGAGTGTGCCTGCCTGCCTGTCTGCCTGCCTGCCTCCTGGCCTCGCTGCTACCACCACCACCACCAGCCTCTAGAGGATTTCAGCCTGGCAGACTGCCACTCCTTGCAGGACCAGGCTCCCAGGTACTGAGCCAGCTGCTGTGGACAATTACATCAGTCCCCCTCCCTTCCTGGGAGGGATATTTAAGCTGCTGGCTGAGGGGGCCTGGGAAAGCCATCAACCTGCAGGAGAGGGAGGCCTGCTGCCAGAGGAGGAGGAGAGGAGTGTGCCTGCCTGCCTGCCTGCCTGCCTGCCTGCCTGCCTGCCTGCCTGCCTGCCTGCCTGCCTGCCTCCTGGCCTCGCTGCTACCACCACCACCACCAGCCTCTAGAGGATTTCAGCCTGGCAGACTGCCACTCTTTGCAGGACCAGGCTCCCAGGTACTGAGCCAGCTGCTGTGGACAATTACATCAGTCCCCCTCCCTTCCTGGGAGGGATATTTAAGCTGCTGGCTGAGGGGGCCTGGGAAAGCCATCAACCTGCAGGAGAGGGAGGGCTGCTGCCAGACGAGGAGGAGAGGAGTGTGCCTGCCTGCCGGCTTTCTGTTTTGTCTTCGGTTTTTTTTTTTTTTTTTGGTTTTTTTTTTTACCCTTTCCCCAGGCTTGAGCTATGTGCCTGGGAGGGAGGATACAGGGCCAGGTGAGGGGATCTGAGGGGAGCACAATCAGGGTAGTGACGGGTAGAGGGAGATATGGCGTTGTGAGGAGGACTTGCCAGGTTAGGGAAACAAGGCCCAGACAGTTAATGGCTGTGCCTTGTTCCAGTCCCCCTCACACCCACAGGCTTGTTGGTTGCCTTATCAGCCAGCCCTCAGGCCTCCGGGTGCTGCTTTTAAATGCCAGATCAGTGCAAAATAAGATCTCCCTCATCCACGATTTAATTGTGGATGAGGCAGCCGATCTGGCATGTATAACCGAGACCTGGGTGGGAGAGCAGGGAGGAGTTAGTCTCTCCCAGTTATGCCCACCGGGGTACTTGGTTCAGCATCAGGGTAGACTTGAGGGCCGGGGAGGGGGGGTTGCTGTGGTCTATAGGAATTCCATCCCCCTCTGTGGGCTCCCTGTCCATGCGACTACTGGTCTGGAGTGTTTGCACCTTGTGTTGGGCCAACGGGACAGATTAGGGATTCTGTTGGTGTACCGCCCACCCCGCTGCTCAACAGACTCCCTAGCTGAGCTGACAGAGGTGGTCTCTGGTGTACTGTTGAGGTCCCCCAGACTCTTGGTTCTGGGGGATGTCAACATTCATGCCGAGGGCACTTTATCTGGGGCAGCTCAGGATTTCATGGTTTCCATGACAACCATGGGACTGTCCCAACATACCATCGGCCCAACGCATGTAGCAGGGCATACTCTAGACCTGGTTTTTTCAACTGGACATGGAGATGGGGATCTGAAAGTGGGGAACTTTACATCAACCCCTCTGTCATGGTCAGATCACCACCTGCTGAGGTTTAGACTTACAGTGGCTTCTCCCCTCTGCAAGGGTGGGGGACCCATTAAGATGGTCCGCCCCCGGAGGCTAATGGATCCAGATGGTTTCCAGAGGGCTCTGGGGAGTTTTCCGGCTGATAGGGCTGGCTCTCCTGTCGAAACCCTAGTCGATCTGTGGAATGCAGAAATGACCCGGGCAGTTGACATGATTGCTCCTGAGCGCCCTCTCCTGTGTAGAGCTCGAACGGCTCCGTGGTATACCCCAGAGCTGAGAGTGATGAAACAAAACAGGAGACGGCTTGAGGGCAGATGGAGACGAACTCCTGATGGATGCAATCAAACACTGGTAAGTGCTTATGGTAAGCTGTATTCAGGGGCAGTGAGGGCAGCAAAAAAACAATACTTTGCTGCCACTATTCAATCATCAACCTGCCGCCCAGCGGAGCTTTTCAGAGTTGTCCAGGGGCTTTTACATGCTGGCCCCAAGGACATGGTAGAACCATCTAAGGCCCGCTGTAATACATTTGCTGGGCACTTCCAGAATAAAATCTCTGGCATCCGTCAGGACTTAGACTCCAGTGTTATAGCAGATGAATCTAGTGAGGTATCCAGAGCACAGGCTTGTCCTGTTTTCTTGGATGAGTTTCAGTTGGTGCAGCTCGAGGATGTTGACAAGGTGCTTGGACAGGTTCGTGCAACCACTTCCATATTGGATCCTTGCCCCTCTTGGCTAATAAAAGCTAGCAGGGATGGAACAACTGGCTGGGCCAGGGAAGTGATTAATGCCTCTTTGCAAGAGGGAGTGGTCCCAGGCCTCCTGAAAGAGGCGGCAGTGAGACCACTCCTAAAGAAATCTTCCCTGGACCCTGAAAATCTTAATAACTACAGGCCAGTAGCAAATGTTCCATTCCTGGGCAAGGTCCTGGAGCGGGTGGTTGCGAGCCAGCTCCAGGCACTCTTGGATGAGACTGATTATCTGGATCCATTTCAGTCGGGTTTCAGGCCTGGTTTTGGTACGGAAACAGCCTTGGTCGCCCTGTATGATGACCTATGTCGGGAGAAAGACAGGGGGAGTGTGACTCTGTTGATTCTCCTTGATCTCTCAGCGGCTTTCGATACCATCGACCATGGTATCCTTCTGGGACGACTGGCTGAGTTGGGAGTGGGAGGCACTGCATTGCAGTGGTTCCGCTCCTACTTGGTGGGTCAGCTCCAGAAGGTGGTGCTTGGGGAACATTGCTCGGCCCCGTGGATTCTCCAGTATGGGGTTCCGCAGGGGTCAGTTTTGTCCCCCATGCTGTTCAATATCTACATGAAACCGTTGAGTGCAGTCATCCGGAGTTTTGGAGTGCGTTGTCATCAGTACGCTGATGACACGCAGCTCTATTTCTCCTTTTCATCTTCATCAGGTGAGGCTGTGGATGTGCTGAACCAGTGCCTGGCTGCGACAATGGACTGGATGAGGGCTAATAAACTGAAACTCAATCCAGACAAGACTGAGACGCTGTTGGTGGGTGGTTCCGCTGACCGGATGGAGGGTGTTCAACCTGTTCTGGATGGGGTTGCACTCCCCTTGAAGGAGCGGGTTCGTAGCTTGGGGGTTCTCCTAGAACCATCTCTGTCACTTGAGGCGCAGGTGGCCTCAGTGGCACGGAGTGCCTTCTACCAACTTCGGTTGGTGGCCCAGCTACGTCCCTATCTGGACAGGGATAACCTGGCTTCAGTTGTCCATGCTCTGGTAACCTCCAAGTTAGATTACTGCAATGCACTCTACGTGGGGCTGCCTTTGAAGGTGGTCCGGAAGCTGCAGCTTGTGCAAAATGCAGCGGCCAGATTGATAACTGGAACCAGTAGGTTCGAACGTATAAGACCTACTCTGGCCCGCTTGCATTGGCTGCCTGTATGTTTCCGAGCCCGGTTCAAGGTGCTGGTTTTAACCTATAAAGCCTTACACGGCTTGGGACCACAATACCTGATGGAACGCCTTTCCCGACATGAACCTACCCGAACACTACGTTCAACATCTAAGGCCCTCCTCCGAGTGCCTCCTCCGAGGGAAGCTCGGAGGTCGGCAACAAGAGAGAGGGCCTTCTCTGTGGTGGCTCCCCAATTGTGGAACGATCTCCCTGACGGGGCCCGCCTGGCGCCAACATTGTTATCTTTTCGGCGCCAGGTCAAGACTTTCCTCTTCTCTCAGGCATTTGGCAATATCTGAGGAGCCTGGGGTTGTTTTGTTTTGTTTTTGTAGTTTTTTTGAAGTGTTCAAGTGGTTTTTAAATGTACAGATTGTGTGTATGTTGTATGTTTTTGCTGTTTAAATTTTTGTATATTGTTTTTAATTGTTTTTAATCCTATGTAAACCGCCCAGAGAGCTTCGGCTATGGGGCGGTATACAAATGTAATAAATAAATAAATAAATAAATAAATAACATCCAGAAAGCACTCATACTTAACATGTTCAATAATCAGGAAATTCCTGAATCAGTTAAAAAAAAAAAAACCAGCTTGACTTGGCAAAGCCCGTCATGTCCATAAGGAGGAGGAGGAGGAGGAGAAGGCTGGATTGATGATTCCAGTCCCCTAGTTTGCACTGGAATTAGATCTAGGCATTCAGACTACTGCATTTCCCAAGGCTTACAGAGTTTCTGAGTACTGTAGTCATGCTCGTGGTAATGTGCATAGAAGTTGGGGATCATGGAGAATGCATTTCCTATGACTCACAGTGGCACTGGATAATAATGGACATGCTCATGCCAGCATCTGTGGCTTAAATCTTGAAGCCTAGGATCTTTGGAGCCATCCCCACTACTTCCACCTCACCAAGGCAAGTTTATTATTATTATTATTATTATTATTATTATTTATTATTATTAATTGCATTTGTATACCACCCCATAGCAGTAGCTCTCTGGGCGGTTTACATAAGATTAAAACATTTAAAAACAATATACAAAAATTAAAACTGCAAAACATACAATATACAAATACATTTAAAACCATTATAATGCCTTAAAAAGCTATGAGCCTAAAAAAACAAAAACAGACCCAGGCTCATCAGATGTTGCTAAATACCTGAGAGAAGAGGAAAGTCTTGACCTGGTGCCGAAAAGATAACAAAGTAAGGAGAGTGACGCATTTTTGCCCGTATTTCACAGAAGTAAGCACCAGTGTAAATTCTCCCACCCTCTTGAGGTAGGAGAGTCCACATGCCACCCCCTTCTTTTCCCTGGATCTGTCTCCTTTCCCCCCCACCACATCTGTCTCCCTCCCCTGCTCGCTTGCTCGCTCGCTCACTCGCAGGAGCTATACTAGAGTGAGCTGACACAAACGAGGGCAGGGTTCCTGCAGCTTTAACTGTTATGATGAAGAAGGAATATCACCAGGTGCTGCATGCATACAAATGACACCTGCAAAAATTCCCTCTTCATCACAACTGTTAAAGATACAGGACCCCTGTCCTCCTTTTCCACATGGTCACCCTACATCTCTCTCCATTCACCACCCTTCCCACCATATTTGTCCCCCTCCCCTCCCCTCCAGCCCACGTGTTCCATCTGTCTCCCTTCCCCACCTACCCGTGCACTCTTTCTGCCTGTGATGTGAGCATCGTGGAAGGTTGAAATGTCCCCCCACTGGATTCTGAACATTGCCATTTCTTATGTGAGATTTGTGTTGATTTATTATTTTGCAGAGACACTAGCCTATTTATCCTACATAGAATGCAGTACAGCATTGCCTGCCACCAACGCCCTGCCCAGCATTCAAGGAAAGATCTGCCACTTTGAGGTGAGCACTTCATGCATTTGATGAAGCAGACAATGTCCATGAAATTGTATGCCAGAATAAATGTGTTAGTCATAGAATCATAGAATCATAGGATAGTAGAGTTGGAAGGGGCCTGTAAGGCCATCGAGTCCAACCCCCTGCTCAATGCAGGACTCCACCTTAAACCATCCCTGACAGATGGTTGTCCAGCTGCCTCCTAAATGCCTCTAGTAAGGGAGAGCCCACGACCTCCATAGGTCATTGGTTCCATTGTCGTATTGCTCTAACAGTCAGGATGTTTTTCCTGATGTGCAGCAGGAATCTGGCTTTTAGGGTTACCATATGACAGGAAAAGCCCGGATTTGTCAGGATTTTTAGTAACAAATCTGGGAAGGGGGGGGGGGGAATTATGAAATTTGATGAAAAATCTGGATTTTTCCCATTCTCCTCAGCCAAAGGGCAGCTCTACTTTAATGAGAATTAACAAAAACGCTTACAGCTCTGCCATTTGTAAAGATAAAGAGATGAAACTTGGCACCATGATAGCTTTAAGGAAGGGCTTTAGCTATGCCAAATTTTAAGCAGATCCGTTCATCCACTGATTTTAGGGATTTTTTTAAAGTTTGAGGTTTTAAAATATTATTTTTTTAAATTGTCATTTTTAAAGATAAAAAGATGAAATTTGGCACCAGAATAGAGCTTGCCATATTTGAAGCAAATCTGTTCATCCGATGATTTTTAGGGATTTTCTAAACTTTGAGGTTTTAAAATATGTATTTTTTAAAAAAAAAACTCTCATTTTTAAAGATAAAGAAATGAATCCTGGTGCAATGATAGATCTTGGGTAGGGCTTTATCCTTGCCAAGTTTGAAGAAGATCTGTTCATCCATTGATTTTTAAGAATTTTGTAAATTTTGGTATTTTAAATTTATTTATTTTTTAAAAAAACTACTGGAGCCATATCCTTCAAACACAGGTTGTCAAACATCCTCTTTAGGGTATTGCCCCTTGAGAATTTTCAGCCCTTGGAATCAAGGGAATCTCAAGTTTTTAGCTAAGAAGTGCTGGGCAAGCAGGGCACCTTTCCTGTTGCAGATTTGGTGAGCAGTCAGGCACCTGGAGCTCAGCAGAGGCAAGGCATCCATAGATCAAAATGTGGGAAAGGAGAGATTAGTCAAAGCAGCCACAGGGCTAAATGGAACAGGCCAGAGGCCTTTTTCCCAGTTCTCCATCATGGGCAATGAAGGGTCATCCTTAGAGGAAAACTCTCATGACCAACAGTGAGGTGTCAGTCGAGAGAGAGGCTCTCATCTTTGCGGATGTCCTGTTGATGCGGATGTTGGAACCTGGCATGTCGTTGCTTTGCTTTGCTACCCCTTCCCTTCCATTTCACTTTGTTCACTTGTGAGCTAGGCTCTATCTGCACTGCTGGCATGCAATGCAGAACGTTTGAAGATAGATTTGTGGCTTGGGCTGGCTGGCATATCTCTTAGAGACAGAGTTAGACTGAAGACATAACTCAGAGATAGCTGTAGCTGAACCCTGAGAGGCTGGCGTGCCACACAGAGCCTTTTAGGAGCATCTCAGAGTCCAGTGTTGGTACAGACAGAGGTGGCTGGCGGTGGAGTTTTTTAAAAAACAAGAGTCACCAGATGTGACCAAGCTATAAGCTGGCACCCTACCCCCAGCCACAGGGTACAAGTGCACAGCCTGTCTGGACTGTTGGGAGACTTTGGCAGAGGAGGGGGGTATCTGAGGTTGGAAGCTGGAGACATTGGCTGGCTGGCATAAGGCAGAGAGTGGCTGAAGGCAACCCCAATTCACCTGTAGCTTGGCCCTGAAAGGCTGGCTTGCCACCCAGAGTGTTTTAAGAGTGCATCAGAGTCAAACAGGTGTGCAAGAGGCGAGGAGGTGGAGGTGGCTGGTGGTGGAGTTTTTTAAAGGAAGAGTCACCAGACATGACCAAACAATAAGCAATACCCCTGTCCACAAGTGTGTGGCCCAGCTGGACTATCGGGAGACTTTGGCAGAGAGAGGGGGGGATTGTTTGAGGCTGGAGGCTTTGGTTTGGCTGCAGTGACTTAGAGAGAGAGACAACAGAGGCTGCACAGACACCCAGAGACACCTGTTGTAACTTAGCCCTACGGTGCTGGCAAGCAACGCAGGGCATTAGAAAGAAGGTCTCAGGTCCCCTCTACAAGGATTCGCTTTTGCGCCCGGTTAGGCGATTATGCGCATAATCGCTGAAGCGCATTTGCACCTAATACCTCTGCACGAGAGGCAGCGAGAGGCAGCGAAGCGCATTAATGGATGACCAAAATGCGCTTTACAAGTAGTTAATGCACATAAGCGCTTGTTCACATAGGCAAAATGCGCTTTAACGGCCGGAGCAAAATAAAACTCGCTATTTAACGCGCATTCAATAATGCGCATAATCGGAGAGATAACGCACCTCTACACCCGATTTGCGCTCCGTTCTTGTAGAGGTAAATTTTTTTAAGCGCCTTGAAAGAGCTTTAAACCTCTCTTGTAGAGGCAGCCTCAAGTCGCGTCTTTGTACAGGAAGTGGACAGGAGTTCAAAATCTGTATGTGAGAAGTGGTGTCAACGCGCAAGCCTTGAGAAGCTAATGTACATAAGTGAGAAGTGTGAATGGGTGACCCATAACTACCAACCTCATGTTAGATTAGAGAAACTTGTGACAATCATACTTAAGGTTAAAAAAAAGTTGAAATTTAAAAATAAAAAAGCCAGCCAGCCAGTAGCAAGCCCTGTTAAAAGCAGCAGCAGTTTGCAGCGGAGTAAGGATACAGTCAGAAAAGATATTTGAGGGAAGGGAGAATGTATCACACAGAGTATAGCAAAAGCTTCAAAGTACAGCAAAAGCTACAAAAGTAGGAGTAAGTGAAGTTAATATCAGAAACGTTGTTCTTTATTTCAGTGATTTTAACATCAAGAATCCATTGTTATCTTGTGTTCTTGAATTACTGTTGGAATTGCAGTTTGCTCTGTTCAGGTGAAGAGTCCGCAGGAATTCCAGTGGTAAAATATTTAAGCACAGCAAAAGAGAGTTGAGATTTCCTCCTTTATTTGCTCTGGCATTTAATCTAACCTACACTGACTGCAACTCAGTCCAGGAGGATATAAATCTGCAAATCTTCTTGAAATTATGTTTAATGTACTCTCTGGAAACATCTGGATTTTGTTTCATTTCTTTGCAAAGTTGTATATTCCCTGAGTTTGAGGGGGGATGCAGTCCTTAATGATTAATTAAAGTTGTGCAGTATGTGGATGCAAATACAATATCTATTGGTTATTGGGTTTTGTTTAATTGGTGGCTGATCATAACAAAGCACTGTGGTGCTACCTCAGAGCTATGAATTGCAGCGTTTAATTTCTAAACTAGGGGTGTGCATGCCAAAAAATATCGCCTTTTATCGTTACCATCATTTCAGACCAAAAAAATTATAGTCTTCATTCATATCGTAGGTGATTCGTATCGTCTTCACGATAATTATCGTTAATAAACAATATTTTTGGCAGAAAGAAAAAACTTCTGTATTTTAGAAGTTAGAGGCTTGAAATTTGGTCACAGTGCTTCTGGGGTATGCCTACGTATGTGTATGAAATTTGAGATCGATCCCTCCAACCCTCGATTTTATATGATTTTTTTAAAGATCGTTTCCGTTCTGACAGGTCTGGTCAGCTGTCATTCTGATCTGTCAGAATGGAAACGATCATTAAAAAATTCATATAAGATCAAGAGTTGGAGGGATCGATCTCAAATTTGGCACACATGTATAGCACATGTTGCTACACATATGTGCCAAATTTGAGATCGATCCCTCCAACCCTCAATTTTATATGAATTTTTTAAAGATCGTTTCCGTTCCAACAGATCAGAATGACAGCTCGCCATGTGCGTTCATTCAGACCTGTCAGAACGGAAATGATCTTTTAAAAATTCATATAAAATCGAGAGTTGGAAGGATTGATCTCAAATTTGGCACACATGTGTAGCACATGTTGATACACATATGTACCAAATTTGAGATCGATCCCTCCAACCCTCAATTTTATATGATTTTTTTAAAGATCATTTCCGTTCCAACAGATCAAAATGACAGCTCGCCACATGCGTTCATTCAGACCTGTCAGAATGGAAATGATCTTTAAAAAATTCATATAAAATTGAGAGTTGGAGGGATTGATCTCAAATTTCATACACATACTTAGGCATACCCCATAAGCACTATGACCAAGTTTCAAGCCTCTAACTTTTAAAATACAGAAGTTATAGGCATTTTTATATGCCTATAACTTTATAAAATGATAAAATCGCCCGAAAATTATCGTCTCCGATTATTATTGTAGGTTTTTTTTATCGTATCGTCATCGTAACTTTTAGGCACAATAGAGAGCATATCGTATCGTTATCATGAATTCTAATGATATGATACACATCCCTATTCTAAACCTCTTCCAATTTGTGTAGGGATGTCGTGAGTGCCTGACTGAGTCCGGGAGTCCGATGGACTCCCCAACATCTGCCCCCCTGTACCCAGTCAGGCAGTCATGGCATGAGGGAGGACCCATGCTCAAGTGCTCACGAGGCCCTGACGAGTGCTTGGTGGTCATTTGCCCTTGCTGCCGAAATTGCACACTAGAATCATAGAATCATAGAATAGTAGAATTGGAAGGGGCCAACTCCCTGTTCAATGGAGGAATCCACTTTAAAGCATCCCTGACAGATGGTTGTCCAGCTGCCTCTTGTACCTCTAGCATGGGAGAGCCCATGACCTCCCTAGGTCACTGGTTCCATTGTTGTATTGCTCTAACAGCCAGGAAGTTTTTCCTGATGTCCAGCCGGAATCTGGCATCCTGTAACTTGAGTTGATTATTCCAAGTTCTGCACTCTGGGATGATCGAGAAGAGATCCTGGCCCTCCTCTGTGTGACAGCTTTTCAAGTACTTGAAAAGTGTTATCATATCTCCCTTCAGTCTTCTCTTCTCCAGGCTAAACATGCCCAGTTCTTTCATTCTCTCCTCATAGGGCTCTGTTTTCAGACCCCTGATCCTCCTCCTTGCCCTCCTCTGAATCCCTTCCAGCTTAACTGCATCCTTCTTGAAGTGTGCCACCCCCCCAGAACTGGACGTAGTACTCAGGATGAGGCCTAAAATTCTCTCTTCTACAAAAGTATAGATGCCCTATCTTTGACTGCATTTGATCAATGTGTTTGCATTCCCAACTTCAGGTTGTAGTTCTATATTTCAGTCCTGTATTTCTATACAACTAGATATTGCTATTTGGTAATTACATTACAGCTGAGTCCAATGAACTATTTTATTTAAAAATGGGGGTTCTGTGCAGGGCAAAGTAATCACAAACTGCACTATCCCATTCACCATTTTTTGTCACTGTCACCACTTGATTTTTGGTCCAAGCAACCATGACAATAACACTGCCAGGAATCCCAACCATCTAAGGTTGAGGGTTACCTGGCCAATGTGCCTTCTGAACATGTAAACCCACTCATTGTTGGTGGGCCATGGTGGGTAGGGTGACCAGATAAAATCCAGGTCAGGGCTCATGTAACTTTAACAGTTGTAGAGAAAAGGGAATTTCAGCCAGTGTCATTTGTATGCAATTAGTTCCTGGTGAAATTCCTTCTTCATCACAACAGTTAAAGTTGCAGGGGCCCTGCCTTCTTTCGTATATGGTCATGCTAGTATAGTGCATGCACCTTTAAATGTTGTGATGAAGAGGGAATTTCACCAGGAACTAATTGCATACAAATTACTCTGCCTGAAATTCCCTTTTCAATACATGAGCCCTGACCTGGATTTTATCTGGTCAGCCTAATGGTGGGTTTACCTGAAGTCAGTGGCAGCAAGGAGCAGCAGTGCTCCATGTAATGTTCCAAGCATTGCCAGGCAGATGGAGCTAGCTACCATGTTAATTTCCCACAATGCCCTGGAACAAAACTATGTTGGGCTCTGTGCCACCACACCACCTATATACTAGGCCTGGTCGTGAGCACCCCTTCTCAAGCCAAGCGCCACCACTTGAATAACCCTGAGGGAAGGGCAAAATAACACTACCTTTTCCTCTCTGTGAGGGAACAAGGCAAAGACTTGGGGAATAGGTTCTGCTGTGAATATACTGGGCTAAAGGTTTAATATAATTTGTGTATTTAGGAACCAATAGAGCAGGTGACAAAGCCAAGCTGACGCATGGTTTATGGTAGCAAAATAAAGAAAACATTTATTGTTGTTTACAGTTCTTAGTTTCTTCAAATTCAATTTAATTCCTGCCTATTCTTAATAATACTAGTAATTACAATCTTAATACTAACAATCCTAAATCTCTACAATCTTATATCTGTTCCTTTCTCACACAGTCTTCTCACACTCAGCCACCTACAAACCCCAACTAACAACCACTCACTGACAGAATCCCAACCCCCTGACTAACTTAGGCTGACCAGATAAAATCCAGGTCAGGGCTCATGTAACTTTAACAGTTGTAGAGAAAAGGGAATTTCAGCCAGTGTCATTTGTATGCAATTAGTTCCTGGTGATATTCCCTCTTCATCACAACAGTTAAAGGTGCAAGCACTATACTAGAGTGACCAGATACAAAAGAAGGCAGGGCCCCTGCACCTTTAACTGTTGTGATGAAGAGGGGATTTCACCAGGAACTAATTGCATACAAATGACACTGGCTGAAATCCCCTTTTCTCTATAACTGTTAAAGTTACATGAGCTCTGACCTGGATTTTATCTGGTCACCCTAGACTAACTGCTAAGACTGACAAACACCCCCCCACTATCTTATCTAGCATCACTAGCCACACTCACTCAGTCTAACATTCCGAGCTCTCTAAACATACTCATCCAGACATACCTAAGGGAACAGAAATGTGGGGTATCGCCACAGGCTCTTTGTGGGAAATTTAAATGGTGGTTAAGCCAGAACCAATTTAAATGGTGGTTATGCCAGAACCAGCAGCACTACTAAGACCACTGGGGTGGATAAAATATTTTAAAGGGCCCCCCAGAGCAGATGTCAGTTATGGGCCTTATTGGGCCCTTGGCAATTGCCCAAGGATGCTGGCTGCTGGTGCCAGTCCTCCCCATCCAAGTAAACATGCTTACAATTATGCTCTACGCTACTAATTCGCTCACGCACTGAAGGCGATCTGAGAATTATTAACCCACTTCTACAACTGATGTAGTGCAACCATCCTGATTACAAAACGAGAATGGAAAAGGAATGTTTTCCTTTCTCCCTTGAAATTTGGGGCAGTACAGAGACCAACATTCCAGCACAATGCAAGCCAAGATCCAGATAGATGGAAAGTCAGGTCGTAAGGATCTTGACTTCAATTATGTGAGTCAACCACCAGTTGGGTGAAGGCGATCTCCAGTGGCAATCCAGAACACACGTAAGCATGCATGTATTTAAAAGAGAGCTATAGCACTCTAAGCAACATGAGCTACTGTATTCTGTTTCCTAAGAAACTGAGCAATGAGTTGGAAAACCTCCAGTTAAAATCTCACCTCTGCCATGAACTCAGTAGGTGACCTTAGACAAGCCACTCTTTCTTAAACCCCCCTCCGCCCCACAACACACTACCCAGGGAGCAATAATGCTAACCTACCTTACAGGAGTATATGTAATATATGTGAAGGACTTTGAACAATTGGAATGTGCATGTATCTATCTATCTATCTATCTATCTATCTATCTAGTGGGCTGGATCCAGGAACTGCCTTGCAGAACGTCCCTCCACCTGATTCTGGGGGACCACCATGTCACATCTCACCCCATTCAGCAGGATCTCCAGACTCTGTGTAGAATTTTCAAGGAGCTGTAGGGGCTACCATGAGAAGAAAGGGCAGAGTAGTGCACTTCTACCAGTGCAGTTGATCTTGTGTAAATCTGGATCCAACCCTGTGTGTGTATGTGTGACATTTTTATATAGATAGATGCTAAACATTTTCGTTTGCATGGGTGGTAGAAGAATCATACCGAAATAACAATATATTGGGGTAGCATAGAATGCTTTGCTCCCACTGATTTCTGAAGGCAAGAATTATAAGAGACTATTTTTAAAGGTTGTTAGATGGCTAATTCTGGCAACTGATTCTGAATATGAATGGAGCAGGGCTGGTATTGTCATCTTTTTTGAAATGATGAGACAGAAAATGTTAATGACGCATACTTGGTAGTTCAGAGGAGGAGAAAAAAATGCTCTTCCAACACCAAGAATCTTATATTTATGGTGATTAAAAATATAAAGGCAAAAGTTGACATGTAATTTTCTGGGGGTAGGGGAATTTCCAGCTTAATGCTAAGAATCCTAATCACAGTACCCAGGATAAGGGTGACACACTGAAAAGGCAAAAAAAAAAAAAAAAGATGTAACAAAGGTGAATGGTTAAAAGATTTGCTCCCTTCCGATTAGTATCCACTTTTGAGTCCATCATGAGTCTGGAGAGCCGCATCCAAAGCCATTATAATCAGATGGTTTTTTTGTGTTCAGCAAGAAAGCTTGACTGCAGAGCAAACCAAGCCTTTTTGAGTCATTTTGCGTTAGAAATACAGGCAATCAGCAGTACAAGCAATCATCAGAACATCTTATCTAAGATTCAGAGATAGGCCCATAACAGGAAGTCCTATTCTCAGACAAATAACAGCAGCCGCTTATGCCAAAGTGGAGGGGATATAAGCTGAGGAGTTTATGAAATGGACCATGATTGCTGGGTTTGGATACATTATAAGCTCCACCTTTCCTGGCAAACCACCTAAAGAGAGGCTTCATGCTATCAAAATGAATGGGAGGCTAGGACAGGACTTCAGACAAAAAGATGAAATGGTCCATCTCATTATAATGTGGAAGAATGTGACCAGGTGACCTGTGTACCTTGCTCAGTATGTTGTCCATGTGCTGTTGATGGGCAGCTCAGCTCTTCCTTTCTGATGGTTCTTTAGCTTCAAAACAGACTTGGACTTGACAACCCTTGAAATAGAGGATGACTTCAAAATAGAGGACAGTTATCTGGCAACCCTTCAAAGAGAAGACAGTCTTCTGTAAAAGAGGATGGCTACCCTATGACGTTGTAGGAATGAGGGAATGTTAAGGGAAACTGTTCCACTATGACATCTAGGGGTGAGAGTGTAATTGCATGGTACAAAGTTTGGGCTACATGGCTTACCCCTCCAACTCTATAATTGTCTTCAGCACTGGCCAAGAAGGACTGTGAATCCCAGGCAAAAAGACGTGAGACAGGGCCTTTTGGGTGGTTGTTCGCAGGCTGTGGAACTTTCTCCCAAGGGATGCTAGGTTTGCTCCCTGAGAACATAAGAAGAGTCAGGCTGGATCCAGCCAAGGTCCATCAAGTCCAACATTCTGTTCACACAGTAGCCAACCAACTGTTGACAAGGAACCCACAAGCAGGACACAGTGAAACAGCACCCCCACCCATGTTCCCCAACAACTGGCGTACATAAGCTTACTGCCTCTGGTACTGGAGGTCACACATAGCCATAACCATCAGGGCTGGTAGCCATTAACAGCCTTCTCCTCCAGGAATTTATCCAACCTCCTTTTAAAGCTCTCCAAATTGGTGGCCATCACTACAAATTGTGGTAGCGAATTCCATTATTGAACTATATGCTGTGTGAATAAGTACTTCCTATTATCTGTCCTGAATCTCCCACCTATCAGCTATATGGGATGACCCCAGGCTCTAGTGCTATCCTCCCAATGGCAAGCAAAGACTGCTTTATTCAAGAATGTAAGTGGGTGTGTGAGTTGGGTGCTATTTTTCCTTCTGTAATTGTTCTGTTTTAGTGTGTTTTAATGTGTTTTATGGTTTTAATCTATGAAATTGTTTTCGTAAGCCACCTTGAGTGTCATTTTTTGGCAAAAAGTTGGGATATAAATCAAATAAATAAATAAATAGTAAACTTCAGCTTCCTCCCATTGAGGCCTTGCTGAGAGCAATGGGGCAAAAATCTGCCTGTAGGGCAGCAGATGCCCCCATGTCTGGCCCTCCTGGGCTCTGTCGGACAGACCTGGCAGAGTTCTGCCCCATCGCTGCCGGCAGAACAGAGGGTTCCACATGCCCTTTGACCTTTCCCCTGCTGTGTTAACACACAGCTGGGGAAAATATGCAATTTCCCCAGCTGTGGGGAAATTGCGTTTCTCTCCCCCATGCACACACTAATGGGATCTTTGAAGTCCCTATTAACAGAGCCTTTAAGGCCCCCATTGGCGAGGGGGAGAAACATGATTTTCCCAAGGCTGGGGAAATCATGTATTTTCCCCTCCGCTCTAATGGCGGTAGATGCCATTAGAGTGGAAGGGAAGATATGCAATTTCCCTAGGCTTGGGGAAATCGTGTTCCCCCCAGTGCCGATCGTGGCCTTAAATTATTATTAAAATCTCTCTTGGATGAATAGAGCCCTTAAGGCCATGATTGCCACAGGGGGGAGGCAAAACTCATTTTCCAGGGCCCCCAGAATATGCGAAATTCCCCCAGCATGCCATTAGCTCAGTACGCATTGACGAGGGCTCAGCTTCTGGAAGAGGGTCGGCCGGGCAGCACTCAGTGAACTCGCACAGCAGGCACCCCGCGAGTTCTTCATTCACTACTTGTTGATGGGCTCTGTAGGGTGGGATGGTCCAGAGAAGGCCAAGTTACTCTTAGGTGCATGAAGCATCTCTTAGCGCTCTGTCGGATGTGATACCTTTAGCGGCATCAGACACAGAAGAATGTCACAGAACCTCCCGGTCCCATCCGTCTTCTTGTTTGTATGTATTTTTAATATGCCTCCACTTATCCATTAAATATGAGACATGCTGCACTTTAGGTTTCTGGGTTCTGTTGCAGGGGAGGGTCGGTTGTCAGCAGGCGCTGACCTCCCCCACAATTGATTTGCTTAGCAATATTTCAGTTCCACATCACTCTGCTCTTCTTCCTAGCAGAGTGGAAAATATTTCAGACAAGCATTCAAACAGAATTTCACATCACTGTTCTCTCTCTCTCTCTCTCTCTCTCTCTCTCTCTCTTTCCTTTCCACCAGCTTTAAAATCTCTTCACTGGCTGCCAATTAGTTTCCGGGCGAAGTACAAAGTGTTGGTTATTACCTTTAAAGCCCTACATGGTTTGGATCCAGGTTACCTGCAGGATCGCCTTCTCCCATACAATCTGCCCCACACACTCAGGTCCTCTGGGAAGAATTTACTACGGTCGGCCAAAACTAGGCTGACAACCATTACCCAGAGGACCTTCTCTTCTGCCACTCCCAGACTGTGGAACGACCTGCCAGGAGAGATCCGCAAACTTACCCATCTTCAAGAATTTAAGAGAGTTATAAAGACTGATCTCTTCCAGCAGGCCTACCCAGTTGTATTTTAAGACTTTGTTGATTTTAATAATGTATTAATTTTATATGCTTTTAATTACTTTACGTATTATATATTGTATTTTATATTGTTGGTACTGATGTTGTTCTCTGCCTCGATCCAGAGGGAGAGATGGGTAAGAAATAAATATTCATATAATAATAATATTATAAAGACTGTTCTCTTCCAGCAGGCATATCCAATGGAATTTTAGAATGTTTTAGGATGTTTTTATGATGTTTTAATACAGTTTTAATAATGTGTGCCATGTTTTGATCAGTTTTGTGCATTTTGTCATGTTTTGTATTTGCTGTTGTTCCCCACCTCGATCCAAATGGAGAGGCGGGTAAGAAATAAATTATTATGATGATTATGATGATTATTTCCTTTGTTACCCAAAACTTGGAAGTAAAAGCCAACTCTCCTGGAGACCGTGTGATGTGCTGGATGCAAAATGCTTAATGACATTGATTCTGCCACAAAAAGCAGGCAGTTCAGAAGGAAAAACAAACCCAAGAACAGTGCATTTCTTTATTCCTCTCACATCGAGCGTGCATGTTCTCAATCGGTACACAAATGTATTCATCCATCAGAGTTGTAGCAGCAAAAAAACAACAACCCCAAAACAAAACAAAAACGCTCTCTTCTCAAAAGGAAATGAAACTGGGAGGGGGTTCCCTGAAATATAGTTCACCCTCAGCTTATGTATATGGTAAATTGAATGCAGCTTGTAGGAGTAAAAGCTAGAAACAAGGTTAACATAAATATATCTTCTGAAATAACATATAACGCTGCTGAATAGGCAGGCAGCATTTCCAAAGGAGTCAGGTTTCTAAACTGATTAATATTTCCGCTGTGTGTCTTGAGTGGCCAAGGCTGGGTGGGGACAGCCGACCGTTTCAGCACACCATCCGCCACAACGTTTATGAGACATCTGCTGCAGGAGGGCGGTAAAGTCCTCGTTTCCACTTGTCAGGAAGATAATGGGCCAAACTAGATGTGACAGCAAAGCCATGGCAGCTGCCAAAAATCTCGTTTGACCCTCTAGTTCTAGCTCACCTCAATCGGTATCAGCTAATAGAACTTCCTTTACGTTGCAATGCTATGATTTTTCCACCGGCACCGCTCTGCCAATACGGTGGATGGATGTGGGGCTGGGGAAATGCATAAAGTTGTGATGTTCTGACACAAGTTGAACTCTGCTAGACAAGCTGAGCTTCAGCAGCTCACATCCACAGGATATTGATGCCTGCCCTGCGCCTCCTCCACTAGTGATGTAGCAGCTACAACCAACCATGTTAAATCTCCCACAATGCCACAGAACCCAGTGTAGTGTTGTTCTGAGACACTGACCCTGTTCAAATGACACACTAAGCCATGGTGGTTCTAGGGTGACCATCAGTCCGGTTTTGTCCGGACATGTCAGGGAAAAGGGGGGGAAATTCGGGTCCGGGGGGAAATCCTTTAATTAGGCCCCAAATCTGAAAAATTAGCCCCCCTGGAAAGGTCCGTTTTGTGCACTTCCAGGTTTGGCCTTCTGAGGCCTGGTGAAGCCAGATCAGTTGTGCTAGAGGGTCGTCGCCATGGCGACAGCTCTCTAGGACCCCAGGGCTGGCTTCGCCAGGCCTCAGAAGGCTGAACCCGGAAGTGCCTGAAACAGACCTTCTGAGGCCTGGCAAAGCCAGCCCTGGGGTCTTAGAGGGCTGTTGCCATGGTGACGACCCTCTAGCACAACAGATCTGGCTTCACCAGGCTTCAGAAGGTCTAACCCGGAAGTGGCCAAAACGGGCTTTCACAGCCTTTCTGCAGCCTGTCTGGCCTTCTGGTGATTCGCTGCCATGGCTGCCACCCACCAGAAGCCAGATCACCACTCTGGAGAGGCTGGAAGAGGCTGGGCGAATTTAGACTTCTGCCCATGGCTGTTGGGGGCACAGGTGCGGCGGCGCCTAGCCTGGCCGGGCCCAGTCCTGGAGCCAAGCATTTTTGGGGTGATGGCATGATTCCCCCCCCCCCAAGCATTGCAAGGCGCACCTAGATGCTTGTCTTTTGAAGCCCAGGTAGGAATATTTTCCTTTGATCCAAACTGTACTTTTGAATGATTTTTCTTCCTTTCTTTTTTGCTGCTCAGCTTTGCGTTGCTGGATACCCCAAATATAACCAATAAGCCTCTGTGTTTGTTTGTCATTGTATGATTTTTAATTAGATATATGGTTTAATTTGTCAGCCTGTCTGGGAATTCTTGTGGGTAGAAGAGCAGGGTAGAAAATTCAATAAATATATAAATAAATTCAGATGTTACAGCTCCAGGATATTTTTATGCTCAGATCTAGATATATGTTGGAGCATTCATAAGACCTATTCTACCTAGAAGAATCTGAAGAAAACAACTGCTTATGTCAACTTTACAAGCTGCTTTGAGGACATCAGTTTAAAACTGGCTTAAGTTCATAATCTTTAATGGTTGTATGAATTGGTCCTTGGTATGGCTGATCCTGTGATTCTTTTCAGCATGATAAAGTATTTAAAAGCTTTAGTAGGTCTGCATGATAAAGTATTTAAAAGCTGTAGAAACATAAGAAAGCTGTAGAAACATAAAGTAATTTTATTCAAGACCAATCAGCAACACAAACATTTAAACCTAGGATTTAACAACAATTCTATCATGCTACCTTAAAGGTCAGATGGACTACTTTTAAAGGGTTATATATACAGCACGTTTAAAGACTTAGAACTTCATCACACTGGAGGTTTAATGCACATCTGCTGCGACTTTGATCCACTTTTTCAGAGCTGGACTCGCTCAGGGTGAGAGAACAGCACGACAGGGACAACGTCATGCTAGTCCAGTGCTGAAAAAGTGGATCAAAGTCGGGTCAGATGTGCATTAAATCTCCAGCGTGATGACGCTCCAGGTGTTATTTCCCCTCTTGAATGTGGCTTTCAGCCTGGCCTTAAAAAAAATCATAAACTTAGAAGCAAGTTCCACTGAGTTCAGTGCAACTTATTTCCTGGTGCCCTCGAGATGGTGTTGGACTACAGCTCCCATCAGCCCCAGCCAGCACAGGCAGTGGTCAGGGATTATGGAGGTTGGAATCTGAACCATCTGAAGGCCTTAACCCCAAATATTCTATCGGTCTCTTCAAAAGGTAGAATATCAGGGAAAGACAAATGTAATTTTACTCAAATTATGTTGGGTAGTCCTGACAGTAAAATTAGGTTTTCTTGGTGTCTGCTCTGCAGAATTCTGTTCAGCAGAGCCATATTATAGTGGGACAGACATGTGCAAGTTCTATCTCGCTAGGGCATTTATCTCTAACTCCCTCCCCACTCCCCTGTGTTTTGAGCAGGAATTGTCTTCTATTTTTGTGCAGTTATGCAAGGAAAGACACTGTATGTAAACAAGACGAGGTTCCTTAAATGCCCTATTCCATAAGGTGGTGACTATTCTTGACTGTTGCTATGATGTACTGAAGTAGCAATTTAAGGGGGCAATTCTATGCATGTTTAGTTGGGGGGGAAAGGTCCTACAACATCTAGCCAGTCTGCCTAAACAAGTGTAGGATTTTACCATAGTCTTTTGGGTTGCCTTCTGAAAAATCAAAAACCAAAACCAGAGATATAATGACACATTTTAGATTAGTTTCTCATTGATGAACCAGAAGTGCTAGTGAGAAGTGACTGCAACAAGCCTTTAGTCCATTTTGTTCCATGCTAATATTTGGAAGGTATTAGTATTTTATACTCTTTCTGAATGCTAGGTTGTTGTACTAGATTTTTTTGCACTTGTCAACTGCTTTGTTTGTTCAGTGGTAGCAGTATGCTGAATCTGTGAGTATGGATATGAGAAAGAGTGTTAAATGTTAGGAAAGGTGAGACTATGGTCATCCAATGAAGGATTTGCAGTCAGAAAAGATATTTGAGGGAAGGGGAGACTGTATCACACAGAGCATAGCAATAGCTTCAAAGTACAGCAAAAGCTACGAAAGTAGGAGTGTATGAAGTTAATTTCAGATATATTGAATGTCTCATTTGTTATTCATTTCAGTGATTTTAACGTTAAGATGTTATGTAGAACAGGTTTGTCTTAATTGTGTACTATGAAATCAGACATGTGACCAAGGCAATGTTTGGGTGGGCACGCCCCCTTGGGGGCTGGACTTGTTGGTGGGCACACCCCCTTGGGGGCTAGATATGTTGGTGGGCATGCCCCCTTGGGGCTGGACATGTTGATGGGTTGTCCTCCTTTTTGGTTTCCAAAATATGGTCAGCCTATTTTAAACTAAACATTATGGCTTAGTGTGTCATGTGAGCCATGACTTAGTGTGTCATGTGAATCATTACTAACCATGGTAGCCTAGATAACCATGGTTTAAATATGCTCACTAACCATTGGCTGCAAAAGGGTTAGCAGTCTGACCATGGCTTAGCGTGCTGTCTGAACTGGCCCATTGTAAGAAAATTGTAGATGGGGGGATATCATTTTAATTCCCCATAATGCCTTTGAATGATGCTATATTTAGCTTTTTGGGGACATTATCAGAAATTAAAAGCCTGCAGCTGGGTGGGGGCCACCTATCTAGCCCTTTGCCAAAGGCTGCCACAAATTTGGAGCTGGCCCTATACTAGATGCATAGATGTGTATCTGTCATTTGTAATTGGCAGCCATTGTTTTTTTTTTATCATAGCTAGAAGACCAAGCTACCCACAAAAGAGAGAGCTTGGGCTCATCTAGACCTATGAGCCTTCCAGGATGCGGGGAGGATCTTGGGCTTTCTGTCTTACGTGATCCTCCTCCAGTGTTCATACACCAGCATGTCATCCCAGAAGCCAACAGGGAAGTTCCGGCACAGCGTGACTTTTTTTTAAGGAGAGCCTAGATAATGAGCAACAGTAATTTTTTAAAAAATGAAGAACTTGGCGGCGCCATCCAAGGGGTGGTAAAAATGCTGCCCCACCCCACCCCCATGGGCACAGAGCCACCCTGCACTGCTTCATGTCTGTTTGAGGACTCGGGAACCCGTGCCACACCAGCTGTGTTCCTTGGGTTGTCCCAGGACCATGGAAAAACAGGGACATCCGCAGTTTCAGTTATCCTGGGGAAAGTCTCTGGTCATCCCCAGTTGACCCCAGGATCCCCTGTGCATCATTTGGACACACTTAGATGACCTAGAAATGACCCCAGGATATATGCATGGTGTAGACATGGCCCAAACTATGGACCAGTTTGTCTATGCTTGCAGTGGGGAACCTGCATCCTTCAGCCTAATTTCATGTGGGGTAGCACAGAGAGACACAAAGAGGGAGAGAGCAGGCATAACTAAGAGAGAGAGAGAGAGAGAGAGAGAGAGAGAGAGAGAGAGAGAGAGAGAATACTATGCAATCCAGTGATGCTACAGAACTCCACCACTTTGCCTCCGGTTTAGCCCACCATCAGACCTGTCTCTCTCCACCATCCACTGTAGCCTCTGTTGAATGTTCCCAATGGATCAATGACCCTACTTAGGAAAAATGTTTCTCCCTGCCCCCCACCCCCGTATGCACAAGTATGATTTTTTTTTAAATGAAGGTAGACCAGGATGCATTGACTTTGGATTAAAACTGCCCATGTTTTTGTTTCAAATGTCTTCACAATATCTTATAGACTTGCACGAGGTGTCTAACAGTGCACTATGCTAAGTCGTAAATTTGGTGGGTTTTCCCATTATGACATTTTCCCATTATGACAATTCAGCCAAACTCTTTATCCATTCTGCTAGATGAAGGTCATGGATCTTCATCCACTTTGTTGAGTAAGAGCAAATGCTGACTCAGACATTACTGTACTTGTTGGTGTCCTTTCACTATAGTTTCTTTCCAAGCATCTCCAGTAAAATTGGAAAGAAGTGGCCACATGGATGAGGCAAAAGATAGGCTTCCTCCTTTACAAGCATTGAGCCCAGACATCTACAGAGCACTCCGCGCAACCTCGACCCTTGTATGATCAGGACCTCTCATGGGATCGGACCCAGGAACCTGCGTCATGCAGAGGTGCCCATGAATGGTCAGTAATCCCTTTTGTAGACATCTGCATTCAATATATGGGTGGTGGTCCCCTCACCTTCCATATGTAAGACTTGCTTTGGAGGGCAGGAAGCATTTACTGTAGGGATGTGCACTGGATCGGACCCGATCCACGATCCGAGTCCGGTCCAGTGGGAAATCGGATAAATTATCCGATTTCCGATCCCGCAGCTGGATCGGCCGATCCAATCCGAACCGGTCCGAAAAAGCTCCGAACCGGTTCGGCGGATCGGCGGATCGGCGGGCGCCCACTGGCGCCCACCGCCGCTTCCATTGGCGGGCGCCAGCGGGCGCCCGCCGATGAAAGTGGACAGCGGGGGGGGGAGGAGGGGGGCACTTACCTTCTCGGCCCGGTGGCTCCCGTCCGGCGCCGGCGCCTACTACTACTAGCAGGCTCCGCGGCCTGCTCTAGGGTGGCGCGCCGGGTGATGTCATCACCCGGCGCGCTACTCTAGAGCAGGCCGCGGAGCCTGCTGGAAGTAGTAGGCGCCGGCGCCGGACGGGAGCCGCCGGGCCGGAAAGGTAAGGAGGGGGTGCGTGGAGGGGAGGAGGGGGCGCGCGGAGGGGGGAGGGGGGCCCTTACCTTTCCGGCCCGGCGGCTCCCGTCCGGCGCCGGCGCCTACTACTCCCAGCAGGCTCCGTGGCCTGCTCTAGGATGGCGCGCCGGGTGATGTCATCACCCGGCGCGCTACTCTAGAGCAGGCCGCGGAGCCTGCTGGAAGTAGTAGGCGCCGGCGCCGGACGGGAGCCGCCGGGCCGGAAAGGTAAGGAGGGGGTGCGTGGACGGGAGGAGGGGGCGCGTGGAGGGGGGAGGGGGGAGGGGGGGCCTTACCTGCCCGGCCCGGCGGCTCCCGTCCGGCGCCGGCGCCTACTACTCCCAGCAGGCTCCGCGGCCTGCTCTAGGATGGCGCGCCGGGTGATGTCATCACCCGGCGCGCTACTCTAGAGCAGGCCGCGGAGCCTGCTGGAAGTAGTAGGCGCCGGCGCCGGACGGGAGCCGCCGGGCCGGAAAGGTAAGGAGGGGGTGCGTGGAGGGGAGGAGGGGGCGCGCGGAGGGGGGAGGGGGGAGGGTGGCCCTTACCTGCCCGGCCCGGCGGCTCCCGTCCGGCGCCGGCGCCTACTACTCCCAGCAGGCTCCGCGGCCTGCTCTAGGATGGCGCACCGGGTGATGTCATCACCCGGCGCGCTACTCGAGAGTAGGCCGCGGAGCCCGCTGGTAGTAGCCACCGGCGCCGGACGGGCCGAGAAGGTAAGTGGCGGGGAAGGGGGCTTACCCCCCCCCGGAGCTGTCCGCTTCTATCCGCTGGCGCCCGCGGGCGCCAGCGGATGGAAGCAGGCGGCCCCAGGGGAGGTAGGGAGCGCGGGGGAGGGGGTTTACCTGCGGGGCCGTCCACAGCGGACGGCCCCGGGGGGGGGAGGGAGTTAGGCCCCCCCTTACCCACCCGCCGCCATTTTTTCCTCATAGACTTGCATTGCAATGCAAGTCTATGGGGAAAAAAATGGCGGCCGATCCAAAAATGTACGATTTTTGGGTCGGGATCGGACTCGATCCGGTCCGGGGGGCCTCCGATTTTGTCCGAACCGGTCCGGGACAAAATTGGAGGTCCCGATCCGGGTCCCGATCCGATCCGGGGGGTCCGTGCACACCCCTAATTTACTGCTCTGCCTCAGGCAGCAAAATATCTTGGGGCAGCCCTGCAGAGATGGTCTTCCAGAATATTTCAATAGGTTCTAAGACTATTATCATCTTAGCTGAATTCCATTTCAGAGAAGCGTGGAGGGGCTGCATTCCAGTGATGAGTGGGGTTGAAGGGAGACAGGGCTAAAACACCAAAAATATCTGCCTCTTTTAACCATTTTGACTACGCTGAACATCTAAGTTCCTCCTCCAAGTGCCTACGCTGATGGAGGCTTGGAAGATGGCAGCAAGGAAGAGGGACTTCTCTGTGGTGGACCCCCCAAATTATGGAACGATCTCCCCAATGAGGCCCACCTGATGCCAACATTGCTATCTTTTCAGCGCCAAAGTAAAGACTTTTCTCTCTTCCCAAGCATTTAGTAATATGTGATGAGCTTTACCAATCCCAGATTTGTCTTTTAGGTCCAGCCAACAGCTTATACTTGCTTAAGTAGTTTTTAGATGTATGCTTTTGTGTATCCTGTATGTTTTTATGGCTTAAAATTTTGTATATCATTTTTAATTGCTTTTAATCTTATGTAAACCATCCGGAGAACTTTGGCAATGGGACAGTATAGAAATAATAATAATAATAACAATAATAAATTATTATTGTTATTATTATTTATTACATTTATATACAGCCCCATAGCTGAAGCTGTCTGGCGATTTACAATAACAACAATGTACAACAACAACAACAACAACAGTGTAACAACAGACCAATGCAGGAAATGCATAGAAACAATAGACCACATAACAGGAGGATGTAAAATTCTGGCAGGAATGGATTATACGGACAGACTATACGGACAGACACAATACTTCTGAAAAAAATAATTCACCAACAACTGGCCATCAAATTCAACCTTATCAAACAACCTACACCATACTATACATATTCACCTAAAACAATCTTGGAAAATGCAGCTCATAAGATATACTAGGACAGAACAAGACAATACCTTGCAACCGACCAGACCTAACAATCATAGACAAAAAAGAAAAACACACATACCTCATCGACATAGCAATACAGAATGGCAAAAATGTTGTTGAAAAGGAAGAAAAGGGAGGAAAATATACACCACTGGCCATGGAAGTCAAACAACTATGGCAACAGGAAAAGGTCACAATTATCCCATTAGTCACATCAGTCACCAGCATCACATCAAAAGAATTATACAGAAAACCTCCAGAAACTGGGCCTACCAAAATACATCCACACCAACATCCAGAAGCAGTCACAATTAAAACATGCTCAATTGTCAGGAAATTCCTGAATCAGTCAAAGACAGCATGACTTGGCAAAGCCTGTCATGTCCGTCTAGAAAAACTGCCACAAGCGAGAAAGAGATACATAATAATAATAAACAATAATAATAATTTGACTTAAAGCTCTTACTGCCACTATCTGAGCCTTAGGAGAGGCATTTTGGCCTTTTAGAATGGATGAAAGTCTGCACAAAAGCTGGGAAAACCACCGAATGACTGTTGTTTGGGGGGAACAGGAATAGGCCCAAGGGAAGGGTGCATGGCAATTTCAGGAACCCTGGTTGGGACCATGGGGGGGCTGTATTTGGCTCTGTGCCTGAGGATCCGCCATCTTAATTAAATACGAATAGCCCAATTCATCCTTATCTTTAGCAATACATTTTGCCTCCAGATCGAATTACCAAACAGTTCAACTTTTAAGATCCTTCAGGTTTAATTCACATATCATCCTGTGTCGTAAATCAGCCCTGATGTCTGTCGATGCATAAGGGAAAGAGCCTTGTACTCTACAGTGATATGTAGCTCAATGGGGGGGGGGGGAGCGCCAACCTGCACCTCAATGTATGGATGAGCTTTGTGATGCAGTGCCGACATTTGGAATTCACAGTTTCTATTTTCTAAAATGGGTGGAGAAGGAAGAGATGGTAGCTGTTGCAGGAGAATGTAATTTCATGAAAGGTGACTTGCTTGAGAGTTAGTGTGGGGAAGTGGTTAGACTGTTGAACTGGGACTCAGGAGTTCTGGGTTCTAGTCCCCACTTAGCTATGAAGTTCACTGGCTGATTTTGGGCTGGTCACTGACTCTCAGCCTAACCTACCTCACAGGGTTGTTGTGAGGATAAAAGAGAGAGGAGGACCACCATGTAAGCCACTTCCAGTTCCTTGCAGGAGGGAAAAATGTGGGATATAAACGTGATGATGATGATGATGATGATGATGATTGTAATACAAGTGTATGTGTTGCCATCCATTAAAGATTAGAGATCACATTTTACTTACTGGAAAGACTCAAGCACAAGCAGGCAACACATGCTTTAGTTTCATCAAGGTATATTTAATAAAAGCAAACAAACCCTTTTAAAATATCACTGTACTAAGTTGACATTAACTGTCTCATGACAATGCTATTCTGTTAATTGTACTCTAAGTGCTGCTGTTTTCTATACCATCAATTCCAAAATCAACAATTTTAAGATTTAAAATATATAGAGAGAGAGATTGGATTACTGTAACATGGAGAGTCTCCAGACCCTGCAGTTGGCTCAGAGTGCAGCCTGTGGGATCATGTCACACCATCAGCATCATCCTGCACTGGTTGCCAATTTTCTTCTGGGCATTGCTGATCACCTTTAAAGCCCTAAATTGCTCTGGTCCAGGATACATGTGTGATCACCTCCTCCCATACCAACCTGCCCACTCCTTAAAATCAGGAGGCCTTTATCTGTGTTCCAGCTCTGGTGGTGGCAAGGTTAATTGAGATTAGAAAAAGGGCCTCAGGAGCCACACCAGTACTGTGAAACTAGGGTGACCATATGGAAAGGACGACAGGGCTCGTATATCATTAACAGTTATATTGAAAAGGGAATTTCAGCAGGTGCCGTTTGTAGGCATGTAGCACCTGGTGAAATTCCCTCTTCATCACAACTGTTAAAGCTGCTGGAGCCCTGTCCTCTTTTGTATCTGGTCACTCTAGCTCTATTCTTGCAGCTGTAACTGTTGCACTCAGAGGAGGACCCTAGATGTTGAATGTAGTGTACGGGTAGGTTCATGTCGGGAAAGGCATTCCGCCATATTCGTGTGGATTTTTTTAAAAAAAGTATGAAATGGACTTACAAATGCTTATGTGCAAAATTGGTATGGACCATCCATCCCTATTCTCCTTCCAGGAATTTCTTTATTGTGAAAGAGAGGGAGGGAGGAAGAGTTTACAGTATATCTCTAGGAACATAGCATGGGAAAATATTATTTTCACCATGAATACAATGACTACACAGCTGGCGATGTCACTGTGTATGCATAATAATAGTAATAATAAAATGATATTTGGGCTACACTTCAAACAATATATTGGGACCCTGAATTTCATTGCGAATCAGTGTAGACATACTAGGCTAGGTGGACAAAATAGCCTGGCTTGGTCTGGCATAAAGCAATGTCCTATGTCCTAGCGGATTGTGGAGGTGACAATAGATAGGGCATGGTCTGAGGGCACATGATACTTAGCTCAAGCCAAGCAAGTCTGGTCCTAGTCAAGACTTGGATGGGAAACCACCTGGAAACCTCATGTATGCCAACTTAAGTTCCATGACAGAAGAAAGGCAGGATAGAAATGTACCAAATAAATAAATAATAAACAGAGCAGGCTGTGCTGTTTTCATGATGTCACAGAGGCCTCTGTGACAACATTTCGCCAAAGAGTGATGAAGTGCTGCTGGCTAGCACTGAGGTGGAGTTTTGTGTCCAGTTGTTGACCTGGACAGCAAGGCCATGGAAAGCAGCATTGTCTGGGTCAACTGGAACAGGTTGTGGCAGCTCCTGGTTTTTGAGGGCCTTCAGGCAAGGCATCCTAAATGTAGAATCCTTCAGTGAGTCTACCCTCTCACCAGTATCATTACCAGCTGCTATTGCTCCTCTTTCTCATCATTGCTACCACTTGCTTGACAGGCAGAGAGTCAGAGAGCAAAGATAGAGGCCTGTTTCGGATGACACGCTAATCAAAGGAGGGGGGAAACAATCGTCAGTTGTGTTGATTATCATGTTGTCCGAATGCTGCCTCCGTTGCCTAAAATGTCGTCCGAATGCTGCCGATGAGCAACACAATTGTTTCCCCCCCCCCCGCCTCCATTGATTAGTGTGCCGTCCAAAACAGGCCATTGTGGCATCTGTTGCACCTCCTACTCACTGTTGCCTGGGCAACAGCATGAGGCAGGTGAACAAGCAGGTTGTAATGGTGAAGAGGAGGAAGTTCAGGGGGCTCTTGTCAGTGGGCTCTAACTGGAGGTGTCGTCCCCCTGGGAACTGGTTGGCTGACCTGATGGTAGCTTTGGGATTCTAACTGGTCATCCCTGTTGTTAAAACAAAAACTGGAGAAATGAAAAGTAAGTACTAAGCTGATTCATCAGTCCAGAAGAGTGTGTGTGTGTGTGTGTGTGTGTGTGTGTGTTTATCTCCTGTGAAACAATAGGCATAAATTGCATGGTGCATCCCAGAATTATACATTTTTGTCTATAAGCCTTCTTTTTTTTCTTTGCCATCACTGTCCAGCATAATCAAGCCTGTTTCAAGAGTATTTGTCACCTTGCCAAAGGACAGATCTGCCAGGGTTAGAACACAGCTGTTGCTGCTGCTGCTGCCAGATAAGTAGAAGCCCAGTGTGAGGGTCCATCCATTATAGGAAGCCAAGGAGCGCCTTCTATCTTTGCACGGTGAAGGGACTACAGCTGAGTGACAGAGCTCTTGGTTTGTATGCAGCAGATCCCAGAGCATGTCTGTGGCATCTCTGGAACAGACAGCAAGCAGGTAGGGATGAGTTAGAGTTTCATTTGGTTCATTTTTAAATGGCTTTTTTATATATATAACTTACCAAATTTCACAACTTTTCCATAAAGAGGATGTATATATTAGATGTGTTTGCTGCCCAACAGGCCAATGCTCTCAGGGCAGGTTCTAATCATAGAACCACACAGCACCAAACAACAACAACATCTAACAACAGAAATATCAAAATAATATGATATTAAACATAAAAAACATTAAAAAATGTTGGATAGAAATAATTTGATAATTTTAAAAAAAATGTGGGGAAAAGCCAAATGAATAGATTCATGCCTCCAGACTCAAGCACTTGAGAACTTAGCCCTTAAAAGTCTGAGTGTGATTCTGTGTCATCAGCCATGTTTGTGATGCTGCTTTAGGGCTGTCACCTCTTTTTTTCAGAGAGGCTACTCATCTTTAACAGCTACATGGTAAACAGGTACGAATGACATGGTCTTCTCTATGTTGGGAATAAATGTAACTCTTGAATCTGTCTGGTGCAAATGGGTGAGATAATTTCATCCTGTTTGTCGTTTGGTAAGAACTTAGCAAAATTTGCAATTTTCTTTTATAACAGAATGGAGAGAATTTGAGATTAAAAGCACTGAGGCAGTGCTACAATGCATAGGTTCTATTGTACTCCCCATGTGCAAACTGTTTCGCAAGCAGAACATGAATGTGGGAGAAAGTGTCACTGGCAAGTATGTCTCCATCCCTAAGTGCAATTGATGAAAAATACCCCAAAGAGCTGCTACTAGTCAGAGTAAACAATACTCATCCTGATGGATGAATAGCCTGTATAAGGCAGGCTTCCTGTGATCCACAGAATCTCCCAAGAGAGTGATGACAAAAACAATTCTCACCCAGGAATATCCACTCAAAAAGTTGAAATCAAATGACTGAAACCCATATGTGTGCTGAGATCTGCTTAACGTTCTCTGGATTGCACCCAACAACTTTCATCCACTTGAACTTTTCCATCAGAGTGTGTGTGTATCTCAAAAGGCTTCATCTAACCTAAAATTTGACCAATGGTTGATTTTGTATTATTCATATGAAGCCTTTAAACATTTTCTGGAGGCTGTGGCACACACACTGGATTGTATCACAAAGACATCTAACTGAAGAAAAATAGCTGCTCTGGCTCTTCTGCAAATGTGTGCACAGCGGTTCATGCAGTAGGTTCTACAGTATTCCTCAGATGCAAGCTGTTTCTCCAGCGGAACATCATCTTTGGATTTTATAATGAAGAATCTGGTAGCACCTGAAAAACTAACAAATTTATTATGTGGACTAGATAGCTTTTGTGGACTAGATAGAGTTCAAGAAATCTTTGGAAATCATTTCCATTTTTTTTCCGTGAAATGCTCTGTTGAACTATCTTCCTCATCTAGAAGAGCTCCTTTAGATCCAACCCATTGAATTTTGGTTACAATGAGTTATAGCAGGGTGGTGGAACTTGTAGTCCTCCAGTTGTTGGACCACAACTCCCATAATCCTCAGCCAACATAGCCAATGGTCAGGTATGGCCATGCCAACAATAATTGGAGGGCTGCAGGTTTTGGTTTAAAGAGATAAGCCAGCATACATAACCAATATCACCATGTAGGTATCACTGTACAGTCTAGACTGAGCATTGTGAAATGCCCCGAGAGTGTAAACTGCCCAGAAAGCCTTGGCTATTGAGCAGTATAAAAATGTAATGAATAAAATAAAATAAAATGATCCACTGCTACACAATATGTTCTTTTATGTCTGTTGCTTAATTTTATTTAATTTTGAGAAACCATGAAAACTTGAAGGGTGAAGGTGAAGGAAAAGCCATGGAGGGAGGTTGGCTATCAAGTGTTGTCCCTCCCCTTTCCATTTCATTCTTTATTTCCAAATAGCCATTTATTACTGAAGTGAGAATGTACTGTTTCTCATTTATTACTCAATGGCTCAATTCGGACGACACAATAAACAACTGGTGTGGGGGAAACAATCGTCAGTTTTTTTGACTATTGTGTCATCCGAATGCTGCCATAGTCAACTCAGCGCTGATCCTCATCCACACCACAGTTGATTATTTATTATCATGTTGTGTGGGGAGTGCCCCCTAGGGTTAGGGTTAGGGTTAGGGTTAGTCAACCCACCATTGACTATCGTGTCGTCCAAATTGAGCCAATGTGTGAAAATTACCAGGAAGAAGCCTCAGCAGCCCCCCTGCCTAAGTGAAAATTTCAGTACTTAAAAATATGAAAAGCCACCTTTTGTCTCGTCCCTTTGGGTTTTAAAGCATGCCTTTAATAATACATATCTAGCTTTGGTAGTTATGAAAAAGTCAGTGGAGAAAATGGTGTGTGTGTGTGTGTGTGTGTGAGAGAGAGAGAGAGAGAGGCTGAATTTGGACGACATATTAGGCAACAGAGAGGTAAATAGCGTACTGACCGTGCATTAGGCAGGCAGAGCTCCACACACGACATGTTGCAGCTGGCACTGCTTGGCACCGGCAAACGCCCCAGTTGCAAAGAATGGACGGCTGCCATTTTGGTTGCAGCGTCTGCTCCCTCCCCCTCCCTCAGTCCCCCAGATGTATCCCAGCATGCACCGTGAGTTCTGCTGGCTGTATAGAGCGGCCAGGGGTGGGGGGGGTGGCTGCTCTGGCCGGCAGAACTGTATTCCCAAATGGAATAGTCCACGGAGACAGGGGGGCTCAATTCGGACGACATGTTAAACAATGGGGCTTTGGGCTAAACAACATGCAAACCCATTGTTTCCCTCCATTGTTTAATTCTCCTGCTTAGCATACTGTCAGTTGTGTGTGTGTTGTGTGTTACCCTCCACACGACACAATAAGCAACACAACTGATGATTGTTCCCCCCCTCCTCCGTTGCCTAATATGTCATCCGAATTCAGCCAGAGAAAGAGAGGCAGGACTTACCATTAGCACAAGAAGCCTGATGCAGAGTTGGACCCTAGCATGGGAGCTGGAGTGACTTTGACCCAGTTGCAGTCCCAATCTGGACTGGGGGCAGCTCAGCTGTAATTTTAATTGTCAAAAAGTGGTCTACTTGGGGGTTAAACTACCCCTACCATCCAAGTCTCAATCTGGAACTGGTCCTGAGCACTGATTTACAAGAGAGAGAGAGAGAGAGAGAGAGAGAGAGAGCATTTGGCCCTCAGGTGGCAGATGCTGAGGGGCAGTGGCTGTTGTGAAGCATTAGAAGCTGTGAAGGCTGGTGGCTGCTCCACTGACATTGGAGCCACCAGCGTCCACCAGTTGGATGACTCAACTGTGTGCCATGTGGCCTGCTGCACACCCCTAGCTTATGCAGGCTAAATGGAGGCACCATTTTGTCCTTGGACTGGCCCTAAGAGAGATGGGAGGGAATGAGAAAGTCTCCTTTTGGGAGGAAACAAATTGGAATTTTGTAATTAAAATTGGAGAAAGGGAGAGAAAATAGAAAGAAATAAGCTGTCAAATCATCTGAAGTTATTCTTGGTGTAATATTAGATCGGAAGTGGGCTCCCTTAGCCATGATATCCACCTTGGGTCAATCACTATCTCTCAAGTTAACCTACCTCACAGGGCTGTTGTATGGATGATATGGGCTGGGGAATCATGTACACTAAACAACCCCCCCGAGCCCCTTTAAGAAAGGGTGGGATGAAATTGCAACGCATTTTAAAAATTCAGGCCTGCACAATCTGTGACCAGCAGTCCAAAAAAAGCCCACCAGCCATGAATGGTAGCCCGCCAACTAAGCTTGACAAATCTCCTGGTTTTGCTGCTTGCTTGAGGCTATGCAAACACGGTTGTCGCAAGAGCTTGGCAAGAGACAATCCATAGCTGGCAGGCTGCCTTTGGCCTGGTGAGTTGCGAGTTGATGCAGCTGTTCTATAGGCTCTAAAAACACAGGGGAGATAGTTTAAAGACTAGCAGGATCTCATTCCTTGTCTGCTCCATTACACGCAACTTGCAATATCTGTAAATTAACAGATATTACAAAACTGCCACTAGACTCCTGTATTATTTTTTCCTCTCAAAGAAATTGGACCTTCAAATGCTGCCCCCTCCAAAGAAGGATAAATACAGGATGGATTATAGTGGTGTGGGGGGAGTCCTCATCAATACAGAATGATCAGACAGTTCCTGATTGGATGCTACTGAGAGGCAAAGCAAGGATATAAGGAAGGAAGTAATGTCTCGTATTCGGTTCCTTTTTCCAATCAAAGCTTCCTAAGATGAAGAGATGTTCCAGACATTAGGTGGTTAACTTAGAATGAACTGGCTCTGGCTTTATAGACTCCACTGAATAGATAACACCTGGTCACAGAATGTGTTCAGGTACACAGACAGCGTGTGCGCACTGGCCCTTTAAGACTTGGCCAAAGACTGATGCCCCATTGCGAGACAAATGCGATCTGCTTCCCTTGGCTTGTCGGATGGTTAGCTAAGCATCCAGCTGGCTCGCTCCAAAAGCAAAGCCAACCCTCCTAGCTTGAAGGAAAGGAGAGCAAATCAGATGCTGCTAAGGGGAAAGCTCAAAAAGAGTTTGAGAAAGGAAACGAGTCTTCGAAAAGGGCCCCTTAAAAAGTCAGGGAGCCGTTAAATATGAAATCTGCATTTATCAGCATATGGAAGGGCATCAGTGTTTGGGATTGTGAATTGGCAACTGGTGTGGGAAGGAAGCAGTGTGCCCATGAACGCATATCTGGATCACCATGGTCGGAAAATATATATTTTTCTGTGTCCCTCTGTTTGACTAAGTTCACTCCATGTATCTGTCACTGTACCATTTAGCCATATTACTGGTAGTGATGGGTGAATTTACACCCAAATAAATTTGGCATTTCCTCGCAAAGTAACTCATTCATGCATGTAATCTCAGGTGGGTATTTTCCTGTAATTCAAAATCTCATTCTGTGTGGAGAAATGGGCGCTGTAGTTTGGAATTGTGTTGAGCATCATGACGTCATGTGTCACCACCACATTGTGTACCCTTCCTGATTGGTTGTTTTTTCCACATGGCCTTCCTAGGTCATGTTTGCTCACTGTCACCAATTAGTATAGAGAGGAGAGAGACATGGATCGGTGTATAGAGATGCATGTGTGTTTCTTTGAACATGATTGTTTTGTGCCAGGAGTTCAAATGGCAACCTTTCCCTCAAGGATGAAAGGAACTTCATCACATTTGCTCCTGAGAGAAAAGGAGCTTGATTGGTTAAACTAACCAACTCATTACATGCTCAGAAATGCCATAGTTTAGATGCAGCCTGCACATGCTCCAAAGGTCACAATCTATTCCAAAATTAATAACAAATTTGTAAGAGAGGGATCCAAGCTCCCTACAAAGCTGGGCATTATAAACACACAAGTTCCATCCAAGAAGCCAACTAATTATGAAATTCTGGCCATTTTAACACCTTTGTTACTGTATTCCATAGTTGACGTATCATAGGATAAATGCTGATCTGGAATTAGCAAATAAACATCAGCATTTTCCCCCTACTTGCCTTGCATTAAGATCTCCCATCTCTTATATCTGCCAGTGTTTCATGTATGCTTATTAAGTTTGACTGGAGACTATGATAATGGTATTTGTACTTCCAGAGACGACACAAAGTCAGCTGTCTGACAAGCTGCAGTTTCCATGCTCGTTCATCGATGCCCTCTGTGTAAAAACTGAGCAGGTGCACGGTACACAAAAGCACAGAACACATTAATAGAAAAATCTCTCATGCTTTTCAGGTAGTAGCAGATCATGTTCAAACAGCATAGTCTTCAGAGACAAGCCAAACTCATCAGACCAACGCTAGAGGGGCAATCACCTTTCAAATGCAAGGTCCCAACACTCTTGTCCCCCTTGCTTTGACATTCCAGTGACGATGTTGTCCCAGCAGGCTTGATAACAGGCATGTAAATGGTTCGTATCCCCTTAATATTGCTATAGCTAGCTCTTTTATCTCCAGCATTCTCTCCTAGATGTTAGGTTGCTTCTGTCAACTCCTGCAATCAGGCTTGCAATCTGAAGAGACAAAGAGGCCTGTAACAAAATGTTGCAATGCAGTCTGTTCAGGGTTCTAGCCAGCCATGCCGTCTTCCAGACTAGGATATTCCAGGTGATTCCCCATCTCAGTTTTCCCTTCCCTTTCCCCAACAGACACTCAGCATGCTCAGGCCTAATTGGGCTATTTTACACGGTGCACCCTTATCCCCTCACAAAAAAAGTTCTTTTTTACTTCTGCAAACCTTGGGTTTCTCTCAAGCCTACAGATACCTCCCTCTTGTTTCTCAGTGGCCCTGGTAGGGCTGCTATTAGGCCACCTTCTGAGGGCCAAATGAATGATGCAGGAGTGCCCTGTTCCAGGTTGGAAATCAGAGGGAACGCTGAGCCAGGATAAACTGCTGGTGGCCAGTACAGTGGACAGCTCCCTATGCAGCTGCTTTCATTGCCGCAAACTGAGCAGAGATAGGGAATGTGTGGTCCCCAGATGTTCTTGAACTGCAACTCCCATCAATTCTATGTTATCTAGGGCTGATGAAAGTTGCAGTCCAACAACATCTGTCCAGATCCAAGCATGAATGTGTGTAGTCCTGCAGCCATATGGCTGCACCTCCTTAGAAGGAAATGGCTTGTGATTAAAGAGGCCATGCTCTGTTCTAAAGGCGCCTGCCACAGCAGTGCCACAAAGTATCCTACAGAAATAATAATAATAATAATAATAATAATAATAATAATATAATAATAATAATAATATATTTTATTTTAAAGACCTTATTGCCAGTAACTAAAACATAGAAGAGGGTTTTTTTGACCTTGTAGAATGTGGGTAGGGATGCATGAAAGCTGAGAAACCACTAAATGGTCAGTAATTTGGGGGGAAGGGCCAGGGGAAGGGGGTGCAGCCATTTGGGGAAATCCCAGAGAGCTGGATTTGAACCCTAGGTGGGCTCAATTTGTCTCCCAGGCATGAGTTTCTGCACCCCTGTTCTAAAGGTACTACTGAGCAAAGGGCCAGCCCTACCATTACACAGAGTGAAGCAATGGCCTCAGGCAGCAGATGCTGAAAGATGGCAGCAAGTTGTTGGAGGTCAGGGCTATGTGCCATGGGATCTGCTCTGCACCTCCTAAGTTAGCCTGCTGCCTTCAGGTACAGTAGAGAATGCTTCTCATCATCAGTGTTAAGACAGAGTCTTCTGCCAGTCAAGTCAGTTTTTTGGAAAAGGAATGAGAGGGGTGCCTTCTTGCCCCTTGCCTCAGGTATTACAGTGTCTTAGGCCACTCTGCTTGAGCCACCCTATCCACCTGGACAGGGCTTGTCTGTCTGAGATCTGAACCCAGAACTTCTCACACCCTAAGCAACAACCATACCCTTGGTGCCTAAGAGCTTAAGTCAACAAACCAGACAAGATTTAGTTCAAACTTTGGCAACTCCTGCTGGCAGGAAATGTCTGGAGCTGCTCTCAGTCTAGTGTAGTTTATATCAATTCCATCATGTTCTATCCACAGTGGATTGGGGTGGGGGGATGGATGGGGAGGAGAATCTTGCTGGTATCCTTTTTAAAAATGGAGATTTAAAATCTGCTAGCAACAATGCATAATATATTGCTGCAAGGAGTGAAGGCAAGGAGACTATCACTTCTTTGCTTACTTCAGATATTGATCCTGTAAATTAATCACATCAGTCCTTCTCATTGTTCATCATGGGAAGTGATTTCCCTCCATCTCATAAGCCTGTATATAGGGCTGATCTATATAAGGCAGGATGGGTCCTCTTTCTTACTTCTAGGGGAACAAGAATTCCAGGCATGCCAAACAATCAAGAGGAAGAAAAAAAAACACTACAGTCATATTTTTATTATTAATTAGATTCCACCTGCATATGCTAAAGCTCCCCCCATACACCCCCTTGATAACCTACATTGTGTATCGGTGGTACCACTTGGGGGGCACTCAATAAAATGCTGCTTAATTTCCCCCCTTTTACATTTATCATTGTAATTGCAATAAAAGGGCCATTGAGCTCTTTTCACCGCAGAGTAGGTGTTCCTGAGAACTCATTTGTCACTGAGCCTACATTTAGATTCCACCTGCATCTACTTCCACTCTGTGGGAAATTGGTTTTAGTGGCAATAGAAGGCACTCAACACTTTGCACAATCAAGTCCTTAATTGCAAGCACTAGCTGCATCGTCAACAGTGTCCAGTTTAAGTAAGACAGATTCCCTGCGGTGTACTCAGAGGCATGGGTACAGCCATGTGTGTATATATGTGGGCACGTCCATCACACGACTTGATTCAGAGAGGAGTAGGTAGGGAACCTAGCTGGTGGAGACATCATCAAACTAGGAAAAACTACTTTTGCCCAAGTAAAGTAAAGTCCCATGTTTTATAACTTATGTTATGTTTTATAACCTGCCAAAGGAAGTGAGGCAGGTGGCCACTAGGAGGAGGGCTTTCTCTGCTGTGGCACCCCGGCTGTGGAATGAGCTCCCCAGAGAGGTTCGCCTGGCGCCTACTTTGTACTCTTTTCGTCGCCAGGTGAAGACCTTTTTATTCTCCCAGTATTTTAACAGTTAAATTAACTCAATTTTAATCCTTGCTGTTTTAAATTTGTATTTTAATCTGTATTAATTCCTGCTGCTGGTTTTATTCTGGTTTTATTCTGGTTGTGTTTTTAGATTGTATGTTATTTGTTGTTTTTGGATTGTGGCTTGTTTTATATTTATTAAATGATTTTATGGTTTTAATTTTTGTGAACCGCCCAGAGAGCTTTGGCTATAGGGCGGTATAAAAATGCAATAAATAAATAAATAAATAAATAAACTTACCATCCACCACAGTCTTCTTATTTTGATTTGTATGCTGACCCTGTACAGCCTACTCAGCCATGAGAATCATCTTGCTTGAGTAACTGATTCCAGGATGGATCCTCCCAGCTCAGCTCAGATGCCAAGCTTCTGGCACAGGGTGTATCTATTTGTATCTGTGTCCTTCACTTGCAGCCCTAGCTGTGCCTCTGAGTTATCTGTCTCTATCCTAGTCCGGGAGCCATCAATCTTAGGTAACTCCTTTGCACCATGCTCATGGAGCTACAATTTTACATTCTTCTTAATTTACAGGGATATGAGCTCATGATGTACATTAAGGGATACTCCGCTGTGAGGACTAATCAGTCACCAGGTGAAAGCAAAGGAGCTTCCTGGCTCCAATCCAGAGAGTCTCGCTGCATGCATACTGTATGCAACCCTGCTGAAGTTGCTTCCATGTCATCACCTGTATGGCAGAATATTTCAGTCAGTCCATACAGCTGTTGGAGAAACTCTACACAAGAAAGAAGGCCTGTGGCCTGGGATTCATTCATTCATTCATTCATTCATTACATTTCTACACTGCCCCATAGCCAAAGCACTCTGAGCAGTTCACAAAAATTAAAAACCAGTAAAATACATTATATAAAGTATAAAACCATTCCCGTAAGGCCATAAAACTGGTAGCACACACAACAACATATATCTAAAACAATTTACAACCATCAGTCAGAGACAATCTATGAGAAGAGGGCAGTTTTAACATTGCACCAAAGAGATGACAATGTTGGTGCCAAGCTAGCCTCATCAGGGAGATCATTCCATAAATCGGAGGCCACCACCGAGAAGGTCCTCTCTCTATTTACTGAGAATTGTCCCTATTTTTTACAAATATGTGAGGGGTCCAAAATCAGTTATCTCTTTGACAGGAGCTATTATTCATTTCTGTTGTAGAGAGAAGGGGTAAATTAATTACTGTGCTGAGGCCTACAGACCTACATTTATCTTTTATTAAAAATATTGTTAAATAGATATTATGTGCATTTGGTTTTATTGTGTAACAAAACAAATTTATCTGAGTCAGCCCAGACAGCAGCATGAGAAACTCCACACAAGGAAGAAGGCCTGTGACCTGGGAACTGTTTACTCAGAAGTGTCCCTATTTTACAAATTATAGGCTCGAGCTACAGTACCAGCAAGAGGATCTCTCTTCAGTGTCTGTGTAAGAGAAGAGGACTTACATATTGGACTGAGAATTCCTAAAGCGTCTTGTGGAATTTTCTTTTGTTTGTTGCTCTGGTGGATTACACTCACTCCTTGTTTGTTTGCATGCAGTGTACCCTCTTGGAGAGGTACTGTAAAAACTGGAATTGTATTGTTGTTGCAAGTGAGTTTGCTTGCTTGTTTGTTTGTTTGTTTTTTAAATGTGATGAGATATCTGTTTTGAATATTTGATCTGTCTGGGGGTTTTTTCCCCATGAAGCAACTTCATGATTTTAGGGCCACACAGGGTAAAATATTTGAACTAATCTGTGACTGATATTAGCCAGTTGGCTGGGTTACACATCTTGGCATTGCACTGCAGTATATGGTCCCTGCTTGTTTTCCTGCCAGACCCACGAAGGCCAGCTCAGAATCTACCATCAATTGTCAGTCCATTTGTGTGTTACCTGCTGATCCATCTTTTTGCCCAATTGGTCAACAGGCAGCTTACAATCATAAAATGCCCATTAAAACTGTGGAGATGTGAGGGAAAAAAGCACCAAGGAACAGAAGCGTCAAGAAGAGACAAACTCTGGTGCTGTGCAGAACTGTGAAGACTTTATTGTTGTCAAAAGCTCTTAAGATTGTAAAATCCAATTTTCAAAAAGCTCAATGTTTCGGATAGGTTCTATCCTTCATCAGGAGCTGCAATCAAAGGCTAAAGGATGAGGAATTCCAGGCTTTTGTTCGGCGTTCTGTTAGGGAGCTGCGTTTGTGAAGTCGAGTCCCTAACAGGACGCCAAACAAAAGCTTGGAATTCCCCATCCTTTAGCCTTTTGAGGAAACTTATCAGTTTTCGCAGCTCCTGACAAAGGATAGAACCTATCCGAAACGTTGAGCTTTTTGAAAATTGACGATTCCATTAAAACTGCAACATTTCAGTAACATCCATAAAGTGTTAAAATATAAAACATATAAATTCAGTTAGCGATAGGAGAATCAGCAAGGCTTCAAGGTTCCACCTCGAAGCTTAGTCCACATCATTCTCATCCCTTTTGCGGGCTCCTCCCCTGCTCCCATTTAAGCAGGAATTTGAACTGAACCTTTTTTAAAGTGCACGCCCAAATGCATTATTTTTCCCCATTGGCTAACACATGAAAACACACATTTCCCCCATGCATATTTAAATTATCTAATGAATGCATTGCAAACTTGGAAAAGTGTGGACTTTGCCCACAAAATGGGCTTTTGTTTGCATTCAGGGGTATGAAAGGGGCACGTTCTTCATCTTAAATGAATGGAAACTAAATTTCCGTATGTCCCTAGTCTCATTTACTAAAATCAGGAGACTATATAGAAACAGCTGACATTATCTCTCAAAAGACCAGCCTGAAAAGAAAAAAGAAAGACCTTAGTTATAGGCCAAAAGGGAAATTTATTGCAGGGGTTTCATGGGAGAAAGCCTTTGGTGCCACTACTGAAAAAGCTCTGCTACTAGTGGATGCAATCACATTTCAGACCAAGAAAGCTCCTGGAAAATGACCCTACCTGAAGATCATAATGCACTAGGAGGGTCATATGGGGAGAACTTAACCTGGACACTAAATGCCTACCAATGAATATCTTTGAACCACTCATAAAATATGGGCCATGCAACAAGCACCAGTAAAATTATTTAAAATCAATTATTGTTTCTGAACTTGGAGCTGCATGTGGGTAACATGAGAATAGTTTGATAAGTTCACAGACATTGCAATAAATGGTCCATCAAGACTTATGGTCAAGGTGAAAATAAAAGGGTAAATCTTTTATTCCAAGTTTTTTTTTAAAAAAACATATATAGTCATCTCAGCATCTGGAGATAAAAGAAACAAACCTCATTGCAGAGTGAGGAGGAAAGAGATAAGAATGGGAGGAGCCAGATTAGGAGGGAAGTGTTCAAGATATAGGAGCAGAAGAAATGAGAAGGACCCAAAAAAACCAATAAAGATAATAAAGGAAAGTTAATCAAGTTAAACTCTTATTTACCGGAAAGGGGATTAGTCAAGAAGAACACAAAGACCACTTTAATCACCACCTCTCACTGGCCCAACCAACCAGCGTTGTTGCCTATTTCCAATACTGCACGTAGATTGTCCCAGGTGGAACAGCATTAGTTAGAACAAATCTGAAGCCTCTTTGTAGCTGGTCACTCTATTACAGCTCCTACAGCTTTAACTGTTGTGATGAAGAGGTAATTCCACCAGGAGCTGCATGCATACAAATGACACTTGTTGAAATTCCCCTTTCAATACAACTGTTAAAGATACAGGAGCCCTGTCCTCCTTTCCATATGGTCACCCTATGCTGGTGTGTTTGTTCTTCAGTATAAAATCAAGAAGACAAGGGCAAAGGGGGTGCGGGGGAGAACAATAAAACGCAGGAGCCAGCAAAAATGTGTCTAGAGGACATGGAGAAAAGTCTCCTTTAGGGGAGGGATTATTTTCTTGAAAACCATCACAGTTATTTATGGCTCATTGCATTTCCTGAGGGCTGAAGCAAGATTCCAACCTTTAAAAACTGCAATCTCATTGTGGTTTGATGGAACATAATGCCACATGCCTATGGGTCAAGAATATGTCAGTCACCCCCCCAGCTCTGAGATTCCTTTTGATTTGCAAAGTGGCACCCACCTTCCTTGTCTACTCTGGGGCACAGATAACAACATTTCTTGTCCTGGCAGTTTTAGAAGGTTTAAAGCAGAGCCAATTCAGCTGTTATGATGTTACAGGGACAGCCTGCACATCTCCTTGAGGTGGAGGGACATGCAAATATTTCAGATAAGACATAGCTGAAGAGGAATATGAAGTAGGGATGCTTGAGATTCCTTTTTTCCTTCTGCAAAGTTGTCAATTCTGAAGCTGCCTTTAGATGAAACTGCTTCCTGCCTACCAATATAGTTCATAGTACAGCAAAAGCAGAATCACTCATATTTACTTATGTTTCTGGAACAAATGAATTAATGCAACAAATGAATATAAAATCTGGAAGCAACAGATGTGCCAGCATCAAAACATTGGTTGCAGTTCATGTATATTTCTGTCATCTGATGAAAGCAAAACATGCTTTTGTAAATTCAGGGCAGATTTAGGTGTGTATTTCCACTTTTTTCCTTCTTTTTTTTATTTCCCACTCTGCATATATTGCATGTTTGAAGTACAGGTTTCCAATCATTTCCAGTAACATGCACTAAGTTTATTTTAATTTGTATTAATATTTGCATTTTTAAAACGTGTTGTTGTTTTTACTGCATTTATGTTTTTACCACTTTTGATATCTTAATGGCAATGTGTTTTGTTCTTATAAGCCACCTTGAAAAATATTTTAAATAAATAACTAAATAAAATTGTTAAACTACCAGACAAAATTTACTTTCTGAATGCATGGTGGGAGGCAGCATGAATACAAAAACATGCCATTTTTGACATGGCTAATGCGTATCTTAAGCAGCCAATTTCAGTACCATGGACAGCTAATAATTCCTCCAAAGCTAGATACTTATTTTGAAAATTCACAGGCTGGATTCAGATTACTATCCTGTGATGTTGACTGATGGTCTGATGCAATGAAACTTCCACAAGATCATGGGGTCACAATTTCAGAATGATTGAGTGAATCTACCCCCTTTTCATTCAGCAAAATGTGGTTATTGAGATATAATAGTCAGCAAAGCAACCATCTAGAACCTCAATCACACCAGTCAGAACACCTTAGCCTATTCTCAAAAGATTTGTAGTGTCATGATAACTTTATCTGGTGTAACCAGTAAGTTAAGTAAAGCCATTCAATTCAGGATAGGCTTACTATTCCAAGGAAAGCAATGGGACTATTCTGGAATTTAGTGATTTGGGGATTGCACCTGGAGATCTTAAATATGAGTCCAAGAAAAGAAATAACCACATCTGACACTTTAAGCAAGTATCAGGTGGTCCATAGGATGCTACACAATGTCACTGCACCTGACCTAAGGGACAATAACATGAGCTTTAAGAAATAGGTAACCTATCAAGATATTTCTACTATCAGTCTTTTTACATAGTTCTGATTTGTGAACCTTTTGTAACTGCATCTAATTTTAATTTGTGTGCAGTATTTTCAATGAATACAATGTGCTTTTTTAAAAAATAAGAGATTTACAGTACAATTCTATGCATGTCTATTCAGAAGTAAGTTCTATTGAGTTAAGTGTATATAGAATTACAGCCTTGTTTATTTACTTGTTCAGAATTCCCTGTTTAATAAGCATAATAGTGGCAAATCTGTGTTATTCAAACTGCTCACATATATGAGAAAGGACATAAGGAAATCAGATCAGTTTAGGATGCCAGATACTGGGAGGAATTTTAAAGGTCAGCATTTGTTCTTTTTGTTATCTCATATTCTTAATGTTCTGCTTCCTTTTAAAATTTAGAAGAACTGCTGAGTCTTCAGATGGCATGTAAACCATCCAATATTTAAGAATGGTGAATGCAAAGTTCATTAATTGGCCATCAATTATATATTAATAATGTAGTTGAAGTTTTTTTATAATTAAAATGTATTACCTATTTCTTCAATTCTAAGATGCACTTTTTTCCCCATATAAATATCTCTAAAAATGGGGTGCATCTTAGAATCGATGGTGATTTCCCCACACTTAGAATCAAAGCTTTTTCCCTGTTGGTGGTACTGAAATTAAGGTGTGTCTTACAATCGATGGCGTCTTAGAATCGAAGAAATACAGTACTAAAATACAATGAAAAACAAAACAAAGAAGAAAAACTATTTTATGTCCATGCTTTGTCACGAGTCCAGATTGGTTTACCCTACAACAGGTAGTGGTCAATTTGTGGCTAGGGATGTCCATCGTCCAAACACCCACATTCACACACACATTCCTTCTCTCCCCCACCCCATATTCAGAGGGAGAGAGAGGGAGAGGGAGAGACCTTGCCCCAGCAAAACTCATCAAGACAGCAGTTTCATCACTGCTATTGGCTAGGGATACTTGGGATGGAGTGTGGATTGTACATATGTATCTTCCACACTCATATTCGGTCAACTTTGCCATGGCCACCAAGCTTCAAGTATTTATAATTCACTACTTCAATGCAGGAGATTTGTGACAGAGCCATTTGCGTGTTCTTAATATTTTGGCAGCCATTCATAAATTCAAAATCAATGCATGACATTCAGTCCAGACTATTCCACCCAGATACCCAAGCAAAATATTCAGCGAGTTGAAAGTAAGTAAAGAGCCAGATCTACACCAAGCAGGATATAGTGGTATGAAAGCGGTATATAAAAAGGCAGGAGCCACACTACTGCTTTATAGCGGTATTGAAGTGCACTGACAACTGTTGGGGCCCATTGACATATACCATATACCACTTTATCCTGCTTGGTGTGGCTCCTGCCTTTTATATTCCACTTTCATACCACTATATCCTGCTTGGTGTAGATATGGCCATAGTAATGTAATCAGCGGATTGACTGTGTACACTGTCAATCTCTCTTGAGAAGATTTGCATTTAGAAGCAATTGCATTAAATTTGGAGAGGGGAGAGATCAGTTTTTTCTTGCTCTCCCCAAATCATTGTATTTCTTAAGGTTCTTCTTACTCAATAAAGTATGAAATGCATGCAAAATAAAATCTTACAAAGTTGTGGTGGGGATTGTTTGTTTTTTAACATTCATACAAGGATCTTCTGCAGGGCTTTTCATAGCAATCTTTTGCTAGACTGACTCTGCAACTGGCAGTCTATAAATGGAATATTTTAGCACAGTGGACTCATCCCAGGCCCAGCTAAGCTACTCTCACATTCCCTATATGGCCCTCTGTTTCCATGAGTTCCCTCCAATCATTCTAGCTACCATTCACACATTACTGATCCATCCCTTTTTGTCCATTGGGACTACATCTTTCAAGTCGACATTACAGTGTTTAAGCAAATCAGGGGCAACTGTGGAGCTGTTTTGTAGTTTCAGAAGCACTCCATAGGTGCTTTGCATCGGGCAACAGCATCAAATATCCCACCTTGGAGAGCTTTAATCAGCCATTCTCGTGTTGTTTGTTTGTTTGTTTGTTTTTTGCATTGGCAGTTACACTTCTCATTTCAGCTCAGCCTGAAGAGTTCCAACTCTGGAACTCCTCCCGGAGGGACAAAACCTGACACTTCTGGCTACGTTTCCTACCATAAATTTCTACAGCCTGAGTTATAATGACAGAGATCGACAGCTATACTCTAGCAGTTCCATGGACTAGGCTTCAGATGCAGAGAAGCCTTGTTATCAAGTAACCAGGCCATGACCCTTTGTGGACACTGATGTCTTAACTGCAGGCTGGAACTAGGACTCTCTTAAATTAGCTTCTGAGGAATAGAGTGGATGGGAGATATCTGGAAGTAGCTGCAAGAGGGACTACATCTATGTACAAAAATACCCAGCAAGTGCCGCAAGTAAGGGATCCTAACTTTAAGAAAGATACAATGGCACCATGGTTTCCATTTAATTCCTATGTTGAACCTCTTCAACCCTTTGATCAAATTCCAACCAAATTCCAACACTAATACACAAATATCCACAAAATAACACACAGTCACACACTGTTCTATTCTATGTTGTATAAATTGCATTTTTTAATTCTTTTCTTAGATATTGAGCTCCTACTTGGACCATTTTATTGTTCCATAAGCGTGTTGGTTATAGATTTAGAATTAGTGACTGAATTCCTCTGTTTCTTTAGTGATCTTGGTTTATTATTACATATGTTCTTCTTTTTGTGCCTTTATTTTGCTAACTTTATTTCAAAATACAATGAAATTTCATTGGTCGGGGGGGAAGAGGGCCTGCTGCAGCAGAAATGTGACTGCCATGCTGCACCCCTCTGAAGTGCAAATAATAAACTCCTCACATGTAGGAGGGACTAAGCAATTCAAGAACACTATTGAGCCTCATGCTAAAACTTCTCCCTGCCTCTGAGAAGCACTGAGAGTCAAACTAGTTCCTATTTGCAGAACTCCATGAAATCGTTAATGTATGAAGCTGGATAGTCTTATACCCCATCAGACCACTGGTCCATCTAGGCCAGACTTCCCCAATCAGGCACCATCTATATGTGTTGGACTACATCTCCTATGATTCCCAGTCTGCATGGTCATTGGCTAGGAATGATGGGAGTTATACCCCAACACATCTGGAGGGCATCTGGCTATGGAAGGTTGATATGGGTCAAGGGTGTGGAACCACTGGCCCCAATCCATTTTTCCCAACCACTGATCTTTTGGTGGTTTCCTAGCTTTTGTGCAGTTTTTCCCCCCAGTCTAAAAAGTCTGTCTCTCCTACTGGCAGTCAGAGCTTTAAGCTAAAATATGCTGGTATTTGGGGTATTTTTGTCCTTCCCCTTTTGACTTTGACTTTGCCCACTACTGGGATACCCCCTCCTGAAAGTTTCCCCAACATGGAAGTTGGCTCTCAACATCCTGATCAAAGCCATGAATATTTACTCTTGACTTGCAGTGGCTCTCAGGCTGGAGTTCTTAGCTCTCCCATCTGAAAACCTTCTAACTGAAGATTGACCCTGGGACTCTGTACATGCAGACCATGGACTTGACCACTTCCCATTATCCTAGGTTTTCTTCCTTGGTCATGCTCCAGTATGATGGCAACTACTATATCAGAAACTTTCCAATGATGCTATTTTCTATATTGAATGGTACCAGTTCTGCAGGTTCCCAGGTAGAGAGGTTTTTTGCCTCATCTGCTGCCTGAACTTTTTAACTGGAGATGCCAGGGATCAAACCTGGGACCTTCTGCATGCAAAGCTCAGTGTGCTCTACCACTGAGCTATACTCCATGACCAGCCTTTATATATATATATATATATATATATATATATATATATATATATATATATATATGGAGCAGCAGTGGAGGTGGTGGTGGGAGTGACAGAAGTTAGAGGTAATGTACATTAAGTTCTTTGAAAACTCTGAAGCACTACATACATGCTGAACATCTTCCCCTTCTTTGCTCCACCCCCCCCCAAAAAAAACAATGCTGTCAAGCAATGATACTGAAGACAATGGGACCATTTCCAGTACATGTTTCTTTGGTGGATGAGAACTTTCTAAGTGCACAAATTCACATACCATTTTCTGTCAGAAAGCAATAATATATAATCCTTGATTTAAAGCACCAGTCAAAGCTACTCAGGATAAAAGCTTTTTTCCAATAAAAAAATTAGAGTGCAACCTTTTGCAAAAATGATTCCCCCCCCCCCAAACTTGACTAGCATGAACTCAACATTTATTTTTATTATTCATACTCTTGAGAATTCCTCTCTCCCCTTCCTACTAAGTATCTTAGTTCAGTCTTTCCCAACCTGGCACACTCCAGATGTGTTTGACTACAATTCCCATAGCCTCCAGTCAGCAATGGCCATGCTGGCTGTGGTTGATGGGCTTTGTACTCAACAATATCTGGAGGGTGCCAGGTTGGGGGAGGCAGTCCTAGTGAATTGAACATCTGGAGAGAGGGTCAGGGGAGATCTTTGGTACTTAATTACTTTCTATAACTCCTAGTGCCACCAACGGTGTATCTGCCTCTCAAAAGACAGCATCTCCAAGTGGCATGTGGTCCTCTGGTACTCTGTACTGCTGTGGTTGCTGGTCTGAATCATGTTGATCAAGGTCAGGATCACTGAGAGCCATGACTCAATAGTTCAGCTTTTGACTTGTATGCATATAGGCCCTAGCACCTCCAGGAGGGAAACAGTACCAGACAGCAGAGCAGAGAACGGTTTCAACATGTTGGCTCAGAGAGCTACTGCAGGAATCACAAGATCAGATATAATAGTTCCCACCTCAGTTCATCCCCTTATTCTGGGGCTGGATCTGCTCTCGCACTTGCTTTGCTAAGTAAGGTACTTCTTGGGGTTGAGAGAAGAGAGAGGTGGTGATAGATCATGTTCCCTTCCAAAGCATCCTGAATCCAGTGTGTGTGCAAAATGTCAGTCCTAGCAATATGGATGTGGTGAACTAGAATATTTTGCTGGTCTTACAGTGCAATCTTATATATGTATACCAAGAAGTAATTCCAATTAAGTTTCATGGGTCAGAGATTGCAATCTTATACCCACTTATCTGGGAGTAAGTCCCACTGAACCCAATAGGACTTTCTTCTAAGTAGACATACCTTGGCTTGCACTGTTATTAACTGTAAGAGTGCAATCGTATGCCCACTTACCTGAGGATATGCCCCATTGACTCACAGTGGGTGTAAATACAGATTGGATTGAGCAGCAATTTTTCACAACATCCTTTGCATATTTTGCAAAGCAGAATCCTTCCATTTCGCCTCAAGTTTTGCTTTAAGTGAAATTCACTGCCACCCAAGAATGAGTCAAACACCCCTGAGGAATTCCGTTAGTCATATCAAAATTCCTTTCATGAACTTACAAATTTGGAAACTAGAAAGTTTGCATTAGGTGAAATTTGGTGGAAACTCTGCTTGGGATTATCCATCATTTTATTTAAATAAAAGTTGTTGTTCTTGCTGCTGTAGTAAAAGGCACTTTAGAGATATAATTTTGCTCATGATTTACTATGTTTAAATCTTACAATACTAATTAAGTTATTGCATTTCCATCCAGTCAGGTTACATTGCTTACTGCTTTCATTCATATATCAGAATCAGGTCAGCTTAACTTTGCATAGTGGTTTGGGTGATCATAGATACAGCTGTCTAGGATGATCTTTGTAATAATTACAGTGCTGATAGCATGCTTCATTGCCCTAAGGGCTTTACGTTATGTCCTATTTAGAATGCAATCCTGTCCATGACTACTCAGAATTAAGCACTATTGTTTTCAATGCATACATTTCAGTCTTACCTAATTGCATTTTCAGTGGCATCCAATTTTAGTCCTACTTAGAGTTGACCCATTGAAATGAATGGAACTGAAGTTAGACTAATATTGGATTCAACCCATTAACTACAATCCTTTGTAACCCACCTTTGTTCCTGCCAGAGCCCTCAAAACACTTCCCAACATAAAACCATAAAAGCAACCAATGCAGTGCAATCAATCAATTCACAGTATGAACCTAATCATATTGATTTGGAAGGCACTGATTTTAATATGATTAATCCCAGATCAGTTTGCTTATGGTTGCACTGCAACCCTGTCCGTGCAGCTGTTTTGTGAGGAAGGTCAGGCTGCTCAAGGCAATCAGGATGGCTTCACGGGAGAGCAGGAATTCCAGACAGGGACTCCAAACATTCTTTATGCAATGCACAATGTTGGTCCTATTTATAGTTTTCTGTTCTGGTGATCATTCTGTAAACAGAGGTACGATGTGCAACTGTGGACACCAACTTTTCATTTGCATAGATCACCTTTGTTTCCTCATGACCCTAGGAACACCAATCCACATTTCAGAGGTGAATAAAATCATAAAGGCTTCCTGCAGAGGTGATGGTCTATGAGAAAAGGAATCCTGGGGAAGGAACACTTGGGAAAAACTCTGCCCCTTGAACTGAAGTTGCAAAAATTTTCTCTTGCTATGAGAAAGAGTCTTGCAAAGGCACTAGGAATTATATCATAAAAGACAAATCATAGTCCCATGGTCTTTAAGAAGGACAAAGTAGATTTATTGGCTACCAATTAGAATAGCAACCAATATTGATTCAGTCTCCACTCTCATATTTTTGCTAATCCTCACATTTCAAATGTAAAAGCCTACTCCAATGCTGTGAGATTCACATGAATTATTATCACAGGTGAGAACAAACAATTAAAATTAAACCCATCCACCAATGCAAAGTATGATTGATTACTTCTGTCATATGACCCGGTCCAATTATGCCATGCTACAGTTTGCCAGGATAAGGAAAAGGGGAAATGCATACATAAGAAATGGAAAATGAATCAAGGGAGGGTACTACAGTTTTGGTGCTATGGTATGAATACTTAGATGGAATCAATGGCACTTAACCTCCAAATAAATGTGCATGGGAGCCCAGTATGTAAGTGTATATTCTATGGGTTTTTTCATTTTGATTATTTGTAAGGAACTGGATTGATTGCTATGGAATATTGTTTAATTTATATAAGGAGCTCAACCCATCTTGAAAGCAAGAAGAGCCATGCTGGAGCAGTCCAAGGATCCATCTAGTCCAGCATTCTGTTCCCACAGTGGCCAACCAGCTGTCAACCAGGGACCCACAAGCAGGACACGGTGCAATGGCATCCTCCCACCCATGTTCCCCAGCAACTGGCATATATAGGCTTACTGCCTCTGATACTGGAGGTAGCGCATAGCCATCAGGACTAGAAGCCGTTAGACCCTGCTCAGACAAAATGGTAGTTAAGCATTTTGAGCTAAACATTATGGCTTAGCGTGTCTTGTGAACCATTCCTAATCATGGGGGCTACATAACCATGGTTTAAACGCACTCACTAACCTTTTGCTGCAAAACGGTTAGCAACCTAACTATGGCTTAGCATGTTGTCTGAACAGAGTAATTAATAGCAGTCTCCTCCAGGAATTTATTCAACCCCCTTTTAATGCCATCCAAATTGGTGGTGGTCACTATATCTTGTGGTAGCAAATTCCATAGTTTAACTATGCACTGTGTGAAGAAGTGCTTCCTTTTATCTGTCCTGAATCTCCCACCAATCAGCTTCATGGGATGATCCTGGTTTGAAGAAAAGGGGTATATCAATAAACCTGACTCAGCTGGGTTTCAAAATGAGTATGTAAATCAAGAACCACAGATCTACATAACCCATGGGGATTTGGTATGTGCTTCTCAAAGTGTTGCATGCCATTTCTCAATGCAAATAGCTTCCAAAATAGGCAGAAATTTCACCAGCAGTTTTTGTGTCTACTATTTAAGGAGGGGGGTCCAAAGCCCCCCTGTTTGTTTGTTTGTTTACAATGGCTTGGATTGTCTCAAACTGGTTCTTTGGATCCCAGCCATAATTTACAAATCAGGAGTCTGTGTGGTGTGAACTGCATAGAAATATTCATAGTACCAATGTAACATTTATGCATGTCCTATTTTCTGCATTAAGTATTGAAACACTGTTCAAAGTATATTTTGAGTTTGCAGCTTTAAAAAGACAAAATGGTGGCCTATGTTTCTGATTCTAAGAGCAAAGATTATTACTTGCAAAGCTGGGGAGTTTGGTAGCTCTGATGTCATTGGGGCAGTGAATCCACTCTGGATTTCAGTCAGTAGCATTCAGAACTCTAAAGGAGCTGTCCAAAGTGCTGCAGCCCTACAAAAGCCTAAAACAGCCTTCCTGAACCTGGCACATTCCAGATGTGTTGGACTGTAACCACCAACATTCCCAGCCAGCATGGTGATCACATCTGGAAGGCACCAGGTTGAGGAAAGATGGTGTTAGACTGGAGAGTTGAACCAGCTCTGCCTCACCTGTGGAGCATCTCTACTGTAAGGAAAATCACGTTGTTTATCCAGGGCTTTTGTACTTCCTGATTCTTTGGTACAATTGTTATGAGGTGCATTACATGGGAGGAGAAGGGCAACAAGCGGTTTTCAATAGAATACTTTCCCTCCATTCACTTCCTTTGAGTTCTATTGAGACAGCACCATATAGTGGTGGAAGATCCTGCTGCTTCCTGGCTACTACCACACTAAAAGTGGTTACTTTTATCCTGGGATTTCTAGAGGATTCCTCAGGTGACGTCCTGGTTGTTGATGACATCATGAAATCAACCCAAAAACCTCTTTTAGAGGAGCCCATGGAATCATTGGAGTTCTTGTCAAGCCACATATCAAATAGGAATTATGGCCCTGGCCATGCTGTTTGGGAACGATGGGAGTTCTACCAGCATCGAAGGCTGGCCCACAGAAATGACAAACCCTTCACTCTGTGCATGGCTATAACAATACAAATTACTTTTCTTCACATAGAGACATTTTGGCATAAGAAAGGACCACTGCAACCCTGAGATACAGCACTTCGAAGAACAAAGGGAGAATCTTGGTAAACTCCATCAGTCCCTTTTCTCTTGTTGTCTGCCCAGTTTTAAGTGTATTGGCAACCTGCCAGGAGAAAGAATGGTGGACAAATGTCATTTACTTCATTGTAAAAAGCTTTGAACTGTAAGGATTAAAAATGAGTGATATAAGTGCTAAGCTATTGCCATTGCTACAATGCACTTTTAGCTGTCCCAGACATTTCACCCGTCATTTTGGAATAATTCCAGATTCGCTCACATTCCTTTTTTTTTTTCCAATTAAGGTTGAGGAACATTTGACCCCTTTTTCATCAAAATTACTGCTCAACTGACCTGATAACCATCACTAGCATTTTCCACTTGACCTGTCTCTTTTCTCTTTGCTTTGTAATTTTTGTCCTTCTCACCACCAATAACATATATATCAACCTTTTCTTTTATATGGTGCTGTATTATAACCTTGGTGTCCAACCAGATTAGATCTCCTCCTCTTCTTTCCTGTCAGCTCTTATTGTCACTTACTCAAGGAAGTTAATCAGATTTCTCCAAAAAAAACCCTAGTTTTCATACATTCATTGTATCACTGAGCACTCTCTGCCTTCTACTCAATAGTGAAAGAATCCTGGGAAAGAAATTAGAAGCAGCATAAAAATAGGCATAGAGAAGGCCACAGACTACATATCAGTGCAAACATTGAATAGAAAGTTCTGCCTATGATTCTACCACTTTCCTTGTTTGAAGATAGGAAATGAGCCCTTACCCTCTTTGCCCAGGGAACTCTAGTTCAGTGGTTTAGATGGAACACTCTTGGTCAATTTGATTTCCCACCCCCTTAAAGCCTACTGGAGGCTGTGGGTTTGAATCCTAGCAAGGCTTCTCTGCTGTTTTTTAAGTTTCAGCTCATTTCTATTGAATCTATTGAAACTGGATCAGGACTGCAGCAGGAGACAAAGGATTAAAGCCCCCTGCACTGCCACCCGCCACATATTTAGGTCCCAATCCAGAATGCCCCTCCCATGAGAGCAATATGTTGTGTTCAGAGGGGGGAAGCCTTGGACTCAAAGAAAGACTTGTATAGTTAGCTTCAGTTGTAGTTCGGCTCAATGGAATCTGGTGGCTCCAATGTCCGTGGGATGGTGAATCCGCTCCAGGTTTTAGCCTGAACTAGTCAGAACTCTAAAGGAGCTATCCAATATGTTTTGCACCTTGAATAGCTCCTGTACAGTTCCAACTGAAACCAGAGAGGAATCATCCCCCCCCCATATCAGAGTCACCAGCCTCCAGTGGTTTGACCATTTGTATTCAGGAGCTATACTTTGCTGTTAAATGCTCAGATTGCTGTTGAAACAACCCTTGCCTTGTCCAGGAGTTCCTGCAGAACTCAGCCTCACTCTCCGATCTGTTGCCCAATACCTGAAGTGTTCAGTGGCACGTAATACCCCAGTTGAGCCATTAAACCTTGCTCATTGATAGAACTGAGACAAAATTTCTCAAAAGACTTTTCTTTTCTTTTCTTCAGAAAATTGGAAGGGTTGTTTTTATGTTTTCTGTCTGTTTGTTGCTTTCCTTTTTCTCAGCCTCCTAGAAAAAGAAGGCCACTTTGTAGAATTTTCTCTAAATATTCCCCACCATTTTGAGTGGTGTTCACCATTCACACTCACGTATGCAGAGACAGAGGCCAGATCGACACCAAGCGGGATATAGTGGCATGAAAGTGGTATGAAAGCAGTATCTAAAAGGCAGGAGCCACACTACTCCTTTCTAGCGGTATTGAAGTGCATTGACAACGGTTGGGGCCCATTGACGCATGCCATATACTGCTATACCCTGCTTGGTGTGGCTCCTGCCTTTTATATACCACTTTCATACTGCTATATCCTGCTTGGTGTAGATCTGGCCACAGAAAGCCCTGGAACAATGCTAGGTCTGGGGCACTGTAGAGTCTGAGAAAGGATGGCCATACCGCCAACACAATAGTTGCTGTGTTTGGGGGATATAAAGAAGCTGTGCTACTTCTATGGCTAAAGGTGAGTTTCTCCTCTGAGAAACATTTGGGGAATTTCTTCTCCCCAGGAAAAAAATTGGCAATATGGCCACCACGGGGTGGGAAATTTTGAGAGGACAACGACACACAGGTCTACATAGCAGACACAGGCTAGCAGTCACCCTGCTAGAATCAGATGTGATACAGTGCTGAAGATTTGGACCCTCAGTAGTGTGAAATTGGTAGCATTGGGCCCACTCATGATTTCCCCCCACCCCCGGAACCAGTACCAGCTCCAGGTTTGTGAAGGCCTTTGAGCAAGACACCCTCCATGGCCTCCTCCCTCAGGGAGTCTACGTGCTCACCACATCACTGCTCCCCCTCCTTCGCTTCCTCATCATTGACAGAGAGACAGTCCCTTGGTTGACTGGCAGAGAGACAGTGAGCAAGGAGGCAGTGACATTTACTGCTCCTCCTTCTCATGACCTCCATTGCCTGGACCAAAGTGAGAAGCAGTTGAACAAGCAGGTCACAGTGATGAAGAGGAGCAAGTCCAGGGAATGTAGGCCCTCGGCAGGGACCCAGCCATGCCCACCCTTGACACTGGCCCTGCCAGAAACTTACAATAAACCCTGGGGCCAGCCCTAATCAGCAGCACTGCCTTGCACGCCCCTGTTCATTCTCCCTCTCACCATCTCTCTAAAGGTCATACTTCTGTTCTTTCTGTTGATTCTCTGTTTTGATGCGACTGCCAACAGTAGCATGAAACAGTTTTTCAGTGATTCCTCAAGAAGTGACTCACGACATTAAATATTTCTTATTCTCACAGAAATATTTCCCTCATTGTTCATATTCCCAATCCAACCCTTTTATGCCAAAACATTCAGAGCAGCCAGTGGTGTCTGTCAGCACATATGCTACGCAAACCAACTTGGCAGTAGGTCGTCTAATTTCCGCTCCCTGAACCATTTGTTCGATTCAACATGCAAATCGTAGAGGCTGACTTTCTTTCTTTCTTTCTTTCTTTCTTTCTTTCTTTCTTTCTTTCTACAGGAGGCAGGAGCTGTGCACATTAGCATTTCGAAAACTGGTTTTAATTATAACTCCATGCGTAAAACATATAGGGCTTAATCCAATGCAGACGCAGGCGTGCTTGAGCCCATTGACTTCAATGGGTTTAAAGAAGCTTAACCCTCATGTTGGATTTAGGGCAGAATCCGGAAAGTTGGTCACCATGCTCTGCTTCAATTTATTTGGGGGATCTTAATGAGATGTAATAAGATGCAGTGAAGCGTAGTAGTTAACGTGTTGGACTGGGAGTTGAGCGATCTGGGTTCTGGTCCCCACTCAGCCATGAAGTTCACTGGGGCCATGTCTACACCATCCATTTATCCATTTAGCTCGAGATCACCCCTGTGCGTCCAAATGATGCACAGGGGATCCCGGGGTCAACCAGGAACGACCACTCACTTTCCCCAGGATAAAATGGACGGCACTTCTCCTAGTTTTTCCTGAGGTCCCAGGACAGCCCTGAGGACTGCGGGTGGTGTGGTGCTGGCTCCTGGGCCCTACCTCATCCCTGCAAGTAGTGGGGTCTCAGGAAACGAGCACAGAGTTGTCGGGGGGGGCGTGCCCATCAGGGGTGGGGGAGCATTTTTGTCATCCTTCAGATGGCTCTTGGAGTGTTGGGGCGCCGAGTTTTCCATGTTTTTTTGGGGGGGGGGTGTTTTTAAACACCTTACCTTGGCACTGAATTGTGCCTGTACAATTACACAATGGCTTTTCTTTAAAAAAAATGTTTACCCGGCCACACCGGATGTCCCTTTTTCCTTCTGGGACATTGCACTGGCATTTGTATGCTGGGGGAGGATCCCAGAAGCCAGAAAACCCGAGATCCTCCCCCCCCCCAAATCCAGGAAGGCTCATAGGTGTAGATGAGCCCTGGGTCACTTTGGGCCTAACTTACCTCACAGTGTGTTATGAGGATAAAATGCAGAGGAGGAGAATTATGTGAGCCTCCTTGGGTTTCTTGCAAGAGGAAATAAAATGGGATGCAAATGAAAAGATAAATAAAATAGGAATTGCCATATAATGAATCTTCACAAAATTACCTCTGAGGAAAGCAGGAATTACAGAGAACCTTAGTTGAGAACATAAGAAGAGCCCAACTAGATCAGACTAAAAGTCTATCAAGCCTAGCACTGTGTTTCCAAAATGGCCACCTCTTGGACATTTACAAGAAGGATGGTGGTTCTCCCCTGATACTTTTCCCCAGCAGCAGATTATCAGGGGTTTATTACCTCTGAGCATGGAGACTCCACTTAACTATAAAAAAATATGAATCTATGGGCCATCCAATGATATTCCTTTCACAGGTTTTGGGTGGTAAGTCTATCTAAAGTGACTACTCACCAGCAACATATGGGAGGTGGAAATTATGACATTTAGAAATAGTGGTATCATAAGCCAATTTATCAATTTCAGAAAGATGAAGCAGCAATTACCATGTGGCCCATTCAGGGGCCATTTTGATTGCACCGCTTTTCCTACACACAGTAGGAAATGAAAGCAAGTTTCGCTTTAAAAAAATAAGCCGGATTTACCAGGGTCTATTTTGTCACGAAAAAAGACCAGAACGGGTAGGAGACGCACGGGAGGCAGACGTCATCATCAAAAGGATGTGCAAAAAAAATGTTAGTGGGAAGTAATGATCGTGCAATAAAACACTCATCTGTTGACACCCCGTATCTACTTGGTGCATAAGTATGCACATCTCTCAGAAGTAAGCCTTTTGAATTCAGTGCAGCTTACTCTAAGGGAAATGGGTATAGGACTGCAACCTTAAACATCAATGCCTCAAAATCAGATGAACTCCAGATTAGACCTAAACACACGCACACACATACACACACACACACTGAGAGGGGGAAGGGAGAGTCAAATGGGAGCTGATTTCCTCATCATCTGTAATTAGAGATAAACGTCGTCTGAAAATATAGCTTACATTTAGCTTTTATTTATTTATGGCCTTTTTTACCCTGCTGTTCAGCCAAAAGAACCCTAGAGTAGTTTACATACAATCAATAAAAACTTGACAGTCCCTATCCACAGACTTACGATCGAAATGATTCAACACACAAGGAAAAGGAGAGGAGGACGGAAGAGAAAAAAGCAAATAGCTCTGGACAGAACCTCCCTCTATTATTTTATCTAATATTTGTACAAGGAACAGAATCCTTGCACATAGCACACACTGAGTAAGTAAACTAAACAGTACAGTTAAGAATCTTCATAAAGATTATATTATGTTGTAGCTGGGTAAGGGGAAATTTATTTATTCTTGTGATTCAGCTTTGCGGTCTACACAATTTAAAGTCCTGAAAGCCCTTTTTATGAACCTCCATATTTTATAGTAGATGGTCTAGCCACTTTCTCTACATAGCTTTCCCCTCCTGTTGTTCCAGTGCACAAACATGACATTTTGTATTCCATATATTTATATCTAAAATGAGAGAGCTGTATACACTAATCACTCAACTTGAATAACGCTGCAAATGTAATCAAGCTAGGCTCAATAAATATGTTGTTCTCCAGATACCAGCTTCACTGCTATTCATTATGAATAAGCCTTTTATTATCTATGTTTTACTGTAATATGGACTAGTGCTTGGGTTTTCGAGTAATGGGTATATAAACTCTTTAATGTATGAAGTGCAAATAATATTTTGTATTTATATATACACTGGGGTTGGAGAGGGGGTTACATAGTCGAATCATGAAAGATTTTAATGTGCAATGGGAATTATATGTAGAAAGGCTTGTTAGACCTAAGCTGCAACAGAGGGCATGTAAGATCCACCTTCGAACTCACACTGAGCTGTGTGTGTGAGCTGGTTTTGCATAATGTTTTCCCCACACTGTGATTGCTACAGCTGGAGAAGGGATGGACTTGAAAATGACCCAAGGGGGCAGGGGGGGGGGGGGGAGAATCAGTTCTCAGATTACTTTTCCAAGCCAACACAGAAGTGCAGAAAAATGTCCCCCATCCCTTCAAAAGCCCCACCCACCAGCACCCACTTCTCAAAACACATTTCCCAAAATACACTTCACCACAGTTACAGAACCTGCATCATGAGTAGGCACGGTCAGGAAGCTGTTGAGGGTTCACATCCCAGCAGGGGCCCACTGACAAGAGCCCCCTGGAGTTGCCCGTCCTCTTCAACCTTGCAACCTGCTTGTTCACCTGTGTCTCAGGGCTTTTCTACATGAAGCTTTTAGCTCGCACCTTTACCAAGGCTTCTTCTTCCAGATTCTTTGCAGGATTAAGATTGGTTCCTTTACCCATGGTTGTTTTTTCCTGGTTTTTTTCTTTCTCTGCCTTTCTATATGTTCCATTATACAACAACTAGGTGGCACTGGGGTTTAGTGAAATTTCACAATTACACGTGATTTCTACGGTGTTATACAGGCCATTCAAATAAATACACTTCCTCATTAAGGAAAAAAAATGGTCACAAAGCACAGGAGAGTCCCTGGAGGATCACAACGTCACGTAAAGGACCCACAAACTACCATGAGTGAGCAATCTTGAGCTCACAATAAAAGCTTCATGTAGAAAGCCATGGTGGTGGTGAGAAGGAGAAGCAGCAGATGCCACTTCCAGTTTGATCACTGGCTTGCTACTTGTCAAGCAAGCAAGTGGTAGCAATGATGAGAAAGAGGAAGAGCAATAGCATCTGTTGACAATGACTGTAAGAAGCTAGACTCATTGAGGGTAGAGTGCCCTCTGAAGGTGTCTTGCCCAAGGCCCTGCAAAACAATGGAGACTTGTGAAGCTCATTTCCCCTTTAAGGCAGACTTTTACAGCCCCAAGTTCATCTTTGAGCCCAAGCTGGGAGAACTTCACCACACCATTGACATTCTGGTTTGTGTCTGTTTCTGATTGTGTGGATAGACCTGCTTGCAATGTTCAAGGGTGATTTTATTTTATTATTACATTCTTATCCCACTTTCCTTTCATCATGGACCTCAAGGTGGCTACGTGGAGTTCCCAGGTGGTCTCCCCTCCAAGCACTGACGTTAGGGTGACCATATGGAAAGGAGGGCAGGCCTCCTGTATCTTTAACAGTTGTATTGCAAAGGGGATTTCAGCAGGTGTCATTTTTACACATGCAGGCAACTGGTAAAATTCCCTTTTCAATACAACTGTTAAAGATACAGAAGCCATGTCCTCCTTTCCATATGGTCACCCTAGACAGAGGGCAAGGTTAGGTGAGATTCCAGCTGCATCCTCTAGTCTTGGCCAAAAGGAAACTTATATATTCATTTATTATGGAGCTTGCCAGCAGTAGCAGTGATGGTGGTGAGGGTCCCCATTATTATTTATTTAATACATTTATATACACAGAAAGATTTGCAATGAAAGATTAAGAGTGCAATCCTAGAAATTGCTCTGTCAATAGACAGAGGGCTCTGAGATGGAAGTGTTCTGTCTATCTAAAGCCCTGAATACAAGAGCCTGGCAGAACAGGAGGACGACGGGGGCATTTATAGCCTCCTATGTTGCTGACTTTGTTGGCTTGAGTTAGATGGGTCTCTCACCCATGCCCTGCCTTCCAGTGGGTGGGGATGGGTGATGGAAATACTTTGGAATTTTGCAGATCCTTGCCTCTTCTCCACTCTGCCTTCCGTACCTACCAACCTGCCCCCGTTCCACCCACCTTGACCTTTTTCTAGGTGGCTGTTGCGACCTTGGGAAGAGGAGCCACCACAGAGCCTTCCGCAACAGCTGAGAGAGAAAGATGCACAATCTGAGCTTCTCCTCCATGCTCGAATCCTAACTCCGCCTACGGGCATAGAGGAGAAGTTCCACAACATCCTATGGCACCCCAGACTCTGTCCAGGAGCTGTAGGATTGCCCTATAATGTAACTTTGAAATATACATTAAAATACATCACATTAAATCCAAGGACATTTAAGTAAAACATTTAAAAATGATTAAATTCGAAACAAACACTCCAGGTGTGAGAGACCTGACCAAACTGCACTAGACCAGTTAAATATTTTAATACAAAATTTATAATACCTGATGGTACAATCATGCCAATTAATTTGTCAAGACAGCCATATTATAGTCAGTCAGTCAATTTTTCAAAATAACTATATCAGATATCAGTCCGTGGAACCCCAGTGTAACATGTTGTAATCACAATTCACAGTTATGGATAGTGCTGAAAAATAGTTTCATATTCTTCAGCAGATAAATTCTTTCAATGATATACTGGTTGATAGAGCCCACTATGTTTATGGGTTAAGAGTGAGGTAATGGCTGAATTTGGACAACACACTAAGCAACTGGGGGGGGGGGGGAACAATCGTCAGTTGTATTGACTATCGTGTCATCCGAATGCTGCCATAGTCAACTCAGCGCTAATCCTAATCCACACCACAGTTGATTATTTATTACCATGTTGTGTGGGGAGTACCGCCTAGATGAAAAACTGTAAAGTTGATTATTACCCCACTATTGTGTTGTCCGAATTCAGCCAATCTCTCTGATTTTCTGCAGCTCACCCTTCTCAAGAGATGTAGGTGCTCCCAAGACAGGTTGCCAAAAAATGATAGGTTCTACCACAGCAGTTTTCTGTTTTGTAAGACATTTATAAAAAGCTTAAAAGCAAATGCTCAAAACACTATAGTTAAAAAACATATGACCCATGTTACCCAAGTCTGCAGTGTTCACATTGGTTTTAAGCGTTTGGTATAAAAATAAATAAAAAGCAAATGTTTCCTAAATATCCCTATGAACTGCCTCGAATACTGAGATTAATGAGAGAGGTTCTAACCAGATGCTACGTTTTACAGAGGTGAGAGGTAGTTATGCTCAGAGGAGGCACCAGAACTGTGAAATAACCGGATGTCTCTATGCAGCTTTTGATTGGAGGGAAAACTTAATAACAGGTAGTTCAATTCATGGGCTTTTAGGGCCAGATCTACACCAAGCAGGATATAGCAGTATGAAAGCGGCATATAAAAGGCAGGAGCCACACCAAGCAGGATATAGCAGGATATGGCATGTGTAGGGTGACCATATGAAAAGGAGAACAGGGCTCCTGTAACTTTAACAGTTGTAGAGAAAAGGGAATTTCAGCCAGTGTCATTTGTATGCAATTAGTTCCTGGTGAAATTCCCTCTTCATCACAATAGTTAAAGTTGCAGGCACTATACTAGACTGACCATATACAAAAGAAGGCAGGGCCCCTGCAACTTTAACTGTTGTGATGAAGAGGGAATTTCACCAGGAACTAATTGCATACAAATGACACCAGCTGAAATTCCCTTTTCTGTACAGCTGTTAAAGTTACATGAGCCCTGTCCTCTTTTTCATATGGTCAGCCTAGGTATGTGTCAGTGGGCCCCAACAGTTGCCAGTGCACTTCAATACCGCTATAAAGCAGTAGTGTGGCTCCTGCCTTTTATATGCTGCTTTCATATCGCTTTCATACCGCTATATCCTCCTTGGTGTTGATCTGGCCATAGTTCTTACTTCTAGATTTTTACAGGATGTTTCTATTTCTTTATGTTGTTGGTAGCTTATCTTTTATTGGTGCTTTTTAATTCAAAAGTGATCTGGAGACTTTTGTTATACATTTTAAAAACAGAAACCAAAGGGGGGGGGAGTCCAGAGAGGGGAGCAAAACATTTCAGTAGTGTATTGACAGGTTCTGTTTTGCATTATTAACATGCAGCTACAATGGAAAGGCCAAGAGGTTAGCAAGAGGAGAGATGCCGGCTAACTAATCTGATTCTGTTCTGTGCTAATCGGGTGACTGTGGAGCAAGGCACATGGATGCATCTCTAGACTGTAACAATATGACAGCTTTAGGCAGCTCTGGAACATGTGAAACAATGCCCCAGGCAGTTCTAAGTGTTTTGGCAGCTCAAACAATTTAACATGGCCCCATCCTCCCAGCGAGCAGTAATCCCCTTGCTTCACATCCGTGTTTATTCTCCTGAGATATTGGTCTCTGGACCTGAAATATAACAGCACCATTATTAAACCATGATCAAAGCATACATTATTCTCTAAAATTTGTCGTACAATAAAACATCTGTAAAATGGGTATTTATATTATGGAACTGTTAGTGCGATTTAGTGCAGGGTTGAGTAACAGGTGGTGCATGGGCACATGAAGCCCCTACAGCCCCCCAGAGCAGCTCACCCCATTTTGGGGGGCGGGGGGGGGGGAGGACCGCAAAAATCTTTTTTAAAAAATTGCAAAAGAATGTGGAGCTGCTACAGAACACCAACGGGTCAAAAGTAGGTGGTTTGGAAGCTATTTTTCACCCATTTGGTGCTCTGTAGCAGCTCCAGACACCATTTTAGTTCCTTTATTCTCCCAGACCCATTTTTGGCACCAATCAGGTTGGGTGCAGCCCATCCGTGATGTAAAGGCTTTTGCAGACACCCACGTAATCCCCTAGGTCATCCTCCTCCATGCTGGCTCGGAATGATGGGAGTTGTAATCCACCACATCTGGAGGGCACTGGGTAGGGAAAACAATGTTAGGTGGATTGTCCAGCCACCACTTCTCCACCCACAGGACATTTTACAGCAAGTGCTTCTTTTATCAGTCAGTCTAAGGCCCAGTCGACACCAGCCATTTATCCCGGGGTCAACTTGAGGTTGTCCCTGTGCATCCAAATGATGCATAGGGGATCCCAGGGTCAACCAGGATCAACCTTTCACTTTCCCTGGGATAACTGAGACCACTTTTAACTTGATTTTTCCCATGGTCCCAGGACAACCCCGAGGACCACGGGAGGTGTGACACATGCTCCCAGGTCTTCCTCCCTCCGCGTGAGTAGCACAGCACAACAAACAGGCACGGAGCTTCATGGAAGGGAGCTCTGTGCCCATCAGGGGTAAGGGGGTGAGCTTTTTTGCCATCCCCAGGATGGCTGCCAATGCTTTTGTTTTAAGTTTTTTTTACAAACGTACTGTTTCGCAGGATCGCAATTGCCTGAGTAGCTCCTGCTTCAAGAGAGAGAGAGAGAGAGAGAGAGAGACAAACCCATGCTGCACCGGAGCATCCCTCCTGACTTCTGGGATGTTGCACTGCCATATACACACTGGGGGATGATCCCGGAAGTGGGAAAGCCCGGGATCCTCCCCTCACCATCCTGGAAAGCTGTGAGGTGAAGATGAGCCCTAAGTTTCCCAGTGCTCAAATCACAGGTACTACTTGACAAAATAAGCAGAGGTATTGTGTGATATTGTGTGTGTCTGTGTGTGTGTGTGTGCTGGAGGCATTGCATTAATGTAATGGAACCTATGAGATTGTTCCCATGACATCTCCACCAAACATGTCCACCCATACCACTTCGAATTGCCTGTACAACGTTTTTCTTATGTTGCATAATGCAAGGACAATGTGAGAAGTTTGCTTGCTCTCAGTGGCATGGTAGTCGGATTGGCTACATGGTGCTGTAATGACATCACATTGGCTACATGATTGCTGATTGGCTAGGACAGAACAGTGAATGGATTTGAAAAAAGATAAGCTTTTGAGGGGTTGTGTGTTGAATATTTTGGTCCTGTAAATCCTCCTTTTCAAGCTGAAAAGGTTTGCCCCTATTTATTTTGTGCAGCCCTAATGAGTGATTGATAAGGGCATGAGTATTGTAGAAAAAGAGAGCAAGAAGAAAATGCAAGCCTACAAGCATGTTTACTCAGAAGCAATCCCCATTCTTTTCAATAGGGGCTTAATTTAAGGAACACATGCATAAAATCACAGCCTTGTCCTCAAACCACTTGTGCAGAAGTAGTCTAACTGATGTCATGTTCAAGTCCGCTGTAACTAATTTGATGATTGGTGGGAACATAAAATTGCAAAACTGTACCTAGTCTTATCAAATTCTATTTATAATCTTTGAATACTGGAAGGAAAAAAGAACCCATTCCTTTATGATGCCTTTTCTGAAGTGACATGTGATCCTTTCTTTTAAATGTCAGCGGGACTTACACGCAAAGATAAAAGTCAAAGCATTGCCTTTAATGAACCTTATCTGTTAAATTATGCTGGTGTTTCAGTTCCAAAACTAACAGGCTTGTTCTCGGGTTAATGAGGAACAGTGTAACTTGTTCCTCTGTAATCCAGTCATCTACCTACAGCCCTGTGGTATTTAGTGACATTCCACATATAAAGTACTAAAAAATTGCAATGGAAACTCAAAGAAGTGCAAGGGTATTTATTCCATCTAACAATTCCATCTCAGCATATTTTGAACACCAAAGGCTCTGAGCAGGGGAAAGTCTACCAGAGAGAATTAAAAATATATGACCTGATAACTAAATATTTCAAATTGTATATAATATTATAAAATTATCAAATATAATACCCATTTGTAAGAAAGTGGTACACACACACAATCTAAATATCATGCAAACAACCACCATACAGGATCAACATCTCCTCCCCTTCCCCCAGTTAAGACGTCTTGTTGCTCAAAAGTTCCAACTGGTTTACAGAGTGAGGAGATATGCTGATTTAGGGCCCATTTCTGGGGTTTGGAAAAATGGGACCCAAAGTATTGGAAATATATGCCTTGCTGTACTTCTAATTATACCATCAAGAGAAAGTAGATTACTTTGTGAGGTTGGTGAGGTCAGTGTGCTTGATCTGTATCAGGAGAGGACAAGCAAGGTTCAATGCTCCCATGCCTTTCATGAGTGCAGTGAACTCTAGAAGCAACTTTGCAGCTGGTGCCTCTCTTGGGCTGGACAGAATCTCACTTCCATCCCACTTTGCATTATTTACCAGTGATGAGATGGGTCCCATTCAGGTGACAGGACAAAAGCGATGCAGGCTACAGAAAGCTGTCAGATATTCCCATGCCTGAGCAGTGCAACTGAGATATCTGGGGATCATGGATATGGCAGTGACCTAATAACTAAACTGAGTACAAAATGACGCATGGTGTGGAGAATGTGGATAGGGAGACATTTTTCTCCTTCTCCCACAATACTAGAACCCAGGGTCATCCCATGAAACTGATTTGTGGGAGATTCAGGACAGATAAAAGGAAGTGCTTCCTCACACAGCACATAGTTAAACTATGGAATTCACTACAACAAGATGTAGTGATGACCACCAAATTAGATGGCTTTAAAATTCCTGGAGGAGAAGGCTATCAATAGCTACTAGCCCTGATGGCTATGTGCTACCTCCAGTAGCCAAGTCAGTAAGCCTATATGCACCAGTTGCTGGGGAACATGGGTAGGAAGGTGCTGTTGCACTGTGTCCTGCTCTATTGGTCCCTGGCCACAGCTGCTTGGCCACTGTGTGAACAGAGTGCTGGATTAGATGGACCCTTGGTCTGATCCAGCAAGGCACTTCTTATGTTTTTTTTAGTCAATTAGGGACATCTCACCTCTATTTAAAAATCTCTGTACAATTTTAGTGCATTGTCATGTAGAGTTCAACAACAACAACAACAACAACAACAACAACAAACCCCCTTTGCATGAATTTCCATTGCACCTTTTTGGAGGTGAGTTGGTGCAAACCTCTTTCTAATTTTTATTGTTTTCTGGGATGTTTGACCATGGGTTACGATAACACATTCAGTTTTCCAGAGAGCATATTTAATGAGCACTGAAGCCTTCAATTTATGAATCAAGGCCATCTCAAATTAATGATGAATGGTGGATCTGGAGAGACTCCAGCCATGGAAGAAGAAAAAGAAAAAAAGGATGCAGATTGAATTACATGCCTTCACATTGTTGCCAATCAAAACACATCCCGAGTGAACTAAGTATTAATGAAGAACTGGGGAGGTATAATGATTATAAAAAAGAAAGAAATTAAAAGGTAAACTATTGTTCTTAGGCTGCAATTTTATGCGTGCTTACCTGGGAGAAAACAATGAGAATGACATAATGTCTCTGATGATTTTGCTTATAGCCACTCTAATGATATGAAGGCAACCATGAATAAAAAAAAATGGATTTAAAGCAGGAGGCATAACTAGGAAGACTAAGAAAAAAATCACTTAGATGATGAAGAATTGAATCCATGGTGGACAAGAATGGGCTAATGTTAGATTCTTTGGTAAGTTCCTGAATGATGTGGGACTGTAACGACAATAAACCACATACTTGATTCTTTAAGGAGTCACAAATATCTTGTCAGGTGGCTTCATTTATGGACTCCAGTGAATCACAAATAGAGGGTGCTGACAGAGAGTTGTACTGAGCAAGATTTCAGGACCTAGTCTGAAGGTACATGAGGCAGCCACCTTACTGAAGCTAAGTTGCAGGTACTATACTAGAGTGACCATATACAAAAGAAGGCAGGGCCCCTGCAACTTTAACTGTTGTGATGAAGAGGGAATTTCACCAGGACCTAACTGCATACAAATGACACTGGCTGAAATTCCCTTTTCTCTACAACTGTTAAAGTTACATGAGCCCTGTCCTCTTTTTCATATGGTCAGCCTAATTGATAGCCTTCTCCTCCGGGAATTTATCCAACTCCCTTTTAAAGCCATCTAAATTGGTGGCCATCACTCAATCTTTTGGTAGTGAATTCCAGAGTTTAAATATGCACTGTGTGAAAAATTCTTCCTTTTATCTGTCCTGAATCTCCCACCAATCAGCTTCATGGGATAAACCAAGATTCTAGTATTATGAGAGAGGGAGATGTTAGATAGATGATTTTATTTGTTGGCTAAAGCACTTTATCTACATATGAAATACATAGAAATTATACGCATCCATCGCTATTTATTTGTCTCCTGCTGCTCAATTTATGGTCTTTTCCTCCACACCCAGCTGTATCTTACCATCGCATTTCTGTGAACTATTTAAACTTTTTGTCCCAAAGATAATTCCATTTGCTTAGAGGTAAAATTATTCATAACAGTGTTATGATGTTTAAATGTCCTTTTGGTCGCACATTATTATTCATCTGTTTGGTAGCAAAGTTGCAGAGATAAGAGGAAAGCATTACTTTAGGTTGTGATGTAAGTACTTCTTGAAGGAAGAGAAAACACCCGTTATCTGTGGTTCTATAGTGTTTTCTTTTGATTGAACAGATAAGCTAGGAGGTTCTGCTCTGCTATAGTGCTGCTGCCAAAGAGAAAAAGGTGTCTAAGGGCGGATCTACACACGAGTTTTTTGACGTTTTATAAGGGTTATGAAAACTCTTTGGGCCACATGACGCACTCCCTATAACGTTGTATATCTGAGGTTTTTTAAAACTCCCTTCAGTTATATACAACGGTTTCACTTTTAATACATCGTTTTAAGTAAAAGAATGTGTCCTTCCTTACCGTTTCTGATTCATGGGGGCAGTGCTTCCTTTACTGGTGCCCAAATGCTGAGCAGTTGATTGGTGGGGAAGAAACAGGAAGTGGACCAGTGAACTACAACACCCACAATTCTTAGCCCTATACTCGCTAGGGAATGACAGAGGAACTAAGAAGGAAGTGTGTAACTGAACTACAACCCCCACAATGCCTTGCCCTAAACTCACTGAAAAAATGAAAGAGAAAGAGACAGGGCAGAACAGCGTGTGACCGCACACACCGCTTTAAAGACTGAAGACTGTTTCTCCTGTAACGTGAGTACTCAGTAAAGTGGCCTAAGACGTTTTAGAACGCACCTATTTGGAACGTTTTAAAATACAATTTAAAACGTTCCAAAGGACTGTGTGGATTCCCCCTTAGAAACAAAGCTACTCCGGGATATTGTAATCTTCTCTAATTGTGTTTGGTAAGTGTCAGACGCTGAACCTTTACTAAATGAGAACATAATTATTTTCTTTGTTTCCCTTCTTCCTGGCAGCCCAACTCATCTTCTTTCTTTCTTTCTTCTTTTTTTCAGCTTGGGAAACAGATGTAAGGCACCATTTAGGAAGTAGACGAGAGACTGTCACTTCCCCCTCCACACACACACATACACACGGTTTTAAACCATGGGCAGCAGTATCTAAGGGCTCATCTACACCTGCAGCCCTTTGGGGAGTGCAGAGGGACAATCACGGACTTTTCCACTTCCGGGATCATTCCTCAGATGCCACACGCCAGCGAGTTATCCCGGAAGTAAAGAGGGACGTTCTGGGGCACCATTTTTTTAAAAAAAAAAAAAAAACAGAGGGGACATTTGCGCAATTGCGTGGGTCTGATACTGCGCAAAGGTACCAGAAAAAAATTAATTCGGCTCTGGAAGAGGAACGAGTGTCATCCCAAGATGGCAAAAATGCTCTGCCCCTCACTCCCGATACCCAGGGACTCCCCCTGCACAGCTCCATGCCCATTTCCTGAGCCCTGCAACTCATGGGAAAGATGGAGGACCCCAGAAGGGAAAGCAAAAAAAAAAAACTGGGAAAAAACCAGTCCCAGCTATCCCGGGCAAATGGAATGCTCATCCCCATTCACACTGGGATCAGCTGGACGACCTTGAGACAAACCTGGGATAAACGTCTGGTGTAGATGAGCCCCAACACTGCCCATGTCCTAGCAGGAATAAGTGCTAGATCAACAAGAAGCTAGCACTTCATAGCACAACCATAAACTAACCCAAACAAGCTAGTCATTGGTGCGGGGTGGGGGAGCGCAATTTCCAGAGGCTTCAGAAATTATGTATTTCCCCCTGCTGCGTTAATGGCGGCTACCATTAACACAGAGAGGGGGAAAGGGCTGGAAGCCAGGGCTCATGACCACTCCGTGCACAGGGGCCGAGCTGCAGCGGTGGCAGGGCAAGGGCTCACTGATTTCGGTCACCCCTAGGGATTTTATATTTAAAAAACAAACCAATAAAAGTTTATTTAATTCAAGAGAAGTTATGTCTCATAATTAATCAGCCAGTGCTTGGTCTCACCCTGTCTACTCTACGCCTTATAACTCCTACTAACTAGATGTAGCTTCATCAGTGCCTAAGGCACTGTCCGTCTGATTAACTGTCTGCCCTCCCCTTATGTTAACTGTCTCCTCATGCACACACAAGCCCCTCCCACCTTTCACTCATTCTCTACTGCACAATTAACCCTAACTTTCCTGGGTTCTATTTAACTCAGCAAACACATATATACATTAATACAGATACAACGTGACAAGCATTGGGATTTTGCTGCACTCACCCTATAATAATTGTTCTCCGGTAAAAGGTCTGTCTTTGTTGGCCGTGCCATGCTCAGTCAGGACTGGTATCTAAGGGTGTACTGTTCAGTTGACCACTTTGTAGGGTGACCAGATCAAATCCAGGTCAGGGCTCTTGTAACTTTAACTGTTGTAGAGAAAAGGGAATTTCAGCCAGTGTCATTTGTATGCAATTAGTTCCTGGTGAAATTCCCTCTTCATCACAACAGTTAAAGTTGCAGGGGCCCTGCCTTCTTTCGTATATGGTCACTCTAGTATAGTACCTGCAACTTTAACTGTTGTGATGAAGAGGGAATTTCACCAGGAACTAATTGCATACAAATGACTCTGGCTGAAATTCCCTTTTCTCTACAACTGTTAAAGTTACATGAGCCCTGACCTGGATTTTATCAGGTCATCCTACCACTTTGTTCAATCCAGGCTGACCAAAATGGCCGCAGGGAATGGAAACAAACCTCAAATGTGACTATTCCAAGTCACTGAGTTCCTATGAGGGCAGTATTTTAAGAGTCCATCTCAAATAATCCCCCATCTAATTGCTTGAAGCAGATCTACAGTCTCAGGAAATTATATATATATATATATATATATATGCCATGACATACTTTCATAGGATTGCTATTACTTTAAAGAAGAAATTCTGACAAAATAAATTCTTATCTCACAGTACATTATTTCTGAATGGCTGAAGCCTGCATGCCTTAAGATAGTCACAGACCGCAGCTTCAGTAAGAAATGATGGGACCAAAAGACAAGGATGGAATATATGTGTTGCTATTTTGGTTTGAGTGTTCTTCTCCAGTACGTTTTTAAAAGTTGAGTTTAGCAAAAGGAAATGTTTACTTTCTCTAGGGTTGGAAGCTCTTCTTCAGTGCCTGCATGATATACAAAAGAATAAAAACTAAAGATTTTTCTTGCATGGAAATGAAGAAATTGGGAAAACCTAACATGGTAAATTTCAAGATGCTGGCCATGTTGTAAAGCAGGGTGAGCTGAAGATAGATTGGGATCTACTGGTAGACTTTGGGATGATTTGCAGTATATAGGTAATGATTTCTGATTATCAGTAGGTTAATAACAGCAAGGGGGAAAAATGCAAAAAGAATTCCCACGTGTAGCTGGCATTTTATTTTATTTTATAGTATTACAATTATATCCTGCCATTTTCCCTCTTGCAAGGAATCCAGTGCAGCTTACACAGTCCTCCTTCTCTGTATTTTTATCCTCACAACAACCTTTTGTTGCATATTAGACTGAGATTCAATGATAGGCCTAAAGTCACCCAATGGGCTTTATAGCTGAGTGGGGACTGGAACTCAGATCGCCGAGTCCCAGTCTAACATCCTAACCACTATACCACATTGGCCCTCCACTAAGCAACCCCCACTACCACACTTTCCATTCCCCTTCCACTATACCACACCGGCTTTCAATTCCTTAAGTCATTATGGCAAAACATGAGGCTACTGCCTTTAATAAAAGCCCCATTAATTTCCCCTCCCCCAACATCTAGGGCAGGAGCAAGCAATTAATGGCACTCCAGATGTTGTTGGATTGCAATTCCCATCATCCCTCACCATTGGCTATGCTGACCAGGGCAGATGAGAGTTGCAGTCCAACAACATTTGGAGGCCCAGCCGTTGCCTTTCCCACCCACCAGATCTAGGGATACCAAATTCAAGACACAATGGGCCTGTTCAGACCACACACTAAGCCATGGTTAGGCTGCTAACCCTTTTGCAACAAATTATTAGTGAACATGTTTAAACTGGGGTTATGTAGGCCCCATGGTTAGGGACGGTTCACATAACATGCTAAGTCAAGGTTCACATGGCACTCTAAGCCAAAATGTTTTGCTCAAAATGCTTAACTACTGTGGCTTAGCATGTCATCTGAATAAGGTCAATGTGAGTTCCCCAGTTCAACTCCTTCCACTGCCTAACTCTTGCGTGGGTGGGAAAATCACAACCTGAGGGCAACACATTGAGTGTCCTTGGATATTACAAGGGAAACGGCCAACTATTTTCAGTTGCAGACCTCTGTGGTCTAGCTTAATGCAATCATCTCCTCCTTTCTAGGGTGACATTAGGATTTATTTGTTCATATATGTACGTATTAGAACATTTATACATGACCCATTTATGTATTACATTTCTATACCGCCCAATATCCGAAGCTCTTTTACAGTAGGGTGACCAGATAAAATCCAGGTCAGGGCTCCTGTAACTTTAACAGTTGTAGAGAAAAGGGAATTTCAGCCAGTGTCATTTGTATGCAATTAGTTCCTGGTGAAATTCCTTCTTCATCACAACTGTTAAAGTTGCAGGGGCCCTGCCTTCTTTTGTATATGGTCACTCTAATATAGTGCCTGCAACTTTAACTGCTGTGATGAGGAGGGAATATCGCCAGGAACTAATTGCATACAAATAACACTGGCTGAAATTCCCTTTTCTCAACAACTGTTAAAGTTACAGGAGCCCTGACCTGGATTTTATCTGGTCAGCCTGTTTTACAACTAACATTCGCAGATTGTCGCAGCCACTTTGGGTTGTATCTAACATTAGTCTAACTCAAGTCACATTCATGGCAGTGGGTCTACTCTAAGCAGCATTAACATTGGGTATAATCCATAGCTACTACTACGTTGCAGCCTTTCTTGGGTGCTCCTTGGACAGAATGACTTGATAGCGAAGGGCAGGAGTTTGAAAAGAGAGATAGTCTGAGAGAAAATCTTTTTCTTGTACAGTACAAATAAAGCATCTCTCAGACCCTGGCATTTATATAACGTGTCATAAAGTTAGAATGTACTGTACTGCAAATATAATGGTAACGTTATCTCCTGCCAGTACAAGAGTAACACTACCTAACTTGCAAAAAAATAAAATAAAATAGGGGAAGTTCTAGGGGACAAGTGTTGTAAATAGACACAATGTCCTAGCAACATTTGTAATCCTAAAAGGTAACAGGAAATAGGTTAGGTGCAACAAACATTGCCATTGCTTATGCCACATGGTTCTGAAAGATAGCCAATCTGTAAAAAAGAACATAATACTAGAACTCAGGGTCATCCCATGAAGCTGATTGGTGGGGGATTCAGGACAGATAAAAGGAAGTACTTCTTCACACAGCACATATTTAAACTACAGAATTTGCTACCACAAGATGTAGTACTGGCCACCAATTTGGAGGGCTTTAAAAGGGGATTGGACAAATCCCTGGAGAAGGCCATTAATAGCTACTAGTCCTTATGGCTCTATGCTACCTCCAGTATCAAAGGCAGTAGGCCTATATACACCAGTTGCTGGGGAGCATGGGCCGGAGTGTGCTGTTGCACTCAAGTCCTGATTGTCGGTTCCTGGTCAATAGCTGTTTGACCACTGTGTGAACAGAATGCTGGACTAGATGGACCCTTGGTCTGATCCAGAATGGTTCTTCTTATCCTCTTATGTTCTTAACACAGGAAGCTACGTTATATCAGTCCATTGGTCCCACATAGTTCAATATTGTCTACACTGACTCTCCTGGGTTTCAGACAGGTAGGATGGTCAACTGTCCAACTTTCAAGGGAACAGTCCTCTCTTTGAAGGAATCCTTTTTTGAAGGGCAGCCCAGTCCAAATCTGGTTGAAAGATAAAGAACCATGAGATGAGAGAGCAGCAGGGTCCTTGAAGGTGCCTGTGACAATACCACACATTCCCGTCTCCCTATGTATGTCTGGGTTAATATGTCTGGAGAGTGCGGAATGTTGGACTGAGTGGGTGTGGCTGATGATGCTGGGAAAGGGAGGGGGAGGAGTATATATAGTGTGAGGGAGTGTTTTAGATTATCTTTAAGTCTTAACGTCTTATCATCTTATTGTGTTGGTTGTGTGGAAGATAGTTGTGTGTGATCTAGTCAGGAGTGTGTGTGTGAAGAGATTATTAGAATTTAGGATTATTAGTAAAATTATTAGAAGTGTTAAGAATAGGCAGGTGTGAAATTGATTTTGAAAGAACTGTTAACAACAATAAACGTTTTTTTTTTTTTTTTTTTTTTTTGCTACCACAAACCATGTGTCAGCTTGGCTTTGTAACCTGCTCTATAAGTTTAATAAAGAAACACATATCATTACACTCTCAGCCAACATACTCACAGGAGAACCTTATTCAAAGCCCTTAACACCCTTTTCCCCCTCTGCTATAAGGGAAAAGTGGTGCATCTTTTACCCTTCCCTCAGGTTTTTAGGTGGTGGTGCTTAGCCTGAGAGGAGTGTGCTCATCTAGGCCTAGTGTTTGAGGCTGTGGTGGCACAGTGCTCATCAGCAGCTAGCATTTGGACAGCGGACGGAGCAGGCAATCGGGCCATCTGATCACAGCGAGATGTGCTGTCTTTCTATTTAAATTATAGGCATTATTTCTACATATGTCTCTATACAGATAAATAGCACATGCAGATCATCTTCAAGTCTATATCCTTTGTATTGGTGACCTGTTTCTTCATTTCTGGCAAAGCAGAAGTGGGCGCCCTATAAGCTGGGGTCTTTCCCAGGCCTAGACTTGGACTGGGCTGCCCTTCAAAGAGAGGACTGAATAAGAGATCTTCTGCATTCAAAGCAGGTGCTATACCACTATGGATAGAAAAAAGTATCCTGTAACGAAGTAGCTGTCTTGTGCGCGAACAGTACTGACTCTAGTTTGAGGCAGCCAAAAAGCCAAGGCGTGTTCATCTCCACCTTCAGCAAAGATGGGAGAAAGGCACAGGAATGGGGCTGAGAGTAATCATGTGAGACTAGATCAAGCAATTCAGTTTCTAAAAGACTTCCTAAAATGCAATCTGCAAAGGTGTGGGTAAAATTGAGCAAACCATGAATGTGCTGGATAGCAAGAGTAATATCTGATAAGACACCAGGGCAGGATCTACACTACTGCTTTAAAACGTTTTATAGCAGTTTTGACAATGATTGTGGCCCATGACACACGCCATATACAGTTTTCAAAATGTTTTCAAAGTGTTTTATCCTGCTTGGTGTAGATCTGGCCCTGGTCATTACCTTCAACAATCTGTATTTTAAGTTCCTGTCTCTTATACTTACGAGTTTTGGCCTATATTAATTCTGACATCTGGGCAAGACTTTTGCATTAAGCAAGATCTTGGGAGCTATCTTGATATCAGTCAAGATGTCCTTCACCAATGCCACCCACAAATTTCTGGAAACCCTTGGGCAAAACACACTCAATGGGTCCCTATAAACCAGGAAATAAGATAGCCAACTTTGGATATGTCACTTGTAGCTGTCTACTCAACAGAAATTTGATATGCAAAAAAAACCCATTGTGACATTTCAAAACAACAAAAAGGAAGAAAAGAAAAAAATATAGCTACTTCAATTTGAATATATTTGTAATTTCAATACATACCTATGAAGTGTGTATGCGTGTCTGAGAGAGAGTATAATGCAGCTTCCTAAGAAGTATATATCAACTTCAACAAAAGCAGACCAAATATCTATATAAGTATTCATTTGTAAGTAGTGTCTATATACCACCTGTTCAAATGTTGAAAGTGTTGTAAGGTCCTCAGCCCATTGTGTTATAGGAGGTGAGTGTTTACCCTTTCAGTGTTGAAATATCAATATTTTAGGGTGCAATCCTATGGCCTCTAGACACTATCTAGACAGCCATAGGATTTTTCAGTTTCTGGGAACTGAGGTTGGAACTCTGCCCCTACTTGTAGCTGTTGTGGTTCCTGCTTCACCGACTATGTCTCCATGCTCAAAAACGTAGCATAGAGAGGGTGAAACAGGGATGGTCCCAGGGACGGGGGGGGGGGGGGGGGGGAGAACAGGTAAGCTGCTTTATGTAGCTTCTTATGCACCATGTGGCTTTCCCACTCTGAAACTCCATGACTAGACAGGCAAAAATCACCCATCTACCCAAATATGCACAGCACCCGAAGCACAGAGATGAGGATTGCCTTCATGTTCCAACTGCCCTGCATTGGATAGTTGTCAGTCTGTGATTTCGAGGCTGATGACTGTCTCCATAGGATTGCGCCCTTAGCTGTCAGAAAAGTGCAGAAAGTCCATTTGGACTGACCATGCATTAACTTCCAGAAAGTTGGTGGATAATTTAAGAGGACATATATGTCAGCAAATATTAAAGGAAGTTCCAATACAAAGTGTATCCATATATTAACCTCCTCCAAATAGAGGCAACAATTGAGCTTTGCCAAAATGTATGATTTAAAAAAACCATTAGCTGTGTTACACCTCCAGCAACTAGTCAACTTAGATAAAACCTTATTAAAGAGATGTTGTGACATCCAAAAGACAGAGAAAATGGTTTTCTTCTTGAATAAGGCATAAGATGAGATCCATAGACACTTCAGATGCTAAACTGGTGATCCATTAATTAGGCAAAATGGCAAAAATCAGTTCCCTAATCTTGAATGACACAACATTCAAGAATCTTCAAAATGCCTTGAATGTTGTGTTATCATTAAAAGGACTAGATTCATATAAATGGAGTCTTTGGGGTAGGTAAATTTACTTTGTCTTTCTTCAAGGCAAAATCCAGTGAGAAAAGTGGGCTTTCTGCAACATTTGAGAAATTTTACATTGCCTCTCCCTGTCCATATGAATAGGACAAGTATGGGGAAACTGTGGCCCTCCAGATGTGGCTGGACTCCATGTCCCATCAGACCAAATATGGCAATGGTGAGGGATGATGGGAGTTGTGGTCCCACAACATCTAAATGTTCACAGGTTCCCCACCCATGGCATAAGAGGATATGGTTTTTGCACCTTTAATATATAGAAGAGGAAATTTCAGCAGACGTTTCTTGTCAAGCTACACCTGCTCAAATTCCCTCGTCTGCACAACCATTAAATGTACAGGACACCTGTCCTCTTTTGCATCTGGCCAACCAACTCCCAGATCTCTAGTAAAAGGCATAATGCAAAAATAACCCCATTGTCATTACCACTCATACAATGGCAGCAGTCGTTCCAGAAAACACAAATGAGTGGGAAACCACAAAAACCTAAAAAATGCCAATGGAAATAGCAGACCCCTGCAACTGGAGACCCACTTAGCTGAAGGCAGCACACCAACTAGGTATGGTGGCCTGCTGGGTGCTTGACAATCCACCTGCTTTTACACAGGTTACACGTTTGGAACTGAGAAGGAAGATTGTCATGTTTGCTGTCACCACCAGAAAGTGAGAGGTCTCTCTATGTTGAGCGTGAAGTCCTCGGCTGCCTATTTAAGAGTGGGATTCTGGTTCATGCAGAGGCAGAGTGGGTGATGGTGATTAGGGGAATTCTGTTGTGAATGCCTGCCTTTAAGGAAAAGCATGCAATCCCCACATTGACCCCATGCTGACATTTTGCGCTACAGCCCCAGGTGGGAGCTTTTGAAACAGATGATGGGAGGTGTTGGGCTGTTAAAATGGAAATCTGCTGCCTTGAAAAAGCCAAGTACACTTGCTGAAATTCTCTTTTTCTTTCTTTTCTCCCCTCCCCCTCCCCCTCCTCCTCCTCCTCTCCTCCTTCTCCTTCTGCTTCAGCTTCTTTCGTTTTTATTTTACATTTTTTTTCCGTGAAGAAGTGTATGCCATTGTGGAAACTGATTTGGAAAAAAACAAATTTTAATAACAGCAATGTCTCGTGGGTAGGTTTCTTTCTTAATGCGCTCATTTTTGTAACTCTGGCAAAACCCTCATTAGGACACTGTGCAATCCATCAAAACTATATGACCTGCTTAATGAATGCTGCTGGTCGCACATGGAACTGAAAAACACTGAGCAACAGCGGGTTGCCAAGCCTTAAAGATTATTGCTACATTATTATCATTGTTTCCAAAAAGGTTTCTAGTTTCAAAAATACTGCAGAAAGATTATGTCAATGACCGCAAAATGGGCACACGTGGGATGCTACTACAAGCTCCCAATTTGTAGTATCCATGTTACAAGTTGTCTCTGTACACCTCCCCTCTATTGCAATAGCTGGATAGCACAGCTTAGGGAGCACAAACTTGTACATGTTGGTTTATACAAATATTTGCCAGATTGAAATCAGTATATTGACTATGGAAAGAGCAGTAGAGCTAACTTACCTGGCACGGGAGACAACTTGATCATGAGGGAGATTTTCCCCTGGGTGAAGCTCATCCATCGCACTCTGGGTATGCTGACCCCTGTAGTTTCCCCAAAAGCAGAAAACCCATTTGCATAGTTTGTGGTAGTGGGGTGTGTGTGTTCATGCTTAGTGGAGGACCAGTGTGGCATTCTTTGGGCCAGTCACTGACTCTCAGCATAACCTACTTCACAAGGTTGTTGTGAAGATACAACGGAGAGAAGGGGAGGCATGTAAGCTACCTTGGGTTCTTTGCAAGAGGAACAAAGGCTGGATATAAATGTAATAATAAATGAATAAACAAAGGGCAGTCAGGCTTGCTGAACTTCAGAACCCGAAAGGATCTATCCAAGGTGCCTAACCCTCTTCCAAAAATGGGTTGAGCACCTTGGATAGTTCCTTTAGAGTTCTGGCTTATTCTGACTGAAACCCACAGAAATCAGAGCCACCAGCCTCCACTGGCACCGACTGTATCCAAAATCAGAAGAGAAAATATTCTCAGGTACAAAAAAGGGGGGAAGCTTTAATAAGATGGATGCATTACAGAAAGTCAGTGCCTTCCTCAGAGGCTGCTCATCCTTTTCTGTGTGTATCTTGCAAAAACTTGCTAATGCTTCCTCTGTTGCCAACTTTCTGGCACCTTAGAACATTTCCCTTTCTGTTCTGAGTGTCATACTGCCTCTGGACATAGTGATTCCAGGTAGCAGGGATAGGGAGACTGTGGCTCACCAGATTTTTTTAGATTACCGCTCCCACCATCCCTGACCATTGGTCATACTGGCTGGGAAGATAGAAGCTAGAGTCCAACAACATCTGGAGGACCGCAGGTACCCCCTTCATACCACCATGATATCTAAAACATCAATACTTTTATACCAAGAGTAGCCAGATGCTAACAAGGACAGGGGTCCTTCAAAGGCCATAGCTCAAGGGCTGAGCACATACTTTGCATGCAGAAAGCCCCAGGTACAATCCCTGGCATCCCCAAGTATGGCTAGGAAAGAATCCTCCCTGAAACCTTGGAGAGGTTGGGGGGCGTGGCCGGATCGCGAATGGGGTAAAGTCGTAGATCACCTGAGCTCCTTAAAAAAGCATTGAATATAGCACTAATTCCTTATCTTGGAATGGTTGGAGAGCTAATGAAAGGCATGAAATATTGACTGGAAGCAGTAGGATATTTGAGTGAGTGTGGAATCGCGGCAGTGTTTATCTTGGCAGTGAAACAGAAACTGGAGGAGACGAGGATGAAGACGAGGAGCGGCCATTACTGTAGGTAATTTATGGACTTATAATTGAAGATACAAGGCGGGCTGGCTGGCTGACAGCATACTGGGAGAGAGACAGAGATAAAATATATGTGAATATATGTGAAGAGGAAGAACGTTAATCCCCAGTAAAAGCCGAAGTATAGTGCTGGCTGGCTGCCGTAAGAGCAAAGAGGGAGTCACCAGGCAGACGGGGGGGGGGGGGGGTAATATCTTATGAGCAATAAGAGGCAATGGGAGAAGAGGCCCCCTTTATCCACCCCCGCCTGGGTTAGACCCTCTAAAGAGCGTGGATCAGACAGAACTTGGCAGAGACTGACACGTTTGGAGACCCAAAACATGCCAGATAAGCAGCCTAGCAAGAAAACGTCGCCGGTTAAAGGAGCTGCGTCACAACCAGCAGAGCCAGCTGTAATTCCAAAGATCACCAGAGGAGGTCAGCCAGACCCAATGTATGAACTAAAGGAAGATATTAAAAAAATGTTCAGGCTTGAGTTGGTGGATCTTGAAGAAAGGTTAGCAAAACGTATTAATGATACACAAACTGAATTAATGGCGGGTTTAAAGCAAGTGGTGAAGGATGTTGAGGTGCTGCAGACAGAGACTAAAGCTTTGACTGGAGTTTGCAAGAAGCAGGAAGAGCAGCTGTCTCAACATGACTTACGCTTAATAGCCATTGAGGATCGAGATTGACGTGCAAACATTCGCATAAGAGATTATGGGGAACAAGAAGGAGAGACTCCAAAAGATTTAAGAGATACAATTTTGACATGGATAAGACTTCAGGTTCCAGACGAGACTTGGGAGATGTTGGATGTTGAGAGGGCTCATAGAGTTGGATTTAAGCGGAAAGGTATGCTTCCAAGGGACATAATTGTCAAATTTGCTAATTATTATAAAAAAGAAAACTTATGCAAGCAATTAGACGACAAGGTCAACCAATGATTCAAGCAACAGCAGTCCAAATATACCAGGATTTATTGCCTCAGACCGTGCAGTGGAGGAAGAGTGTTAAAATGTGTACAGCAGCATTGAGGATGAAATCGATAACTTACAGCTGGGGATATCCAGTGTTTTTGAGATTTATGTGGAAAGGGAAGCAAGAAAGAATAACATCGTGGGAACAAGGAATGGAGCTGTTGGAGAAGCTGGGCATAATCGATGCCAAGGATGGTGGAGAAACAGAGCAAGAAGAAGGCGCGGTTGGAGGATCCAGTCAAGGATAAGGGATTAGAAGGAAAAAATAAAATAAAAAGGAAGGGAGGATTGGACTTTGCTCTGGAGGTTGGGCCGGGTTCCCCCCCCCCTGAAGAGTTCTAAAATAATTGGGACCAGTGCCCAGATGTCTGGTGAGGAGGGAGGTAAAAATGGGGGTGTATGTGGGGGGAGGGAAGGGAGGGGGTATGTGTTTCACTGAGCGAGACCAATTTAAAGATATGTGTGAAAGTAAGAAATGGGAAATAAATTAAGAATGGCAACTCTAAATGTTAAAGGGCTAGGAACACTTATTAAAAGGCGAAGAATAGAAACGTTGTTAAAAAGAAAAAATAGATATAATTTTTTTGCAGGAAACTCATCAAATAAAGGAGGGGGTTAATGAGTTACGAATGAGGGATGTAGGAGTGTATGAAAAGTCATTTGGTACTTCTAAAGCGAGAGGTGTGGCAATAATAATATCGAAGAAATGTGGTATTAATATTCAAAGTGTAAAGAAAGATAAGAATGGAAGGATCCTTATAATCTACTGCACGATGGAAGAGGAGGAATTTGTGTTGATCAATGTCTATGCTCCAAATGGGAAACAAATTGAATTCTTTGAAGAAGTATTCGATATGGTGGGAGATGTCGGGAAAAAGAATATTGTGATGGCAGGAGATTTTAATATGGTACTCGATAAAGGGAAAGATAGGGATAACATTATAAGAGATGTTAGAGGGGAGGGGAAGACGGAGTTAGCTAAATTAATGGAGCGGAAAGAATTAATGGATGTATGGAGAGCTTTAAAAGGGGAAGAAAGAAAATATACTTTCTACTCACCTAGATTTAAGAGTTATTCAAGGATTGATTATATTTTTATATCAAAGAATATGGTACCTAAACTAATAGATTGCGATATTGGAGTAATTAAGGTCACTGACCATGCATTAATGATGATGGATATTAAAATGAAGAAGGATTATAAACAAGCAAAGAGATGGAGACTGGATGGAAGAATTTTTAAAAATAAAAATACAGTGGATAAATTAAAAAAGGAAATGCAGGAAATATGGCAGATAAATGAAAAAGAAGTTAAGTCGCAGGGGTTATTATGGGATACTATGAAAGCGGTAATAAGAGGGATTTGTGTTAGGGAAATGTCCACACTTAAAAAGCAACAGGAAGTATTTTATAAAAAGGCTGAAGAAGAGATAAAGAGTTTAGAGGAGAGATTAAGAGAGACAAAAGATAAGCGGTTATATGCCCAAATTCAAGCAAAAAAAAGGAATTGGAGAAAGAAGATATAGAACAAGTTCAAAATAATTTGTTATATTTAAAGAGAGATTTTTTTGAATATAATAATAGAAATTCAAAGATGCTGGCCAGATCCACGCAGTCAGAGAAGGCCAAGAATATGATAGGGACAATAAGTGATAAGTTAGGGAATAGATGTAATTTAATGAAAGATAAATTAATTACTTTTCAGGAATTTTACAAAGAATTATATACATCAGACGCGGTATCACAAGACAAGATTCAGGAATATGTAGAAAGAAATTGGAAAATAAGACTGGATGAGCAAGATAGAGATTGTATGGAAGGCTTGGTCACTGAGAAAGAAATTGAGGGAATTGTTGATAAACTAAAAGGAGGTAAATCTCCGGGGATTGATGGTTTGGGGCCGGAATTTTATAAAATATTTAAGGATATTTTAATACCAAGATTTAAAAAATTATATAATAATATAATAGAAGGAGGAATGACTCCGCCATCGTGGGATCAGTCCTTGGTTATTTTAATACAGAAGCCAGGTAAGGATTTGACGGATCCAGCATCATATAGACCAATATCTTTAATAAACCAGGATGCAAAAATATTTACAGCAATAATGGCTAAAAGAATGGGTACATTTATTTTTAAATATATCAAAAAAGATCAATGCAGATTTATCTTTGGTAGGAAAATGCCGAATTTAATTGGGAGAGTTATAAATATAATAAATATTATTTTAAAAAGGAATTTAAAAGCAGGATTATTAGCATTGGATATATTCAAAGCCTTTGATTGCGTGGAGTGGCCAGAGTTAAAAATTATATTAAAAACATTTGGGTTTGGACATAAATTTATGGGAGTGATTAACCAGCTGTACAAAAATAATAAAGCGGAAATAATGGTTAATGATGGGTTAACGCAACAAATTACACTAACTCGAGGAACTAGGCAAGGATGTCCACTTTCACCGATCTTATTTGCAATAGTTGTAGAAATTTTAGCAAACGTAATAAGGGAAGATGGAAGATTAAAGGGGATAGGAAGAAACCACAAGATTAAAGTGAATATGTTTGCGGATGATACATTATTGACACTAGAAGATCCCCTAGAAAGTGGGGAGACAATTCAGAAGCATTTGAGAGAATTTGGGGAAATTACAGGATTACTAGTTAACTGGGGGAAGTCAGAAATGATGTTGTATAATTATAATAAGGAAGAGATGGAGAATGGTAAAGCTAAGTTAGGATTAAGGCATAAAAATATAATACGATATTTAGGAGTTAATATAGATAAAGAATTAGAAAGAATAGAGGAACTTAATTTTGTAAGGTTAAGAAAAGAGGTAGGGGAGAAATTACAGATATACAGAAAATTAAAACATTCCTGGTTTGGTAGAATAGCGGTTATTAAAATGAAGATTTTACCTAAGGTTAATTTTTTGTTTAGAATGTTACCGATTAGAATCTCAGTAGCGGAGATTAAAAGTTGGCAAAATATGATTAATGCTTATTGTAATGGGGATAAAAGAGCAAGGATAAATAAAGGGTTATGATATAAGGCTCAAAAGAAAGGAGGTTTAGGACTTCCGAATATTAAGAATTATTATATTGCTAATCAGTTAAGATATATTATTCATGGTATTTTAGGGGAGGAAGATTTGGAATGGTTGGAACCGCAAACAGCAGAGATAGATTGTAAATTGGGAAATATATTCTTTACTAAAATGCAAAAGAAAGAATTGAAGGTACTGGACAACCCATTGTTGGAAAATATATTAGTGATCTGGGAGAAGTATAGAGGGAAGTTGATACCAGGGGACTCTCCACTTGCCCCAGTTGTAGTAGTGGGAAACTTCCCAAGAGTATTAAAAGCAGAGATAGAAGCGAGACTGAAAGATCAAGATATAATTAAGCTAAGGAATTGGATGGAAAAGATGAAGGATAGTGAGCATATTAAAGAGTTGTTTAAAGGACAAAAGATAGCATGGTTCAGATGTTTACAATTGGGAAAATGGACACAGGAATGGAGGTTGAAAAATAAGAAATGTAGAAACAATACTAGATTTGAAGATTTAATTGAACTAAAAGGAAAAAAAGAAGAAGCCGGAGCTAAGAAAGGACTGACTAGTGAGATATATAAAATATTGATAGAGGAGGAATTTCAGGACTCACTTAAAGTTATAAAAGAGGTTTGGGAAGAAGATGTAAAGGGAAAAATTAATGATGATAACTGGGGGAGGATATGGAATGTAAGAATGTTAAAGTTACTGTCGATTAGAATTAAGGAGAATTACTATAAGACAGTTTGGAGATGGTATCTAACACCTGTAAGATTTCACCAGTTTGATAAAAAAGTGTCTAAGAATTGTTGGAGGGGATGTCAGGAGGTTGGGACCTATTTTCATATGTGGTGGAGCTGTGAACATGTACAAAAATTTTGGGAAAGGGTTTTTAAAGAAATAAGTGACATAATTGGAAGTAAATTGGAACTAAACCCAAAGTTAGCTCTACTAGCAATATGGGATAGTGAGAATGAGCATATAACTAACAGAGAATTGGTAAACAACCTCCTGGCACCGGTTAGAATAATCATTGCTAAAAATTGGAAAGGGCAAGGAAGCTACACAATAGAAGTTTGGTATAAAGAAATTTGGGATATGGCCTTGAATGATATGTTGACATGTAAAATGAAAATAAAGAGGGGAATGTCCAGTAAGAGTGATTTTGGAGAAATATGGAGTCCCTTTTTGGAATATGTTTTAAGATCGGGAAAGGGACAAACGCCTTCAAAAGAATCGTTAAAATTCTGGAAGGAGGAAGAATGATCATGAGAAGGTCTCGGGGCGGTGCACAGGGGGATTGTTGAGGGTTGTAGTTTGGTTTATATTGTGTATGTTTTATATTGTGTATGTTTATTGTGTTGAAATTAATAAAAATTATTTTTTTTAAAAAAAAGAAACTTTGGAGAGGTTCTGCCAGTCAGTGTCAACAATACTGTCCTAAGTGGACTAATAGTCTAACTCCGTGTAAGGCAACATCCTCTGTTCCTATAGTTGTAGAGAAGATGGAATTTCACCAGACCTATGAAAAGTGCAGGAACCATGTCCTCTTTTGCATCTGGCCACCCTACTTATACCTAAGGTTCTCTTAACCAAATAAGTCCTCATCTCCAATCCACAAGCCTTTTGCTTCCTTTGGGACTGAAGAATTTGGGAACAAGTCCCGTGAAACAGATAGATTTTTCTTCATTCCCTTGCCTTCATTTTACTTATGTCCCAAAGTCTAGATCAAAGTCATAATTCCATCGATGAATTTTGCTGTGGCTTATTGCCTGCTTTTATTTCCCTCTTAATTTATTTCATCAACTTCACTTCCCCGATCTATCAGTAGACTCATAGTTAGATTAGATACTAAAGGAAATATGGTCCATGGGGGGGTGGGGGGAGAACTCATTTACCAACTATTCACATACTGGCTCCTATCAAGGCAGTCAAGCAAGTTGGAGGATTCCTTAAGATCCCGATTCTATGAGCAAGGGCACTGATAAACTGATAAACTACTCAGTACACTATGGCTCAATTCGGACGATACAATAAACAACTGGTGTGGGGGAAACAATCGTCAGTTGTTTTGACTATTGTGTCATCCGAATGCTGCCATAGTCAACTCAGCGCTGATCCTCATCCACACCACAGTTGATTATTTATTACCATGTTGTGTGGGGAGTACCCCCTAGGGTTAGGGTTAGTCAACCCACCATTGACTATCGTGTCGTCCAAATTGAGCCTATGCCTCAGTTCTAGAAGCTCATTATGGCTTCCTGCAGGCGCTACTAGGATTCAAGCAAAGGGTACTAAGTAGTTTGTTAGCAAACTGGCCAAACCTCCTAAACTGCTTGGTACCCTGAGGCAAGGGGAAAGAGGTGTGGATGGCTTTGAGGCAACAGATAAAGGAGATGGAGGGGGAAATAGAATTCCACTTACTGCTAGGGTGACTAGATGCAAAAGAGGCCAGGGCTCTTGCACCTTTCATAGCTGTGTAGAAGAGGGGATTTTGACATCCGTAGCTTGTCATGCAAGCTACAAAATTCCATCCAAAATTACTGCTGAAATTCCATCTCCTACACGGCTTTTAAAGGTGAGGCAGCCCTGTCCTCTTTTATACCTGTCCATCCTAGCTGCTGCTACGGTAATAACATCTCAACTTGAAATCTAAGAACTGTCTTCTGCACTGCAGTCCACCTCAAAATTTCAGTCCTCAGATGCTCTGGCTCCAGTTTACTGCCTTCAGGAGTTTATCTTCTGGGCTGGGGTGTTCTGTAGCCTTTAACTCTCCAAGGCATTACGAGGTCTCCAAAAGTATGGGTGCAGAAAAACTTAAGAGGTAAATGTCCCTCCATGTTTAATACAAAGGAAAATGCTGTGATCACATTAGGGCAGGATCCTGCACCTTTGACATAAAAATGTGCATTTGGGGGGAGGATATGCATTTTCATGCTTTAGTCAATGGGGGGGGGGGAAGTACACATTTGTGACTGCACTTTTAAAAATGTGCACCTAAATGCACTTTTCCCATTCAAAACAAACAAAACCCCCTGACATTTGTGAACAAGGCAGACCGAAGAGAAACTGAGAGAACCTCGACCCAGTTGAGTCTTCCTGCATCTCCCATCCCTACTGTGGCTCTGTCCTGCCACTGAAGAAGCCATTGAGACTTATTAGCCAACACAAGTACAGAACAAGAAAGAAATATTTCCAGAATTAATGAACGAATACCATATGGGAAATTATTAATTGAGGAGCTCAATCCAACATCGTAAGATGCTACTATAGGAGAATGAGCCATGTTCTCTTTCACTTCATGAAAGCTAACTTTCTCTCAAAAAAGATTATTATGTGCATTACCTTTGCTGTGCCAAATGAAGGCAATTTCCCTGCTGTATTATTAGAGCATAATTGAGGAAAGCATCAAGTGGCAAATACAAGGCACACTATAAATTGCTGGGCTTTATATTATCTACAGCTGGATGGGGTGAGAGGTGTGTCTAGGAATCCACATGACAGCAATTGCACTTTGGAGCATGTATTTTAGTCTGTATAATCAGCTTCCATGGGGAAAAGCTACTGCTCCATCCTTCATAGCAGCTGATACACAAATGGCTCAGGGTAGGGTGACCACATCAAAAGGAGGACAGGGCTCCTATATCTATAACAGTTGTATTGAAAAGGGAATTGCAGCAGGTGTCATTTGTATGCAGGCAGCACCTGGTGAAATTCCCTCTTCATCAAAACAGTTAAAGCTACAGGAGCAAGGTCCTCCTTTCCATATGGTCACCCTAGTTCAGGGGCCAAAAGGGACCTTGTCTAAGAGGGAAAGAGGAAGGTTGATTTCTTTAAGTAAGTCCCTCTTCTCCTTGTGTATGAAGGAAGTTCAGGGGCTCAGAACCACAGGCTCATGGGCCAGATCTGGCCTTCCAGTCTCAAGCCAGTCCTCCTGGGTTCCCCAGAAGGTCACACCCCATTTCCCCAGCCTCGCCTTCTTTCTCCCAACCACTGATTGTTTGGTGGTTTTCTGGCATCTGTGCAGTTCCCCCTCCTGTTCTAAAAGGCTGAAATGTATTTTTGCCCCAAACATTTTGCCTTTGGCCCCACATGCCATTGGAATATGGTCCCCAAGGACTTCTCCAAAATAGATTTTGGTCCTTGGGCAGAAAGAAGTTCTTCATCCCTGAACTAGATGTTTAGTTGAGGAGACCTAAGTCTGGGAGGCTAACTGGAGCCCTGAGAAGCAGCCACCAACTGTCAGGGAAGTTCTGAGTAGGTGGGGGGAGGGTGCTTACCCCTTCTCTTACCCAGCAATTTTCCTCTGCAACTCACTTCCCCACCCACAGCAGCTCATGTTTCCCTATGGTGTGGCAAATGTGTCCAGTTCATCAACTAAAGGAAAAGCAACTGTCAAAGTAGGTTGTAGGAGGAAGGCTTATGAGCCGCTCCTTCTCACTGCTTCTTACTTGCAAACAGTGCTCCCATCATCTTACAGTAGGGTGACCAGATAAAATCCAGGTCAGAGCTCATGTAACTTTAACAGTTGTAGAGAAAAGGGAATTTCAGCCAGTGTCATTTGTATGCAATTAGTTCCTGGTAAAATTCCCTCTTCATCACAACTGTTAAAGTTGCAGGGGCCCTGCCTTCTTTTGTATATGGCCATTCTAGTATAGTGCATGCACCTTTAACAGTTGTGATGAAGAGGGAATATCACCAGGAACTAATTGCATACAAATGACACTGGCTGAAATCCCCTTTTCTCTACAACTGTTAAAGTTACATGAGCCCTGACCTGGATTTTATCTGGTCAGCCTATCTTACAGAGACCCAAGCGCCAAACTGTTCTCAGAGACCCAGGTCCCCCAAACTGTGTCTGTGCCAAACATCTATTTCCAACCTAAAGATTCCCAGTTATTTTATAATTGATTGATTTCTATACTGCTCAATAGCCAAAGATCTCTGGGCAGTTCACAACAGTTTAAACCATAAAATATTATATAAGATACATTATGAAAGTTTAAAGCTGCAATATAAGGGAGAGGGCCTTTTCATTGGTGGCCCTCCAACTATGGAACGATCTCACCAATGAGGCTTGCCTGGCGCCAACACTGTCATCTTTTCGGCACCAGGTGAAGACTTTTCTCCGAGGCATTTAACAGCATATGTTGAGCTTTTTAACTGACCCCTGGACAGTTTTAAATGATATGTAGTTTGTTTTTCTGCTTTTCTGCTTTTAATTTTTGTATATTGGTTTTTAAATGTTCAATGTTTTTAATTTTTGTAAACCACCCAGAGAGCTTCGGCCATAGGATGGTATATAAATGTAATAAAGAAAAAACACAAAAACAAAAAACAAAAAACAAAAAATAAATTAAAAGTAATCACCAAGAGAAAACCTATCAGCAATGCAAAGATTTACAACATAGTGGAGGAGGTAGGGTAGCAGCAGTAAGCTTCCTGGAGGGGTTAGGGTGGTAGCAGCAGATTTGACACTTCTGCCACTCTGCTGCCTGATGTAGGCACCTCATCCTGCTTCATGGGAGGGCTGGCCCTGTCCCAGCCATCTCCTCTCAGGGTCCTCTTCTTCCTATTTTGAGAATTGGTGGCCTATCCTATGAGTTCTACACTTCCATGTCACCTCCAGCCTAGCTGTATCTATTTTCAGTCTGACTGATAGGTCATGCCCAAGAGACTCATCATAGCTCAGTAATAGAATACTCAATAACAGAGTCTGGATATAGCTAGAAAATTCAAAACTCTATTCCTGACCTCTCTACCTAACGATCAGGGCTAGAAAAAGCCTGCTGCTAGTTAGATGCTAGTTTAGGGTGACCAGACGCCCGGATCTGTCCGGACATGCCCGGGAAATGGGGAGCAAATCTGCATCCGGGCGGAAAAACCATTTTGGGGGACCAAATCTGGAAATTTAGCCCCCCAAATCGGTGACCAGATGGCCCTGAGGCGAGCCGGGGGGCGGCGGGGGCAAACCGGGGCGGCGGGGGGTCACGCGGCGGTGGCGGGAGGCTGGTGGCGCGAGGCACTTACCGGCTAGGGCGTCCCCTTCCCTCTGGTGCTCGGAATCTACTGAGAAACAGGCTTCGCGGCCTGTCCCTCAGTAGCGCGCTGGGTGATGACGTCATCACTCGGCGTGCTACTGAGAGACAGGCCAGGAAGCCTGTTTCTCAGTAGTTTCCGAGCACGGAGGGAAGCGGACGGACGGCCCAGCCGGTAAGGAGCGCGGGGGCGGGCGACGAGGGGGCGGCGCTGCGCGGGTGGGAGTTTTCCGGAGGCCTTCCCTTGTACCTCTCGCCCCCCCCTTGCGCACCCCTGCATCCCCTCATGCCCCCCCCAGAGGAAGAGAAAAAGGCTTCCCTCACATCCGCCCAAACAGGCCCTTTCTGAGGCCTTTCTAAGCCCCGCGATGCAGGGGCGGGGGGGTGCTTTTCTGGAGGTCCGGAGAAGCCCCCTCCCTCTCTCACATGCTCCCAGCACCCTCCCTGGCGCACCCCCAACACGGGCCCTCACAAAATGCTTGTTTGGTCAGATGCCATAGGGAAGAGTTTTTTTTTCTTCCACTCAAATGGCGGCCGCCATTTGAGTGGAAGAAAAAAAACCCTTCCCTATGACATCCGACCAAACAAGCACTTTGTGAGGCCCTTTCTAAAGTCCAGCGATGCAGGGGCAGGAGCGGGGGTTTTCCGGAGGCCCGGAGAAGCCCCCCACCACCACGGCATCTCTCACCTGCTCCTAACGTGCAGCATGCAGGGAGTTGTAGGCTGTTCATCATACAGAGCTTTCTGGGGAAGCAGGCAGTGAACAGCCTACAACTCCCAGCATGCAGTGCCTGGGAGGGCTGTATTTACAGAAGTCTAGGACTCGAAGAGTTCTCCGGGGAATCAGGTGAGTCTTGTTCTTCACCTCTCTGGATGTTATCTAAATGCTGACAGTTTAGTAGAATGTTACCTCCATGGACTGCCCCTCCTGCATCATGCCAGCAGGCATTTATGCTGCTGTCTGTGCTGGCCACAAGTGCTGGCTGTTCCTTGGCTCCGGTAAGTGCAGCCTTCCAGGCAGTGCATGCTGGAAGTTGTAGGCTGTTTTTGCTGCACAAAATCCTCACCCCCCCTTTCTCACTTATATATAGTCTGAAATATAGAGTTTGAAATGAATAATTTGAATTGAATGTAGGTGTTATTTCCAATTTAAGCACTTTTTGTACAGGTTTATAGTCACAGAGGATGTAAGAATCTGATGATTGTTAGGTATAAGCATTACCAGTGTGTTACTGCAAGAGCCCTGCCGTCTTTAGCTAGTGTGACCAGATGCAAAAGAGAGCAGGGCTCCTTCAGCTTTTCAGTGTTGTGATGAAGAGGGTATTTCTCCAGGTACTGCATGCATGCAAATGACACAGGTGAATACACTCAACCACCTGAATAAACAATAGGACCAGCAATACTACATTTAACAATATTTATATTTGTGTATTAGTGCAGTTTATACCCACTTCAAATATTTCAAGCACATTATATTATTAATCAAACTTTTTTCACAATTCATGCTTCAGAATGCCACACAAAATTAACAAACTCCACAATTAAAACAGCATAGTATACTAGTCATAAATACAGTACACAAATATTTTTTTCAATAATATTACAATGAATCTGTAATGTTTTCTTCCATTAGTGTATAATTCTTTCCAAGTTCTATCAGCAAACTTTTTAACAGAAATCTGGTGTCATACATCTGTTTCTCTATGCTTCTTCAGAAATTGCTTAATCCAGCTGCGACCACGAGTTTGGAAATGAACGCTGTACTTTCAAATGGTTTCAGGTGGAGGCTTTGTCCCCACATACAAGGCCATGGCAATGTCCCTGGATTTGAAATATTTGAAGTGGGTATAAACTGCACTAATACTAGGGGTGTGCATCGGATCGGATCCGATCCACGATCCGAATCCGATCCGACCCAAAATCGGGAAAATCCGATCCGATCCGATCCGATCCGGACAACCTCCGATCCGATCCGATCCGATCCGATGAGGTCCGATCCGGATCGGACGCCATTTTGAATGCTTTTTCCCATAGCCAAGTATTGTTTTACAAAAACGCCTATAACTTTTTCATTTTTAAAGATAGAAGGATGAAACTTGGGCACATTGTAGACTGGTTAGGGGTAGTTATCTGTGAGAAATTTCAGAAAGATTGGTGCATGCATTTTGTGGCAATTAATTTTTTAATAAATACCCAGGAATGCCTATAACTTTGTCATTTTTAAAGTTACACACATGAAACTTTGCCACATTGTAGGGGGTACCTTGGGACCTATGTGTGTGAAATTTCAGAAACGTAGGTGCTTGTCTTGTGTGGCAATTAATTTTTAGAAAAATGGGTAGTAGTGGGGTAAATACAGTTACGCCTCCCATTTTTTTATTTTTGAAGATACAAACAGGAAACTTGGGCACATTACAGGTACCACTTGCCTTGATATGTGTGTGAAATTTCAGAAACATTGGAGCTTTCCTTGTGTGGCAATTAATTTTTGAAACAATGAGGAAAGAAACACCTATAACTTTGTCATTTTTAAAGTTACACACATGAAACTTTGCCACATTGTAGGTGGTACCTTGGGACCCATGTGTGTGAAATTTCGGAAACGTAGGTGCTTGCCTTGTGTGGCAATTAATTTTTTAATAAATACCCAGGAATGCCTATAACTTTGTCATTTTTAAAGTTACACACATGAAACTTTGCCACATTGTAGGCGGTACCTTGGGACCTATGTGTGTGAAATTTCGGAAACGTAGGTGCTTGCCTTGTGTGGCAATTAATTTTAGAAAAATGGGTAGTGGTGGGGTAAATACAGTTACGCCTCCCACTTTTTTATTTTTGAAGATACAAACAGGAAACATGGGCACATTACAGGTACCACTTGGCTTGATATGTGTGTAAAATTTCAGACAGCTGGGTCCAGGCATGTGGTGGCAAGGTATTTTTGAAACAATGAGGAAAGAAACGCCTATAACTTTTTTATTTTAAAAGTTAGAAGTCTGAACATTGCTCACTTTGTAGATGGGTTAGGGGTAGATATGTGTCAGAAATTTCAGAATTATAGGTCCAGGCATTTGATGGCTATGGAATTTTTAAATTACATGTTTCAAAAAAATTTCTACAGAGGCCAGGTCTTCCCCTCCCGCTTCCCGCGAAGAAAAGGAAACACTCTCTCGTCTCGATCCCTTTGATCCTTGCTAGTAGTATCCATTACAGGGCTCGTGTTTCCTTTCCTACTTTCACTTTTCAAGCAGAACGGCTGAGCCTAGCTGAGTTTTGCAGCCATGCGTGCAAGGAAGGATCACTCTGGTCTCGATCCCTTTGATCCTTGGTAGTATCCATTACAGGGCTCGTGTCTGCTTGAGTACAAAGTGAAAGCAGATCCGATCCGGGGGGTCAGTGCACATCCCTAACTAATACACAAATATAAATATTGTTAAACGTAGTATTGCTGGTCCTATTGTTTATTCAGGTGGTTGAGTGTATTCACCTGTGTTCTTGTATAATATTGTCAACCACTGCCTCCTGTTTGTTTAGTTGCATGCAAATGACACCTGCTGAGATTCCCTTTTCTTCACCACTGTTAAAGATACAGGAGCCCTGTCCTTCCTGTTATGCAACTTACTTCTGAATAAATATGCATAGGTTTGTGCTGCTTATATCAAAGCTTTTTCCTTTTGTGTTCAAAATAGAGGCAACAAGAAAAAAAATGCACAGCTTTTAGTATTAAAGGTAAATTAATTTCATGAGAAGGAATAGAGGAGGCCTGAGTCTCAAGCTTGCTTATGGATCCAAATGCTCCAGTATAGGCATGGAATATTCTTACCTACAAGAACATACTGATTCATTTCAAAGGAGGGACTAGATCCACATACACCTTCCTTTGAACACCCCCAATTGGATCCCTTCATTGAAATTAAAAATGACCCCATGTGCATAGTTGCTTCATGTAAGCATCTGAGCATTCATGAAGTACTGGACTGTGGGTTGTGTTTTTATATGCTTACCAGGAGTTTAAATCAAACTGCTATTTGTCATTGTCATGAAATCTATATTGGTTGATTTTTTTAAAAAAAAAAGTAGGGATGCAATGTTTAGGCGTTCAATAGATCTAAAACTTTTTAAATCTATCAAAAACTTAAGCCAAGGTGCTTAGCTTAAGCAGGCAGCTGATTTTTTTAATAAAAAACTTAGCATTTAGACAGAACTTTAGGATGTTCATAGCACATCATATGCATGACATTATTAGAATATAATCATTACAACAACCCTGTATGGCAGGCCAGTATTGCAGGGTGGAGGCTGAAAAAATAGTGGTTTGCCTAAGGCCATGCCATGAGTTCATACAAGTTGTGAGAGCTAATCTAGGGGCATTCTGGTTTGCTGCTCAGTTTCATAGGCATTACACTGCACCAGCTGTGAACTTTTTCTTTTTTGAAAAAATACTGCTACTTACAAAACCCATGGATGGCAGGAACCATTTTAATGGAATACTCTTCCACCTTCCTCATGGTAGAGGGAATGCATCTTTTAAGAAGGCACACTGTTGCAACAACTGTGTGCACTACCTAAAATCAAAGAAATAATATTCTTCATCAGAACAATTGTTTTATCGTAGGCATTGGAGCATTTCCTTATGTGTCAGATCTTTTGGGGGGAACTCCCTTGTCTGGCTGGGCAATTCCGGAAGTTGTAGGACATCTTTCTGTCTAAACATGCATAGAATTGTTTCCAAAGTTTGTTAGCCAATTGAAGTATGTCCAGTTGAGCTCAATGCAGTTGTTTCTAAGTAGACATGTATTGGATTGCACTGTATCTGGTCACTCTAGCTTTGCCATAGTATCTCACTGGCAAGTCTCCCAAGAAGGTATTTCCATTGGAGTTCTACTGATGAAAATTCTGACCAGCAAAATATCTCGACCTATGCCAATACGAGCAAGATTTCCTAAAACCTTTGCTGGGTCATCAGGAAAATGACTCCAATTTGTTTGATATAATTGGCATGATGTATATTTTGTAACAATTGCTGATAATTTTTTATCCTTCAAATTTTTTAAAAAAAAATTAACAAGGTTATTATTATTATCTCTCTTTTCTTGCTTGTGGTCGTTTTTCTAGATGAACATGACAGGCTTTGCGAAGTCATTCTGTCTTTTACTGATTCAGAAATTTCCTGACTATCGAACATGTTTTAAGCATGACTGTTTTCTGGATGCTGGTGTGGATATATTTTGGTAGGCCTAGTTTCTGAAGGTTTTCTGTATTTTTGTAAAAAAAAAAAATTGATGTAACTGATGTGACTAACTGAATAATTGTAACTTTTTCCTGTTGCCATAGTTCTTTAACTTCCATAGCCAGGGGTGTATATTTCCCGCTCTTTTCCTCTTCCTTTTCTGCAACATTTTTATCACTAGGTATTGATATGTCAATGAGGTAGGTGTGCTTTTCTTTTTTTATTTATGACTGTTATATCTGGTTGGTTGCAAAGTATTGTCTTGTCCCAGAATTGTTCTCTCCCAGCAAAATAATATGAGTGCATAGCGTGGCTTGGCTTGATTTGTTTGAGTGTGTCTGGATTTCCTAGGCTCTGAAAGCATCTTTTTGGAGAGTATCTGCTGGTTGCATGATCCACGAGACCAGGTTCTGGTGAGTGCATAGTTGACCTTGACAGGAGGGGCTTGCATTTGCTAGACTAAGGTGAGCAAATGTGAAGAGGCTGCAATCCTACATTCATTTATCCCGGTGAAAGCTTTATTGAAATCAGTGAGACTTATTTCTGAGGTTTCTTTGGGCAGTTTACTTTGGGTCCCTGATTGGGATTTCTGTTCTCTGCACACTGAGATACTTGGATAATACAGGAGATATCTGAATAAAATTAGGGAAAGATCCTTGTCTAGCATGGTGATAATGGGCATCCATTTTGGCCTTTCTTTGTATTGCAACTGACCATGGTCTTGATGCTGATGATAATGATGATGATTTATTACATTTATATACTGCCCCATAGCTGAAGCTCTCTGGGCGGTTTACAAAAATTAAAAGGTTGAATATTAAAAAGTCAATATACAAAATTTAAAACCATAAAACATAACATAAAACGTAAAAACAGCTAATGAACAGCTACACGGCTAATGAACCAGAGGTATGATAAATTTTTAGATTTGTTTCTCATTGATAAACCAGAAGTTTATCAATGAGGTGCTAGTGAGAAGTGACTGCAACAAGCCTTTAGTCCATTTTGTTCCATGGCTAATGTTTTCAGGGTAATAGTATTTTATACTCTTTTTAATGCTAGGTTGCTAGTTTGTTGTACTAGATTTTTCTGCGCTTGTCAACTGCTTCATTTGTTCAGTGGTAGCAGTATGCTGAATCTGTGAGTATGGATACGAGAAAGGTGATGGAGAAAAAGTGTTAAATGTTAGGAAAGGTGAGACTATGTCATCCAGTGAAGGATTTGCAGTCAGAAAATATATTTGAGGGAAAGGGAGACTGTATCACACAGGGTATAGCAAAAGCTTCAAAGTACAGCAAAAACTACAAAAGTAGGAGTGAGTGAAGTTAATTTCAGATACATTAAATGTCTCACGTGTTCTTTATTTCAGTGATTTTAACATTAAGCTGTTGCGTAGAACAGGGTTGTCTGAATTGTGCGCTGTAAAATCAGATATGTAACCAAGGCTATATTCGGATGGGCACACCCCCTTGGGGCTGGACATGCCCCCCTGGAGGGGTGGACATGTTGGTGGGCACGCCACTTTGGGGGCTGGCCACGATGTCCTCCTTTTTGGTTTCCAAAATATGGTCACCCTATATTATAAGACAGCTTCCTATATTGGTTTGGTCCAACTATCAGTCTCAGGGTTGCTTTTGAGATTATAACTTGTGCTCAATTAATGGTAGTCAAGGCAAAATGCTGCATATAGATCTTGCAGAAAAAATGAAGATAAACTCTGTTGTTTGCATGAGCTTCTTGCTTTATTCCTTTCAAGGACAAATATGGCTTTTTACTCACTGATGACGATTTCTAAAAGCAGTATTGTTCACCCTCATGTACCTAAAATCTCCTGAAAAGTACCCATCTTGGTCCATAAGAAAAAAATCCAAAACCCAGAATTAGGGTATAACTGTAAGGATGTTGTAGAAACCCAAACTGAAATCAAATTATTTTGGATTTCTATGAACCCAGCCTGTGGATTCTACAGCGGACCAGCTTTTTCCGAGTTGCATGGATTCCATGTGGGCCATTATTATTATTATTATTATTATTATTATTATTATTATTATTTTCCAGAATTTTATGCAAATTTAGTCATAGGAAAATATGTAAATAATATATTTTTTTGAAGGTTGAAAGTGCACATTTCCCCCATAGGCTAAAACATGAACATTTTCTCAAGTATGAATTTGTGCAAATTCTGGAACTTGGAAAAAAAAATCTATCCCATTATATTTATTTATTTATTTATTTAATTCCATTTATATACCGCCCCATAGCCGAAGCTCTCTGGGCGGTTTACAAAAATTAAAAACATTGAACAATTAAAACACTGATATACAAAATTTAAAAGCATAAAGCATAAAAACAAGTTAAAATTATTTTTAATAATTATTTTAAATGGATGACAGAATGAAAGGCACTTGGCAATCCATGAAACACAGACAAAATGGATTTAACAAAATCTGTACATCGCTATGTACCTGCAGGAATTTTTCTTATGTTCCAATATAGCTGATTTTGCTTTCTTGTGACAATTTTGTTTGCTACATAGTCACACCGATGTAGAGTTCTTGCTTACTCCTAATTCACCTGATTTTTTAGGATTCTGGGGATTATCACTAAGCCATGTTTGTTTTCTTATAGTCCAATATGTTTGGCAATGCTGTCAATATGGCCTATATATATTTGCCATTTGTTGGAATGTGGACATACACTCCAAAAATTAGCATAGCATTCATTTACAGATGCACACAAAAAGACCTAAAATATATGTTTCTTTTTCTGTTCTTTTCACCATCTACAATTTGCAAAGCAGCTTTGGGCTGAACTAGTAGATTCCATCTTTGTTGTTTTCTAAATAAAAATGAGCCAGCTAAGCGAGGAACTTAGTAGTTGTATGAAGCCAGCTGTTCGATTTGGCTCTGGAATATATTTCCTGCTATGGACTCACGTCAGGGCTATCATTTAGATGGAGCCAGAATCAAGGGGACAATTTTTGGGGGGGGTGTGGAGGGCGCTGTCTCATGGCTTCTTCCACACTCTAAAATATGAATTGCCACCTTTCCCCAGCATATTTATCCAGTCACAGTCACAGTCTTTCTCTCTCTCTCTCTCTCTCTCTCTCTCTCTCTCTCTCTCTCCCTCTCTCTCTCCCTCTCCCTCTCCCTCTCCCTCTCCCTCTTTATGGGACAGAGTGACTGAGAGCCTATCTACACTACTGCTTTAAAACAGTTATAACAGTTTCAAACCGGTTAATAGCCATTATTAACCGTCTTAAAGCAGTAGTGTAGATAGGCTCTGAGAGGCAGACACCAAAACTGATATGTTTTGAAAACACAAGGGAAAGTAGGCAATTATCTTCCACTAGGATCAAAGGAGATGGTTGAGGTGCTGTTTGGGAACTTCAGATACCACATCAGGAGTCCAAAGCCAGGTTCCCTGCATAATGTATCACAAACTGTGAGTTTCCTATATGCATTTTTGGTGCCGTTCAGGGGACAGCGACCTATGTCTGACATGTCAATTTTGAGTCCATGGCACTATGAATGATCTCAAACTGAATGTAACTGTTTTAAAACTTACTGGGAATCATAAAGAGAAACACCTCTTCCAAGGCTCTCCATCCAAATTCTAGTTTTAAAACCAATTATAGTGGCTTAGGAGTTCCTGAGCCTCCATTTGGACTCCCCATTATTGCCTTGGATACTAGGAAACCAGGGACAGTATTCATCAGGACCACTCCAACTTTGCTGGTTCCATTGCATTCGTGGTAGCAACCACTTGTGCAATGATGCCTTTATGCTTCTAAAAAAAGAACCAGGAAATGAGCAGAAATGCTTTTTTCCAGATTGGGACTGGGAGTTCTGCTGACCTGCCCCATGCCCTGACATCATTACATCAAGCATTTAACTACCTTGCTTCCACATAATTGACGGTCACTGACAGGATGGAGTAAGACATAGCATAATGGCAGCAGGACTCTGAGCACATTGTACTACAGCTTACCGAAGAAAAGAGGAGATCGCAGCACACTGATATCATTTTCAGTGGTTTTGCATTTCTTCTTATGATATCTAGTTCTACCACAAGATGCAGCTGCATGTTACTGGAATTTAAAGCATATACAGTAGAGATGAGTAAAAGGTAACTACTTTACTTGCCTACTGGCCAATTTCCAGCAGACCACCTAGCAGCTGCTGGTTGTTGTAATTCTAACAAGGAATGCTGGGTAAAATAGATCAGAGAAGGGCAACTTGGCCCTACATTTTTTTAATGTAGTTGTGCAGATTTCCCCTGAGCATGCTGATACTACCACCCCCTGTTCTTTCTCAGTGGCCCTCCCCACATAAGTTTGCTATCAGACGGAGTGATTTTGCAAGAGAGAGAGGAGCCCCTCTTAACCTTTTCCCAATAACCTAGCTGCCCCCAAATTCCTATAGATGTTTTGCCTGATCAAATTCACCTTGGAGTTTGCACAGGGTGAAATTTAGTGATAGCTCTAGTTAAAAACAACAACAACACAAGTGTGACTTCATCCTAACAAGTTGCTTCATAGACAGTTGAAAGTCGCACTGGTGTGACTGAAAACTCCATGGCAACTTCAAGTACATTTATTTTAATGCTGTTTCTGCCAGCACCATGGAGTGTGGCGGGCTTGGGAGCAATGACTATGCATAGGCTGAAGGAGTCTAAAAATGGACACAACTTGTATTGGTTACAGCCCACAGAGTTTGGCTTGGAACAGGGCAATGATCTAGTCATTAGGTAGCTTGTCTGCTGATCAATACCATCATCGCCTCCTTCATGCTAGGATAACAGTGAAGGAAGTGGTAGGGATCTCAAACCCAGCATGGCAGAAGCTGATAGTGTGGTCCTATCCTGAGACTTGGGTGTGTGACAGGTGTGCTAGCCCCCAAGTAAACAATATTGCTTTGAGAAAAGTAAATGCCTCACATTGCTGAAACCAATTGTGAATGCGAGTAAAATTCCTTCCTATCCATCTTAAGTGGCGGCAAACCTCTGTCCAAAGCAAGCAATGGTCAGGGACTTTCAGGGGGGCTGTGGATTCACTTTGGATTTTAGTCAGAACTAGCCAGAACACAAAAAGATCTATCCAAAGTGCTGAACCCTAGCCCCCAAATAGATTCAACACCTTGGATTGCTCCTCTATTGTTCTAGCTAGTTCTTGCTAAACCCAAATTGGATTTACAGCCCCACTGATATCAGAGCCACCAGTCTCCACTCATAACAAGATAGCAACACTAAACAAATGGAAGGTGGGCAGGGGAGTCAACAATGACAATGACAAAGCTGTGGACCAAGCCCTCTGTTTATGGCTTTGTCAGAATTCCACTTCTGGTCTGGAGCCCCAAAACAAGTCCTTAAGGATGTCTGCCCACATTCCTTCTTTTTACCTTCCCCTTCGCAGTAACGTGGAGTTTAGGCTGTAGATGTGGGGTGAGTGATGCTCCAGACACTTTAGGTGAAACACAACAGTTTATTAGTAAAGTAAAACAAACAACTTATAATTAAAGGTATTTAGTCAATAGAGCTGAATGATACAAAGGCATTAAAAGGAAATAAAAGTTGCAAAAACATACGTTCTGTTACCCTAACCTTCACCTAGACATCTTCAAACTGCATCTTTCTGCTCCTTTCCTAGCTCTGGCTCTTTGTCTGGCTTTCTCCTTTTATCCCCTTCCCCCAATCAAAAAGTGCTGTTTCAGTTTTAAAGAAATGAAACTTAACTGGAGAAATGAAACTTAACCAGGGAATGAATCTTAGCCAGAAAAATGAAACTAATCCTCTCAGGTATACCCCCTCCCAACAGAAAAACTCCAGATCTCTAAGGCCTGGCCTTTTTACTTTGTCTCTGTATGCCTCAAACCGTCACAGGTTTGCTAGTAGACCAAAGGATGAAGACTCTCCCCTAGGTCCATTCCACAGGTGGGTGATGGGGTGCCCTGAATTCCCTCGCTCTCACCTGTCTCCCACGTGACAGGAACAAGCAGGGACCCAGGCTGGCCTGCAAAACGTATTTGACATGACTTTAGTTTTGCACATGGCCTATCAGAAGATAATTCAAAGTATTGTTTGTGGCAAGGTCACTAACAATTAGTAAACAGAGCATTTAACAATTTGGCTTCTTTAGAACAGGACAGAAGTCAAAGATATCCTCACAACAAATTATTGTAGTGTTGCTACATGACCTTAGGGGGAATTAATAACTATTACATTCATGAGTGAAGAGTACTTGCTTTGAATAGGAAAAAAAACCCTCAGTACACTTCACACATACTCTGTGTGGCAGGAACATGCATTGCATTGTGTATGCTTCGAACAACTCTCTAAAGGGATGATTAATGCAGCTAATGCTGACCTGAAGCATTATCCTTCCTGTGTTCTTCCCCAAAAACACAGAATTCTCCACAGAATGCTACATAGAGACTATATTATTGACTTGCATTTAAGCTCCTAAGCTTTCAAGTTAATGTCATAAGAAGGAATTGGTTCTCAGAGTAAGAAAATCCAGAACTTGCAAAGGAATACAATAACCTTTCATGTTAACCTTGATAAGTGTTCAGTCTACCTGCACAAAACATTCGTTGCTGGAATGGAAAAATAAATCTTAAGATATTCACTGTGTTCAAGGAAAGTAGCTTTTGAATGATTCAAGGCTGGAGGGAAAATGGACACAGAAGAGAGTTCAGTAACTGGAATACATTATGCAAATTAGAAATGTTTGCTTCAATGTATTTTAACCTACATACTTTATTTTGAACACATGACAATGAAACTGCCTGACAGTGATTCAGATCTTTAGTCCATTTAGCTAAGTACCATCAATGCAGGAAGTGGCTCTTCATGGTCTCACTCAGCCGTCTTTCCCAGCCCTGCAATCACCTGGAAGACTTTTAACTGGAGATGGTAGGGCAGTCTTCCCATACCCAATGCCTTCTAGGTGCTGGCTGGGAAGGATAGGAGGACACCAGGGGGCTGTCTAAAAGTCATCTTTACCCCGTGATGGCTCCGAATCGATGCTGAGTCAGAGAAGATGCACAGGAAAAAAGTCTTGGACTTAGCCCAACTTTTCCTGTGGGTCAACACGGCTCTTCTGCCACCTGTCCTCGCTCAGGGGCTGTGCTGGGTGGAAGGTGACCTTGGATTGGTCACTGGAAGCTGGGCAAGGGGGAAGGACAGGTCTGGCGAGCCTAATGGCTGCTGGAAAGCCCATGCTGCCTTCCTCCATCAAGATTGCTCACTGCCACCACATAGCAGCAATACCGTGGCATTTGGTGATGGAGCAGCACCAACTTAGCACCGTGAAGGCAGCCCCCAGGTTGGAGAAGGCTGTACTAAGGATTCATCCTGGAACATTCTCCATGCAAAAATATGTGTCTGTCTGAAATGTATTGTACATCCTTAAGAGTTCAAACTTCCCTCACCTGGGTAGGACCATCAAAACTGCAGTAAGTGGGACAATCCATAACTCAGTGGAGTTTAACAGCTTGGATAACTCCTTTAAAGTTCTGACTGATTCTGACTGAAACCCAGAGTGGATTCACTTCCCCACTGACATGGGAGCACCAGCATCCACTGGTCTAGTCTCATTGGCTAGTCTTATTTGCTTATTTCATTTTCCCAGACATTTCATTTTTTCAGATTCAGTTTCTTTTTTAAAAACTGGTATTGTAAATCTTTGCACTTCTGCTATTTGGTATTTTGCACTTCTGCTATTTGGTATTTTGTACCATAGTTTTAAACTTCTATATAATGTTTTATTGTGTTGCATTGTATGGTCTTAATTGTTGTGAACCTCCTTGAGAACTTCAGCTATTGGGCACATATAGAAAGTAATTAATAAAATAAAATAATAAATATACTTGTCAAAGGTATTTTGGCTTCTTTCTGAAGAGGAACACCCAAGTTTGTTTCAAATTTGCTTTAGATGAGGACTAGCAGTAACTTAGGGGAACGTTGGGGAAGATGTGTGCCTTTAGATGTTGTTGGACTGCAACTCCCATCAGCCCTAGCCAGCATGACAACATCTGGAGAGCCACTAGTTGCCCAACCATGACCTAGGGACATATGGACCACCCTCCTGAGAAAGTTTGCTGGGCTTATCCAAACACTTTTCTGACATCTCTCTTGAGTCCTCTGATGTTTAATCCAAGGAAGGATCCCCAGCTTGCTCTGAGTAAAAATGTGATGGCAGTGCTAGAACACACAGAATACTGCTGAGAGGAACTATTGGAGTTCATATTGGGACTTCATGGGAAGGGACTTCCACCCCGTCCAGCCTATGCAGAATGTAGTGGTAACAATTCAGGCCATTAATAGTCAATTTCACTTATCGCCTTCAGCCTCTGGCAGATATATTAGACTTCCTGTGAAAGTTTCTCCATCTCATAAGACTCAGGGGACAAAAATTGAGAGCAAATATTCTGCTTTAGGAAACTCAACTGATAGATCAAGGCTATAATCACCGGAATCTCTCTTTGTGATGTGTGGCAGTTAATGGCGGCTGGCCAACACCGTAGTAAGCACAACAAAGAAGGGAAGACCATAAAAGAGAAGACACATGTTTTGAAAGACAAGCCTGTGTACTGTATTTAAAATGCATAAGTAATCAGGAATGAGAAATAAATTAATTTAGGATTAAGATGGAACAGATGGAATGAAATTTTGATAATGGTGAAAGACTGGCAATTATTTCAGATTATGGAAAGTTTTAGGATTATATTCTAGTGTCTCTTTAGTTCTATTTTCCTTCTATTTCCTCCCTTCTCTCCGTAATTAGGGACTGTTCCATCTGAAGAAAGATGACCAGATCTAGTCACTACCTTCCATACACAGTGGGAAACTTACGCACATGCAACCTGCAGTTGATCCTGCAATGCAGAAGGAAAAGAAGCAGATCCAGGCAATTATGTGTGTTCAGAGGAAGTCAGAACTAGCTTCCTCTGAATAGATGAAAACCAGGTCCTCTGAATGTTATGTACATATAGTTGCCACTGCAATCTGCACATTGCAATCATCAATACCCATACAAGAAGCAGGGTGTCCAGGTGACTGATAGTTCAGTCCTCTCTTTGAACGTGTCCTCCATTTGAAGGGCTGGCTACTCCAAGTCAGGTTTAAAGATAAAGAACCGTAAGAAACCCAAAGAAGGGGGAGCCTTGAAATGGCCCATAAGCAGTTAGCAACTAGCCAGCAGGCTGAACAGGCACACGGTCTTCCCTACTGTGTTGAGATGAATTGTATTTCTCTTTAAATTATAGTAATTATTTCTAAATGACCAGATGCAATTTTTGGCCGTGCATGTCATCATCTTCACTATATCAAACTAAGGGCTATTCCAAGTTGGCTCTGTTCACTTCTTCTCCTCCTCCTCCTCCTCCTCCTCCTCCTCGAATCATAGAATTGTACAGTTGGAAGGGGCCTATAAGGCCATCGCATCCATCCCCCTGCTTAATGCAAGAATCCACTTTAAAGCATCCCTGACATATGGTTGTGCAGCTGCCTCTTGAATGCCCCTAGTGTGGGAGAGCCCACGACCTCCCTAGGTCATTGGTTCCATGGTCATACTGCTCTAACAGTCAGGTCACTTTTCCTGATGTCCAGCTGGAATTTGGCTTCCTGTCACTTGAGCCCATTATTCCACATCCTGCACTCTGGGATGATCGAGAAGAGATCCTGGCCCTCCTCTGTGTGACAACCTTTCAAGTATTTGAAGAGTGCTATCATGTCTCCCCTCAATCTTCTCTTCTCCAGGATAAACATGCCCAGTTCTTTCAGTCTCTCCTCATAGGGCTTTGTTTCCAGACCCCTGATCATCCTCATTGCCCTCCTCTGAACCTTCTCCAGCTTGTTTGCATCCTTCTGGAAGTGTGGTGCCCAGAACTGCACGCAATACTCAAGATGAGGCCTAACCAGTGCAGAATAGAGGGGAACCAGTACTTCATGCGATTTGGAAGCTATACTTCTATTAATGCAGCCCAAAATAGCATTTGCTTTTTTTGCAGCCACATCACATGGTGGCTCATATTCAGCTTGCGACCTACAACAATTCCAAGATCCACCTCGCTTGGACCTGGCCTCACATAGTTAGGCAGCCATCATCAACCTCATCATCATCATTTTTCTCACTCGTGGTGGTTTTTCTAGATGGACATGATGGGCTTTGCCAAGTCATGCTGTCTTTTTCTGAAATCATTATTATTATTATTATTATTATTATTATTATTTCAATTTCCCTTCAGAAATGTTTTGCAAATATGCTCAGGCTCAATTCTTGATGAATTTGCAAGAGAAATCGGTTACATGGCTGTTGGGCAGCCATTGAGAACATCACTTTCTGCCTCTTCTCAGCCTCTCTGTAAGGGAGGAGACAAATATTGACAACCCAATCCTAAAAAAGTTTACTTGATAACCCATTGAATTTAATGGGTCTATACAACACAATACTTGTTTTTTTTCAATTTCACCCTTACTGGCGTTAGACCCAAATCATTTACAATTTGATCACTAGCTGTGTAGCCATTATACATAAACAGACACGTATACACCTTCACTGTGCTCTTGGGAGCCGATGCAGTGGATTACAGTTGTGAGACAGTCACCAGTTCAAATTTTGCCTTTGCTAAACTTTCATTTGCTAGGCAGTGTTTGAGGCTCATCCCATCCTCCACCCCAATCCCAATTATGAAGATAATAATGTTGACCTATATTTCATTATTGTTGTAACGGCTAATGAGATAATGTAATGTATGCAATTACTTTCAACGTTATAAAATGTTTCATATATGCTAATTGTTGTTATTTTTAAACGCGCTCACCTTCTAACTTACACTCCCATCTCCTGACAGCTTGGGATCTTTAGAGGACAACTTACATCAGCATGATTCATCAAATAATCCATTAATCACCATTTTACTAACTGGATTTTGTATAGAAACTGATGAGCCTTGTAAAACAGTTTCAGCATGAAGGATTTCTGAAAGAAACAAACAAATTTATGTGCATCTCTCAATTCAGGCAATTTATATAAGATGGTTTGCTAAATGCAAAGGCCACATTCCTTCATTCAGCTATGAGTAAGCAATTCGTGTTCACTAAAGTGGGATCCACATGATAGGCTTCCATACTATACCTGGAAGTAAGCCCCATTTAACTTAATGAAAATTACTTCTGGGCAGAGTTGTATACAATTGTACCATTATACATTTGTTGTATACAATGACCTCGTCATTGAATGTTAAATAATCTTAATCTTCGGGAACTGATATCTCTTTGGGATCAGCTGATGTTCACAATACCGAAAAAGCGATAAACATGCTAAATATTATATTAGCAAACCTGAGGATACATTTAGAATAGGGATGTGCATCATATCGTTAAAATGTCCGATAACAATATGATAAGGTCGTTATCGAACATCCGATTAACAATAACGATACGATAGAAAAACCTCTGATAAATATCCGAGGTTTGAAAAATCCAAAAATTTTCAGCCTGATTATATCGGGTTTTTTTCGGATTGCCGGACCACCATATAAATAAACCTATAACTTCTGTATTTTCAAAGTTAAAGGCTTGAAACTTGGTCACAGTGCTTATGGGGTATGCCTAAGTATGTGTATGAAATTTGAGATCAATCCCTCCAACCCTCGATTTTATATGAATTTATTAAAAATCATTTCTGACAGGTCAGAATGACAGCTCGCCACGTGCATTCATTCAGACCTGTCAAAAAGTTGCAGGATCTTTAAAAAATTCATATAAAATATAGGGGTGGAGGGATTGAGCTGAAATTTGGCACATATATGTAGCAACATGTGCTAGACATGTGTATGAAATTTGGGATCAATCCCTCCAACCCTCGATTTTATATGAATTTATTAAAGATCGTGCAACTTTATTGACAGCTGGTTGACCGGGCCTCCGTGCTGTCACCTTGTTGTCTGTTTTTTTTCTCATAGTCTTGCATTAGGGGAAACGCATGCATAACCTTTTTATTTGAAATGATAATGACATGAAACTTGGGGAGCCAGGATTAGCAAGATCCGATCTTCAGTGTCCCACAAGTTTCATGTCTCTATCTTTTCAAATAAAAAAGTTATAGGGGGTCCCCCAAAAGCCCCACCCCCCACTGTAACTTCTTCATTTTTAAAGATAAAAATTTGAAACTTGTGGGACATTGAAGATGGGATCTGGCTGGTCATTTGTGAAAAAAAAATCAGAGCAATTGCTCAAACCCTTGATTTTCTATGAATTTTTTAAAGATCATGCTCCTGAAGTTGAGGCCCGGTCAACCAGCTTTCAGAACGAGCACGATCTTTTAAAAAATCATAGAAAATCGTGTGTTTGAGCAAATACTCTGATTTTTTTTTCACAAATGACCAGCTGAAGCTCTCTTGGCAGTTCACAAAAACTAAAATCATAAGGTACAGCATGAAATATAAAATACAGTGGCTTAAAACCACAATATAATATCACAATATAAAAGTACAGCCAGAATAAAACTAAGCAGCAATGCAGAGATTTAAATACAGATTTGAAACAGCAGAGCTAAAAGACCAGGGTGGTAAAATGCTAAAGTACTGGGGAAATAAAAAGGTCTTCACCTGGTGCTGGAAGGAGCACAATATAGGTGCCAGGTGGACCTCTCTAGGGAGTTCATTCCGCATCCAGGGTGCCACAGCAGGAAAGGCCCTTTTCCTGGTAGCCCCTCACCTCTCTTCCTTTAGTAGGGGCTCATGGAGAAGGACCCCTGGAAATGATCATCATAGGGTCATATAGCTTGATTAGAAACCCTCAAGATGTTTGATTCAAAATGGCATTGTTTTTATGATTCAAGGTGCTGGTTTTCACCTATAACGCCTTACACAGCTTGGGACCACAATACCTGATGGAATGCCTCCCCCAACATGAACCTATCCATACACTACGCTCAACATCTAAGGTCCTCCTCTGGATGCCTGCTCCGAGGGAAGCTCGGAGGATGGCAACAAGAGAGAGGGCCTTTTCAGTGGTGGCCCCCCAATTATGGAACAATCTCCCCGACGAGGCTCACCTGGCGCCAACATTGTTATCTTTTCAGCGGCAGGTCAAGACTTTTCTCTTCTCCCAGGCATTTAACAGCGTATGTTGAGTTTTTTTTTCTTTTGACCCAGAATAGTTGTTTTAAATGGATATTGTATTTGCACTCTGTTTTTATGCTTTTTATGCTTTTAAAATTTTGTATATCTGTTTTTAATGTTCATTGTTTTTAATCTTTGTAAACCACCCAGAGAGCTTCAGCTATGGGGTGGTATATAAATGCAATATATAATAATAAATGCAATAAATGATGTGCTGCTTATTAAGAATATAAGTTCAGCAGACACAAAGGCACAGCAGTATCCAATCCACCAGTATCCATATCAGTATCCATTGGATGTGGACGTGTATTTGTGTTTGTCTCAAGCAACAGATGAGAAATGTCAGTCCCAGTGTGCTTTTTGATTGGAAGATGAAGACAAAGATGAAGAAGTGAACAGAGCCAGCTTGGAGCAACCCTTAGTTTGATACAGTGAAGACTTCAAGGAAACTTATGCAACTGTCTGAGTTAGATGCATTGGGTCCACCCCACCGGTACCCCTAGGCATGGTCAGTGCTATGGTGCACACCTACAACCCTTTGAAGGTATGCCCCAAAGCAGGGGGAAGGGGCAGTCATATATTCTGCAACTCACCCTTCTAACCTTCCTTGGCTTCAGACTGTATACACTGAAAAGCTACATACTGGTTAGGGAAGTCTACCCTTAGTGACTGGAGCAGTTATTGCAGGATTCAACCACATGGATACATTTAAATTAATTTAAAGTAATTTATACATTAAAAAAATAACCCTGAGGTGCACATGCCTCAGGTCTCCTTATAGCATGCATCCCAAATTTCAGGGCTTGGTGCAACGGTACAAATGGATGGACAGACAGACGGACACACATACAAATCCTCTTTTGTTATTATAGATTATAGTGTGCAAGGCACTTTACAGACTACAAGGGAACAGGTCCATGCCCAAACAACTTTACAATCTAAAATTTAACCCAGGGGAAACAACAGAGAAAGTAAAGTGAAGTGAAGTGTAGTGGATGCACGACTAAACATGGACTCAATAAGTGGTTGTTTCAATAGCCCTGACTTAGGCTTAGTTACAGACAGTGTTGCAGTACTGTATAGACATGTATTTGCAGGGAGTTCCAAGCATATGGGGAAGGAAGTGAGAAAGGACATAATCTTTTGAGTAGAATTTTTTGGAAGTTGGTGGATCTGGAGGAGCAAAGATCCTGGGCAGGGATATATCAGGGTAGGAGTGGAGAGATAAACAGTGGCAGGGGGAGGGGGCTTAGAGGGCTTTGAAGTTAAGGAAGAGGGGGTTGTCCTGGATCTGGGAGCAGATAGGAAGCCATTGTAGGGTTTTAAGGAAGGGCATCAAAGATCAAAGGGAGGAGAGAGATGCCTTGTATTATAGATGTAAACTGGTTTAAATGTAATTATCATCTTTCCAGAGAGCTCTGGGAATTATACTCATATGAGTTTCAGGAAGGCAGAAACAAAAAGGGAATAGAGACTATGGATGGAAAGGATTCTCCAATGGTGGTGTCCTGCAAGGTGTGTGCAATGCTTGTGTTCCTATCTGAGATCAACATGGCGTACAACTGCAACAACTGCACGCTGGTTGCACTATTGGAAGGAAAAGTGAGTGTACCTGAGCAGCGAGTGTCCACCCTCCAAGGAATAAGAAAAGGCGAAGAGTTCTTAGATAAAATGTTGGAACTTCAACAGCAAAGGGAAGCATGGGAGGTGGAAGAGCAACAGCAAGTGGAAGCAAAAGTAGGGAATGCTGAGGTGAGGAAAGCCAATGAAGAGGAAACTCCCTGAAAAAGGGTGACAGTTAGGAGTGGAAGAACTAGAAGACACTCTGCACCAGTGGAACCACTAGAGCTATATAACTGCTTTCAGGTACTGGAGGATGAGACTGGAGGACAGCCTGCAGGGGAAGAATTACAGGGAACCCCGTGCAACAATGAACAAGAGCCAGAAGGTCAGTCGGCCAGAGGCAACAATACCAAGGCCTATAACAACAAGAAGAGAAGGGTACTTGCTGTGGGAGACTCCCTGCTGCGTGGGCTTGAAACCCAAGTATGTCATGAAGATGCATGGACTCGCCAGGTATGCTGTCTCCCTCGAGGACAGATTAGAGATGTAACTAAAGTGTTGCTGAAGCTCATAAAGCCCACTGACACATGTCTTCTCATCCATATGGGAATAAATGATACTGCCAAGCAGAGCTCTGAATAAATCATGTCAGACTTTGAAAATTTGGGAAGGAAACTCAAGAACTTTGGGGCCCAGGTAATTTCATCCCAGTTCTTGGAAGAGGAATAGAAAGGGAAAGAAAAATACTCTGGGTGAACGACTGGCTACGAAGGTGGTGCCGATGTGAGAGATTCGGATTCTGGGACCATGGGCTAAGCTACTTGGAAGATGGTCTGCTGGCTGGTGATGGGTTGCACCTTACAAGGACTGGGAAGAATGTGTTTGACCACAGCATGAAGAACTTCATCAGGAGAGCTTTGTACTGAAACCTATGGGGGAGGGAGACATACATTTGGAGACAACAATGGATGAAAGCTTATACACCATATCAAAGAGAACAACTCTATTAGCACCCCAAAATAGCATTCACAATAATGTAGGAAAGAAGCCAGACCATAAAGCACATGGTCTCCAATGTCTATACGCTAAAGCCTAGAATATGGGAAACAAACAGAATGAACTTGAACTCTCAATACATGAAGGCAAATATGACTTGATAGGTATAACTGAAACTTGGTGGGATGACTCCCATGACTGAAATATAGCAATTGAAGGGTATAACTTGTTCAAAAAGAACAGAAGAAATAGAAGAGTACAGACAGATAGCACAAAAGTGCAAGAACGGCATCAGGAAGGCTAAAGCTGAGAATGGGCTGAGGCTAGTGAGTAGGGTGACCAGATAAAATCCAGGTCAGAGCTCATGTAACTTTAACAGTTGTAGAGAAAAGGGAATTTCAGCCAGTGTCATTTGTATGCAATTAGTTCCTAGTGAAATTCCCTCTTCATCACAACAGTTAAAGTTGCAGGGGCCCTGCCTTCTTCTCTATATGGTCATTCTAGTATAGTACCTGCAACTTTAACTGTTGTGATGAAGAGGGAATTTCACCAGGAACTAATTACATACAAATGGCACTGGCTGAAATTCCCTTTTCTCTACAACTGTTAAAGTTACATGAACCTTGACCTGGATTTTATCTGGTCAGCCTACTAGTGAGGAATGCTAAAAGCAACAAAAAAGCTTTCTACAGGTACGTGCATAGAAAAATACAGAGGAAATAAATGGTGGTTCAATGAAGATGGCAAATTGATAACAGATGACAAGGCCGAAGTGCTCAATTCCTACTTTGGCTCAGTCTTCTCCCCAAAACGGGTCTATGACCCCCCTGGAAAAAGTGAAGTACAAGCTGAAGGGGCAGGATTGAAGCTTGAGATTGATAAACAAATGGTCAAGGAACACTTAATTTCTTTGAACGAATTCAAATCTCAAATTTCCAGGGCCCAATGAACTGCATCTTCTCTACCTATAAAGTGGAAAGTATATGTGCATCACGTATGTCCAGAAATGTTTACCCGCTTCCAGATGAGTTAGAAACTTGACATGGTGACACAGTGATAGGTCTGGCTGTACAATGTATCAGAAAAAACTAAAAACACGAATTGGGGGGGGGGGGTAATTATTTTTAAAAAACTAGGTTTATGCCTACAACTCCCAGCATGCCTTGGGCGGAACTCCCAGCATGCCTTGGGCAGGAGGCCAGACTTACTGGCCTTTGGAGGCCATTGTGAGTGCACAGGTTGGTGGCTGCTGTGTGTGTTTTACAGCCCCGACTCCTAAGGTTGGTCTTAAGCAGTCAACCCAATTCCACTTAAAAGGAAACAACCCACATATATGGGCTGCATCCATTTGCGGTGCTTCCTCCCACCCTCTGCGTGGTTTTAAAATGTAACTAGATACAACAGCATGACTTTGAGGGGCCAAACATGCTCAAAGGCACACCATCCTGATATCGCTGTTTTCTCAGAATCTGGGGGAAGCAAGTGTGTAGCCTTTGCCCTTAAGAGGGAGGGAGGAAGGGGAGGCACTCTGTGCATGCCCAGAAACAGACCCAACAAAAGGGGGAAGTGCCTGGTCTAGTTCTGGCCCTTTAGTACAGGCTCCTGATGTAGTACTTGGTGGGTGAGAAGCACAGGCCAAGGCAGTCCCAGCAGGATTGGCCGGAGCTGGGTGCGCCCATTGATAGCTGCTTACCTCTCCTCATTGGCGATGCTACTCCTCAACGCTCTATTGAGGAGCAGCATCAGCAACAAAAGAATGTCTTAGAGGATGTGGGCACCTGCAGGCTGCCAAAGACATGCTGGGAGGTGTAGTACTGGCATGTAGAGTGGCTGATTTAAAATGAAGTATGGATGAGCAAACTCTGACCTCTCACTAACTGTCTTTGTTCTCCTACCTGACTTTCCTCAATTGCCACTAACCCTGCCCACCATTCCATTCTAGCCTCAGCTATATCAGTCAATTCTCCATTCACTCTTCTATCTCAATGGTATAATCAGGCTTTTACATAAAAATCACAAACATTATTCAGAAATCCACAAGCAGGATGCCACAACCAAGATGGCCTGCTCTCCAGTTGTCTTCCACCACATCTCAGATGGTGTTCAAAGATTAACACGTTATTCAGAGACTTAGACTTATGCCTACAACTCCCAGCATGCCTTGGGCAGGAAGGAAGATTTATCAGGCTTTGGCAGCCATTATCTGGTAGCAGCTTGCCCTCCTGGGCCTGAAGGGAGAGCGCCTACAATAATTACTGGAGCCTATTATCCTGTTAAGAGTATTTCTGCAAACATCTCTTATCAACCCCCTGAAGAAGGCCTTAAAAACCAAGAAAGTATCTTAGCACTCTGAGAACCTGCTTCTCTCCTTTTTTGCCCTGGCTGTATATTGTACCAGAAAAATCTAAAAACATGAAATTTTGGATTTTAAGTATTTTTATGTCAAATAAAAGGGCTAAGTCAACAGTGGCTTTCATCATCCTGGCTCTCTGCCAAAACAGGTTAAATGTAGATATTATATAGTAAATTATGCCAATAAAGTATTCTGTGTTCTGGCTGCTTTCCTTTTTTCATAACAATAACTTCAGAGCACATGCATACAACAGTTCCTCATGTCCACTGAGATTAGCGTCCCTACTATATGTTATTCAGATATCTGGGCAATGCCAGGTCTATTTTGAAAACTTATTTTTAGGTTTGGATCTTTTTTAGCTGGTAGAAAGGGTGTTGTGTGTCCTGATTGTTTTTGAAGTTTAGACGGCTGCTCCAGCCAAGGCATAATGGGAGGTGTAGGCATTTCAGATTTTAAAAAAAATGTGGTTTATCACGAAGCTCTAATTTAAAATATAGTTCTTCTTAACACAATTTTCCATTTATTCTAACAGAACAATTTACGAACTCAATCAAACTAAAAACGATCAACCAACCTAAAGATGAATATGTTGCAGAGAAATTTATTATTTATCAAATAAATGTCATAAACATTATTCACGGACCCGAGCAACGCTGGGCATATCAGCTAGTAGAGAAATAAAGGAGCTAGCAGAAGAACTCTCAGAACCACTGTCTATTATCTTTGCGAAATCATGGACGATGGGTGAAGTGCCAGATGACTAGAGGAGGGTTAATGTTGTCCCTATCTTCAAAAAGGGCAAAAAGCAGGAACCTGGGAACTACAGATCAGTCAGTCTGACATCAATCTCTGGGAAACTTTTGGAGCAGATTATAAAGAAGTCAGTCTGTAAGCACCTTGCTAACAATGCAATGATTCCTAGAAGCCAGCATGGATTTGTCAAGAACAAATCCTGCCAAACTAATCTGATCTCATTTTTTGATTGGGTAACCTCCCTTGTGGATTGTGGGAATGCTGTGGACATAATATATCTTGACTTCAGCAAAGGTTTTGACAAAGTGCCCCATTATATTCTAAAAGTAGCTAGAAGTGAGCTACATGGAACAACTATTAGGTGGATCCACAGTTGGCTACAGAATCGGACTCAAAGAGTGCTTATCAATGGTACCTTCTCAAACTGGGGGGAGGTAATAAGTGTGGTACTGCTCATTTCCTCTCTGGCCCAGTGCTCTACAACATTTTTATTAATGACTTGGATGAGGAGATGCAGGGAATGCTTATCAGTTTTGCAGACGACACAAAATTGGGTGGGATAGCTAAAACCCAGGAAAAAGTTATCTTGATAGGCTGGAGCACTGGGCTAAAAACAGTAAATGAAATTTAATAGGGATAAATGCCAAGTTCTACTAGCCCTAGGATACTTGACTCAGCAACACAGATCTTGGAGTTGATGTAGATGACAAGCTGAATATGAGCGACCAGTGCGATGTGGCTACAAAAAAAGCAAATGCTATTTTGGGATGCATTAATAGACATACAGTTTCCAAATAGCATGAGGTACTGGTTCCCCTCTATTCGGCACTGGTTAGGCCTTATCTTGAGTTTTGCGTCCAGTTCTGGGCACCACACTTCAAGAAGGATGCAGACAAGCTGAAGGGGATTCAGAGAAGGTCAAGGATGATCAGGTGTCTGGAAACAAAGCCCTGTGAGGAGAGACTGAAAGAACTGGGCATATTTAGCCTTGAGAAGAGAAGTCTGAGGGGAGATTGTGATGTTCTACTGTTTAGGGATGTGAATGTGTTACAAAAGTTATTGTTTAGAGTTGCAGGTATGGGTGAGTATGGAATGACTGGTAAGCGAGTGCTGATTGGTTAGTTGTTTGGAGTGCCTGGATTGGTGGAGTGTGGGAGAGTGGGAGGAGCTGGAGAGCAATATATATATATATATATATATATATAGTCAGATAGAGAGAGAGCTGACAGGGGTTGATTGTGGAGGAGGGTTGAGGAGAGAGAGAGAGAGAGAGTATCTAGTGAGGTGTTTGATTGATTGATATTGTGAGAGGAAACAGTTTAGCTTTAGGAACAGTTTGAAACGTATAAGCATTATACTTGGAACCGCTACGCAAATGAACTAAAGAAACCAATAAGCTTACTGTGCACGCAATATACTTGATGTTAATAAAACTTGTTAATTTCATCCAACTGGTGTGGTCATTAAAGTGTACCTGAGGAAGGTACTGGTGGCAGCGGGAACTTAGATGCTTGTCTGAGGCCAAGTTGCTGGGCTGTGGAGCTGTGGGGCCTAATAGTAAAGGCTGGACAGGGGCAGTAGCAGCGAGGGGCTAGGATAAGGTATCACAGAGATATGATAACACTCTTCAAGTACTTGAAAGGTTGATCATCCCAGAGTGTAGGACACTGAATAATGGGCTCGAGTTACAGGAAGCCAGATTCTGGCTGGATATCAGGAAAAACTTCCTGACTGTTAGAGCAGTACAACAATGGAACCAAATACCTAGGGAGGTCATGGGCTCTCCCACACTAGAGGCATTCAAGATGCAGCTGGACAGCCATCTGTCAGGGATGCTTTAAGGTGGATTCCTGCATGGAGCAGGGAGTTGCACTCGATGGCCTTATAGGCCCCTTCCAACTCTACAACTCTGTGATTCTATGAGTTGGTTTGAAGCGCCTTTTAGAAGTTTTAACTTGCATACAATAACTTCATGGGGGGTGCATTGCATTGGGGGTTAAAGCTTGTTTTCATCCTCTATGCACATTCAATGTACATGTACTGAAAAGGACTGAAAAGCTCATAAAAAATTTTAACCCAGAATTTTCAGCACCTCACCCAGGAATTTTTGGCTGAAACCATGGCAGTTCAACTGGTGTAAAACTGTTATGGATTATAGTGGCTTCCCTGGACAAGGACACTTTTTTCTCACAGTACCCTAATCTAAAACTGCAACAGCAGGCAACATAACAGAGACTCAGCAGAAGGACCAGATCATGCAACAAACAACAGATGCCAAATTTGTCTCCATATCCACTCAGGAAACACTATTACAGGACCTAATGACATCAACCATAACCTCAGGGTCTCATTCACCTGATTATCTTCCAATGTGAGGTATTCTTTATCTGCACAGGACAAAAAGGTCTGTCTCTACACAAAAGAATAAGTGGGCACATACCTGACATCAGAAACCACAACATCCAGAGGTTTTTGGCCTTGATTAGAGAGAATGGTTTCCTATCCCATCATAGGAGTTAATATTGCAAATCCAGGATGATCATGTTTTCACAAATTACTGCTTTTGTGAATGATAATTGTGCTTACATGTGCTAAAAGCATACAGTTTGTGTACTAAAAGAATACATTTAAGCTTTAATTGAACCACCACACACCGTACTAGTTAGATTTCATAAGCATTTGACCATACTATTTACAGTTTTTTTCTCTGTAGCCATGTGTATATAAATATACTTTCCAATCGAGGTTGTTATGAATGTAATGAAGTGGACTCTAATCCGTGAAAGTTAATGCCATAATAAATGTGTTAGTCATTAAGAAGCCCAAAGACCAAGAACACAAGAAGAGCCATGCTGGATCAGACCAAGGGTCCATCTAGTCCAACATTCTGTTCACACTGGGACCAGCCAGGGCCACATCTACACCAAGCAGGATATAGCACTATGAAAGTAGTATGAATATGGTACATGGCATGTGTCATAGGCCCCAACGGTTGTTAGTGCACTTCAATACCGCTATAAAGCAGTAGTGTGGCTCCTGTCTCTTATATACCACTTTCGTACCACTTTCATAGTGCTATATCCTGCTATATCCTGGTGTGGATTAGGCCCAGCTGTTGACTAGGGATCCACAAGCAGGACACGGTGCAATAGTACCCTCCCGCCCATGTTCCCCAGCAACTGGTGTAAATAGGTTTACTGCCTCTGATACTAGAAGTAGCACATAGCCATCAGGAGTAGTAGCCATTGATAGCCTTCTCCACGAATTAATTAATTTATTACATTTATATACCGCCCTATAGCCGAAGTTTTCAAGGCGGTTTACAAAGATTTATCCAATCCCTTTTTAAAGCCACTCAAGATGGTGGCCATCACTACATCTTGTAGTAGTGAATTCTTTCTGAGTAGTAGCTCTAAGCACCCTCCATCTGTAAATACGCATAGTTAGAACCTAGTACTGTTTCACCTAGCCCCAGGATGAACACATTCCATGAAAGTAATTTATAGGTCCAGGGTCTTTTAAAAGGTGGAGTCTAAAAGTAAAGTTCCAGTGTAGAGGAATATGCATTGTAGTGTGTAGAATTGATAAGAATTTATCTTGTAGGTGTGACTAGGTCTGTATGTATATGTTTTGAGATAACTATGAGTAATGGCATATATTCTTGGAAATGAAGGAAGGCTGCCACAAATGGGGTGGTCACATGCTAGAAGCAGCACGTTACTTAGCTTCGCAGGGATACTTTCATCTGGATGTTACTGGTGTCAATAGTAGACCTGGTTACATTGAGAAAAATGAGAATAGTGGTATGACTAGGTCTGAAACTAAGGTTAAGGTCATCAACATCATGGGGGTTATAAAAGACCAGGATTTGATTAGTTTGGGAGAGATCTTGAGAGAACAAGAAACCTGTCATAAGTCCCTAGGATAGTTTCCCCTACCATGCCTTCCATTTAGGTAATTTTGATATTGACTGTTAGATGGAGAGGAACCTAGGTTTTACTATGTTAACAATATGCTTGCTACTATCTACACAATTCTTTTGGTGATTATAACTTGTGTATATTTAGGCATGTTTATGTTCTGCCTCATTTTAGCTAACGCTTGTAATTCTCTTAGACTGTTTGAACTATAAAAAATGTATTCCTCAATACCAAATTTGTGTTGTCTGGCTTGAGAGAGGTTTAAGGACCACTACACATACATTAATTCTTGAAGGCCAACACACTTGTTAAAGATTTGTAAATCTATAATTGAGTGGGGGCTGTTCTTTAAACCCATAATCAACCGGGGGGGGGGGGGGACAATCGTCCATTGAGTTGCTGATCAGCAGCATTCGGATGACATTTTTGGCAATGGGGAGGAAGAGGCAAAGGGCAGTAAGTTATTGGCAGCATTCGGACGACACGATAATCAACACAATTGACGATTGTCACCCTCCCCCGTTGATTATAGTGTTGTCCGAATGCTGCCATAGTATTCTCTCTTGATCTGGTGAATCTCAGATACACCTGTTCAAGTTTGGGAAACAAGGTAGTTGGATAGAGCGAGAAGTAGTTACTCATTTCAGTAGTGCCATCAGAGAGTGGTCTGATTGGAGGGCCATTGGTATGGATAGTTGCCTCCCAATGTAAATTCAAGCTCCGGAGGAGTGATTTTCCTTAAGACCACAGAAGGGGAGGAAGAGGTAACACACACACCCCACATACACATCTGCTGTGATCCCGATAAAATTATCAGCCCTCCACCTGATGCTATTTGCATTTTCATGCACCTGCACATTAAAGTCAAAGACACATTGAATGTAATGTCTAGTTTGGCCCTCAGCTAAGCTGACCAGCATTGCAAGGCTCATTATGAACTACAACATGGAAATACCATCTTCTCATCCAAACCCCCAACAAATGGAACAATATGTCAAATGACACCAAATTTATTAAAATTACATCAACATTAGCAACTATTTTGTGAATTTTCCCCATCATTGGCACAGTTGCTTCTCAAATTGGGATTAGAACAAGAAGCACTTAACTCACATGTTATTGGCCGCCAACCTATGGACAGTGCTCAAATTATGGAGGGGGAGTAAGTATCTTAATAACATTTACAAGCTCCATCCTATATTCCCCACCAATGGTGCATCACTATTCTTCTAAAATCAGTATTTAAAAGGGATGTTGCAAAAGGTGGGGGGCTGAGATACCCATGCTTCCTATAATTTGAGCACTTTATAGGACAAAGTCTGGCTGGAGAAAACCCAGCAATTAAAGAGAATTACTATGTACTCAATTATACAACAAGCAATCGTTTTCCTCACCTCTTAATTTTTTTTGAACCCTGTTTTCTGTTCCAATGCCAGTTTCACAGAAGGCAAACTGATGGGACTCAGAATCTAGAAACGTGGCCAAGAAACTGAGTACAAAGTGGAGGTGGGATCTCTGAGCCACAAACACCACAACAAAATACCCATTTCACAGAAAGTTAAGGTGGTGATGCTTAGTAAAACACACCCACACTACATACCCAAGCAAAATACACCCACACATCATACACACATGCAGACAAAACAACAACCAGGCATACCATTCACACACAACACACAAACCCATGCAACCCCCCCCCCCAATGCTTAGAAAATAATAATCTAGGCAAAATTCACACACACACACACCAGGCAAAACACAACCCACACCAAAGCAAACCACTTAATACACACACACTAAAAAGAACCAGAAACTCCACCTCTCACCAGAGCACAGGCAAAACACCCCCCTCACCATCCATCTAGCCCCTCAGCATGCTCCCTACCACCCGCAGCGTACATTTTTTTCTGGAAGCTGGGTATGCTTTAAAAAAAATCATCAGGCTTCAGCTGGCCACCATGTTTATTTTCCAAGAATGCCTCTATGGCTACATGGGGCCCTGGAGGCATTACTGGCAATAAAGGTGGCAGGTGTTGGAAGCAGGCACTTTGCTTTGCAGCTTGCAGGCCTCCCTGGGTTTTTTTTTAATTAAAAAAAAAACAACCTTTAAAAATGTAAAAAATCAGGAGGAGGCAAGGAGCCTGGCGAGGGCCAAGGGAGGTGTCCGCAGGCACATTGGTACTCAGGGGCACTACACTGAGGAGTCCGAGGCAGTGGAGGCTGGTGGTTCTGATGTCAGTGGTGATGAGAATCCGTTCTGGGTTTCAGTCAAAACCAATCAGAACTCTAAAGGAGCTATCCAAGCGTTGAACCTATTTTGGGGATAGGGTTCAGCACCTTGGATAACCCCTTTAGAGTTCTGACTGGTTTTCTCTGAAACCCGGAGGGGATTCACAACCCCACTGACATCGGGGCCACCAGTATCCCAGGTATATATAGGTCGTAAGAGGAGATCTTTGATGCCTAAAGTGACGACTCGCGTGTGAAAATGGGCCGCCTGAAATACCACGTTTTGCAGTGGAGTCCCTTCACACGCTCGACTGTCAGTAACGAAGCGTTTGAGTCAAGAGAGAGGAACCAAGTGTGGAGAAGTCGACCGCTCCAGCGGTGCGCGCGCACGTGCGTGTATTCATGTGCGAACCAGCCCTCTCGTACAATGACCCGTGTGGTCTAAGCAATAGCCTCTGGTGGCTGAGAGCACACGCGTGTGAGAGGCGCAGCCATCCCTCCCGCTTGAATGTCTCCGTGTGTGTGTGTGTGTGTGTGTGTGTGTGTGTGTGTGAGGTGTATGTCATTCCTTCTGCGGGGCGCGTCGATGAAGGAAATCCGTGAAGAAGAGAGTTGTGGGGAGGGGTGGGGGGCTCTCTCTCTCTCCTTCACGGATTTCCTTCATAGACGCGGTGTTGAGTAAGGACTGGTGTCAAAGGCACCGAAGGCACAACGCGCGGCACGGTGGCGGCGGTGTGTTGGCGTGTCTGCTGAGGGGAGCCAGGGCGGGAAGGAAGGAGGGAGAGAGAGGGCGGGCGGCCGGGCAGGCGGGTAGTGGCGGTTGGAGCAGGAAGGCGGGAGGAATAGCGCATGTCTTCATTTCTGAGCGCAGCCAGTAGACTCCTCTCTCCCCAGCACCACCAAACTCTCCACCATCTTTTGCATGTGAAACATTTGCAGCCGGACAGAAACCTCTGCCGGGGCTATGGAGACTGCGGGAAAAATCCGCCTCAGCAGGATGGCTTGCTGAGGGAAAGAAGGAAGGCGGGAGGGGAAAAGGGGGGGAAAAAAGCATACGAAAGAGAAACGAAAGAAAAAGGGGGGAAAAGAGAAGGGAGGGGGAAAATCAGCCACCCACCCTTTTTCTCTTTTCTTCCCTGCCCTATTTTAATTTTTTCCCTTCCCCCCCTTCCCCCCTCAATTTTGTGTCCAGTCCCCCCCTCCCCGCCTTCCCTCCCCCATCACCACCACCACGTCCTCAATGCCTCTCTGAACAGCATCTAGGGAGAGCGCGTGAGGAGGAGACCCGGGGAGGCAAAAGAGAAAGAAGAAGATGAGGATTATTTGCAGACAGCTTGTCTTGTTGTTTTCTGGCTTTTGGGGACTCGCAATGGGCGCTTTTCCTAGCAGCGTGCAAATAGGTAAGCGCTGCATTGGGCTGGAAGAAAGAGGGGAGGAGGGGGGACGGGAGGTAAGAGGAAGAGGGGGGCAGAAAAAGTGGAGGGGAGCAGAAGAGGAGGAGGAGGAGGGTGGGAGGTCAAATCCGGAACCCAGGGAGAGAAAGAGTACCCCCCTTTCTACCCTCGTGTATGTGTGAAAGCCGGGATGGGGAGGGCGGGGGTGAGGGTTTGACGCCGACTATGATTCTAATAGTCCGCAGGGCAGGGAGATAGGTGTGTGTGTGTGTGTGTGTGTGTGTGATGTATAGTGTGTATGAAAACTTGAGAAGATGCCCCCCTTCCTCTAAACTGCACCTCTTCCTCAGATGCGCTGTGAGACCCCGTTTAGCACAGCCTGCACGTTGCAGTAACCTATTTGCCTTGGAGCGGGGAGGGGGGTGTTTGGTGCTGCTGTTGCTGCTTCGTAGCTTTTCTTGCCACTACTTTGAAAGTTGGGCGTTTTTAGTGTTTATATTTCTCCCGCATGTGCTTTCCCTTTGCCTCATTCCAGTCGCCTTCTGGTTCCCCGTCTTTGGATGGGACGCAGCTCTTGAATCTCTTCCAGCAGTTCCAGCTCCATCACTGCATCATTTCTCATGCACTCCTAAAGATGCTGCTAATAAGTCTGAACAGCTCCCTGCCTGCCCATAGGCTGCAGAGGGGCAAAGTTCATTGTGCTCTTCTTCCCTACAGATTATTCAAGCTGTTTCCCCTATATAAATATACATCAGCTCATAAAAGATGTGTGTGTGTGTGTATAGTGTGATCTTTCCCATGCCTTTAGATCCTTACATATGTTTCAGTAGAAGCACTGTTCTATTTAATCTGCCTGCCACTTAATATCGGAGAGGGCCAATTTAGCAATGTGTTCCATGTTAACAGAGATGGAAGCTAAATGGTTTCAAAGGTCACTCTCATCACAGCAGATATGGCTATTTAACACTCGAAAAAGCAGAAATAAGACAGCTTGAAAACCCCATTTGGCAAAAGCAGTAGTTGGGACCCTAAAAGTATTGTAAGCCCCGTATCTTCATATACAGAAACATGTATTTGTTATTAAAGGAACCCAATGAAGGTGTTTACACTACAGTAATTGGCACAGAAATAATTAATTGTGACACTTTTTCCTCCTCTGCTGTCATTTATTTATTGGTAGGTGGCCTCTTCATCAGAAACACAGATCAGGAATATACTGCTTTTCGATTAGCAATTTTTCTTCACAACACCAGCCCCAATGCATCTGAAGCACCTTTTAATTTGGTTCCTCATGTAGACAACATTGAAACAGCAAACAGCTTCGCTGTAACAAATGCCTGTAAGTAAAAAAATGTCATTTATCTAAAGTTATGACCAAATGACAGTGAAATTAAAATGAAAATGCATAATTATATTCCTTAGGAAAATGTCTTTAGTTTTTAAGTCTCTGTGCCCTGGATGTATTGAAACCCTAGTTAGTTTCTATCCTTCGTGAAATCCCTTAGGCTGCCTTGTACTGACTAACTGGATATGGCATTTACTTTAGTGTTTTTACTGTAATTACTGTAGTTTCTTGCTTTCTGGTTTCTATGGTGATGCATTTTGTAGTTGTTTAAAAAATATACGAGTGTCTTGATCAATTTAGCAACCTCCACAATCTCTACTGTATGCCAACAGGATATAGCATGCCTTGTCTGTGTTTGGAAAGAGCCCCTAGTATTTGCAATCACAAGTGCTTTCGAATAGCTAAAGCAGAAAGGAGTCTGTGTGAAAGCAATGGTGTACAGGGTAATATATTGGAGTGTCTTGACACTGCAGTTGATCTGGTGATGTCACTTGAGGCTGCCCTGCTCCTATATTCTGGGTTGTAAATGTCTCTTATCATTTCCTAATGCATATATCCTGTGGATATGTCTTCATGTATCCATACATTGGTGCCAAGTCAAGTTAGTGTCTGATATACTTGATTGCATACACCACCCCAACTGGAACTATGTCCCCATGTATAAGCACTAGTGCGTGTACACACTCTTTTAGAAAAGGATGTTCTATACAAGTGTGGTTTATCAAAAAAAGAAGTAGAAAAAATGGATACATCTGAGGACCCCATCTGCAGCATTCCAGCTTACCAAAACACTGAGCAGGACATATTTGAAGTTGAGAGCAGAAAGGCACATAATTCATTTCTCTTTCCATAAATCCAGCCTTATTGGACTTTTAACTCTCTAGTATCAGAAGCACTGCATCATCATAGTGATATCCCTTTTTATTTTATATTGGTTCCAGCATCTGGAAAAAAATCATTATTTCAGGCTTCATTTCTCCGGAATCTCCTTTATTGGAGAAGGATTTTTTTTGTCTTTAAACAAGGAATTCCAAACACTATTGTTTTCAGAGTGCTAAAGATAGCAATATATTGCAGAAGGTTTTACTAGTGTGATGCTTTACATTTTAAAACATGTACTTTTCTAAAATCAACAACAACTGAGTTTCCTCACATTAATATCTAACAAGCTGTTTTACATCGAAACACCAACATGCATCTCATAAGCTTGTTTCAAAAGAAAACCTGTGGGGAAGCCGTCAAGTAGAACTGGAGTGATTCTTGTTAAGTTTTACATGACCTTGTCACTTTGTTTAACAAGGAAAGCTTCAGAATTTACAAAGTATGCTCTCCTCCTCCCAAGACATTCTATGTAAAATGATTTATGCCGCATAAGTGTGAATTCTTATACTGCATATTGGTGGTATTGGAAGAAGGATTTCTACTAAGGTATGCTTCATTGACAAGTGTTGCAGTCTTCTCAAGGGTTTCGAGGCACTGGGCATGGATTTCACAACTATATTTGACTCTGCATGTTTACAGCTTTGTGGTGCTTTTATCCAAAGTGTTTGAGAACCTGGCTTTGCATCTAGTCCTCTTATATGATTTTCGTGATTTTAGAGAGCATTTTTAGTTAGAGTATCAAGTAATTTATATCACATAGCATTTAGACCAATCATTTTTGGGAATAGCTCTTATATATACACATGCATACACTTTTGAACACAGCAAGTGTAACTCAGGATTCAAAGATTATGTACTTATGAACTTCCTGTGATGTAGGCTAAGGTCTTAGTTGATGCTGTCTCTATATTTTATCTTTCATATATGTCAGTTCTGGTTTCACCATCTTTTAAAACCAGTGTTACAGGTCTAACCAGTCGATAGGTGAAAAATTATGTCTCACAGTGGAAGCTTGAGAAGAAAATACGTGCTTAATTTAAATATACTTTCAGAGACTTACACTCAAGTCGTACTTACAGTTACGTTGTACTTTTTGCAGATGGAGTTAAGTCCCATTTATTTTGGTGGAGATTTCAGCAGGTGCTTAACACTCCCCTTCAAATGGGGGAAACTGAAAGTATTTAACTTTGGGTGGATGGTTCCCTATACGGGTAGCTATGTTTGTTTCTTGTGTACATGTTTCTTGAAGGTTTTTTTGTTGTTGTTTGGGTAAAATATTTTGTTGGGTGTGGACTAAAATATTTCAGTACCGGAGAATAGTAAAGAAAAAATGCTCACTGCTAATAAAGCATGGACAAACTGACTGACAAATGAGCATATCACATGTCCCTTAAGCTACACATGAGCAGAATCCTGCAAAATCAATTGTCTGTTAGCTGGAGGACATTGGTTTCCATGTGATTGCATTTGCTGGGTTGTCAGAGGCTTCCAAAGCACAGATATGTGAGAAATTCTAACCTAATTAAAGATCTTTATGCAAAAACACAGTAATTAATAGTGTCAAGGCTGCCTATGAACCAATCTGACTATTTATTAAACGGATTTTGGACTGGATGGAGGAGAAAATTCAGATGAATTCTGCTTGGAGCAAAAGTGTTTGTGTGTGCGTGTGTCCCAAAATGATACAGTACAAAAGCCTCTCAGCTACTGGACAGAAATGAATATTTATGTGAGGTCAAATGTAAAGATCTAAGACATGATCAGTTTGGTTTATGTCTGTTTTTCATTTTGCTGCAGAAGTTACTTTTTGAAATTGTAGTGTCTGGAGCATTTGGGGAATAAGGGACAATAAACAAGGAGCATACAATCAGGAATGATATAGTAGAAACATGTGGAATCAACTGGATTCCCCCTTTTTTATTAGACTACCATGATACATTGGCTGCTACTTTAGCACCATGATATTTGATTAGGAACACTTACAGACTTTAATTTATTCTTCTTTGTTTGGCTTGTATAAGTCTTATGATAGTTCCTATTTGTTTTGACTTTGTACAGGCCCCAATCTATGGAAAAATAGGTAATTTTAGCATGTAGATTCTGTTTTGGTTCAATAAAGCTGACATGATTTATGTTAGTTTAGTTCTCATTTCCTCCTGTTATATGCTGGACTTTTTAAACATACATTGCCGTTGTACTGCGTATTTTCTTGCAGGTGAGAGAAAAGAGTGTTTGATGAAAGAGGACTGAAATTTATTGCTAAATATGGACTGTGCATAGCTTTAATTCCTGGACTAAGATAAACCACAAAGCAAGGTTTTTGTCCCATAGTGACTGGCATATTAGATGCAGAAATGCTTATTTCTAATTACAGTTTTTAACATCCAATTTACTTTTGGTTTTTGTATAGGAGTATATTTCTTCTACTTCATGTTAAAAATATACTTTTTTAAAAAAAAAATGGAAAATGAACTTTGTACTGCAAACAACATTTTTTCTGATTATTTGAAGACTTTGAAGCTCGCAATTAATGAAGCTGTACAGGTTTGACAGAAACCATGTTGACCTCCAAGTGTACCACTTTCTTTTGCGACACGCTCCAATATATGTTGAAAAAGTGCTGGTGAAGAAATAACCTTGCAATACTCCTGCAGCGGACAAAACAAAATTAAAAGGATAAATGTAGAATTCTGTTGTCAACATTTTTTCTACATAAATGATTTCCTTTGAACCTGAACATCCTAGTTCTTTTCATATTTAATCACATACTGGAGATACATTTTCTATGGCATCTACTTCTTCCCACTCAGCAGATCTCTGTTACTGTTTAATCAAATTTGATCGAAGAATGAGACAACTGGCAAACAAACCATAGGAGACAGTGGAGAACCCTTCCTTGCAGTTGTCCTTGCAGACAACTCTCAGGGTATTTTAAAAAAAATTTTTGGTGATGGTGTTAAAACTCAGTTTGGAAAAGTCATATATGCCAATAATTTAATACATGAATAGGGCAGAAGTCAATTATTTGTGAAATCAGTCACTGTAATCCAATTGCACCAAAATACTTGGACCAGTTTACAAACATTGCTTGGTTTAGATGTAATACTGCCAATAATCAAACCATGGTTTGTTGATTGGGAACACCCTGGGGCTTCTCTTCTCATTCTTCCACTTACATGGCCATTCTCTTCCTTTCAGTTTGGGAGACAACTGGAATTACCACTAATATTGGCACCAAACAGCTTGAAAATGTGCTGCTGGCTATGGTTTCAAACAGTGACCCTGTTCAGAAGACATGCTAACCACCTTGGCTTAGCATTTGAGCTAAACATGATGGCTTACCGTGTCATGTGAACCATGATTTAGCATGTTGTGTGAACCACCCCTAACCATGGGGGCTACATAAACCTGGTTTAAACATGGTCACTAACCATTTGCTGCAAAAGTGTTAGAGGCCTAACCATGGCTTAGTGTGTTGCGTGGACAGGCCCTATGTTTTGTTGCTAACACCAGTGAAAGTGTTGCTGCTCGAAAACTGAATGGGGAATACCCATGAGAGAAAGGGAAAGTGGAAGAAGCATGAGAGCCATTGGGCACTCCTGATTACCAAATTATGATTTTTATGACTTGCCAGCAATATATCTGAAGCTGACCCTAGCTCTTGCTGCCTGGACAAATAAATGAACAGAATGAAATGTACTGGTTCCTACAATGGTGTAGCATCTTAAAGCATGATGTTTTGCTGACGTTACAGGGATGTTACCTTGGTGTTGTTGACTGATTCACTGACACAAATGTTTACGATCATTCTGTACATTTGGAGTGATTTATGTACACACCTAAAAAGATAATGTATGAATGTGACAGAGGTGTTTGGAAATATTATCATACAAGGTCAGTTTGCAGGCACACAGGATTGGGTAATGCTCCTTGCCAAGTGTATTCATTTATTTAAACATTTATACCCTTCTTTTCCTCTGAAGTGTTCAGGGTATCTAACAACAATGTTTAAACCATAAATTAACAATTGTAAACATTCTTTACAATGCATAGCTAAAACAACATCAGAACATAACAGATACAGCAGCAATAAAAATTATTCAAAATCCAGAGACTGTTAAAACCAAATCTATAAAACAGCTACTTGCAGCCCAAATGTCTATCATAAAAGAAAGTCTCCCCACCCCCCAAGTTATAAAAGAGAGAGGAGTTCCAAAGCTTAGGTGCAGCAAACAAAAAGGCACTCTCCCTGGTCCCACCTAAGCATATTTATGGAGATTTTGGGAAGTATGGAAGGGCCTCAAAACATAGGAAGCTGGCTTATACTGAGTCAGACCATTGGTCCATCTAACCCAGTATTGTTGACACTGACTGGCAGCAGCTCTGCAGGGTTTCAGGCACATTTTTTTTCAGCCCTACCTGGAGTTTCCGGGGATTGAACATGGGACCTTCTGCATGCAAAGCATGTTTTCTATCACTGAGCTACAGCTCCTCCCATAGTAAGATGGACTCACTAGTTAAGCAGGCTTGTATGGGAGAAGACGGTCCTTCAGATATCCTGGTCTTAAAACGTACTGGGTTTTAAAAATCATTATAATCTCTTTTGAATTGTGCCCAGAAACAAACTGGAAGCCAGTGTAGCTATTTCAATAATATGGTCACATTTTCCCCTCTGTTAACAATCTTGCTACTGCATTCTGAACCAACTGCAGTTCCCGAGTACACATCAAAGCCAGCCCCATCTAGACCACATTGCAATAATCAAGACATGATGTAACTAAAGCATGATGTAACTTAAGTATGGCTGGTGGCAGATCTGGGTTTGTAGCTCCGTAATATGTGAACTGCCCTCAACTTATTTCAACTTAAAATTTATTTATTGATTGATTACATTTATATACTGCCCAGTAGCTGAAGCTCTCTGGGCGGGTCACAAAAGTTAAAACCATCAACACGACTCAAAGTATAAAACAGTATAAGAACACAATATAAAAATACAATATAAAAGCACAACCAGGGTAAAACCGTGCAGCAATATAGGTTTAAAATACAAATTTAAAATACAGGTTCACAACAGCTTAGTTAAAAGACTATAATAAACTGTTTAAATACTGTGACAATAAGGAGATCTTCACCTGGTGTCAAAAGGAGTATAATGTAGGTGCCAGGCGAACCTCTCTAGGGAGTTCATTCCACAGCTGGAGTACCACAGCAAAGAAAGCCCTCTGGCTTGAGAAGACTATAACATCTCGATGATACTCCACTATTTTAGAATTGTCGAAACGTAAACGAACATTCCAACATTTTAACATCTGTATCAATTTTTATATAGTAATTTACACAGTTTTAGTCAAAACTTTAAAAATTAATCTACCAGATTAAATTTTGAGCATTTGTAGTAAATCAGTTAAATCTGTCGTTGACCCAGTTCAAATCAATGAAATTTCAGAGAAAGCATGCTGCAGGTGGTAACAGGTCCTACTGAATTTTTAAAAATTCAGTGTTGTTCCCTGATGGAAATATTAGAACAGTGTGTGTGTGTGTGTGTGTGTGTGCGCGCGCACGCGCGCGTGCCATGTGCACATGTGCAAATATGTTTACAGAACAGTATGGTGTGTACACATTCACATGCATGAGAATGTGGCATTTCTGATTCTTTCCCCCTGGATAATCTAGATCCATTTTAGTCTTCTTTAAAGCACATTTATGGAATGGAAACCGCTTTGATCACCTTGGTGGATTACCTTTGCTGGGAACTGGAGTGTGTTCCTGTTGGTTCTCGTGCGCCTATCAATGGCTTTTGATGTCATTGACCATGGTATCATGCTGGACTGCTTGGTTACGATAGGACTGAATGGCACCATTGCCTGAGCAGAAAAGGAGATCTGTGAATTGGGGTGCATTCTGTTTTGGCTGGAATTGAACTCCTCTTGCAAAACCAAGTTTGTAGTTGGGGGTGGGGTCCACTTCTAGAACTAGATGCCCAGGTTTTGGTCATGGTCAGGAGTGTTTTTGCTCAGCGGAAAGTGGTCCTCCAACTACGTCCATTCTTAGAGGTATGATTTGGCCATGGTGGAACATGCCTTAGTTACATCTGTTTTGGATTACTGCAATGTGCTCTTTATGAGACTGCCTTTGAAGACTATTTGGAAACTTCAGCTGATTTAGAAGGCTGCAGACAGGCTGTTGATTGGGCTAGTTATAGGGAGCTTGTGATTTCAAGGTTACAACAATGACATGGTTGCTGGTCCATTTCCTGGCACAATAAGTTCTGGTTATGTACTATAAAGCTTTAAATATCCCGGGACCAGGCTACCTGGATAGCCACCTTCTCCTATAAGAGCCTATGGGTGCTGAGATCTTCTCTCTGTCCTACAAACATCTGATGTGCATTTGGCAGGAACTCGAGAAAGGAGCTTCTCAGTGGTTGAACTGATTTTGGAACTCCCTGTCAAGGGAGGCCTTGTCAAAGGCCCTTGTTGATGGCCTTCTGCCAGCAGGCAAAACCGTTTGTATTTTAACAGGTGTTCAGTATACAGAATTCATTTGTTTTTTTTCTGCTGGCTTGCATTTTGATGTAATTTCATGATGTTTTACCTGGCTGGCATTTTTTATATCCTCTTATCTGACTTTTTGGGGATGGTTTTATTTTTTAAAAAAATTATTGTGGATTTTATTATTGGCTGCCTCGGTATTTTTATGGAAAGGCAGGCTATGGATGTAACAAATAAATAGTAAATATTTATAGAGCTTTCAGAACAGTTAACTTGTAGTCAGGGATGTTGCTAAATCTGGCTGTGTTTCGCAGATTGTCTGGTGTCTTTTGTTTCATCGTCCGCTCATTGGCAGAATCAGGGTTTTTTTACCAGAATTTTGTTCTAATTAGCGCTAATTTTCAGTTGTGTACATCTGCAAATGCACTAACCTGCATTAGTTAATGTGCACTAGCACCATCTTGCATTAATTAAATTTTCTTAAAAGTGAAAAAATATAAAATGCTCAAATCCCCCCCCCCCCAACCATTTTCACAGGTTAGCCTATGGGGTGGGGGATGTGAGGTTGTTGTCGTCGTTTTTAACGTATTTTTGTATGACTAACTTCGTATATAATTCTGGGAAGTAAAAAAAAAAACAGTCCGCAAGTCCACAGAATCCACGCAACTTGGAAAAAGCTAGTCTGCTATGGAATTCGTGGGTTGGATTAATAGAGATCCAAACTCACTTGAACCCATTGTGGATTTCTCTGACATCCCTTCTTGTAGCCATAGGGCATGGGTGCAAACCCTTTTGGCCCTGAGGGCTATATGTGACTTTAGAGCCTACACACATGTGAGCACATATACACTCTTATTGCTACTAGCAGTGGCAGGGAAAGAATGATCTGTATGAAGAACTTTAAGAGAAGGAGGGGAGATAATTCAATGGTGGTACGAAGGTCAGGGTATCCTCTTTGGGCCATAGTGATAAACTTTGTGCGCCACATGCAGCCCTGCTACAGGGGTCAGTGTGTCTGTGCAAGTGAAGCTTAAATTGATTTTGTTTTTCTCATCTGTAATTCAAATAATAAAACTACATTGGTTATATATATTAAATTTAAACAGATGGAAACAAGATTTACATCTAAGTTGTCCTGTGTATTTTTGAAATGTTGCCTCATGTTTCATAAAGTCTCAGAACTTCCAATGCCAGATCTACACCAAGCAGGATATGACACTTTGAAAATGTTTTGAAAACTGTATATGGAGTGTATCCAGGGCTCCAAGAGTTGTCACTAATGTTATAAACCATTTTAAAGCAGTAATGTAGATCCTGCCCAGGAGAGATATTTAAAGAGCTGTCTGGTGCCTGTCCTAGCCTCAAAACTCATTGGGTTGTATGTCTATCTAGGTGGCTAAACTTGCATCCAATCTACACTTTCATGTAAATCAGTCTTCATAACAGAACTTGAACAGCAGACAACAAATAAATGGAGAAGATCAATACTCATCTGTAGAAGGGTAATGAGTGGAAGGTTGAAGCAGGTTGAGTTAAAACAAATGGTAATGGTATGGCTGAGGTGAAAAGACAATGGCCAGACCTTCCAGGCTGCAACTCGGGAAAGGGAGGCTTTTACTTCTACTAAGAAAAAACAGGCCTAAACAGGACTAGAAATTCTTTGTAGGAACAACAAAGGTACAGACAGTAAGTGTTGATCACAAACGGACAGATATACAGAGTGAAAAATTAAAGCAGACTAGGGGCAATATAAAAAGTAACACAAGACCACATTGAGGCAGAACGTTTAGGTTTACAGTGGCATGGAGTGATGCACCCTAGTAATGTCCTATGTTGTAATGCATCTCTTCTACAGCATCCAGAAGTGGTCACTGTTACTCTGTGCTAGAAACTGTAAACACAAGAGTGTTAATATGACTGCTTTCAACCAATCCTTTTCCCTCATGTTTTTATTATGTTTATATGTATTTCAGCTCAATGTAATTAATAATCCATTGTTCATTCGAGATGTATATAGGGTAACAAAATGTGCATGTGAATTGTAAATTACAATGTGAGGTTGAACTATAGAGACACCAGATTATGGCTGTTGGCAACTTGCTACATCTAGAGACCATCTTTTTTTCCTTTTTTTTAGATAATTAGCTGGCCACTCTTTCTAAAGCCAAAAGGAAAAAAGAAAGAAAAGTACATTACCAGTAGCAAATGTTTGGCAAATGTAGACAAATGTGCAATTAGATCATCATCAATGAATTATATTTTAAAATGGCTCTTCCTTCATTACACTTGCTTGTTTCCTTTTAGTATTTCTCACTTTTTTGATCTGCCAAGTAAGAGTAAAAGACTGTTTTATGTGCACCCTGCTGATTAAAGAAGATAGCCAAATTAATGGAGTGTATTATACTACATTCCTGAGTTGATCTAAGCTGATTCTTGATGCAGGAAAGGAAGGTAGTAATTGGACTCTGGCTTAAAGTGTATGTAGACAGACTTAACATACATACATCTTTTGCTTCTGAGCAAGTTTTCTAGTGCTTGAGCTAAAGAATATTATTTGGCTACATTAAAGGTGCTATACATATACTCAGCAGTAAATATCACTGAACGTAAGAAGAGCCATGCTGGATAAGACCAAGGGCCGATCTACACTGCTGTTTTAAAGCGCTTTATAACAGTAGTGACAACTGTTGGGGCCCAGGACACACTCCAAAACAGTTGTCACTACTGTTATAAAGCGCTTTAAAGCTCTTTAAAACAGCAGTGTAGATCCTGCCCAAGGGTCCATCTAGTTCAGCATTCTGTTCACACAGTGGCCAACCAGTTGTGCAGAAAACCCACAAGCAGGATATGAGTGCAACAGCACCCACCCACCCATGTTCCCCAGCAACTGGTGTGCAGGGGCTTATTTCTTCAGATACTGGAGGTAGTGTAATTATATCAAGACCAGTAGCCATTGATAGCCTTCTCCTCCAGGGCATCACTACATCTTGTGGTAGCAAATTCCATAGTTTAACAATGTGCTGTGTGAAAAAATACTTACTTTTATTTATCCTGAATCTTTCACCAATCAGCTTCATGGGATGAGCCTTTCTAGCATTATGAAAGAGTTCAATGGGGCTTATTCCCAGATGAGTGGGTTTAGGATTGCAGCAGAAGTTTCCTTCTGTACTATAGTGCTAGTTCAGCAGTCATTAAGGAGCCTTTGGCAATCAGGTGAATCTCCGCAGGGGTCATCATCTACAAATTTAAAATAATCCAACAGGTGTTATCTTTGCCTCTTCCAAATAAAACCTTTGAACTACAATTCTGGTTGAGTAGTATCTGTAATGGAATCCCATCCCCCCATCAAATTTATATGCTGCCTTTCAGGGCAAAACCCACCCAAGGTGATTTAGGAAAGGTAAGTAACTTCATATACTTAGCAGGATAACTTAGCTTCGTATACATACAGGAACATTATGATTTTAAATGTTTCACAAGACAAAATAAGAACCCATAATTCTAGGTTGATATGTTTATATAAAAAAGTAAAGTAAACTTTATATTAGTTTGCAAAACAAACAAAACAACAGCAAAAATGTTATGGAATATTAGATCATACAATTGAAATACTGCTAAAAGCTCCTGCACAAGAAATCTGAAAAAGTATTTTGTTGGCTGTCGTTTGAGCACATGTATGAGTGTTTTTATTCATCTTTTCTCACTGCCCAAGTCAGTGGCACTTGTGCTAGAATCACCCTTGCTATATTGTGCCTACTGGTCTCAATGTGAATTGTTCTTTTCTGGGTGCTCTGCAAATAATCTGTAATTCTATTTTTGGCATGTTCAGTGCTCTTTTGGCTAATTTCAGGAGCATTAGTTTTCTGTGGCAGATTTGTTTTATTTGTTTTTTGTATATTTCCCCACAAGTTGTCTGGCTGCAAGTATAGCAGCTTGACTTTCCACGCCCCCTACACAATTCTGCAAACTAAAATAAAAATAGAAAGCTAATAATAAGGATGTCACTTCAGTGGAAACTTTGGATGAATTACACAACCTACTGATTATGAAATAGTTTCATTGATTTTAATAGGATTATTCCTGGGTCAGTGTGTTGTGGCAGCCTTTTCCTTTTAATACTTTGTGGGTTCCATGATTATTGCTCCAAAACACTGGGTTATGGAGCTGGTGAGTTTAAAATATGTTGCTTTTCTTTAAAATGCTTTCAGATGGAGGGTGTCAGGCATACTGATTCAGGACACCTATACCCTGCAATCCAGATGGATTTGCTAATTGCTGCTGGCCCATATCGCTGAGCAGTGTAGGAATGAACTCTGCATAAGTGATAGAGGGTTTTGCAAGTGCTGTCTTCCACATAGCCAGTTTAGTAGTAAAATGCCATAGCCAGCCCTATGAGAAGCCATTTTTTAACATTTTGTTAAACTGGAAGCAGCCATTTTTATATAACAACATAGAGGCCACTCATGCTTCAGATGTCATGGCAAAATATGGTTTAGTATATGCACTCCTCCATCTCCTCTTCCTCTTTGTGAACGCAATGTGGTTGACTAGGTGACCATATGAAAAGGTGGACAAGGCTCTTGTATCTTTAACAGTTGTATTGAAAAGGAATTTCAGCAGGTGTAATTTGTATGCATGTAGCAGCTGGTGAAATTCCCTCTTCATCACAATATTTAAAGCTGCAGGAGTTCTGCCCTCTTTTGTATCTGGTCAAGAGGGAAGGGCTCCTGCAGCTTTAACTATTGTGATGAAGAGGCAATTTCACCAGATGCTGCTTGCATACAAATGACACCTGCTGAAATTCCCTTTTCTATACAACTGTCAAAGATACAGGAGCCCTGTCATCCTATCCATATGGTCACCCTAGATCTTGCTTGGGTTTCTGAGACAACCAGTGAGATGTAGTGGTTAGAGCATTGACTAGGACTTGGGAGACCTAGGTTCTAGTCCCCACTTGGCATGACAGTCACTGGTGACTGTGGATCAGTCTTTTGGACCAGTAGCCTAACCTACTTCACAGGGTAGTTGTGAGGATAAAATGGAGAAGAGGACGACCATGTAAGCTGCCTTGGGTTTGTTGCAAGAGGGGAAAAGTAGGATATAAATGTAATAAATAAAATAAATAGCCTTGTTGGTATACTATGCAGAAAATACAGTAATACAATTAATTTTCAGAGCACTCTTAGAAGGCAGGGAAGTATTAAGGATATACTGTTTGTTTCCTTTCCTTTAGCATTTTAGATTGTTGCTAATAATATCAGGTGCTAATAATATCAGGTGTTTGCTTACACATCTCTTTCTCAGCTTATTTTCATTTATCCTTGCTGGACACTGTACTGTACTCGTCTTTGACCTCTAAAGTCTAAAAGATAGTTCTTAGTAACTATAGCCTTTTGTGTTCCTTTTCTGAAGTCTGACAGATGGGAGAAGAACTGTTCACTTTTATTTTCTTCTGATTCGCTTGAATACTGATCAGTTTCTGTCTAAAGTGAATCTTTTACTGGCAGCCATTGAAATCTTTCTCCCAATTGCCTTTGCAAGCCTTCTGTTTGTCAGGATAAAGAAAATACTGGGTTTTAAGCCCTTTTCAATCTTATCATGCATAGAATTGCACCCTAAAATAATGTAACATTACATCTGAAGATGCCTTTAGCCCAGGCTTTCCCTCCAAATAGGTTGGACTACAACTCCCACCATCCCCAACCAGCATGGGCACTATCTAGAATAGGAATTGTAAAAACTTTCACATTATTCCTGAATTGTACTTTCTGGACAATTTTCACAGATGCCCAGTTTACTTAATTTGATCTTTGTTCCTCTTTTCAAAGCACGAAACAGCTATTTAACATAATTCACGGTGGGCTATTGCACATCAGTCCTCCTTGAAAGCCCACATCATGTTGGGCTGTTGCTTAGCAGAGTATGTGTACACATGACAGTAATTTTGCAAACCTGTTATTTGTTTAGGATATTTATCTGCATTCGTGAATAGAAGATTTCAGTTTTGGGCGAAGGAAATCATAAATATTTTTGCATCCTTCACCAGAGATTTACTTTAGGCCAGGGGTAGGTTATTATGTTCCCTCTGTGGTTGGATTCCTCCCACACTCCAGGCTGGATGATGTCACAGGATGGTGCTTTGCCGGTAACATTATGGAGTGGGGCCCTGCCTGCTGATGTTGTTGGGTCCCCAGCTGAAGCGCTGGCTGGAGCTCTTAGAATCAGCACTTTGGACAGGGCACTAACTGCATTCATCCTTTGCTTCTCCTGCGTGGGGAAGGCAAATGATGAGCAAAGCATACTCAGACAGCAGAGTGAAGTGTACTCAGCCAGTGCTTGCAGGGGCTTGTGGATGCACTGAATAAGTGCACAGCACTTAGGGAGAGTGACACACTAATTAAGGTGACTCCCCTAATTATCCCTGATTTGTTATCCCCCTTCCAGGGGTTTGCCTTCATTATCACCAGTCTGTGATAGGACATATCAAGGGGATTCCTCTCCCTACCTCATCCCCAAGCCCTCAGTGGTCTCCATGCCAGGGCTTGGGGAGTGGGCAGGGGCTGCAGAGGGAGCCCATATGGGGACCCTGCTTAAGAGTCTGCATAAATAAGGTGATGCTTTTAATTAATTAATTTATTTATTTATTTGAACAGCAAACCACTACATATAACAAGCTGCTGTTGAAGTTCCCCTGACTGTGAAAACAATTTTGTAAACTACTTCACAATCCAGGGAATATCACAATACAGTTCCTATGTGGGAGCTTATAATAACACAAGTGTATGAGAGCCTAATGAAATAGAACATGCTGCTGCAACATAATAATAATACATTATAATAATTTTGTAAAATAACATTATTAAGTAGTTTGGATTCCATATACTTTAAAGATGAAATCTTTCCCCAGTCTCATTGTGACTCATAGGATGAACCTAAAATCTCATCTGGACATGGAATATCTAAAGGCTGCTATATGCAATTACTTTTTCTGTGCAGGGAGCGGCTTACTGCTCCTGGCAAACAAATCATCCAACTTGATTTTCACAAGCAGAAGCTGAAATTTTGCATGCTATTGCAAACCTGCTCAATATGTTGAGTGGTGGCTTGCAAAATTTCCGCTTCTGTAAATGATGAATGAACCCCATTCATCATGAGCAGCAGGCAGCTTCCATGAGTGAGGTGGGAGTGGAGAGAGACAGCATATATGGCTAGGAAAGTCGTGAGCAGTAGTCTTGTTATTTTCATATATGAGTGTTGCAATCTTCCATATCCAAGCATGCTTTAGCCTTTTAGATCTGGGGCACATACTGGAATTATCTGAAACATCTTGGGAATTGTGCTGTAGGATGCCATAGTGGCTGGTGCTATACAATTTAGGTGAGATAAGGAAAATGGCTATCATTGTGAACTATGTCTGCTTATTATTGATGACAGATTATGAATATTTGGCCACAGTTTTGTAATTCTGACATGTTCCTGTAAAAGAATGGAATAATTTATTTTGGTCATAAATTTGATGGTTATGGTGCTGAGGGGGAGAAGAATGATTGAATTGATACAGATGCTGATAAAAGTTACTCTTATTTGTGCATATAAGCAACAACTGTCCCAGTAGTCAGAGAAAAGGGAGGGATTATAATCAAGGGTATCTTACCTTGAAGCCACTCACCAGTGAACTACTGGTGTGGCTCTCTAGTGCTTTGGAAACAGGTTCCCTTGACCAAGGTTTACAAAATCTCTTGTGACTACATTTGTAAATTCCTGCTGGGTGTTAACTATGTGCCTTGCTTAATTGCTAGTGTTTCCTGACTCCTAGAGAAAATAGCTCAACTGGGGAAATAAAATTGAGCCACAGGCCTGCTGCTATGGATCACTGGTGATTAAAAATAAACTCAAATACTATAACTCATCTGAGTAACTGTCCAATGATTTTTGAATATTTTATCTGTGTGTTTTTAAATATGGGAGGCCATTAGCATGGGAGACATTCTCAGTGTGTATATATGGTATGTTTCCTTTTTCACACAAGGAACATTTATGTAACAACAGTGCATTCTTCTTGAGATGGCACATATAGTTCTCATTAACCCTAATGCAAGTTAAGTGTTTGCACCATGAGTTATAGCCCAAAGGATTAGCTATTAAAATGTTAGTTTATTAGCAGTGCATTAAGAGATTGCAGTGCATTCCCTCCAAGTCCTTTGCTGCAAAAGTATTGTCAGAGGACTGTTAGGTTTTATTGATGTAGTAAGCAAGTGGTTTGTATCTAGATCAATATACTCCATTGGGACCCTTTTCCTGACCAAAAAAATGTTTTCCACAATTAATTAAAATTAAGAAACTTGAACTTGCATCTACCTTTGATTACAGAATAAATGCTTTCTCAGAAGATTGTATCTGTTATTTGCTGGAAAGTACACAAACACTCATTCTTATTTAACCACCTTTAAAAAATACAGTGAAATGAACAGATTTTATAGTTTACTTTGAGAAAACCTAGTAAATGTATTTGAAGTTGTGTGTTTATTTATAAACCAGTTACTGTGCTGGGACTGTATGTATCAAAAAAGTTTTAAATGGGATGTTGCCCTCTGGCACATACAGTGCCATCTGTAACAAACTGGCCTTACCTGAAGATAGCCAAGTTTTGATATTTAATCATCCAGTTAGAAGAGTGCTCTTGTGCCAGTACAGCATTTAATGGCTATTTAGTGGCAATGTAGGTGAAGCTCAAAAAAACATATTTTGCAATTGGTTCATTGCTCATTTTTATAAGATTGCAGCAACATCACACAACCACTGGAACTGCAACTATGCTGATGGGTATATATTCTCAGTTCAGTAGAGGATTTGCTCATTGCTGTTCTGGTCTTTCCATTTAATGCACAGCAGTGGTCCAAAACACTAAGAATAAATATATCAATCTATCATTTGACTCTACGGAGTCAATGTGTAACATACCATTTTGTTAATTCTGTCCTCTTTGTCTGTTTTACGGCTTCAGCTCTTTGTGGTTCCATTCTGCTAGACATGTACATTAGATGACTTTACAACCTTCGTCTCCACCCTTGGAAGACAAGCCCAGTGGTATATAGGCATGTGGCTGACCCTAAAATTGATGAAGTGGGATGATGGGAAAATGGTAAAGTTTTGTCTTAGATCTGAAAAGAATTTGAGATTAAAAATCCTCAAGTTAATTAATAAAAGAAGAAAAGAACTGCCTTAATGGATCTGACTAATGACCACCTAGCCCAACATTATGTACTCCTGGACCTCTCAGCAGCTTTCGATACCATCGACCATGGTATCCTTCTGGAGCACTTGGGGGAATTGGGAATCGGGGGCACTGTGCTTCAGTGGTTCTGGTCCTACCTCTCAGGCAGGTTCCAGATGGTGAAGCTTGGGGATAGCTGCTCTTCAAAGAAGGAGCTGCTATGTGGTGTACCACAAAGTGCCATCCTTTCCTCAATGCTGTTTAACATTTATATGAAACTGCTGGGAGAGATGATCTGGAGGCATGGAGCGGGGTGCTATCAATACGCTGATGACACCCAAATATATTTCTCTATGCCTTCAACAACATCATCAGCTAAGGATAGTGTGTCTCCTCTGAATGAATGCTTGGAGGCGGTAATGGGCTGGATGAGGAAAAACAAACTGAAGCTGAATCCAGACAAGACAGAGGTGTTTGCTGTCAAAGGCCACAATCTGGGTTTGGAGGTGTGTCAACCAGTTCTGGATGGGGTTACACTCCCCCTGAAAGACTGTGTTCACAGCTTGGGGATACTCCTGGATCCATCACTCCAAATGACAGCCCAGATAGACGCGACGGCCAGGAGTGTCTACTATCAGCTTCGGCTGATACGCCAACTGCGCCCCTTCCTAGAGTTGGAAGACCTAAAGACGGTAGTGCACGCACTGGTAACTTCGAAGCTTGACTTCTGAAATGCGCTGTACATCGGGCTACCTTTGTGCCTAGTCTGGAAACTTCACCTGGTTCAACATGTGGCAGCCAGGTTGGTCACCGGTACACCTAGGGGTGACCACATTACACCAATTTTAAAATCACTTCATTGACTGCCAATCAGTTTCCAGGCAAAGTATAAAGTGTTGGTTATTACCTTTAAAGCCCTACAAGGTTTGGGTCCAGATTACCTGCGGGATCGCCTTCTCTCGTATAATCCACCCTGCACACACAGGTCCTCTGGGAAGAACTTACTCCAATCAGCCAGAACTAGGCTGACGAATGTTACCCAGAGGACCTTCTCTTCTGCCACTCCCAGACTGTGGAATGGCCTGCCAGAGGAGATTCGACAAATTAGCAGACTTCGTGAAGACTGATCTCTACCGGCAGGCCTACCCAGATGAATTTTAAGATGTTTTTAATTATGTATTTTTTTTTAAAAAAAATCATCTATTTTGTGGTCCTTGTGTTTTATATTTGTTGTTATTATTATTATCATTAATCAACAGCCTTCCAGAAATCTCCCGCTGTTTGTCATCTACATCTGGAAATTAGAGCACTGATGTTTCTGAAAAGGACAGATTCATTCTTCATTGTCATGGTTAATTATTAGGCCTAATCTCCATGAAATTGTGTAGTCCTTCTTAAAAGCCATATACACAAGTTGTCATCACTATCTCCTTCGTGACTTCTGTAAGGTAATAACGCATTGTATGATAAAAGTATTTCCATCTGTCTATACTCTATATGATGAACCCACATTCTAGTATTATGAGAGAGTGTAGAGTTTTTTTATCACTCTCTGTATGAGTCATTATTATATAAAACTCTGCCATGTTGTCCTAAATAATAATAAAAAATCCCAACCGTATTAAGCCCCCTCAACCTACAAATACAAAGTTGAGAGTTTTTGTCTCAGTGTGCATCACTTTGTAGTTATGTACATTGCATCTCATCTGACATTATGTTGTGCCAACACACCATTTTGAGAACCTCTTTGGAAACCTCTAACTTGACACTTTAACCAGTTATTTAAACTCTTGGGACTTAGCTCCCCTCCAAACTTATTATATCCTCTGTGACAGTCTAGTTTTGAAGGGTGGGTTTCTATGTGCATTCATTCTTTTGGCTCATTCTTTTGGGTGACTAGAGAGAGAGGAAGTTAATTCATTTGGGGGAGACTTTCTTGGAGAGTCTGGTGGATGAAAGGTTGAAAGAACATAATGGATAATGGGAACTCTTGAGGCTAGGCAGTGACTGAAAAAGCAGGATTGAACAGCTCTGTCCTCCTGCTTCTTATAGAGTATCTTCTCAGGATTTCAGAGAGGAAACGCACAAGCAACTGGGAGGGAGGGAAATTTGCTTGTAAGAATACTGCACTTGCATCCCTTCTGTTTTGCACACAGGGGCATCCTGTCACACTTTGAAACAATAGATCACTTGCAAAGAGCATAAATATTACTACTAAACGACAACCCTTTTTATGCTGGAATCTGGGGAAGCAGTAACACATGTTGAATGTGCAGCATTAATGGCAGCGTTTAGTGGACTGCATTGTTTGCAATAGTTAGATTATTTGTGGTAGAACCATTTATTTATTTAGGGTGGAATCCTATACATGTTTAGACAAGAAAAAGTCCTACAATTACCAGCATTCCCCAGCCAGCCATCCTGGTGGGGAATGTTATGAGTTATAAGACTTTTTTTCTGTTTAACATGCATAAGATTATGCCCTTAGAGTATTTTTGCCCCATGTCACAGACAAAAAGGGACTGAGAGCAGCCAATAAATAATCAGTAAAAGCAGAGAGTTCTTGACTAATAGGCTTACAATCTAGAAGAGACAACGAACAAGGAAAATGAATAGGGAGGGGAAAGGGAAAAGAATTAAGCCTTCCAGCAGGGCTGGTGGAATATCCCTGCTTCCCCATCTCATCTCCCTCAGTACAGCCTGCATAAACATAAAGAGATATCTGCCAAGCTAATGATTGTCTGGGTTTGGATGACAGAATAACCAACGGTGGGTTAAACAGTTAATGGTGGGTTAAATAGTCAATGGTTGGTTATTGGGGGTACTCCTGGATCTGTCGCTCCAAATGACAGCTCAGATGGATGCAACGGCCAGGAGTGCCTACTATCAGCTTCGGCTGATATGCCAGCTGCGCCCCTTCCTAGAGTTGGAAGACCTAAAGACAGTAGTACACATGCTGGTAACTTCGAGGCTTGACTTCTGCAATGCGCTGTACATAGGGCTACCTTTGTGCCTAGTCCGGAAACTTCAACTTGTTCAAAATATGGCAGCCAGGTTGGTCACCGGTACATCTAGGGGTGACCATATTACACCAGTTTTAAAATCGCTTCATTGGCTGCCAATCAGTTTCTGGCGAAGTATAAAGTGTTGGTTATTACCTTTAAACCCCTACATGGTTTGGGTCCAGGTTACCTGTGGGATCGCCTTCTCCCGTACAATCCGCCCCACACACTTAGGTCCTCTGGGAAGAACTTACTCAAATCAGCCAGAACTAGGCTGACGAGTGTTACCCAGAGGACCTTCTCTTCCATCGCTCCCAGACTGTGGAATGGTCTGCCAGAGGAGATTCGACAAATTAGCAGTCTTCATGAATTTAAGAGAGTCATGAAGACTGCTCTCTTCCGGCAGGTCTATCCAGATGAATTTTAAGATGTTTTTAATGATGTATTTTTTCTTGTTTTTAAAATTTTAACTGTTTTGTGATTCTTGTGTTTTATATTGTTGTTGTTCCCCTCCTTGATCCGGAGGGAGAGGTGGATTATAAATAATAATAATAATAACTTTTTCACACCACAGTTAATTATTTGGCCGAAATAACTAATGCAAATAACTAACATTGTGCACAGTTGATTATTTGAATATCCACTTGTTATTGTGCTGTATGTTGGGCATCATTGACTATTTGATCGCACACAGAGTCCCCTGGCAAGAGCGCCCAAAGTGGCGGCTGCCGCTCTAATCCAGCCGGCAGAACTCACAATGGCTGATGGGATACCAGCAGGAGGGCTGAGAGGGGGAGAGAGGGTGGGGGATGTGTCAGTCAAATACACCATTGACTAATAGTCAACTTGACATTGGTCTTAATCCACACTACAGTTGATTATAATCATGTCATGTGGGGAGTACCCCCTCGCTCATCAACCATGGAGCTGACTATTAATCCATCACTGACTATTTTCCGAATGCAGCCACTATCTGCAATTAAGTGGAGATACAAAATATATTTTGAGCTACAATACAGTTTATAAGGATATATGATTATCAATATTATTAATGATATGTTTAGCTATCATTAAAATTATTCATATGTTTTATTACATGAATTATATAGTTTATTATGAAAAATGTTTTTTGTGTGTGCAGAATTTCTTTAAGAGATTATCAATGTAAAAGCCACAGGAAAAACTTCTTTAATAGACTTAATAGCTAAACATTTTATGCTTGTTATAAATGTGTGCAGTTTGTTGACTTATTCTGCTTTTTATAAAATTGAGAACAACCTGTCTAAATATTTTACTCAGAAATCCAAAAATTGGGAGTAAGGTACATTGACTAAAGAGATTAAAAGCATGGTTGCAAGTATACTGGACAGACAACGTTCTTTGTTCTGGAAGGAAGAATAGTTGGCTTGGTATTGGATTACCATTTGAAAACCAATTCATACATTGTAGATCGAAATACTGATGACCATAAGCCTGTCTTGCTGCATAGCAAAAAGGAATCTCTCTCTCTATCTCTGTGTGTGTGTGTGTGTGTGTATTTTATATACACTTTTCTTTTATTCCTTAGCTAATTCAAAGGCCCAAATACTAAATCTAGCACTTGGGGACAGCTTGTGGATTTATGATAATCCCTAAAGGACTGTAAGTTTCACTTACACATAGAGGTAGCTTTAAAATTTATTGCAGCAAGAATAATTATGTAATAACCTTTTCTTTTTCTTGGAATGTGATGTGTGATAGAAGAAAAAACATATTAGACAAAATATAGGCTAGTGATTCTTGTTACTCTCACTGCTTTCTCCATCCAGATTTATATTACTGTATTTGAGAAGGGAACAATGCATTGTAATATATCTATAGAATCACAGAATAGTAGAGTTGGAATGGCCTACAAGGCCATCGAGTCCAACCCTCTGCTCAAAGCGGATGTCCACATTAAAGCTTACTTGACAGCTGGCTGTCCAGCTGCAGCTTGAATGCTTCTAGTGTGGGAAAGCCCACTACCTCCCTAGGTAATTGGTTCCATTATTGTACTGCTCTAACAGTCAGGCTTCAGCCCATTATTAAATGTCTTGCACTCTGGGATGATAGAGAAGATATCCTGGCCCTCCTCTGGGTGGCAGCCTTTCAAGTACTTGAAGAGTGCTATAATGTCTCCCCATTTGTCTATCAATCTCAAACTGCAATCCTGCCCCTTCAGCTTGTACTTCATGTTTGCCAGGGAGAAGACTGAGCCAAAGTAGGAATCAAGCACTTCTGGCTTTTCTTTGTCATCTGTTGTCATTTTGCCATCCCCATTGAGTTGTTGAACCACCATTTCTTTCCTCTGTCTTTTACTAAGCACAGATTTATATAATTGTATTTGAGAAGGGGGAATACCACTCTCTGGAATCGACCCTACAGGTAGGAGTGGAACCACCATAACACAGTGCCTCCTACTCCCATCCCGCAGAGCTGGAGGAGGTTACTTGATCAAAAAATGAGATTAGATTAGTCTGGCAGGATTTGTTCTTGACAAATCCATGTTAGTTTCTAGTAATCACTGCATTGATTTCAAGGTTCTTACAGACTGACTTGTTTATAATCTGCTCCAAAAAAATTCCCAGGGATGGATGTCAGACTGACTGGTCTGTAGTTTCCAGGTTCTTCCTTTTTGCCCTTTTTGAAGATATGGACAACATTAGCCCTCATCCAGTGGTTTGGCACTTCACCCATCCCCCATGATTTCACAATGATAGTATAGTCAGTAGTTCTGAGAGTTCTTCTGCCAGTTCCTTTATTATTCTAGGATGCAGTTCATTGGGCCCTTGAGATTTGAACTCGTTCAATGTAATTAGGTGTTTCTTGACCGTTTGTCTATCAATCTCAAACTGCAATCCTGCCCCTTCAGCTTGTACTTCATGTTTGCCAGTGGGGTCATAGACCCTCTTTAGGGAGGAGACTGAGCCAAAGTAGGAATCGAGCACTTCTGGCTTTTTTGTGTCATCTGTTATCATTTTGCCATCCCCATTGAGTAGTTGAATCACCATTTCTTTCCTCTGCCTTTTACTAGGCACAGATTTATATCACTGTATTTGAGAAGGGGGAAATGTGTTTGTATTGTAATATATTGATTAGACAAAGTGCAATTTAGCATATGTTTAAATGGTGAATTTGTGGCCTGGACAGAGAATAGATTGTCAATTTTGAATGGGCTACTGGGTCATGTGCTCTCTCCTCTCCCTTCCTCTTCTCCTTACATGTTCCAGTTCGCTTTCTCATACTGCAAAGCCATAGTTGACCTCCAAACCAGAATGGGAAATTGGGTTTCAATCTGTCTATGATATCTGAACCAGGCCTATATGTCTGTGGATTGGATCTAGACTAGGTGATATGAACTTGAGTCCTGAAATCAATAAGAAATTAGTAGGAAAAGTTAGTCATGACATAAATCCCATTGATTTATATTTATGTATGCAGATGATGTAAAATGTTCTAGTAGAGGAAATTAGGGCTCCCAGATAGTTCAGATGGAGGGTGGCATCAGTCAAGTCTACTAGAGATCATCTGCAAAAGATTTGGGTCATTATTTCAAATCAATATGTGACATTTAAACTTCCTTTTCTCTGAAGCTCTTCTCCATGTCTACCTCTCTTCCCTTTGCTTATTCTCTTTCCAGTTTAACTTTTTTTCTGTGACTCCTGCCTCTGATATTTTTTTTGTCTTCATTCTGCTGGATCATAACCTGTTCATAGCGCTTTTCTGCTTTCTTTGGCTAGTCTTTATTTTAGATCCCTGTCACATTTATTAGGGTTGTTATTCTAAATTTGCATTATATATGCCTACCCAGAAGTGAGCCCCTTTTAGTTCAGTGGAGGCTTCCTCCTTAGTATGGGATTGACACCTTAATCAATACTGACTCCCACCGAGGACTTCTTAAGTGTTTTGGAATAATAGCTGAAGTCCTGCAGATGGCAGCAAAACTCACCAGTGCAAATTTGTTGACTTTGCTGAAATTGCCTGGTGCCTTTAAAGTAGTGTGTTCACATGCACCTTATTTTAGTTGACAAAGCAAAGGCTTCCATTAAGAGAAAGAGAGAGAGAGAGAGAGAGAGAGAGAGAGAGAGAGAGAATTAAATCTGAAAGGTATAGCTGTTTAAAATAAAGAAGACTGCATCAGGTAAGCAAAAGTGAGGAAGAAATCCTAAAGGGTTTTAAAAAAAACCTCCCATCCTGCTTATGTCCCTTTAATATGAACACACTGTAGAAAATCACCTACAAAACAGAAAAAGTAGAGCAGCCCTCTGGAATGTATGCCAGTTAGTGGCCTGGTTTAGTACCTCTTGTTTTTGCTGTCTGCTTAGAGCCACAGAATGGTGTTGTTACACACCAGTGGACCATAATACATGACTGGAACTGCAAGAAAAGAGCACAACAAACTTAATACTATGCAGCACACCAAGATGTGTTTTGTTCTGGATTAATGCCATGTTATGGATCATTAACTGTCACACACCTGAGATGTGGCAGCATCCAAGCACAGAACACATAACATATTGCTTGTTGATTGGGTTGTGCCTGCTTTTTCATTCTGTTCCTATACATGCAAACTTAACTGAGTATATGCGAAGATGGTGCTTCTGCAAATGAAGTCAGCAGCGCCCAGGACAATAATGGTCAGTTCTTCTTCGTGGTCTCTGTGCATCACACATATGGGCTCGCGCCGGCGCCGAGCCCCGTTCGGGAAACTTCCCTAGCTAGCCTAGCGTTTTTGGCGGGAACCCCTCCCCCCACCATCTCACCGCGCATGCTCCGGGTTCCCGCCTACCTCAGTTCTTCTTCGACCGCTGGTGAATTAGCCTCGCGGGAGACTTCCTCCGACGTTTCTTCGTCGTTCGTATATCTGTTCAAAAAAAACAAAGTTAGAATAGTTAGTTAGCTTAGCGTTAGTATTGTGTTTAACATATATATATATATAAAAAAAAAAAAAAATTAATAATAGTAATAGTAGTTAAGTTATTCGTTTTCGCTCCTGCTGAGCCGCCTGCTGCGGCAATGGCGCAGGCTGCCCTTTTCAAGCATTGCCTAAAATGTAAGGCAAAGCTCACCCTTACCGATGGGCATTCCCTCTGCCTACTGTGCCTAGGAGAGGGCCACGTTGTGGAGACATGTTCTCACTGCATGTCTTTTTCCCGGCAAACCCGGCGGAATAGGGCAGATAGACTGCGCAGTCTCCTCTGGAGCAACGCTCTGTCGGCAGTGGACAGGCAGAGAGAATTGCCACGTTCTCCTCGGGACGATTTGTCCGACAAGGCCTACTCGACTTCTGGGGAGCGCTGGCGGCCGCCAGTAAGTCGCTCAGACCCAGCATCGCCCGGCACTGTGATTGCTGAAGGCCATGGGGTTTTGGACCCACTGACGGGGACCCGTCCCCCATCAAAAAGTGCGAAGACCCAGCTACAGAAACCGAAGAAACACCGAGATAAGTCGGCCATTTCGAAATCTTCGGTACCGAAGCCATCGGCGGCGGCGTCATCGGCGTCGAAGAGATCGGCATCGGAGCCGCTGTCGACATCGAAGGCAAAAAAGAAAAAACACTCGGCGCCGACAGCGTCGACAACTGCTTCGATGTCTGGGAAGCAGCAACTCCCGTCGGTACCGAGCCCTTCTCGACCACCATCGACACCGCTGACACTGCAACCTTCGACACCGAGGACGGCCCACGCGACGCCGACGTCAGCTCCACCGGCATCGGTACCGAGGGATGCACGAAGGGCGTCCACTCCGAGGGACAGGGCTGCGTCGCTACCGCCGCGGCCGCCCCGGTCTCCGATTGACTTCTCTTCCGAGATCGACATTTCCGAGATCGTGACAGTGGATCAACTCGACTCCGAGGACCATCCTGGCCTCGGCACCGACCCCCTCGGTACCGTTCAGCCTATCTCGCTGGATTCTGACCCGGAACAAGATCTACCGCCTTCCCCCCGATCCCGTACATCAGGGGTCACGGAGCGGTCCCGGGCACTTTCGCGATCCCGATCCCATGATTGGGACGTGTCTTCTGAGCGAGCCCGCAGTACCTCTGGGCATCGCCCGCAGAAACAATTTAGATTTGACCCATATACGGGTAAGCGACTTGCCCCAACAGCAGCGAGGTCACGAACACCCTCGCATTCCTTACAACTGTCGGTACCGATGCGAGAGCCTTCTCCATCCTCACGAGAAGACTATGCGTCAGATACGTCTTCAATTCCTTCCCCCCCACCATCGGCGCCTTCTCCCGCCGACGAGGTGGTGGCCTCAGACAGAGTGTCCCCTTCATTAGAATTAGGGGCATTCTCGGATCAGATGCAGCGTATGGCTCAATCTCTGGGTCTGGATCTGCAGCAACCCAAGCAGCCATTAAAGGACAAAATATATGATGTAATGTATCTGAATCCGACACCTCAGCCTACGCTTCCAGTAGTGCCTACTCTCCTGCAAACGTTGCAAGAAGCATGGCCAAATCCAGCTACATCGGGCCCAACGACAAAAAGGCTGGACGCATTGTACAAAGTCCAAGAGGCGGACGCCCCGTTCCTATTTACGCACCCAAAACCTAATTCAATTGTGGTGGAGTCATCAGTCGGTAGGACGGGACGGTCCCACGCCGCTCCAACTGACAAGGAGGGAAGAAAGCTGGATGCAGTCGGCCGAAAACTTTATTCTTCAGCGGCACTAGGGTTCAAGGTAGCGAATTACCAGGCCACCATGGCCCGTTATCAACTATTTTTATGGGAGAAAATCTCCACTCTCACCGATTACCTGCCGGACGACCAACGCGAGTTGGCAAGAGTTTTCCAGGCGGAGGCAGCGAGATTGTCAAGACAACAGCTGGCCACTGCCAACCATCAAACGGACTGTACTGCAAAAGCTCTTATGGCGGGGGTGGCCTTGCGACGCCATGCTTGGCTACGGTCGTCAAACTTGCCGACAGAAACAAAAGCCCGGATCGAAGATCTGCCCTTTGACGGGGAAGGGCTCTTCCATGCCACCACGGACGATACTATGGATGTCATCCATAAAGCCAAAATGACTGCAAAAAGAATGAGCGTGCCGTCACAGCAGCAGCAGCACCAACAGCCTCACCGGCAACGTCGCTGGTATCGGCCGCTTCCTTACCAGTCTCGCCAGCAGCAGGAACGTTCCCAGCGTTACCAATCTCAGCAACCCCAGACTTCGTACCAATCACGTAAGCCTTCGTCTAGGTTCGGAAAGTCTCGCAAGCAGGACTATGGCGCGAAACGGCGCCTTTGACTCGGCGGTACCCTTTCGCAGCCTCAAAGATCCTTACAACAGACTGCTACCCTTCCTGCCAGCATGGGAAAGCATTACTACGGATCGGTGGATTCTGTCCACCATAGCCGAGGGCTATCGTATCGAGTTTGGGGCTCGTCCCCCCCTTGGCATGGTGCGACACACTCAACCATCTACAGTACTCATCCAAGAGATATCCACGCTCTTGGAAAAGAGAGCGATCACGGTCGTTCCTCAAAAACTAAAAAAAGCGGGTTTTTACTCGCGCTATTTCACGGTTCCAAAGAAGGACGGAGGCCTCCGCCCAATTATGGACCTCAGACATCTAAACAAGTTTATACAACCGAAGAAATTTCGCATGATTACATTAGCACAAATACTACCATTGCTAAAGCGAAACAGATGGTTCACATCCGTGGACCTCAAAGATGCTTACTTCCACATCCCAATTCACTGCGCGCATCGAAAGTTCCTGCGATTCATTGTGGGAAGTCAAGCCTACCAATTCGCGGTTCTCCCATTCGGCCTTCGAACTGCTCCACGTGTTTTTACCAAGTGTATGGCGGCTGTATGCGCCCATCTCAGATCGCAAGATATCGAGATATACCCCTACCTGGACGATTGGCTAATCGTCTCCACGTCTCGTCGGCAGGCTCTCAAAGACGTTCGCATGGTTACTTCCTGCCTCACCGAGCTCGGGCTGCAAATAAATGTGGAAAAGTCAGTATTGCAACCAACAAAGCAGATTCAGTTTATCGGAGTGTCCATCGACTCGGTTCTGGGTCGCGCATTTCTTCCTGTGGAACGCAGACGCAGTATCCAAGCCCTCGCCACCCGTCTCCGCTACACCCGCAGAACAACAGCGTTCGCGGTACTAAGGTTGTTGGGCCTGATAGCCTCTTCAGTATTCGTTGTTCGGTGGGCCAGACTACACATGCGCCCCCTTCAACAGGTGCTCCTAAAGCACTACTGCCCGGAACAGAACCCTCACAGGACGATACTTACCCTTCCGTTCTCCGTCCTTCCGTCTCTCGAATGGTGGTCGGTTATGGCTCATCTTTCGCAAGGCCTCCCGTTCCATCAACACGAGCCCACTCGGGAACTCACGACGGACGCCTCCCTGGAGGGCTGGGGAGCTCATGTAGACGACCTGAGAATACAAGGAAAATGGTCACACGCCCAGAGATCCCTACACATCAATGTCCTCGAGCTGCTGGCCGTCAAACGGGCCCTCCACAGCTTTCTGCCCCTCTTACGAGGTCACCACGTGCAAATACTCTCCGACAATACCGCCGTGGTGTGGTATATCAACAAGGAAGGAGGGACGCGTTCCTCCCGTCTCCTCAACCTCACACTACGCATTTTTCGCTGGGCGATACGCAACAAGATCTGTCTCTCCGCGCTGCACATCGCCGGCACAGACAATGGGTTGGCGGATACTCTCAGTCGGGAATTCGCCAACACTCACGAGTGGGAGTTAGCCAGAGACGTTCTCTGCATGCTGTTCGACAGGTGGGGTCTCCCCTCTGTAGATTTATTTGCGACTTCTGCCAATGCAGCCTGTCAAAATTACTGTTCGCGGGCGGGGATTGGACCTGCGTCTCTAGGAGATGCATTCCAGTGGGATTGGTCCAAAGACTTCCTATATATGTTTCCGCCATTCCCACTGATATCTCGGACAATAGCCAAAGCCAGCAGATCCCTCGCAAACGCCATCTTAATAACTCCCTGGTGGCCACGACAACCGTGGTTTACCCCTCTGTGTCGCTTAGCGCGGCGCCAGTTCTGGCATCTACCGCAGCGCCAGAACCTGCTGTCAAAGGAAAACGGCAAGATCCTACACCCCGACTTGCAGTCCCTGAAACTCACAGCGTGGAGGATCCAACCAACTGGCAGTCACTCCACTTACCACCTGCATTAAAGACTATCTTTGAAGCTTCCATAAAACCCTCCACCAGAGCATCATATGCTAGGAAATGGAAGCGTTTCCAGGAATTTGCGAAGCAAAATGGCTTTAGCCCTGTCAATGGCCCCATCTCCGGAGTAATTGATTTTGTATATTCCCTACACTCCACGGGACTGAAGTTATCATCTCTAAGGGTGTATTTGGCGGCTATTTCAAGGCACCATGTTAAGGTTGATGGTTTTTCCATTTTTATGCACCCCATCACTAGAACATTCCTGAAAGGACTTAGGAACTTATTTCCCCAGTTGCGATCCATTACCCCTCAATGGAGCTTATCGGTGGTCCTAACTGCCCTCACGGGAAAACCCTTTGAGCCCTTGGCCACCGTTAACCTACGTTTACTGACTCTGAAAACGGCATTCCTTGTTGCCATCACATCGGCAAGGCGAGCTTCGGAACTGGCCGCACTGATGCTTCACCCACCTTACACACAATTCTTCCCAGATAAGGTGGTGTTACGTCCGGGACCCTCGTTTGTTCCTAAGGTTTCTTCCCCATTTCATATTAACCAAGATATTGTTCTGCCTACTTTTTTCAAGGAGCCTACGGACTCTCTCTGCTCCAAGTTGCACACCCTAGATGTGAGAAGGGCATTAGCCTTCTATAAGGACAGATCACTTTCATTCCGTAAGTCGGATAAGTTGTTTGTTTGCTACGGAGGCAGGACGAAAGGCCTAGCGGTTTCTCCGCAACGCCTCTCCCATTGGATCGTAGACACTATCGTCTTAGCTTACCAAGTGCTACGGAAAATTCCGCCAGCCGAATTCTCCGCGCATTCCACGAGGGGACAAGCCACATCTGCTGCCCTGTCCCATGGGTCTTCAATCCCGGATATCTGTAGAGCCGCGACGTGGTCGAATGCCTCTACGTTCGTAAAGCACTACAGACTAGATACCAGAGCAGTCAAGGACGCATCCTTTGGGAGAGCTGTCCTTTCCTCTATCTGCCATTGAATTCCAGCGTGCAGACCCTCCTCCGGTAAGTACTGCTGATTACTCGCCCATATGTGTGATGCACAGAGACCACGAAGAAGAAATGCAGGTTGCCTACCTGTAACTGTAGTTCTTCGAGTGGTCATCTGTGCAGTCACACAACCCACCCACCATCCCCTCTCTGCATCGCTTTGTGTGCAGTGTGTTCTTTTTACCGGTATGCTCCAGTTTTTAGTCATACTACCTTGGTTGCGAGGCCAATGCGGTCTCAAGGAACTGAGGTAGGCGGGAACCCGGAGCATGCGCGGTGAGATGGTGGGGGGAGGGGTTCCCGCCAAAAACGCTAGGCTAGCTAGGGAAGTTTCCCAAACGGGGCTCGGCGCCGGCGCGAGCCCATATGTGTGACTGCACAGATGACCACTCGAAGAACTACAGTTACAGGTAGGCAACCTGCATATTCTGTGCTTGCTTGTGCAAACACATCTGCACATATAAAGCCTGTTGACATTAGCAGAGTGCTGTTGATTAACTTGAGCAGAGTATATAGTTCAATGTTAGAACATGAGCTTTGCATCTAGTCAGTTTCAGTTTCAGACATTACTTTAAATCTGAATCTAGCAGCTACCTATTTTTTCCATTTTTACTCTAGAGTAGGTCCAATCTGGATCATAAAATTACCTCCCCACACACACCTCTCCATGCTAGGGTCCTGATCCAGATTGGGCCCTCTGCCCCAGTTTAGAGTAAAAATGAAGAGATGTAACTGCTAGTTACAGATTTAAAGTATTGTATATATTGGCCTCCAGTCTCTGATATCTCCATTTAAAAAGATCTGGGGTAACGGCTGGAAAAGGCTCTGCCTGAGAACCAGGGAAGCAGGAAACGCAGGAAAGTAGCAGCCAGTGTTGGGCTAAATGAACCAATAGCCTAGCTCTTTATGAGGGAATTTGCTAATTACATCTGCATTTAGCTGTTGGGCAGCAACTATTGAATCAGTACAACACATCTGCCATCACTTCTTTGTTGTGGACAGCTTAAACTATGTATATAATATTTCTCTCTAAACACAGGTACCAATGACATTTAAGGCTTGACAGGTTTTAAGCATATTTAATTAAACTTCCCTGTTTCTATATCTTATGTAAAAATGCCTTTAACAGCAAACTGTCACATTTACCTAGGAGAGGTTAGGATGCTGGCTGGTGTAGACATAGTTCACAGTTACATGGGAGCTTATTCTGTGTTTCCTTAATAATTGTGTTTCCATGATTCAAATATTTAACCAAAAGTGCAGGAAGAAGTCACCAAAAACTGACCTCATGAGTGATGCTAAATATATTATTCTATTATTATTCCAGTGCCATCAGTGTAGCTTATAGCATTTCATAAGCAAAAAATAGACTGATATCTGCCCCACATTTATTTGTTTGTTGCATTTCAAGGATTCATGAGTCACTTTTCTAACCAGCAGCTATGTAAAAGCCTCTCCCAAGGAACATGCAATCTAAAATGGATAAGAAAGGAAGACAACAGTGAGTGGTGGTAGTGATGAGACATGGGTAGCAAAGGATGAGGTTAGGACAAAGGATTTATGAACAAAGGGAATTGAAAGGGAAGGAACACGTTCTACCAGGGATGGAGTTCAATACAGAGGGGATGGCAAGGTAGAAGAGCTGCATTTGTTATAAAGAGACCTTTGGGAAGCTGAGGGTGGTAAAGATGGAAGAGTGAAGAGTGAAGGTCAAGTTGAAAATATTGGTAACAAGCCATTGGATAAACACAATGCCAGTTTAGTGTAGGGAGATTCAAATCTCTGCTCAGCCATAAGCCTGCCTTGGGGACCCTGAGCTACTCACTCCCCCTAAGCATAAACTTCCCTCTGACAACATTGTGAAGATAAAATGGGAATGCCCCGTGTACCTGAGCTCCTCGGAGGAAATGCAAGATCCAAATGAGATAATAATATTATGTATTTTTATTATACAGCAATTTAAAATACTCCTACTGTAGAACTTGTGGGTGTCAAGTTGTCTTTATGGCATTTAGTAATCTCTTGATTTATTGCAGTGGCTTAAAATCAAGGGTAGCCAGATGAGGGTGAGTCATTTTCAAATATTAATGTGATGTATTTCCTCCAGAGAAGTCAATTTCACTATTGCTACCCCCCAGAAACCCTGGCAATACTGTCAAAAGATTCTTAGAGCTTTAAATACAGGCAAATAATGCACAGCGACAGCCTCACATCACCCATTTACTGTGCAAGGGTTGCATAGCAAGGATTGTAAATACCAGCTTTTAATTATCAAGTTTATTTATAATTCATTAATGGGAAGTAGATAAACAGTCAGGGCTAGGATTGGAATGCAAGGAGGCTAAATTGAAAATAGCTGGCTGTACAGATTAAAAGGGAAAATATTGACGTAGACTCAAGGTTGAAAATTTTCTCCCTTCATTTTGCTTTGCTGCAGTTATTCATTAAGTCCATAGTCTGCAACCCACTTACTCAACAGCAGTCTGATTGGTTTTAATAGAGCTCCATGTGAATAAGTAGGCTATAGAATGCATCTGTAGAGAATGAGGTAGAAAAATCCTGGTTGTGGATCATGTTCAGCTCTAGAAGTTGAAACTCTTAGATGATCCAGAGGAGTACAGCTCATGTTTTGTATATTTGTTACTATAACTGGAGCATCTAACTCTTAGCATGTTCAAAATTGTGATATATTCTTCTTGCCAGAAGAGCTTTCTAGCCAGTAGTAACCAAGGTCACTAGTCTGATTAAGCCCACATGTTAAAAAATCATGTCAGTCTCCACTTCCATCCCTAAGGGACCTAAAACCATTGTGATATTGGTGTACATTTATGATGATGCCATCTTAAGTCCCTGGCCTGAGGAGATTACAGTCTAAAACAGAGGAAACAACAAAGAAAGGAGGGGAAATGGAGATGGGCCTAAACAGGGGAAAATATGATTGTTTCAATTACACATAATTAGGCTTAGCTCTCAGAGGCTAAATTACAGTAGGGCATGGTAAATATGGGGTTCAGTCAAATGCTTCATAAGAGGGTTTTGAGCAGATATTTGAAGGAAGTAAAAATGCTGAGCAAAGTAATCGCAATGAAAATACAGAATCAAAAATTATACCGGTAGTGGACACTCCAGCCTTCATCAAGAACTGTATTATAATGGGGAAATTAGTTGTGCTTGACTAAGCTGAGGAGTTTAGACCTAAAAGTGAAGCTGCAGGCATGCATGGACTGATTGGTTCTCAAGGGAAAGAATTCGTTGGGGTGATAGGGCAAGGAGGAGGGGATTCAGTAACAAGGAGTCCTTAAGCCCTTGAGAGCAGAAGGAGAAGGAGAGCAAAGGATTGTGACGGTCATTTGGCTTGCAATGGAAGGAGCAGGTTGAAAGGAAAACTATCCTAATGGAAAGGGGAGACTGTTTCAGCTATTCCAGCATTCGTTCACTGTAGATCTAATCTAACTCTAATCTAAAATTATTTCTAAGCCACCTTTTAGGATGGAATCTTCTCAAGACCATAGACAGATTGCAAGACTTCAAGCAGGAATCTACTCAGAGCTTGCAACACAACATACACTCTCAACCTAAAGTGCCTTGTGCACTTGTCTCCTGTTTCCTCAAGTCCTTCTCAACATAATTGTTCCTAGAGAGGTCCAATTGTACTAGAAGATAGGTCCAAATGTGGGACCCCCCAAAGGCTTGAGAAAATCAGAAGGAAGGCACAAAAGGGGCCTCAGCTGCTTTTATTTCTGGGGGGAAACACACTAAAGCCAGGAGAAAAACACACTAAAAAGCTGAGGCTCCAACTTACTTTAGTTAAAGAGTAGAATCAGTTAACACTGGGGAGTGTTGCAACTCCTTGGCTTGGCTGGCTGGAGGCAACCCCCTTTGCCTTTTAATAATAGGGATCTTCTCAGGCAGAAAAACACAGATCTATCCTGCCAGGCTACTAGCTAACTAGGCAGGCAAAGCTTGGGGGTTGAGCTAAGCAGAACCATAGCATCTGTTACTAGGTGGGGTGTTTGTGAGCTGGGCTTGCCTGATAGGAGCTGGATGCTTACTGGGTTTGATTATCTCCAAGGGTTGTAAAGGTCTTCCTTGGAGTGAACTTCTCAGAGTCTAGTCAGAGTCCTGCAGCGGGGTTCCCTCAAGATCCACGCAACTACAGTTGATCTCCCATTCTCCAAAGAAAAATGTTATCGTTTGCTATTAAAAATTCTACATTTTATACTTTTTACACAAAAGAAATGATGTCACAGCCTGTATGACAATTCTGGTAAAACTTTCTCCTTTTATTAGGAATAGAGGTGCTTGCCTTGAAACAAAGGCTCGGATGGTTCTTCTTCCAAAAGATGGTGGTTGGTCAAGAATATATGTCAAGAATACTTATTTACCTACAATTGGAACATATTGCAAGTCACTGGCCATATTTCAAAGAGATATTCTATGTTTGAGACATGCACACACCCTCCTTTCCTTTTGGAACATATGCACATTTGATTAGAATTGGATGATGCACAAACTAGTTATTGCATACATGACAGAGCTGTGTTTTTCCTACCTTGCAAAGGCTGGGGTGAACGCATACAGCCTACTGTTTTCTATCCAAGATAGGGTCTATCCAAGATGAAGTCCCCAAAATGGGGAGGGCCTCTAGCTCAGTGGTATAGAATCATAGAATCGTAGAGTTGGAAGGAGCCTCTAAGGCCATCGAATCCAACCCCCTAGTCAATGCAGGAATCCACCTTAAAGCATACCTGACAGATGGTGGTCCAGCTGCCTCTTGAATGCCTCTAGTGTGGGAGAGCCCACAACCTCCCTAGGTAATTGGTTCTATTGCTGTACTGCTCTAGCAGTCAAAAAGTTTTTTCCTGATGTCCAATCGGAATCTGGCTTCCTGTAGGGACCCGCCACTTGACCTCCCCTGACAAACTCCTGTTCGCTCGCTCTCTGGGAGCTCTCTTCCTTATGTACCTTCTAGACCAGCTGGGACAGCTTCCTCTTCTCTGCTTTGCTCAGCTAGGAGTCAGGAAACAGAATGAATCTCCCCACCCACTCAGCTGCTGAGGGCAGTCAAGCCACACCCCTTCAGGCCCAGCAGCAGCTCTCAGGACACACCCCTTGAATCAGCACTCAGGAGCACATGGCAAGCACATGGGTACTTTAAATAGGCAACCTCCTAGATTTACTCCAGACCTCTGTCCTCTTTGCCTTGGTCTCCTCTTCCATTACACTCTCCCTGATAAACTCCTGTTTGCTCTCTCTGATCGCTCGCTTTCTGGGAGCTTTTTTCCTTATGTACCTTCTAGACCAGCTGGGGTAGCTTCCTTGTCTCTGCTCTGCTCAGCTAGGGACTGATCTACACCAAGCAGGATACAACACTTTGAAAATGTTTTGAAAACTGTATATGGAGTATGTCCTGGGCCCCAACAGTTGTCATTACTGTTATAAACCGTTTTACCTGGTAGTGTAGATCCTGCCTAGGAGTCAAGAAACAGAAGCAGAGCACATGGTAGAGCACATACTTTGCATGTAGAAGGTCCCAGGTTCAATCCGAGGCATCTCCAGGTAGGGCTAGGAAAGAATCTTGTCTGAAAATTTGGAGAGCCACTGCCAGTTAGTATTGACAATACTGGGCTAGATGGACCAAGGATCTGACACAACATAAGGCAGCATTCTATGTTGCTATGTTTGTTTGGTTCACTCTAGAACCAAGCTACTTCACTGCACTGTGTAAACAGCAGGGCTAAAGGAAAGACTGCAAAGGCCTGAGAGTATGGCAGGCTTGGAGTTTGGAAGCTGCACTGGTGCAGACAGATTATTGTCACTCACTTACTGTTGAACAGTACACCAGCCATATATGACAACACACCAGGGGTTGGATAAACCTGCTTTACCTGCCTGCCTGGGACTGCAGAAACTGGGCGGCTGGAAAGAACCCGTCAGGCCACATTCCCTGGTTGCGTTCAGCACAGTGGGTCATACGTTCTGTAGGTCTCTTCTAGAATATGGTTATATTCTTCAAGACTGTCCAGCTGGTTCAACAGCCACATGGAAGAGATGCATTTTGTGCTCTCTACAGAGGAAGGCCAAAAAAAGGGAGGAGTACATCTCTAAAGAGGGAGTTCATTCCTTGGCCTTGCCCCCCTTCCTTGTAATGACACTTCTCACTTCATATGGAGTTGGAAACTTAAGCAGGGCCTGCGAAAAAGTTTGAATCTGGTATCAGAGACAAAATAAACAGAGGTACTCTTTGAGATATGTAAACCCATATCACAGTGTAATTTATAAGTAAGCATCAGCCACCAGCTCCTTGAACTGAACCCAGAAGCATTTTAGCAGCCAGTGCAGCTAGAACATAATCAACTGAATATGACTGCAACTTTATACAGTTCTACAGTAAGAATTAGTTTAGTTTATTTATATGCTGCTTTTCCTTGTGGGCTATGCCCAAGTGGACTCACAATGAATATTGCATTTTGTAGTTGTATGGCTTTTGTTGTTGTTCGGTTTATTGTTTACCACCCTGATATTTTTTGATGAAGGACAGATTATAAATCTCCTAATAAATTAATTTAAAAGCAACAGTATAGGGTTATCATAGAAATTCTAGAGAAATGTATAAGAAGGGATTTTAATGCTCAAAAATGCTATGCAAATGCTTTTGTAATGAATAAAGTATTCTTTTTAATTGTGGCACTTATTAATATAGATTTAACTATCTAGAAAACTTAATAGTTTTGTTGTCTTGATGCGTAGCAATTTAGGATGCAATCCTATTCATGTTTAGACACATACGCATTCTACAACTCCCAGCATGCCCGAGCCAGCCATGTAGGATTTTTCTCTGCAATCCTATGTGGATTGGCAAACTGCCAAGTATCTAAAGCAGGGCAGGAGGCAGTAGAAGTGATCTGCACCTCCGCACTCCAGCCACCCTGCATTTCTGCTAGATGGATGATTTTGCCCATCTAGCGGCAGTGCCTTGGAGGGGGAAGGAAGGATGCAGAGCTGTCTCCTCCCATCCCTGCCTCCAACAACACCCCCTTTTCCCTGTCCCCGCACTCTGTTTTCTGAGCGTGGAAAGGTAGCTGGAGTGGTTCTCTCCATGCCGGTTATGAGGGGGAGGGGAAAGGCAGCATGGTTTCTTGGCTCGGAGGCCGGAGCCCTAACTCCGACCTTAGAGCCAAAAAACCAAACAATCCTATCCCCACTCCCACCACAGATGCTGTCTCGGGGGCAGAAGATCACTTCCTCTGTTTAATATAATTTCAGTTTCTTTCATTCTGCATGACAGGATTTTAACTAAACATTAGCCTTTATGTTGAGTTAATGATAATGTATCAAATAGGAAGAAAAATACACCCAATCTGTACATCTAATCATCCTTCTTTAAATATTTGATCTGTACATCCAATCATCGTTCTTTCAATATTTGAAAAAACTTTTTTAGAATTTTATGTTAAATTTGCTTCAAATCTGAAAAGGTGATTACAATTAATCAGTCAATTTCAGTTAATATCAAAACATAACAGCATTTGTACCTAACACCGGTATTACTTATTTTATGCACTTCATTAGGTCTGATTCTTTCTGGCTTGATCTGGCACAGCTTTAACACAAAAGGTGTAAGAGGGACTGAAATCAGCCCTTAGAAGTCTAATATTCCAGTATTATCCATAATGAGTCATGGATGTGAATTGTGAGGAAAATGTGTGCCTTCAACTTCCAAACATCAAAGGATGCTTAATATTGCTGATTATAAACGTAAATTTCTTTTTCTCAAGAAAGGGCCAGATAATTAATGATCATGTGTTTTGATTAGAAAATTAACATTACTAACAGTAATGAGGAGATTACTGAATTTTGATGTTATATGAGCCTTTTGGAGTGTTATTTGGCAAGAAAGGTAATGGATTAAATGTGCCTGAGGGGCTGGTTCTCTGAAAGTTTTGCTAATTAAGTTTTGTATTGTATAACATTACCCAGTACTGTTCTGATCAACATAGTGTAGCATTAGGCTAGGCTGACCATATGAAAAGGAGGACAGGGCTCCTGTAACTTTAACAGTTGTAGAGAAAAGGCAATTTCAGTCAGTGTCGTTTGTATGCAATTAGTTCCTGGTGAAATTCACAACAGTTAAAGTTGCAGGGGCCCTGCCTTCTTTTGTATATGGTCACTCCAATATAATGTCTGCAACTTTAACTGTTGTGTTGAAGAGGGGATTTCACCAGGAACTAATTGCATACAAATGACACTGGCTGAAATTCCCTTTTCTCTACAACTGTTAAAGTTACAGGAGCCCTGTCCTCCTTTTCATATGGTCAGCCTAATTAGGCTCAAGGGTAAAATAGTCTAGGACTCCCTATACTTATAGGACTTTCAGTATATTCAAAGAACCCATTGCATTAAAAGAGCTTTCCTGTTCAATTAAAAGGTTGCATTCCATGTTACTGCAATGCACCCTATGTGGAGCTGTTTTGGACAGTCCAGAAACTTAAATTGGTTGAGAATTAGATGACCATATTAGGCCAATTTTGTGTAACGTTCATTTGCTTTCAGTTTGTTTCCAGGCTTAATTCAATACGTTCGATTTGGTCTTCATATGGTGGGGCTTTAAATAGCTTGGTTGTGGTGCAGCATATCTCAAGAATCCCCTCCTTCTGTATGAACCTTCTTGAGAGTTGCACTCCATTTCAAGGTCTTCCTCATTGTCCCTTGGCCAACAGAAGTGTGGCTGGTGGGGATTAAAGAGGGGAGTTAAAGAGGGGAGCAATAGCTTTCCAAGAGAAGTTTGTCAAGTCCTCTTTTTGCATTCTTTAAAATAGGAACTTCAGATTATTTTATTATGATATGCATTTTTAGTTGAACCTTTGTTATGTTTTTAGTCTGCTGCTGTTGGTTTCGATGCTGCTGTATTACTGCTGTTGGTTTTATTGTTAGGCTTGCTTTTAATTCTGTTATTTATAATAATAATAAAAGAGGATATTTGTCTGTCTGTCAGTCAGTAAGTGCCATAGCACCAAAACTGCAACTCTTGACATTAATAACCTAAGAAGAGCTATGCTGGATCAGGGCAAAGATCCATGTAGTCCAGAATTCTGTTCACACAGTGGTCAGTTATCTGCCTGTAGAAAACCCATAAGTTGGACATGAGTGCAATAGCACCTTCGCACTCATGTTCCCAAGCAACTGGTGCACACTGGCATCGTGCTCTGATATTGGAAGTAGCATACAGCTATTAAGATTAGTAGCCATTGATAGCCTTCTCCTCCACGAATTTCTCTAATCTTTTAAAGCCATCCAAATTGTGGTAGTAAATTCCATAGTTTAACTATACGCTGTGTGGAAAAGTGTTTCCCTTTCTCTCTTCTGAATCTCTCACCTCGGGTTCCAGTAGGGAGAAAAATATCTCCCCATCCGCTTTCTCCACACCGTACATAATTTTGTACACATTTATGTTGTCTCCCCTCACTTGCCTTTTCTCTAACATAAACAGCCCCAGATGTTCTAGCATTTCATCATACAGGAGTTGCTCCAGCCCCTTGATCATTTTAGTTGCCCATTTCTGCACTCTTTCCAGCTGTACAATATACTTTTTAAGTGGTGATCACAACTGTACACAGTATTCCAACTGTAGTCGTGCCATATGCAGTATGATATTGGCAATTTTATTATTGATTCCTTTCCTAATTATGCCTAACTTAGAACATTTTCATCAAGCTGTCCACCACAACCCTAAGATCTCTTTCTTCATTAGTTACTGCTAGATGAGATCCCACCAGTGTATATGTGAAGTTAGTATTTATTTATTTTTGTCCCAATGTGCATTACTTCACACTTGTTTACATTGAACTGCATTTGGCGTTTTGATGCCCATTGACCCAGTTTGGGGGGGGGAACCCGTTTGGAACTCTTCACAATCCCTTTTCTTTTAATCAAAATTTAGTGTCATTGGCAAACTTGGCAACCTCACTGCTCATTCCTAATTTCAGATCATTTATGAACAATTTGAAAAGTATTCTCCACTTGAAGAATTTACCTTTTATTCCTGCTCTCTGCTTTCTATTCTTAACCAGTTACTGATCTGTAAGAACTAACCAGCTTGTAATTTCCCAGATTTGCCCCAAGATCCATTTTTAAAGATTGGCATTACAGTCACCATTCTCCAGTCTTCTGGTACAGAGTTTTATCTTAGGGACATGTAATACATTTTTGTTAGAAGACCAGCAATTTCACATTTAAGTTCTTTAAGAACTCGAAGATAGATACCATCTGGGCCTGATTACTTATTAGCTTTCAATTTGTCAATAAGGTTGAGAGCATCATCTTTTTTCTTTGGTGGTGCAATGAATCCTCCTACCTGTCCGATGTAGATCTGGGAGCGCAGAACGTTTCCACTCTCCTTATAGTCTAATTACCGTAGCCTGTTCTTCAGGGGAAAAATGTCCCTTTCTTTTAACTGGAAGGGAGGATTCAAGGAGGTTCCAAGCAAGTTCAATACAAGATTCAAAAATTGAGGGCCAACAGAGGTTTAAGTGGCAAATGCACTTTCTATGTGTTTACTAATGCTTGCAGTTTTAAAAACCGTAAAGTGTTGTAAAGGGGTGTGAAGGTAGACAGAGGTTAGGGAGCTGTGATTAAAATTCATTAATCATAGTTCATTTTAAATTTGAATTTGGATATTTGATCCCTTTCTGTTAGCGAAATTCAAAATTTGCTTACTCTGTGTTGTTTGAAAGTCAATTTCTTAATAATTTCCCATTTCAGTCATCAGGGTTGGGAGCAGGGCTTTTTACATAGGCTGACCATATGAAAAGGAAGACAGGGCTCATGTAATTTTAACAGATGTAGAGAAAAAGGAATTTCAGCCAGTGTCATTTGTATGCAATTAGTCCCTGGTGAAATTCCCTCTTCATCACAACAGTTAAAGTTGCAGGCACTATACTAGAGTGACCATATACAAAAGAAGGCAGGGCCCCTGCACCTTTCACTGTTGTGATGAAGAGGGAATTTCACCAGGAACTAATTGCATACAAATGACCCTGGCTGAAATTCCCTTTTCTCTACAACTGTTAAAGTTACATGAGCCCTGTCCTCCTTTTCATATGGTCAGCCTACTTTTACAGTCATGGTTCCAGGTCTGTGGTATTCCTTATCTGGAGAGGCTTGTCAATATTTCACCATGACTTTCAGAGACAAATTACATTTTTGTTGATTCTGTTAACAAAGAAGAGTTAAAAACAATCTGGCCTTTATATGTTAATAAATCTGATATTCAAAACTCCTAATTCATTAGATTTCTGTGGGGGAAATTATTGAATTACACTTTTTTACAATCCTGGTAGTTGCAAATTCAGGTGCAGTGAATGAATAATGGAATTAGCTTTAAAGCAAATAAAAGCCTTTCTCATATTATCCCTGTGACTCTGTAATTATTTGCCTTGTGTTTACTGCAGCTGAAAAATCATAATACAATTATGAAAGTATTAAAGAATCATCTCTTTGAAATTTGTGGTTCATCTGATTCTGCTATTTAATTGAAAAATCGAAATGCACAATTTACCAACATCAATGATCTTTGATTGATATGGATTGATCAAAAGAGGTTCAAAGGACATACATAATACAGCAGGCTCTTTTTCTAAAATTGATAAAATAGATTTCTGGATACCTCAGTATTCAAATGTTAGAAGATAAGAAGCATCTTGGGGCCATATTAGACAGCGAATTGGGTCCATCTTTTAAGATAAGCAAGAAAGAAGAAAAACCTATACAGCTTTAATGTCTTTACTATGCCACATGCTAGCAAATACAAAATAATAGATGAGAAAAAAATATATACAGTAAGATGCCTTTTTTGTGATGCCACACCGAAGACTACATACCAGGTTTTTCTTTGGGATACAGTGCAATTGTGCATACTGTTTTGTTATGGAATTGTGCATGGTGGGTTGGATCCAGACTAAGTTACAGAGCAATCCTATACATGTCTACTCAGAAGTAAGCTCTGTGGGGTTCAATGTGACTTACCCTCAAAGACTACAACCCTTGCCCTGTTTAGACCCATTCAAACCAATGGGGCAAAGAATACATGACTAATTTAAGCCCCATTGATTTCAGTGGGACTAAAACAGGGTTACTTAGTCACCATCTAATCCACTGCATATGACCATTGTGTATGTTATGTGTGTGGTTTGGAAGCTCCCAATGGCACAAAATGCAGTTGCCTGAATGCTGGTGTGATTCAGGAAATTCAAAAAGATGACAGATGTTATGCTACTTGCATTGGCTGCCAGGGCCAGGCTATCAGAAGGACCACTTTTACCCATACAATCCTGCAAGTCCACTAAGGTATATGGCAGGGGTCCTCCTTACGTGTTCACCATTAAGATCTGTTAGGTTGGCATGCACACAAGAGAAGGCCCAATTATGGGTAGTTCTAACACTGTGGAACTCCCTTCCTGTTGAAATGCACTTAGCCCCTTCTTTGCAGGTGTTTCAGCAAGCAAGCTGCCAGAAATTGAATTCGTAACTGACTTTTCTGTTCAGAGCAGCTTCACAAAATATTCTGTATACTTGCTACTGTGGCTGTTATATGTTTCTTATGACCGTGCTCTTGTTTATATGCCGCTTTGTGAGAGTGCAGCCATGAAAAGCAGTTAAAATACTTTAAATAACAAATAAATAAGTGTCCCAGAGAAGCATGAGCAGTTTGTTTTGCCTGGAACAGCAAGGGTAGGAGATGGGGGTGATCGTAGCAACTGGGTGGCAGCAGGTAAAATTGTGGCTGAAAGCCCACAGAAGGTGTTCTGTGCATTGTTGAACTTTAATGCTTAGGAAGAATTTGGTCACTAGAGGAAGAAGGGGCAAAGTTTTTTTGGTGGACAAGGCTCAGTGGAGGGTGTCTTTGGGCATTCAGATGGATTGGTATTGGAATTGTGGGAATCTTCATCACTTGGGCCAGTCCATCCACACTGGAGTTTTCTGTTTGCCCAAGCCTGACTAACCCTCATCATGGTAATGTGGCAGCTGCCTGTGGCTTCATGCCCAGACTGTGTTGGCACAATGTCAGGTGCCACCATTTCTTTGCAGCTTCAGGCTACAAGTCTGAAGCAGCTTCTCTGGATGCACATATACATACCACCCCATGTAATGAATCACAATATACAGGTCCTAGATTTGCCTTGCACGTTCCCACCATATGTTTGGGCAGGAAAAGTGCATGTCTTATAACATTTTTTTTCACAACTGCATGGAGAGTAGAAGAAAGAGCTATTGTCTCTGTTCTTTTTTTCCAACACGCCAGCTTCTGGTTGTGCAGACAGCAAATATGCAAGTGCTTACATCAACCATCTCAGCAAAATTAGACAGCTGTATTGCTAATCTTGCTCCAGTCTGTGTGCTGACAAGCAGTGCATGAGTAATGCAAGAGGTCTTCCCAATGTGACCCTCTTGCAGAGCAATAATGAACAAAAAATCTGCATTATCAGCCATTTTTATATACCAGAATTAGGATGAAGGGTAGGAAAGATGAGCCCTTAAATATATGTTTATTACATTTTGTATTAGAGGTCAAGAGAAGTAAGGAAATAGTACCTTACCAACATTTTGGTATGTTTTAATATTTTAGATTGGTTTGGACTCTGTTATTCAAAGCTTGGTGGATTTATTGTGTCTTATACAGCAGGCTATATGACCTGTAAAAATATTTCCATTTAAATTACAGTTTGGATGAACAGATAAATGCATTAAGGGTGATCTTTCATGCTCTGTTTCAAAGGTAATGAAAATATTACTTTGAAATAGAAATCCATTTACCTGCAGAGGCGTTCATTACCAGCTGTAATCTCAAGATTAATAGTCAATAGATATTGGCGATTGTGAATAAACCCTGCCATCTCTTAACATCCAAATATGTGCAGAGTAAGAGAGAAATGTCGTTACCAGGTACTTCTCTCTTGTGCTTGGTTTTTAGCAAAAAAGGTACAATGTAACTGTTGTAGATGGGGCTTTTCAATCCTTATTTACACTGAAAAATCAGCTCTAACCATTTTGCTGACTATAATCAACAAGAGATTACCTAGTAAGAGAAGGCAATGCATAAAACATCAGTTCTCAACAATCGGGTGAAGTAGAAGCAAAAGGCCTTCTGTTCATGAACATGGAAGTCCTCAAGGAAAAGCTCTCCGACTCACAAATATCATGTTTTATAATTATTCACTCATGTAAGGTGAGCTACAGGTGCACGGAAGATTCATTGACAAGAATTTTAATGGCAAATTCAGTGAATTGACTGGATATTTTCACCAATACCTATATAGAAGACAAGGCTCTTTTCATTTCTAGTGGAAGCATGAGAAAAGTCACAAATTCTGACTCCAAGGCAAATCCAATTGTCTCAAGGACAGGACAGTAGAGTCTGGGATGTGAAAACAGGCCTGGCAAATGAAGATCTGTAATGTTTTCTATGGTATTGAAAAGAATGATGATTAGGATCATTAATTGGATTCCAAAGCTAAACCAACACTCATTAGTGACTTGAGAAAGCAAGAGAAACTGTTGCCAAATCCAGGCTAGCTGCTTCCCATTTACCTCATGGATAGGCTGACCATCTGAAAAGGACAGGGCTCCTGTAACTTTAACTGTTGTAGAGAAAAGGAAATTTCAGCCAGTGTCATTTGTAGGCAATTAGTTCCTGGTGAAATTCCCTCTTCATCACACCAGTTAAAGTTGCAGGGGCCCTGCCTTCTTTTGTATATGGTCACTCTAGTATAGTGCCTGCAACTTTAACTGTTGTGATGAAGAGGGAATTTCACCAGGAACTAATTGCATACAAATGACACTGGCTGAAATTCCCTTTTCTCTACAACTGTTAAAGTTACAGGAGCCCTGTCCTCCTTTTCAGATGGTCAGCCTACTCATGGAAAACAAATGGAAATGTGTTCTTCTTTGACTGGAAGGGGAAGGGAAGATGCCAATAGTTTGGGATTTAATGGAACTATTTCCTATTAATTTTAATTCTGTCAGGACATGGAACTTTTAATTCTGTAGGAAAATACAGCTCACCCTTTTTAGCCATAAATTTGCTGGTGACAGTGTGAAAACTATGGAATTCACTACCACAAGGTGTAATGATGGCCACCAATTTGGATGGCTTTAAAAGGGGGTTAGTTAAATTCCTGGAGGAGAAGGCTATCAGTGGCTACTAGTCCTGAAGGCTATGTGCTACCTCCAGTCCAGTATCAGAGGCAGTAAACCTATATACCCTGGTTGCTGGGGAACATGGGAAGAAGGGTGCTGATGCACCTGTGTCCTGCTTGTGGGTTCCTGGTTGACAGCTGGTACTATGAACAGAGTGCTGGACTAGATGGAAGCTTGAGTTGAGCCAGAATATAAGGATGTACACTGGGTTAATAAGGATGTACACTCGGCCAATTAATGATGTTGAGAACATCATCATCATCATCATCATCATCAACAACAACAACATATTCATTATTAGGCATTGTAACAAACAAACCCCTAACTTCTGAGCTTAGGGAAGTGGAGATGCTTCATTTAGCATGTTGATGAATGGGACCTAGGGTTTTAACCTATTGTGAAAACCTGCAGTGTTGTAGGACATATGTACAATATTGTCTTAAAAGTTATATGAAACCATTTAAACCCCCAGAGAATCCTGGGGATTGTAGTTTGAGAAGAGGTTGAGAATTTTGTGAGAGGAAGAAGCACCGCTAACATTCCCTTTCCCTGAGTAGAGAAAATGTCTCAAGGGAGGGGTCATGGCTCAACAGTAGAGCACCTGCTTTGCACACAGAAGGTCCCAAGTTCGATCCTGGGTATTTCCAGTTAAGAAAGGATAAAGCACCAGGTGGTGGGAAAGTCTTCTCTGTTTGAGATTCTAGAGAGCTGCTTTCAGTCAGAAAAGGCAATACTGGGCAAGACGGACAAAGAGTCTTACCTCCTATAAGGCGAGATCCTATATGGTTCTTTACATTAAAGCAAAAATCCTGCACCTTTTCCGGGCTTTCTTCTTGCGGAGTCTTTTGGGATTATGACGGGAATAATGCACATGCCTGCCCCGTTCCTCCTGCCCTTTTTGGGGGGCTGTTTCCTTTGTGAGGAAGTTTCATATACTCCATTTATACAATCTGCAGAAGTGAAGCAATATTGTGCTATTCCTAAAATATACCAGCTCTTTGATGGCCATATATATTGGTTAGTGCATTTTCAGTGAGTTAAATCATGGTGGAATAAAGCTTCAAAAAACTACGGGGGATGTACCGGAGAATGATGATGTTGTGAAAAGGACCCCCAAACTTCAGTGAGTAATTAATCTTGATTGCACTACATAAGCTCTGTGTGAAAGAGCCCTTAGACTATAGATATGCCCATAGTGTGTTGTTTTGCAGGATCCTTTTCCAGAAATTATTGCAAAATAGGCATAATCTGAAGATATGTATTGTAGAGATATTGGTATTTGCTTATGTACCAACATTTTTGATATGTTCCAACATTATGTAACAACATATTAGGGTGCAATCCTATGAGGATAGTTAGCAGCTTCTGAACTTGGAGGTTGCTGAGTATCCAGTGCAGAGTGGCCAGAGGGCAGAGGTGATCTTTACCTTTGCTTTCGAGCCACCCCTGTAGTTTTGCTAGTTGCAGAGGAGGAGGGAAGGAGTCTGGGTCAGCCAAAAGAAAAGTCATATGGCCACAGCCCCAGTCTCCTTCCCTCTTCACCTCCGGGAATGCCCCCTTTCCTGTCTCCACACCCACTTTCCGAGCTCAGAGACATAGCCAGAACCATGCTGGCTATGAGGGAGAAGGGGGAGTGCAATTTCTGGGCTCCGAAATCGGAGTCCTGTTTCTGACCTTGGAGCCCAGAAATGCAACAATCCTATGTCCCCCAGACAGCGTCTGGGAGACATAGGATTGCTCCCTCCATGTACCAAATACATCCCCAACATATTTTTGCCTACTATGCAGTAAGGAGGCACAATATATACTAGGTTTTTCAAAAATATATTATTTTGAATAGCATCTTACAAAAAAATGTGCACAGCTGGTTCAAACATGCATATTATAATTCTTGATTCCTCATCATTTAATTTCCCAACACTTCATGACATGAAACTGTATATGTGAACAAACTCCACTGGGATGTTTTGTGTTTGAGGCCTATGAGAGGAGATGGAAATTCTATCAGTAATACTACATTGAAGGCTCACAGATGCAAATCATCACTTACTCTCACCATGTTTTGATCAAGCTGCACCCTGACTGTTTTACTTCGCATCTTCCCACAACTCTGGACTAATTGGGCCTAGTAAAATAAAAGACATGAGACAAAATCAAGCGACAGGATGACATCACAGTCTGTCAGTTTCAAGAAGGGTGCAACTTGTAATTCATCTGTCCTAAAATTGACCTTGTCATTTTACGCCCTGGTGGGCATTTATTGTTGTTAGCTGAAGCTCCTTAATCTAGGACAGCTATAAATACAAAAGCATGAGAAACTATTCTGTAAATCAAAATATACTGAAAAGAAGCAAAATGCACAAAGCTTAGTTATGACTTGTTCATATTGACAGAAAGCAATTCTAAAGAAGTTCAGTGGCCCTGAGAGAAGATATATGCTGGGTAAACAATACATTTTATAGCTCTGTTATTCTTTTGATTAAACTCAGTGGGAAGATTCACACAATCATTTTAATATTTTTTCCAGCTTGAATTGGCATTTTTTCAGTTTGTTTTATTTATTATATTTTTTTTGTATCTGACCAAGAGGGCAGGATTCCTGAATTTTTAACTGTTCTAATGAAGAGAGAATTTCACCAGGTGCTGCATGCATACAAATGACACCTGTTGAAATTCCTTTTTCTGTACCACTGTTAAAGGTACAGGAACCCTATCCTCCTTTCCATATGGTAACCCTAGTCATGCGTACAGTTGCCGTTACTGAGGTTCTTACTGAGGAATCCTTAATAACCTTCTGAGGAACTTTACGTTTCCCCAGAACACGGTTTGAGAACCACTGTCCTAGCTTAACTTCTAAAATCAATATTAAAGCTCCATGCTCTGCACATTTAAAAACTGTGAATTGGATGGTTGTTGAAGACAAACACTGACTTATAGATTACTGTAATATTTTTTATCTCGTTCAGATATGTAACATTTCTGTAGAACACTATATGCAGGTGAAGGAAACTGTTTTTATTAGTGTGGCCGAAGCAATCTCAAGAAAGTCAAGGCAATAAATAATTGTCAGAAATTGTAGACACACAAAAAGTTTCTTGCTTAGTAAGGAATCATGGAACAGATAAAACCCTTTTGTCCCTAGAGAGAATTCATTACTCTGAGCTGATGTGTTAGATTTGTTCTTTGATTTAGGGATCATATTTTACAGAGGACAGCATCAGCTTGACTTTATAGGCAGCACTGGCTAGTGGAAGGTTGGGTTGAACAAGAGTAATTAATGAAACTGATGCTGGTGTGGCATAGTGGCTTCAAGTAGAAGACCCACATTCAAATCCTTGCTTAGTTATTAAGCTTGCTAGTAACTTAGGCTAAGTAGAGAAGTTAGGCTGAAAACCAATGCCTAGGACATCTCACAGGATTGTTGTGAGGATAAAATGAAAAAAAAAATCCAAACATGTATGTCCTCCTAACTGTCTTAGAGAAACGGCAGAACATAAAGGAAATTAATAATAACAAAATTCAGATAATATAAAATATAAATGAAAAAAATATTACTGAATAGTAAAAGAAAGGATCATTTTAATTTTTTTTGCAAATATATCCCACTGATTCAGCCCATTAAAGGGAGCTCTTGACAGCTTAAAAAGCATATGATAAAACATCAAAATATTATAATAAAAACAAGTACCAGCACAGAATAGATTCTAATGACAGTTAATGTCCAGCTAGTGGAACCAAAACTTTTTTAAAAATCGGTCTTAACCAGGGTGCTAAAAATAAAAAGGGCAGTGAGCAAGATTGGCAGGCATCCCTGGACAATGTATTCCAACAAAACAAGAGCCAGTACCAAACAAGCCAACTCCTCATAGCTACGCATCAAACCACTGAAGAGCAGACAGGGAAAAACAGAACAAGGCCTCCATGGTGCAGATATCAGAACCTGGAAGGCAAGGATTAAAAAGAGGTGCTTGTATTACCTAGGCATCCCCTTCTAGTTGCATGCTGGGAGTAGATGGGGGAAGCTCCCTTCTCCGCACCCATGTAGAAACGATATACAAGTCTGCTAGGATCATAAACAGAGTTGAATCTCAAGCACAGCAGAAAGTTTTGTACCCATTCCTGTACTTACGAGCACTCCCAGCTCCTGGCCTGCCCCAAGGGTGTTCGTAGCTGTGAGTGTGGAAGTGTTCCTACGGCCTGTTTACCTGTGGTGAGTAGACATTGCCTCCAGGTGACAAGGAAAGAAAGATTTGCAACAGTTGCTTCTTTTTCTAGACATGTCTATCTGCTATAAGGCTAGCAAAAATTATTGTGGGCTACTAACCTATCTGGGCTTATTTGCAGAGGTGGAATATGGGTGCTTCTTTTGGTGACACCATTTAACAGCGAGGGGCATGACCAGTAGGGGAGAATATGGAAAGACAGTTGCTGGTTGTAAATCCCTTTCCCCTCATTCCATCTATCAAGTTTGTTTTGCCTGCAGCAAACCTGTGTGTGGACTTTTATCGCTGAACTAGAGATATTATATGGAAAGAAGTTCCATTGATTTCAGTGGGTTTCATTTCCATGCAAGATATTTAGGGCCAGGAGCCACTCATATCTATTCATTGACTGTGCGTAAAACAGAAATGTCAACCACAATATTTTATTTTTGGGTGTTGGTGGAGGAGAAGGAATGCAGCTTAACTAAGATGAAGTCTCATCAAGATTTATAACATGTTCAATAGCAGTTGTGGTAAATAAATCAGTTTTTTGGCATAAATCTGTTACAGTATTGCAGTAACAATTCCACAGGTAATGATAAAATATCTACTCATTTTACAGCTAGGAGATTAATGGAGGCACAGCCGTTCCTCCATTGTTAAGGGCCGTCAATAAAAAACACATTCCGCCATGTTAAAGTGATAATGGGGGGGGGGTCATTCTAACAGCCATAAAATCTAAAATGTTTCACCAACCTTTCTGAAATGTACAGGTGCCAGAAAGAAATGTTTGTTTTACATTACCTGAAAATTTCAAGAAGATTGGTGAAAGATTGAGGGAAGGAGAGCAGTTTAAGGTAGTAAAGGAATACAAACCTGTCTCCCTGCTTTTGTAAAATTACTTCCGGGTTGCGACTTTTGTGCTCACAATTTGCATAATTTCTAGAGCCTTATTAATTAATCCAGTGGTGGGGTCTTCTTCCTCCTTGACTGTAGTTGGTGGAAAGCTTTTCGTTTTTTAAAAATTCCCTTCGGTTGACTTTTAAGGACTATTTTAACCTCCCATTCAAGTCAATGAGATGGCCATCTTCCCTCATAGCACGAGGCACGCTCAGTAGCGTCACTCTCCCCCCTCCCTTCTGCCTTAGAATGTGGGGTGGGTGAGTGAAATGGCCGCTGCCTCTAGCACAGACCTTTTGAGTGAAGAAGAAAAGTTTCTCTTTTCTCTTCTGGAACATGCATTCCTTTGCCTCTGAGAGTATTTTGGGGTATCTTCATAAGGCCAGTTTGCTCTTTTGCTCCCTGGTGAAGCAGGGTGTGGTTCCTCTGGATCCATGGTAACCTGATCTTCAGATCTCTCCTGGGAATAGGTGGCTATACCTTTCTTTCTATCCCCACCCCACCCCATACACACACAGTGCTCCTTCCCTCTTTTCGAAGAGTTTGGTCCATACTGCTATAAAGTTGAAAGCTTCAAACACTTCATTTAATTAGTTTGGGCCGGTGTTAAGTTTTAAATACAATGTTGAAACCTTTCAAAGTGCTTCTGGGCCTACAACGTTGGTTTCAGCCTAGTCACCCTATTTTTCTAATAAGGTTTAGAAACAGTTGAGCTGTTGTGTATTTTGCATAGTGTACACACATGTATTTTCTTTCTAATCCTTGCAGTCTACACTGGCTCCCTCCTTGATGTGTTTTTGGATGCAGACAAACCGTTTTTTGTTCCAGCAGGCCTTTGGCAAATAATCTGGACCTCTGTCTATACCTTTGACTTTTAAATTGTTATGTATTTAAAATGTTTTAAATGCTTTAATATTGAAAAGTATTTAATTATATTTTTAACTTTTGTATATTTAGGCTGACCATATGAAAAGGAGGGCAGGGCTCATGTAACTTTAACAGTTGTAGAGAAAAGGGAATTTCAGCCAGTGTCATTTGTATGCAATTAGTCCCTGGTGAAATTCCCTCTTCATCACAACAATTAAAGTTGTAGGCACTATACTAGAGTGACCATATACAAAAGAAGGCAGGGCCCCTGCAACTTTAACTGGTGTGATGAAGAGGGAATTTCACCAGGAACTAATTGCATACAAATGACCCTGGCTGAAATCCCCTTTTCTCTACAACTGTTAAAGTTACATGAGCCCTGTCCTCCTTTTCAAATGGTCAGCCTAGTATATTCCTATTTATAGGTTTTAGCTGTATATGTTTTAGTTTTGTAAGGCTGCCCTGAGGCCCAGCATTGGGCACAAGGCAGGATACTATTACTACTACTAGTAGTAGTAGTAATGTTTCAGATTTCACTTCTGCATCTGATGTTCTTTTGCATTTACTTTTCTTTATAAATCATTCATATCTTAAGACTTCTTGTGTGGCATGTTTTCATTGGTTTAACAAGTTAAAAGGGGTATTCACTGTTTTCATGCTTATGTTATAAAATCTATTTTCAACAGGCCTAGTAACTTCAAGAGTAACAGAGTTGGGGGAAATCCTCAATCTCTTTGACCTCAACCACATAACACTATTCCCCCTTCTGAAGAGATCTGGACCACAGACTACTAAAGACAAACAAAGTAGCAGGCCATAATAACAGTTCTTATGTGGCCATTTGCCTTATGAGGCAGGTGCTCTGCGGGCTACCAAATGGAGGGACTAACAGGCCATAAAGTTGCCTGGCTGGGTCTGCCAGAAATCCAGCCTCAACACTCCTGGAAGGTCCATGTTCTATAGCACCTGCTGTCAGATGAACTTGAGGGAATCCCACCCTCCACCCCTGGGTTTAATTTACTGGCTTCCCCTGGCTGGACCTTGCAGGAAACTATAGGGACAGACAGAGCAGGCATTCATAGCACACATATAATGCTGAGACTGGCAAATCTAAAAGCCAGTGTGTTGCTTTTCAAGAACCAAGGAAATTCAATGGGTCTTACTTTTGAGTAAATATCTAGGGATGGAAATGCAGCCTGTGCAAGAACTGATTAGGGTGACCATATTTGGGAAACCAAAAAAGAGGACACCTAGTGGGGGGGGGGCAGGAAAATGGCTTTCTAGGGCCACCTTAAAGTCCCCAATTGGAGCGGAGGGGGGGAAAGCATGTCATTCTCACCCCACCCACTGCTCCAATCAGGCCCTTTTCTATAATGCCTGGGAATGACACGTTTTTCCCTTTTAAGGCCTTGATTGGAGCAGTGGGAGAGAATGACGAACCTCCATAAAGCATGTCATTCCCCCCTGTCACGCTAATGGTGGCCTTAAAAGGGAAAGTGTTTAATTCCAGGTCATTATAGACTATTGCATAAAATCCCCCCTGACACCGAGGATAGAACAAAAACCAGGAGAAATCTGGGGAAATCCTGACAGTTTTTTATTATTATTTATTATTGCATTTATATCCCGCCTTTTTTCCGCCAAGAAACCCAAGGCGGCATACATAATCCTCCTCCTCTCCATTTTATCTTCACAACAGCAACTCTGTGAGATGGGTTGGGCTGAGAGTCTGCAACTGGCCCAAAGTCACCCAATGGGTTTCCATGGCTAAGTGGGCAGTAGAACGCAGATCTCCCAGCTCCCAGTCCAACACTTTAGCCACTAGGCCACACCCTAGTGGTCACCCTAGAATTGAGCCATGCCAAGTTGGAAGCAGATCGGTTCGTGCCTTGATTTTTAGGCTGTTTTTTAAAAAAGTTTGACTTCATTTCCCCCCCCCCCCCTAAAATTCAAGGCATGAACCAATCTGCTTTCAACTTGGCATGGCTAAAGCCTTACTTAAGAGGTACCATGGTGCCAAGATTCATCTATTCATCTTTACTTTCTTTATTTTTTTTAATGTACTGCTCAAGGCCCTAGACCCCAAAGAGGAGTATTGGGTTTGAAGTTTTAAAAATTCCTAAAACTCAAGGCATAAACAGATCTGCTTCCAACTTGGCATGGCTCAATCCCTACTTAAGAGCTACCATGCTGTCAAGTTTCATCCCTTTATCTTTAAAAATGATGGAATTGTAAGCATTTTAGTTAATTTAAAAAATTTAATTGAAGTTTTAAACATTTCTAAAACTCAAGGGATGAACAGATCTGCTTCCAACTTGTCATGGCTAAATCCCTACTTCAGAGCTACCATGGTGCCAAGTTTCATCTCTTTATCTTTAATTTCATTTTTAAAACTTGTACTGCTCAAGGTCCTGGACCCCAAAGAGATTTCTGTTTGAACTTTAAAAAATTCCTAAAAATCAAGGCATGAACGGATCTGCTTCATACTTGGCATAGCTATATCCCTACTTAAGAGCTACCATGATGCCAGGTTTCATCTCTTTGGGTGCCTCTACAAGAGAGGTTTAATGCGCTTTGAAGGTTCATTAAAAATTTTACCTCTACAAGAACGGAGCGCAAATCGGGCGTAGAGGCGCGTTATCTCCCCGATAATGCGCATTTTCGAATGCGCGTTAAATCGCGAGTTTTATTTTGCTCTGGCCGTTAAAGCGCATTTTCCCCGTGTGAACAAGCGATTATGCGCATTAACTTCTTGTAAAGCGCTTTTTGGACATCTATTAATGCGCTTCGCCACCTCTCGCCGCCTCCCGTGCAGAGGGATTAGGAGTAAATGCGCGTCTGCGATAATGCGCATAATCGCCGAACCGGGCGCAAAAGCGAATCCTTGTAGAGGGAGCCATTATCTTTAAAAATGAGGGAGATGCAAGCATTTTGGTTGATTTATTAATGTTAAAAGTTGATTATATATTGGATGTCAAGATAGTATAACATCCTGGCTGATGCTGGCTTGGTTGTCAACTGTATAATATCCAGTCATCCATTACACAAAGCCATGAAATTCATTAAACAAAAAACCTACGGTTTACAAAAACAATGTTAAGGCTCTACAGATTCCAACCAAGCACCAAAAAGCAGGGAAATTCGGAGTTAAGGCTCACAAGCCTTAACGCCACATCCTCCCTAAGGAGGCAGAAAGTGCAAGTGAAATTCTCATTCTCCCAAAGCAGATAAACCATGAGGACAGGGTGGAAAATATGATATGCAGAGGTGACTGTGGGGTTGTGGAAAACTGATCAAGAACAACTTAGGGCCACCTACTTCTCTTTTTTTGTTTAGAGCAGCCCTTCCCCAACCTGGTGCCTTCCAAAGGTGTTGGACTACAACTCCCATCATTGCAAGTCAGTATGTCCCATGGTCAGGAATGCTGGGACTTGTCATCTCAAAAATCTAGATATGCAATTTGATATGCAAAGGTGACTGTGGGGTTGTTGGAAATGATGATGAACAACTTAGGACCAGCTACTTCTCATTTCTTGGAGCATCTCCTTATGTTGAGAGTTGCAACCCAACACATCTGACAGGCACCAGGTTGGGGAATGTTGTTCAAGAACAAGGGAAGGCAGAATGTAGATCTCTAGATGTTTTGGAATTCAACTTGTAAAAGCCCCTATCAGCATGGGCAGTTATCAGGAATGCTGCGAGTTAATGTCCAAATCATCAGGATAGATCTATTTTCTGCCCACATCTGTACTAAAGTATGATGTTTTCCAGCCTTAAGATATTCATTCCCTTTGAAGTGTAAATGTAACTTTGGCAGTTGCTTACCATGGCCATGCTCCAGGCCCTTCTAAAATTAAAATATTCTCGTTTGAGTTTTTAGTTTCTCAGACATCTTTGAGTTTCTCAGACAGCCAGTGTCACGTAGTGGTTAAAGTGTTGGTCTTTGACTTGGGAATCTGGGATCTAGTCACCACTCAGCCATGAAGCTCAATGGGAGATTTTGAGTCATTCACTCACTCTCAGCTTAACCTACCTCACAGGATTGTTGTGTGTATAAAATAGAAAGGAGTATTTTGTATTTTGTACACCGCTTTTGGCTTACTACAAGAGGAAAAAAGCAGCATATAAATGTAATAAGTAATAATAAATAAATAGCCTTGCCCCCTGTTGCTTCGTGCATAGATGAAGTGGGGGCTAATCCAGCCCTGTATAACTTGTGATTCATCAAACCAAATGTCATGAATTCTGTACCCTGTAAGATGCTTGAAAGCCTCTTCTTAACGAAACAGTAAGCTGTTCCTGATAGACAACGAAAAGGAGGTTGATTGGCCTCTAATAGGCTAACATATATATGGTTAGCAGGCTACGTTCAACTTAGTGGGTCAAAAGTTGTGGAAACTTGGATTAAAACAAAACCAGAATAGAACTAGATTAATAGAGGCTGTGTAGAGTCACACATGGAAAAGGGGAGGAGCCTACATTTGGGATCTTGGTTGACCCTGAAGTGAGAACATTTTTGTTTTTGCAGCTGCCCATTCATAGGAAGGATCATTTCTACCCAGATGAAACCAGGTTGAGGGCAGGAAACACTGCTTCTCACTCCTACCCTCACTCTGTTTTGGCTTCTGGACAATGGCTTAAGAGGGAGGACAGAAAAAGAGAGCCATGCTTTCTTTATGTAGAAAAAAGGTTAAGGTTAGCAGGAGAGCAGCTGGCGGAGCTTTTTGGAGCAGTTGCCCACCCTCTGTTTTACACTGAGAAGGGTTCTCAGATAGAGGACAGGCGGCTGCTCCGGAGGAGCTGCCTTCTCTCAGGCTCACTCTAAGAGTCCTTTCAGAGCAAGACAACACATGTGTGGGCTCTCTGGAGAGCCATGTTGGCTGCCAAAGTAGCTGGTGCAGCTCTTCAGAGAGCAGCCCACACTCAAATGCCTGGCTCTGAGAGGATCCTTCCTCGGAGCCAGACATTGCCTGGCTGGAGAGGTGTCCCAGGAGATGCTGCAGATGATGTCTTAGGAGTCACCTACTCTGCAGCAGGCCACCTGTCCTCTGTTTAGCCAGAACTAACTGAGGATGGTTGGGTGCTCAGAAGGAGAGGTGTCTTGGGAATCGCCTGCAGCACATGTGATCTCCTTGGACACCTCTCCAGTCAGTGCCTGGCTCAGAGCTTGACTTTTCATGAGGTTATTCTCTCAAGTGCCATGCCAGCTCCTTTCTGTGGCTGTATGGCTGGGGGTCATGATCATGGGGATCACCAGCAACTTTTCTGCTGCCATCGGATGATGCAAGAGAGTTTGTGGTGCAGATGAAAGCAGGAACACATAAAACAGAATTAGAACCAGGATCATTTGAGAGCCTATTTGTATTTTACATTTTGCATGTGGATAGAAACAGTTCTTGAGTTTAAATGCACACAAGGCATCATCGATTGTGAATGATGCTTGCATATTTAAATCAAGTGTCTAGGTTTTACTGGAAGAAACACAAAACACACAAAAAAAATCCAGACATTTCAAACTACTTTGCCGTGTAAACTAGTGATTTTGGCTAATCCAATATTGGGGGAATTCAGAAACAAAACTTGTTCATTTCAGAAATCCTCTACCAATTATGGGATAACCCAACCTCTGCCTTGTACATAGTCTTTTGAGCAGGTTACTTTTACTTTGCCACGCATCTCATAGCAGCCATTTTGTGGTGGTGCCCAGGACAGTTATTCAAATTGCCAAATGTGTCCATGGCCCCAAAAGGTTGACTACCACTGGTCTAGAGATGGGAGCCTCAACCAGTTAGCTCACCTGAAAATGCTTCTGTTCCGCCCATCTCTTCCCAGCCCTTTGATTGGTTTAGAATCTTAGGCTGCCTCTACAAGAGAGGTTTAATGCGCTTTGAAGGTTCATTAAAATTTTTACCTCTACAAGAACGGAGCGCAAATCGGGCGTAGAGGCGCGTTATCTCCCCGATAATGCGCATTTTCGAATGCGCGTTAAATCGCGAGTTTTATTTTGCTCCGGCCGTTAAAGCGCATTTTCCCCGTGTGAACAAGCGATTATGCGCATTAACTTCTTGTAAAGCGCTTTTTGGACATCTATTAATGCGCTTCGCCACCTCTCACCGCCTCCCATGCAGAGGGATTAGGAGTAAATGCGCGTCTGCGATAATGCGCATAATCGCCGAACCGGGCGCAAAAGCGAATCCTTGTAGAGGGAGCCTTAAATAATTTCTTCAGGTCAGGTTAAATCCTGGTTTTGAATGTTCTGTTGATCTGACTACAGTTATAAAACCTAGTTTGGGTATTCCATGCAAGCTCCTATGCTGTTACCCAAGTCTCACCTTCATAGAATCATAGAGTTGGGAAGGACCTTGGATAGTCTTCTAGTCCAATGCAGGATGCCACTACTCTCTGACAGATGGCTGTCCAGATTCTGTTTAAATACCTCCTGTGAAGGAGAGCCTACCAGCTCCTGAGGCAGGCTGTTCCAATGTCAAACAGCTCATACCGTAAGGATGTTTCTCCTAATGTTTAACTGAGATATGCTTCCCTGCAATTTTCATGTATTAGTTCTAGACTGGCAATCTGGAGGGGTACAAATGTGCTAAGGTAAATAGTGCATGAAGATGATTCTTCCTTCTCACTGTTTTCTCCATTTAGATTATCAAATTTACCCTTTGAGAAGTTTAATATGACTTGACTGTTAAGAAGGCATTTGTATATCTGGAGTTCCCTTATCAAATTTACCCTTTGAGAAGTTTAATATGACTTGACTGTTAAGAAGGCATTTGTATATCTGGAGTTCCCATGCGTACTTGCATGATGGCAACTCCTATTAATTCAATTGCAGTGGACAACATGTAGGTTATGAATTTCAGTCACATCAGGTGCTAGTAGTTGGTACACTGACATCTGACATTTTTACTTCTGACTGCCCTGAGTTTCTTGCCCAAGCAGCCAACATGGCTGGCTGGGATACATTGGAAGTTGTAGGACCTTTTCTGTCTAAATATGATTTCACCCTAAATTGTTTTAAGTTTTAATTTAATTCATCTTGGAGCTTTATTTGGGCTGGAAGGTGACTCATACATGTAATAAATAAATAAGGCTACTTTGTTGTACTCAGACTTAGTGATATGTCTAATATACTGCCATAACAATATCACTTTTGTTCCTCTTCTGTCCTTATCCAGATGCTCTCAACAGGGCTTCCATTCATATTCATGGATTTCCATTCACATGTGTTTGCGTGTGTGTGTGTGTGTGTTTGTGTGTGTATATATATATATATATATATATATAACATATAGACTAGTTCAGACAACACGATAACCAATGGTGGTTTAAATAGTTGATGATTGGTTGGTTATTTAACCCAAGGTGGGTTATCTTGTTGTGTGACAGGTGTTTTTTAACCAGTGGTTGGTTATTTGGCTGACATAACCAACACAAATAACTAACACTGTGCAGAGTTGGCTATTTGAACCACTCTTGGTTGTTGTGTTGTGAGGGTGAGGAGGGCACCATTGGTTATTTCGTTAGCCACAGACTCGCAAGACAAGAGCGGTCAGAGTGGCAGCTGCCGCTCTAGTTCAGCCAGCAGAATAGATTTTCAGCAGTAATGGCTGATGGGATACTAACAGGAGGACTGAAGGGGACTGAAGGAGAGAGAGAAAGCAGGGGATGAGTGAGTCAACTCAGCGTAGACTAATAGTCAAGTCAGTGGTTGATTACTTTCATGTTGTGTGGGGACTACTGCCTAGATAAACAACTACTGGGTTGATGATTACCCCACTGTTGGCTATCATGTTGTCCAAATGCAGCCATAGTGTTCTTCCTTCTTTCGCTGTTGGGTTTGCTCCTTTTGAAGAAGGTATACCTTTTAATTGGTGTATTCCCATCATAGGTTTCATCTCAACACATCTCAGTGGTTTCTTTGAATTTCAACCTCAACTGTCATATAAGAACATAAGTCTGCTGAATCAGACCAAAGCCCTGTCTAATCCAGCATTCTGTTCACATAGTGGCCAACCAGCTCCCTATGAGAAGCCCATGAGTAGGATACAAGTGCAACAACACCTTCTTACTTGTATACCCTAGCAACAGAGGCATACTGAATCAAGGACTGGAGATAATATATAGCCATCATGACTGGTAGCTATTGATAGCCTTTTTCTCAATGAAATTGGCTAACCCCCCTTCAAAGCCATCCAGGTTGATGGCCAGCCCTTCTAAGGCACTAGCCCTTGCATTCCATCTTTATAATTCTGTGGTAAATAGGTGATGTGATGGAATAAAACTAAGACAGCAAAGGGATGGGATAGGATTTTTGCAACGTGAAAATGCAGTGCTAGTCCCTAGCCCTCCTATGTAGATTCAACAAATGATGCAGATGTGTAACTCCCTTTAATCCTATTGGGAGTTACACACAGTTATCAAAGGAGATATATATTTTTAATCTCTTAAGCAAGTAGTCTATGAGGTGGCTGGAGTTTAAAGGTCTTATCAATTTAGAGTAATGCAGGTGAGTAAAATAAACCTTTAAACCAAAACTATTGCTGACATAGCCCGGAGACTCAAGAGCAAAAGTGAATAATCAGCAGCATATGGCTCCCCCTTTTCTTCCAGCTGCTTTATAATATTAACCTCCTTGTAATCTTCTGAGACGCATAACAGAGATTTGAAGGCATCACATTTGAGGGTGTGAAAGAAAAATGCTGCTCTTTGGAGACGAGTGTTTTGAAGTACTAAAAACGCATTAGCCAATTAAGTGTCTTTAAAAGGTAGTTTATTTTCTACTCACAAGAAGATGGTGTGGCTGTACTTCCATAAAGAACATTTTCAGGTGGGTTTATGGGGTTTTTGATAAGGCCAAGGAAGCTGGTTTGAAGTTTAAATATCACACAGACTTGAAATAACTGTTCAGTGGCAAACCCTGGGAACCAGAGACAATGCTGGGCAGCTGAAAAATGTCTCCATAAAACATGTGATTCGAGGGGATATGTGAAAGGTGGAGGTTGGTGTGCTTAATCCTTTCCCAGCACACAGTCTCTTATAGAATCATAGAATAGTAGGAGTGGGGAGGGCCTATAAGGCCATCGAGTCCAACCCCCTGCTGAATGCAGGAATCCACCTTAAAGCATATCTGACAGATGGCTGTCCAGTTGCATCTTGAACAGCTCAAGTGTAGGAGAGCCCATGACCTCCCTGAGTAATTGCACCCTCCTCCCCAAGAGCGTTATCTCCCAGCTGGGGTTCCCCAGAATGTGTTTTACAGTGCAGTGGAGAAAACGGAAAACAAATGCACATAGAGAAGTAGAGATTGGGCAAAAATTCTATAAACATATCTGTGTGGTATGCAGTTTGACCCTGCTTAGTGTTGCACCAGTTGTTGACTCGCTTGGTTGTGAAGAAGAGGCCAGGCTAGACCTGCACAACTTGCGAGCCACCACCAAGCCAAATGCAGCCTACCAGGGCTTACCTGAAAGAAAATAAGGAGAAGACCAAATGTATCTCTCTAGGGAAGATTGATGGGGAGCCACCATTGAAAAGCCCCTATGTTGTGTTCTTGCCAATCTGGTCACAACACTGTTGGGTGAGCAAGCAGGGCCTCCTTTAAGAACAGTGCATTTAACCTTATTAATCCTGCCTTTCCTGTCCTGAAATGATGCACTTGAAAACATTAAGCTCACTGTTCAGAGTGCTGCCACGTAGAAGTACTTTGGTTAGGCTGACCATATGAAAAGGAGGACAGGGCTCCTATAACTTTAACAGTTGTAGAGAAAAGGGAATTTCAGCTGGTGTCATTTGTATGCAATTAGTTCCTGATGAAATTCCCTCTTCATCACAAAGTTGCAGGGGCCCTGCCTTCTTTTGTATATGGTCACTCTAGTATAGTGCATGCACCTTTAACTGTTGTGATGAAGAGGGAATGTCACCAGGGACTAATTGCATACAAATGACACTGGCTGAAATTCCCTTTTCTCTACAACTGTTAAAGTTACAGCAGCGCTGTCCTCCTTTTCATATGGTCAGCCTAACTTTGGTAGTTCCAGCATTTGCACCATGAGCCTCCAATCACACATGACTAATCAGACATCAACCTGCCCAATTATCAAGCCGTATTTTGGTAATCAAGAAGGACCTACTCGTGTTCCATTTTCCATTTTCCAACTTCTTAAGCAACCCCACCCCGGCATTTTCCCAGTTAGTCAGGTAACTATGGTTTACCATGGAACCTGAACTTGTATAACCATATTTACTGTTAACTATATTTTGCTCTCAAACCAGACCCTCAAATCAGGGTTAGAAACTGTTTCAGTTTCTGATTTGAGACCAAATTATGTTTAGCAGTAACTATGGTAATGCCAATTCATAAGCAAGAATAACCTGATCATTTAGTTAGTCACAGACTCACAGTAAAACATAGTTTATTTCTTTATTTCCTTATTTCCAAGGGATTCCAGGGCAGTGCATGCATCATTAAAAAGATGAAGCAAATGTAATATAAAAACCATACAATTCTAAATTAAAAGGCAATTCTCCCCCAAGAACTCTTCAACAGGCAAACCAAACAAAAACACAACAATCAAATTAAAAATAAATAAACCTGAAATGTTAAAATTCTAAAAGGTTAAATGCCTGGATAAAAAAGAACATTTTAATTTGGTATCAACTGCCCCCCGAAAAGGTGTATCTCCTTTGGGTCAATGTAATTCCTTAAAGATTGATGTAATACGGCTGCATCGAGATGAACTAGTCAGAATTCTGACTGCTGGATTTTGCCTAAATTGGAGCTTCTGAATTATTGTCAAGGGTAGCCCCACATATAATGCATTACCGTAATCCAACCTGGATGTCATGAGAGCACGAATCACCATAGCAAGGTTATCCTTGTCATAATTAGTTACTTCACTAACTATGGAAAGAGCATGGGAAGGATTAAGAGAGCCTGAGGGGGAGTGTGCAAACCTGCATGGTGATTTTAGTGGTTAGGCAGTGTGAAATCTTAGGTTTGTTTAGAAAATGGATGAGGAACACAAAATGTCATGCCTGGTGAGTCATTAGCATACATGCACACATACTAGAGTTCATCTCTTAAAAGTAGTGTGTGATTCAAGAAGGATCAAAGCCACTCCTGCCATAATGTTTGCCTTTAAAAAAATGTTGTCACAGCGGCTGGATGAGATATATATATATATATATATATATATATATATATATATATATTCTCTCAACTTCAAGCTACATATTCTCAACTTCAAACTTGCTTACTTTTTTCACATGGCAAAACCTTGTTCCTCAAGTACTTTAACTGGGCTCAATAAGAACATTTCTAGTAGCATAAGGTGTGAGCTATTGAAAAGGAGCATACGTGTGGCAGTTTCTATACATTGCTAACTAGTGCATAAGCCCCATTATATACTAAACTGAAGCCTTATAAGTTTCAAGTATGACCTGCCATCTTAAAAATTGATTTAAATGGACACCTTGCTGAGTAGATTTAGTCACACAGCAACTATTCTTAGAGAAGTTAGGAGAAATTTTGTATATACAGTGACATATTCATATACTGTGTGAATTGAATGAAGGTCATGACTTTTTTTTCATTACAAAAAGCTTACATTTTTCTGGCATGTATTTGCTGCTTAACTACAAGATGTCTTTAATTATATCTTGAATGAACCAAAGAACTAAAGGTATATAGTGCAATTTGTTTCCAGGAATGAGACTACAATAAGCCTTGTTAGTCAGTTTGGGATCGTTCTTTGAGTTAAACATTTCAAGGGTACTAGAATAAATTGAAGCTCCATATCCACATTCTTATTTATAAAGTAAGATGTTTTTGTTCTTTGAATAATTCAGTCTTCACTTAATCTCATTCCTGCTTCTTTAGTCTGTGCATAAACATTCCATTCTCATTAGTGTAGCGTTGATTAAAAATACTTGAGTTAAAATCAAATATTGCTATGTATTCCAGACCACACACTCTGTGGTGCACATCATCGATCAGCTAAGTCATTATAATCTTCCTGAAGTGCTTCTAACTTTGTTTATATTGTGATTTGGAAAAAAAATCAATTAATTTCAGACAGGCTAACTTAAATCTCCCATACTAGCTACAAACGTTCATGTAAAGGAATTTTATTTACTGTTAGATTTTTGTTAATGTGATTTCCCCCCCTAGTATATACCAAGACACATCTTAACTATAAACTTAAATTGGTACATAAAGTATACACTCTTTGCATATCATTTAAAATGTTATAAACCTCTGTCACTTACTTCTTTCCTCCCAGGCTGCAATCTTAAACACACTTACTAGGAAGTTAGCGCCATTGAACACAGTGGAACATATTTCGTAGTAAACATGCCTCGAAGCATGTCATTAGTCATCCCCTAAACTAAACAAGACCTAAATACTTATGCATTTTCTTGAAGGGAAGTTGTTTCAAACACTTCATCATGTTATTTATTTCTTTACTAAACATTTAAAGTCCGCGCTTAACCTTATGGCCCCAGTATAAGGTACATACATATCAATAAAACAATATAAGGGTGCAATCCTATGCATGTTTAGACTGGAAAAAGTTCTACAACTCCCAGCATTCCCCCAGCCAGCATTGCTGGCTGGGGAACGTTGGAAGTTGTAGGACTTTTTGTTGTTGTTGGTCTAAACGTGCATAGAATTGCACTCTAAAATAACTTTGCTGTTAAAGGTTTTATTTTCTTTTTGAGCTGGGGCAATCAGAATTACATAACACTATTCTAAACATGGCCACACCATGGATTTAGTTGCTGTTATATTTTTAACCCCTCTCATAATAATTCTAACAGTGAATTTGCATTTTTCGTACGGACATTTTTGGAACACTTTCTACCGCAATCTCAAGTACTCTCTCTTTCCTGAAGAGTCACAGCTAAATGACAACGTAGTATGCAGATACATCTGTTCCTTTCCTATCTTTACTTAAAAGTGGGGGGGGGGGGGGAACCTGATCTGGATTGGGCATGGTGGAGGGGGGTTAGGGGGAACTTTAGCCCTTTGCCTCTCACTATAGTCCTGATGTGGATTGGGGCATCTATGCCTGCAATTTGTAAAGAAAAAAGGGGCTCAATTCACTTGACCTCCAAACTGGATTGGGACCATTGTTGGGGTTAAGGAGTTAAAGCTTCCCTATCCCCACACTAGGTTCCCAATCCAGATGAAGTCCTTATGCTTACTTTTAAGTAAAGAAAGAAAAGAATAGATGTAACTGCATGCTACAGATTAAAAATCAAATTTAATTTGACCGTTACAGGTAATTTATCATGTATCAGGCCATTTAATTAAAACCATGTGCAGCCTTGGAGAATTTTAGCCTTCAAAGGCCTTAATAAAAAGCCATGTTTTAACTTGGTGCCAAAATGAAGCCAGGGTCAGTGCCAGGGGAGAGTATTACAAAACAGGGGTGCCACCACAGAGAAAGCCCTCTGGGGGTATGTCCAACAATGTATCCTTACACTGAATTCCTCCTTATAAAATTGGAAACTCTCCCAGTAATGTGGGATGGAGAGTATCACAAAAGTAATAATATGACACTATGAAGTGAGTGTTACTACATGGTATGGGGGAAGGGGAAGATGCACATAATGTGTAATTCCAGCCCCAGTGTAGTTAGAATTGTTGAAATATAAATTAGGCACTACTAGGAAAAACAGCTAGTTGTTACAATGCTGTATTGCATGGTAGGAGTATCGTATACATAAAACTAAATATTGAAATCATAGGTCTATTAGGTCTTATGTTGTCATTAAATGTTTTGTGATAGATGGAAGAATGATCATTAACCTTTTCCGTGAACTATGAAGCATGCTGTCTAGGAAAATGAAGACTGAACTATAAAAGCCATACAAAGATTTATCTACAATTCATGGAATATTGCTTCTGTAATTTGTTTATGCCACCAGCAGTCCCCAGATGCAACAGAACCATGAAACAGATTTAACAAAGGCTGGGTGCAGTTGAAGATATGTTAGAAAAAGTATTTTGAATTGTAATTACAATGTAAGAACATTCTATGCATCAAGATACCTAGGGAAAAATCAAATGTGCTATTTTTTTAATGGACAAAAATGAATTCAACTGGGGGCCAAACTACATTTTCTTCAAATTATACATTGCAAAGGTATGCATAATTGACCTATTTAGCACACATGACCCCAATGTGGATTGGGAGCATGGCGATCAGGGAGGGAGGATTTAAGCTTTCCTCCTCTCTCCTTTGACCCAAAATTTCACCAGCCGTGGGGGCTAAAAGAAGAGGGGGGGAACATCTCAAAAATGCATGGAATAGTGAATGGTGAGCTTTCTTTCCCCTTTATCTCTGAAACTGCATGTTTATTACTGGCCAACCCACATTTCCAAATACTTTGGAATCCTAGGCAGGAAGTGGCTTGGCAGCAGTTGGCATTGGAGGTGTGCAGACAAAATGTCAAGCAGCCCTCCACCCTTCTGATGGCTGTGCATTTGCAACCATGAATTGTTCAGTGTTGTTCCAGCATAAATCTTTTTAAAAAACACTCCTGTACTAATCAACTTTCTAGATCATTAAATACTTCTGGCAGAGTGGACTCTACTTCATAAAACCTCATGCCACAATAAATATGCTCATCTTATGGTCCCACAGAACTTCTGTTTTGCTACAACAAACTAACCCCTTTGGAAGTTGCATTTGTGTACCAATCTATATCAGGGAGGAGAAGAACTGAAATAAAACTTAACTTGACCAGTTACTCCTCTTAAAGCCACAACACCTATAACATTATTCTTCATTTATTGCATTTGGTGCATACCTTGCATTTTCAGCTAATCTAGGTTGGTAAGATCCTGTTCGTAACATATAGAGCTCTCTCACACCAGCAATTTAGTGCACTCTTACCAAGCCTGGTGTGTGGACTAGCAGCATGGTACTCACATGACACCATGCCTGTCCTGCTGACACCCTGCCTCTTCCGCAGCCTTTCCTAAAAAGCTAAAAGACTGGATTATTTTCCCTAAACACATTTAATGCGCCCTAAGCTTCGGTGTAATTTTAAAGGAACTGGGGGCTTAAATGGATTGCATCAGGTCCTGGCAGGGAAAAGTGATCTCTCACATCAGCCGGCTTCAAGCCTCAATATAAAACCCAAACCTTGTATCCCAGGCTCAAAAGCATTTTTTAATTAATCATACAATGCCTGAATCTCTGCAAAGAGCCAGGCAGAAAGGCAGCCTGGTTGAAGTGCTCATCTAACAGGACCTGACTGGAGGGAGAAAGAGAAGGGGAGGGGTGGAGTGAAGTGGAAGAGCGAAGGAGTGAAAGAGCAGCTATTCAGGTGAAAGGGATCCTAAGCTTGACGTGCTGGTAAAAAAATGTTGAGACAAAAGGGGGGGGGAGGGGGAATTAGGTGTGATGGAGGTAATAGTAATGCATCAGACTTAAATATCAAGACGGGCAAGGGATGTGCCAGGGATTGACTTGCCTAGAATACATTTTCTTGGATACAGACTTTCCTCCCACCTGCAAGAACATCCCTGGAGCAGAGTTACTCAGGGGATGCTCCCACTGGCAAAAGATCGAGGTGACTTTTGCTGATGCTCTCTGAAGCTCCTTAAATCCTCCAAAACTCTGCTCTGGAGGATTGGATGACCATCCAGAACAGTGTGTGGCATTGCAGGGGGAGAGAAAATTGGCAAAACAAAACAAAAAATCACCTCCCCCTTGCTGCTCCTTTCCTGGATCAATGCCTTCCCTGGATGGAAGGAAGTCTTCCATTTATGGAAGGCTATATTTGGGTGTAATCCATTGTTTCTAGACTAGAAACTCCATTGCTTAATCTCACATGTGCATAAACTCAGTGGTTCAGGGAAAGTCACTGCACATGTGCTCATTCCTTATTTTGTGTGTTCTGAGGCTGGGCTCTGGCATTGTGTGAGCAGCACTTATTGGGACCAGCTGGCAAAGGGACAAGAACAAATTAGACCCGCAGGCATAGCTGGATAATAAATTGGGCACAACTTTATTGACTTACTTGAATAGGCATTGCGGGGGCATAGGGCATGGATCCTGTAATTGGCCCGCCCACCTATTGACCGATTCCCCTTTCTGGCCCACATGCCAGGGACACTGGTGGTGGATGGTTGGGCCAGGGACACACCACGGCATGACTGCTACTGTGAACCCTATTCTACCAGCCTGGGCACACTATGGCACGGACCGTTAATGTGAACCCCTTTCCACCTCCCCGGACGTGGCCAGCTCGCAGCCCCCATGCTGATCTGGTCTTGGTGCCACGTCCCTGAGATCCATTATGGGAATTCTCACCGTGGGGGAGCAAGGAGGCCAATCCCGCTCCCCCTCACCAGTGGACCCAGCCCAATGCCTATCATGCCACAAGAGGCGGGGGAGGGGTGTCCCTTACCAACCTCACCTCACCACCACACCTATTTAGTTTGCAGCTAATTCATGACACCACCAGTTGTCTTCCAGCCACAAGGGCTTGTCCAAGACACTGCATGGCCTTATTCATCTTGCATCTGGCCAGTTTGGCTGTCCGGGTCTTTGGCCACCTCCACACATGTCTCTCAGGAGTTCCGTCCCTACGTATTAAGGGGATGCTTTTGAGTCTGGGACTTGCTGCATGCAAGGCAGATCCTAAACCCTGTTGCCATTATTCTTATGCACCTCTCCAGAATGTTATGTGCTTGGGGTCAGTCTAAATTACCTTCAGGGGTACCTTACAACTCAGTGCTTCTGAGTACAAGGAAATTGAGAATTTCCTCTCAGCTCTGTAATGCCTGATTTGGTAACTTTTGTTCTACTGGGCCCAGGGGAAGGGCCGAGTGAGGTCTGGTGGGTAGGAGGATGTGAGGCTAGGGAAGTGTGAATCTAAGACCAAAGAAATTCCTGAGACTGCTGATAGGATGCAGGGAGTGATTGGACTGGCAATGATATGGGTTCTTGTCTAGAGGACAGTGTAAACAAAATGCCACAAGTTTCCAGTTCCCTCCTTCTTGGAAACCGAAGTGAGTGCTGCCTGAAGCTCCTGCAAGTTCTCCCCTCTCAGTCTTGGGGTGCAGGATCATTGTTTTTGTATATTCCCAGGTGTGTGTATGTGGATGTAGGTTTGTGCCTTGTTGTGGCTAAGCCTGAGTGCATTCTATATACTTGCCCCACCCCCATTTTACCAGTTGCCAACCATGTGCTTTACCACTGAGCCGCAGCCCCTCCAGTAAGTTTTATAGGAGAGGATGTGACGGGGGGGGGGGGCATTGAGTGACCGGGGGGGGGGCATTGAGAATGCTGCAATGTCCATTTATATGGCTCCTTTATTGCCTGCCCTCTCCCTACAGTGGGTGATAATTTCTTTCCATTTTGGCTTCTCATAAGAACAGCCACTAAATCACAGAGAGCAGTTTGGGGCACATGAGGAAAGGAATATCCTAGGACTCATGCGATGGATTGATTGGCCATGTCCTCCACGTGGCTAAGCCTTTTGGGCAGAATAGAGGGGCTTGGGTAGCTGATGCTCATAACTTATGCAGGGGCAAAGGCCTTCTTTAGGGCAGCTCTTAAAGGTATAGCAGCCACCTATAAGCTTATTTGGGCCAGAATGGGGGTGGGGGAGCAGTATACGTACAGTGAGCAGTAACTTGGGCCTTAGCTATTGTTGTTTGTACTTGTGGTACCACCAACATGGAGCAGGTTCCATTTTAAAATGGCCACTGCCATGTGTCCTATCCGTTTCCAATAGTGCGTGTGGGATTATGCCCTTTGTCTACTGGCTGAAATGGTGAGAAATTAAAAAGTGGGGAAGGAGCATGTTGCTTTCTCAGCAGAAGTAGGGGCAGAAAGTTATGGTCTTTTGCTGCCCTGGTTGCACTTTTGCAGCCTTTCTTTTCCCATACCCTCTGGTTTTTCTTTCCTCCCAGGACCACTTCCCTCCCCTGCGCCTTGATCTCAAAACCTCCCAGTAAACAGGCAAGTTTGCTCCACTTCCACTGCTCTTCCTCCCAGAAGGCATGCTCCTTGTCTTGATGTCAGCAGAGACCATGCTGCTCTTCCCTGCTTGCCTTTTTGAGGTCTTTTGCCTGCTCCTGCTTTTTGGGCAGGTGGGGGGGGGGCTTGCTCCTTCTCAAGTCCATCTTCTGGAGCTCTTTCCCCCATGCAACTGCAATCCTGGTGCCGCATGGGAGGACTGCCTTTTGGAGCCTCATGTTGAAGTGGAGGCAGAACAAGAATAAATCCTGTCAGACCAATCTGATCTCATTTTTTTGATTGGGTTACCTCCCTTGTGGACTGTGGGAATGCTGTGGACATAGTATATCTTGACTTCAGCAAAGCTTTTGACAAAGTGCCCCATGACATTCTGATTCACAAACTAGTTTAAAGTGGGCTAGATGGAACAACTATTAGGTGAATCTTCAGTTGGCTACAGAATCGGAATCAAAGAGTGCTTATCAATAGTACTTTTTCACACTGGAGGGAGGTAATAAGTGGGGTACCGCAGGGCTCAGTCTTGGGCCCAGTGCTCTTCAACACTTTTATTATTGATTTGGACAAGGAGGTGCAGGGAATATTTATCAAATTTGCAGATGACACAAAATTGGGTAGGATCACTAATACCCTGGAAGACAGAAACTTCAAAGTGATCTTGATAGACTGGAGTGCTGGGCTGAAAACAACAGGATGAAATTTAATAGGGATAAATTCCAAGTTCTACACCTAGGAAAAAGAAACCAAATGCACAGTTACAAGATGGGGGATACTTGGCTCAGCAATACAACAAGTGAGAAGGATCTTAGAATTGTTGTCGATCACAAGCTGAATATGAGCCAACAGTGTGATGTGGCTGCAAAAAAAGCAAATGCTATTTTGGGCTGCATTAATAGAAGTATAGCTTCCAAATCGCGTGAGGTATTGGTTCCCCTCTGTTTGGCACTGGTTAGGCCCCATCTTGAGTATTGCATGCAGTTCTGGGCACCACACTTCAAGAAGGATGCAGATAACCTGGAGCATGTTCAGAGGAGGGCAACAAGGATGATCAGGGGTATGGAAACAAAGCCCTATGAAGAAAGAACTGGGCATGTTAGCCTGGAGAACGGAAGATTGAGGGGAGATATGATAGCACTCTTCAAATACTTGAAAAGTTGTCACACGCAGGAGGGCCAGGATCTCTTCTCAATCAATCCAGAGTACAGGACACGGAATAATGGGCTCAAGTTACAGGAAGCCAGATTCTGGCTGGACATCAGGAAAAACTTCCTGACCGTTAGAGCAATACAAGAATGGAACTAATTACCTAGGAGGTTGTGGGCTCTCCCACACTAGAGGCATTCAAGAGGCAGCTGGACAGCCATCTGTCAGGCATGCCTTAAGGTGGATTCCTGCACTGAGCAGGGGGTTGGACTCGATGGCCTTCCAACTCTACTATTCTATGATTCTAGGACTGGAAATGTAACAACCTACATAGGAAGCAGGGGAAGAAATTCTCCCAGGTTCTTCATCAGCCATGGATGAATCTTCACTGGACTTTTAAATGAAAACGTTAACAGAGTCTGTGGGAACTCAGCAATCCTCAGAGGGGGAAGGGACTTCAGAGTTGACAGATCCCAGAGTCCGCCGCAGATTCAAATGGGCAGAGCTGAAAGAAAGCAAGAGGCAATCAACTCGTCTAGCTTCTCGCCAAAGGCTTCTTCAGAGGAATCCTCCCTAAAGTTTAGGGACTAAGGAAAAAAACCCTCCCTTTTGGTGAAAGGACCTAGAGGAAAGTTCCTAGTGTTTAAACTCTCTTCAGGTACAAAGAGATTTTTATGTGCTGAATGAAGTTTTGTGGATTACTTGGCAGACCTCTTTATTTTCTCACACTGCAGCGGGAGGGCTTGGAAATACAACAATCATTTTGAAGCTGGTTTGGATTTTGGAAATGGTAGCAGAACTGTAAACACTTACTGGATTTTAATTAGCTGATTTTAATTCATTGTCTTTTTAGGAGTGATTCTTGAGCTTGGTTTTATGTGTTACTACCTGCCCTAACCCTTTGGGGATGAATTATAAATTTAAATTAAATAATATGGCTATGAAAATCTGACAGACAGCCTATGGGTTTGTACATTCATTCTCTTATCTCAGCCTCATAGATGTAATCCAGCATTCAGGAACATCACATGGATCTGACAATGCTCCCCAGAGGGCTTTTGTTTTCACAAATCTATTAATTGATCAGCATCCATAATACTGTATGTTTACCTCCTTTGCCCCTGTTATCTTTGACAAATATGATAGGCATATTTTTATTTGTATGCCCTCTATGTGATGGAAGTGACTTGCATTTAGTTCACAGCATTCTTGTTTCTTTTTGTACAACGGTTTTAGAATAGAAAGCATTTTTTCACTTTTACAGGTTTCTCCGCCAAATGAATTGGGGAGGGGGGGGGAATGGATCATTTTTAAAAGTAGTAGTATGATCTTATTATTTTTGAAGGAGATATGCCACACTGACCATGGATTAACCTACGAACTGCCTTTTTACATTGCTGAACGGAAGCTACATCATTCCAGAGCCCCAAGAAGTGTCACTGTTTGCATTGATCAAGTTTAAATTATTATTTAGAATTGGTGATATATTTGATACGCAGTCTGGAAGAATAGACAGTCTTCTTTATTTTTGTGCGAGGTATGCATTAGCCAAGCTGTTTAGGTTCTGTAATTTCAGTGGAAACTTACTTAACATTGCATAAGAATCTCCGTTAACTCTTCCTCCATTGTTATATCAGCTGTTAAGGCTGGTGACATTTGAAAGTGCATGGACAAAACTGATACATAAAGGTATGCTTAGATGCCATTCATAAATAAATGCCTGGACAGTGTCCTAGATTTAGCAGGCAAAAAAATAAGGCATAATATTGGCAAAACAAAAATAAAGACTGAGTCTAGTAAAAATGTCAGTAAAGTCCAAAGGGGTATTTGCTAGAAGCAAAATCATATAAACCTAACCTACAGCTACATCACTTTGTATTTCATCCATGCTGGTTTTCTCATTTCTTATTTATACATGTGGTACCAATGCCACCAGAGAGTTTCCATTTATTATTAAATATACTTTGCCTTCAGAATAAGCTAATTGTGACATTTGGGCACTGTTAAGCCGAAAAAAAGTCCAAGCTTTTCATGCTTAGACCTTATGACATCCATCACTTATAGGAGCTTTAATTATTGATGCTTTTAAATGAAACAATCCAGAACTCAGCTAAGTGTAAGCTGTTACTGCTACGGTGTGGCAGGAAGTGAAACAAGAGACCACAAAGATATTATGCTCCTAAAGCAAGACCATTGTGGCATGGGATGACCGAGAACAATATAGTTTGACCCTCATGAAGACACCTGCAGAGCAAATGTAACAGAAATGATGGCATATGTTATCAGCATTCTGTGCCTCTGTGCCTCAGTTCTCCTTTGGTATACAGCTGATGCATGATGGACTTGAAATTGGATGCAGATGGCATAGCCAGTTCTTGCTCAGTGATGAGTACATCAGTGTGATACACTGTAAATGTCACAATCATTTAAAATTTTTAGGTGCACACTTAAATTCTCATAATGTGTGAAGTAGGTCTTGGCCTACGTATCCAATTCTATGCACACTTATTTGCGACCAAGTCCACTGGATCAAGGTGGATGTAATGAACGCAAGAAACTACTGGCCAGAGATATTTTGCTGCCTGAAGCAGACCCTAAATCATCTCTCCCTCATACTCGTTTTGCTAGGGCCAACACTTAAAAAAGTATTTGTTACACCATTCAGACACTGGCACTACCAGAAGCAGGTCCTTTTGCTGTACTATTCTGCTAGTACAAGGATCTTTGAAAAAGCCATACAGTTTGCTGACATCTTCATTGTTAACTTGGAACAATACTTTTGAGCTCCTGTCCCCAAAACCCTCTTTTAGATCTGAGAATTCATTGATGACATCTTTATTAGCTAGACTCATGGACAGGAGGTCCTGACAAAGTACCACCAGGACTTCAATTACTTCCACAGCCTAGAACAGTCCATGCAGCAGGTTCACTTTCTGGATATGACAGTACAACTACATAATGGACATATAAGCACCACTCTATATTGGAAACCTACAGGCTGCTACACATACATACATGCTTCCAACTTGCACCCAGAACACAGCACAAAATCCATTGTCTACATCTATAGCCAAGCCCGATGATACAGCTGCATCTGCTCAGACTCATCAGACAGACTCACAGGGGGTGCTCGGACGATCATATCTGTAAAAGAAACCATCGTGGCTTCTCCCACTGCCGCTCTCACATGATACATGTGCAACTAGCATTTGCATAATACCCCAAGATGCAGCGCAAGTTGGCATGTCATCCAAACCCAGCATGTGGCATGGCAGGGGTGGCTTCATACCCACAAATGCTACTTCAAGGCAGTTGTAGGGTGGGTACGCTGCATTGCGGCAGTTGCAGGGGAGAAATCACAATGGTTTCTTGTACTAATCCGAACCCAGTCACAGTTTAAGGATCTAAATCAGGCATTTCACAGATTACAAAACCCACTCAACAAAGTGAAAAATGAATGAGCACGACAAGGATGGTACCCAGAAATAACCTATTTGAGGACAGGCCCAGAAAACCAACACCTGCAGTAATTCTCAGTTCAGACTACTGACACATATCATAAGTGATCCACAACCCATCTTGGGTTGTAGTGACACTTTCTGCTCATAAGCCTTGGGTTGCAGGCCTGTACTTGTTTACATACAGCTCCCCAAGCTAAAAAGTATACTCACCAGCAACAATAGACCTCGCAACAGCGATACAAACATGGAGTCCAGACTCTGTGGCAGACATAGATACCAATTCTGCCTCCAATATTCTGGCAACACGATTGCTAATAATGCCATCCACAACATCAGGGGCTTATACACCTTCTCATCTTCCAGTGTGATGTAGGCCCTACTGCATTCTACATAGGACAAACATGCCAGTCTTTACACAAAAGAATAAATGGACACGACTGTGATTTCAAGAAACCTCCCAGGATAGTCTGTCAATGCATTTAAGGTGGCCATTCTTGAACAAAAGAATACCAAAGATATCAATGCAAAATTGCTGAAGTCCCATTCATCAAGGAATCCTAATGTATTTCCTATGGTTTGAATAAGAACAGAGGTATTTTGTTTTTTTTAATATGCACTACGCATGTTAATTGATCACTATTAGTGTAATTATCAGTCTGTACTTTGTGCATTTCAATTCTCTCTGACAACACAGTTTACATCTCCCCTGACCCCAGCATGCGTCTATAAATCTTCCAGTTTGAGATTAGCATTTCATGCATCAGTTGAAGTGGACAGTGTCCACGAAAGTTTTTGCAAGAATTTGTTGGTTTTGCTAACATGGATATGCCTCTGGAAAAGGAGGGTTTTTTTGGCAATCCTACAAAGTCTGACTTAATATTTGCACTTAGATATTTCCTAAATGAAGTGAAAAAAATTGAATGAACTGCAGTAATAGCTTGAAATGAGACTGGAAGAGCAAGGTTATGACATTTTGCAATCATGCTACTATACTGTAATACTTCATAGAGATATGAAAAAAGATATAATATATTGAAGTTGCATGTTAGATTTATATTCTTTGAAGAAATTTCATAACTTACCATGACTAGTAATCAAAGGTGTGGAAGTGATAAAAACTATAATTAAAAGAAAAACTGTGAAGCACACTGTCTGATTCTGCCACAACACTGTAACCTCTACTTAATTGTATTGCCAGTTAATTTTCTAAAGACATTTTGGGAATGCAGACATTTTTGGGAAAGCTTTTGTTATTGAAATGTTCTAAACTTAAATAAATTGTTTAGAAGGTTCCTCATGAAATAATTATTAATTACATATGATATGTTAATAAACTAGTATTTCCTATAATTTATATAAAACATGTGTTATTTGTACTGACAGTCAATATACTGCGATGTCTTTAATATAGTTGTGATAAATTGAGCTTGGAGCAGTTTGCTGAGAAATATGGTCTGCAGTTTCAGAAAGAAAATGGAAAAGATGAATAATCTGAATAGTTAATTGGGACTGGGCCCCATTTAACTTAATGGGGCTTGCTTCCGAGTATGCAACTGTACAGAAAGTTAGCTATGCTGAACTCATATTGATTTATTGGGCTTCTTCACACAAGCAAAATAAGGCCTGCTCATGATTGGAAATTCCTCACGGAAATTCCTAGGTCCTTTTGATGACGTCGGCAACCTCCTGCATGTCTCTCACACCTTCCCCTGGTAATTCCTTTTTTAAAAAAAATCCTGTGAGATCCTGATTCTGTTGAAATACCTTAGCACCCACTGAGGACGGTGTCCCATTCAATACTATAAGACTGGACGGAGGGGAAGTTTTCAGTTACAGACTATGTGGTTGCCCCTCTCCGGCAGTGTAATGCAGCCCCATTACAATTGCACAAGAGAAGCAGGAAGCAAAGCCCCAATAAAGAAATGTGATTTCCCCTTAATCTAAAGAAGCCTATTTATTATTAATGCCCTGCTTTTTTCAGTAAATAATATAGCCTTGACATTACTGACATAGCTCAAGCTTATTTCTCTAATCACAGTCCATTTCTAAAAGATACATAGGTTTTGATTCTAATGATACCCTATGCTCGAAGATAAAAATGTTGAACAATGTTTTTATTAGAAGAGAATGAGAGAGAGAGAGAGAGAGAGAGAGAGAGAGGGGACTTCTTGAAATGCAAGATTTATATGAACTGAGTTTTTGGCTGCGTTCGTATGATCAGAGGTGGAAAAGAAGCCACAGTGGCTTCTTTTCCCTTCCCCACACATGCTGTGCACACAACTTCCATTTGCATAATTATCTGCGATGCCATGTGGGTTGCCATGTTGTCCGAACCTGATGCGGTGCGCGGTGGGGCTGGCTTCTTACTCACCCTAAACACGTGGCTTGTAGGGTGGGTAATAAGGCAGTCTGCCACACACTGCTCTGGGTTTGGACAACATGGCAATCCGCATGGCATTGTGGGTAATTATGCAAATACCAGTCATGCATGCAGCGCATCAGAGGTGGGGAAAGGAGCAATGTGTCATGACTAGTCTTGTTCTCCTTAGGCTGGGAGAAGGTGTTTCAGAAGATCAATCAGAATCAGAAGAGACAGCGCCAGAAACATACCAGCATATACAGGGAGTGGGAGAGGTGACTCTCATGGGCTCTTCACCAGCTGGGAAGGAACTTTCACTAGATCTTAGCTCTGAAAGTGTAAACAACCCATAGGCTCTGGGAAATCAGTATTCTTCCGAGGGGGAGGGCACCAAAAGGCTAGCTGATCCTAGAGTATGCTGCAGTCTAAAACAGGCGGAACTAAAGGAAAGTGAGAGAAAGTCGGCCTGACTAGCTTCTCACCAAAGGCTTCTTAAGAACCAGTCTCCCTCAAGTTAAAGTGTACTGGAAGAAGGCTTTCCGTTCTTCTTGAAAGGACAGTTGTCTCGCTTAATGTGCATAATTTTGCCTAGAGGGAAGTTCCTAGAGGTTGGACTCTCTTCAGATGGGTAGAGATGTTTATTTCCTGAATAGAGCTTTGTGGATTACGTGGCAGACCTCTTTATTGTCTCCCAATAAGGCGGAAGGTTTTGGGAAACGCGACACCACGGTGGCTTCTTTTACCCCCATGATCGTCTCAACCCGATCTTTATATGTTAATTTGTTCCTTGACTGTGTGTTTTATGTGTGTTCTCAAACATTTATCACTTTATTTCATTTGATGGAGGAATCTATGGTAAGTAAGAAGCAAAAGGTTCAAGAGCTTAATGCTTCAGACACTCACAGGATCAAGTAATTGAATATTCTCTGCATTCTGCAACTTTTTAAAATACCCTTCTATGTCAGACTCTTAAGAGGGGCCAGTTGATTAAACTTGCTCCATTTCTTTCCTGAGCTGAATATAGGAAATTATTTATTTATTTATTACATTTCTATACTGCCATAGCCAAAGCTGTCTGGGCAAAAATGAAAACATTAAACATTAAAGTTTGAGATACAAAATTTAAAAACATAAAAACAGACAACATACATAGACAATATCCATTTTAAAACAACTTTGAACTCTCTGCCAGACCTAAAGATAGATCTGGGGTCAATTAAAACTCAACATATGCTGTTAAATGTCTGGGAGAAGATAAAAGCTATGGACTTGCTCCTTCAGGGGGAGTGCACCCCCATCCAGAACAGGTTGAACACCCTCCATCCAGTCAGAAGAACCACCCACTAACAGCATCTCCATAGAATATGGAGTCTGTATCTGCTTTAACTGTTAGCTAATAGACAATTTTGTTAGTCAAATACAATAAGTAATACAAAATTGTGAGGACTTTATATTTAGAAGTCTCCTTCATAGCCTAGAAGGAGACTTTTTGAAGTAGCTATACCTGATCATCTTCAATACAAACCATTCAATTCATCTCTATTTTGAAGCATACTTCTGCATATGAACTGTAAATAAAACTCATCTTTTGTAGCTACTGCATGCTTTTGTACCTTAAGGAGCGTCTGTTGTCCAACACCAGGACAGGCAATGTTTGACAGCGGTGGCCGTCAGCGCAAGTTGCTATGTCTCAAGGTACCTGTTGCTATTATATACATGGTTTCACTTCACTGAACATTTGCTGGTCTGTTGTGAAGAAAATTGAGCTCTTCCTAGAAGAAAACGCTGCTTCTGCAGGGCCAGAATTTTCTAGTGAATTTGGGTTGGCTACACAGCTCAATTACAATAAAGTGTTCAGTTACAAACACTCAAGTCTCACTGTGACCTAAATGAACATAGCTGTCATGTGTTCTTTTCTTACAACTACTCAGTCCTAAATATTTTGCAGAACTGCCATGACATAATAAAAGTGACCTATCTAACCGGGTTGTAAGAATTACTGAGACTATATGCAAAATGATTCATAAGCAGCAGCTTGTACAAAATGTGGCAGCCAAGTTGATATCAGGGACAAGAAAGTATGAGCATATAATACTAATTCTGGCCCACTTGCATTGGGTAACTGTACATTTCCTAGCTCAATTCAAGATGCCTAAAAGCCTTAACGTGGCTTGGGAGTGCAGTACCTGATGGAGCTCTTCTCCTAATATAATCGTACCTGGAAACTACAATCAACATCTAGCTATCTCCTCCAAGGCTATCCTCGGAGGAGGGCAACAAGGGAGAGGCCTTCTCAGTGGTAGCCCCCTGTTCCCAACTGTGGAATGCTTTCCCCTCTGAGGCCCGCCTGGCACCAACATTATCATCTTTTCAGTGTCACTATCAGGACAAGGCTATCTTCTATTCCAAGGCATTTGAGAGCATATTATGGGGCTTTTAATGTCATCTGTTTGATTGGGTTCAAGATCGTAGTGTTAACTCTGTTTAGCTCTTTCAAATACTTTTTTTTTTTTGCATGTTAAAGATTTTGCATTATTTTGTTATTATGCTGTATTTTCTGTTTTAATTGTTTTGAACAGCCAAGAGATCTTATACATGAATTGAATACAAAATATTGAAAAAAGATTTATTTATTTATTTATTACATATTTATACTGCCCAATAGCCAAGGCTCTCAGGGCAGCTCACAATTAAAACAAAACCACAAAGTCAGAATTTAAAACTTTAATTTGTTTTTAAAAATGTCATATAAAACCAGGAAAAGTTATAATCCAGAGAAGACTTGTCTAAAACAATGTGTTTTCAGGAGGCATTTGAAAGATGTTATATTTTCTGTTTCCCGAACCGCATGAGGGAGGGTTTTCCAGAGGGTGGGTGCCGCTACAGAGAAGGTCTGCCATCGAGGTTTTTTGTGATGACATTCTGTTTGTCTTGGAGTGAAGAGCAGGACCACCTTTGATGACCGTAAATGTAATCTGGGCGTGTATAAGCGAAGGCGGTCTTCTAGGTTTCTTCTTCGTGGTCTCTGTGCATCACACATATGGGCGTTCTGCACAAGCTGCAGCTTCCGAACCACACACATGGGTAGTGAGAAAGCAAAACCACAAGCCTTGATATACCTGCTCTGTATGTAGGCCTCTGCATGTAGTTTGGTTCTTGCAAGTGAACTGCATGATGGGATTAGAATGATGTGTGTGCCTGAATGTGCTATAATGCTGAAACTGCTTAACTGGAAGGGAATGCTTAATTGGAATTTTTAACTGTCAAGACCTTTTTGATATAGTAGGAGACAAATAAACTAGCATGATGAGAAGGACTGACCAGCCATGTCAATCTGACATTGCTAGAAGAGTTATGGCCCACCTGTTGATAAGGTATAATGCAGAAGTTTTCTTTGAACTGTCTTTGTTTTGCTTTAGAACTCTGCTAACTGCTAATTCATTAAGATGCTACTATGTACAAATATACCTGCTTTTCACATTGCGAGTTGAGAAATTCTTTGTCTGTAGGACTCTCCCTATACAGCTGTATTACGCTTATTAAAACAGAGTTGCCTTACAACCAAAGTGGATTTTTATCCTTGACATTAGCCCCACATAGAGCGCATTACAGTAGTTTCCCAGTGCATGAATGACCATGGCTAGACTATCCTATCCAGGAATGGGCATAGCTGGCATACCAGCCGAAGTTGATAATGGGCGCTCCAAGCCACCGAGGTCACCTGGGTCTCCAGTGACAAAAATGGATCCAGAAACAACCCCAAACTACGGACCTGCTCCTTCAGAGGGCGTGCAACCCCATCCAGAACAGGCAAACACCCCAATTCCCGGACCAGGGAACCACCAACCCACAAGGTCTCTGTCTTATCAGGATTCAGCTTCAGTCTTTGGGCACTCATCGAAGCCATAACTGTATCCAGGCACTGGTTCAGCATGTTCACGGCCTCTCCCGATTCAGATGTAACAGAGAAATAGAGCTGTGTGTCATCAACATACTGGTGACACTTTGTCCCAGTTTTGATGACTGCTCCCAACTGCTTCATATAGATATTGAATAACATTGGAGAAAAGATGGAGTCCTGTGGCATGTCACAGTTCAGCTGCTATGAGACTGAAGTGCAGTCACCTAATGCTATTCTCTGGAACTGACCCTGCAAGTAGGAGTCGAACCACTGTAGAACAGTGCCTCCAATTCCCAACTCATGAAGGCGGTCCAGGAGGATACGTGGTCAATGGTATTGAAAGTTGCTGAGAGATCGAGAAGAAGTAACAGGGTCACACTCCCCCTGTCTCTCTCCCGACGAAGAGAGAGACAGGGCGACCAAGGCCAATTCTACCCTGAAACCAGGCCTGAACCCAGACTGGAATGGATCCAAAGAATCAGTTTCATCCATGAGTGCCTGCAATTGGGATGTCAACACTCTCTGAAGCACCTTGCTCAAGAATGGGATGTTTGTGACTATACGATAGTTAGCATAAATCTCTGGGTCAAGGGAGGTTTTTTTCAGGAGTGGCGCACCACTGCCTCCTTCAAGGTAGCAGGGACCACCCCATCATGCAGTGATGTGTTCACCACTCCCCTGATCCATCCGGTTAGCCCCCCGCAGCTAGCTCAAATAACCCATGATGGGCAAGGGTTGAGAGAGCATGTGGAGGGTCAAACAGATGCTAGCATCTTGTCCACATCCTCAGGCTCCAAAAACTGAAAATTATCCCACAAAACAGAATAAGACGATGCACTGGACACCTCAACAGACACTGAATCAATAGCAGCGTTCAAGTCAGCATAAAGGTGAGCGATTTTATCTTTGAAGTGTCTTGAAAACTCATCACAGTGAGCCCTCAAGGGTTCTAGTATTGGATTGTGTGGGTTAGATGTGAGTAATCCCTGAACCACTCGGAAAAGCTCAGCTGGACAACAGCTTGAGGATGTGATTGAGGCAGCAAAATAAGCCTTCTTTGCTGCTTTCACTGCCACGCAGTAGGCACAATCATTGCCCGGAGCTCCCCAGTGAATCAGGTGGCCTTCCGAACTCCACAGTGTCAAAGAGGGCACTCATGAGTGATTGTGGCAATGGCCCTTCGCACCTCACCATTCCATAGTGCAACAAGGGCCTAGACAGAATCGGCAGCTCTGGCTACTGAAAATCCCCCCAAAGCATTCAGGAATCACTCAGATTCCATAAGTCTCTGGGGGTGGACCATCTTAATAGGTCCTCCACCTCTGCATGGAGGGACTGGCACCGTGAGACCAAATTTCACCAGAAAGTGGTCTGAGCATGACAATGGGATAATTTCCATCCCCCCAATATCCAGACCACCACCTCACACCCTGAGGCAAAGACGAAGTCAAGTGTATGCCCTGCCCTATGTGTTGGGCAGGTGACAAATTGAGACAGCCCCATGGTTGTCTCAAGCTGGTTCTGTTAAGGCAGCCTCAGCATGGATGTTGTAATCTCCCAGGACCAGGGTCCTAGGATTTTCCAGCAAAATATCCAATACCTCCTCAGCCAGCTCAGTCAGGGAATCCATTGGGTAGCAGGGTGGGTGGTACACCAATAGTATCCCCAATCTGACTCTTTGGCCCATCACAAGGTACAGGCCCTCACAGATTATCCCAGAGCAGAGTGGTTTCCTGGTGAGTGAGATTGAACTTTTATGGATCACGGTGACCCCCCCCCCCCGGCCCTCCAGCTTGGGTTGGTGCTGCACCGAATATCCAGGTGGACAAAGCTGGGTCATATCTACACCACCTAGCTCACCCGCCCAGGTCTCCATAATGCAGGGCAGGTTGGCTCCCCCATCCACGATCATATCGTGGATGATTGAGGTCTTGTTACGAACTGACCTGGCATTCATCAGCACCACAACCAGGCCAGGGGGTACAGTAGCTAGTCCACCAGGAACCTGTGGGAAGGGGAGGGGATCAGAAAGGGGAATGGCTTGCAGCCATCTAGCTCCCCCACAATTTTGGTGACATTTCTTCCCCATCGTGCCATACCTTCCCTTACCCATGACAACTGTTATGGCAGCATCCTCTACCTCCATGTTATTGAAGAATAGTGTGGTGTGCTAACACATACATACATACATACATACATATTTATTTATTTATTTATTTACTGCATTTCTATACCACCCAATAGCCGAAGCTCTCTGGCGGTTTACAAAAATTAAAACCATTAAAAACATACAGGCATTTGCTAATAAGGCCACTCTGTGACCATTCCGGAAGCTGTTGAAGGTGTTTGTTTTTGAAGAGCTGACTTTTACTAATTAATACAATCAATGTGGCCCATGATTAAAAGATGCAGAGACAAAAACTTAACCACTATCAAAATCAACACTATTCTTTACACCTCCACCCACACTTTTGGGTATTATTATTATTGCTATGTTTTTGTCTATCTCTCTAAACCATGGACCACCTGTTTCCTGTTAGTGTTTAGGTTTTGTTTACAGGGACAAATTTCTGGCCTTTTGCTACAATGCTATGCATTAGTAGCTAGTACAGATAAAATTATCCAAAGTGATGGAAAGCAGAATCTGAAGATGCATTGAACACTTTAATTTTCCTTTAATTTCACAGCTTGACTTGTTCTAATATTTCTGAACAAGAGATTTGTGAAATCCAGAGGCTTGTATTCTATCTGATTATGGTTCCACATGACATTTGTTTTGTCTAGTTTGAGTCTGGCATTGTTTCAAGAACAAATTTCAAATAGATAATCAATCTTATTTTCAGTATTTTTACAATCCCAACTTGACAGATGTGTAATTCAGTAAGTGAGATAATTTGCTGAAGCAATATATTGATTACTAGCTTCTTTTCATCTAAACTTCATCAGAGAAATGCATCTTTGTGGAAAATTTTAAACAGTGATGCCTATTTGATTTAGACAATGGCTTTAGGCTGCTGGACCATATTTAGGGATATACTGCTGGTGTCTGTTATGAAAACTGAGAAAGCAGAACACGATCAAAGAAGAAGCAATTCAGTGAAGTAAGTCTGAGATACAAGGAACACTTATTTGAAAAAGTATCACTGAAATCAAGAGACAATGGTTTATTGATTTGTTTATTTGTTAATTTAATATATTTGTACCCCACCTTTAGGAGCAAGCCCTCACAAGTTGGCTCAGAATAAAGGGTGTGTGTGTGAGAAAGATTGCTGTGTATCCTTTATTTAACAGTCATGAAAGGAGTGATTGTAGATTAAGTAGGACAGTGGATCAGTAGGAGAATAAATGAAAATCAAGAGCAGTGGCAATAAAAATGTTGAGAGGAAGCTTCTCTGTAAAGAGTATGTGGCAAGAAGAGAGATTTGAAATGAGACAGTAAAGTTATATGGAAGGAATGAAAGGAATAACCCATATGTGATATGTATGGAAATGGAAATGCCATTTTTTAAAATTACATAAAACAAAGACAATAGAAAGAAGTCAGGGTCGCTGATGTGGACTGGGGGGAAAAAATCACCAGTATATTTTACTGTAGAATTCCCCCCCCCCCCCCCCAATACACACATTTTTTTGAAATGCATTGTTTCATAAAATGAATTTTATGGGGAAAAAAACATAATGAATGAATACAAAGAAGTATTGGGCAATTGGAACAGATACAAAAATGATCAAATCTAAAATTAAAGTGGTAATTGAACTTTGTTCAGGTGACTACCTCTAGTTCCTTAACTGGAAGTAAACTTAGGAATTTTATTTCCCATTGTCACAGACTTTGCTCTGTGTGCTTGCCTTTTCTTGGCTATGCTTTAGTGGACTGTTTATAGGTTTCCCAGACCTCTTTCTTAATGTATACAATACTTCGTTTTGCTTCCCTTCATGATACGGTGTGAATCTTCTACATGACTGTTGATATTTTTAGGATGAATATTAGCTGGGGAATGCTGAGAATTGTAGGACTTTTTTTGTCTAAACTTGCATAGGATTGTGCCCTTATCTATATATCGACTTTAGAAACATTGTGAATGCTTCGACCCCACAAATGTAATTTTTAAAACGAACCTTTATGTCAGGCCTAATCTACACCTGCAGCCCTTTCGCTACGGAGGAGGGATGCTTCCAAATGTTCCCTGCTTCCGCGATCACTGCTCACAGGGCACATGCGACTGATCTTTACTGAAATTATAGGAGTGCCGTTGCAGAAGCACGTGTACCCCATTACGGTGCTTCCGCATGTATACCATAGAAGTCGGTGGGGCTAGGCAGATGGCTATGGGAAAGATTCTGTTTTATTGACTCGTGAGGGTGCACACGAGCGCAGATGCACAGCAACACGTGGGGGGATAGGAATTCCATCGAATATGCGCTTCTGCGTAGAGATGTTTGTATTAAAAAAAAATACACACACTTGGCAGTAAAAATGCTAATACCCATCCAAAACATGTTGCGGAAATGGCGGACAGGTTCACTTCCACACACCTCCACTACACATACACACACCCCTCACAGCTGATTGGCTGTTCCCTGAACCGGGAACTCCCGGCGAACAGCAACAATCTTGCAAAGGAGGGAAAAACTACAAACATTCTTCGGAATGGAAGTGAGAGAGCCAGAAAAACCGTGACAAAAGTAGTCAGGGATATTCTGGGAAAACTGAGAAGTGGAGCTGAGATCACCGCGGAAGCAAGTGAATGTCATGTGCCCCGTTAGTGACAACTGCAATACAATCCTGCAATAAATGGCTGGTGTAGACTCCCCTTCAATCTTTATTGGACTATTATTTAGGACTGGTAGTTAAACTTAAACCAAACACCTTTTATCCTTCTTCTCACTGGATTTGTATTATATGTTGCCACCATTTGGTAGAGTATTTGAGTACACTTTTATGCTTTTATTCTACGATTCTTTTTTTCTTTTTTGTTCTAAGCTTATTCTATGAATTTTCTAAAATTCATAGCTGCGCCTTTTCTTGCGTATAGGCACTGTTGGCAACAGTTTTTCCTTTCACAGAGTTTCTCATTTTGCAGTCACTTTGATATCTTTCGTATTTCCTTACTTAAGTTCTTACAGGGCTTTTCTTTTCTAATTTTAAACAATTGCAGTTCGTTATCTATGGTTTCCCAATTGCCCGTGTCTTTTCCCCATACTTTTCTTCTTTCCTTCAATATACAGTGTTTTCATCTTTATTCCTTTCATAATTTTGATTTCCCTTTCTCTTTTTCTTTGTTTAGAGTGATTTTTCTTCTTTCTTTAGATGTACAATATTTTCATCTTTAATTAATTTTTTATATAATGTTGTGCTCTCTCTCCTTCTTGGTTTAGTGATTATAGACTACTGCCTGTCTTGTATCACTTTGCTGCTCTATTTCAGCCCCTCAATAATAAAAATTGGTCTGTGATTCTTTCTTAATTCTTATTTCTTTCACAAAATATGTAACAGTTTGGAGCAGTGAACTGCAGTTTTTACTTTTATCTGTAGCAACAGGGCATCCACTTGCCAGTTTTAACCCCACCAATGTTTATCACTCTGAGAGCTTTAAGTCTTTCTAAAGTTCTGTTGCCATGAGATGAACTTGCTCATGCAGGTTTTTTTCCATCTATTTCTGAATGTATATATTTTATTTTACACAGTAATATTATTCTGCATACTGTGGGTTCTCTGGAGTGTTCTGAAAGACCTACCTTGGCTGTGGGTGACCCCATTTCCTTGCCATAATGGTTGGAATGAGGCCCCCAACTTTACAGTTAGAGAAGGGTAAAAAGGAAGAAACCTGAAAATTTGTTTTGAACATGTAGAGATAGTATAAGCATAATGACAATACAAAGCCACAGAAATAGTAAGTGAGCAATGAGGCGGAAGGAAGCTAAGTACATATATTACTAAGCTAAGTACATATAATAACATATATTGGGGTAAAGGGTCGAACAAAAGAAAATATACTGGCATTGATGCTTCTAGCAGAAAAGGAGAGGACAGGAGAGAGAATTTGTGTAAATCAGCTTCAGTAGCTTATAAGGAATGAAACTGGTTGTAGCTGACAGATAAGCAGCCTAAGGTGATTCTAATGACCTACCCCCATATACTAGCCTGTCTCTGTTGCCGTAGTAACATGAAGCAACTTTCTAATAATACACAAGATGGAATTTTAAAGCAAATCAATTCAAAAGAAATTGTGCCATTATGTACATGGATGAAAGCAACCAAAGAAACTTTTTAGCATAGCAGAAAATCTGTGGAAATGAGCTCCTGTAACAACCATGGATCTTTACTAATTAAATAGGTAAGCAAGGGAAATGTAACTAATTGCTCTGTGGAAAGAAACCAAACTCTCTCTCTCTCTCTCTCTCTCTCTCTCTCTCTGTGTGTGTATATATATATATATATATATATGCTGTATATATGCATTGAGAATGGATAGAGAACGTCTTGCAATACATTAGGTATCCCGTTTCTGTTCGATGATATGTACACATCTTGAATTTTAGTAGGGCTGGATTGAAAGTTGCTGGAATTAAACTTTTGGGAAAGGATTGTTTTGAATGACTTTGCATGGGTGGGACACTTACTGTAGCAGCAACCAGTGGCTTTCTCCTTTCCTCCTTATTTTTAATAGGAACAGGGAATATATTTGTGGCGGCAGCAGCAGGGACGAAGCTCTTCTCTGTGTATGCCTTTTTACCATCTTAACTAAAGTGTGCCATGTTAATTTTATTTGCTATTTATATTTTTAAAAGTGGGGTTTTAGCAGTTCACACAGCAAGAAATTTCTTGATTCCTCCTGGAATGGTGCTATAGAATTAAGCTGCTGTCATAGGAAATAGGAAAGCTACTTTATACTGGTCCATTTGGTCCAATATTATCACCACTGACAGACAGTGGTTCTTCCTGGGTCTCAGGAAGGATTCCTTCCATGTCCTACCTGGAACGTCACTATTACTGAGCTACAGTCCCTCCCTAATGAAAAGCAATGGATCATCCATGACTTGGGGTGAGTCAGGCTCAGTCATCTGGAATAGGCTGTACTAGTCCTGGATCAATTTGCCGACTCACCATCAGTAACTTTGTCTTGTCTGGATTAAGCCTCACTGTGTTAGCCCACATCTAGCCCATGACTGCACCCAGACAGTGGTTTTGGATCTCCATAACCTCCTTTACACCTGTTGAAAAAGTTAGTGTTGAATATCAGCATACTGATAACATCCGACTTCAAAACCCATTATGTTCTCTCCTAGCAGCTTCATGTAGATGTGAAATACCATGGGGGAAAGGATGAAGCCCTGAAGAACCCCATAGGCCAATGTCCAGAACAATAGTTCCACAGCCCCACCTTCTGGGTATGTCTAGCCATATAGGATCAGGCCCCTGCAGCACTGTCCCGTATCAACCAGATTTCTCATAAATACACCATAGCCAATAGTTAATAAAAGCCACTGAGAGATCCAGCAGAACCTACAGGGATACACTTCCTCTCTTGCTCACAGCAAAGGTCATCACCAAGCTGACCAAGTCCATTTCAGTCCCAAAACTGGGCTTCAACCAAGGCTGGGAAGACTAACCAATTTCATCCAAGTAAGCCTGGAATTGAGTATGTAGGGTTCCAAAGTAGTCTCCCATTCAGGAACTGTCCAGATAGTCTGATTAGCTTTAGTTATAATGGTTCTTTATCTTGTACCTTTAGATCATAATCTTGGACCAATGTTGTTTGTTTATTTGTTTATTCCAGATTTTTTTTACCCAGTCTTTCCACTCCATAAAGGGCACTCAAATCAGCTTACAATAATTAAAATCCATACAAACATTACAATGTAACAATAAACATAGCATAAGAGCCACCTTAAAATACAGTGTGGAACAAAAAAAAATCAAGCAGAAGGCAAGTCAGACATAATTCCCTCTGAAATGCTACTGAAATTCCCTCTTCTTCACAGCTATTATAGGTGTCGGAGCCCTAACCTGTTTTGTATCTCGTCACTCTAATAACTGCTCTAAGTTTCCCATAATGGTCAAGTGGCATATGTTCATTGTTCCCTTTGCAAAAGTTTCACCTACTAAATTCCTGATACATGAATAACTGTTAAGGCACAAGAACTCTGCCAAACAAAAAGTTGTCAATTGTATAACTGAATATTAACACTTCTAATACCTTAAATTGTTTTTGAAAATTGGAACTGAAATAGTTGCATGTTTCATAGGCTGTTAACTAGATTTAGTGCAAGAATATCAGTTTTTAGATGGCATCATATATATGCTCAATAATTGATCAGGAAATTAGCTATAAATCAGGTGCAATAATTTTTTATCCCTGTTATATTCCTTCTGACAGCTCAAGTTTATTGTTCATCTTGTTGGGTCCTTGTATTGTCACAAAGTTTTCAAAATTAATGTCAGTAGAAAACTATGTGTATGTCATAATAATGTCAAAATATGACATGAACACGGTATCAGAGCATGTCTCTGGAGACCGCATTAGGATGTTTGGAAGAGATGAAACAATATCAGTACTAAGCTATTTTACCATTAAGTTATTATGGGAAGGTACATTGAACAAAAACGATTCCTTAGATAATGGTTAGGCCTTAGATATAAACCTATGGTTGTGAGACACAAAGCACCAATGTGAACTTTAACCCTGTTCTATTATTTCTGTTTATAGACAACAAACAACACAGCCCATCTCCACGGTTCATTGTTATTACGGTATTCATTACTGATGCTAAACCATCAGGAATTCTCTGATTCTTCCCTGAGATTTGCATAAAGTAGGTCCTTCTAAGGGAAACCAGCTGTGTGCAGCTGTGCCTGGCATTTGGCCCCTTAAATTTTATGGAAATTAAATTGTTTATTCAGACTGTTTTGCTGGCACCTGGACTCTGGGTGATTCTATTTTAAAATGGTCGCTTAACTCTTCCGTTCTAAGTAACAAGCAATTTCAGTCGAAAACAGGCCCTGTATTGTATTCATGGTACATGGCATCAAGTTCTGCAGGCCAAGTATGGACACCGAGATGCAGGTGTTACTGTGAATTGCACCTGCTTCCCACTCGCCTTGAGAATGTGGTACCAAATAAATTGATTTATGCTGTGAAATTACTAATTTTATCTCTTTTTAAAGCTGGTATGACAAGGAATATATAGGTGTACCTAAAGCCAAAGAAAAATGCATCATTTATAGTTATGCTCTTCTATTCTGCAAAGTGCCTCCTTTTGCATAGGGGGTCATATGGGTCAGCAACTATTCCAAATATTTGGAAAGAAGTTGCATTTCACTTGCTCAAGCGGGAGCCAAAAGCCAGTTTTGACAGCCACCTGAGAAAAAAGAATGTGTGTAAAATGTGAAATGTGAAAGGGGAAACATTGTGAGTTTTGGAATTCGCTGGAACGATTGCAGAAGCAATTGTGGGGTGCTGGATTGATACTATATTTACGCTAGGTGTATACAGTCAATGCTGTACTAAGTGTTGGTAAGCCATTCACGGCCTGGTCTATACAAACGTATTCTTACTTCATTTATTTATTTAAAAATATTTCTATACCGCTTGTCATGTACAACACATCCAAGTTGTGTACAATAATAAAATTACAATATAAAAACACATTATAACTAAAACAATCAATTATATAATATAACCAACAAGCCACTAAATAAATGTCATAGGACAGATGTCATAAATCAATAAATGCCAGGGCAAATATAAAAGTTTTCAACATGCAGCTATGCAACAGAATTAGAACAAGTTGTATTTCTCTCTCTCTCTCTCTGACCTCCTCTAGATGGATTCTGTTTGACGCCTGGTTAGCCGATTATGCGCATAATCACTGAAGCACTTTATCATAAATGCAAGAGGTAATTGAGCGCACGACTGGTGGCCTTACCGGTTGTTTGAAATGTGCTTTACAAGTAGTTAATGCAGAGAATCGCTTGTTCACATAGGCAAAATGCGCTTTAACGGCCGGAGCAAAATAAAACTCGCTATTTAACGCGCATTCGATAATGCGCATAATCGGAGAGATAAAGCGCCTCAACTCCCGATTTATGCTCCGCTCTTGTAGAGGTAAAATTTTTAATGACACTTCAAAGAGCTTTAAACGTCTCGTGTAGAGGCAGCCTCTCTCTCTCTCTCCCCCCTCTCTATCTCTGTGGGGTATTCCTTAGAGTGAGCACCACCACAGAAAAGGGCCACTTCCTGGTTGTCACCAGATGGACAATGTGGTTGTGGTACAACCAGGAAGGCCTCCCATGATTATTACAGTAGTTAGGCAGTTACACATGCAGCAGCTCGGTTGTTGTTGGCAGCTGCCCCTTTTCAGCATGTAACTTCTTTGTTGAAGGGACTGTACTGGTTGCCTGTTCATTACCGGGACAGGTTTAAAGTTCTAGTAGTAGCACGCAAAGCCCTAAACAACTTAGGACCAGGATACCTGAGACAGCACCTTCTCCCTTACCAACCTGCTTGGCTCCTGGGGTCATCAGAGGGCATGCTCCTGGTGGTTCCACATGGACCTATTGCCCTATAGGAGTCTGCCAGGAGAAGAGCCTTTAGTATGGTGGCCCCCTTCTTATGGAATTCCCTGCCTTTGGAGGTCAGGGAGGCGCCAACATTGTGTTGCTTCTGGCATCTCCTGAAAACTGTTCTGTTCCAAGAAACATTCCTCAAATGTTCAGCCATGGTCTTTATTCATACTCTTTTTAATAATTTTAATATGGTGTTTTAATCTTTTTTGCCTTTGTATTGTACCTTATTATGTTCACCGCTCTGGAATCTGTATAGATATGGAGCAGTATACATAGGTTGTAAATAAAATAAGTAAATATATGGGAGAAGGTGGTCTCTCATGTTCTTAGACTGTGCTGCTTCAGAAGTGAGAATTGCATTGTCTATTTATTTATTTATTTCCCCATATAAAAATCTCAATGCATAGATAAAGCTAGATGTAAGGAGAAAGAAACTAACTGAGTCTTCTCCCGACCTACTTATTTTGAATATATCCTGTGGGAGGTTTTTTCATAGGTAAGTATTCAGACATGGACACATCACCACTACCACCATTTGGATCAGACAAATTCACAGAGAATCAATCTGTCAATGGTTATTAGCCATGTTGGTTAACTGGAACCACTGAATTTTGAAGCAGTATACCTCCAATTAGTACATAGTTTTCCGATATTTACTGGCTGTGACATTGGGCCAGTTCGGATGTAGGGAAGGACAAATCCGTCAATTTTGGTTTAGCTCGGTTTCTCATTTTTTCCCAACTTTAACTTTGTTTTCTCCTGTTTCCACATCAGATTGCAGGTGTTTTTTTCAAAGTCTGCATGAACATTTGTACATATTTTCATGCACTTTTCTCCTAACAGACGTATTTTGCCTTCTAGGCATTTCTGCAAGCAATTTCCCCAATATACTGTGTCCTCACTAACCTACGTACTTTTGTACACATTTTCCATAGTTATACATTTTTTTCTATGCTTTTTTTTAAAAAATGGAGAACATTAAACTATTGTTTAGGGCTACATGTGTAAGCCCAAATCTCTCTCTCTCTCTCTCTCTCTCTCTCTCTCTCTCTCTCATTCCCTACTCCCCCACCCCAATAGATGCCTACTTCACAGGTTGACTTGAGGATAAAATGATGGAATTATGCATACAATAGCATGATTCTGCATAAGACAGTTTCATTTAGGTAACTGGATGGTGAAACTCCCCCTTTCTGTTCACTGTTTCTATTCTAGTCTAGCTGTGAAAAAAATGCTTAGCATTTTAATTTACTTTCATTCAGATTCCAGAGTACCAACAGACAAAGCAAATTCATTTTGCTAAGGACAGTTAATATAGTTCTGCATAGCATGAGAGTAAAGAATTAAATATGCTCAATTCAGTTGCTTCCCAATTCATCTGGTTTAGGTGCACATTTTTGGACTTTAATCATGATTGGCTGAGAAGTGTTTACAGCATACAGGGCATGTTTATCATGGGCAAGGGTAGCTTGATGGGAGTTAATTGGTAACAATGATCTGCATCATTTAATTGCCAATCAGGTAAGGTTTTCATCTAGCCAGATTTGAAGTGGCCCGATTATGTTTGTTTTAGCCACCTGGACATTTTTGTTCTCTGCTCAGCTTCAGTGTTCGCCAGCAAAGAATTTTCAAGCTGGTTGCATTTAAATTAATTAACATATCTATATGCATATATCGCTTACTGTTTTTGCAAAGAGCCTTGCATTCAAATGAGAGACACTGCATTTTTCTTCTGGAGAAAAGAGATGACAACACTAATTAAAGAGCTGTTGAGGTGCAGGCGTTAATTTCATAGTTTTATGTTAGCAATATGTCAGAATTGAAAAGAAATCTTCACAATTTGTTTCAGTATTAGAACTGGCAAACTGGCCAAGTATATATACATTTTTTAAAAAAAGAAAACGAAAAAACTGAATGCCTGAGCCTATCTGTTTTCTCAATGCAGCTAATAGCTGTATTTGTTCAGTAGAAAGACTCACAATCAGTAGAAGAAAGAGAGATCTGGAGTGACCAGACACAAACAAAGGGAGTACTACTAAATCTTTTTGTAGTTTAATAAAAATATGTATTAGCGCGAATGCAAGAAAAGCAAAAATAACAGGTAATAATGAGCTCCACCTTAGAACAGCTGCAGGATCCCCCCATCCCTGGGTGCTCCCTGAGTCTCCAAATGATGCACGGGGGAACCCAGGAGCAGGCAGGGATGACCCCTCCATTGTGCCGGGATAACCACAGTCCCGGGACGATCCTGAGGACCGCGGACGGTGCGGGCATCCGTCCTGGCTTCTTCCCTCCTCCCCACAAGTAGTGGGGGTCAGCCAGACGGATGGAGATGGGCCAGGAGGAGTCCAGGGGCATTGGGGGTGGGGTGGGGAGCGGGGGTAGGGCTTTTTCGTACTCACATTTTTCGTTGGATCTCAATTGCACTCCTGGCTGCTGTTCCCTTAAAAAAATGATGGGACTCGACGTCCCTCTTCCTTTCCAGGATGTTGCGCTTCTGTTTAGAACCTTGGGGACGGTCCTGGAAATAGGTATGTCCAGGATCGCCCCCCTCCCTCCCTCTACACCCTTAGGTGTAGAAAGGGCCTCTGTCTGGGTTTGCATGACATGCTACCCCTTGTGGGTAATGTTTGGTAGGAACCTACAAGGGATTCGAGTGTTGTGGGGAGGCATTTTTCCAACCCACAATGGGTCCAGTACCCACCCTTGAAACCCACGCTCTGTACAGTGGGTTTAGGGCTCTGGGGTGGCTTATTGTGTCTTGTGGCAACGTCCTGGTGGAAGAAATGACCGGCCAGAGAGACAGCCTCCTAGAACACCTAGTGATACCACCAATGCTCTGGCCTGCTTGGCAGATCTCTGTGGGTGAAATCTAGCAATGACTGGTGCAGCTAGCACGAGCCTATTCCTGCTGTGGTGGATGCTGGGATGTGTGGTTGCTGTGGTGAGAGGATATTGGAGGGAGTGTGTGTGTGTGTGTGGGGGGGGGGTTTAAATCAACCATGCTGATCAGTGTGGTTTAGAAACAAGAAAGAGGAGTCCTCACAATAAACTAGCACCAAGAGTGGATTCTTAACTCAAATTGTAAATCCATTTAGAAGGGTGAACCAGATAAATGGTGATGATTTAAACATGAGAAAAACAATAAGTTCTTTACAGTTGAAGTTTATAACATCATTTATCATAGTCCATATCTTTATGCAATACTGAATGTAATAGTTGGATAATCCTCAATACATCTGTTATACCATTGTGACTATATTGAGCGGACAATATAAAATGGATTAACAATGTGAAAATACAACATGTTAACAAGGAAATACAATAAGTCACGATTTCTCAATACTGTATATGCAACAAATGACCTATAGACTATGTCATGTGTGTGGTTTAGCAGTCATGTGGAGGGGGGGTGCATCATTGTTCTTCTCCCCCTCACCGCTGTGTGGTTCCACAGCACACTTTCCCCTGGGATCACCCTAACACGCCCTATTTGTTTTGGGAGGCCTGGAGAGGCTCGTATTATAATTTTGAGCAGCGTGTCCATCTGTTCTGGAGGTGATGGTATCATCTTATAACTACAAATTATTGCCTGCTTCCCGCCCCCTCCTTTTGTCCAATCCCCTTTCGTTTTGTATTGTTTAGATTATAGGGCTGAGGACAGGGACTGCCTTTTTGCTGATCTTTGTAGGTGGGGTATAAAATGCTTTACATAAATAATAAATTTGCTCTTAAAATTAAAATGGCTGTATAGAAGAGGGAATTTAAGCAAATGCAGTTTGACATGCAAGGTTAGCTCTTAGGGAACATTGTGGCTTGAAGGGGTTCATTAATGGGGCATTTGTTTTGCTGCTATTTATGTAAAAAAATCAAATCAAACTTTGCAATGAATGGAATAGCTGTGGAAATTCTCTCTTCTGTACATATGATGCCCTACTTAGCTTTGTGTGTTTGCATTCTGGTTACCATAAAAATACATCATATTAAGGATTAAAGATGCCAGAGGCCTCCTTGAATTAGTTCTTTATGTATGTATTTCTAGTACTTCCATGTATGTATGAAAAAAATGTACCTGGGGATCTTTCATTGAATGCAGCAGGACTTGCTTCCAAATAAACATGCACAGAATCTGACTGCATGACTGTAATGCTAAATGTGCTTGCATGCAAGTGAATCTCAGTAAGATCATTGGGACATTGTAATAAGCATGGATAAATTCAATGGCTACTAATCCTGATAACTATGTTAGGCTGATCAGATAAAATCCAGGTCAGGGCTCATGTAACTTTAACAGTTGTGGAGAAAAGGGAATTTCAGCTGGCATCATTTGTATGCAATTAGTACCTGGTGAAATCCTCTCTTCATCGCAACAGTTAAAGTTGCAGGCACTATACTAGAGTGACCATATACAAAAGAAGGCAGGGCCCCTGCAACTTTAACTGTTGTGATGAAGAGGGAATTTCACCAGGAACTAATTGCATACAAATGACACTGGCTGAAATTCCCTTTTCTCTACAACTGTTAAAGTTACATTAGTCCTGACCTGGATTTTATCTGGTCAGCCTAAGCTATGTGCTATCTCCAATATCAGAGGCAGTAAGCCTATGTACACCAGTTGCTGTGGAACATGGCTAGGAGGGTGTAGGTTCCTGGTCGACAGCTGGATGGCCACTGTGTCAACAGAGTGCTGTACTAGATGGACACTTTGTTTGATCCAGCATAGCTCCTCTTATGTTATTATGTTCTAAGTTTGAGTTATAAAGCTGCCATTTTATTTGTTTGCTTGCTTAGTGAACAAAATGGGAAAGGTCTGTTTAAAATTACAGTGAATGAGGCTTGTGTTCTTTGTGTGTGTGCCTACAAACAACACTAATCCATTATTCTAAAGCCAGCCAGTTTGATACTGCAGAGAGAAGCAGCATGCATAGCAGCGTGGCCTGCACTTATCCATTTTGCCTGATTGATTTGATTTGGGATGTAAATTACCAGCTCTTTGGCTGTGCTTCTGATGCATTATAGGTTTCTGTGTGCAAGTTGGGTGTGTGCACACATGTGCTATGTTATTAACAAGGAGAGTATTTGAAAATTAGAAATTAATATATGTAAATTAAGATAATAAAACATTTCAAAGAAAACATGAGCATTAACAGGGTTTGAAATGAGAGGCAGCTTGAGGCCATGGCTGTAACTAACAGGCCATTTAAATATTATTAGTATTAGGCCCAACGGAGCAGTAGTAAAAGTACAGCTGCAATTGCAGCTCTGAATATGAGTTAGCGGCCTCTGAGAAATTTGACTCCAGCGATTGCAGCTGTGAGCTGTGCTAACTAATTCTGATCTTTTCCCTCCACCCACTGCAAATGCTGCCACAAAAATCTACTAGCCTTACGCAATGCCTGAGGCAGAATTTACTTTTTTTAAAAAAAAAATTTTGAAAAGCAATCTTTATGGCAAAATAGTTTAAAACATACCTAAGATTTATAAGAAATGACATGCTCCTTCATTATTTATATCCAGGATGTTAAATCTCTTATTTAATCAACCCCCTCCTTTTATTTTGCATTCTAAGGATTGATGGAGAACGAAAGAGAAATATATGCAGAATTTACATTTCCCTTTTTATCACTGAATCTCCCCAGAGTTTAAAACTCTGGGCTGATAGAGTATTGATGGGCATATATAGGAGGAGAAATGTTTAAGGAGATAACCTGTTATTCTTCGTGGTCTCTGTGCATCACACATATGGGCTCTGCGCCTGCGCGGGCCCTCGAATCGGGAAAATTTTACAAGCTGAGGCGTTTTGGGTGAGAACGCCTCCCCCACACCATACTGAGCATGCACGTGGGTTCCCGCCCAACCCTCAGTTCTCTTTCATCCGCCATTGTGGCCACCTCGTCAGGATATCCTTCCGAGAGAACTTTAGAATTGAGGCGTTCCTTCTTTGATTTCTTTTCTTTTCTTCTTGCTTAGTTTTTCGCTAGATAGTTCATATGATCCTACGGGCATCTTTTTGTAAATGTCAAAAATGTGGGAGTAAACTTCCACCATCGGACAGCCATTCTCTCTGTCTCATATGTCTTGGAAAAGGACAACAAAAATTCTAAACAGACACGTAGGCATAGCTCCAACAGACTTAAAGCCTTACTTTGGAGCAAGGCGCTGCAGGCGGTGGATCAAACTACTCTCACATCGCACGCCATTGATATGGCACAGACAAATCCAAGATCTAATTCTTTTAAATTTCAATCTTGGGAGAAAAAGAAAAGTCTAATAAGACTCCCGGTACGGAGCCCTTGACTTCAAAGTGCCCAAGACTAGCGCCGACGCCACCAGTTGATTCTGCTGTATCAACTTCTCCCGCTGAACTGCCTATCATAATTTCTCCATCTCCAGAACCCTCGACACCAGGCCAGACTGCCTTGTCACTCTTGCCATCACTGTCACCTTCGACATTGAGACGCTTGCCTCCATTACCACCACTACTTCGATCTCCCATACCGACATTTACCTTGGTACCGCTACAAGACGAGCGGCTCCCTACTTCAGTTTCTGAAGGGGAGATCAGAGATTCTTCCCCACCTACTTTGCGTGCACCCCAGAGAATTACATCAGCGCATATTTCTCCACGCACATCCTTCAGAGAGAATTCATCTGCCTCCAATCTCTCTTACAATTCTCGAAGGGAATATTATACTCAACGGTGTCCTCCGTGATTTGCATCTCAATCACCAAGAGATCGATACCGATCCTGATCACCGGGATCAACACTGATCTTGATCACCAAGAGACTAGGATAGGAGATCTGAGCAAGAGCACTCCTGCTGTTGACCTGAATACCGAGATCTAAGTCCTTGCTCCTACACCTCGCTTGGACGGCATTATTACGATGACAGGAGATGGGATTCTCCCCATCTACAATGACACCATCAACCGTCGACTTCAGTCTTGAGACCTATGACCATAGCCTTACTAGTCCAACCTACATTGAGATATACTACAACGAGGGGAATACCCCAGGTGACGCGACAACCAGATCCTCCGCAAGCATCGGGATTGGAGTCGTTGGGTCCGTTGACAAGGCGATAAACCACACAAGATCAATTGCACCCCCTTGTCACTCTTCAACAATCGCAAGACAATCTTGTATGACCTCATGACTCCCAGATCTCGAAGGGGGACGATTACCAATTGGATATGTCCTCTTCTCCATCCATTCAACCGTCAATAGCATCTCCAGAGGCTGAATTGAACCCTCATGGCGCTATTTCACCATCCGAGGTCTTAGGGCAATTTTTGGACCGATCCGTGGAATGGCTCAAGCCCTTGGTATCACTGTAGAACAGGCACCGTCTACCACTCACGACCCAATCTTCAACGCCATTGCTACCGACAATTCACGTCCAGTATCAATACCCATTCTTTCAGCTCTACTCAATACGATTAAACAGTCTTGGAAGACCCACCGACGTCAAAACTTCTAGAGGGGTTATATAAAGTACAACAGGCCAATGCTGAATTTCTATTCCAACACCCAGCACTGAACTCCGTCGTTGTTGAGGCAGCCCAGGGAAAATCCCAGAGGCAACATACATCGCCGGTCGACAAGGAGGGTTGACGTCTAGATCTCTTTGGTCGACGAATCTATTTCTCTACAGCCTTAGGCACCAAAGTATCTAACTATCAAGCAGCTATGTCTGGCTATCAACTTTTACTGTGGGACAAAGCAGTAGGCTTCTAGATCACCTCCCAAATGACAAAAAGAATTTAGCACACCTTTTTCAACAGGAGGCGCTAAAACTTTCTAGACAACAGATTCACACATCGAGACACCAAGTTGACTGTAGATCTAAGGCTTTAGTGGGACCTGTAGTGTTATGACACCGTATTGAGGACCTAGAATTTGATGGATTGGGTCTCTTCAATTAAAAAACCGATGATGCACTGGATGCCATCCACAAAGCATGCACAACTGCTAAACGCATGGATTTTAATCAACCTTACCAGCCTAGACAACGTAAATGGTACAGATCCCAATCATCCTATTCTTTCGCTAATCAATCAAGACAACAATATCAACAACAACAATAACAATCCCTAAGTCAACAGAGACAACCATTTCAAAGGAGACAATTTCAACCTCCTAAATCTAGAATCCCCTTTCACAGGAACGAAGGACAGTGAAGACGGCGTCTCTGACTCCGTCATGCCACTACCGATACAGATCACAACACCAGTTTTTCAGAACTCTCCTGTCAAACCATTTCCTGAATTGGACGCTCATTACTACAGACAAGTGGGTTCTTGCCATCATACTAAGGAGTTACCAAATCAAATTCAATGTCCTCCCTCCTCTCAGTACCATGGAGTCCATGACCCCTCTCCAACGCTACAGCATGAGGTAGACACCCTCTTCCTCAAAGGTGCCATCAAAACCATTCCCACCAACCAGCTTCACAGAGGTTTTTACTCCATATAATTCATGGTAACGAAAACGGATGGAGGACTTCATCCAATTATGGACTTGAGACTTTTAAACACCTACTTTATTCCAAGGAAGTTCCGTATGGTCTCCCTCGCCTCGATCTGTCCGATGCTGAAAGGAGATTGGTTTGCATCAATCGATCTCCAAGATACATATTTCCACGTAGCTATACATGAGAGTCACTGAAGATACTTACATTTTCTCATCGCAGACGCTATCTACCAGTACCGTGTCCTCCCTTTCGGGCTCACAACAGCACCGCGAGTGTTTTCAAAGTGTATGGCAGTGATATGTGCTCATCTTCGACTTTTAGGCATCGAGGTCTTCCCTTATCTGGACAACTGGCTCCTAGTCGCTCTAACGGAACAAGAACTCTCAAAAGCCCTCACATGTACTACGAGCCTGCTCCTACAGTTGGGATTATGCATAAACCACAAAAAGTCAGTATTAACCCCGAGCACCTCCATCCAATTCATAGGAGCTCGTTTAGACTCACAGATTGGCCATGCATTCTTACCAAGCGATCGATGCCAAAGGATTACATCGCTTGCCACAAACATTCAGCATCAACAGTAGACCTCCACGTTGTCCATCCTATAGCTACTTGGCCTCATGGCATCAACAACTGCTGTAGTGGAATTTGCCTGATTCCGCATGAGGATTCTCCAAAATTGGTTTCTCCTATCATTCAACCTGAAACACAATAGAAGACGTACTTTTCTATAATTACCAGAAAAGTACGAGATTCCCTCCAGTGGTGGACAGTCCCTCCACATCTCATGCACGGGATTGCGTTTCAACAACTGACACCGTCAAGGACGGTCACTACGGATGCATCCCTTCAATGTTGGGGAGCTCATTCTGCAGACCTAAGAGTCCAAGGTATATGGTCGATTATCGACATCAAAGACCACATCAACATCCTCGAACTAAGAGCCGTTCAGAAGGCCTTGGTAACGTTCGAGATGCAATTAACAAACCGCTCAATCCAGATGACCTCGGACAACACAACAGTGGTTGCTTATCTAAACAAGCAGGGAGGGACTCGTTCGCAACCCCTCCTAGAACTTACTCTCAAAATACTGGAGTGGTGCTGCCAACGAGAGATACAAATAACATTAATACACCTGGCAGGAGTAGACAATGTCATCGCAGACTCCCTCAGCAGGACAATGCAGACTTGTCACGAGTGGGAACTCCACAGGAGAGCATTAACCATACTTTTCCGTCATTGGGGGACCCCAACAATAGATCTATTCGCTACCCAGAACAATGCTGTGACACAATGATATTGCAGTCGAGCAGGGATAGGTCAGGACTTGTTAGGCAATTCCTTTCTCCTCAGATGGACAGGGGAGCTGTACTACATATTTCCCCCCTTTCCACTCATGGCACGAATATTAGCAAAGATCATCAGGGAACAGACTTCTTGCATACTAATCGCACCTTAGAGGCCCTGGCAACTCTGGTTTGTGAACGTCCTGCGGATCTCTTGACATCGATTTCTCCACTTACCACTCCTACCATACCTGTTGACCCAGCAAGAGGTCGAGTCCGACACTCCGACCTCCCCACGCTGCGCTTAACTGCATGGAACATTTAGAACATGAAGTTTATAACCTTCCTCCTTCCATCCTGAAGGTACTACACGCAGCTAGGAAGCCATTGACACATATATCATATGGTCGTAAGTGGCACGCTCTTTCAGTTTTTACACGTTCTAATGGGTTTTTGCCTACTTCGGCACTGATCACCCAAGTGTTATTATTTTTACTTTCCCTGTTCGACAAAGGCCTGAAATCCTCCTCTCTTGGTGTTTATCTATCAGCCATTTCGGCTTTTCACCCGCTTGTGGAAGGATTCACAATGTTTTCACACCTTGTTACTAAAAAGTTTTGGAAAAGGATTTACAACCTTGTTCCACCAATCAGATCTCCATCCCCTTCATGGAGTCTCTCGGTAGTCCTTAAAGCTTTATGTACTAAAGCGTTTGAACTCATGGCAACAGTGGACCTAAGTTTACCTCTGTTAAAGTAGCTTTCATAGTGGCAATCACTTTGGCACGCCGAGAAAGCGAACTTTGCGCTCTTTATGTAGACTCTCCATACCTCGTATTTCATAGAGATAAAATAATCCTTCGACCTGATACCAACTTCCTTCCCAAAGTCGTCTCTGAATTTCATTTGAGACAAGATATCGTACTGCCTACTTTCTTCCCCTCACCCACTACTGTGCTGGAAAGAACATTACACACATTGGATATTCGGAGAGCTCTAGCTTTCTATGATGATAGAACACAGGCTTTTAGAAGGTCGGAACGACTCTCTGTCTGTTATGCCGGACAATGTAAGGGCTTGCCAGTATCGACCCAAAGCTCTGGATAACCAAAGCGATTTCATTGGCCTACAAGCTCAATGGGCTTACATTAACAACTCCTCTAAGAGCCCACTCAACAAGAGCTATGGCCACTTCAACTGCTTTCCAGAAAGGGGTTTCAATACCGGACCTCTGCAACTTGGTCGACACTGTCAACGTTTATAAGACATTACCGCATCAATGTTTGTTCGAGAGCGGATTGCAACTTTGGGAGAGCGGTCTTGTCATCCCTTCTTGCCTAGACACCTTCCCGCCACTGGTAAGTTAGCTTGCTAATTGCCCATATGTGTGATGCATAGATACCATGAAGAAGAAAGACAGGTTGCTTACTTGTAACTGTAGTTCTTCAAGTGGTCATCTGTGCATTCACACATCTGGGCTCTGCACCTGTGCGGACCCTCGAATCAGGAAAATTTTACAAGCTGATGTGTTTTGGGCAGGAACCCCTCCCCCACACCATACCGAGCATGCCCGTGGGTTCCTGCCGAACCCTCAGTTCCTTGAGTCCGATATTATGGCTCGGAACCGAAGGTGAGATTTGCCTATCAATATGTATAGGTAAACTGATAACATGACAATAATAAACAAATAAAGAATAATTTACAACAATTTTGGTCTTCCTCCTTGACACCATAGCGGGGTTGGTGGGAAGGTTGTATACTAATATAGACATTAAGGAAAGATTGCATAAGAGGAATATTATTGAAAATATCTTCAATATTCAGAAAATAACTTACCCAGTGACGGACTTAAGAGTAGCTGCACTCCATCAGTCCCGATTGCCCTTTCCATTGAAACTCATTTGTACCATTCAAAGAAGGCATGCAGCAATTTTTCACTGTGTCCCTATTTTGAACACAAATTTGGTGGATACCACAGACTAACAGGGTTCTCCTCTGCATAATGCTAGTGGAGGAAACACTTCAGCTACCACAAGGGACTGCTCTGTATCAGTATCCTAGTTAAAGATTACACATTGGCTGAATTCGGACAACATGATAGTCAATGGTGGGGTAATAACCAACTTTACAGTTGTTCATCTAGGTGGTACTCCCTACACAACATGGTAATAAAGAATCAACTGTGGTGTGGATTAGGATCAGCGCTGAGTTGACTATGGCAGCATTCAGACGACACGATAGTCAATACAACTGACGATTGTGTCCCCCCCCCCCCCGGTTGCTTATTGTGCCGTCCGAATTCAACCATTGTCTCTCACTAGACATGTAAGTCAGTTTATTTCATCGTGTTACGGGGTATATATATTCTGAGTATATTTAGACAGAAAGAAGGCCTAGAATTCCCAGAATTCTGAAGCCAGCAATGATAGCTGAGGAATGCCGGTAATTGTAGGATTTGTTTTCTATCTAAATATGCATTGGATTTTGCCCTAACTTTCTGAGTCTTTGCCAAGCAACAATGTGAATTGTAGTTCTCTAACAAATAATTCCTAGTATTCATAAAGGGGAAGCTATAGGATTTAGGTGGATCTGAAAATGGTTTCAAAGTGGTTTTATTTTAGTATTCTCCCATTTCAAGTTTTGGTAAAACTAGTCATTTCAGTAGGGTAGGCTTTTTCTACCCTCAAAAAGATAGGTTGTGTCTTCACTTCTTAAAAAATTATATTTATTTCCATTATTTGTTACTTCTTCCTGGATTAGTCACATGGGTGGTGCAGAGATCATGTGAAGGAAAGGATGTTGCCACAACACTATATAGACAGTTTTGGCGCTATGGAGGCATCACTGAGGGAAACGGAGAATAACTGAAACTGAACGCAAGTACGGAAAATCTAAATGGATTACAGGAAGGTAGGGTTTTTTTTCTCTTGGCACTGGCAAAAGTGATTACAGAACTGTGTGATTTTGCCTCAGTTCTAATTGGTTTGTTTATTTCAAGGATATGTATACTGGCCTTTCCAAATAAAATTTTCCCAAGGCTTGATATATAGATATGGCCAAGAGGCTGTCACCTTCACCTGCCTGTTGCATGTCTGTGGGTGTTCCACAGTTTAAATAGGAATTATCTCACTACACAGGGACAACTTAATTGTCTGGAAATTGCTTAAAACAATCTTTCAGCCCACATTTCCTCTTGCGATTGCATTATCTTTTTCCATCTTTGGCCTTTCAAAAGATTGTTCTCTGCCATCTGTTGCACAGTTTGTTTGTTTGTTTGTTTATTATTGGGATCTCAGGGCAGTGTACAGATAAAATCAAACAGTATAAAACAATGAATAATGTACACAGTTGTTAAACCATTAACAAGCTTAAACCAGTAGAAAATTTAAAAGCAATTAAAAATAATTAAAACTATGTGCAGCTTTAGCCCTCAAAAGCTTTGATAAAAAGGCATGTTTTAACTCGTCTCAGTTATTCTGCAGTAGTGGAGCTGTACAGGGCCAAACATCCATATCATATTGCCAGAATACCATAGTGATTCTTCCTAAACTAATTTCCCCTTTCAGAGTACTCTATGTACTAATTTTCCTACGATGCTTTTGCTTCCAAATGATTGAAAGATAGCACAATGGGTAATTGTAAACAATTGAGGGAGGATGTACCAGCGCAGGAATTTCATTTTATTTACCATTTGGTATGCTAGATTTTCGATATTATGCCTTCTAGCACCTGCACTTAATGATAGTATCCTTCTTCTTCCTGCAACTATATGGAGTCTACTATATCCTACATAGGACAAACAGGCCAATCTCTATGCAAAAGAATGAATGGACACAAATCTGCCATAAGGAATGCCAGTGTTCAGAAACAAGTGGGGGAACATTTCAACCTCCAAGAACCCTCTGACCAGGTCAAAACAACCCCTGCCATCCAGGTTCTGATGACTTGACAAACCAAGGTAAAACACCGCAGAGTGTTGAATATTCAAAATGGCACTGGCATGCATTGCAATCCGCCATAGCTTAAATAAGCCATGGTGGGCTATGGTGGTCTTGAGAACCAGCCCTTTGTGAATGAACATAAGGTAGTCATTCTTGAACAGAGGAATTCCGAGACAGATGTTAATGTGAAATTGCTGAAGTGATTATTCATCAAGTGATTGAATAAACTGTGCTATATATGTTATATATGTTAATCAGTGCACCATTGCAATGATGTTACCTTAACTGCTGCCATTCACAGCAGGGGTTAAGGTAACATCATTCCAATGGTGTCTGTATTTTATGCATTTCAGTTCTTTCTTACAACAGTTTACATCTCTTCACATCCCAGCGTGTGTGTATCAGTCTGCCAATTTGACCCAAGTGTGTTTGATGACGTGGACAATGTCCATAAAAGCTTATGCAAGAATAAATTTGTTACTCATTAAACTTTAAGCAAGACTCTGTCCGGGTGTGGACAACACAGCATAGTTTGTTTCCCCCACTCCCGTGCATTCTGGTCATGCGACCAGGATTAATCTAATTACCTGTGCTGTGTTTGAACCAAGCATGGGTGTAGAACATTTTCATCTACCCTGCAATCCATGGCTTGCAATGTGGGTGTAAGTTGAGTGAAAATACACTTTGCCCACACCGTGTGTCAGGATTGGATGACACAGCAGCTTGTGATGCAGTGTGAGTAATTAGGGTAATCCTGATCGCATGACCGGTACATGTGGGCAGCAGGGGAAATAACCAACACTGCATGAATGGCAATAGTTAAAGTAACTTCTGATTATCTGAAGAACCTCCTCTTTGTCTGCTGCAACAGACTAACATGGCTGTAATTGGATTTTATAGTTAGCGATAAAAGCGTGGTTTCTTTATGTCCCATAAGTTGATATATCAATTCCTGTACGTATGCCTGGAACCTTTAATTGTAACTTTTCGTATATTTTGCGAAGCAAGTATGGGCCAATGAATAGAGAAGTGATTGCAGATTTACTTGGTTCAAATCCCACTTTAAAACATTAATTCACTGGAATGGCCTGCAAGTAATCTCTGCCTCAGCTTTGTTCTGCCTCTGTTTGTAAAATAGGATAAATTGTAATTAAAATGCTATGCCTATGATGAATCGATGTCTTCAAATTGGACCATCCATTTGGTCTAATGTTCAATGGTGCATGGAACATCAGTCACTGTAGGCCATCCCAAGCACGTATTTGTTGCTGTAGGCAGTCTTGGAGTCAACCTACTAGTAGCATACAGGAGACAGTGAGAGTTCAGTTTGTCTTGTTTAATGAAAGAAGAAAACAAGAAAACTGTAGTAACTTGAAAGCGAATGGAAAATGTTGAAAGCATGAAGAAAAATGTATCACAGTACAGGCATTCATAAGCCTTGGACTTCTCACCCCTCACATGCTGCAATTCCCCTGATATCCGTTTGATATCATGAGCCCACAGTAAGTGGAGTCTACAGGTCTGAAGATTTCCTTAGCTATGATTGTAGCATTGCCTGGGGAATACAGACAAGAAATAAAATGCTAGAACAAAATAATTGAAAGTTCCTATTGAAACAACTGAACCTATAGATGGCTGGAATCATAGTTAGATCTAGTGATACTTGGATCAATAGGTTTTTTAAAAAAACTAAAAATAGTGGAAAAGTTAATAATATTTTTAGAAGACTATTAAAACAGTGTAAAAAGAAAATCAATGTCAAAAGTAGACCATACTTCTTTAAATAACTAAAAACAATAATATTTATTTGGTGGGGAAACAAGAAAACAAAAGTGAGGAGACTAATAGCTGTGGAAATAGTTAAAACTTGAATGTAGTGAAGATCCAAAAGCGCTTCCAAAGTATATATTCATGGTTATGTGGACAGCAACCACAAAGCATATGCCAGAATAACTTTTTTTTAGTCTTTAAAGTGTCAGAAGACTTATTTTGCAACATCCTCTGGGAATTGTTTAAGGTATGTTTGTAGCTGAACTGAAATTCGAACCATGAACTTCTTAGGTCAAAGCACACGTCCTTAAGCGCTGCTTAACACAAAGCAAAAAAATAGGTGTGAGAGAGTAAGATTATAAAACAGCAGGTGGGGATGAGAGGTAAATTGCCTAATCTACTTTACAAAGCTGGCCAGTGTGAGGTTTTCATGATTCAGATAAATGGCTGCCAGTCGCACAAAATTGCTCCAGGCATCTAGGAATTCAATCTGACCTTGGGAATGTCACTTTTATCTGTAGTCTTAAAAACATCCATACCACACTAGCCATTGAAGTCAGGATTGTATTGCCTCTTTTATTGTCAGCAAATTCTTATTCACTCTATCAAAATGATAACACTGTGCTGCAGCTGCAAAAGCAAACAGCTTTGCTTTTATAGGCTCTCAGATGGCTGTCTCCAAACTGCATCAAAGCCTTTTGCTTCTGGAAACCACTTGTCAGGGACTGCTCAGTTTAAACCTCATGGGCTGAGGCTAGGACTTAGCCCAGTAAGCTAACACCTAGCACTGATAGCCAGTGGTGAAGTGCAAGGACTCGTCATAACCATGCATCCAAGGAGAGAGCATGGTTATGATGAAAAAATTCAGGCAGCCTTGTCAATCCATATTAACAGTTGTTGTCTTAGGGCTGGAAGTGTGCAATTTAAATGGGAAAGACTGTTGTGTTATTCTGGAGGCTTTATCTATTCATGACCCAGTCAAAGTAGAATGGATTACCAAGATGAAACTAGATCACTTACGAAATGAAAGACAGTTTATTGATAAAAATGGAAGAAGAATAAAAAGACAAAGAAAGCTCGCACATCTCTTCAGCCAACGAAGCTGGCAACTTCCTTACAGCTGGTATATTCCGGGCCCCAAACAACAGCATATTAAAGATTGTTCCCAGAACCCAAAGTCCTCCAGGTTGGTTGTGCACATTCTCCAATGGAGCAAAGCCCATGGTTAGGCCTCAGCCCAACATACCCTTTTCTGACTTTCTAGTATGCACCCAAAGTAATGAGCTACCCTTCCCTATGACAAAGGGATCTCAACATTTCAACACAAATCCTCCTCATCTCCCTAGCAAGACAGAACAGTAAAGCAAACAGGAAATTAGACAGCTGTGTAACTGTTGACATGTGGATTACACCCTTACCAACGTCAGCGATTGTTAGCATGTGGATTGGTGCCTGCTTGCTTGATACCAATCTCCCCATGTAAGAAGCCTGCTGTGTTTTCCAATATATATCTGGTCTATTCTAAGAAACAATAAAACTGTCCTTTAAACACTCCTTTATACATTTAATAAACAGCATATAGGACATTTGTGTATGTTTCAACACCTGACCTAATTCCTCACCTGGAGTCAGACTCACTACATCTCTGTGTAGGGATGACTCTACATCCCTGTTTAAATTGTGCTCCCAATAACCTGCCAATACTTCTTTAGCAGGCTGTTAGAAGCCTGGGTAATATGGCATGTGAGAAGAGACGTACCTGTGCACCATCTTCCCCATTTAATTTGTGCTCCTGGTAGGTTACTAGAGACCAGTTTTGTGGGCTGGCATAGTGTGATTGTGCTGGTCACGATGGGATACTGAATAGCTCTCCTTGTGTCTTCCTTAGTCAAATCGCAGCAGCAGCGGTATGGTGGAGTGGAGAAATTTGGTGGTGGGGATAGTGGCAGCTTTGGCACCTGTGGCAAGCCATACAGAAAGAAGGTCACTCACTGGCGACAGGTTTTCCTCATGTGGCATAAACAGATGAAGTATTATTATTATTATTATTATTATTATTTATTTATTGCATTTTTATACCGCCCTATAGCCGAAGCTCTCTGGGCGGTTCACAGAAATTAAAACCATAAAATCATTTTAAGAAATATAAAACAAACAACCATCTAAAAACACAAACTAACATACAATATAAAAACACAACCAGGGTAAAACCAAGCAGCAGATATTAACACAGATTAAAATACAAATTTTAAACAGCAAGGGTTAAAATTAAGTTAATTTAGCTGTTAAAATGCTGGGAGAATTAAAAGGTCTTCACCTGGCGACTAAAGGAGTGCAAAGTAGGCGCCAGGCTACTCTGTACGTGCTGTCTGCTACATGCCTCTGTGCAGACCTAGCATCTACACAGATTGGGGCCATCTCCCTCATTTCCTGGCAATTTTTTCTGGGATGAGTGGGTGTATTGCACATCTTTAATTGTACCTTGCACAACTGCTATGAAATATGTAGAACATTATACAACATTTTAGTCTTTGTTTTCTTTCCCTTTCTGACCATGGACCATTCTACAGTTGAAGCTCTTTCTCATCCTCTTTTACTGAATTTTGTTTTATAGATAATAAATTTGTTGGTAATATTAAGAAGCATGTAGGGGAAATGCTGAGATTTTTTATTTCCTTCCTTCCTGAAAATTGATAGTGTTTTTGTTTGAAGTAGCTGGAGGGGGACAGGACACTTATGAGTAGTCTCTTTGGAGTTACTATGTGTAAAATGATATTTTTACTAGAGCAAGACATTCTGTTTACAGCAACCCTCCCATTTTAAATTAGAAGACGAAAGAAATACTAGTTTTATAAATGAGTCTATTTTCTTCCTTTTCAAGATAAAAGGGAACAGGAACACTGATGGCATAAAATTGAACCATCAAAGTCTTGCTTGTTAAAAGAAAAAATAAGAAGTAACTTATCTTCGTCTCCCACCCTCCTATTTCATTAAAAACAAAATGTGGCACTAAATTTTTAAGTGTTTGTTACATTTATTTGTGTGAAAGTGACAGCTTACAGAAATACTGTTCTTTTATTCCAATGTTATCTGTAGGAACATGTTCCTGCTGGAGGTATGAGAGCCTATGAATACAGTGGCATCTTTTCCATGCTTTTTTCAAAGCATCTTCTGGTTTAAAACTAAGTAATCTACAGAAGGAAGGTTGAGGGAAACTTTATTTTTATAAGGAAAGTCTGTCTCAGGCTTCCTGTAATCTTAAAGTACAGATACTGATACTTGAAATGTTGTCACAAGAAGTCTGTATTTCCTATAAAGCTGAAGTAAGGGGTTGGATGCAAGCAGCAGGGGTTGATTTATTTTAAATCAAAGCATTTTAATTTTTGTAAACCGCCCAGAGAGTTCCGGCTATTGGGCAGTATAGAAATGCAGTAAATAAATAAATAAATAAAATCAATGATTGAAATCAGCAAGAAAAAAGCTAATTTAAATCCTTGTTTCCCATTGATACGTCTTTATATATTTCAAAACATTGGTGCAGATGTGATCACTAAAAATGTTAATTTATAAGTAAATAGAATATTATTTACACAGTTGTTTCATTCTTATAACCAAGTCTTGCACCTCTTTGTTATGTTTTGCACACTTTCCTTTTTTTTACCTGTAGAAGATATGTATTTAAAATACTTCCATACAGGCTTTTTTTCACAACCAAAGTGTATGACAGTTTGTGAGGGGAATATGGGAATCTGCTGAACTTTTTTCTTCTTCTCATATTTCCTGTGTTGTTTTTCTGCTTCATTCAGGGTCATCGCCATCCTCACAAAAACAAAGTTAAGTAGCAAACAAAAATGAAATGACAGTGACTGACAGGTTGTAGTAAGGTCTGATCATTACTGGGCAGACTATAGCATATTATTATTATTATTATTATTATTATTATTATTATTATTATTATTTACATTTATATACCACCCCATAGCCGAAGCTCTCCGTTTTTCAGGTGAAAGTGAAATGCTTATAGCTTGGTTCCATACTTAGTCACTTATGAAATCAATAGTACATAAGCTAGTCGTGACTAAATTCAGTCCCACTGATTCCTGTGGGCCTATGATAAGTATAACTTAAGTATGTAACCAACCCAAACTTTGGTAGTTAGAATGTAAAGGTTAAAGGTGCATACACTATACTAGAGTGACCCTATACAAAAGAAGGCAGGGCCCCTGCAACTTTAACTGCTGTGATGCAGAGGGAATTTCACCAGGAACTAATTGCATACAAATGACACTGGCTGAAATTCCCTTTTCTCTACAACTGTTAAAGTTACATGAGCCCTGACCTGGATTTTATCTGGTCAGCCTATCTTAGGTCACCCTGTGAGCTCCAGCTGCCATCATGTGTGAGGATCCACTACCGCTCTGAGTGAGCCATGCAACAATGGAAAGGCAGCATACCCAGCCTCTGTTCACAGTTACTACCCATGCATCAAAGATTTCATTCAGTTTCTTCACTCGCTATAAAGGAAGTATTCTATGTATCCTACCACATAACTTTATCCGTTGACATGTTTACTTCCTTAGTTTTCTTATGGCTATAAAAAATCAATTCGCAAAACACTTCATTGGAAAAGTGTCTTTAGGTTTCTATCAATCCTTTCCTTCTAACTGGATTTGTAGAAAAGTTGCTGAGGGTGCAATCCTATACATATTTAGTCAGAAAAAAAGTTCTACAACTCCCAGCATTCCCCCACCAGCCACGTTGGCAGGGAGAAGCTGGGAATTGTAGGGCTCTTTTCTGTCTAACCATGCATAGTGCCTTAAACAGATTTATATTCATCATTGTTTGAATTTAGGAAATTTGGAGGAAAATGTTATGATAAGACTTTGTAAATTTACAATCCTTTCTTATGATTAAGATGAGTATTAACTCAGGTAGAGGATAATGGAGATTGCACTATTATTATGAAGATTTCCCAACTCTCAGATCCTTCAAATATCTGCTTTTCCTATTCTTTTATACTTCCAGTAAAGAGCTTAAAAATTCTTGTAGCACAATATCAATAGCAATGAGGTGATTTACGAATTGTGCCATTATGACATTTAAATGTATTATTACAGAAAAATATATGCTAATACTAAATTTCAGCGAATTTAATTTTTATTTTCCATTCAATTTACATAAAATGTGTTGTAAGCTTCAGCTCTTATCTCAAGAATTTATCCTGGGTTGAAACAGTCTTTTAGAAATAATTATCAAGAATTATTCATGGAAAGAAACCTAATAATTAATTAAAGTCTATAACAAGAATGCCTCTTGATTTTCAATATCCTCTTTTGTTAGCACTTGTGTAAACAAAAGCACAACCTCCTAAATTACGATATGATCTAGTCACACTAAGCAAGCATTTCCCTCTGTTTCTCAGAGAATATATTAAGTGAACTTGGCCTGATTTACAAAATCACCGATACTTAAACAAGTCACGGTTGTTGAGCCTGAACTTAAATATGTTCTTGAGTGTTCTTGAAACACAGTTCTACATTATTGTTATTTTCACAGTAAATTATTTATCCCTTCTTATATCTGGCTACATCTATTTTAGCTATGCTACATCCATTTTTTACTAGTAAATCAAAACTCTAACAGACCGTAAGCTTTGTGCATGTTTCATCATTTAAATAACTGATTAGAGCTAAACAGCTTTTTAACACTAGTTAGCAAGTTCACCAACTTCTATTTCTTTCTATAGATCCTGGATGCGGAATTAGTATTTCCCCCTTGAATAGCATTTCTGTTCCTTGCCTTATGTCAATTTCTGTTCCTGAAAAGGAAGTTTGGGTCTTTAATTACTGATTTCTTCTCAGTTTTTTTTAAAATAACGTAATGGAATTGTTCTTGGGAGTTCAGAAAGTTTACTTCCTGCAGTCAGGGCCAACCTTTCCATTAGGCAGAGTGAGGTAGCTGCCTCAGGTGGCTGATGCTGAAGAGCAGTGAATGGTGTGAAGTATTGGAGGACAGAGCTATAAGTGCCACGTGACCTGCCCCCACCCCCTAAGCTAGCCACTGCCCCCAGGAGCAACGGAGGATGTTGTCACCAATTCAAAGTAAGACTACTAGTCTGTTTTTTATACATAGAATAGGTGGATGCACCATCTTGTCCTTTGCCTAAGACAGCAGAATGTCTTAGGCCAGTTCTGCCTGAAATGACTAATTCATGGTGGAGTACAAGTTGTTGAAGACCTGGAGGAATTTCTCAAGTGCATTGCTCACTGTTTTGACTGGTGAATGGATATTACTAAAACTCTGAACAAACTAATTTACTATCACACAGGACTGAGTGATATTCTTAAAAAGATTTCAATGGAGTAGTAAATACTCCACAAGCTGTCAAGCAAAATATCCCACAAGCACAAACTATGTATTAATTTTTTGAAAATAAAACAGGTTGGCCTGGTTCGGATGACACGATAATCAATGGCCGGGGGGGGGGGGGGGGGAAGGCAACCGTCCACTGTGTTGATTATTTGTTGGGGGGGGGGAATACACAATGGACACTCAATTCACAGTATGTTATTTTGATGATTTAAGCAATGGGGGAAAACAACGGGCTGCTCCGTTTCTTTTCTCGAGATCCGTTGATTAAAATGTTGTGTGGTGGGCTTCGTTGTGTAATCTCCCCCATCGAGTGCACTATTCCAGAAGGTCATAGAGTTCTCCAGCAAGAGCAGCTGAAAGTACCCCGATCACTCCTGTACAGCTGGCAGAACTTTAAATGCATGATGGGATAGGGCTGGGAGGAGGGAGGGAGGAGCACCAGCAACCCAGAAGGACGCCGGGAGTTTCAGCCACATGATGGGGGAGGGGCAACATGGAGTATGTCTTGGGGCTTAATTCTCAGTAAACCTTCATAAGATTGGGCTAAGAAATGCTTAAGTGAATCCATAGGTAGCTGCCATACACAAAGTCAGACCGTTGGTCTCTCTAGCTTTCTTGTGTCTACAGCAGGGATGGGCAATTTGTGGCCCATCAAATGTTTTGACCTACAAATCCCATCACCCCTCCCCATTGGCTATGCTAGCCTGGCCTGATCGGAGTTCTCTACGTTGGTCTACATTGACTTGCAGGAGCTCTGCAGAGCTTTTCAGACAGGAGCTTTTCCTAGTCCTGGCAGTGCTGGGGATTGAATTTTGAAATTTTTTTGCATGCAAAGCAAAAGCACTGCCTTAGTTCTTCTTTGTGGTCTCTGTGCATTTCATATATGGGCTCGTGCCTGTGCTGAGCCCTGCTTCGGGAAACGTCTATAGCTGAAATTGTTTTGGCGGGGACCCTCCCCCACCGTCCTACTGCACATGCTCCACCGGGTTCCCACTTCCCCTCAGCTCTTGGAAAGTCTTTATAAAATTCAAGATAAAGACACAGGCTTCTTGTTCGTCCATCCTAAGCCAAACTCGGTCATTGTGGAAGCAGCACAGGGCAAATCAAATGAATCTCATTCTGCACCAACTGATAAAGAAGGAAGAAGGTTGGACATGATGGGCCATAGGATTTATTCCTTGGCTGCGCTGAGTCTAAAAGTGACTAATTACCAGGCAATGATGGCCTGCTCTCAATTGTTCCTATGGGACAAAATGTCATCATTTATCAGTTACCTACCTGATGATCAGCGGGACCTTGCCCATGTTTTTCATACAGAAGCCCTCAGGCTCTCAAGACAAGAGATCAACACATCTCGACATCAAACTGATTGCGCTTCAAAGGCTATGATTGGGGCGATTTCCCTCCAGTGTCATGTGCAGTTGAGGTCAGTGGATCTTCCTCCAGAGAATAGATCTCGCATAGAGGACTTACCCTTTGATGGTGAGGGATTGTTTAACATGTCCACTGATAATGCTATGAACACTATTCAAAAAGCAAAAGCTACAGCTAGAAAGATGGGATTAAATCCTGCTGAGCAGCCTTCATTTCACCCTTGTAAGTGGTACAGTACACAACTGTACCAGCAAAGACAACATCAGGATCGTACACCTCGATTCCAAACACCAGCGCCTCAACAACAGTGCCAACAGAGGAAACAATTCCAGACGCCATGTTTTCGCCAGGGTCATAGCAAGTCAGATATAGGCCAGAAACAGCATCTTTGACTCGATTGTGACACAGCTTGCGGTGCCCCCGCTATTTGGAACTATCCTGAAGGATTTTCATGCTGCTTGGGCCGCAATAACTTCAGACAATTGGGTTTTAACTATTATCAAAGTGGGATACAAGATAGAATTCAGAGTCCTGCCTCCCACTGGTACCTTAAAGTACCCCCCCCCCCTTGGTAGTTCTCAGAGAAGAGATAGCCCATCTCCTAGAGAAAGGAACAATACAGAGGGTAATACCATTCGAGGTAGGAAGAGGGTTTTATTCCCATTATTTTATGGTACCAAAGAGGAATGGAGGACTCCAGACTATTATGGATCTCAGGTTTCTCAATGATTTTATTTTGACAAGAAAATTCCGTATGGTCATGCTAGCAACAATAATCCCTTTACTGAAGAAGAACCAGTGGTACACTTCAATAGTTCTCAGGGATGCCTATTTCCATAAAGGTATTCATGCCGATCATCAGAGATACCTCAGATTCATCATCGGGACAGAGATTTTTCAGTTTTGTGTTCTTCCTTTCGGTCTCAAGTCTGCTCCGAGTGTCTTCACAAAATGTATGTCAGCGGCATGTGCTCACCTTTGAATGCAAGGGTTAGAACTCTACCCATACTTAGACTATTGGCTCATAGTATCCCAATCTTGAGACCAAGTGACAACGGATGTTCTGGCGGTCCAATCCCTACTATCAAAGCTGGGCCTCCAGGTCAATAATGACAAATAGTCATTCATACCGACGCATGTGATCCAGTTTATCAGAGTGCTGCTGGATTCGAGGGAAGGTCGAGCTTTCCTGTTCAAGGAACGAGCAATTACCATTCGGGACCTTGCTCTCCGCGTACTGGAAGCAAAGCAAACTTCAGCCTTCACCATTCAGAGGCTTCTCGGTTTCATGGCGGCAACAGTATATGTAGCCAGGTGGGCAAGACTGCGTATGAGGCCACTGCAACAATTCCTGCTCCAGGTATTTGACAATACCATGGATGCTTGAAGAGTCCAGTTATCCATGCCGACAACAGTGTGTCTATCTCTAAGATGGTGGTCGGACCTACACAACCTGTTACAGGGCATGCCATTTGTGCATTCTGGACCGACAAGATCAGTCACAACAGGTGCGTCGACAAGAGGTTGGGGTGCTCATTGCAACACTTTAACTATACAAGGAAGATGGTCTCCGTCAGAAAGCATCCTTCATATCAACATGCTGGAGTTGCTGGTGGTGCAATAAGCACTAAGGGCATTCGAGACCAATCTACGAGGTCATCATGTTCAAGTCCTATCAGACAATACCACAGTAGTATGGTATTTAAACAAGGAAGGAGGAACACATTGCCCCCACCTTCTCAATCTGACAATATTTCAGGGACATTGTGTTATCTACCCTTCATATTGCAAGGACAGACAGTCTTCTTGCAGACGAACTCAGCCGCAATGTCCAAGACACTCACAAGTGGGAAATGTTGCCCCGAATACTACAGAAGTTATTCATCCGTTGGGGCACAGCAGTAATCAATCTATTTGCAATTCACAGCAACGTGCTTTGCAAGAAATACTGCACCCAAGCGGGAGTAGGGATGGGCCTATCTGGGGGACGCCTTCATGAGGTCATGGACAAAAGGTCTCGCTTATCTATTCCCTCTGTTCCCGCTAATTACAAGGGTGGTGACCAAGTTAAGGAGAGACAGGACAGATGCCATTTTAGTAGCCCCTTGGTAGCTGAGGCAAGCGTGGTTTGTTCCGTTCCTCAAGCTAACCGGGAGGGAAATCTATCAATTACCCTGATACCGGGCCTCATATCCAGGAACATCACCCCGACCTGAGCACACTCCGATTAACAGCATGGAGAATCCGGCATGATGGGAGCACCTGAAACTCCCTCAAGGAATCGTCTCTATTTTGGAAGTGACTAGAAAATCCTCCACTCGTACTTCATATGGAAGGAAGTGGGAGAGATTTGCTCTTTTTGCTAGAGAGCATGGATTTGACCCCCTCATGGGACTCATTGATGGGATTCTATGTTTTCTTCACTTTCTGTTTGATACCGGACTAAAATCGGCTTCAATCAGGGTGTACCTGGTGGTAATTTCAGTGAACATTATATAATTCAAGGCTTCTCTGCTTTTACTCATCCTTTGACAAAGAGGTTCCTGAAAGGTTCGTGCAATCTGGCCTCTCAGGTACGATTGATAGTTCCTCAGTGGAGCTTGTCTGTAGTTTTGACAGCGCTGACATCGAAACCATTTGACCGGCTCACAACTATTGATTTCAAGGTTGCTTTCCTAGTTGCAATCACTTCAGCAACAAGGGCATTGGAACTGTGTGCATTCAGGATTGACCCTCCATACACTCAATTCTACAGGGTTAAAGTAGTTTTGAGACCAGATCCCTCCTTTATCCCTTAGGTGGAGTCAGATTTCCATGTCAACCAGGACATCGCGTTACCAACTTTCTTCCAATCTCCATTGGACCCAATAGGATCCAGATTACATTCTTTGGATGTCAGAAGGGCAGTGGCTTTCTATAAGTCTAGATCACAGCCTTTCCGTAAATCCCAAAAGCGCTTTGTGCGCTATGGGGGACGTAAAAAGGGATACGTCTCATCGCAAAGACTTGCTACCTGGATTGTGCAGAGTATATCTCTGGCATACCAGATTGCGGGAAAGGACCCGCCAACATCTCTAAAGGCACATTCCACTAGAGGACTATCCACGTCAACTGCTCTGAGTCATGGAGTCTCCATTCCTGAGCTTCATAAAGCCGCTACTTGGTCAAAGACATCTACGTTTGTCAACCGCTATAAGCTGGATCTCAGAGCCAGACCGGACTGTAGCTTCAGTCGAGCAGTGCTGTTGGCTATCTTGCAATGATTATTTAGCGAGCCTACCCACCTCTGGTAAGTCAGCTTGTTAATCGCCCATATGTGCGATGCACAGAGACCACAAAGAAGAAATGCAGGTTGCTTACCTGTAACAGTGGTCATCTGTGCAGTCACACAACCCATCCACTGTCCCCTCTTTGGCATTGCTATAAATCAAAGTGGTGTCAATGGAGGTTTAAGTGCATGCATAACTTTATTGATTATAATATGTCATTCTACACCTCGGTATCGAGGCCATTTCAGTCTCAAGGAACTGAGGGGAAGCGGGAACCCGGTGGAGCATCTGCAGTAGTACAGTGGGGGAGGGTTCCTGCCAAAACGATCTCAGCTATAGAAGTTTTCCAAAGTGGGGCTCAGTGCAGACGCGAGCCCATATGTGTGACTTCACAGAGGACCACTCAAAGGACTACGGTTACAGGTAAGCAACCTGCATGTTCATTACTGAGCTATGGCTCTTCTCCTGAAAGAATGTGGATTTAAATGATGTATTTTGTACCAGCATTTTGTGAATGTATCAGTGGCTACTAGATGTACTGGGCTAGAGAAGTTAAAAGGGCTTTGAGACTAGCCCCTCATCTTGTTAGAGAAATTGGTGTCCCCTGACACTTCTTAATCCATGGTTGATGTTGATCTTGATATCATAATAACGGGAGGTATTTGTTGCCATATCGTTTTAATTCTATATTTTCCCATGTTTTCTTTCAGTCTGCTCCCAATACTCAAGAGGAGTTTTTGCCATTTTTGGACTGTACGATAAAAGATCAGTACATACCTTGACCTCATTCTGCAGCGCCTTGCACATCTCCCTCATCACACCAAGTTTCCCCACCGAGGGCGAGAGTCAGTTTGTGCTGCAACTGAGGCCTTCCTTACAAGGAGCGCTGCTAAGTTTGTTGGGCCATTATAAATGGAACCGCTTCGTCTTCCTTTATGACACAGATAGGGGTAAGTAATGTAACAGCTTCTTGCACCACTTAACTACTGTAAAATGCATTTATGCACCTTAGAAAGAAAAGAATCCTGGGGAAAGCCCTACTTTCACAACTCATTCACTGAGCCTGAAGTGGATAACTTATAAACCTGTTGGATATATGTGGCAGTCCTGAGGCATGTTTCTGTGACCATAGAGATTTGTTAGAAATCTGAGACTTTTATTTGCTTCTGTTTTACAGTAGGCTTTAGCCTTCATGGCTGTGAAAATTAGATACAAAATCACAGCAAGATGTATGAAGAGCTTCAAAAGAAAAGGCAAATTTAGAGGCATTTAAGAAACCAACATTATTCTTACGCTCACTTTATAAACTTGATAGGCTGTGTTCGAAGGTGTTTGACAATAATCCTGAAGTAAGAATAAGCACAATCCAGCCATAACTATCGACTTCTATGTCCGATTTAATTCAAGGGGGGGGATTCAAGCGCTGAAGAACATAAAAGTGTTTACCTTTGGCTGGATTATGTCCTGTATCATAAACTAAATGCAATAGGTGCTTGAGATGTGGCTTGATATCTGCTATATTACTGCAAAAGATATGCATATTTTATTTGTAGCCAAACGATACTAGTTAACCTGCAGCACTTTATTAGCATGATTCGCTGTGCTGATGATTTTGTGCACCTCTGTATGAAAGTATTCCTTAGAATGTATTGTTGTATCTGCGCTGAGCAGTTTTTGTTCCTCTTTGTTTCTAAAATGCTCAGATAAGAAAGCTTTAAACGTAACCCTAGTCAGTATTGAGCTCTTGCCATTTTCAGTCATTTCTGCCTTGCAATCTGTTCTATGATCAAACTGAAGTAATTAGGAATGAAATGGGAAAACATATTCCGGCCTTATAAAGGCTCCCCGTCCGGCCTTATAAAGGCTCCCCGTCCTCCTCCCCCTCCTTTTGGCGCCAATTCCTGGAGGCCGCCAATAGCGCGCCTCCACGCCTCGTCTCTCCCTGCGCCCGCCGCAACCGCCCCACCACCCCCAAGCTACGCCGGGAGTGGGGTAAGGCAATTCTCAGTTAAAAAATAAAAATCCCCAACTTGAATTCACCGTTTCTCATCTAGATTCCAAAGTCTAATTACCATTTTGACGCATGCATGGTTTTTTTACAATATGCTTTGTAAATAATTCTTCAGGAACTTCTATCGGCAATTTTGAAAACATCAACGTGTTTTTGAAATGCAGATGATACAGTTACTATGGGAGATTTTTCTGCATTTGAAAAATTCCAGAGGGATAGTCGTGTTACACTGTAACAGGAAAAACAGTGAACTGTCTATTATGGCATAATCTTTTGTGTGCCAAGGCCCAATTTGTCAAAAGTATGTTATGAAGCGGCCTCTGGCCTATGAAAACGTATGCCAGAATAATATTGTTAGGACTATATCCAACATTGCAGAAGCAGACTTCTGTTCCCCTTCCTCTTCTAACAGACCCCAGGCTCGTCCCAAAAATCTTCTCCATATGGTCCCCCAACCTTCCAGAGCAGATTTGGGTGATAAGGGTCTTCACATGGTGAGAGGAATATGTCCTGTTAGTGGCTAGTAGATGCCATTCTGCTGGAAGAAGGGCATTATTGGATGCAACCCATTGTCCTTAAGATGCCACAAGATTCTTTGCTGAGAGAATAACAAATGTAAATGAGCTAGATTTCCCCCTTTTATGTTATAAGTTTTTTTCATCAAGTGCAAATAAGTTGGCTATTCTTAACCAGAAAATATAGTCTCCACAATCAAAAGAATGTTTAGCCAGGCTATTACAGTGCCCTAATTCCTTCCCCTTTTGTTTTAATACAACTTATGCTACCATTGAGAAGCACTTAATTAAATCAACATACTGAAATTAGGGTGTCATTTTTTTGTTCCAAATTCTGATACCAGCCCATATAATGACTGTCACCTCCCAGCTATGTCAGTACTTCAAGCTGTATTTTGGCATAGTTAGGTGGGAATTGCACTAGGGTAATTTAACATTCTACTTTCAAGAACAAAGAGCTTAGGTAGATTTTTGTCCTCACAATAGTGTATAATAGTGTATGCAAGCACAGTCCCCCCCCCCCCCATTCCTAGAATAGAGAATGATCACTAGGACTGCACAGAATTTTCACCTATTTCCATTTTCAGGTCTAATATAGTGCTTTTGTGGGGACAGAAATTTCCCATGTACCCACTGGAATTGAAAGAATGTTTACCCTTTAAAAACATGTTTAGGGGCATTATTTCCCCTCTCTGCTTCTGAGTTGGTGCAGTGTGTGTTTGGTTCCCTGCCCTTAAAATTCATATTACAGTGTTGCTTTCTTCCTCTGTTATTCAGCTAATTAGGGATCACGAAGTGAATTGGATGTTATCACAACACTGCATACCCATATTTGTCTATGTGCATTGCCTTCACCTAAATAGGATATGCTATCCAATGTACTACTGCCCCTGCCTGCTGTTGTCAGAAGGAAAGGATGCTTTCAGAGTTTCCAGAATTGTTCTCCAAAAGCATCCCTGTTCCTACAGCATACATGCAAGTTAATGTTTTGGAAAATGGAGAGGGGACCAACAGCTAAGGAAGGCTGGTTGGTAGTAACATGGGCTGGTGTTGTTGAGTGAGCTCATTATGGGCTCGACCTGAATTTCAGTGAAAACTGCTGTTGACTTAGTATATTATTGTTTTTCAAATTGGGTGAGTCAATTTCTGAACCAGTTCACCCTCCTATTCTGAATGTTGGCACCTCCGCTAGTTCAAACAGTCCTTTGCAATATTATTTATTTGTAATACTTATATACCACTTAATATAATAAAATCTCTAAGTGGTTCACATATAAATATTATAGTTCATATTTAAAATATACTTTTAAAAACAATTCCAACTAGAGTAACAATAAAAATCACATTTAAAATAGTCTATTAAAAACAATTCCAATTTTGGCCATAACACAATAGTACCCGGGAGCACATGGGGCTACTCATTGTTTTGTGATAGGGATTGTATAGAGCTGCCATATGGAGCCTATACACGAGTCTATAGCAATTTGCCTGATCATGATTGCATAAAAAAGGGTCACCAGGATCATGAAAATTGCAGTGGTCATGTGTTTAGGCCTCAAATGGAACTCCAGTTCATACGATCATGTCCACACGATTGTGACTAAATTGTGAGTCTGCCAACAGGTATATACATTCCTGCAGATATATGGTCTGCTGAGTTTTTGAACTGGGCTGTAATTCTCTCAAAACAAATAGATATATTGAAGTGAGAGCCAGTATAGTTTAGTCTTTAGTACTTTGATCTGCAAGATCTGGGTGACCTTGGACAAGTTGCCATGAACTATGGTTTCCTTACTTCCTCACCTGTTATATTGGATGAACAGTTGACCTACTAGGAAGCGTAACTGTGAAAGTGAAGAAAATAAAAATGGAAAAGTACTTTGTACATTAAAAGTGTTCTTTTAATATTCATATTTATTATTATTATTATTATTAATAATATAATTTTCCTTTGGAAATTGAGGTGGTGTTTATCGAAAGTAACCTGATGATGACTGGAAGGGCATGCTCAAGTAGATTTGCTGGGCACCCGCTGCATTGCAATGATACACGTGAATCTTCATGTATCAGTCGGTGTACTATGCAACAACATTTTTATTTTAAAGAGTAAATTGAAATTTCCTGAGATAAAAAGTGTCAGATTGTACATGAAGCAGGAGGGCTGTAACCAAAAAGATTTCATCACAGGCAATCTAATGCATTTGGGTGAGTTATTGAGAGAGGAGCTGGAAGCTTTGGTGCTTCTTCAAGCCCTACATAACCTTTGATGTTGTAGGTTTCAAATGACAGGAAACCTGGGAGGCCCTGCAGATACTACTGAGGTCAGATTAAAAATACAAAAAGCATATTATGATAATAAAGATACAGCAAGTTAAAAAGCTTAAAAATGTGTCCATTTTTGGCAGTTTCAAAGAGAACTAAATTTATGAGTAAGGGAATATATTATTAGTTGAGATTAATGTGCAGGGCACAGTTCTGCAACAAAAAACTTCATCACAACTTACATCCTTGTTTCAAAGTGCCCATAAATTACAGATGTCTGAAGAATCCTGTTGTGGGGTGGAGCTTGATGAGCTTTTGTCAGCTTGCCCCTCTGGACTCCATGCCGTCTCCCACCAGCTGGCTTGATTCAGTGCACAAGTAGTTGGGCCAGCTGATGGAATTTTCTTAAATTATTTATTGTTATTTTTATTATTATTATTTGGTAAAAAACATTTGTTCAAATTTTGGCTGTAAATTGTACAAATTTGTGCAAAATTACAGTCAAAATTTGGGTAAATTACGCTACTGTGTACGGTCACAATTTGTGCAAATCTCTATTGCGCAAATTACAGCCGAAACAAAAGAAATGCATTAAAAGTCCCTGGAATTTGGGGGAAATGTGTGGCTCAGCTTGGAATAGCAAGCCAAGTCGAGTGTGCCACAGAAGTCCAGCAAGCCCAAAATGGGCTGGATTTCCCAGCAACGGAAATCCCTACATAATTTCAATGTCAAGTGCTGCTTATATACACTCGCTTGTAATCATTGGGACCTGGTCACTGGTACAGACAAGCTATTTGACTGATTGGACTCCAAAGCAAGCTATTTGGCTGATTAAACACCAAGTATTAGACCTCAGGGACCTCTCTAGGGTGAACATTCCACAAAAGGGGAGACTACACTGGAAAGGCCTCATCATGAGTAGCTACCTGATGGATGTAAGTATGCAGGGGTGCTTGGAGCAGGACCTCTGATGATGATCTCAGAGCACGGGTAAGAACATATGGGAAGACAGAGCCCTTCAGGTACTGTGGTCCCAAGCCCTAAAATGCTTTTTAAGTTAAAACCAACCCTTTGGATTGAGCCTGGGAACAAACCAGGAGTCAGTGAAGATGAAACAATGCTGTCATAATATGATCATAATGGCGTCATATTTTGTACAAACTGAAGTTTCCAGACTGTCTTCAAGGGCAGCCCCATGTACGACACATTGCAGGAATTTAAACAGGAGGTTACCAGTATGGACCACTGAAGCCAGGCTATCATCATTCACTTAGGGCTGTAGTTTGTGCACCAGTCTAAGCTAGTAAATGGTGCTCCTTGTCACAATGGGCTCTTGTGCCTCTAGAAACAAAGATGATCCACAAGCTGCAAATTTGATCCTTTAGGGCAAGGGTGGGCAACCTTGGGGGCTCTGGGGACACATTTCAGCAGCAGCAAAACAGTATGTGTTTTGCACAACGGTGGCCTAATAAGGCCAAACTTAGCTTCAAAACAATGTTTTAGTCCAGTGTTGCAGTTTGCCACTGAATGTTTTCGGCAAACCACTGATTGTTTTGCTGCTGCGGCTGCCACAAATTCAATAGCTGTGGGGGTGGGATGGGGCTGCACAAGGCGGGGGACAGGTGCATGCAGCTTGCACCCTATGTGTTGTCCAGCCCCTTCCAGATCAGATTAAACAGTACTAACCTGAACAGATGAACAGCCCACCAACAGTATCCCCATTTTATCTGGATTGAGTTTCAGTATTGGTCCTCATCCAGTTCATTAATACGACCATGCATATTATATGCACATCGTATTTATTTAGAAGCAGGTGTGTGTAATTCATTCATACTAGCTATTTTGGATCTCCCAGTTCTGAACTATAACAAAGCTGATATCAATTTAACATGACCTGTATTTCAGACTTCCTATTGCATATTAGATGCATTTAAGGATTCTGTGAAAATCTTGTTTTACAGCTCCTGAGGCTAAAATTGAATATTTACTGTTGCAGATAAGTGTCCTGACTTGACAGCAAGTTCACAGTTGATATCATTGGATCTGGAGGGAAAAGCTTTGGCTCTTTGTTGCATAGTTATGCCAATGATTCAGATCATATGCTCTCTGCGCTTTTCATTGGCAAACATGACAGTAATCTACATGCAGCAGGTAACAATGGTCCAGATCTGCTTTGCAGAAATTGCATATTTGCTTTCACTGATAAGCATCTGAAACATTTGATGCCAGCATGCTGGTAGGCAGAAATATCTTTGAAAATAAAAGGAGAGGTCTCACACATCACAGGATGTATCCTGCTGTTTCTGCTTCCCCTTGTGAAAAAAAAGCTGGGATTGTTTTGAGATGCATGTGAGGAAAAAAAGTCTTTTGTATGCAGAATAGAACCACATTCGTCAGAAGGAAAACAGGTGCTGTGATATTCTCAGCAGGATAGCAAACACAGCCTGTTTAAGCAGTCTGTGTTGTGCCAGATATCCTACTTAGTGATGTTGGAGTACAGCTGGACACAACTTCATTGTCTTATATCAGGGTATCTCTTAAAGCTTACAACTGGTTTCCAGGAAGTGACTTCAGAGTTACCTCATTGACATGACTTGGGGCATCATTAGTAAAATGAGGGTATTCAAGGCCACTAGTAAACCTAAGGTCAGTAACGCTCGCTGACAGACAGTTGATAAATGAAGTATCCTGCATAGCACGCATCCAAGGAAGCCTTGAAAAGAGTTAAAGGAGGAAGCCAGTCACACATCCAGACTCGTATGCTTTAGAATTTTATTTCACTGTGGACATCTGAGTCCGGCAGCTGCTGTACTTAGCCTTTTATGCAGCCACAGGTGTTGGCTTCAGTGCTGGAACGCACAGTGGTGGGAGACAAAGGCAGGCATAGTGGCAGTTGCCAGGGGCTGGCAGTGGTGCCAAATAAACATTGAATGTAAAACAAATATACGTGCCAATTGGGCTCCAAATTGAGTTTCTAGTTCAGAAAAATTAACTTGTCTTTTGAGAAGCATTACCCGTGCACTATAGATGAATATCCAAAGTTGGTACAAGGTACAAGGCATGCATTTTGTTCAAATGAGAAAAAATGAGAGCATGAATCAAAAAGAAAAAAAAGAGGGTACATGCTTTGCAAAAGCAGAAGCTTACTAGCTTTCCTGTAATGACCTCACATTCTTGCACACAGATTGGGCCAAATTAATCCAGGGTTTAATGTCCGAGGCTTCCCTGTAATTGAGGAAGTCTACGCTTATGAAAAGGCAGGGAGTCAATGAATATTCCTGGAGGAGACCATCACATGTCTTTCATGGGCTCCACCTTCTCTCAGTGGCCAGGATCCAAAGAACTGCACCAAAGAACTTTATTTTCTCTGAATGGCAGACATCCATGCCATATTACAAGCTGCTTCAGAAAGTCATCTCTCGGATTCAAAAATGGGCCACTATGTGGTATGGATGGGTGCACTGTTATTCAAGAAACACAAACTTGAAATCACATTGGGCAAGCTAAATAGCGGTGTGTTTCGTTGGATCCCAGCTGAGGTGCCCAAGATTGAACCATTCCTCCTCTCCCATCTTCCCTTATGGTGCCTGAGGCAGGAATAAGAAAGCTGGTGATAGTCCAGTGAAGAGTATGGAAAAGTTTGTGCAGGAGAAACACAAAATGAATCTCCGCATAGTTTCCTCTCATGTGTTTGATATTTCAATATAACAACCACTTCAGGTCCTGTGGAATGTGCATTGACATGTGACAGAGATATGCTCTGTAAGCCAGACCTCAGGTCTGATGGAGAGCTACCTGTCTGTAGGGCTATGACATGATTTCAGTACTTAATTAATGGCTTGTAGATAATGAAAAATGAGATCTCTTATGAAGAGTTCAAATAGAAATCAAAGCACCCAAAGAGGGTTCATGTGCATGGGGAGAAAGAAAATCCAATTAATTTTTTTAAACATACGTTAGGTCAGGAGAATATTGTAACTCACACTGACAGGAGACCATTATTTCTTAACAAATTGAACTGACGAAGCTGTGAACCTCTTATATCATAAATGAATGAAAATGTATGACAATTCTGGGATTTTGCGACATTCTCAAGGGTAATGAAAATTCAGATTAGAATTTGCATTGTGGAAATTCTCTCTAAATATTTGTGTCTTTTAGTCCTTTCAGTCACAGGGCAACTTCATATGTTATATTTTGGAGGAAGATGGTATTGTCACCTACCTTACATGTCCTTATACATATGAAACATTTCAGTGAGAACCCTTAAAATGTTCTCTATCACTTGGACAGAGGGATACATTTTGGATCTTAAGGAAATATCAGGTCTTAGGTATTACTAACGTAGTCGTTAAGAACACTGATGTTGATGAAGATGATGAAGATAACAGCCATAACAATTATTATCAATATCCAGGAGTTTATATGATTAGCATAAGCAAAAGACAGGTCCAGGCTCCTGCCCTGAGAAACAATCGATCTACATTTATGTGGGAAGGAGGGAGAAAAAAGAGTGAAAAGGAGAGGTTAAAACAAGGATTGCATCAAAGGCAGTAAGTAGATTTCATTTTAGTTGAGTGTGAAGACAAAGACCGATTCTCACAAATACTTGCAAAGACATTTTAAAAATAAATAAATAAATCTGGGCATGACCAATGCTGTGTTTGCAAAATGTAACTTGACAAGATACTCTAAGAAAGAGCCCCTTTCTAAGTTCTACCTCTTCTGCCTTGTTATTCATCTCCCTGCTTGGAAAAAATCTGTGAATACCAAACCAAGCAATATTTTGGACATAGTTAATCATTACAGCCTCACAAGCAAGGCGATGTTGCAGAAGGAGGCTTGATATTTGAGGGCCTGGTATTTACCTGTTGTCAACCTTCCAATTTCCCCCAAAGAACTTGTTTTTTTAGGCACGTGTGCAACTTGTATAGCCAATATTTTGAAACAACAAAATCCTCTACTGATACAGAGAATAAAGTTTTGAAGGGGTCCTCTATTTGATGGGCTGTCCAGTCCAAATTTGATTTCAAGCTAAAGAACCACAAGCAGCAGCAGAGGCGTGGAATTTGCATCAGCATTTAGCACCTGGATGGCAGAGTGAGCAGGCACACCAGTTACCTAGTCAGTTTTTTAATGATTTATAAGTGCATATAAATGTTCATCTAGACATATAAATTAGCGCATTCAAATTGTATGCAAACCTAAGCAATCTTTTGTCCTCTTTTGGTGATACATTTTCTCTTTTTTGAGCAATGCAGAAATGGCTACACGACTCCTCTGCAACTTTGTACAAGGCCCTTTAGGCCTGTTATTGCTTTGCCGCCAGACTCATGCTAGGCTCAGGAACTAGGGAAAGGGCAAATCTTTCTGCTGAGACAAATTCCAGAGGGTATTTTTGGGTGGGGGAGGTGGAAACTTCCTGAAGATTGGGAGGTGTTGTGGATGTTATGATGTGTAGGGGTGAACTTTCAGCTAGGAGGTCCGTTAGTACACTCACAATTACAAGCTGCTCTGAAGGCTTTTTTCTTTCCTCTCTTAAAACCATTTAAATAGAAGAGCCACTCCCAAGTAGCTAGGAAGTGTAGCTCTTTTCACGCACTTTAAAGTGGGACTGAGGATGTTCCCAGGATTGATGCTACATGATTTCAAGGAGCATTTTAAGGGGGAGAAGATGGCTGTCTCCAGTAGCATTGTAATGGCACTCCATAATCATACATCCCAGGAACATTCTTCACTCTATTTTGAAGGGCTTCCTATCTGCTTGAAGTGACTCTGAACTTTAAAGCACTGGTGTTTTGTTTTGTTTTTTAAAAAAGAAGGGTAGAAAAAGCCCTGGGAACACCTTAACTGAAGTATACTATTCCTCCCCACAAAAAAAATAAAAATAAAAAACCCACCTTTCTCTTCCCCATCCACCCATGGATATTTCTGAATTCCCTCTTCTTTTGTTTAAAGAAAAGACTGGGTTATTATGTGGAGAACCATTGTACAGCCCTATGAAGATCTCCAACACCCCAAACACCTATTGGTGTCCTCTTTCTCTCTTCGATATCCAATGTTCTGTGAGGTTATTTTACTTCATTCCCTCCTCCCCACCCGAAAGGAAGCGTGGAATAATACATGGAGAGAGGGGGGTTCCCTCCACACGACACTTTAAACAATGGATTTCAGGATAAACAACGTACAAGCCCATTGTTTTTCTCCATTGTTTCATTGCCCGAAATAGCGTACCGTCAGTTGTGTGTGCGTTGTGTGGTGCGCTCCACACGACACAATAAGCAACACAACTGACGGTTGCCTCTTCCCCCCTCCGTTGATTATCATGTCATCCGAACTGAGCCTATGTGTAACTACATTTGATTAGATCTGTGGCTTGTTACCTTTGTGACTTCCCCTTTTTCCTGACCTTCTGTTACTTGTTACCCTTCCATCACCTCTTCCTTTCCTCCCTCTGTTGTCAGCCTCCACTCTCATATAGACTGTAATCTCTTGGGGCAGTGTAGTGACATTTTGTATGTGATTCTCAGAAAAGCACCATGTTCACCAGTGGTGCTATATAAATAAACCCTCAAGCAATCTGTTATTGTAACTGAGGAAATGGAAACTTCCTGGGACGTGGGGCATTGCTGGCTACTTGGGGCTTCAGTTGGAGTGGCACACGGAATGATTTGTTTACTGTCTTGTTTACTGATTGTAAGATGCTCCAGGAGTCTTTTTGTCTGAGGGCCTGGATAAAAATGGTTTAAATAATTTTTATTTTGACATGCTGTAGTTTAAACAAACCATAGTACTGGGGTGCCAAAGTTAATCTTGTCCAAATTCAAAACAGACAGAGGTTGGTTGTGGTTGTTTTGAGGTTTACTATCAATCAACTTTATTGCGGCCAACAGGCCAGAAAATTGAGGTTTACTAATGGGAACCAAAACTGCATTGGCCATTAGAAATGGAAGTCACAGCGAGTTCTGTTCTATGATTCTGTGAAGTCAGCCTTCCCTTCTGTTTCATTTATTTTGCATTCTCTCTGTCACTCCCTCTCTCTTTTTTTAAAATACATTTTCTATTCTTTGAGTTATTTGCTTTAGGTGGTTTGTGGTAAATTCCCTAAGGAATTTGCAGAAGCTGTTTAGAGGAGGAAGCTACAAAGCAGATTTAATAGAGAAGGCAACTCAGGAAGATAGGCTGTACAGATAAATCAGTTTCCTCGTAAGCTAAAAAGCTAAAACAAGAGGGCATTTTTAAGGGACAGAAAAGACAAACATAAACAAAATCCAAGGAAGAAACCCCCCCCCCCCAAAGTAGAACAAGGTCATGGGTAAGAGAAATGATACACACATTAAAAGAGAAATGGTCCCCCCAAACACCCCCCCCACACTTCCAAACAATTGAATAAACAATAAACATAATGGCTATATTTCCTAAATGCATATAATGTGTTTATATTATTTAAAGTCAATAAAAATATTCCATGTTCATTAGCTTGGAAAAAACTACTGATTGTAGAAAGGGCATGTGCTGATGGTTGAACTAATTAGGGTGACCATATAGAAAGAAGGATAGGGGTCCTGTAACTTTAACAGTTGCATAAGAAAGGGAATTTCAACAGGTGTCATTTTTATGCATCCAGCACTTGGTGAATTTCCCTTTTCTACACAATTGTTAAAGATATAGGAGCCCAGTCCTCCCTTCCATATGGTCACCCTAGCCCTATCAGGATCTGTGGCATGAATACATAATATGCCAAAGCTTAAACATGTTTTATTATATTTCTTACTTGTAAAAAGTATTTATAAATTGCTTTTCTGCCCAGCAAGGCCCTAAAAGCAGTGTACAATTTAAAACAATACAAGCAGAAACAAAATATTCTTTAAAAACAAGCCAAAATAGTATTTAAAACCATTGAAAATGTTTGTTCTTTTACTCTAATGTAACTACAGGGGCCCTCATCTGTATCAAGATCCTAGAATAGTGGGCAGTGCCACTGCATGGGAGGTAGGGCTGCCCCACACCTGCAATTCACAGAGCTAAAAAGTGATCCATTTTATTTAATAGATCACTGTTTGGCACTATAAATTGCAGGGGAAGACACACACATATACACCCTGATCCAAATTGGGACCACAGCATGCAGTGTTTGTGTGTGTGTGTGTGTGTGTGTGTGTGTGTGTGTGTGTGTGTGTGTTAAAGCTCCTCTAGCCCCATGCTAGCGTCCCAGTCCAGACCAGCCCCCCTGCATTTTCTTACACTAGACATCTTACACTAAAACATCTTTAATATAATGCCTGCTTTGACCATTAATTAAGAAAAAAGATAAGTAAGATTGGATGTGACTGATGTTTATAAAAATTTGCATGAGTTTTCCTCCCTCTCTCATAATATTAGAACCTGGGATCATCCAGTGAAGCTGAATGGTGGTAGATTCAAGACAGACAAAAGAAAGAACTTTTTCACAAAGCACATAGATGAACTCTGGAATTCACTGCCCCAAGATGTGGTGACAGCAATCAGCTTAGATGGGTTTAAAGGGGTTTTAAACAAATTCTTGGAGGATAAGGTTATCAATGGCTACTAGTCATGATGGCTATATGCTACTTCCAGGATCAGAGCAGAATGCCTCAAAATCCCAGTCACTGGGGTTTCATGCTGATTTCTGTGTTGGTTTAAATAGTATATTATTGATTGATTAATTTGATTTGTCCCTCCCCACCTAGCAAGAAAAAATGGCACTCAAAATGGCGATAGATTCTATTCTATGGATTGTTTTTAGTTTAGTTTATTGTATTTGGTATTTTGTATATTTTAAAGCTTTGTGATCCAGACAGAGGACTTAGTTAATTGGGTGGTTTAGAAATGCCACAAACAAACAAACAAACAGTAGTGGGACAGGTCTGTTGCTTTCATGTTGTGCTTTTGTGTTTCCATAGGTATCTGATTAGCCATTGTAAGAAATAGAGTACTGGATTCAATAGGTCTTTGGTCTGATCCAGCAGGGTTATTCTTATGTTAGAATGAAGTGTAGGCTGACCATATGAAAAGGAGGACAGGGCTCATGTAATTTTAACAGATGTAGAGAAAAAGGAATTTCAGCCAGTGTCATTTGTATGCAATTAGTCCCTGGTGAAATTCCCTCTTCATCACAACAGTTAAAGTTGCAGGCACTATACTAGACTGACCATACACAAAAGAAGGCAGGGCCCCTGCAACTTTAACTGTTGTGATGAAGAGAGAATTTCACCAGGAACTAATTGCATACAAATGACACCAGCTGAAATTCCCTTTTCTCTACAACTGTTAAAGTTACATGAGCCCTGTCCTCCTTTTCATATGGTCAGCCTAATGAAGTGCACCTTGAACATTCACTAGCAATTGGTTAAAAAGCAATGCCTATTGGTAATTTTTTTTTCTTTTTTAAAAACATAGAGGACCTTTTCCAGAGTTTATTGAATGTAAGTTTGACATTCAGGGAAAATATTCTTTTTGTTTGTTGCTGACTAAATCTCATAATATAAAGTGCTCATCAGTCAACTGCTCCCCCCCTCCCCAATCTAGATTGATAAAAAAAAACTGTCACACTGTATTGGCAGAGATCCATAAATATACTGGCTCACATGTTTTTGTTCCGTTTAACAAATTCAAGTGAGCCTGTTTATGTTCTTTATCACTAACACCAGATTTGTGAACCCTGGCACATACACTTCTTGAATCAATCTTTTTTCTTTCTTTTTTTAAAACTCATTGAGTGTTTGGATTTCTGTAACTTGGGAGGACTTTTGAAAGTATCTTGGATACTCATGGGATCCAACTTGGATATTGTAATCAAATTAAGGATGTATGGACATACCTCTGCTCAGCTCAAAAACGATGGTTGTTTTTGCGAGCATTCCCTTCAAGTAATCTTAAAAATGGAAGCACTTTTGAGAGTATTCAAAAAGAATGCTCACAAAAAGCTGATAATTAAAAACAACAACCCACCATCCCCACTCTGTAAACTAAAATGGGGAGAGATCTGTAGACCCTTTACTTTTGCTTCTGAAGGGTTAGGAGAACACCAGCAGGAGGAAGCAGCCCATCTCACTAGTGGGAGGCCTCTGTCCTACTTCCTTGGCATGCCCAGAAACATCATTTCCTGTAAGGATCATGGGTTTCAGAAAATTTGTTCAAATCAACACCTCTCCAGCCTGACTTTTAATTCCACAAATTACAGATTAATATGGAGAAAAGAAGGGGAATCATTTCAGAGTGGGGGAGAGATTTCAGTGGATGAGTTTGCATGACACAACAACCCACTCTGCAAATACGTTATGCAGTGTGGGTTATTTTCAGATAAATCCTCAGTGCACCCAATGACAATCAGGCTCTCTGTGGGTTGTTCTCACTGTGGTGTTTCAAGGCTGGCAAGTGCCCTGGTCAAAATCCAGAATGTCCCAAGTGGAAAGAAAGAGAGAAGCCAGTCCAGTCCAAGGTCATACACAGGAATCTGAATAGAACAGTAGAAGGCAGGGGCAAGATCAAAAGCAATCCAGAAGTCAATTCACAGAAGTTAGTTGTGCCAACTGTCAAAGCCAGTCAGGGATTGTCCAGGAGGGTGGTCCAAGTGGGTTGTCAAGGGTCCAGGAATCTGTAAGGTCCAAAGGAGCAAGGTGAAACACCGTGGTTGAGTATCTATTGTCTGCAGCAGAGAGTCAGCCCTGGCTGAGCTGTTTTATAGCTGGCCGTTAATCAGCACAGCTGGCTAATTAGGTCAGTGTGTTCCTCTTAAGGAAGGCCACATGCTATAGCCCCTTCTTGTCTCTCTGCTGCTCACATTTGATCCTGTGTTCTGAGGGATGTTCTGAGGGTGCCAGGCTGCTCTTCCAGAGGTTCCCAGGGGCTATTGGCTGATGCTTCCAGCTCTCCACCTGGCTCCAGCTAGGGCCCGCTGTGCTAGGCTGACCATATGAAAAGGAGGACAGGGCTCATGTAACTTTAACAGTTGTAGAGAAAAGGGAATTTCAGCCAGAGTCATTTGTATGCAATTAGTTCCTGGTGAAATTCCTCTTCATCACAACTGTTAAAGTTGCAGGCACTATACTAGAGTGACCATATACAAAAGAAGGCAGGGCCCCTGCAACTTTAACTGGTGTGATGAAGAAGGAATATCACCAGGAACTAATTGCATACAAATGACACTGGCTGAAATTCCCTTTTCTCTACAACTGTTAAAGTTACAGGAGCCCTGTCCTCCTTTTCATATGATCAGCCTACGCTGTGCTGGCTCTCCCCTCCTCTTCCTCATCAGGTGAATCTTCATCAAGGTAAGGCATGACCCCCCCTCCTTCCCCCTCAGTTCTCTAGCCGGTATCCTAGGGTCCTGCATGGCAGAACCCATCTTGTCTGCCTGTCCCCATCCACTCTGGCCCCTGACATTTGCACAAATGGAGCCATAATATATTTTTTAATTTTATTTTTTCGAACCCATGAATTTGTGCAAATGTTTCTAATTATTTATTTTTGTTGGTGTTTTGTAGTTGCGCAAATGTGTACTTAACAGCTATCAAATATATATAGCCTTGCCTTGTCAATGGCCTTGTATGTTTTAGTGTGCTAGGAAATATATAAGGAATTGACAAGACAAGATTGCATACTGGTTAAGTTGACAGCCATTGACAGTGACAAGTTGTGATAAGGTGACTAGTTTTCCCACTTACAAAGGAGATCGCCAGGGTTTTAAGTATTGAACCAACACTTGTGGGTGTACTGCTTCCATTCCACACTTCCCCAAGTCGCCAGCAAGTTCTTTTAATAGAGTTCTATACTCCAGCCGTATTCGTGGGTCCCCTCTGCACTGCAGTGACTACAAATGAGATGGGTTGGCTTTGCCGGGTTTGGACAACACACCAACCCATTGTGGTTAAACAACCCCAAGAACAAGGCATGGGTTGTCAGTGGCTTATTAAAAAAAACACCAAGCCACCCTGAAGGAAGTGGTCCATGTTCGGATGACATGACAACCCACTATGGCTTATTTTAAATGACAGCCCACAAAGGGTTCTCGTGTTGTGCAAACCAATCAACAAGGGCAAAATGCACAGCAAGGTTCAGCGGTCTGCTCTTGGATATATTTAAAATCAAATTGGAACAAATAATATCTTTTAGGAGTGCTTGTTGTGGTTACTTTTTATACCTCATAATAATAAAAGGCAGTTTCTAAGGAATAATCACATATGATCTGAAACATGGTGCAGGTGTGTAGGATTAATCTCACTGCCTGAACAAATGCATGTGTTCCTTAAATTTTTAAATATAATATTCTAGATTAAAAGACTTATGTAAGATCTATGTGTGAATTGGAGAGAAACTAAAATATTGCTGAATCCTAATATATAGATAGATTTAAAATACTTCTCATCATTTACTTTAATTTGTGAAATTGTGTTCCACAATGCTTACTTTGTATAGACCAATCAGAATGAAATCTGCTTCATTGCTATAAATTCTAAACTTTAAAGCTCTATCACTATTGGTCTATTATGCAAAAGAAGTAATGGGGAATGAAGAGGGTTTCGAACATGAGGATGCTTTGAGAAATATGAAAGACCAAGCTAAAATGATGATTAACAGAACCTCTTCTCCTCTTAGAGGAATATTTTCAGTATTACCAACACACAGCTGTTAAATGGGGTGTTGTTCAATCAGATGGAGTCAGAGCTGTTCCCTTTCTCTCGGACAATTCTGAATGCCTTTTACAGGAAGTAAAGCATGAGCGGGGGTGAGGGGGAGAAATGGCTGTCCCAGAAATGAATCAACAAAACCCAGAACATCTGCTCATCAGAAACACCAGAAAGTATTATATTTTATTTACGCAACTTATCATGATGGTCGTGGCATACATAATACCTTTGGACGATTGGAACTGATGTCAATTATCTTTCTTGACTATGAATCTTTTATAGCATGTGCATTTGCAATGTAGTCATTTTTAAAGCCCTTCTTGGCTTTTGAGTTGCCTTTTCTGCACTACCTAAAGACGGTAGTGCACGCGCTGGTAACTTCGAGGCTCGACTTCTGCAATGCGCTGTACATAGGGCTACCTTTGTGCCTAGTCCGGAAACTTCAACTTGTTCAAAATATGGCAGCCAGGTTGGTCACCGGTACACCTAGGGGTGATCACATTACACCAGTTTTAAAATCGCTTCATTGGCTGCCAATCAGTTTCCGGGCGAAGTATAAAGTGTTGGTTATTACCTTTAAAGCCCTACATGGTTTGGGTCCAGGGTACCTGTGGGATCGCCTTCTCCCGTACAATCCGCCCCGCACACTTAGGTCCTCTGGGAAGAACTTACTCAAGCCAGCCAGAACTAGGCTGGCGAGTGTTACCCAGAGGACCTTTTCTTCCATCGCTCCCAGACTATGGAATGGTCTGTCGGAGGAGGTTAGACAAATTGACAGTCTTCATGAATTTAAGAGAGTCATGAAGACTGTCCTCTTCCGACAGGCCTATCCAGATTAATTTTAAATTGTTTTTAATGTTGTATTGTTCTCTTCCTTTTTAAAAATTTTAACTGTTGTGATTTTTATGTTTATATTGTTGCTGTTCCCCGCCTCGATCCGGAGGGAGAGGTGGGTTACAAATTATTATTATTATTATTATTATTATTATTATTATTATTTGTAGATATGAATCACTACTGTTGATGGTGCTGCTGCTACAGCTTTAATTTTCTTTTGCTCTTATAGCAGCTGTGTGCTAGGCACCATATAGAGAACACAGCCGTAAAGGCCAGGCTGGGGCTTGGGCCGACTGTATCCAGAATGAGGTTTTGAGTGGGAATTTTCCAGCTAGGGAATCACTGAAATCAGTTATTTGAGCAAGGACCTGGAATGCATGGATTTCTGCTCTGTCGATCAAACAAAGTTTGAAGGCTAGGTTCCTATTCATTATAGCCTAACCCACCAAGTGTGGATTGCTGTTAAACCATGGGTTATCATATTGTCTGAACACCATGTTTTCCGCAGGATGGGTTATCGTTAGGGGTGTGCACGGACCCCCCGGATCGGATCAGGACCCGGATCGGGACCCGGATCGGGACCTCCAATTTTGTCATGGATTGGTTCGGACAAAATCGGAGGCCCCCCGGACCGGATCGAGTCCGATCCCGATCCAAAAATCGGAAATTTTTGGATCGGCCGCCATTTTTCCCCCCATAGACTTGCATTGCAATGCAAGTCTATGAGGAAAAAATGGCGGCGGGCGGGTGGGTGAGGGGGGGCCTAACTCCCTCCCCCCCGGGGCCGTCCGCTGTGGACGGCCCCGGCAGGTAAGCCCCCTCCCCCGCGCTCCCTCCCCCCCTGAGGCCGTCCGCTTCCATCCGCAGGCGCCCGCGGATAGAAGCGGACAGCTCCGGGGGGGGTAAGCCCCCTTCCCCGCCACTGCTTACCTTCCCGGCCCGTCCGCTCCCGTCCGGCATTGGCGGCTACTACCAGCGGGCTCTGCGGCCTGCTCTAGAGTAGCGCGCCGGGTGATGACATCACCCGGCGCGCCACCCTGGAGCAGGCCGCGGAGCCCGCTGGTAGTAGCCGCCGGCGCCAGACGGGAGCAGACGGGCCGGGAAGGTAAGGGCCCCCCCTCCTCCCCTCCGCGCGCCCCCTGTCCGATCCAGTGCACATCCCTAGTTATCGTGTTGTCTGAATGGAGTGCATTTTCCGCAGGGTTGCTTGTTATAGTATGGCTTGCTAACCACCCTGAACAACCCAACAACAAGCCGTGGGTTCTCAAGGTGGCTTGTTTGAGAAAAATAAACCTTATTGCATGGTTAGCAAGCCACCCTGCAGAAAATGCTGCATTCAAACAACATGATAACCCTCTCTGTGGAAAACGCACTACGTTCCGACAACACGATAACTCATGGTGGGTTCATGTGTTGTGTGAACCCTGCCAATGTAGTCGCTACTTAATGCTTCAAATCTTATTTAAAGAATTATGGAACTATAGGTCCATGAAGAACTATATATATATGTTCATTCCCATTCTTCAAATATGGTCTCTCCCACAACTCGCCAGAAGATCCTTTGTCATTCATTTGTCTGTCTTTCCATGATGTGTGTGTGTGTGCGGCAGGGGAGGGAGTGGACAGGCATGGACTATTATTATTATTATTATTATTATTATTGTTATTTACATTTCTATACTGCCCCATAGCTGAAGCGCTTTGGGCAGTTTGCCAAAAAAAATATTTATAGACCAAATACCAGCATAAAATACATTTAAATTGTGCAGTTGATACCTACCAACATACTCCCTTTTAAACCACCAGCTTTTCTGAATGCTGTGCTTTTGTGGTGTCAATCATACATGTCATTTATAATAATTGCCCTCAGCCCTGTCCACCAGCCTGCAATGACCATTTGGTGAATTCTTTCCACCTGTGTAGCTGAAATGACATCCCGTCTCTTAATGCTCCCTTGCCAATTTTTTAAATGTTCTGCCAAGCAGGGAGAATTAATAACAAGGTCCAAAATGTCTTTAATATAGCCCCAGTTCTCTCATGAGCCCTTTTTATTTTGTCTCTATATCCCACACTCCTTGCTCGCATTCAGGGGAGTAAAAAGAATACCTTCTTTCCTAGAAAAAAATGAAAGCAGCCCTCAGGACAAATGGCTGGCACAGATTTAATTCAGAGGAATGTTTAAATCATTGTCATCATTCTGAATTCATTGCTTTTTAATATTAAAATAATTCAGGGAACCCCCAAAGGAATAAAAATTCAACTTAACTAGCACAACAAGCTCTGGTTTAGTTCTCACTTTTGCTGTAGTGATTATCTTCTGCTGGGTAACGGAGATGTTTTATAAAGCAGAGTCTACCCCAAGAAGGATTACATTGAAGATTGTTCATTAAGGGTGTGTCTACATGGGGCAGTGTTTTTCGCACTTCTGGTTTTATAAACTTAATAACAATAATACAAGCTTAACTGATAATCTTTTAAAAGAAACATTTTTAGAAATGGCAATTTTAATTAGAGAAACAGTAGTGTGTGTGTGTCTGTGTCTCTTAACCCTTTTCTCACCTGCTAGTTCTGTGTCCCAAATTGCTCCATGAAAGCTGCTTTCTTCTCCCGAAACACAAATGGGTGCTGTTTATGTTGAGGTAAAATTTCTCAACAGATGAATAAAAATGTACTGGACAGTTGCAGAGTGTTCAGAGGACTGATTATTGCACCTGGTTGTCAATTAGCAGGGGAGTGTTTTTCTATCCCGTCAAGACACAGCAACTGAATGTTGGAAAAAATTGAAGCAAGTTTATATACGACAGACGGTTAGTTCTAAGATAAGTTTGATGAGGCAACTTTATAGAACAAAGCTCCGTGAGGGAGAGTCGTTGTCTAAACACTTGCATTCGATGGGAACCATGTTTGCTCAATTGCAGGAAGTTGGGTTGCTGTTTACTGAAGAGAACAGAATTTACATAATTTTAAGTTCTCTCTCCCGGAGAGCTGGGATGGGCTCACAATGAGTTTAGAAAGTAGGCGACAAGAGGATCAAAGTATGCAATACATGAGTGGATGTTTGCTCGAGGAAGAGGAAAAATGAGACGCGCGCGAGGCGGAGTGCGGAGAAGTTCGGAAGGGAGTTGTCCATGGATTGCACGGAAGTGTAAATCAAACCGCCAAAATGGAGCCGGAACGGCGCTTACCTGCGGAAGGAATCGAGCACGCTATGGCGGCGGAGTGCAGGAAATGTTATTGGTGTGGAAAATTGGGGCACATCCGGAAATTTTGCAGGGTGAAACTGCAGTCAAAAGGAACGGGGCAGTCGAGCCATGGAAACCGGCAGCCTGAGGGCGAGAGAGCGCGAAGCGCCCAATATGTGTCTGCCACCATGAGATCCGATAGGGCTAAGCAAGAGGAAATCTGGCTTATAGATTTGGCTTCCAGTCAAACGCTTTCCAACAATGAAGAAGCGTTTGTGAATTTACAGACTGGATCGATAGATTCAGTCACGTTGGCAGATGGAAGAAAAGCCCCCGTGAAGGGGGAAGGGTCTTGTTTCATACCATGTCTAGGAAGAAATTTGCATAATGTTTTGTTTAATCCTTCTTTAGATTACTGCTTATTATCCGTAGCTAGTTTGGTTGGAACAGAGGGATACGTTGTGACGTTTAAGGGAAATCTCTGCGAAGTGGAAAAAGCAGGGAAAATTTACACACAAGGTGACCTCAAGAACGGTTTGTTTTTCATGAGGTCAGGTAAACCAGTGGTGGGACAAATTGGAAATGCTCCAATTCATCAAAATTGTATTCATTTATTGCACAGGAGGATGGGACATGCTAGTTTTAAGGTTTTAAAACAGATGCCTAAAATGTGTAAAGGTTTTTGGATTGCAAGGTAAATCTAAATCTCAGGTTCAAACAATCAACCGGAAAAGTGACAGAGTTTCAAAAGAAGTTTTTGAACTCATCCATACTGATTTGGTGGGACCTTTCCCGGCAAGTCTAGGTGGAGCAAAATATGTCCTGGTGATATTGGATGATAAATCCCGGTTTAGTTGGGTTTATATGTTGAAAAAGAAGTCTGATACTTTTCAAACTTTCAAAGCCTGGTTAACGTGGGCTGAACGCAGGTTTCAAAAACAAGTTTTGCAGATTCAGTCCGATCGCAGAGGTGAATTCACTAGCAATGAGTTCTTAAGGTGGACTAAAAGAAATGGAATTTCTCAGAGATTTACTGATCTATTTGCATCCTGGCAAAATGGTGCCATTGAGAGGAAAAATTGTATTGTGCAGACTGTAAAAGATTCTTTATGTTAGATGCTGAAATTGAGCAAAGTCTATGGGCAGAAGCATTTTTAACAGCAAATTATTTACTCAATCGGACCTGGTCAAGTGTGACAAATAATACACCTTTTTTCCTGTTACATGGGGAGAAACCTGATCTCTCTCATCTCCGTACTTGGGGTGCATGGGCATTTGTGCATATCCCAAAGAATCAAAGAAAAAGTGAGATTGCAAAGCAGTAAGGTTGTTCTTTGTGGGTTATCAGGGCATGACATCCAAGTCATGGAGGTTTTATCTGGGAAATGGAAAGATTGTGGTGTCCAGATCTGCAAATTTTGAGGAGCAAAACTGGCAGAGGGTTCATTCTAACGCTGAAATGATGTTACATTTCTCACCAGCTGGGAGAAATGAAGGGGAGGAAAAGAAAGAATTAACATCCCATTCTGAAGCTGATGCTCTCAGAGAGGAGAGTTTAACTTTATCCGCTATAGAGAGCAGTGAACACAATGGAGAACAACGTGTTAGTTTAAGGAGGTCTGAGAGAACTACCAAAGGAAAACCGCCTGTGCGGTATGGTTTTGAAGAACAAAATGCAAGGGTATGCATGGTTGGTTATGAGCCTCAAAGTTTTGAAGAGGTACTTAATTTATCAAAGCAAGAACAGGATAAGTGGTTCTATGCGATGGAAAATGAATTAAGGAATTTCAAAGAACATAATGTGTATGTACCTACTCAGTTACCTCAAGGACAAAGATCAGTTGCATGTCAATGGGTGTATAAAAAGAAAATGTTAGAATCTGGAGAAGTAAAATATAAGGCAAGATTGGTGGCAAAAGGGTTCTCACAGATCAAAGAAATTGATTTTGATCAGACTTTCTCACCTACATGTAAAGCAAGTACTCTAAGATTGGTTTTAAGCATAGCAGCGAAGAATGCTATGGTTGTTAAACATTATGATGTGGATACAGCTTATCTGAATGCAGATTTGGAAAAGCAAATTTACATGCAAAAACCTCCTGATTTTGACAAAAAATCTGAGGAGGTATGGTTGTTGAAAAAAGCTTTATATGGGTTAAAGCAATCAGCACGGTGCTGGAATAATTGCTTAAATTCTACCCTGGTTAAAGATTTAGGTTTTCAAAGGGGAATTGCAGACCCATGTTTGTACACAAAGGGAACAGGTAATGGTTTTGTTATAATTTTGGTGTTCATAGATGATCTACTTGTGATGGCTAAGTCTACAAGCCACATTCAGAAAATTACAGGATGTTTGGAAGAAAAGTACAAACTTAAATCCCTGGGTGAAGTAAGCAATTACTTGGGTGTACAAATCACCAAGAAAGGTGATGGAAGTTATATACTCAATCAGAAGCAGAAAATCGTGGATCTGCTGGATTTCTGTAAAATGAGTGATTGCAAAGGAGTACAGAGTCCTATGTTGCCTGAATTTAGGTCAAATATAGAAGGGGATAGTTTTAGTGACCCAGAATTATACCAAACTGTAATCGGAAGTCTGCTTTATATCAGTCAGTGGACGAGAGCAGACATTGCATGTGCAGTGGGCATTCTTAGCCAGCAGGTGGCTAATCCTACAGTCGCTGCTTGGCAAGGCGTAAAGAGGGTGTTACATTATTTAAAAGCTACACAAAATTTGTGTTTAACATTATCATTTTTTAAAGATGAGTCTTTAAAATGTTATGTTAACAGTGATTGGGCAGGGAATCCTTTAGATTGAAAATCAACAAGCGGAATGCCAATAATACTTGGAAACTCACTCATGAGTTGGAAATCGAAGAAGCAAGCTTGTATTGCCACATCGTCCTGCGAAGCGGAATATGCTGCTTTCTCTGAAGCATGTGGGGAAATTACATGGTTTGTGCAGTTGTTAAAGGATTTAAATGTGAAATTTTCTTTGCCAGTCAAAGTGTATGAAGATTCACAGTCTTGTATTGCTCTAGCCAGTATAAAAATGCTAAAGTCTAGAACTGAGCATGGGGCAATCAAATATTACAATGTGAAAGAGCATATAAATAGAGGATTTATAAAATTGTTTTACTGTGAATCAAAATCAAATGTGGCTGATATTTTCACCAAGCCTTTGGTGGTGCAACATCATGAGGAACTGATTGTAAAATTAGATTTTAGATTACATGATGCATAGGACAAAGTTTAATTCATCTGATGTTTCAATTTTGAAGGGGTGTTGAGGTAAAATTTCTCAACAGATGAATAAAAATGTACTGGACAGTTGCAGAGTGTCCAGGGGACTGATTATTGCACCTGGTTGTCAATTAGCAGGGGAGTGTTTTTCTATCTACTGCTTTTAAAGGTCAAAGAGATAGTGGGTTTTTTCTCCTGGAGTTTTTTCTATATTTTGTGCATAGTCATTGTCCATTCAAATGTGTATATATATCTGTATATGTCTCATAGTTATTTGATGCTGATGTTAGATGATTGGCGGTGATGATGTTATGTGATGTGGACTTTTCCTGGTAACCTGTATTATATTGATGACCAAAACTGCTGTAAATATATTGAAGGAAATACTGACTCTCAGTAAAGCTTTTACTGAAGAGAACCTCTGGTGTGTGAGTATTTTTCCTTGCATGGATTTCTGGAGCACGCTTACTCTGTGAAAAGTGAACCGGGATCACTAAATTCCCGGACAGTTTACTCTTGCACAGATACACTTGGAAGCCGCCTGGGCTGGTTCCTTAGGAACCAGCTACAGGAGAATAACTTGAAATGGAGAAGCACCCACCGCTTCTCTGTTCCAGATTGTTTCCTGCCAACCCATTTTCTCTCTTACTACAAGGAAAATAAAAGGTCCATTATTGTTTTGTTACAGATGTTAGAGTTAACATTTAGTTTGGCCCACAGAGAAAGGAATAACCATGTTGTGGGTTTTATGCAACCTTCCCTTGTGTTGATTTTGCTACTCATGCTAATTCTAGTTGTCCTATTGATTCCAGCAAGGATGATGGGGGGATCAGGATAAGAGCAATGCAACTGGCTTAAGGACATCAAATGTGCTGAATCATACATACAAACTGGACAATTCCTATGTGGATGAAAGTTCCAGTTATCAACCTGGGAACCTTTTACTTCATTGACTGAATGCAAAGGCATATCTGTTTCAGAGTATCTAGCTGGCAGTAGAAATGAGACATAACCTGAATGAGACAGTGGCTCAATTTGGACGACACAATAAATAACTGGTGTGGGGGAAACAATTGTCAGTTGTTTTGACTATTGTGTCATCCGAATGCTGCCATAGTCAACTCAGCGCTGATCCTAATCCACACCACAGTTGATTATTTATTACCATGTTGTGTGGGGAGTACCCCCTAGATGAACAACTGTAAAGTTGATTATTATCTCACCATTGACTATCGTGTCGTCCGAATTGAGCCATATTGTTACCTGTCATCCTAGAATTCTTGGTTTAAATCAGTGGAGGCTGGTGGTTCCAATTTCAGTAACACTGTGAATCCATTCTGGGTTTCAGTCAGAAACAGCCAGAACTCTAAAGGAGCTATCCAAAGTGCCAAATCTATTTTGGTGATAGGGTCCATGCTGCAGCGCAGGTTGCCATGTTGTCCGAAACCAGTGCACAGCATGGCGGAGGTTGCTTCATACACACCTTACATTATAGGGTGACCATATTTTGGAAACCAAAACGGAGGACAATATGGTCTACAGACTGGGAGCGTTCAGACTGTCATGTAGCGTGGCTTCTCCTCCCACTCCTGTGAGTACTGTACATGTGCCTGTCATTTACATAACTACCCATGCTGCAGCATGGTGTAGCATGTCATCCGAACGGGTGCATGTTGCTTTGTCCCACTCTACAACCTCTACTGCACATCAAGTAGGGTGGACCATATGTTAGGAAAAAACAGGACTTGTCAGGATTTTTGGTAACAAAACTGGGAAGGGGGTGGAATTATGAAATTTGAAGAAAAAATCATATTTTTCCCATCCTCCCCCAACCCAAAGGGCAGCTCTACTTTATAGTCAATAGGAATTAACAACTAATAAACTATTCAAGTGAGAGCGACTAGGCCAAGGTAGAGGCCGAGGTGACTGCATAACATGCAATAGGAAAATATGGCAACTACCATGTAGTAAAACTAATTTAACAATAAATTGAGCCAGAAAATATGATGGATACCCCGATGTTTGCACTCAGTAGCAGCAATGCATTGATGAATCACAATGATTGTTGCAATGGACTATGGTATCCCAAATAGCTGCGTACAAATATTAACTTTATTTAAAGTTAGCCTATTTCTACCATTTGTATGTGCTTTTTTAAAAAACAAAAAAATGCTTTCAGAAAAATGGCAAATTTCACAATAAAATGTAGACATTATTGATAATATGATGTTATTATAGAAACAATTATATGGAAAATATGAAGTTATACATATTATTATAGTTATAGTCATAAATATCAGTGATATTTCCCCAAAAGATTAAAACCCTTTTTTGTATGTTTGTGGAATATTTTTGTTAGATTTATTTGTACAAACCATTGGATGTAACAAGATTTTTTAACTATTTTTTTCCCATTCAAATGCAAGCCAGAGAAGCATTAAACCCAGAACAGATATCATAGTAAGGGTCATAATATTTGCAATTTAAATTTATTTATATTTTATCTTTAGATATAGACTCTATGCATCTTACAATGGATTTAAACAAAAACTCATCTAAATCAATTGTCAGTCAGCTTAAATTACAATCAATAGAATTCAAGCCTACTCAAACTAATGCTGTAATAACTTCTTGCAGTGTATCAACCAAAATAGCAGATAATTTAATTTAATACCTACATTAATTAACAAAAGGCTGAAAGTTAGCACAGAAAACATGGTTTTTGTCATGCTTAGGTCTTTCCTACATGAGGCTTTTTCCAAGGCTTCTCTTCCAGATTTTTTGTGGGATTAAGATCGGCTTCTTGTTTTTTCCCAGTGATTTTCTTTCTCTGCTTTCCTACATGTTCCATTATTCAACCACTAGGAGGTTCTGTGCTATAGCGGAATTGCGCAAATACACCAGAATTTCATGCCGCCATTCACGGAAATACCAGACTTTCCTCCAAAGGGGGGGGGCGGAACCCACTATAATGGTTGCAAAGAATGGGAGAGACTCTGGAGGATGACAAAGTCACGTAAAACACCCACAAACTACTTATGAGTGCTCAATAAATTCCTTGTGTAGAAAGGCTCACAGGAATCACAGACATATACTCTGAGGGAAGCTCAGAGGTTGGTAACAAGGGAGAGGGCCTTCTCTGTGGTGGCCCCCCAATTGTGGAACGATCTCCCTGACAAGGCCCACCTGGCATCAACATTATTATCTTTTCGGTGCCAGGTCAAGACTTTCCTCTTCTCTCAGGCATTTAGCAATATCTGATGAGCCTGGGTTTGTTTTGTTTTTTAGACAAATAGCTTTTTAAAGTTATTATCATGGTTTTAAATGTATGTATATATTGTGTGTGTATATTACATGTTTTTGCTGTTTTAATTTTTGTATATTGTTTTTAATTGTTTTAATCTTATGTAAACCGCCCAAGAGAGCTTTGGCTATGGGGCGGTATGCAAATGTAATAAATAAATAAATAAATAAATAAAATATAAGCATCATTTAATGAAGAAGAAAGGGAGCCTGATTCAAAGATAAGATTATAAAGATGATGATGTTTTGGATCTAACAGGTTGGAAAATGTTTTAAACAACTCAATTGGACATCCATCTGGTCGAAGTGATGTCCCATTTAGCCATGAAGCTCCCCAGGTGACTTTGGGCCAATCACTGACTGTCGGCTTAATAAAACAGAGAGGAAAAGGATCATGTAAGCTGCCTTGGATTCCTTGCAAGAGAAAAAAAAGTTGAGATATAAATGTAATCATAAAAATAATAAATAAAAAGAAATTGGACATATGTTTTAGACTAAACAGAATAAATAAAACAGGACTTATGTGGTGTATAACTAAACCTTAACAAAAGCATTTCTAATGAAAATAATAATGGACAGGTACTGTCATATGGCTGATACCAGCCTTAGGCAAGCTCAGAGCTGGTAGTGTACTACGTGCATTTTCCAAATTTCAACAACATGTAGAACAGGCTTGGAGCATTCTAGATTCTTAAGGAGTAGTTGTTCACACTCTATTCCCACAACAGCATGTTTGCAGAACACACTTCTCATTAAGTGGACAAGCTGTGCAACTAGTTTAAGGTGTGCATCGGGCCTGCCACTGGAAAAGCCGATAGCAGGGAAAGGTATTCAGCACCTTGTGGTTCCTGGATTACAAACATCTTAAAATCTTTTATACTGGTACCCATCAACTATTTGTGAACTGGAAGTACTAAGACTTTGGGGGCTTGCAAACCCCTGGAGTTGTTGTCATGATGTATGGTGTGGAGTATGTGGTGGTGTTATGCATGGTATGGACAATGTGGACAGGGAGACATTTTTCTTCCTCATAATACTTTAATATGGAGTCATCCCATGAAGCTGATTAGTGGCAGATACAGGACAGATAAAAAGAAGCTAGTGGTGACCAACCAAGAAAGAGATCTTGCACTCTGGATGCAATAATGGGATAGAGCTTGCTGATGTTAGAAGTAGGGGGAACATGCAGGTCTTCATCTGCTTTCATTCAATGCATTAGCTGCTGCAGAAGCACAAGCAGGCCCTATTTATGGCTTCTTTAAAGTCAGTTTTGAATATGTGTATGTGTCCTTAGACAGCGGGCAGAAACATTCTTTGCTTTGAAAACTGCATCTGTGCAGACAGTGCGGGGAGGGGGCGGCTATATTAGTTGAATTTTTTGCCAAGATATTTTCAGTCCAGTGATTGGAACACAGTAGATTGCCTTTTTACAAAAGAGCACATGAAGCTGTGAAGCATCTGACAAAGACAGCCTGATAGAAACAAATTGGCAAAATGCACATGAGAGACTTCCTGAAATATTCATTCTTTGAATTTACCAATGGTTGAGAGCAAATTCAGATTTATTCAGATTAAGTTGTCTTCCTAGCTTGGATCCCATTAAATTAATAGCCCCTACCCATTCAGTACATTTTAAATGGGTTTCTGGTTAAAAACGTTGGAGGGACCAAGATTATTTTTTTTAAATGCTCTTGAGATGAATGTTTGTAGGATCTATGGCAGACAAGGTTTTCAGGATGTTGTGGAAATTATTGACATTCTGCAAGGAAAAAAAGAAGAAATCCAGCTGTCTTCAGTGATGATGATATATGTCTCATGGAAAAGTTTTCCAAAAACTATTGCTTATTTTTCCCTCTCTCTTAGCTTTCTTTTGAATCTGTCCTGCATATGTCAGTGGTTCAACAAGAGGCAGTGTTTTGCATGCTTGGAGACATCTGGAGTATTATTATAGAGATGCATCTTCAATAATATTCCCTTCCTCATGTGTGTAGGAAAATATAACGCTGGAAGCAACCCATCTATCCTCTTGTTGCAACACACCACTTTGTAATAGTGATGTTGCTGTTGCAATCAACCCACTTTGTGGTGCTGGTACAACCTCCTTGCTTGGTTTGCCACATCAACACTGTACCACCTGATTTTATGATGTACTGGATCTCACACCCTTATTTCTATGGACAGAAACAATATGCTACAGGAAAAGAAGGAAAGAGTCAGTCATTGTGATAGGCTTGCAATCCAAAGATCCACCCTGTCCCTTTAAATGACTAGATGGCTATGACTTCTATATATTTTTCTCCTGTCTGCAGCTTCCCCTGCCCATTGTGCTGCAAATCAAGTCCTGTTTCTTATAGGTGATGGGTTGAGAGGGACAGTGACAGAACTGAGAGCGAGTATACAGGAAAAGCCACAGCAGCCTCCAATCTTGATACATTGGGAGTGGGAGGTTAAAAAGACAGGGCAGATTTTTCATTTACAACCTTAACATGGATGAGATAATTCCTTTGTGGTTATTTAGGATGTTGGAGAAATACACAATTGATTTAAAGGAATTTGGATTTCTAGGAATCCATCTTGTGGACTCTACAGCAGACTGGCTTTTTCCAACCATCATTATTATTATTATTATTATTATTATTTCTTTTGGGATAGATTTCAGCAAGTGCATACCTGTGCTAATGTGTACCTGCACAAGTTCATATTAGCGCAAATGTGCATTTGCAACTAGAATCCCTAAAAAAGATTCAGTTCCATCAATAAGCTGGTGAGAAAATGAAAGATGACAAACCATCTGCGAAACACAGTCAGAATGGATTTAACAAAACCCATACTCCCTAGCCTATATATACCGCAGAACAGCAAAGTTCATAGGTTAAGCCTAAATAGATACTTTATATGTAATTCTTTTGTCCTAGATCTATGTCAAAACAATAACCAATGGATCTTTATCCATACAGAAGTTCCCTTCCATGTCGTTGTCGTGTTCCTAATGATAGCAGCTGAGCCGGGTCCATTCCAAATCAGCCAGAGGGGTAACACAGCCCCTGCTGTTTAGAATAATGCAGTAATGCTCTGGGAGAGCTCCATGCTAATGGGTTGCAGCCATGATGAAGTAGGCTGATACAAAAGAGCACAATTTTGGTAAAGGATAAAGTGCATCAATGTGACATGAAAGACGATCCACAACCTCCTGATCATTTGAGAGCAGCATGTTCTTGTTGCAGATCTGCAATGGGCATTTTGCCTCTTGGGAGGTACAATGATCTGTTAAGTCAAAAGAAGCTGGTTTGTTTTCTTGACACATCAACTATCCCTTTTCAGGCTTTCAGCCACTTTATGGAAGAGACCATTACACCCTCTGTTGTTAAAATGCCACAGTCCCTGCTGTTACGTTCAACAGCCCTGCTGGGCCTGGCATACTTTATTTATTTGACAGTGTACAATTGTGCATTCACTCCTTTGTATTTCCTTCTTTGATGAAACTAGACTTATTGCTTTCTTAGAAACACAGGTGGGAAAGAAAACCAAGAGTTTTATTGTCGGAAGTGCTACTGAGCAGTGCGCACCAACATCGTGCGTGACACCATTTTAGAAAGCAGTGCAATTTGGGTGTTTTTTTTTTTTGTCTTCCCAGAGTATAAACTGACAATGAGGGTAGGAATCGTTATGAGATCAGCAGCATGGTGGGCTCAACTTTCTATTTATTAGCTTTGAATTTTATAGCATGCTAGTGTGGAAGAGAGGAGTGGGTTGCTTATGACTGTACCCGTTAACTGTGTATTGAGAGCTTTTTCCTTACTGGTTCTTGACAGTAACAGCAGAAAAGCACCCTGGTGTCTCCCATCAGTGCTGGCCCAATGCATTTTTCTGCTTGAGATAAAGGACAAGATAGTCGCTCCCCATTCCAAATAAAGAAGCCACCTGCAACCCCAGTATCCTCCAGCACACTTGAGGTTCAGGGCAGACCATAAGGACCTCTTAACTTCTCAGGAATGCCACACCTCCCCCAGCATCTGCCTCACTCTGCTTTATAGAAGGGTTGGCAATCACAATTAGTTGAGCCTTCCCATCATAATCCTATGAATTATGCCCGTGAGGCTCACAAGCCTCCAAATTCGGAGGCTTATGAGCATCCAGTACTGAGTGGGAGGATTGGCAGAGCTGATCCTTGCCTCCACCACTCCTCCCACTCTGCATTTGTGCTAGATGGGCTTTTTTGCCCATCTAGCAGAGGTGTTTCAGAGAGGGAAGGAAGCTGAAGGGGCTTGGGTTTAGCTCATTTCCCGATCTCCCCCTGCCCACCGGAATACTCCCTTTACCCCCTCTCCAAGGTCGAGTTACTGACCCCGGAGAAGCAGCCAGTGTGGTTCTTTCCACACCAGCTACAAAGCCAAAGAGCATGGGTTCTAGAATCTGAGGTTGGAGTGCTGTCTCTGACTTTGGATCCAGGAATCTGAAGTATCCTGTGGCTCCCTAGACAGATTGTCCCCTCCATTGGGCAGCAGGTTTTTGTTGTTTTTGTTGTTGTTGTTGTTGTTGTTGTTTTAAAAATGTACTACTACAAGTGCTTACAAAAACGATGGATAGCAGATGCCCCCTTAGAAGAGGCATTCCCCTTCACACAAAGTAGGGAATGCCTTTTCTACGATGCTGTGTTGCAACATAAGAAAGTAAGAAGATCCATGCTGGATGAGACCAAAGGCTTATCCAGTCCAGCATTCTGTTCGCACAATGGCCAACCAGATGCCTATGGGAAGTCCACAAGCAGGACGCAACTCTAACACTCATGTTTCCAGTAGCATGTGTAGCCATCACTTAAAAAACAAAAGTATAGGAAGAATTGCAGTTTGTCATAATGCATTTACTAAAATTTCTTTAACCAGGCAACAGTGATGATTGCTTTTTATTCTGCTTAAGCTACAACTTGGTGCTTATGCAAAACATCATCTCTTGTCAGTGCCAGCCAGCATTCCATCGTGTGACATTTTTATGAGGAACCAACATCGGTAATGCCTCTTGTACCCCCATTTTCCATTTGCAAAAGTCAGAACAAGAGAAGGAGATTTTTACTGTTTTCAGATGGAAGGGTTGAGTGGACATTGTTATGGAAAAATACACGTGTAATACTTGCAGTGACATTTCCAACAATGCATAACACCATAAATTTAAAGGGACAAATCTTGCACCAACTTACTCAGCAAGGAGATATCAACCCTATCCCAGCGTATGGCTTTCTCTCATCAAACCAATTCTTTCTGACAACATACTGATAGCAGGGTAATTTTTCTTTGCTGGGAAGGGAGAAGCAGGATAGGGACATATATGTAGCATTGCAATATTAGTCAACAATTGTGTGGGCAGAGATCTTCCAATCTATATAAAATAGTTAAAAGATCTCAGTAAATAAGTGGTGGTGAAAATTTACCAACTCACTCTTTCACAAGTATCAAGGTTCATCTGGGCAACAGTAATAAATAGTAATAAAGAGTGTCCCTAAGAATATGCAGAATCCATTTTTCAAACCTCACAGTAACCTTATATCTAGTTCAGAGGCTAAAGCAATTACTTATGAGCAGGTTTGAGACCTGATACTTCCTATTTTTGGTAATTAACCACTGTGTGTAATCCAGTGCTCTTTGAAGAATCAAAGGACATGCATGTGCGCACATACGTGTCTGCTCGTGCCTTCCCTACTATTTTTTAATGTTCAAAAGTCCTTCTAGCCTCAACTGCTGAAATTGCTTTTTTGAGCTTTAGATTGTGACACTGTAAAGTTTAGGACTGGGCTCTTAATTGGGCTGCATCACAGTTGAAAATTTTTCATACATAATGGTTACAAAGAAGGTCCTTCCTGAGTGCCACCTCTGGCAGGATCTACACTACTGCTTTAAAACGGTTTATAACAGTAGTGACAACTGTTGGGTCCCAGGACACACTCCAAATACAGTTTTCAAACCGTTTTCAAAGTGTCATATCCTGCTTGGTGTAGATCTGGCCTCTGTCTATGGTTTGGAGAGTGGTGACCAAGGAAAGGACCATTTTACATCATTCACATATTGGGCCTGTTCAGACAACACACTAAGCCATGGTTAGGCCGCTAACCCTTTTGCAGCAAATGGCTTGTGAGCATATTTAAACAGTGGTTATGTAGCCACCATGGTTAGGACTACTTTACACGACATGCTAAGTCATGGTTCACATGACATGCTAAGCCATAATGTTTCGCCTGAAATGCTTAGCCACAGTGTCTGCTTTTTGGTGTTTGGGATGAGTTTGCCCTTTTAGGTTATTTTAGGTCTTTCAGGTTCGTTTCTCTGTTCCAGTTTTAGCTTCTGTATTTGTATTTTAATTGAATTTTGTGATTGTATTTCATGGATTCTGCATTTTAATTATTTTAAGTGGTTCAGTTGTATGTCATCCAGATAAGACAGGTTATTGGGCAGCTAACAAATATGCTAAAAAAAAATTAATTAATATATCAACACACACACACATGCATATAAAATAAATGTACTTTGATTTTGTTCATTAATTCATTGTGCATTTATGAATCACTTTGCTCCAAATACCAAGGCAATGTACAAAAAACAATGTGATAATACCAACATAAAACAACAAAAAAGAGACTTAAGTAGCATAAACTGTTAAAAACATTAAGATACAGAAATGTTTTGACCAGATGAGTAAATAAAAACAAGGTGGTGGGCTGGCAGGCCTCCTTAGGGAGGTTATTCCACAGTTGTGATGCCAGTATCGAGAAAAAAATCCCATTCCAAGTGCCTAAACTCAGGAAAAGAGAGCACCCAAAGCTTAGAGTTACCAACCGATTCTGAAAAATATGGTGTTGAGGCTATCAGTCTGGCAGCAGACAGGCCAGCAGTTCTATCTTCACGTGAGCAAGTTGCTTAGACTTGGGGCTTTTCTACATGAGGCTTTTAACCCACAGCTTTACCGAGGTTTATGTTTCTGGATTCTTTGTGGGATTAAGATCACACAGCCACTAGAAGGTCATAGGATGACCATATGACAGGAAAAACCCGGATTTGGACAGATTTTTGCTAACAAATCCAGGAAGGGGGGAATTTATGAAATGTGATGAAAAATCCAGATTTTTCCCATCCTTCCCAGCCAAAGGGCAGCTCTACTTTAATGAGAATTAACAAAAATACAGCTCTGCCATTTCTAAAGATAACAAGATGAAACTTGGCAGCATGATAACTTTGAGGGCGGGCTTTAGCCATGCCAAATTTGAAGCAAATCCGTTCATCCATTGATTTTTAGGATTTTTTAAAAATGTTTGAGGTTAAAAAAGAAATTGTCATTTTTAAAGTTAAAGAGATGAAATTTGGCACCATGATAGTTCTCGAATAGAGCTTTAACCTTGCCAAATTTGAAGCAAATCTGTTCATCCGCTGATTTGTAGGGATTTTTTCAATTTGAGGTTTTCCGGCAGGCCTACCCAGTTGAATTTTAAGATGTTTTTAATGATGTTTTAGTTTTTATTTGTTTTAATATTATATTTGTTGTTGTTCCCTGCCTCAATCTGGAGGGAGAAGCGGGTTATAAATAAATATATTATTATTATTATTATTATTATTATTATTATATTTTAAAAAACTGTCATTTTTAAAGATAAAGAAATGAATCCTGGCACCATGATAGATCTCAGGTAGGGCTTTATCCTTACCAAGTTTGAAGCAGATCTGTTCATCCATTGATTTTTAGGAATTTTGTAAAGTTTGAGATTTTAAAATTATTATTTTTAAAAACTGCTGGAGCCATATCCTTCAAACTCAGGTTGTCAAACCTCCTCTTTAGGGTATTGCACCTTGAGAATTTTCAGCCCTTGGCATCAAGGGACTCTCAATTTTTTAGCTAAGAAGTGCTGGGCAAGCAGGGCACCTTTCCTGTTGCAGATTTGGTGGGCAGTCGGGCACCTGGAGCTCAGCAGAGACAAGGCATCCACAGATCAAAATGTGGGAAAGGAGAGGTTAGTCAAAGCAGCCCACAGGGCAAAACGGAACAGGCCAGAGGCTTTGTTCTCAGACTTCCACATCATGGGCGATGAAGGGTCATCCTTAGAGAAAAACTCTCATAACCAATAGTGAGGTGTCAGTCGGGAGAGAGGCTCTCATCTTTGCAGATGTCCTGTTGATGCAGATGTTGGAACCTGGCATGTCGTTGCTTTGCTTTGCTACCCCTTCTTTTCCATTTCACTTTGTTCACTTCTGAGCTAGGCTCTGTCTGCACTGCTGACATGCAACGCAGAACGTTTGAAGTGCGTGTCAGAGAAAAATAGATAGATTTGTGGCTTGGGCTGGCTGGCATATCTCTTAGAGACAGAGTTAGACTGAAGACACAACTCAGATAGCTGTAGCTGAACCCTGAGAGGCTGGCATGCCACACAGAGCCTTTCAAGAGCGTATCAGAATCAAGTGTTAGAGCAGGTGTTGGCTGGTTAGAGGCTTTAGCTGGCATCAGTTTCAGACAGTGTTACAACTCAGAGATGGCTGTAGCTTAGCCCTGAGAGGCTGGTGTGCCACACAGAGCCTTTTAATAGCATCTCAGAGTCCAGTGTTGGTGCAGACAGAGGGGGCTGGTAGGGGAGTTTTTTTAAAAAACAAGTGTCACCAGATGTGACCAAGCTATAAGCTGGCACCCTACCCCCAGCCACAGGGTACAAGTGCACAGCCTGGCTGGACTGTTGGGCGACTTTGGCAGAGAGAGAGGGGCCCCCTAGGCTGACCATATAAAAAGGAGGACAGGGCTCATGTAACTTTAACAGTTGTAGAGAAAAGGGAATTTCAGCCAGTGTCGTTTGTATGCAATTAGTTCCTGGTGAAATTCCCTCTTCATCACAACAGTTAAAGTTGCAGGGGCCCTGCCTTCTTTTGTATATGGTCACTCTAGTATAGTGCCTGCACCTTTAACTGTTGTGATGAAGAGGGAATTTCACCAGGAACTAATTGCATACAAATGACACTGGCTGAAGTTCCCTTCTCTCTACAACTGTTAAAGTTACATGAGCCCTGTCCTCCTTTTCATATGGTCAGCCTAAGAGGGGGGGTTGTTTGAGGCTGGCAGCTGAAGATGTTGGCTGGCCTGCATAAGGCAGAGGCTGAAGGCAACCCAGATTCACCTGTAGCTTGGCCCTGAGAGGCTGGCTTGCCACCCAGAGTTTTTTAAGAGTGCATCAGAGTCGAGCAGGTGTGCAGAAGGAGAAGAAGTGGAGGTGGCTGGCGGCAGAGTTTTTTAAAGTGTGAGTCACCAGACATGACCAAACAATAAGCAATACCCCTGGCCACAAGTGTGCAGCCTGGCTGGACCATCAGGAAACTTTGACACAGAGAGAGAGGGAGATTGTTTGAGGCTGGAGGCTTTGGTTTGGCTGCAGTAACTTAGAGAGAGAGAGACAACAGAGGCTGCACAGACAACTCAGAGACACTTGTTGTAACTTAGCCCTACGGTGCTGGCAGGCAATGCAGAGCATTAGAAAGAGGGTCTCAGGGTTACGTGTTTGTGCAGGAAGTAAACAGGAGTTCAAAATCTGTATGTGAGAAGTAGTGTCAATGTGCAAGCCTTGAGAAGCTAATGTATATAAGTAGGCTGACCATATGAAAAGGAGGACAGGGCTCACGTAACTTTAACAGTTGTAGAGAAAAGGGAATTTCAGCTGGTGTCATTTGTATGCAATTAGTACCTGGTGAAATTCCCTCTTCATTACAACAGTTAAAGCTGCAGGGGCCCTGGCCTCTTTTGTATATATATGGTCACTCTAGTATAGTGCCTGCAACTTTAACTGTTGTAATGAAGAGAAGATTTCACCAGGTACTAATTGCATACAAATGATGCTGGCTGAAATTCCCTTTTCTCTGCAACTGTTAAAGTTACATGAGCCCTGTCCACCTTTTCATATGGTCAGCCTATATATAAGTGAGAAGTGTGAATGGGTGAAGTAGTGTCTGCTGCCCGTAACACCCATCCTAATGTTAGAGTAGAGAAAGTTGTGATGATCATACACAAGGTTTTTTTTTTAAAAAAATGCAATTTAAAAATAAAAAAGCCAGCCAGCCAGCAGCAAGCCCTGTTAAAAGCAGCAGCAGTTTGCAGTGGAGTGAGGATACAGTGAGAAATGATCTCCCCGATGAGGCCCACCGGGCACCAACACTGTTATCTTTTCGACACCAGGTCAAAACATTTCTTTTCTCCCAGGCATTTTAACAGCTTAAGGTGAGATTTTAACTGACTTTGTGGCCAGGCTTAAAAGTTTAAAATGTTTTAAATATCTGCTGTTTTATGTTTTATGGTTAAATTTTGTATATTGACTTTTAATGTTCAGTCTTTTAATTTTTGTAAACCGCCCAGAGAGCATCGGCTATGGGGTGTAAATGTAATGTAATAATGTAATATAATGTAAATGTAATAATGTAATGTAATAATAATGAAATGTAATAATAATAATAATAATATTATTAGAGGGAAGGGGAGAATGCATCACACAGAGTATAGCAAAAGCTTCAAAGTACAGCAAAAGCTACAAAAGTAGGAGTAAGTGAAGTGAATTCCAGATACGTTGCTCTGTGTTTCAGTGATTTTAACATTAAGATGTTATGTAGAACAGATTTGTCTTAATTGTGTGCTGTTCAATCAGATATGTGACCAAGGTTACATTCAGGTGGGCACGCCCCCTTGGTGCTGGACATGGCTCCTGGGGCCAGTCAAGTTGGTGGGTATGCCCCCTTGGGAGCCGACCATGTTGTCCTCCTTTTTGGTTTCCAAAATATGGTCACCCTAGGTTTGTGCAAATAATCGAGAGTCTAGCATTGGAGTGAAAATCTGCCTGGGCCTGCAAGGACAGCAGACACCCCACCCTATCTGGCCCTCACATGCCCAGGTGGACTGCCCAGCGCTAGGACAGGCCCACGACTGACTGCTCTCAAGTCTTCAAGAGCAGTCAGGTGAAGGTTCGCCCTGGCATGTGCCCCTTTTCCTTTCCCCCCACTGCGTTTATGGTGGCTGCCATTAGTGCAATGGAGGGAAATATGCAATTTCCTCAAGCTGGGGAAATTGCATATTTTCTCCCTCACTCTAATGTCAGAGTGGAGGGAGAAAATACACAATTTCTCCAACCCTGGGGAAATTGCATTTCTCTTTCCTCACCCTGCCGGTGGGGTCCTTAAAGACGCTATTTGCAGGGCATTTAAGACTCCCATCAATGGTGGAGGGGACATGCAATTTCCCCAAGGCTGGGAACACATATTAATCTCCCCCCTCCATTCTAATGACCCCCACCACCAATCAGGGCCTTAAAGGCACTCTTAACCTTGAATTAAGAGGGGTTTTAAGGCTCCAATTGGTAGGGAGGATTGGGCACTTTCCAGAGATCCCAGAAAGTGCATATGTTGAGGGCTCAGGAGGTTTGCACAGCCTCCCAAGTACTCAGCAAAGGCTTGTGCAGCCTGGCTAGGTTAGGCTGACCATCTGAAAAGGAGGACAGGGCTCATATAACTTTAACAATTGTAGAGAAAAGGGAATTTCAATCAGTGTCATTTGTATGCAATTAGTTCCTGGTGATATTCCCTCTTCATCACAACAGTTAAAGTTGCAGGGGCCCTGCCTTCTTTTGTATATGGTCACTCTAGTATAGTGCCTGCACCTTTAACAGTTGTGATGAAGAGGGAATTTCACCAGGAACTAATTGCATATAAATGATACTGGCTGAAATTCCCCTTTCTCTACAACTGTTAAAGTTACATGAGCCCTGTCTTCCTTTTCATATGGTCAGCCTAGGCTTGGTAAACTTGCGGGGCAGCCCCACTGCAAGTTCTCTGAAGCCTACAAGAGCCTCATTCCACTATTTCTAAATAATACCACACTATCCTCAAGCCAAACGTAATCTGGGGAAATGATTACAAAGATCAGGAGAGGCCCTGGAGAATGACAGTGTTATCTGAGTGCACATTAAAAGCCTCATGTAGAAAGGTTATAAGGGTTCCGTCCAAAATTGGCAGATTTAATCTATCAGCTAACACCCTATGGGATTGGAGTTCTAGTGCCACCCAATTCTTGGTGGGCTAGAAGCTGTAGTACCACTACAGTTCAACAGAGATCGGACCAGCAGTTCCCTCTATCTGCATGGTGGGACAGGGAATAAATAAGGTGACCATGGTCCTTTATTATGAGAGTAAGTTTTCTTTCATGATCGTCAGTGCATTACAGCTGGGAGCTTCATATAGAAAAGGTGATCCTGCAAGTGTGTGCAGGGGTTCCTGTGTCTACTATAATATACATGTAAATGTTTTGAGGATCAAAGTTGGGCTGACAATGAATTAAATGTACTAAGCATCACCTTCTTATGTTTTCTGATGTGTGGAATAACAGGCTTTACACCATGGAATTGGCATAATATTTCTTGAAGTGCTTTGCTTGTATTGTTTTATCTTTACCCTAAAAAAAGCAACTATATACTTACTTCCTTTAAAAGGTTTTGATTTCATCCATGGCAGAAAAGTCACAAGAAAAATTAAGTGTTCGTGTAAACCCTGACAAAGCAACAACACCCTTTTATTAGAAATTTCGTGTTATTGATAGAGCTGTTCTCATGGAGAAAGGGTTTTGAACTTAGTAAAACTCTTTTAAAGTGTAATGGAGGCATGGGGCGGGGTGCTATCAGTATGCTGATGACACCCAAATATATTTCTCTATGCCTCTGAGAACAGCATCAGCTAAGGATAGTGTGTCTCCTCTGAATGAATGCTTGGAGGCGGTAATGGGCTGGATGAGAAAAAACAAACTGAAGCTGAATCCAGACAAGATGGAGGTGCTTACTGTCAAGGGCCACAACCTGGGGTTGGAGGTGTGTCAACCAGTTCTGGATGGGGTTACACTCCCCCTGAAAGACTGTGTTTGCAGCTTGGGGGTGCTCCTGGATCCGTCGCTCCAAATGACATCCCAGATAGATGCAACGGCCAGGAGTGCCTACTATCAGCTTCGGCTGATATGCCAGCTGCGTCCCTTCCTAGAGTTGGAAGACCTAAAGACGGTAGTGCACGCGCTGGTAACTTTGAGACTCGACTTCTGCAATGCACTGTATATAGGGCTATCTCTGTGCCTAGTCCGGAAACTTCAACTAGTTCAAAATATGGCAGCCAGGTTGGTCACTGGTACACCTAGGGGTGACCATATTACACCAGCTTTGAAATCTCTCCACTGGCTGCCAGTTAGTTTCCAGGCGAAGTACAAAGTGTTGGTCATTACCTTTAAAGCCCTACATGGTTTGGGTCCAGGGTACCTGCAGGATCGCCTTCTCCCATACAATCCGCCCCGCACGCTTAGGTCCTCTGGGAAGAATTTATTACAGTCAAAAAAAACTAGACTGACAACTGTTACCCAGAGGACCTTCTCTTCTGCCGCTCCCAGATTATGGAATGACCTGCCGGGAGAGATTCGTGAACTTACCAGTCTTCAGGAATTTAAACGATCTATAAAGACTGAGCTCTTCTGGCAGGCCTACTCAGATGAATTTTAAGTGTTTTATTGGTGTTTTATTGGTATTTTAATGATATATTGGTTTTATGTATTTTTAATCAGTTTTGTGTGTTTTATGATGATGTTGTTCCCCGCCTCGATCCGGAGGGAGAGGCGGGTAATAAATAAATATATATTATTATTATTATTATTATTATTAATGGATTGTTAAAAAAACAAACAAACAAAACAGACAACACAATGGTAGGAATGAAATGGTACTTTTTCAAAAGCAAAAGTTACTGTTCCCACAGTGTCAGTAAGCCATACTTTCCAGGCAAATGGCGTCTTTAGTTTTGTCTCCTAATACTGTACTCTATTTATTAAGTTTAATTATTTAATATGTAGCTGCTGTAGATGTTTATTACTTTTAGGAGTAGAATCATAATTTTGAATTTCCTGACTTTTGTGTGCTAAAAATAACCATCTTTGCATATGGAGATTTGGGTGGCTACTGTTTTTCACAAGCTATAATTTTAGAAAAAAGAAATGCAACCAAAAATAAATGAGGAGGGAGTTAATTGTTCCCTTATCCGCACATCATATCATGGCAGAGCCAGCAGAGCTAAATTCAGGAATTCATCATATGGTATTTTGGGTTTTTTAATTGTCATTTACTAGTGAAATCAGCCATGTTAGCGTCACAATGTTTTTTTAAAAGAAGAGAAGTAGAACTAAAACCTCATTCCTTCAGCCCCAAACGCACAATTAATCACCCATGATGGTGTGCACTACTGGACTTACCACTTCAAACGTTAGATGGTGATTCAGTGTTTAGAATCTTAGAAATCCTCCTCAGTCCACACAATTAAGATGCTGTCAGGAAGAAGACTCCAAAGCAGTTGTAGTGGGCAGTTCCAACATTCAGTCCGTCCCTTGAAGCGTGAACTGGTGTGGTCCCTCAACAAAAATAGATACATAATTTTAGGCTGGTGATTATGTAGGTTGGCTGAGAGTTTAGTGAACAGAAAATAAGTCACCAGAGAACAAGAATGAACTAGAAATTTCCAGGCTCAGATGACAAATTATAGTTGCTTGTAGTGCTCTCCCTCAGTACACGGCTGAGTATCATGACCCATGAGCTCTTCTTTGCATCAGGATAAGAGAAGCCAACCATTTCCTCCCTCCCGGCCAATTCTAAACATTTCACTTATCATATTGTTAGCTGCTGGCATGGGAAATGAGATGCAATGTTACCACCTATGTTACATGCTGTGTTAAATATCTTGTGTGGTGCTTGGTCTATTTCCATTTTGCTTCAGGGTTTGGGTCGAATTTGTGGGGGGTTATTGGAGTCAAACCCCCAAAGTGAAAAATAAGTAGAGGTGCATATTGAATGTTTACAACTCTGGGGTGGGGAGGGTCTTAACTTTCATCCCTAGAATCTTCTCTTTCCTTGTTCTTTGTTGTTGTTGTTAAAAATGTTTTTCTCTCTATTTCTATACTTCTAGAAGCTACCAGTTCAGCAGCCAGCAGAAATCTGGCTACTGCTGCCGCCATTCTTATAAGATGCCTTCACACTGAATCTGTAGGCCCCCTACCCCCAACTGTTTGAAGAGTAATTTTGTGATCTTGAAACATCCAAAATGGCCACCACTAATTCACCCTCAGCTCTAGTGATGCATGTGCATACAAACACACACACACACACACGTTTTTGATGTGGCTTTTTCCCTTAAGTGCTGGGGAAGCATACTCCATCAAGTATAGTTATCAGGGAACAGAAGTCAAGATGTTTGTTTTCATAATTTCTGCCCTTTAGAAATTATGGTCGCTCTAGAAAGTACAACTGTAGTGCTACTTATCCAAAACTGAATATATTCTTATTCCCATGTACCTTCATTCAGTAGTCAGAGAGCTACAGGTTTTTTTATGGAAAAATGTAGGGCGGAAAGGTCAGGGAGTTTAAAAAAAAGAGAGGGGTCAAGAGAGGTTGGCAAATGTCAGAGAAACTCTTTATCATCTGATTCTTCTGTTGAAAAAGCAGTTTAGCGATAGTCTTTCAGACTTGTTGATTGACAGCTATGAGGCAGGTATCTCATAGACAGAGGGAAAATAGAAGATCAGTAGCAGAAACATTTTAGTAAAAGTTAATTTCCCTTGCATAAGCATATAGATTAGCAAACATCATGAGCAACAGCCATCAATGATCCCAGCAGTGAAAGGCATACTATCTAAGACTGGGAGGGACAGGTTGGGATGGGATTTGTGGCCCTCCAGATGTTTTGGCCTGCCATTCCCATCATCTCTCGTCATTGGCTATTCTGGCGAGGGTTGATGGGAGTTGTAGGCTAAAACATCTGTAGGGGCACAAGTTGCCCACCCCTGATCTAAAGAGAGATATTAACACTGCCAAGATCAGCAGAAGGTTACTGAGGAATCCTTGAAGAGGTTATAGTTATTATAATCATCGTTTATTTATAAAGCGCCATAAATGTAGATGACACTGTACAAAGAACAAAGAAGCAAGCCAACTCTAAAAGTAGCTTAAATCAATGGAATATGTCTAAGTAAACCCAATTAGGAGTGTGTACTTTACGTGTGCATTCTCCCCCATCCAGTGATAGACAACTGGCTGTGTAAACAGCCTTGCAAGTTGCTGTTTTGACCTGGGATTCTACACCCACCATCATGATATTCCTTTTGAAATGGCTGCGTGTGTCTCAATATGACTGGAGATGTGTATGGACAAACAATTATATGGGACTAATGACTCCTGACTATAGCTGAATTGGAGCTGAGGTCCTTAATTTCTGAGTGTTCTTCTGAAAAGGGGGCAGCATCACTTTTGTGCTGATATGTGCTGGTATACTCCAATAGAGGGTTCAGAGTAAGCTTTCTCTATAGATGTATGTGTACGTGTTAGCATATACACTGTGCCATATAGTGATTACAGGAGGTGAAAAAGATTCAGAAAGAAATGATGGTTGCATAGATGCAGATACTGGTAATATGCAAATAACATGTTTATAATACATTCCCTGAATTTTGAAATTCTGGGCTTGGCAAGCGTAGGCACAGATGTATGTTGTTGTCTTCCTAAATGCAGCAGTGCCCTGGAAGTCATATAGGAGAAGGGTGGTCTGTTGTTATTTTTTAATGACAGTGACCATCTGAGTAATAAGGCAGAATTGCTGTTTGACTCTACTATTTAATATTTTACATTTTAGGTTGTGAGAAGACAAGAGATGCCACTTTCCTAAAGGCCTTTTGTTTTATAGCCAGCAAAGATAATGGGAGCTATAAAAAAGTGTTGTAATCAGAGCCAATTTGTCAGGCTTGCTATACGAGCTAGAACCAGAACAGAGACATGCCACATTGACTGCTGATAATTTTGCTCTACATTTAGTGCTTTGAAATGAAAAGAGAGAAATTAATGGGGAAATAAAGAGAGAAAATGGAATATAAATAATGCAGGGTGTGTGTGTTTTATTTTGTTGTGTGCCTTACCCTATTATTAGCCTTGTTATATGTGGGTAGAGGGAGGCATTCCAGTCAAATGAGCACACTCTCCTCTTCCTTATGCACAAGAGTTACTGGACATATCATTCAGCTATGGTGAATGAAAATGTAGGTTGTTCCCGCTATAAAGAAGATTTAAAGCAAATGTTAATAGACAATTGCATGGCTAAGGTTTCCCCCAATAGATGTCGTTGCTCCAACATGTCATCTTTCATTGTTGTTCATGCTGCTATACTTGGTGTTCTGCAAGCGTTCCGGTTTTAGCACTATTTTTAGGAGTTTAAAATTTGGCCTCCAGGCTTTTGCTTCAGCTTGAGAACAGGCATACAAAATGTAAACCAAATCTGTGTGGCTATTTTTAAGTCATAACACACATAACTCACATAAAGACAAAAAGAAATGTTAATAGCTTTGGACACATTTGTGTTCTGATAGGACAGATAGCTAATTTTGGTTTCTAATCTGAGCTACCATCTTTGGGACACAATGCAAATTCTCTCTCTCAATCTCTCTCTCTCTCACACACACACACAGAGATTTTGATATGGATTTTGGTATGGTATGCCTATTTGAAACACTTCTAAGGCCTCAAGGTAATTTTCCCTGGTCTTAAAAAAATGACAAAAAATGATGAAACAGTGAGAAAAGATGAATTAGAATATAAGGAGGGCCGTGGAATGATTACATTTCCCCAGTCGCCAGTAATTATCATAGGAGACTATGAGCCTATCTATACTACTGCTTTAAAACGGTTTATAACAGTTTTAAACCTGCAGACATCTCTTATCAAGTAAGAATCTGTATATTAAACTTTTGTAAAAATGTTTTTATAAAAATGTTTTTATATGATTTATATAAGTTTTAATGTGTAATGTGGATAGGCCCCAGAGCCTTCATATTGTAATAATATTTTTTAAAGAAATTTACATATGGGCACAGGCCGTTGAGGCAATATGCCTAACTAACCCCTAAACTGATATCTTAATGTGTGTGTTATCCCCATAAACATAATTTAATGTATTCTTGATATTACAACCCCCTGAAGAAGGCCTTAAAAAAAAACATAGGCCAAAACGCGTTGGGCTTGAAAATAAAGTATTCTTAGCATTCTGAGAACCTGCTTCTCTCCTTTTTTTGCCCTTACCCAGAAGGGCACCCAGCATTTTCCTAGCATTTCAAGGCACCTTCATGCCTTGCTAAATTTTGGCTTCAACTACTGGAAGTTAGATTTAAATTCAGCATTAAGAAAAACGCAATACTTACAAATATTTTATTTATTTATTTTATTTCTAACCCCCCTCTCCATCCAGATCGAGGCGGGGAACAACAATAAATATAAATACAAGAATCATAAAACAGATAAAACATGGGGGGAGTGGCCTAATGGACATGGAGTAGAGTCAGAACTCTCTCTCTCTCATTAAGAAGCGACAAAATAATTACAAAATCCCTATTTTGGAGACGATGGATTGTTGATTAAAGATTTGATTTCGGGTCCGGAAGCTTTGCTGTATCGGTGCTGAAGGAAGCAGCTGGATAGCTGCTGTATCAGCAGAAGGAAAAGCGAAACTACCTTTGATGTGGACGGGAGCTTTGGCAGGCGACCAGTGACGGTAATTAATGGACTTTAATTTGAAGCAGTAAGGCTAAGATAAGACTGGAGGGAGAGGCTGAAGTGATTTTAAGTGGGAAAAGAGACTTTTAACCTCCAGCCGAAAGAATTAGAAGCCGAAATGTAACTGTTGATATGAGCCGAGAGGATATCTGAGGCGGATAGCGACGATTTAGGTGAGGGGTGCGAATTTATGAGTTTAGCTTTATGAAAAGAAAGCAAAAAGGTAAAAAGTCCAGTGCCCCCGCCTGGAGCAGGCTATCGAAAGATCATCTTTCTGATAGGAACTGGCATCGGTTCACGAGAGTTTCTGGAATTATGCCAGACAAAATGCTGGACAAGACGCAGCAGTCTGAGAGGACTGGGAAATTATCTCCTAGTCACTCCGGAAGCACTAAATCTGGCACAGCTCCTAAAGCAGCAGGTGCAGTTCCAAAACTGGCCAAAGAGAGTCAAGCAGAGACCTCAGATGATTTAATGATCAAATTTCAGAATGTGTTGGAGGTGGCTTTGCTGAAGCAGGAGGAAAGATTAATGCAAAGAATTAAGGACTCACAGCTTGAATTTATGTTGGACCTTCAAACTGTGGTGGAGAACGTGGAGAGATTGGAGAAGGAGTCTGGGAAGCTGCAGGAAGACAGTAAGAAACAGGGGGATCATTTGATGGAGATGGACTTGCGTTTAATTGCCTTGGAAGATCGGGACAGGAGAGTCAACATTCGAATTAGATCTTTTGGAGAGAGAGAGGGAGAGAATCCTAAGGATTTAAGAGATACAATCTTGGCATGGATTAAGGAAGTCGAACCTCAGGAAACATGGGAGATGGCGGATATCGAGAGGATCCATAGAGTGGGTTATAAGAAGAAGGGGATGCTCCCAAGGGATATAATTGTTAAATTTGCCAACTACTACAAGAAAGAAAAGTTGATGCAAGCAATTAGATGTCAAGCCCAGCTGATGCTACAAGCAAAACCAATCGAGGTTTATCAAGACCTATGCCCTCAAACAGTGCAGTGGTGGAAGAGTGTTAGACTGTGTACAGTGGCTTTGCGGAAAAGATCGATAACATATAGTTGGGGATATCCAGTCTTTCTGAGATTTATGTGGAAAGGGAAACAACATAGAATAACATCATGTGAGCAAGGGATGGTTCTTTTGGAGAAACTGGGCTTAGTTGATCCTACGGATGTTGGAGAAACAAAGCAGGATGAAGGTGCTGTAGGAGGAAGCAGTCAATGAAGAAATATTATTGTAAAAAGGATAAGAAAAGATTATAAGGGAGGGGAGGGTCGGATTTCTGCTCCGGGAATGTTGGGTTGCTTCTCCCCCCCCGAAGAGTTCTAAGAATAATTGGGGCCATTGCCCAGAAAGGTCTGGTGAGGAGGGGGGTGAAGATGGGGGGTAAATGTGGGGGGAGGGGGAGGGAGGGGGGTATGTGTATCACAGAGGGAGACCAATATAGAGATGTGTGTGAAAGAGAGAGATGGAAAATAAATTAAGGGTTGCAACTTTAAATGTTAAAGGGCTAGGAACTGTTATAAAAAGGAAGAGAATAGAAATGTTATTAAAAAAAGAGAAAGCAGATGTAATTTTTTTGCAGGAAACTCATCAAACAAAGGAGGGTGTAAATGAGCTTCGGATGAGAGAAGTGGGCTTTTATGAAAAGTCTTTTGGCACTTCTAAAGCGAGAGGTGTAGCGATAATAATTTCAAAAAAATGTGGTATTATGATACAAAGGGTGAAGAAGGATGAAGCGGGAAGATTTTTGATAATTTCTTGCATGGTAGAGGAGGAGGAATATATATTGATCAATGTATATGCTCCAAATGGGAAACAAATGGAATTTTTCGATGAAGTTTTTAATGCGGTGGGAGAAGTGGGTAAAAAGAACATTGTGATGGCAGGTGACTTCAATATGGTATTAGACAAAGGGAAAGACAGGGATAATATATTAAGAGTTCTTAAGAGTGGTGGGAGGACGGGGTTAAGCAAATTAATGGAGAGAAAAGAACTAATTGATGTTTAGAGAGTATTAAAAGGGGAAGAAGGAAATATACTTTCTACTCACCAAGGTTTAAGAGTTATTCCAGGATTGATTATATTTTTGTGTCAAAGAATATGATGTCTAAACTTATAGATTGTGCTATTGGGGTAATTAAAGTCACCGACCACGCATTATTGACGATGGATATTAAAATGAAGAAGGATTATAAACAAGCTAAGAGATGGAGAATGGATACAAGGTTATTAAATAATAAAAATATAGTGGGGAAAATAAAAAAAGAAATGCAGGAAATATGGGAAATTAATGAAAAGGACTCAAACTCGCAGGGGTTAATATGGGACACTATGAAGGCTGTAGTAAGAGGGATTTGTATTAGGGAAATGTGTACCCTAAGAAAACAATAAGAAGCACAAAATAAAAAGAGTGAAAAGGAGGTAAGGGACTTAGAGGAGAAGCTAAGAGAGACAAAAGATAAACGCCTATTTGCCCAAATCCAAGCTAAGAAAAAGGAATTAGAGAGAGAAGAGTTAGAACAAGTCCAAAGGGATTTGCTATATTTAAGGAGGGATTTTTTTGAATATAGTAATAAAAACTCGAAGATGCTGGCTAGGTCCACTCAGTCAAAAAAGGCTAAGAATATGATAGGGACAATTAGAGATAAGACAGGGAAAAGTTGTAATTTAATGAAGGATAAATTAAATATATTTCAGGAATTTTGTAGAGAATTATATACATCAGATACGGGGTCACAGGTTAAGGTATGGGAATATGTAGAGAGGAATTGGAAAATAAGACTACAGGGGCAAGATAGGGATTATATGGAAGGATTAGTTACTGAGAAAGAAATAGAAGGAATTATTGCTAAATTAAAAGGAGGGAAATCTCCGGGATTGGATTGTTTGGGGCCGGAATATTATAAGATTTTTAGAGGAATTTTAATACCAAGATGGAAAAATTATTCAATAGTATAATAGAAGGAGGAAAGACCCCCCCCCCCAATCGTGGGATCATTCCTTGATTATATTAATCCCGAAACCAGGAAAGGATCTGACGGATCCAGCATCTTATAGACCAATATCCTTAATATATCAAGACTCAAAAAAATTTACAGCAATATTGGCAAAAAGGATGGGTACGTTTATACATAAATATATTAGAAAAGATCAATGTGGATTTATCTCAGGAAGACAAATGCCTAATTTAATTGGAAGAGTCTTAAATATAATCAATATTATTTAAAAAAGGAATTTAAAAGCAGGTTTGTTAGCATTGGATATATTCAAAGCCTTTGATTGCATGGAATGGCCAGCACTTAAAACAATTTTGAAAACATTTGGGCTTGGAGTTAAATTTATGGGAGTGATGGATCAACTGTATAAAAATAATAAAGCAGAAATGGTTAATGATGGGTTAACGCAACAGATTACACTAGCTCGAGGAACAAGACAAGATTGCCCACTTTCACCGATCTTATTTGCGATAGTGATAGAAATTTTGGCAAATGTTATAAGGGAGGATTTAAGATTGAAGGATAAGAAGGAAGGAGAAGATTAAAATGAATATGTTTGCAGATGACACATTACTGACATTAGAAGATCCCCTGAAGACTGGGGAGTTGATTAAGGAGCATTTGAGAGAATTTGGGGAGATTACTGGTTTACAAGTTAATTGGGGGAAGTCAGAAATGATGTTATTTAATTATAACAAAGAGGAGATGGAGGAAGGTAAAGTTAAGTTGGGTCTTAGGCTTAAAAATGTAGTACATTATTTAGGAGTTAATATTGCAAAAGATTTAGATAGGTTAGAGGAAATTAATTTTGCAAGTTTGAAAAAACAGGTAGGGGAAAAGTTAGAGGTATATAGAAAATTAAAACATTCTTGGTTTGGTAGAATAGCGGTTATTAAAATGAAGATATTACCTAAGATTATTTTTTTGTTTAGAATGCTGCCGATTAAAATATCGGATGTAGAGTTAAAGAGCTGGCAAAATATGATTAATGCTTATTGCAATGGAGATAAGAGAGCTAGGATTAACAAAGGGTTATGGTATAAGACACAAAAGAAAGGTGGTTTGGGACTTCCAAATATAAAGAATTATTATATTGCTAATCAGTTAAGATATGTTATAAATAGTATATTAGGGGAGGAAGACTTAGAATGGCTAGAAACGCAAACGGGAACTAGTTTTTAAATTGCAAAATATTTTTTTTATTAAAATTCAAAAGAAAGATCTGAGGGGACTGGACAACCCGTTGCTGAAAAATATTCTAGAGATCTGGGAGAAAGTTAAAGGAAAGTTAATACCAGGAGACTCTCCACTCGCCCCAGTGGTAGTAGTGGGAAACTTTCCAAGGAATTTAAAAGTAGAGTTGGAAGGGAGTCTGAAGGATCAGGAAATTTTTAAGTTAAGGAACTGGATGGAAAGAATGATAGATAAGGTGCAAATTAGAGAGTTGTTAAAAGGACAAAAGATAGCTTGGTTCAAATGCTTACAATTGGAAAAATGGACACAGGAATGGAAAAAGATAAATAAGAAATGTAGAAATAATACAAGATTTGAAGATTTAATTGAATCAAGAGGAAAGAAGGAAGTAATTAAAACTAGAAAAGGTCTGATTAGCGAAATATATAGAATCCTGACAGAGGAGGCTGAATATCGAGACTCTATTAAAATGATTTGGGAAGATGATTTAAAGGAACAAATTAATGAACATGACTGGGGGAGGATGTGGGGTGCTAGAATGTTAAAGCTTTTGTCGATTAGAATTAAGGAGAATTATTATAATTATAAGACAGTATGGAGATGGTATTTAACGCCGGTAAGATTTCATCAGATAGATAAAAAAAGTGTCCAAGAATTGTTGGAGGGGATGTCAGGAGGTTGGAACTTATTTCCATATGTGGTGGAGCTGTGAACACATACAAAAAATTTGGGAAAGGGTGTTTAAAGAAATAAGTGAAATAATTGGAAGTAAACTGGAATTAAGCCCAAAGCTGGCTCTACTAGCAATATGGGATAAAGGTAATGAGAATATAAATAAGAGAGAATTAATAAACAACCTCCTGGCTTCTGTCAAAATAATGATTGCTAAAAACTGGAAAGGGCAAGGGATATATACTATAGAAGAATGGTATAAAGAAATATGGGATATGGCACTTAATGATAAGCTAACGTGTACAATGAAAATAAAGAGGGGAATGTCCAGTAAGAATGATTTTGGAGATATATGGAGCCTATTTTTGGAATATGTATTAAGAACGGGGAAGGGGCAAATACCTTCAAAAGAGTCTTTACACTTTTGGAAAGAAGAATAATGTATAATTGAAGGTCTCCTGGGGGGAGGGGAGCACGGGGGGTATGTGGTTATGTATTGTATTTTATGTTGTTTTATGTTGTATTATGTTGAAAAATAAAAAAATATATTTAAAAAAACCAGATAAAACATGAAAACAAATAAAAACACATTATTAAAAACATCTTAAAATACAGTTCAGAAATAGAATCAGGTGCCTAGAAAAGAGAATGCTGGTCAGATGACCAACAATGGAAATAACATTGAATTGGGCCCATCACAAATCTGTGAAACTATCATTTAATATGTTGCTATTAAAGTTCAAATCAAAGCAGTAAAGGCTGGTGGCACCTATTTCAGTGGGGAAGTGAATCTGTTCGGGGTTTCCAGTCAGAACTCTAAGGGAGCTATCTGTGTGCTGAACCCTATCCCAAAAATGGGTTCAGCACCTTGGACATTTCCTTTAGAACTCTGACTGAAACTCAAAGTGGATTCACCACCCCACTGAAATAGGAGCCACTAGCCTCCACTGACTCAAGGTTCGATTCTAGCTAAAAACAATCTCTTTGCTCTGGTATTAACTGCCAGTGGTAACTCCCACGAGCCCCAGCCAGCATGGCTAACAGAGATTGGCCTTGCAGTCCAAAACATCTGGAGGGCAGCAGGTTGCCTATCTCTGTAATTTTATTATAAGAATGCTGTGGTGTAAGGCTTATTACTAGAGATCTGCCTGACCGATTTTACTCATTTTTTTTTTCAATTAAAGCTTGAGCAGTGTAGACATTCATAAAATGTTGAAAGTTCAAAAAAGTTCAAAGCTTGAGCTTTACTAGCCAAACAGTATGTTTCCATTCCCTGGCCAGGAGCTTGAGACAGTAGGGGAACTATAGCTCCCATATAGCCCTGTGCCGCGCAGGTGTGCAGGGAGAAGAACACAAAGGTGGAAAGTGAGGAAGGACCTTGGGCTTTGCGAATCGAGCCTGCTCTCAGAGTGGCCATATTGGCGGCAGGGATGGTGGTGGTGGAGGAGGAGGAAAAGAAGCGTCCCTAAGATAAACTGGGTTTTAAAAAATAGGGGAAGAGGGAAGGAGGTGAGTTTAAGGCCTGAGGGGAAGACGCCAATGTCGTTCACCAGCGACAGGTTGGAGGAAGCAAGGGCCAAAGTCCTCAGTTACGTAGACAGAAAACAGCTTCCATACAGCTTTTGGAGGACTGACATCCCTGGAGTCAAGGAACAATATGTTTCGGCCTCAGACTACTAGTGCCCGTGGTGACATGGGCTTTATACTTGTTTTCAGATAGTACGGAAGGTAGGAAATTTTGTATTGCATTCTATTTAAACCACATATACTTACTATGGACTAGTAGATTAAATAAAATCTCGACATCATGTGTGAGACTATAGCTAATTTTGCTTGCTCTCTCTCTCTCTCTCTCTCTCTCTCTCTCTCTCTCTCTGTTTTGCCTTCCTCATATATTTGTTCTCTATTTTAAATTTTCCATATACTAGGGTGGGGAGGGGGAAGTAACACAATAGTGTCACTGTGGAGAGGCAATGAGGACAGTGGCTTTCCTGAGTTAATCAGGCTGCCGGGAGTGATTGATTGCCTCTGTTTGGCAGTTCCTCTTTGCTGCAAGATTTGGTAGCAGATTATTATTACATGAGATTTAAAACACTCACCCATGTTAAGCTGTTTAAATACTTCATAATTTTTTAAAAATTTGGTGTGTGTGTGCGTGTGTTTAAATCTAAGATATGCTTTTTATATATTATTTACTACTAAATGGTTTGGTGTTAGGAAAATAATATTTGTTTGAATCTTGTTTGTTTAAATGGTGGTAATATGAAAACATTACATTTCTTGCACTTTTATGCAGTGTTGTTTTTTAGCAACAACAGTGTTCTCATGTTTACCATGAAAAAGCAGAACACTCTCCACAAATAGCAATTTTTAGTTACTAGAGATGTGAAGGCCCAGAAATAAACAGAAAAATTGGGTGTGTGTGTGTGTGGGGGGGAAAACGGGTTGTTTCCATTTTAGTTTTCCCCCTCCCAAAATGGGAAAATTGAACAGCTTTGGATTATGAAATATTTTCTTTTAGAATTTAAGACAAAGTATTTATATACTATTAACCATCCTTTGCTCCTCCCAAAATGATTTCTAAAAACTATGTAATAGCTACACTTTTATAGAAAGACTAGAGCTATAAAATATCTGGAAATAATGAAGTCATGGGGGGAAATGTTTTTCAATCCTCTCTGTAAGATTCCCAGCAGGGTTACTTCTTTCATTCCTTATTAAAATTATCAATCTAAAGTATACTTTAATGATAGACATAGATGCTCAGTTTCCCAACATTGAGTAGAGTTGGCATTGTGCATTCTTGACAGTAAATGTGCATTCTTGACATTTGAGTTTTGTTCTATAGACTCCTGTGTTTCTGATGCAGTAGCAGTCATTTAATGCAATTCTAATCTATTCAGGCAATAATTACGAATTTACTAACTGAGCTTACTTTTTAAAAAATTAAAATACAATAATAATTTTATGAGCAGACTAAGTAATACATAAAATAACTTTAGGAACAGAAAGGCTGTTTTATGCTCCTAAAGTAGGCCTCCCCAATTTGGCGCCCTCCAGATGTTTTGGACTACAGTGCCTGACATTGCTGACCATTGACCATGTTGCCTTAGGCTGATGGGTGCTGAAGTCCAAATTATCTAGAGGCTTGCTGGTGTTATGGAACTATAGTTACTTTAAATCAATTGGCCTCATTGAGTTTTTATGGAATATTCAGATTTTCCTACTGTTTTAATGGGATTTATTGTTTATTTATAATTGTGTATTTTTATGGTCATACTGTATGCCACTTTGACCTGGTTCACATGACACAACAAGCCACAGTGGATTGTCACCATGGTTTGTTTGTCATGACATATGAACCCAGAGCAGGTTTTTCATTTTGGGTTGTTCTCCACCCTGAGAGCCCATGACCTGATCCATATGTAATGCTAAGCCACAGTGGGTTGTTAGTGTGGGTTGTTGCAGGGTGGCTTAGTGTGACATCTGAACCTGGAGCTGTGTTCCCATTGTGGGTTGATTTTGCAAAAAAAACCTGAAAACCCATGGCTTGTAGTAGAGTTGTTTAGGGTGGCTTGTTCCTAGCATACTTGTTCTGACCTCCGAGCCCAGCAGGGCAATTTTATCATGGGTTATCCTGAACAGCTAAAAAGCAGCCCAGCAAGAATGGTAAAAAACCCTGCCACTCTTCACACTCTTGCTAGTACCGCCACCATTCGCCTTCATCCCATGATAGATTTTTAATTCCCCCCCCCCTCTAGAAATCTTCAAGAAAAGACAACGCAAGCTAGATCTATGCTACTTATTTATAGTGGTATTGATGAGCACTGATAACCGTTGGGGCACAATCCACATTCCATATATCGCTTTCATACGTGTTATATCCTGCTTTTTATTGCATGTTCTTAATGGCTTGACACAAGGTGTAGATCTTGCCTGAGTGTGTCCTGAATGAGTTTGCAGTTTTTAAATTATAAATTATTTTCAGTCCTGCACAAGTGTGCAGGAGTGAATGTCTGCTGCTAGAAATTTTGCGTAATTTCCCCCTCTGTTTTACTAATCTACCTTGAAATTTCTACAATTTTCTCCTACTTTACTCCTCTGCCTTGAAATGTGTCCAATTCCCCCTCCCTTTTACTGCTCTGCCATGGAATTTAAATATTTTTAGCCATCTACCTCACTTGTCTGCCATGAAATTTGCATATGTTTAGCAGTCCTGCTCACTGCTCTGTAATCCTCATGTATAACTGACAGCTATCAATGGAGACCAGTGGAGAGAAGTGACAAGCACAAAGGTGGTGAGGGAGACAAAAGCACAGGTAGCTGCAGGAGAAGAGATGCTTTAGGAACGAGTGTTATTACCTCAGTAGAAATATGAAGCAGCTTTTTTGTTTGTTTTAAAGAAAAAAGTGTTTACTAGCAATGGAAATGCCAAAGTGGAAAATGAAATTGACAAGGACATTTACAAGAGGGTGATGTCTTACTCTCCTGTGCACTTGCGCAAGACCCTATAGCTTCCGCTATAGGGCAGTATAAAAATGCAATAAATAAATAAATGTTTTACATTTTTTGCATATTGTTTTTAATGTTTTACTCTTTGTAAACCTCCCAGAGAGTTTGGTTATGGGGTGGTATAGAAAGGAGGAGGAGGAGGATAATAATAACAACAATAATAATAGAAAAGGAAGAGGAAAAGACAGAAAAACATACACCACTGGCTATCAAAGTTTAAGTATTATGGCAACATGAAAAGTTCACAATTATCCCATTAGTCAAATCAATCACCGGCATCACATCAAAAAACTATACAGAAAACCGTCAGAAACTGGGCCTATCAAAATATATCCACACCAGAATGCAGTCATACTTAAAACATGTTCAATAGTTATGAAATTCTGAATCAGTAACAGACAGCATGACTTGGCGAAGCCCATAATGTCTGTCTAGAAAAACCGCCACGAGCGAGAAAAGAGATATAATTATAATAATGTTTGTGAACATGTTCCCATGGTCATAGCATCTCAGAAACTTAAATCCATTTGGTGATCTGCTGGAGGGGAGGAGTTACCCTTGTGTGCCGGCAGACCATTCACCGAAAAGCTGCTGACATAGGGAATGAGGATTTCTGCTGCAAAGGTGCCTGAGGTACATGCTGGGAACAGGCGGGAGGACAAAGGGGGAAACAACCCATGCCAATCCAGTTGTCTTTCGGGAACACCATAGGCTATGATGTTGGCTTATCTTCAGAGTGGCTTAGCTTGAGTCCATGGCAGAAAAGTAACTCAAAATTTGATTTTGTTTGTGTGTGTGTGTGTGTGTGTGTGTGTGTGTGTGTATGTATGTGTGTGTGTGTGTATATATATATATAAAAATAGAAATGGTCAGGTTGATTCTACTAGGGCTATTCACTCCCCATGAAGGTAGTGGGAAGGAAGGGGGTGGGGAGAGAAGCTGCTGGAAGTCAGCCACTGTTAAGGAGGTGTATTTACATTTGATAAGATAGCCAGAGGGGGTTCCCCCCTTTTAAAGCCTTTTTTTTAAAAGGCAGTGGCTCAGCTTTTCAAAGCAGCCCTGCCTGAGTCCTGGCCCAGATGACAGAGTGGCTTCCCCAAGTCACCCTTGAGAAACAATCATGGTCTCCCCAACCCCATGTTTGTTGGAACAACACTATACAATGATGTAGCATAGTTTCCTTGGGTATTCTGGCCCAATAATGCAACGGGGCAGCTTTAAAGAGCAAAGCTGCTTCTGTTAGCAGCAGCAAGACTTTTTAAAATTTCAGTTTTTAAAAATGGTGTGAGGGGGGAACCCCTCAATATAAATATACCACTCACCTGAAAGTGAAATTACTTTTGCCCTTCCACCGAAGATAAATCAACCTTCAGGTAGGGGTTTTACAAACTCCTGAAAGTGGTGGAAAAGTTTGGGCCAAAATGCTTGTACCGTGGGGTACAAGCTGATTCTTCCTTTTTCCTAGACTTGTAGCAGCATTTCCCTTTTTGTTTTGAGAAATGCTTGATGGCTTGCCAAGAAAGGCTCAATGGGTTCTGTCAAATGTGTGGATTAGATCTTTTGACGTAGTCTTATCCATTGTGATTGAACTAAAATGTGAAACTAGCTGCTCTGAGCTAATTATACTTTAATCCTTAGCAATTTGCACCTCATTAATCAGGAGTGAAATCCCACTTTCACGTATCCTCTAATAATTTGCATAGGTATAAGAGCAGGAGCTTTCTGCTTTCCATATGTCTTACATGTAAGAAGCACGGTGCTCTCAGTTATTTCCAACCCAACCATTTCAATATTTCACCTCTGTTATATCTTTGGTACTTTTAAATTTTTGCAAGACAATTTGCACAATTAAGCACTATTGGCAATATCTCCATATAACCTGTGGGAGGCACTCTCAGCCTTTCAACTATGTAAATCCTATATGTCCTAGAGATGTACAAGAATTTCATTTCAGTTTGCAAACCTCCCTGAACCCCAGTTTACTGGACAATTTCTGACTGTTGCCCAGTATTCCATCTTCTCACTCCACATATTTCTGGATGAGGCAGATTATCTAGATCCATTTCAGTCTGACTTCAGGCCTGGTCATGGGACAGGGACTTATTTGGTCACCTTGGTGGACAGTCTACATCAGGAACTGGATCGAGGGAATGTTTCCCTATTGGTTCTGCTGGACCTCTTTGTGGCTTTCAGTACCATCAACCGTAATACCCTTCTCGGGTGTCTGTCTGAGATGGGTTTAGAAAATACTGTTATATGGTAGCTCCATCCTTCTTGGAGGGGTGCTGGGGGATTCCTATTCAACACTGTGGCCATTGGCTTGTGGTGTCCCTCAGAGTTCCATTTTATTGCCCATGCTATTTAACATATACATGAAATGCTGGGAGATTGTCCAGAGTTTTGGGGTTTGGTGCCACCAGTAAGTTGATGACATTTAATTCTATCTCTCCTTTCCATTCAAATCCAAGGAAACTATTCTAGTTCCAAATCGGGATCTGCTGTCAGTAATGGACAGGATAAGGGTGAACAAAGATGGGGTTACATTCTTTCTGAAAATTTAAATTCATAATTTGGATGTCTTCCTGGATTTTGGATGCTCCTGATTCTGGATGCTGTGGGTTTGGTGGTAGCGAAGAGTGTAGTTGCTCAGTTGAGGCTAGTGCACGGGCTGTTCCAATTCCTAGAGATATTTGATCTGGCTGCCATCACACATGCCTTAGTTTCATCCCGTTTGGGCTACATGGGTCTGTCTTTGAAAACTGTTCAGAAAGTTCAGCTAGTCCAGAATGCTGTGACCCAACTGCTGACTGGAATCAAGGAGCATGTTACAAGGAGCATGTTATTCCCTTGTTACAACAGCTTCACTAGTTACCAGTCTGTTTCTGGGTACAATTCAAAGTTCTAATTATGACCTATAAAGACTTATACAGCTTGAGACCAAGCTACATGAAAGACCACCTTCTCCCACTTTCTGCCCAGATTTTAACATCTTCAGAAGGACCCTTTTTTCAGTACTTCCACCTTCAGAGACACGTTTGGTGGTGCCGTGAGAGAGAGCCTTCTCAGGGGCTCTTCCCAGACTGTAGAACTCCCTGCAGATGGAGACATAGTTGGCTTCCTTTTTGCTGTCCTTCTGCCAGTAGGCAAGTAATTTTTATTTGGACAGGCCTTTGGTGTGTGAGTGAGTATGCTGAATTGGATGCTGCTTTATTCTATTGTTGTGTTTTCAGTTGTATTTTTAGTATATTTCTTTCATTATTGTTTTAATCAAGAGTTTATTTCTATGAGTGTAAGCCACATTGACTGCCATTTTCTTGATAGGAAGGTAGTGGGCAGATCAAACACATAATAAATAAATAAATAAATAAATAAATAAATAAATAAATAACCATGTTATGCCTCTAGCATCTGGGATTCAGGTGTTTCTTGCCACTGCATGTTAATGCATAATGTTTAGTCATATACACACAAACCCCTACTGAATGCCACAAATGCACAATTCAGACCTTGCATGTTTGCCATTTTTTAATATCAGAGAACAAAGTTGGTTTACACTGGACCAGTTGTCAGCGTTTCATGATGATTTCAGTACACAAAACAGTGTTTGGATCAGTATATCCAGCAGATTGCTGGCATTCCTATCCATTGTCTACTTCAACACTGACAGTTGTAATACTAATAATTGACCTGTTACTGTATTTTAATTATGAACCTGAAAAACTGTAGAGAAACATGGCTGCCGGTAAGTTGTGTGGCTGTTTTTTTAAAGGTGCCTTTTTAGTAGAAATATGCAGTAAAACACTAAAGCATAATGTAAAGTGCTGTTTGCCTTTAGGTTTTTGGTAGTAGTACCTTGCTGCATAGAGTTCTCCACCCTTTTAATTTTTTGCTACTAGTGTTGAGAGAGCACAAGTTCAGTTCCCTGTAGGTTTCAGTAGACATCCATGCCTCAAGCATGCCTAGAGCAAGTTACTATACCAACAAAGAAAGCTGCCTATTCAGACCAAATGTTGAAATATAAATTTGCTGCAAATTACCCTTAATAAATTCTAACATCCCCTCACTTGCACTGTTCCTAACTGTGGCCGTTGGGGATTTTGCATAATTTTCAGAATTCAGAGTGTTGCCAACAGTTACTCAGTCAATAACCATAGAAAAAAGAACCATTACTCTAGCTGTTATACTTTTCATAAAAATATGCTTTAAAGTTAGCTGAAAACTACAGTTTTGGATAGAGGTTGAAAATGTTCCACTATTAATTGAAAGATTATTATGACATCAGCATTCAGCTACCAAAGCTACCACATGCACAGGAACACACAGCAGGTTACAAGTATGTCGCGTAACTATGGAGGAGCACATCACACGCAAACACACCATACAGTCCAGCATGCCACTCAGACATAGCATGTTGGAAAATTCGTATGTGTGTGTGTATGTGTGTGTACGCCATGCTTGAGTATGAGTATGATAGAATATCAACTTTTCAAATAACTGATCTAGAGTGAGCGTTTAGTTGGCCATGTCTGCAAAGCACACCAATTATTCTAGATGATTAAAAAAAGCCAGCAAACAGACTGCAAATGGCTCCAAACTGATCTCTCCAAATGGGCAAATGGACAACAAAATGACGGATAAGGTTCAATATAAGTTAATTTACAATGATGCACAATGGAGCAATCTATCAGTCTGCATCCATACTCCTAATGTTGCATATACGTTGATGGGAATCTGAACATGTGGCTACCCTGAAAAGAGATATTGGGGCAGTGGCAAATAGCTTACTGGAAACACCAGTGTCTGTGAGCCTATCTACACTACTGCTTTAAAACGGTTTATAACAGTTATAAACAAGTCAATAATGGTTATTAACCGGTTTAAAACTGTTATCAATCATTTTAAAGCTGTAGTGTAGATAGGCTCTGTGTTAGAAAATATTAGTTAAAAGACTGAAAATAAAAGAGTTGGCATCATATTGCTGTTACACCATAATTCTATGGTGTGGCCTTGTTCAAGTGGTTCTTCTTCGTGGTCTCTGTGCGTCACACACTACGGGCTCGCGCCGGCGCCGAGCCTCATCCGGAAGACTTCAATAGCCTAGACTTTTGGCGGGAACCCCTCCCCCCACCGCCCTATCGCGCATGTTTGAGTTCCCGCCTACCTCAGTTCTTTTTTGACCACTTTGCTGTTTGCCTTGTGGGAGACTTCTCTGAGAACGAATCGTTCATATTAGCGTTTTCTTTCGCTCGTTAGCTTAGACTTCTTTCTTCTTCATCTTCTTTTCTTCTTCTCGTAGTTCCTATATATATTTTTTTTTTAAAAAAAAAACCCTCTCTTCTCGATTCTAGATCCTTCTCTGTTATTTTCACCCTGTTAGAGTACCTTATGGCCCAAACAGCTTTATTCAAGAGCTGCACTTTGTGCCAGGCCAAGTTAACACTATCAGACGGCCACTCCCGGTGTCTCCTCTGTTTAGGGGAGATGCACATTGTTGACGCCTGTGCCCATTGCATGGGCTTCTCCCACCAGACGCGGAAGAACAGGACGGATAGGCTACGGGCGCTCTTGTGGAGAAAAGCGCTGAAGGCGGTCAACGTTCCTTCGCCAGCCACCATAGCAATGCCCTCCGCTCCAGAGCAAATGTCCGCTGAGCACTCGGCGGCCCGGTCAGCCACAAAAGTGCTTGCCTCTGTGGCAAAAACAAAGGCAAAAAAGCCGAAAAAGCCGGTAGCGTCTCACGAGGAGCCCAGCCGAAAGAAGAAGGCTAAGGCCAAGCATTCTGAGAAGCCGGCAAAATCCCACAAGGACCGCCTGCCAACAAAAGCGGCTCCCTCGGCACCGCCGGCCTCGGGACCGGCCTCGGTACTGATGCGTTCCCCGGTACCGATGGCACACCCGATACCGTCGCCTTCGGCATCGGTCCCCACGCTGCTGACAAAGACCTCCTTGATGCCGATCACCTGCCCGACTCCATCGCCCTCGGTGTCTCGCTCGGTACCGAGCCCCAACCCTCGGATGCGCCGCGTGAGGAGAGATTCTCACCGTCGTCATTTCGCTCGGGCTCCGTGGGATTGGCACATCCCCTGTCGAGATCTCCTTCGGTACCGAGATCGGAAGGACTCGATTTCGAACCACCATCACCTCGCTCAATACCATCCCCTGCTCCGGGGTCAGTATGTGTGTCTGTCGACTGTCGGTACTGATCCCGCTCTTCAACTCCCTCTCGGGACTGGGATTGGTTCTCGGACCGATCTGCACATTCGTGGATCTCTCAATTGGGTCCCTCGCGGGCCACAACCGGGCGCCGTCGAGACGTGGAAGGTGACTCCGAACATCGCCGTTATGTCTTCGATCCCTTCACGGGACAATGCCTCCGGGATAGTGATGAAGATGTCTTCATGCCGCCGATACCTCCCAGACGCCCTCCAACGGCCACCATCTCAGCACCGCCACCAGACCCGCCGGTACCGGCACCAGCACCGGTACCGACACAGTTGACAGACTTCCCGACGCCGTCTTCACCTCAGTCTATTGAGGACTATGCTTCAGACTCTTCATCCTCGGCCTCTACTCCCCCGTCCGTTCCCTCACCGGGCGATACAGTAGGGACAGAAAAGCGAGCTTCCCCCTCAGTGGAAGTTAGTACTTTTACAGAGCAGATGCTTCATATGGCACAGTCCCTAGGAGTTGAGCATCAACAACCTGCAGAAAAGTGCATAGACTCTATCTGTGACGTGATGTATGCGGATATATCTACCGCCTTGGCACTCTGCCGAACACCGTTCAGGATTCATGGAAGAACCCATCTACCATGGGGCCTGTCTCCAAGCGTCTGGATGCGCTCTATAAGATTCAGGAGAAGGATGTGGGGATTTTATTCACACACCCCAAACCCAATTTTATGATTGTCCAGTCAGCTCAGGGGAAGTCCTCAAGGTCTCATTCGACACCTACTGACAAAGAAGGTCGAAAACTCGACATGTTTGGCCGCAGGATCTACGCCTTATCAATTAAGGTGGCAAATTATCAAGCCATGATGGCCAGGTACCACCTATTTTTATGGGGAAAAGGTGTTGTCTCTTCTTACGCACCTCCCAGATGAGAAAAGACAGGCAGCACATGTATTCCATACTGAGGCTGTCCACCTGGCAAAACAGGAACTGATGACTGCCAGGCATCAAGTGGACTGCGGAGCCAAGGCAATAATAGGGGCAGTTGCCCTCAGATGGCATGCATGGCTACGTTCCTCCAGTCTACTGTAGGAGTCCAAGATGAGGATAGAGGATCTCCCATTTGATGGCGAAGGTTTATTCAACACCTCGACCGACACAACCATGGATACAATCCAAAAAGCTAAGACCACAGCAAAAATAATGGGATTTTACCCCGCCACAACTTCTCAGGTGTACCGCTCACACAGGTGGGTGTGACAACAACCATATACACCACGGCAGTTTCAAAGTCGGCAACAACGTTACCAACATGCGCCCCAAGTTACATACCAACACAAAAAACCCTATCAACAGGGCCGCTACCGGCAGCAGCGCAACAGGACGGAGACTTCGCATAAACAACAGAGACTTTGACTCTGTCCCAGTCACCCTCTCTCTGCAGCCCACTTTTGGTCACCGATTACAACAGTTCCAGGAATCGTGGCAGGAAATCACCTCGGACAAGTGGATTCTAAGCATCGTCAGACATGGTTACCAAATAGATCTAACGTGTCACCCCCCAACTGGTCTACTCAAAGTCACTCAACCATCGGACGTGCTGCTCTCCGAGGTAACCACGCTTCTCCAGAAAGGAGCAATCATCCTCGTCTGCCACTCGGACCTGCCAAGCAGATTCTACTCCTGCTATTTCACAGTCCCAAAGCAAGATGGTGGCATCCACCCCATCATGGACTTGAGAGGCCTCAACAAGTTCATCCCAACCAAAAAATTCCGCATGATCATGCTAGCAACAATTCTGCCGCTGTTCAGACGGAATTGCTGGTTCACTCTTATAGATCTAAAAGATGCTTATTTTCATATCGCCATCCACTGCTCATTCCAAAAATTCCTTCGATTTATGGTCGGCCTGAAAGCCTATCAGTTCACGGTCCTTCCATTTGGCCTAAAGACAGCTCCCAGGGTGTTTACAAAATGCATGGGAGCAGTTTGTACATTCCTATGAACGGCCGGTGTGGAACTTTACCCCTATCTGGACGACTGGCTGATCGTATCCCCCACTCAATCCCAAGCAGAGAGAGATGTGACAATAACGAGGGAACTCCTCCAGAGACTGGGTCTATTCATAAACCGGGAAAAATCCGTGTTTATACCTACCCAATCCATCCAATTTATTGGAGTTCTCCTACGCTGTACACTGGGAAAAGCGTTTCTCCCAAGAGATCGGGCGTCCACCATCCAGTGACCCACCTTATGCATCCTGGACTTCACACGTGTCAGCGCATTTACCCTGCTAAGGTTGCTGGGGCTCATGGCCTCCTCTGTATATGTGGTCAGATGGGCACGAATGCGCATGAGACCACTGCAACAGTTCCTCCTGACCAACTACAACACAGCCAGAAATCCAAACAAAGTCAGGCTCATCATACCGCAGAGCCTGCGGGGCGCCCTCAGGTGGTGGACGCTGCACTACAATCTAATCAGCGGGCTGCCGGTTGTGGAACAAGGTCCCACAAGGACCCTCACCTCAGATGCATTGCTACTGGGGTGGGGAGCACACTGCGACCATCTGTCTACCCAAGGGAAATGGTCGGCTGCAGAGAGGACACTCCACATCAACAAATTGGAATTCCTGGCAGTGAAAAAAGCCTTGCAAGCCTTTGCTGTACACCTAGAGGGCCAGCATGTACGGATTATATCGGACAACACAACGGTTGTCTGGTACCTCAACAAGGAAGGCGGGACTCGTTCCCCCCGCCTCCTTCGTCTAACCCTGGAAATTCTCCACTGGACAATCAAACACGGGATCCGCCTATCGGCCATTCACATAGCAGGCACAGACAATGTTCAGGCAGACGTCCTCAGTCGCCGCTTCCAGGACACACATGAATGGGAGCTGGCTCCAACAGTGCTACAATCCTTGTTCAGCCGGTGGGGACAACCAGCAATAGACCTGTTCGCCACCCCGAGGAACACCGTCTGCGTCACTTTCTGCACGAGAGCAGGGATAGGCGAGGGGTCCTTAGGGGACGCTTTCAGTACGCCCTGGGAGAAAAGACTGGTGTACGCCTTCCCACCTTTTTCGCTAGTGGCCAAGGTGGTCACAACCCTCTCATCGTGCCAGACAGATGCCATCTTGATAGCTCCATGGTGGCCCCGACAAGCCTGGTTTGCCCTGTTGCTCCACCTAGCCAAGGGGGAATTCCTGCAATTACCAATTTCCCCGGATCTGATCTCCAAAGATCAAGGTCTAGTCCTTCACCCGGACCTACGACAGCTGCGGCTCACCGCTTGGCGAATCCGGCCAGGTGGCAAGACCTAGACCTGCCTTCTCCAGTCAGAGCAATCTTGCGAGAGGCTAGAAAGCCTTCTACAAGAGCCTCGTATAATAGAAAATGGAGGAAGTTTGTTCCGTTTGCCACATCAAATCAATTTGACCCTAGGTCTTGCTGCATTCAGGACGTTCTAGTTTTTCTACAGTCCCTTCACGAAGCGGGTTTAAAGACGACCTCCATTAAGGTCTACTTAGCGGCTATTTCAGTCAACCACGACCTGATGCAACAGTTTTCAGTCTTTACTCATCCTCTGGCCAAGTGCTTCCTCAAAGGCCTACGTAATATGCACCCACCTCTATGTCCGATCGTTCCACAATGGAGCCTATCTGTTGTTCTGGCAGCGTTTTGAACCGCTAGCCACTATTGACATTAGGCTGCTCACCTTTAAAACTGCCTTCTTGATTGCTATTACTTCAGCAAGGAGGAGCTCAGAGTTGTGTGCCCTTATGATTGACCCACCATACACTCAATTTTTTCGGGATAAAGTGGTCTTGAGACCGGACCCATCGTTCCTCCCTAAGATCGTATCCAACTTCCATCTTAACCAGGACATTATATTGCCCACTTTCTTTCAAGCTTCCATGGATCCCGTTAGTGCTAAGCTCCATTCCTTGGATGTGAGGCACACTTTGGCTTCCTACAAGTCTAGATCTGCTGACTTTCGGAAATCAAACCGTCTGTTTATATGGTATGGGGGAAAGTCCAAAGGCCACCCGGTCTCAGCTCAACGATTTGCAAAATGGATTGTACAGACAATCTCTTTGTCTTACCAGTTAGCTGGGAAAGACCCACCAGGTTCCCTAAAAGCACACTCTGCCCGGGCCCTCTCCACATCAACTGCTCTAGACCGTGGGGTGTCGATCCCGGACCTATGTAGAGCTGCAACATGGTCCAATGCCTCTACTTTTGCAGTTCATTACAAGTTGGACGTTCAAGCCAGGAGAGACTCCTCCTTCGGTCGGGCTGTCTTTTCTTCGGTGCTTCAATGATGCCAGCGAGTCTACCCTCCTCCGGTGGTTGCTTGTTATTCGCCCATAGTGTGTGATGCACAGAGACCATGAAGAAGAAATGCAGGTTGCTTACCTGTAACTGTAGTTCTTCGAGTGGTCATCTGTGCATTTACACAACCCACCCACCGTCCCCTTTTGGCCTCGCTGGTTGCGATCTGGTCAAAGAGAGTATCTATTGCGCATGCATGCTATCTCTTATATATTTGTTTCTTGGTTATCTCTATCTTGTTTGTGAGGCAAGTCGGTCTCATTGAACTGAGGTAGGTGGGAACCTGAGCATGCGCGATAGGGCGGTGGAGGGAGGGGTTCCCGCCAAAAGTCTAGGCTATTGAAGTCTTCCGGATGAGGCTTGGCGCCGGCGCGAGCCCATAGTGTGTGAATGCACAGATGACCACTCGAAGAACTTCAGTTACAGGTAAGCAACCTGCGTTTATTGTTTCTCTATTTCAAAAAGGATATTACAGAACTGGAAAAGAGTAACTAAAATGATCAAGGAGTTGGAGCCCCTTCATCACAAAGAAAGGCGAACTCATTTGAGTCCTCTTCGTTTAGAGAGAACATTACCAAGAAGGGACCTGATGGAGGTTTATACAATTATAAATTATATGGGGAGTGTGGACAGTACTGGAATTGGTGGTCACGTAGTGAAACTGATCGGCAGGATGTTAAGGATGATAAAAAATGCTTTTCCCTGCAATGCATAATTAGAATCTTTTTTAAAAATTTGCAGTCTCAAGATATGGCAATGGCCACATCTTAATTATCTTGAGAAGGAGATTTTTTTAAAAAAGGTATATCAGTGACAGTTAGCAACGATAGCTGAATAGAACCTATTTTTTCAGTATATTATTGAATACTATTGAGGTGGAATGTTGCCTTCCTGCCCTACTTGTGGGTTTGGTTGGCTAATGTTGCAACCAGGATCCTGCAATAGATGGATCCTTTGTCTGATCCAGCTGAGATTCTCTTACATTCTTCACCTGTTGTTTGAATACACCAACATGGCATATTCTGTTTTAAAAATGTATTTGTAAGAGAAGTAGTGAGCCATGTATCTGTGATGTATTAGAACATTGAACAAAGAGGTCAATATGCCAGAAGAGATCAGCCTAACCCCAGTCTGGAGATACACGCATGCAGCAGGAGTCTGACTTCACACTGCTGTGCACATATCTCTGCCTGCTTAGCTGCACAAATGGTGGTCAGGGTTGGGGTGAGGAAAATAATCACACAGAGCCTAGGGACAGGAAAGACTGAGTGTCATTAGCAGGGTGTGGGATCTGATGTAAAAAGGTGCTTTGGCAGTTAGGGAAATATTGGACAGAGAACCAAGGGGTCAGAGAGGTGAATAGCACTAAGCAGAATTTCATGTGTCATTTTGAAGCAAATAGTCCAATGTTTGTCTGCAGGTCTTAGTACTGAACAATTGGAAAGCATTCAGAGAAAACATGGGCAAACTATAATGTGAGGCCAGGAAAAGATGCCTTATAAAGGGAGCCTTCAAGAGCTCAATCTACTTAACTTATCAAAGATCAAGGAAACCAAGAGGCTAAGTGATCATTATATACAATTTTATAGACAGACAAAAGTTGCTTGACACTTTGAGATTTTCTTCTTGCCTTGAAATAAATCCTCAGTAGCTAACAATATTCTAACTGTCAGACTGAGTTTGGTTATTAAATAGACAATATCATTAGCAATTGGAAAACGTTACAAAATAATCAAATAAATTAAAACGTCAGGAGCCTTAGACTAGTGAGCTTTGCCATTTGGTATTGTTCCTTTGGAACTTTCAGTGGCTACTGCTGATGTGAGACTCATAAGCTGCAGTTCAGCTTTTGTATATATGCACTTAGCAGACTATGCCTAGGGGACAGCATAGCTCAGTCCAGAGAGTGCCATCTTTGTGTGGAAACTATGATCAATATGCTAGTCAGCTATAGAAGGAGCCCCCTGATCAAGCAACTGGCAGTGTGAACATGCACAAATGTGTTAATGATTCGACTCATAGCAAATTGATGTTAGAAGTGGATTCTGAGTGAAGTCTCTCGCTTCTTCCATCTGCCACTGAAAGTGGTAGAGCTAACAGTGGGGGCTTTTCCTGTCTAACCTGTTAATTAATTAGTCAAGTGAAAGGTTTGTTCCTCTCCAGCTTCTATGGATTGAGGGCACAAACAAGCATATCACCATGTATGCAGAATTATGTTTTCACAGTTCTTTTGACTGGGACCCAGGTTGGTTGCCATGGAGGGGCAAAAATGTGAATGGTAGTATGTTCACCTTTTTAGGTTTAAATCATTGGTTTAAAATCGTAGTCACTTAAGAACATAATAAGAGCCGTTCTAGAACAGACCAAGGTTCCATCTAGTCCAGCATTCTAATGTTCAGTGGAGAACCAGCTGTCAACCATTAGCCCACAAGCATGACACAAGTTCAACAGCACCCTCCCGCCCATGTTCCTCAGCAACTAGTGTACATAACCGTACTGCTTCTCCTACTGGAGATAGCATTTAAATGTAATCTGTGCATTTATATGATAGCTAAACCTTTGCTGGAGGGAGATGAGGCTGTAGGCATGTACAAACACAGTTGGGCAGCACTTGCACAGATTCAGGTGTTCTATAGGATTCATTGGTGAGAGCATGTTCTTGCAACAGACAAACACTTTCTGATATACTCTGATAAAACCCTTTGCTTTTGAGCTCCCATAAATATGTAATACAGGAGTGGACATAGTTCGCATTACATTTTATGATACAAAGAAAAGAGGCTGTAGAAAGACTGGGATTAGAGCTTTGCTTCCTCCCCAACTATGCTGCTTACTGGAGTCCATTACTTTATCCTGAACTGAGTGGAATCCATGGAGAAAGACAAGGGAATGCTGTGTGACACAGTTAATGGGGTTTGAAGCCCTCCCTACTTCCAAAAACTAGATGAGCAGGGATGGGCACAGCCCCCACCACCCAAATGGTATTCAGGGTATTCAGAAGGGGCTGTTTTCTTCTACACAAGGAGAAAGTGCTAGTGGAACTCTTCTATTTATTCCTACGATAGAAAGAAAATTGTGGCGCTTGGAGATGCCATTGCAGAGAGGGCAAATTTTGGCTTAATGACAGAACAATACAGGGAAGAGGGGAAGTAAAGTCCACAGAGATTTATTGTGAATTCTACCTCCCAGCCTGTTTTTCCCTTCTCCCCCTCCCAGCTCATCAAATAAAGGTATATGGCAGGTGTTATCAGACCACTAGAAAATGTGATAGGCATAAGTTTGATCACATCAGGTTTTTATTTTAAAGGGCTAAACAGCATAATGAAGCAATTTTTTTTAGTATCCATTCAAATGTATTCCATTTCTGTTTCATAATAATGTGACAAAATATTTTTTCTTTCAAAACTTAAGGAAATCATTTCCTACTCTTTAGTTCTATGGTCAGTGTTGCTCTTGTCAACAACCAGGTAGATAGAACTGAAACAAAATCAATAAGTGTTTTATTTTAGTGCTTAATTAGAGAATAACAGAAAAAAATGGAATTGCTTTTCTTCACTGTGTGACGGTGTTTATAATGTAAGTGCAAGGAAAAAAGCGGTGAAAGCCCAGGAGTGTAAAAATCAAACAAACCAGAAAAAATTGCCCAGTGTACAGTTCAATGGATGAATTCTCTGAGGAAGAGAAATATTGCTTGGATAACTCAGCTTCTATACACAATATTGTGATATTCAGCCTGTTTTTCTCTCATTTTAGTATTTAGGTTTTGATAGCTAGTGTTATGATTCACAGTTGTTGTTGTTCTTGTTTTTAAAAAATCCATTTTATTCTTTCTTTTTTAAGCCTCTATGTGAAAAAGTTTGCCTAAATATTTTCCATTTTAATTTTGGGAGGAATGTTCTGGCTTGTAAAGGGAGAAGTATGGTGCTTTAAATGTTTGTTTTATGCTCTTGCATTGCTCTTATGTATCACCAGAACAACTATTATTTATTTTGTCTCCATGTTTTCCTTTATTCAGGATGAACAAGAGAGCACAACATTTATTTACCCTTTTTTTAGAGTTAGAGATACACATTTACTCTGTTTTGAGTATTGTTCATAGCTTTTGTTTATATTCCAAATGTACATCTATATTGATGGTACATCTATAATAGGAAAAACAGTGGGATTTATCCAAAAAACTAATAGGGGCTTTTAATTTTAAAAATCTAACCCCAATCCTGATGGCTATCAGTCCAGCATCCAAGGCAGTAAGCAGTCAGTAGGCAGTATACATCAGTTGCTTGTGTGTTCCTGGTTGACAGCTGGTTGGCCATTTTCCACCTTTTAATCCCAGGGAGGCAGTTGAAACCCTGGACAAGTGTCTGGGGGACAGTACTGGAATGAAAACTAACAAGCTGAAACTTAATCCGGATAATAATAATAATCATATATTTATTTATTTATTTATTTATTTATTACCCACCTCTCCCTCCGGATCGAGGCGGGGAACAACATCAATACAAACAATATAAAATATATAAAACTGATCAAAAACATATAAAATTAATACATTATTAAAATCAACCAGGTCTTAAAATTCGACTGGGTAAGCCTGCCGAAAGAGATCAGTCTTCATAGATGGATAAAATGGAAGTACTGTGGGTTGCAAAATTTGTTAATCTGGATGGAGTTAAATCTGATTCTGGATGAGGCTACACTCCCCCTGAGGGCAGTTATGCAGTCTGGGAATACTTCTAGATTCAGTGCTTTCTATAGAGGTGCAGGTAGTGTCAGCTGCCAGGACTGCTTTTTACCAGTTTAGGCAGGTTCAGCATCTGTGGCCCTATCTAGAGAAAGCTGATCTAGCCCCAGTGATGCATGTCTTGATTCCATCCAGGTTAGATTTCAGTAATGTGCTCTATGTGGGGCTGCCCTTGAAGACAACTTGGAAACTGCAACTGGTACAGAATGCAGCAGTTGGAGTGCTTGTGCAAACTAGGCATTCAGATAATTTTACTCCTACTCTGTATCATCGCCATTGGCCGCCTGCTAGTTTCTAGGCCAAATTCAGTGTGCTATTTTTGGCCTTTAAAGTGCTAATGGCTTGGGACCATGTTGCCTGAAGGATTGCCTGTATAAACCCTACCTGAGCATCAAGGTAAGATCTGAGGCCTTTCTCTCTGGCCAGCAAGAGTCATTAGACTGGAGAGGACTAGGTATAGGGATTTCTTGATAGTAGCCCTTCATCTTTGGAACTCCTTCCCCAGAGAGATACATATGGCTTCATTACTGCTGGCTTAAAAACAATAACTCATTTGTTCCAGTCTTCATTTGGTACTGCTTCAAAAACATTAGCTTCTGCTGCTGTTGCTGGATGCGTGTTTAATTGCAATTGTATGCTCACGTTTCTATAGTGTTAAGAACATGAGAAGAGATGTGCTGGATCAGACCAAGGGTCCATCTCATCCAGTCCTCTGCACACAGTGGCCAACCAGCTGTAGGCTAGGGACCAACAAAGCAGGACATGGTGCAACAGTACCCTTTCGCAGATGTTCCCCGGCAACTGGTGTAAATAGGTTTACTGCCTCTGATTCTGGAGGTTGCACCTAGCCATCAGGACTAATAGCCATGGATATCCTTCTTCAGGAATTCATCCAACCCCCTTTTAGAGCCATCCCAATTGATGGCCATCACCACATCTTGTAGTAGTGAATTCCATAGTTTAATTATGTGCTGTGTGAAGAAGAACTTCCTTTGATCTGTCCTGAATCTCCCACCAATCAGCTTCATGGGATGACCCTGGGTTCTAGTATGATGAGAGAGGGAGAAACACACCATGCATAATTTTGTACACCTCTATCAGTTCTCCCCTTAGCTTCCTTTTCCCCCCAAACTAAATAATCCCAGCTGTTACCTTCCCTTATAGGGAAGGTGCTCCAGTCTCATGATCATTTTAGCTGCCCTTTTCTGCACTTTTTCAAGCTCTACAATATTTATTTTAGGTGTGGTGACCACAACTATGCACAGTATTCTATGCAGATAGTCATACATGTGGCACTCAGTGAAATACACTGGGAAGCCCCCACACCCCTGCTGGCTTTCTACCTTCATAACATTTTTTAAAAAATTGTTATATTATTGCTGTTATGGGGTTTGTTTACTAGGAATTCGTCACTGGGAGATGGTGGGGAGTTACTTATAGCTTATTTATTTATTTATTTATAGTTACTTACAGTGAGTAGGGAGGTAAGAATTTACTGCCCTGGCTTCCTCGCCCAGTTGCTTAACTCTCCTATTTGCTGACTCTTTGTCACTGGGGCTCCTTGTGTTTGATGCCCTGTCAGGGCAGGGCACCCTGAAAGGGGTGTTAAAATTTTTGAGGGTGATGATGATGACGACAACAACAACAGATCCTGGAACCTTTTACATGCAAAGCATATCCTTTACCCCTGAGCTATAGCCCTTCCCAAGAAGTGCAAGCAAAGTATTATAAAGCAAACTCAATACTACATACGAAATGATAGATGTTCTTTCACTGCTTGTCCTCAGAAGCAGGCAGTTCATTCATCCTAAACTTTTTTTTTGCTGGACAAAGTAAAGAGCTTTTATCCAGTAGTTTCATATCAAACTCCAAACATAATGAAGTAGAAAAGATTATTCTGTCTGAGGAGAATAAATAACAGAGTATGTGGGAAACAATGAGAGTGAATGTCTTTGCCATCGTGCCACCGTCCTTGGGGTCTTCTCAGATGTCTACCAAGTGTTGTCACTCTCTAGTCTGATGGCTCACCTTCACAGTGTGATTCCCATGACTGTCAAAAGTCTCTGAAATGTAAAGAGAGAGAAGGGCATGATCGTGCTGCAGCACATGTGCAGCGCAAACAGAAACTGACATTGTTGGGAGCTTTAATCACGATTCCAGCAACAAAGAGGCCTGGCCACGGCGTTAAATAAGATTTTTTAAAAAAATAGGAAAGACTTCTAAAAGTGTGCGCTCTTATGTTCTCATTTCACAAAACCATGGATAGAAAAAGGGTAGGAAAGGAGAATTATTTGATGTCAAATCCCTCAGATTGTTAAATTTCTGTAGCAGAGCTCTGCAGTACTTTTATGGCTTTAGGGGTCTCAGCAGCCCTGGTTTTTATAGACCCCTGGAAATCATTTAGGGATTGTGGCCATATTTTGGGCTAAACCAGATTTCAGCAGAATTGAAGACCCTGTTGGGTGGATTCCAAGGGAGATCTTTTGAATGGTGTAAGAGAGTCTGCACAGAGTCCCCCTCATTCTGAATGGTGAACTCCGTTCACTACTTTCCTCACCTCTGAAGGCAGCAGCACCTGGTATAGGCCTTCTGACTCATAACTTAAAAAGCAAGTGGGTTCACAAACAACACTTTCTGTTTATTTATGTAGTAATCATTTGCTTATTATTGTTGTCACACATCTAAAAACAAGCATATCCAGAATTTGAAGTGTAGTATAGACACTGTCCAATTTTCTAAGGTGGACAGAGTGTATGGCTAGTACCTTAAATAGGTACCCTTGGAAGGTATTCAAATGATCACTCATATAATAAGCTGTCCATAATGATCATGTAGATTATATAGAGCTAAAATATAGTAGGCTATTTCCTGCACAATTAGGCGGTGTCATTTCTGGCATTTTATAATCCTAAGCATCCTTAAAAAACCACTAGGTAAAAAAACAAACACTGAAACAAAACAAAACAAAAAGATAAATGCTCATATGCGAGGGGGATGCTATGAGAATAAATGGTTGTGCTGAGAGGAATTGGAATTCTAATTATAACATAGGAAATTGCTGGAATTTTTTGAAGAAGCTTGCCAATGTTATATAGTCTGTAAGAATGATATCATTGTCTTAGGCAGGAAACATCTTTGCCAGTTAGATGTTCAACTTTGTTGCACAGAGTAACTGGAATAAATAATTCAGGAAAGCTAGGGTGTTGTTTTTTAAAAAATTAATTCGTCAAATGCTACTACAATGGTTGTACAATTGCATGAAACAGAAATGCATGCTTTAAGGCCAGGCCTTCCACAATTTGGCACCTCCTAATGGGATTACAGATCCCATTAGGTCTTGCCAGTATGGTCAATGGTCAAGGATAATGGAAGTGTAGTCTAAAACTTCTGGAAGGCACCTGATTGCAGAAGACTATGCGTAGCATGGGGCAGAAGACACCTACCCAGTTGTAATGTAGTGAGTTTGTGGTGAATTGGCTAAGAGGGGGAGATATGAGTTGAACCAGGAGATCTTCACTTTAAATATCACCCTACCTATGAATTCACAAGGTAGCTTTTGGCAAGCCTCTGTCCCTTGGTTTCAGTTTCCTCTCATGAGATAACTGAGACGATGGATGTGAAGCATTTTGAACATTTTAAAGTGTTATATCTATATAGTGTTTGCTGTAATTACCTTGAGATGGAACTAAACTTAGGAGCTAGCCATTCTAGGAGCTTGTGTGGAGGTAGAAATGGATGGAGATATAAATACACAAGTGAAAGAAAGGATCCTGTGCTCAGTGATGTGGTTTTTTTTTGTTTTTTAAAAATCTGATATTGATCTTTCTCTTCCTCCCACCGACCCCCCGACCCCCCGCCCGCTCTTAATTGAGAGGTGCCTGAGATCAATCTTACCTGAAAGTCATAGCCTCTAACTTGGGAATCTTTCCCCCAAGCATTTCCTTCTTGCTGGGTTGTAATTACTTGGGGTCATACTACGCACAACACTGAGTTGTGTGTAATTTCTTCCTAACCTTTAAAAAACAAAACAAAATACAATTGCATTTGCTGCAAACTGAAATTGAAAGCCAGTGCAGTGGTGAGGAGATTCTTAACCTCATCTGTTTTTTGTTCTGTAAGGAAAGACATTTGTGTACCAATATCTTTTCCTTAGTGGGCGAAGAGACCTGTGAGACTGAATGGAGGAATTTTCCATTTCCACTGTCATTTTTAAGATGAAAAAAATAATAATTGGCATGCTACACACAACTGAGTATCATGCGTAGTTTGACCTCAGTAGTAAAGCCAAGGCACTCTGCATATGCTCACAACCACTTGTCTTATTATTACTAATTTAGATAACAGCAGTTTGTATATACAATTTATCAAAAAGAAAAGGAAGTAATAACTGTATAAAAATAAGGAAAGTGCACTATTGAAGGTGCTGTGTTTTTGAGATGTTTATTTATTTATTTATTTATTTATTTATGAAACTTTGATTCTTAATATGTTGTTTGTTGTTTTGTTAACTGTAAGTCATTTAACTCCTTTGTAGTAGAAAAGCATGTAATGAATCTTGACAGTGCCCTATGAAATGCATAATATAGCTAGAACTTGATCTGCCCAGGTTCATCATGGATGTTGTTACATGTCCGTAATGGAGTTTGCTGATATGGGTGTGAACATATGGAAATGGACAAAGCTTCCGATCGTGATTTGGATGTGATGGATCCTGCCTCAGAGTTGACCTCTCCATGGCTCTTCCAGTGTTTGTTTACTGGTAGTTCCTTCCCATGCACTCATGGGGAATAAACACGATATTAACACCCTCACATACATGCACAGTGCTCATGTTCGCAGTTACTTCAGTTTAGCAATTGGGTTACATTGCTTCTACTTCACTCTTGATCTATTATCGCCAAGGGTTAGGGGACTTTTTATTATATTTATTGATTGATTGATTGATTGATTGATTGCATTTTATACCATTACCAATTACTTCTCAGAAGCCTTTGCAGCAGGAATATAACTCAAAAGAAGGTTTCTTCCTTTTCTTCCCATTGTTTTATTCCATTCCTAATGTCACTCTTCAATGCAATAGGTCCTAAAACAAAGCTATTCCATATCTTCTCATGCCATTAGTATGCTTTGTAAGAAGAAGAATCCTTGTTAGCTTATTTTATAATCCTTTAATAGAGGAAAGTATTAACTGAAAAGATTTAACGCTTCAGAAATAAGATGCAATACATATTAATTTGTAGTCCCTTTTCTAACTGGCAAGTTCTGTACAAAGCGATGATATCTGCAATTGTCAGTTGTTTTCGTGCTTTATGGGCAGATGTATTCAGCCCTCTATGCCTTGCGGTGGCATTGTATAAGAATATAAGGAGTGCTTTGATAGATGGTATAGCACTCTGCTTAGAAGAGCACAAAGTTGCCTGGGAACTCACAGGGAACAAAGTTGATGCCTCCCTCCCGCGTTCAATATGCATAGGCATGCTGCTTCTGTATGTGCAATTTCTGTTTAGCTATCATGGATAATTACCACTGATAGGCATATGTCTTTAGAGCTACATGAGAGCCAAACTCCTTGTGACATCAATCACAAAGTTTGTCCTTGAGACCAAGGGTGCCTCTACAAGAGCGATTTAAAGCACTTTCAAGGCACATTACAGATTTTACCTCTACAAGAGTGGAGCGCAAATCGGGGGTTGAGGCGCTTTTTATCTCCGCTTATGCGCATTATCGAATGCTCATTAAATAGCAACTGAACATTTACCACGGGAGTTAAAGTGCCTTATGGCCATGTAAACATGCAGTTCTCTGCTTGTAAACAACTTTAAAGCGTGTTTCATACAGCCCGTAATGCGTTTCACCGCCTCTTGTGAAAAGGTATTAGGAATAAATGCGCTTATCCGTATATGCGCATAATCGGGCAACTGGGCATCAAACCGAAATCTTGTAGAGGGGACCCAAGCTTTTTCTTTTCATAGATTTCATTCATGGGGAGCTGATACGGAATCTGGATCCAATGCTGGCAATTTGCATTGGGTGGAAAAGGCTCTCATTGGAGTGAATGGGAACTTTTTTCAATACAAATTGCCAGCATGAGGTGCCTAATACAGAGCAAGATCACAGCCATGGCAAAGGGTTAAAGCCCTCCCACCCACTGCAGTAGGGTCCTGATATTGATTGGGTCCCCCACCGGTGATTTGTGAATGAAAAGAAATGCACTCAAGGGCAAATTACATGATTAACAACTAATAGCCTAAACTAGTAGCCATTATCACACCACTTCCTATAGGTTAATGTGACTGATTTAGAAACTCTCCCATGGCTGGCCTAGTAGGGTCACCTCTGTTCCTAACATAAAAACACCACATAACATAAAACACCACATAATGTAAAAACACAAGAAGGGGCATTCTGGATCACACAAAAGGTCATAAGAACATAAGAAGGGCCATGCTGGAACAGACCAAGGATCCATCTAGTCCAGCACTCTGTTCACACAATGGCCAACCAGCAGTTGACCATGAACTCACAAGCAGGACGTGGGTGCAGCAGCACCCTCTCACCCACGTTCCCCTGCAACTGGTGTACATAGGCTTACTGCCTCTGCTACTGGGGGTAGCACATAGCTCCATCTATTCCAGCATCCTGCCTCTCTTCCTTTGGTAATAGTAGTCAAGGTTCCAAATCTGAATTAGAAAAGGAAGCCAGCTGGTTTCTGAATCACATTCTCACCAAGTCTAAGTAAATCTCTGGCAAGAAATAGGTTTGAACAAATGTTGACAGTGTTGCTATCAAAGATGAACTCAAAGTACATCATCAGTGAATCATGAACATATATAAAATGCTGATGCACTTTTAATAGGAAGCTATATATGGAAGTGAATAGGAAATGAGGCTAAGAATATATCATTTGGAAAAGGATCTGGGCATGATTTGAAAAGAAAATTACAGACCAGCATAACAAAAATGGAGTATATAACTACAAAAAGAGCTGAATAATTGTGCAGTAATTTTAAAAAAAACAATTCTTCGTTCTTTCCCAGGGGGAAAAAAGAAACTGACTTTGGTTAAAATTAACTTTGATCACTGACACATTTTTTCCTATTATATCAAGAAATTTACATTTGGAAAGTGATCTGAAGTACTAACGTGTAATCTAATCCATGTATATAACTTGAGGCGAGATAGCATAAGAACTTAAGAAATGCCATGCTGGATCAGATCGAGGGTCCATCTAGTCCAGCACTCTGTTTCCACAGTGGTCAACCAGCTGTTGACCAGGGACCAAAAAAGCAGAACATGGTGCAACAGCACCCTCCCACCCATGTTCCCCAGCAACTAGTGCACACAGGCTTACTGCCTCGGATACTGGAAGTAGCACATAACCATCAGGGCTAGTAGCCATTATAGCTTTCTCCTCCAGGAATTTGCCCAACCTTCTTTTAAAGCCATCCCAGTTAGTGGTCATTACTACATCTTGTGATAGTGAATGCCATAATTTAACTATGTGCTGTGTGAAGAAGTACTTCCTTTTATTTGTCCTGAATCTCCCACCAGTCAGCTTCATAGGTTAGTATTTTGAGATAGGGAGAAAAATGTCTCCCTATCCATATACTCCACACCATGCATAATTTTGTACACTTCTATCTTGTCTCCCTTTACCCTCTTTTTTCCCAAGCTAAACAATCCCAGCTGTTGTAATCTTCCTTCATAGGGGAGATGCTTCAGTCCCTTGATCATTTTAGTTGCCCTTTTCTGCACTTTTTCCAGCTCTATATTATCTTTTTTAGGTGTGGTGACCAGAACTGTACACAGTATTCTAAGTGTGGTCACACCATAGATTTGTAGGTTCTTGTAATCATTGCAAACTGTAAGATATTTGCATTCTCAAGAGCAAGTAAACAGAATCAGATGCCTCATCATTAAGGTGAAACCATTTTGCCTATAGGAGCCACAGAGGTTGATGCAAAGCTCTTTTTTGTCAAAGCATGAAGCCAGAACTGAAGTATGGAAGGCACTAAAATCAGCAGCATCTTGTCTCGTCCTCTAGTCTGCTCCAGTAACATTTAATAATGCAGAATATGTGATGAGAGGTCATCCCATTGATAGTTTCTGTGCCCATCCACTCCCTTGCAAATAGCAGTGACAAATATGAACACGGACTTGCAACATGATGCCATGTTTTTGTATAACTAAACTTTAAGTAGCAAAAGATGCAAAGAACAAGATGCAAAGACTTTTGTGTGTGGCAGCACATAGTTAGTCCATTTCGGGCAGGGAGCCGGGGGAAACAAATTCAAACTTGGATGGGTTAAATAATTGGCCACAACTTTATTGGTTCGTTTTGGAATAAAGTTGGCGGGAGGATACGGCATGGATCCGTTAATCAGACTACTGCCTGCAGTCCAATCCGATCAACCTGGCCTGCCTGCCACGTGCCTCATTAGAGGGGCAGAAGTCAGAAGCACACCCCGCAGCACAAACCGTTGAAGTGGGCCCCTTTCTGCCTGCCTAGGATGTGGCCTGGATTGTAGCTCCTGGGGAGCTGGGTCTTAATGGTATACCTCCCCCCATTGTCCCTTAAGGTGACCCCCTCTTCAAAGGGAAAATGCCCAATCCCCTTATCAATGGATCCAGCCCAATGCCTTCCCTGCTTACAAAGTTGTGACTTAGAATTGAAAGTTTTATACACAACCTTACAGTTATACTTATCAAGCCAAACAAATCCAAATATCACCAAGCTAATATTCTTGCAATGAGAAAGGCAAGAACCCTACACCATGGTGCCAATCTGTATGCCGGTAAAGTTCCTTCCCCGCCCCATCAACTGGTGACTATTCATAATCCATGGCAAGAAATGAGCTATCCCGGAGTGGTTTGGGTGGGAAGTCAGCACCAACAATGCCGAAGCCATGTGGGAGGTCCAGCTGTTAACAGCCTCTGGTGGACTAGAGTTTTTCCTCCAGTCTGCCACCAAAGCCCTGTTCCCACTGAAGCCAATCTAGCCCTCGATTGGCTCCCTGCCTCCCACGTTGGTGCACATTTGGCGTTGCTGCTGTGGCTCAGCTGGCCTCTCTCCGTGCCTCGCCATTGGGACTGTGTGCCACCACAACATTGCTCCCCAGGGAAGCTGGGAGCTGCATTTATTTTGGCAGCCGTTTTGCATTGTCGTTATTTTTTATTTTTTATTACATTTCTATTCCACCCAAAAGCCAAAGCTCCAGCCTAACGGCAGGGAAAATATACGACACTTCTGGGGAAAGTGATCAGACCTATTTCTCAGGTATTGGATTATATTCCAGAATCTCTGCTTCTATTTCAGCAATTTATGCCAAATCACAAAACCATGTTGTAAATCTAATAAATCCCACCAGGTTGTAGGAGAGCATGGTCACATAAGCCTTGAAGACTCATGAGATTTGTGATTGCGAACTAGGCTCATCAACCTCCCCCTTGGGTGTTGTAAACTATAGAACTAGCATGTTACACATGTAATCAATCTGAACCAAATTTCAAGATATATTCACTTTTGCAGCCTAGTGATTTTGGACCAGGCAAATCCTTGTAGATCTGAGATATTTTGAATGTCATACAAGATTTTGACTGGTTCTGATTGCATCCCTCAAACGACTTTCTCCAAAGCAATTGCATTGTTTTCACCAGGGATAATCCAGGATCTGTTGACTCTTGGGACACAGTCCAACCAAAGTTAAGTACATTTAAGTCCCGTTGATATTAACTGGCAAATTAATTTGGAAGGCATATAATGAGACCCCACCTCTTTATTCTATTGGGGAACCATTTTGAGCGGACAAATACGTGGGCATGAAAAGAGTGAAATAGATCCTTCCTGCTCATCTACCAATCCTCCACTCAATCTGAACTACGTGTATGTGCTTTTACCTGATTACAGAAATACTCGTAAGAATAAAACTTGGAACCACACATAAGTTATATTTTCTTCCTCTGTAGTGTCTTGTCCAGTATATGCTTTGTCTAGTAACTCTGGCTCTGGGGAGTTCATTAGATTTTAGCACTGTTAGAAGGAACAGCCTAGACTTTGTAGAGTTCAGAGGTTGCCTGGGGTAATTAAGTAAAGAAATAAACAAACAATGAATAATAAACGAAAATAGAATAATGGCAAATAGTTCCAGTGATGTTATTGTCATTGTGCCCTTTGAATAAAATGGGCTTTACAGCTGAAATATGTTAATACTACAACTACTTTAACTAAGAAGAATAAAAACAGCTTTGCAGGCTTTTTATTCATGTATCTCAAACCCTTTATAAACATTAATTAAAGCACAAAACCTCCCTCTAAGCTAGAGACATGTAATCCCTGTTTATTTGTGTGTGGGTGTTTTATATTAATAATGATGTGAGTCACAAATGTGTGTAATAGTGATACCAACTAATCTTATGACTGTATAAAGATAGCATACATATGGGTTAAGTGTTTCACTCAGGCTATAGTTGAGGAAATGCATCCTTGTGTACATGCATGTTTTGGATGAATATCTTCACTTGTCAACCAGTATATGAACAAATTCATTTATTAATGAGCAGATTTAAGATAGATGCCTTGATACAGCAACAGCAATCTATGTACAGAAAGAGCACATAAGTACCTGTGCAGTTTGGGTCAGGTAGAAGGGGAAAGGGAGGCCTTCACCCAGTGATGGGATTATGCTTTTATTTATTTACAATATTTATATACCACTCCCCATTCAGAATTTCGGAGCAGTGGAAAAAATAAAATAGAATAAAAATGGAATAAAAACACATTAAAAGTAGATTTTTAAGAGAAACAAAGTGCAAAATAAACCACGGCTGGTCATTAAGGGAAGGCTTCCTGGAATGACAACGTTTTCAGGAGATGCTGTAAGGAAAACAAAGTTGGCGCCTGCCTGACTTTCAGAGGCAGGGAATTCCATAGGAAGGGGGCTACCACACTGAAGGCTCTTCCCCTGGTGGATTCTACTCAGACGATAGGTCTATGTGGAACCACCAGGAGCATGCCCTCGGATGACCTCAACGACCAGACAGGTTGATAGGGGAGAAGGCACTCACTCAGGTATCCTGGTCCCAAGTTGTTTAGGGCTTTGTACACTAGATCCCTCTGCTGCAGCTGTGTTGTGCATAACCATGAATGTGGTAGTTTTATGCTGTACCAAGCATTACCTAAATCTGAGCAACAGAGTTTAAACTGTGCATCTATTAATGGCACCCTTTATAATTTGGGAGGCACATTTTTAGATGACTGGCTCCCAATAAATAAATTGCCATATGGTGATTAGTCAATTGAAATGTTTACTTGCAGAATATAACCTCAAAATAGTGCCCATATTGAGATGCTGTAATTCTCAATCTGAAAAATATTTGGTAATTTAGGCTGAAATCCTATGGTAATAATAATATTAAGTTACAGTGTTATCGTAAAGATTACATCTAGATAATGTATATTAAGCACTTTTAACATTTTATAGTGCTCTACAAATGTTAAGTATTTGTTATTATTCACACTTATTTGGGAGTAAGACTGATTGAATTCAATGGGACTTACTTCTGAATCAGTACATATAGGATTGGGCTGTGTGTCAGGGATGGCAGATTTCTGTATTCCTGAAGGCAACCTGCTCTACAGAACACCAGTTCAAGGGCTGTATTCAATGGTGTATCCAGTAGCACAAAGCTTTGACCTTTGCGGAAAACCTGTTTTCATTTCGCAAGTATCAAATGCAATTATTTTATTCCACTAGTACAAGTGCTTGCACAAGCCACTGCAGAAGGACTTTCACAACTCATTATGCATTCATTAGACTGGCCTAATCTACACCAAGCAGGATATTGCACTATGAGAGCAGTATATAAAAGGCAGGAGCCACACCAAGCAGGATATAGTGGTATGAAAGCAGTATATGGTATGTGTCAATGGGCCCCAATAGTTGTCAGTGCACTTCAATACCGCTATAAAGCAGTAGTGTGGCTCTTGCCTTTTATATACCGCTTTCTTACCACTTTCATAGTGCAGTATCCTGCTTGGTGTAGACTGGGCCACTGGGTGCTAGCGCTAGTGCAAGCGCTAGCAGAACAAGCAACCACTAGCAGAATGCCACCTCTTGTATGTGTTCTGCTAACATTTCTTGGACAACCCAATTTGTTTTGAACTATCTATAGATAAAGTTGGCAGCACTTAATGGTAAGGACTTCACAGATGGAAAGAACATGCACTTAGATGGAATGAGGTCATCGACTGATGGGAAGAGAGTGTTAAGAAATAAATGTTCTTCTTGAAAGATCCCTCACAGGCACACAGGCAGAAGTAGTTTGCCTTTCCAGACTGCACATGAGAGACAATATAATAAAATGTACATGAAATACAAATGGAGTCTAAAATTGCTTCTTTTCTTTATGAGGGAAAATGTGAGCAAACGTTGTTTAACCACAATTGAAAAGTGGTAGAGCCATTGGTGCCAGAAAATGTTGCTTGGCTGCCGGCTGACCCAGTGACCCAGTGTGGAATCCAGAGAAAATTAGGCATGTCTAAGTCCCATTGAAATCAGAGTAACCTTTTCGGAATTATGTGCTTAAGTCAGGGGTTAGCAATGTGGTGCCTGTGGGCAACAGTGCACCCCCAGACACCTTTCCTGGGGCAGACCGAGGTTACACTTTTTACAAAATTAATGTATTTTCTTGCTGGCAGCTGGGATTGCTGTGAAGTAGGTTTCTGGTGATGATGAAAACTGTAACTTCAAAGGAGTTGTTTAGTGTGTTGGGGCTCATACTCCACCTCTGCCTTGTGCTCAGTCTACTCCTTGGCCACACTTTCCACTGCAGTCATTTTGTGGAGCTGCCTGGGACAGTTTCATAAATTGTACCCATGGCCCCAAAATGTTGCCTACCCCTGGCTTAGGTCCTCTTGATTTCAATTGCAATTAAGTGTGCCTAACTTTCTTTGGATTGCACACTTAATAAGCTAAAAAGTCTTTAAAGGGTTGACAGTCATAATAGGTGCACGTATGGAGACACAAAGCACAATATAGTTAGAAACTGTGAATCACAACTTCTCACCAGCTCCATAAGGAACCTGATATTGATTAAACAGTCTTATGATCCACAAAATGCAAGGACTGTCATTAGTATATTGTGTCCTTTTCTTTCAGGTTACTCAATACTTCAAGCTATTATGGAAACAGCAGGAGAAAAAAGCTGGCAAGTCAGTGCCATATGCGTGGAGAATTTTAATGATGCAAGCTACAGGCAGCTTTTAGAAGACTTGGATCGGAGACAAGAAAAGAAATTCGTAATAGATTGTGAAATTGAGAGGCTTCAGAATCTCTTAGAACAGGTAATATTTGCTTTTATTTTCATTGTAAACACATTAGTATAGCTCCAGAAGAGCATCCTCTCTCCTCTGCCTTTCATTTTGCCTTGCCAATCAAGGCAGGGAATTTTCATGATTTCCCCCCTCTTTTATATATAGTCCAGTATTTACTTTCCACTGCTGGCTCCATTTGCACATTCATGTGAAATTCCCGTCAAGCAGCCTTTGGATCCAGTAGGAAAACCTCATATTTTAGGGCCAAAATCAGACATGATGGCAGAAGACCTCATTGTTTAAACCAGGGTGTCCCTAATGAGCAAAAGGAATGCAGCGATGAGAAGAGCTGAACTATCTGCTCATCTTCTGCATGTCTTCCTGATGCTTCTCCTCCCAAATGCTTTTCTCCCAGCCAAGCTCACTTCCAGTATTGAAGCTTGACTGAGTAGAAAAGTGCCTGATGATTAAGTGCCTAGGCAGCATCCCTCCCCATACATACCCCTTTGTGCTTTAAAAAAATCTCTCTCTCATGAGCTTGCACACTCACACACTATACATGCTGGCTTAAAACAAATGATTCTGCCATAGTCGCACTAGGATCGGCCCAATGCTTGCTTCCAATGAAACCAAAAGCTAGGATTGCTAGTAAATCATATTACAATAGTAATTTATTTACAGAGCATCTTTCCAAAGCAAAAACACAACGGTATGTATATATGAACAAACTCATCGTAAAATCGGCAATGCAAACATATTAGATGATGAAATTAGTCCATACACCAGCAGAGCTATTCTGCTAAAAGATTATCCTCGGCATCTTGTATATAACAATTCAAGTCCAGCTATTATGGAGCACCCTCTAAATTCCTCCCTGGTACAATGAGCAGTTCAGAGACTTCAAAAAGCTCCAGCATTGATGTTCCACTCTTGATAACTTCATTGTGGTGGTTGTTGGGGTTTTGTTTTTGTTTTTTGTAATTTAATTGATTTGTAAGGCCACATATAGTCAATAGTTAATTGCCAATCCAGCCTGAAAAAATGGGGTGGTGGGAGATAGAATAAGACAGCCTTCATGCAGCCTGGGAATTATGGGAATTGTAGTCCAACACATCTGGAGGGCACCAGGTTAGGGAAGGCTAGTTTAAGATACCTTCACTTTTGTGTAGCACAATTGAGCATGTAGAGTACAACTATACTACTCTATAATGTTTTGCAGGCTGAATTGGTAACTGTCTAAAATACTATTATGACATAATTTACTAGTGATTCTATTTCTGATTTTTTTTGTATGTGCACATTTTTTTACTTAGACTGTTGTTTTGTTGTTTTGTAAATCACGCCCCCCATCGCCCCCCGGTCACACACTCATAGGAACTTAAAGAGCTACCTTATACTGAATCAGATCATTGGTCCATCTAGCCAAGTAGTGTAAACAACAGCTCTGCAGGGTTTCAGGCAGTTTCAGGCAGAGATGCTGGGGATTGAATCTGGGACTTTCTGCATGCAAAGCATGTACTCTTCCACTGAGCTATGGCCCCTCCCCTTCACATCAATTAGTAACCAATTCATTGCATCTGCAATAATTGCTATCTACTGTTGATTCAGAGGAATAACCCCCCAAATTCCTAATCTTCTCTAAGGATTGTTGTGAAAAAAGGAATATTGAGAGAGACAACTGACTCTTGATTATACTTTATACTTCTTGGATATCCCAATATTATTCTACCTATCTTCAAGGGTGAACAAAATTACATACTCGTAATCTGATATCCTGTGAATTGGATTCACACTACCATATTTTTCAACTTGAGTATATTTTTAAATAATTTGAGTATATTTTTAAATGTAATCAGCTTTTTCGGTTTCCCAAATGCGGTCACCCTAGTTGATGGCAATCCATTTCTCTTCTCTCCAGCTCAGGGACACACAATACAAGATCAGGTACTAAGGGAGCATTTCAGCTAACTCCCACCTAAACGGTTAGCCCCAACCTTCCTTTCCAGAACCAAAGTAAAGGCTGAGGTCATTTTGGGACTGGTTGGCCAAGGTGTTGAGAGTGCCTTGGCTGCTTATCCTTCTTTTCTAGCTTGGAGATGTCACCTGGGCTGGGGATCTTCTCCTTTGTTATGCTCAGCTCCTGGACCTGAGCACAACTGTGCAGACAATCCCCTCCCCTTTCCCAGCCCTAAGCTAGAGAGAAAGGCTGGGACTTAGCCAGGGTGAGTGGAAATGTAGACTTCTGCATATGCACAGTTATCCTGACCTTCTGAATTATTCTGTGTCTGTCTGTGTGTTGGCTCACACATGCATGTTTATCCGCTTGCTGCAACATCAAGTGATAGCTTGCAAACGTGATTGGATCGTCACAGCTGGAATTTTCGTATCTCTTCCCATTACTTCACTGAAAAGCACTGCATTTGGAGTCTGTCCACACATTCATTTTCTAGTCAAATGAACATAATCAAGCGTAGAGAAATCAAGTGTTGCACATATATGACATTACACGGCCCTAAAATCCTGATAGGATGAAGGACGGTATCTAAATCTGTTAAATAAAAAAGTAAACCAGCCTCAAAGTGCAGGCCAAATCACATTCAGAAATCTGTAAAATAATTTACAAGGTCATAAATCATATATATCCAATCCTTATTGACTGAATAAGTCTGCGTGAGTTAAAAAGAAATGGGTATATGAATCTCATTTTTTGTTAAAGATCTGAAAGCATATTTTGCAGTACCACATGTGAATTGCAGCAAAGGAATGCCATCTAGTGGTGCTACAGGTCATTTTATTATGCTGCTATTTTAAAAAAATGTTCATGAGGCATGCTTGACATCTTTAACAGTCTTTAACGCTTGTTTTAAATGGATATTGTATTTATAATCTGTTTTTATGCTTTTTATGCTTTTTAAATTTTGTGTATCAGTTTTTTTTTAATATTCAGTGTTTTTAATTTTTGTAAGCCGCCCAGAGAGCTTTGGTTATGGGGCAGTATATAAATTCAATTAATCATCATCATCATCATCATCATCATCACACATATCGCATCGACATAGCAATACCGAATGACAAAAATGTTGCTGAAAAGGAAGAAGAAAAGAGAGACGAATATACACCACTGGCCATGGAAGTCAAAGAACTATGGCATCAGGAAAAAGTCACAATTATTCCAATAGTCACCTCAGTCACCGGCATCACATCAAAAAAACATACAGAAAACCTTCAGAAATACATCCACACCAACATCCAGAAAGCAGTCACAATTAAAACATGCTCAATTGTCAGGAAATTCTTGAATCTGTAAAAGACAGCATGACTTGGCAAAGTCTGTCATGTCCGTCTAGAAAAACTGCCATGGCAAAAAGTTTTCCTCCCCCTAAAACATCATGCTGCATTTCGATCCCTGATCACCTTCCAAGACAGCCATTGATATAAAGAGTCTAGGAAATAATGATATGGCATTTCCAAATTTAACAGTAGTTGTTTCTACCAACATTGCAGAGTCAAATTCCCCATACTCATTTGTTTAGGCTGACCACATAAAATCCAGGTCAGGGCTCATGTAACTTTAACAGTTGTAGAGAAAAGGGAATTTCAGCCAGTGTCATTTGTATGCAATTAGTTCCTGGTGAAATCCCCTCTTCATCACAACAGTTAAAGTTGCAGGCACTATACTAGAGTGACCATATACAAAACAAGGCAGGGCCCCTGCAACTTTAACAGTTGTGATGAAGAGGGAATTTCACCAGGAACTAATTGCATACAAATGACAATGGCTGAAATTCCCTTTTCCCTACAACTGTTAAAGTTACATGAGCCCTGACCTGGATTTTATCTGGTCACTCTACATTTGTTGCTGTAAGCAGCTGAATGTATTTTGAGGCACAAATGTTATATCTTATAATCAAATCTTTCTCTAGTCTAATATATTATCACATAAAACAAAAATATGAACAGTTTACATTTAAGATTCTGAAAGCGTAAGCAAGCATGTTATGTGAGCATAAAATAGTTTGTCTGTGCAGCTGTTGAATATACAATATTCTACTGCCACTTTTTCACCATGATATTGATATTAAATCCCCAAAGCTATTTGAATACTTGTGTATAAACTCATAGATGTACTGACTGATGATTACATGGGGTTTTAATATACAGTGGCTAGGGTTCACTGCGCTACACAGGCCAGGAAGCAAAATTTGAAACCATGGTTTGTAGTGGAGTTGTGAAACTCGGCTTGAATTAATTGTTGTTTGTCATTATGTTTGAACTCGGTATCCTGGCTTAATCGTAATATTACTATTTTTTACTCACTGACTACCTGGCTACAGAGATGCAAGGGAAAAGTGGCTAGAAAGTGAAGCCCCTTGTACAGCTAAGAGACTTTCACTGGCATTTTCACAGACCTGGCAACTCTCTGCTCCTTTCTTCACCTTCCTCTCCAGTCCCCACTGACAAGTTCACCCTTTCTAGCCCGGCTATTTATCTCTGCAGCAGCCTAGCAAGGGGCAAAAATTAAAGGGATTATGAGTGCCTTTACCCATAACTAATGAGGATACATATTAAAAGTTATTCGCAAGCTATGCCAACAAGCTATGCAAAGCCTTCCGCAATCCCCACCACTGCAATTCGTTCCCTTCTGTTAAGTTTTGCTCCTGCATCAATCCTCTCACTTCTTTTCTAACATAAGGTTTGCTGACCTGTTCTTCTGCTTGCTCACCAAGAACATTTTAGTACTGGTGGCGGGAGGGAGAGGGGGCAGGGGAATGTGCCGGTCTTGAAAGTGGCCACAGCAGTGAGGAAATTTATTCTGGGATGAAAGGCTTAACAAAGCAGAGTTTTAGGACTGTGTTTTGCTCAGGGGCTTGCCAAGGGTGGTCAAATCTCTCTGAGGTAGAGAGCATTCGTCTTTCCTGACTGTTTTCTATAGCTAGACAATGGCAAGAGTACTGGTGACGTGGTGCCTTGTCAGTCCTCAGCTGCCACAAAGCGCTACAATATAGCGGCTGGGTATTCACATAGTAAACAGGGAAAACTAATATTAAGTGAAACAAATGGCATTTGATCCTCTGTGAACAGGTTCCTGGCTTCTTTAACAAACCATGGTTAAAGCAAATTATGGCTTAGTATTACATCAGAATGTGTCCTTGTCCAGCTATGGTCCTGCCCAACTAGTCTTGTGCAGCAACTACTAGGTCACATTCCCATTCTACATCAAGATGCATTCGCCCCATTTAGTGGCGCCCAAATGACCATTGTTCTGATGCAAATGCACATCCAGAATCCATGCATAAGCTTTCACAGTTAGATCTCCATTGCTGGAGGGGATGTGAATTGATTTCCAAGATACTAATATTGTATTATTTGTTCACTTTACAACCCAGGGTTAATCCTTAATTATGAATGACATCTGTTCCTTTAACAGCAATTTATAGTTATTTTTTCCCTAAAAAGGATTATTGCCTAATCCATCATACTTAAAATCGATAAAAGTTTTGTCGTTGACTTTAAGGAAGTAGAACTCTGATGATTATGGGAGATATCTCAAATTAGTGACAAGATTTACATTTTGTAAGGAGCCGTGAAGTATTTTTTCTTTGGGTAGGAAAGCTCAAAAATTCAAAAGCTTCTGTCAATTGGTTGGGTGCCTATTATTATTATTATTATTATTATTATTATTATTATTACATTTATATCCCACTTTTTCTTTAAGAATCTCAGAGTAGTATATTATGATTCCCTCCCACCAATTTTATCCTGTGAGGTAGTTTAAGCTGAGAGATGATGACTGGCTTAAGGCCATCAAGTTAAATTCATGACTGAGTGGGGATTTGAACCTGGACCTCCCCAGTCCTAGTCCACTATATTTGTCAATTTTGAAATTCACACTCAGTACTCACTGCAACCTCAGTTCCCATAAAGTTCTACTAAAATAAGGATAAAATGGCATAAGAAAAGGAAGTAATAATCAGTTTACTAGATTTAGTACTCCACATAGATTGATGTAGTGCTCCACATAGAACTACATTTCCCAGCACAGTAAGATATTGTACTAGCTGTCTCATTTCTTGTCTTCATCTATAAGGTTGTAATGCATAGGTTTATGTGATATTCTCCAATGGCACATTCACTTAGATAATGTGTAGGATAAACAGGGTTTATCTGAGGAAAAGCCACAGTTCAGTGGTAGAGTGAAAGGTCCCAAATCCAATTTCATATCAAGCAAAACTATTGTGCTGGCTTTTTCATGGCCCTGAAGCACGGCATGGTGATGTAGGGAGCATTGCTCCAGTTGGCTTGTAACAGACTTATATCTTTGGTTTTTCCTAGACTTTTGTGTCCCTCCTTTTTTTAAAAAAAAAAAGCACTAAAATGATGGGTGCTTTGAAAGGAAACTTCATCCTCTGCTCAGCACAACTTATGCATGTTTGTCCAGCTCAAATGCTGATTCCAGCATGAAATACAGTGTTGCCCAGATTTTTAAAAACGTTATTCAGTGCACCTGACAGTGTCCATCTGTGTACCAGTGGTTAGGAGGAATTGAACTTGTTAGGCTTATAACCTCTCAGGGTGGTATGATGCTGTAGCAATTTTGCTTCATTGTGCACACTTTTGCCATGTTTACAAAGATGCATTCTCAGCTGCTCAGCTGCTTTTTAATTTTCCAGTTCCCTTGCAGAAAAATGACTTTTCCCAGATCCATTTCAAAAGCTTGTTTGCATTTAAGGACCAAATTGGACTCAATTGTCCTAGTACACTGCCCCTTAGAAGATGGTCTTGTGATTCTTGAAAATGGTCTTCTTTGTAAATCATGTCCATAGATAACATGTTAACAGCTATAAATTAATTAACTCCCACTCTTCTGCCTCAATTTATCTACACACAAAATTATCAATAATTACTAAGCTGACCTTTCATTTCAGCTGCATTTGCACAGGCATAATGGGAACAACCCACACATTCTGCATTAAAAAGTGTAAGTGGAAATTAATATTGAGAGATCCATCCACTTTACGCAAATATGAGATGTCATATTGTGGGGGGGAAAGAAAAACCACCACATTAATCTAAAAACCTTCCTATGAAAAATTAGATTTGATTGTTAGCTTCATTGTATAGTGTTACGTGCAGGGATGTGTAATGCGAAACACACAAAGAACATCTTTCCCTCCATCCCAGATATGTTTTCCAAGAAAAATGATTTCTTATAACACAAAAAGCTACAGGCAATAATTGAGATAAAGGGCAAAGGAAGTGATTATTGCAATCTTTTCCCAAAGTGCATTGCAAGGAATAGGAGCTCCAGCTGTCAGCCAAGGATCAGTACCAGCACTCCAAACCTATCTATTCATTGCTGCCTAAATTGTCTAGCCGAAGTCCTCCATACATACATGGCCAATTTGATATGGAAGGAAAGACCTTAAAGCATAGTTGGATAGAAAAGGTACTGTGGTCCAACAGTTTACCATTTCCCGGGCACGATTTCGACCTTGCTGGTTGATGAGATTTTTTCTAATAATGATGGACTGGATGGACCTTTATCTGATCCAGCAAGACAATTCTTAATGTTCTTAAGCAAATGTACAACTTCAGGACCACTAAAAACAAATTAGTTGTGCCTCTCCTCTGGTTCAGTGTAGCAGCTCAAGGATGGAACTACAGATTAGGATTTCTCAGTTTGAATCTTACTTTTGTCATGAACTCTGTAGGCTTAGGCAAACTACTCATTCTCTCCCTGACTCCCCCACACACAGCCAGCCACTGTAATATGGAGATAATAATGCTGACCATCTCTACATATAAAGCTGAAAGTACATGTGTGGGGTGTATGTCCAGAAATGTTTACCCACTTCCAGATTAGTTAGAAACTTGAAATTTGGCAAGCTGATAGGTCTGGCAGTACAATGTACCAGAAAAATCTGAACATGTTAAATTTTTGGGTTTTAGTATTTTTTAAGAATTTAATAAGAAAACCTAGGCATATGCCTACAACTCCCAGGATGCCTTGGGCAGAACTTCCAGCATGCCTTGGGTGGGAGGGAAGACTTATCGGGCTTTGGCAGCCATCATCTGGAAGTGGCTCACCATCCTGGGCCAAAAGGGAGAGTGCCTGGGGCCGGCTGCCTTGGTCGCTAGGCACCATCAGGAGCGGGAGGGAAGGAGCGTGTAGCTCTGGGCCATGTCGCCAGTAGCAACGACAGTTAGCCAGCTGGCCGGTCAGCTCCCTCACAGCCTACCTACAGGCACTGATTGCACAGTGAGTGTGGACTTGCTCGGCCAGACGTCACTTCCTGTGAGCCTCAGTGGCAGGACTCCTATTGGGCAAGTTGGGCATCACAGTGAAAGGCATGCTGGGAGTTGTAGTTTTTGTTTTCTATGGCAGCAAGGAAAATCATGGTGGCAGCTTCAAGGCGGCCCTGGCCATGCATCAGGGGAGAGAGAGAGAGAGAGAGAGAGAGAAGATACGAATGTAATTAGTTTTAAAGTTACCTCACAGGCCTAGCACCAGCCTACCTTGCAGGGTTATCGTGAGGGTGAGAGAAGACTAGATGGACCCTCAGTCTTATCCAGGATGGAAGTTCTTATGATCCACTACCCTTTCAGTGCATGATTTAGATGAAACATTGGAAGCCTGCGAGCCTGTCATGGATACCAAAATCCCTTTCCCCACTGAGCTCACACTCTCCCAAGCCTGCCATTCAGCTGTCTAGCAGACTTGTGAAAATGTGATTGTGGAAGGATGTGTTTTTATGGGAGGATGTTTGTGTGTAGGGGGGGAGGGGATGCATGTGTGGGTGTGTTATAGACAAGAGAGGAAATATTTTGTATCCCTAACCGCCGTGATCCGCCAGTGTGGCCCCTGAAGTATTCCCCAGTCCCCAACGTGGACGTCCCCTCAAAAAAATTGCACCCCTGATTTAGCTGAAATGGGAGCTGTAATCCATGTCAGTGGCCATGAGTACTTAACCAAGAGGGTGATAATAATTTAAAATGAGTCAATGTGGAAGATGCTATGTATGCAGAGAGGCATAGGTGCCGACCAACAAATTCAGGATTGCATGTGTGTGTGGGTCTGTGAACTGTAACCAAGAAAGAATGGGACAAATGGCAAATTAAAAGTGGGGAGGCAGTGACTGAGTAAAGGAGAAAGGTTTTTTCCCCATCATCTGGAAATAGAAAAATACAGATGTTATTGTGTGTCTGAGGCTTCTAAATAAGCTAGGCACTGTCTATAGCTTGGATTATTTTGTTATAAATTACTACAAAACAAAGATAATGGTCTTTTCAAGGAGAAAATACCGTCATAAATGACACATAGATTAGCACACAATTGAGCAATATTCCAACTTCAAATACTTGGGAATGCACTTCTCCTCTAGGGATATTAACTATCATTGTCACAGTTCTATTTTGAAGACATGCAGACTACCTTAGTTCATAAGGATAAAAGTTTCATCAAAACCAGGATTTTTTAGATAGATTGTCATGAAAATGTACGTGCCAGCCAATTTCAAGCATTTTCCCTATGATTCAGCCTTTTTCAGACAGACAGACAGTGCTTTCAACAGTACCTTCAGGAGTTTACTTTTGTTGCCCTTAGAAATGCATTTACTGCCGTTCAGCTTTAAACAATGCCGTCAGCAAATTTGGAAGGAAAGTTTAAAGGGATCCCCTATGCACAGCAATTGTGTATCTATGCCACTGGGGAAGGAGAAGATGTAGTGTATTACCTGTTATGTATAAGGAACCTAGGGCTCGCTTTCTGGGGGATCTTTTGAAAATAAGAGCTGGATGGCCTCCAGCTGACATTATCTGTGATGTTGGCAGACTGTAGTCATTTCATCACAAATAAGGTTGCTACCTTTGCAGTAACAACTGAGAAAATCTGTCAAAAATTTTAAAAGATGCCTGCAGGAGATTGTAAAGGAGATGATCTTGATAGACCTTTTGTAAATGTGTGTTACTGTTTGGTTTGCTTTTACTAGTATTTTGTATTTTGCGTTGCCATATTTTATACAGTATTGTGTTTTGTCACAGACAGATGAATTCAGTTCATCCACTCATTCATTTATATCAAAAGCATTGGTATCTCTTAAATATGAGACTGTCCACCTCTTGGTTCAGAGTATTCTGCATGGAACTAGATAGGAAAGTAGCACATTGGCTTACATGTCACAGTTGATAGAGATGCTGCACAGATGCCAAATACAAAATTACTTTTACTGTTTGGGAAGAGAACGAACCTCAGCATCTCAGGGATTTTCTCAATTGTTGGAAAAATGGCTCTTAATCTCTTGAGATAATCCAGATATTTCAAAGCAGAGACAGTAGCAAGTACTTCTCCAGTTAAAAAGCATGTTTTTGTCTGTACCTGGGTGTATCTGCACCTGGGTAGTAGATGAAGGGTTCCTTGAACAAATAATGCACCATTTATAAAAGGGGTTGATGCAGTGCAGTGGTTAAGGCCATGGATTATGACTTGAGAATCTAGTGGTCAGCCATTATATCTCCATCACTATCACCAACATTGGTGGTATGGAGATGATGATAATACTGGTCTGACTTAAAGGTTTGTTATAAAGGTTGCTGAGGAAGTATATGCTTTGAGTTCTTTGGGAAAGTGCTTTATAAAAGTGTTTTCCTTAAAGCCTAAAAATAATTTTAAATAACTAACTGAGAAACCTTATGGTACCTGTCTGAGGCCTGTCAAATGATATTTATGATCATCTTTAGAGTCCAAAATGGAATGCCAGTACTAAGAGTCAAATATGAATTTCAGATACCAATCACTATTTCAAATATTACAGTCAGCAATAGTATTTCCAATTTGGCAGGAGAAGTTTTCTTTGACTATCTGAATTTGAGCATGATACTATAGAATCTGCCCAGTGAATGAATGTCTACATTTCTCAGAAATGAGCCATGAAAAACGGAAAACAAGCTTAGTATCAAAAAGATCACAATAGCATGGACTGAAATGCATCAAAACAGTTCCTAAGAACATAAGAAGAGTCATGCTGGATCATAACAAAGATCCATCTAGACCAGCATTCTGTTCACAGTGGCCAACACCAAGTAGGACATAAATGCAATAGTACCCTCCTGCTCATGCTTCCCAGTAACCGGCATACAGAAGCATACCGTCTCTGATACTTGAGGTAATATTCAGCCATCATGACTATTTGCCCCTGCTAGCCTTATCCTCCATGGGGGTTGATGCTTTCTGATACATACTTTGTTCCTGTCCTTTCTAGCATAACTCTGTGCTTTCGTTGTAAATGTAACTTTCCAGTCTGCCTGTACATTTGAAAAAAATAAATAAATCCACTGTCTTCCAGTTAGGAGTGCCCTGCCAGCGGCATTCTAGATAGAGCTTCTGCTTTTCATTAGGGAATGGAAACCATGAACAGGTATCTCTGCCTCTTTCAATGAATCTGTAAAACCTGCTTTGTCATGAAGTCTTTCTCCAAAGCCTATCCTCAGTGGTACTACAGCCATACTGAACATTCACCAGCACTTAGTGAATCGTCCTTCCCCCCCCTCCCCAAAGTCTTTTAAAATATTTTCTAGATGGCTTTCTGAAAAGATAGCTTGCTTCAGGTGCTGCATAGAAATCTCATCGCATATAAGGTTTACACCATTGTTGTTCCTGCCATAATATTGCCGCTCAAATCTCAGTCTTTCTACTTGTTAGAAACCTCCACACCACTTAAAATTTATAGTATGAGGAGACCCTCTTCTTTCCTTTCCTCTGGACAGTGGATTGCCACACAGTCCTGCAGGCGAAGCCTCAGTTGAATTGTCATTTGTTAGGGGTGTTTAACTTGAATATAGGTCTTTTATTTACAAAAAAGCCCCAGGCTTATCTTGAAGAATACTTAAATGAAAAAGATGCTTTGTATTATAGAACCTCATCTTACAGATGGCCTCATATTAATTTATTTCTGTATTTAAGAGATGTATAGCCTATCTTTCAACTTTAAAAACCTCTGAAGTCAGCACAACAAATACATTTTAAAACATCAGTAAAAATCATAGAATCATAAAGCTACCGAGCCACATACAAGGTTATGTTATTGTCATACAAAGCCCTAAATTACTTGGGACCAGAATATCTAGCAGACTGCTTTCCCTTATACATACCCAGGTAGGCTGACCATATGAAAAGGAGAACAGGGCTCCTGTAACTTTAACAGTTGTAAAGAAAAGGGAATTTCAGCCAGTGTCATTTGTGTGCAATTAGTTCCTGGTGAAATTCCCTCTTCATCACAACAGTTAAAGTTGCAGGGGCCCTGCCTTGTTTTGTATATGGTCACTCTAGTATAGTGCCTGCAACTTTAACTGTTGTGATGAAGAGGGAATTTCACCAGGAACTAATTGCATACAAATGACACTGGCTGAAATTCCCTTTTCTTTACAACTGTTAAAGTTACAGGAACCCTGTCCTCCTTTTCATATGGTCAGCCTAGTTTACCAAGGTTTCCCTACACTGTAATTACATTAATTGTGCCACTCCATTTTGCTGCTCCTTGAATTGTTTTTATCGTATAATGATGATGATGATGATGTTATCTTTTTCTCGCTCGTGACGGTTTTTCTAGACAGACATGACGGGCTTTGCCAGGTCATGCTGTCTTTTATTGATTCAGAAGTTTCCTGACAATGGAGCATGTTTTAATTATGACTGCTTTCTGGATGTTGGTGTGGATGTATTCTGGTAGGCCCAGTTTTTGGAGGTTTTCTGTATATTTTTTTGATGTGATGCTGGTGACTGACGTGACTAATGGAATAATTGTGACCTTTTTACTGTTGCCATAGTTCTTTGACTTCCATGGCCAGTGGTGTATATTTGTCTCTTTTTTCTTCTTCCTTTTCAACAACATTTTTGTCATTCGGTATTACTGTATCAATGAGGTATGTGTGTTTTTATTTTTTGTCTATGACCGTTATGTCAGGTCGGTTACAAAGTATTGTCTTGTCTGTACGAATTGTTCTATCCCAGATTATTTTATGATCTGCATTTTCCAAAATTGATTTGGGTGAATATGAATAGTATGGTGTAGGTTGTTAGATAAGGTTGAATTTGATGGCCAGTTGTTGGTGAATTGTTTTTGCATCTGTATTGTGTCTGTCCTTATGGTCCATTTCTGCCAGAATTTTACATCCTCCTGTTATATGGTCTATTGTTTCTTGTAACTGATGGCATTTCCTGCATAAGTCTGTTGTTACACTGTTATCTTTTATGATGTACTTTTGGTAGTTCTTGGTTGCTATAACTTTATCCTGTATAGCTATTAGGAATCCTTCAGTTTCTGGAAATAGCTCACCCTTCCTGAGCCATTTGTACGATTGTTCTTTGTTTATTTGTGGGTTCTGTATTATGTTGTAGTGCTTCCTGCCTTTTTCCCAGGGCTGGGACTCAAGGCGGTTTACAAGATTAAAACATGTACGATTAAAGCATATAAATATAAGTTTACAAAAGTTAAAATAGAATTAAACCTACAATAAAATTAAAAACATTTAAAAATATTAAAACAGTAACAGATTTTTTTTTTTAAAAAAAAAAAACACCACCGCCATACATTAACACAAGTCCAGAGTATTTCCAAAAGCCTGCTGGAATAAAAAAGTTTTTGCCTACCTCCAGAAATGTAGCATAGAGGGAGCCAGCCTGGCCTCCCTAGGAAGGGAGTTCAGAAGCCTTGGAGCAGCCACGGAGAAGGCCCTGTCCTGCGCACCCATCAGGCGTGCCTGGGATGTTGGTGGGACTGAGAGAAGGGCCTCCCCAAAAGATCTCAGAGCACGAGCAAGCTCATATGGGCGAATACAGTCTTTCAGATAAAGACTGTATCTGGACCCAATCTGGACCCGAGCCATATAAGGCTTTTTAGGTGATAACTAGCACTTTGAATTGTGCCTGGAAACAGCCAGTGGCGCTGTTGTAACAAGGGAGTTGTATGTTCCCTGTAACCAGCCCCTGTCAACAATCTGGCTGCAGCTCTTTGAACCAGCTGAAGTTTCCATGTAGAGCACGTTACAGTAATCCAAACGGGATGTAACTAAGGCATGTGTCACTGTAGCCAGGTCCGACATCTCAAGGAACAGGCGCAGCTGGGAAGTGTTTTTAATGTTGTGGGGGTTTTTTTAAAATTGTATTTTAAATGTGTTTTAATATTTATAGTGAACTGCTGAGGGATTGTATTATATTCAGCGATATAGAAATGTTACAAATACATAAGTAGTGTAGCACTTGGAGGTCATCTAGTCTAACACCTTGTTCAGCACAAGATATGCACTGCAGAATGCAATTACAGCACCCTTGACCAATGGCTGTCCGGCCTGTGCTTAAATACTTCCAGCAAAGGAGAGCTTGAGTCTGTCTGTTCTCTGTTGAACAGCTCTTAGCTTTAGGTAGCTTCTCCCAATGTTTAATTTAAATCTATTGCTCTGCAATTTCAACCCATTGATTATACTCCTGCCCATTGGAGCAACAGAGACCAAGTCTGTTCCATCTTCTGCATGACATCCCTTCAGATACTTGAAGAGCGCTATCATGTCTCTGTTTTTAAATAGTTTTTTTTACTGTATTATGTATGTATTGTTGTGTGAGCCACTTAGAGATTTTAAGACATTATGTCACATTTATGTGATATAAAACTAGTAGAAAGAAAGAAAGAAGGAAAGAAAGAAAGAAAGAAATGTATCTCCGTAAGAACATAAGAGCCATTCTGGATCAGACCAGGGGTCCATCTAGTCCAGCAGTCTATTCACACAGTGGCCAACTAGGTGCTACAAGGTAAACACATAAGCAGGACATGACTGCAACAGTACCCTCCTGTCCATGTTCCCCAGCAGCTGGTGTACATAGGCATACTGTCTCTGATACTGGAGGTAGCATATAGCTATTAGGACTCAGTAGCCATTAATAGTCTTCTCCTCCAGGAGATCTGTTTTCCAGACTGAACATACTCGGCTCTGTCAACCATTCCTTGTGAGACTTGGGCCAGATTTACACCAAGCAGGATATAGTGGTATAAAAGCAGTATAAAAGTAGTATATAAAAGGCAGGAGCCACACCAAGCGGGATATAGCAGTATACGGTATGTGTCAGTGGGCCCCAACAGTTGTCAGTGCACTTCAATACTGCTATAAAGCAGTAGTGTGGCTTCTGCCTTTTATATACTGCTTTCATACCACTGTCATGCCGCTATATCCTGTTTGGTGCTGATCTGGCCTAGGTATTCAGAAACCACCTAACCATATTGGTTGCCCCCCTGGATATGCTGCAATTTATCAATGACATTCTTAAAATGTGATAACCCGAACTGAACACAGTAGTCCAGGTGTAGCCTATCAGTGCAGAATAGATTGGAACAATTACTTCTCATGATCTGGACACTATGCTTCTGTTAATGCAGCCTAAAATTGCGTAAGTGTTTTAGCAGCTGCATCACACTGATGTTCATGTTCAGTTTCCAATCAATTAAGACACCTAGATCCTGTTCATATGTACTGTTCCAGACTCTCAACCCAGGTGTTTCCCATTCTATACTTGTGTCTTTGATTTTTTTGGACATGATTGCATTTCCCCCCTTCAATCTTATAATTTTTGCAAATTCCAACTGCAATTTACATAATTTGCTTAATTTGCACAAATTGCACCTGCTTACCTGTGAACTGCATCAAGTCTGGCCAGCTTGTGTGTTTTCAGGTTCCCCCCCCCCCCACTTAAATCACCGTTTATGCAAATTGCACTGAGCTTTCATCAGTTCAGCCCCCTGGACTTCGTTAGCTTACCTGTGAACTAGACTGACTCTTTGGGAGAGTTTTACTTCTGGTGGATTCAGAGGTTCATCATGAGCATCATGGCCTTTCTTTACAGATCTATTGGCTCTCCCATTGAGGGCCTTTAATCAATCTTGCTTTAGAACTAGCCTGGGCAAGAGCTGCTGAATTCCTTTAGCTTCTTTTCAATTAGAATATTTGTGTGTGTGTGTGTGTGTGTGTGTGTGTATGTGTATGTAGTCTCCAGGAATTTCTCCCTTACCAAACAAGCTGACTCTCCAAATGATTTCCTGCTGCTTGTGGAACATGGAGTGCAAAACTGTATTGTAGCGGTAGTTTAATTCAAATTAGAACAATTTTAGCAATTCATCTAAGCAGTAGAATTTTTAGTACCTTTGTAATGATGATGAAGAGGTAAAATAATCTCAACATTATTTTACTAAAATTATATGTTGTAAGTTATACCTACTGCTTGAAGTAATACAAGATCTATTGTTCTCTTTCTTTCCCGCTTCCTACAGATTGTGAGTGTTGGAAAGCACGTTAAAGGGTACCATTACATCATTGCAAACCTGGTAAGAATCCTGTTGCACAATTCATGCTTGCTAATAATAATAATTTCTGTAGCTCTATCACTTCAAGATTGTGCCGTCCAAAAGATTGAGTTTTTGTTCTGACTTAAAGTACTTGGCAGCGTCTGAGGGTGAATCAATATCTCAAAGCACCTCCTTTGGCTTGGCTAGAACCAATTGGCTTCTCTTCTTCCCAAACTGTCTCTATTAGCATCCATTCCCTCTAGATGTAAATGAGGGAGAAGTGTCACAGTGATGCTCACTCCATCGACTCAGCTGTAACCAACTGCTGTCTGGCTCCTCCTCTTCTGGAATTTTCTCTCTCATTGGCCATTCCACCCAGCCATTATATTACTTATGTAATGCTATATAATAATTTCCATCTGAATTTGCTTATTTTTCTCTTCCCACCCCCATTTGGGTATCAAATCTATTAGATTGTATGTCATTATTTAAAATTGTAAATCATCTTGAGTGCATTGGTATATAAATGCAGTGATTAAATAAATAAGTTTATGGCAGAATAATCTCATTGATGTTAATTACAATGATAATCTGATCCAACCCAAAGCCTTACTACCTGAAAAATAGGACAGTCCAACCATAGCAAGAGAACATAACTATGAACCACACCCAATTCTTCAATTCTGCATACAGAAATACAATTTTCTGTTGTAAAGATACTACATTTCCCAAGCACTTCAATTGTAGAAAAAATATCACTTAGAAAATGCGATTACCCCTCTGGCTATTTTTTGTGTTTGTTTGTTGTTTGTTTTTTATTAAGAGTAGGCACCAGTGAGGCTCTGAACTTGGATATCTTGCTGTTATCTTTGAATCAGAACATACTATGCAAAGCTTAAAATTCAATTGGAACATGTTTGACTCATGTTATGGGAAGCACCCCCTAGTGCTGTACTGCCCTGTCCCAGTTTAGCCTGTCTGTAACTTGTACTGAAGGAAACAGATTCCATTGTAAAAGATCAACCTTCTGCTATCTGGTGCCTCCCAGGTGTGACAGAGTACAACTACCACATTGGCCATGCTGGCTGAGGATTGTGAGAGTTGTAGTCCAATGTATTTGTGGGCACCAGGTTGGGAACGGCTGCCGATGGTGTTATATTAGATACGTTGGTACCATAATGGCAAGCACTGGGGTAAAGTTCTTCCTGAATTTAAGCTCTTGTTCGTATTAAAATTAGAAAGAATTAGAGGGGGCTGATTTCATGCAATGCGGGGGAGAGGAACTTTCCAGTCTTCTCTGACATTAGTTTCTGCTCCAGTCAAAACTGTGAGGATACTGAGCTTGTGCTTATAACTATTCCTGCTGAGTTTTGTTCTTTCCTTTTCGTCTGCGTTTTGCCTCTGAGGAGAAAACCCACCTGCAGTGACCAGGTTCCCAGGAGGAAGCAGATTGGGCAAATAAGGCAATGCAGCAGGAGAGCAGGCACTTCTAGATATTATTTGAGCTGTGCAGTGTGCCTTGGCAACATACAAAATGAAACTGCCACGTTTGCATGCACACTTGAGGATGCAGTTGAGATGCATGGGAGATCAGAGGCTCAGTTTGTAAAGAGTTTTAGCACATTTTTCCTTGCATTGTTCCTTTATCCTCTCTATTTTGACTATATAATTTGTTTGTTTGTTTTATCTCCCACTTTTCTGCCAAAAATGGTGCTCAAAGTAGCTTACAATAACAAAATGCAGGGAATTAATTTAATAATGAATGACTAAACAAGACTAATACACAGATTGTTTAAATGGGTTTCCTCTCCCTATTTTATGCAAGATGACCAAGCTATTAAGCAATAATTGCTAACCAACTTTTTTATTAACTGCTTTGACTAGTCTGTTGTCTATCTTTGACTAATTAATTGTGTATTTGCTTTGACTAATGTCTGGTGAGTTTTCATTGCATATTTGTCTTTTCATATTGCAAATATTGCATATTTGTCTTTGTTCATTTATTCATTGACTTATTTATTGCTTGTTGCCCTTGATTAATGTATTGTTTGATGCTGTTGATTAATTTATTGTCTGGTTAATTTATTGCTTATTGCCTTCAACTAATTCATTGTCTGTTGCTGTTGACTAATTAATTGGTTTGATTAACTGATTACCTTGGTGATTCTGACTAATTTATTGCTTACTTACTCCAGATTAATTTATTCCTAAATGAGGTTATTCTGGGATTAATGTATCATTTAATAAATATATTGTTTACTGATTGTAACTTAATTCCTCTAATAATGTATTGGTTATTATTTAAATGGGGGTTATAATATGTATTATACTTTTACCAAAGGTAACATTCAATATCATTTTTAAATGTACCAAGAAAAATTGCTAAAGATTAAGAAGATGAGGAATCTATGTAAACTCACTTAACAGCCAAAGATGAGATAGAGCATATTAAAATAGCTGATTTAAGGAAATTATGACAATAACTGCATAAGAAGCAGAGACTATACCAAGGCTGTACTCCTATATACACTTCTCTGGGAATAAGGATCAGTTAACCACTGATCGAGCCCTTAAAGTTATTGAAGAAAGAAAACAGAAAATAGAGAGATTAAATCTGATATGATTTTTTTTAAAAACCTAAGAAATATTAATAATCTGACTATAACTGAAAGGTTTAAAGTAAAAGATTATAGAAATTCAATCAAAAGTTCAGACTCTTGAAAGTAAAATTAAAAAAATAAAAGATTACTGCTCCAGAAATGACTATAGAGCAACACATTCATAAAGAAGGGTTTAAGCTGCAATTACACACTTATCGGGGAGTAAATCCCATTTAACTCAATTGGATTTACTTCTGAATAGTCATGTATACAATTGTGCTGTAAATAAGACTGAAAACTAGAGTGGAGAAAATATTTTTTAAGCATGGAAATGTAATATTAAAATATGAGGATATCAAAAGGAATAGAAGAGAAGGATTTAGCGGGTGTTTTAAAATATACTTCTATAAGACATTTTTGAATTACAACATGATTGTGAGGCAGGTATTGAAATAGCTTATAAATCAATGCAAATACACCTAGGAAAAAGCATTTATCTAGAGATTTTTGTCTATACTAACAATAAAACTAAAGTTGGTAATGAAGAAATATGTGGATAAAGATCAGGTTGGTTCGATTAAGGGGAAACAATTAACATGACATATAAGTAAAATAATTAAGGTAATTAATAGAATTAATAGAATTAAAAACAAACAAGAATCAAGAGCATTTGTCAATACAGAGAAAGCCTTTGACCAGATTGAATGTCCTACCTTCATAAAGTATTATAGAAACTTCAACTGGACGATCTTTTAGAAAGTGGGTTCAGACTACAGCTAAAAAATCTATTAAAGATTTTTAACCAGCAATTTTACTCTCTCAAGGGCCACAAGAAAGCGCTGCCCTATATTCACTTTTTTGGCTTTATTGTGTACAGAATCACTGGGAATAGATTTTAGAGAATTAAAGTTTCCAAAGTAATGATGAATGCAGACAACAAGGTAGTAATATTTAGTGATAAACAAACAAACAAACAAAGGGCACAATCTTATGCATGTTCAGACAGAAAAAAGTCTTACAACTCTCAGCATTGCTTAGCCAGCAGTGCTTACTGGGGAATGCTGGGAGTTGTAGGACTTTTTTCTGTCTAAACGTGCACACGATTGTGCTCCACGTTAACTCCCTTTCATTTAGCATGTGCCCCAAACCAAGTCTGTCCCATCCTGTTTCTCTAGATATTTTTAATGGAAAAATCACAAAAAAATCTGGATGAGTAACTAGTTGGCCAATGTGTGAACATAATGCTGATCTAGGTAAACACTTGGTCTGATCCAGAATGGCTCTTCTTATGTTTTTCACTGAACTTTAAAGTTGTAAAAAAAAATTTTTAAACGTATCTACTCACAAGACGGTCTGAGGCCTGCTTATCTTTGTTCTTTAACAATTAATAAATATCCCTTTAACCATACAAAATACTACATTAAAGGAATGGCAAGATAAATACAACAAATCTATTTGGGAGAAAAAGTGTTCTAACATTGCTTTGTCAACAATGGGCTCTCATTAGAAGGAGGGAAGGATAAATACCTATTGTTTCATGATATTACAAGGTTTATAGACAGACAAACGATTGGGAATTGACTAATTCACACTGGAGTAGAACGTTATAAGCTCTACCCACTTTTTCGAATGCATCATGGATTTATATAAAGAACATGATATGGACAAGTTAGTAAAGAATCGTTGCTTGAATGCAATTTTTGAAATATGGATTAAGTACAGGGACAAAATGTGACCTGATCTCTCCCCTTTAATATCTTGTTATTACAATGAACATATCAATATTTTTGGTGATATGCTTAATTGTCAAAAATAAGGGTTAAATACAGTTTTGAATTTTATTGAAAGGAAGACCATTATACATGTTGATCAGATTAAACCTGTATAAGACCAGGCTTTTCCAGGTCTTTCGAATTAGACATGCTATTACCATGTTACAGAAATATGGCCCAATTCCTTAAGGGCACAATCCTATACATATTTAAACAGAAAAAAGTCCTTCAACTCCCAGCATTCCCTAGCCAGCTATGCTTGACTTTTCTTTTAGAATGTGGGATGTAACAATAGTGATGATAGTGACTTATTCAACATAGTCCAGAGAAAGTTGGATATAAGAGTATAATTTTTTACAAAGTTAGAACCTATTTATTATTTTTGGAACAATCAGTATAGAGAAGATGTACATCCTTATTCTTTGTTCACTGTGATCTGATTTTTTAAAAAAAACACTACATAATGTATCTGTACAATATATTTTATTCTGGTTGTACTTTGATATTGTGGTTTAAGTTTCTATATTTTATACTTTCAGCTGTACTTTATAGTTTTAATTTTTGTGAACCTCCCAGAGAGCTTCAGCTATTGGGTGGTATAGAAATGAAATAAATAACTAACTGTATTTATATCCTTCAATTATATCTTATTTGTAATCGCAATAATTATTATAATGATAGAAAAATATATTAAACAGATAACTTTAAAAGTATAACGTATTTACTTTACAGCTGTTTATGTATGAGCATCTAAAATTTCTAGAGAACTTTTAGCAGCATGCAAGGTCAAACAAGGCATTGTATTAATTGATTTTTGCAGGGGTTCAAGGATATTTCTTTGGAGAGGTTTATGCATGGAGGAGCAAATGTCACAGGGTTTCAGCTAGTAGATTTCAATACACCAATGGTTGCTAAACTCATGCAACGGTGGAAGAAATTGGACCAGAGAGAATACCCAGGATCAGAGACTCCTCCTAAGGTATTTGTCTCCATTATATCTTAAAATTGCTATTAAAATAGGTTAATATATTTATATTCAAATGCTTTATATTACAAATTCATTTTCCTGAGAAGATAATTACTAAGCTACTGCAGTGCAGTCCAGCTGTTTGTTTTTATGCTTTTGCAGTGCAATCATATGCATGTCTACTCAGAGGTAACTCCAATTGTGTTCTGTAGTGCTTACTGTGTACGAGATATAAGAAGGAAGTCCCACCCAGTTCAATGAAGGTTATTTCCAGTTGAGTGGGTATAGAATTGCAGCCTTAGCTTGCAATCCTGTGCATATGTACCTGAGAGTAAGCACCATGGAACTGGTCTTACTTCTGAGTATAGGGTTACACTGTAATTCAGGTTTTTTATTATTATTCTATTTCATTGTTATATAGTATTCTGTTATAGTTATTTGTGTTTTTTATTGCATTGATATGTTTGTGTGAACAGTTTTATTCACATTTTTGTACAACACCCTTGAATCCTCTCTGGATGAATAGTGGTTAAGAAATGTTTGATATAAATAAATAAATAAGAACCAATGCATTTAACAAAACTGTTATGATAACAACTTTGCGTGGGTCAATCTTTGCAGAGTTAAATGTGTGCTGAAGCATTTAGTTGATCTGTTAAAATAATCAGTTAAGAACTTTGATCAATTGAAAATGCACCCTCAAAGATCTGGTGCAGAAATTTTAAAAAATGTCTATTAGTATTAGTACTAGTATTATTTAAAAAAACAGTATTTATAAAACTGGACGGCAGACACCATTTATCCCTCCTTAGTCACATAGGTAAGGGATGCTTCTGCCAAGGAATTGCCTGCTATAACACTTGCACACATCATTAAAAATAAAATGCATGCTTTTTTTTCCTCCACGAGGACAACTTTTATGCATATGCAGATTTCTGCAATTTAATTAATCAATTTTGACAGTTTTAATTGCTTAATCATCATTGGCAGATTTAATTGTTTAATCAACTAAAATGTACACAATCAATAGACCAAGATTTATTTAATTGTATGACAACCATTTCTGAAGCTGTTATGAGATTTCCTGACTTGCAACCTATTTATTTCACCATTGAAAAACAACTTACTTTGGATAAAACAAGACGTAAATTCAAATTCAATTGCAAGGTGTGTGTATGGGGAAATAATCAGCTGCTTCAGTACATGTTAATTTTGCAAAGATCCATTCCAAGCACATTTTCGGTAAGTCAATTTGGATGCATGAATTGTTCCTTAGAATGGAATAAGGGTGTTCACCGCAGATAGGAATGCTAGTCTACGTCTTCTGGCTTGGGGTCAGAGAAGAACTTCAGAGGCTCAGAAGAGAGCTGAGGTGATACATTTATTTAAATTTAATCAATTAATCAATCAAGAAACATCACAATTTAGATAATCAAGTAAAAAAATCTTTATTTTCCCTACTTGTCTCCAACCAGTGGTCCAGACACTGGATGATCTCCTAGAAGCTGCAAAAATGATTCTAGGAAGGAAATGGGACAGACCACCTAATACAATCCTGCAGCCAAGACTTTCTTCTGAAATACCTGCCATCTTTTGGATGGAGAAGAGATTGCCCAATATTTGGACCACTGTCTGACTAATAAATTGGAGAATTTGTGGATAAGGAAATTCTCAGTTCTATCAATAACCCTATCAATAGGGTTCTATTGATAACCGTATTGAAAAATAGGCAACAGAGAAATGAAGTTTTCCTAAGGACAACGAGAAAATTAGTGGAATGTTAGACATATCTTCAGAATCTTAACCTGATCTGTCACACTGTGTGTGTACGTCCTTCAAACCAATGATTCAGGCAGGCAGCGTATGCCTATTTATAAAAATTTATAAATATAAACATTATTACATTTCTGAAATCTATTCACTGGTTAAACACAAGGTTCCTTGAACAGGCAGAGATACATACTAGACTGTATAACATTAATTATGTCTTTAAAATATTATGTCTTTCCATTTCATTTATTCATGATTCTAAATACATTTAATGAAATCCAATTGTTCCCCCATTTTCTGGGCTGGGGGGGTTCATCAGACGAGCATTTTATCGCACGCTCACTACTCCCCAGTCATGGTTTTTCATGCATCCTTTAGACTATGCCCTCCTCCTCTTGCGTGCCTCCTGCGCCTTCTTGCCTTTTTTCCGTCACAAAATGGACCCCTTTTAAGCTGACCTTCTTTAGGAAATGGAATATGCTACCATTTCCTGCTGTGTGCAGGAAATGCGGCATGATAGAAATAGCCCCTGAATGGGTTATGTGGTCTTTGTTTATTCCCTCTTTCTTCTCTTGGGAGAAAGAGGAAGTATTAGGACAGGAGTGGGGGTGGAGAAGCGATGGTAGGGAACCATGATTCCCCCCCCCCATCTGATGACACTGTCAACTGGAAATTTAAGTGGAGTGAAAACTACCAGTTTTATTCCAGTACTTCTAGGCTTCTTTAAAGTAGCCATTCTCTGGTCTTTTTACCTAACACCATTTGAAAGCTAAACTTGTGTAATATGCAAAGAACACAGTGATCCTGGCATCCTTGTTCAGAGAGAAACCCACCTATGCTTTAGTTAGAAATCCCATTCACTAAGTCTGGACAATAAAAAATCAAATGCTTAATGCTGAAACATATTTTTTGTTAAGGAACAAAATGGCAATATTGATAAACGTTTATTTCCACTTGGTTAGTATACCTCTGCTCTGACCTACGATGGAGTACTTGTGATGGCTGAGACTTTCCGTAATCTTCGAAGGCAGAAAATTGATATTTCTCGGAGAGGGAATGCTGGGGATTGCCTTGCAAATCCAGCTGCACCATGGAGTCAAGGAATTGACATGGAGAGAACATTGAAACAGGTTGGTTCTGGCCAGGCTTCATTCTAGTCTTTTGTTTTTTGTGTGTCTGGTTTAAGTCATAGCCTGAGCGCTGTGTTGGAGAATGTCATGAACATTTGAAATACCTAGCAATTGTTGGAGTTTTATGACTAGTTTATAGTAACACTCTACAGTATACTAGTGTAAAGTCCATGTTGCCATGGGCACTAGTAGACCTGCTTCTTTCCCGCTTTTTTGCCCCTCAGTCCCCTTATCACAGAGTGGCTCATGAATAATGCAAATGTAGCTCACTCATAATGAATCCCCTCTCCAAAATTTGCATGTGGTGTGACCCTAATTGGTTGCCTCCGTCCCCTTTCCCTTTCTCACTGACAACAACAGCTTATCTGGGTGGCTGAGCCTGAAGCCCGCTTTCATGCCACGCTTATTGGCTGAGGAGGGCTGTCCGTCAACCCACTGGAGGAGTTGCCCTGCCTATTTGGCATGTAAGAAATTAATTGCTATTAAAGCTCGAGCTAGACTGTTTTGAACTGCTCAAGCTTCTTTTTAAATAAAAAATGAACAAAATTGGTCTGATAGACCTTGAGTAATAAGCCTTACTCTACCATATTCTTATATAGATTTAATTTGGTTTTCAATACTTTCCTCATTCATTCTCACAAAAATAAGATCATGAAGATTCAGTTTGCAGATGAACTGGGGGAGGGCATGAAAAGCTGAAAGCCTACTGGCTTGTCCAAGGCCAGGCAGTAACTTGATAAGAGAAGGTACTTAGGTTCATATGCCATTAAGAAGGTTTATTCCATGGATCACACAGTAGCCAAAACGTGTCATTATTCATGAGAGCTTTTGAGCACCACAGATAGGAATGAGCCTTCTTCCTCTACACTCACCTATGCAGATGTTACATTACATCACTTGTCTAACTAGGAAACATGGAAGCACAAGCCACTCTCTGGGGGTGTTGTGGGGGGAGGACAGGTAAACTAGAAGTTCAGAATGTGAGCTCACATGTTTGTCCCTAAGTCTTTAAAGCTGGGGGAAGGGGGCACGAAAGGAAACGTTGTGCTTGTCCTGTTTGTCATGTAGCTAAAATTTGCTATGGTATAAAGGGCAATTCTTCTGCTCTGAATGTTGACCTGGCTACTTATATTTCAAACTAGCGAATGGAACCAGATTCGCACAGGTTGGAAGAGCCCTTAGTTTAATACAGTGAAACATTCAAGCAAACATACACAGCTGTCAGAGTTGAATATATTGTGCTTGCCCTGTCTGAGTGAAGCCATGCACGCTTTCAATATATACCGCCTTTTTCCCAATAATGGGACCCAAGGTGGCTTACAAATTAAAACATGTACAGTTAAAACAAATAGTGATATACAGAAATTAAAAATATAATTTAACATAGTACAATTTTAAAATATTTAAAACATTTTAAATACACATAATTAAAAAATCCAAACTATAAACAATACATCCACAAAGGTCTGAATTACTCAGCATGGCACCTGCCATGGTGTACCTCATAGCCCTCTGAGGGAGGGGTCTGTCCACTCCATTCTTCTGAGGGGTGGTTGATGCACCGGAGGGGAGGCATATAACTTTGTCCTTCTGCCTACAAATTTCCTTTGGCTTCAGACTGTATGCAGTGCACAGTTATATGCTGATTAGAGAAGTCTGCCCCACTTGGCTGAAGGTATTACTGTGAGCTTCAACCACATGGACATATGTAAAGTTGCAGTCCTATGACAATAGCCAATAGCCTCTGTACTCAAAGGCTGCTGAGTATCCAAGGCAGGGTGGCTGAAACACAGTGGCGATCTTCACCTCCATTCTCCAGAAGCCCTACATTTCTGCTAGATGGGCAGTTTTGCCCATCTAGCAGTGACGCTTCAGAGGGGGGGAAGGTCGCTGGGCCACCGGGGAATGCCTTTTTTCCCGTCTCTGTGATCTGTTTCCATGCACTAAGACATACCAGAACTGCTCTGGCTACGGGGGGAGTGGGGGAGTGAGGTTTCTGGGCTCCAAGATCGGAGCCCTATTTCCAGGAACCAAAAAATTCTATGGTTTGCATCCAAGAGTCTAGGAACCAAACAATCCTATGTCCCCACAAGACAAACAAAATAACCCATGGTGTACTGTCCTAGAGTCCACTTAGTGTGCCTGCCAGATTTTAGGTATCTTGGTTTCACAGTCTTGGTGCTATGGTACTGATGGATGGATAGACACACATCCTCTTTTATTATTATAGATGCACCCACACATCTATAATAAAAAATCATAATTGTCCTCTTCTATTATTATAGATGTACCCACACATCGGAGAACAGTTTTGTTGTTCTTCTTCTTATTATTTTGTTTATTATTTTATAGCACCATCAATATGCATGGTAACATAAGAAAAAGGGAAGGGGAATAGAAAAGAACAGGTCTACTCACATATGATTATGAAAAAGCAACTTTGCCATAAATTGTTGGGATTTTTGAAGGACAGCAGTATAGGGAACAGATTAGGCCCTCTTACCACAGAGAGGAATACTCAGATAATTATTCTGTAGCAGGACCCACTGTCGAGCTTAATCTTAACGTAACAGCGTAACAACACTGTCATATATTTAGAAACGTGAGTTATGAAATCCAAATATTTGGGGTGTGCAGTATTAAGTCACTCCAGCTGGCTCAAAGCATTACATATTTTGACAGAATTGAAAGCCTGCGTGTATTTCCTTTTCCAACATTTTGACTGAAAGAATGTGAATTATTGATGGTAGATAAGTTTTCAGCATGCACATCACATTATTAAAAGAAAATGAAATTTTAAATTATTGCCTAAGAACTGTTTGATCTTTTTTCACACTGCATGCCAAATACATTTCTGTCATCTTTAAGGTGTATTTAACTTTGCTGGCCTTGTGTAACTCACAAAAATAAAAATCTCTACATTTTTCTCCCTTCTTATTCCATTTAAAAAGAAATAGGAAAGAGGCATTTTTTATTGATGTCAGCTTTGCATTCCTGATTAATATAGAGGCTTAGAAAGTCCCAGATCTCTGTAAAGATGATTTAGGGTGCAATCCTGTGCCTGTTTAGACAGAAAGAAGTCCTACAACACCCAGTGTTAGGATTTTTTCTGTCTAAATGTGCATAGGATTGCACCCTTAGCCCCTCTTTTAAGAAGGGATCCTGTGATTGGGTTTCCACATCACCTTAACCTACATTCAGTTTTTGAGTGTGGGTTGCTGTTGAACCGTGGGTTGCTGTTGAACCATGAATTATTGCGTTGCCTGAATGCAGTGCATTTTCCACAGGTGGCTTGTTGATCCACCTTGAGGATCCATGATTTGTCATTAGGTTGTTTAGGGTGGTTAACAAGCCACACTGCATGGTTAAGAAGCTACTCTGTGGAAAATGTCCTGGGTTTAGACAACGCGCTAACCCATGGTTCAACTATAACCCACACTCAGTTACTGAGTTTGGGTTAGTGTGTTGTGTGAACCCAGAAAAGAAGCCACTGCTGGCAGCTCTCTGCCTATGAGTAGGTGTTTCAACTTTAAAGTGATTTGGTTACCACTAAAATGCAGAAGAAAGAAAGATCATTGTTTGAAAGGTACACATTTAGAAAGCTATTGAACAGTGAACTTACTTCAAATATTCTGCAGAAAAGCTATAGTTGTAGCAATATTTGCTTTACTTAAGGCAGGGGAGATCATCTGGCTCATAGTATACATGGGGGCACAAAGGCTCCTATAACACTTTACGTTTCTTTGAGGAGGAATATTTAAATGCACACACACACACACACACACAGAGAGAATAGGCTAGTCTCATTGATTCCCTTTCAGCACTCACCATCATCACATTTCGTGGAGCACACAGTTTTCTAGATTCCATAGATTAGAAAGAAAGGAATTTTCTCTCTTCCTGGCCTTCTTAAGACACACTACAGAGAGGATTTAGGGACGGATTTGCACCTCTCCTGGAGGCTCCCCATGCCTCCAGGCCAGAGAGAGGAATTTGTGAGGCTGCAGTTAAAGACACATCCTTTTATTTTTAAGGCTGTTTGGGTTCTGGTGAGTTACTGTTAAAGGGAATTTAAAAAATATTAAAGATTAAGTTTAATTAAAAATTAGATTTTGATTATGTCATTGTAATTTATTTTACAATTCCTTCAATATCTCAAAAAGGCACCTACATTGAGTTTTTGGTGGTATATAACATACATTTAATTGACCAGTTAATCGGCAAAAAAGTAAATGATTAATCAACTAAAATTATTTCTTGATAGACAGTACTGTTTTTAAGGGTCAGTTATTATATAGTAACGTACAATGAAGCAACTCTTCATTAAGCAGCCACACTTTTGTTTTACTTTCAATTTTAAGGTTCGAATACAAGGATTGACAGGAAATGTTCAGTTTGACCACTATGGTCGCAGAGTCAACTATTCAATGGACGTGTTTGAACTGAAGACTACTGGCCCTCGAAAGGTTTGTTCTAGTTCAGTATCCTAATCTGTTGGCATCTTCTTAGCTCATTTGACTTTTTGTGTCTTTTTGTGTCTATGGGAATGGTTAATAAACATTCTATCTAACAAATTCATCGATGTTTCTATTGTTGTAATTTCATTTCACCATATTGCAAATAAATAAATCTGCATCTCTTATGATCGCTATGTGAGTACTTGGTTTTACAAATATTTTGTTTTATTATATTTTAATATACTTCAATGTATTTTTTATAAACAGCTTAGATATATTCTTTAGGTATAGTAAGAGGTACTATACATACATGTATGTATGTAGATTCTCATGCAGCAAGACACAACATCTCTGCTTTTCATAAAGATATGGAGTCTTCTGTTTCACAACAAAAAATATTTCACGGACAAAATGGTCTAGACATGCAAAGAAACTGAGAGGAAGATACAGCTGAGATTTTAAGGTTAGGTTACCCTAACCCTATCCTTGTAATAGTCCAAAATATTAAAGACTTCAAGTGTTTCAACGAACTAATTGCCTAATTTTTTCATGGTGCCGAGTTTTGGGATATGAATCCTGGAAAAAAAAAGCGAGAAAGATTACTCTCTTCTTTCATTTGTAATTATAGTCTGATTTCAGAGGGGAGAGAATATGCTATTTGTGACTGCTCTTGCTCAAGGGATTATGAGCTTATGAAACAAAGCCAAATATGTTAATGTCAAGTTCCATGTGAGAGAATTACTTTTTAAAAAATTCATATATGGAGCTGCCTCATACTCTGTCCTTCTAAACCTGGTTTATTCTGTTCGGCTGCAGCTTCCCAGGGTCTTTGTCAGAAATCTTTCCCAGGGCAGCTATCTAAGATCCTCTTAACCGGAGACATCAGGGATAGTCTCCTATTGTGCCTGTGCACTTGTAGGACCCACCACTTGCACAGTGGAGCACGCAGAACAGAGCTCTGCTGTCGTGATCCAGAAATGAACATTTCCACTCATATCTGGGGTTATTTTTAGAAGTGCAAAAGCCCCATTGTGTAAGCGGTCGGTCCCATGAGCACAACAAAACCAGCGGAGGTGGAGCAGCCCTGTTGGTCACTGTCCAGAGAACTTTGGACTTTCTATATGCAAAGCGTGTACTTAGAGCTATAACTATAGCCCTTCCTCTAAAATGGTACAGGCCTCTGCTCTCCCCACGAAGGAAGGAGTAGATCCACATCTAAGGTCCTCCTCCAGTTGCCTACTCCGAGGGAAGCACACAGGGTGGCAACAAGGGAGAGGGCCTTTTCAGTGGTGGCCCCCCAATTATGGAATGATCTCCCCGACGAGGCTCGCCTGGCGGCAACATTGTTATCTTTTCAGCTCCAGTTCAAGGCTTTCCTTTTCTCCCAGGCATTTAACAGCAGCATATGATGAGGGTTTTGTGTTGTTGTTGTTGTTGTTGTTGTTGTTGTGCTTTGACCCAGAATTGTTGTTTTTAAAGGATATTGTAATTATAACTTGTTTTTATGCTTTTTATGGTTTAAAATTTTGTATATTGGTGTTTTTAACGTTCAGTGTTTTTAATTTTTGTGAACCGCCCAGAGAGCTTTGGCTATGGGGCGGTATATAAATGGAATAAAATAATAAATAAATAAAGATATTCAAACCTACAGTTTAATTACACTAGTGACAGCTTACTGAGATTTTATTCTCATAGTTGGGGCAAACAAGTAACATCACAGAGGAGAACATGTTTCTTCCATTTTTATTTTCAGCCCATTTTATTTTCATTCCAGTCTTGGAAACTGGTTGACGTTGACTAAAGCCAAAATGTCTTTAGTCTGGGCATCATAGTCCGATAGAGATGGACATAGTTGCATTGTGGACATAGGCTGGGTCCTATGTTGTCATAAGCAGAACTCTGCTCGTGGGATGCCCTGCTGGCAGAAGTGGGAAGGCAATTTTCACGGTCTTTTCCCCCTGTTGCTCCTGTGACCCCTGAAAATATGCTACATGAGAAGCCATGCGGGAAGTAGGGGAAAGGGAAATCAGTGAAAATCACCTTGCTCTCCTTCCGCTAATGGAAGCATTTGATGAATACTAATAGAAGTAGTCCTTTCATTCATGGATCCAAGCCATTGGTTCTTCATATTTGACTGCGTGTTGAATATGGTCAGACTTCTAGGTAATGAAAGTGAACACCGCTATTTTCAATGAAGTTATTTCTAAAACGGATTCAGTTTCCATGAGTTACATCCTTTGCCCCTTCCATAAATGGAAGGAACCATTTCATTCACAGAAGGGAGCTCAGGAACCAAACCATAGTTCCTTAGTGTTTGACTGCATGCTAAATGTGACCAGATGTCTAGATACTGGAAATAAACACAGTTAATTTCAACGAACACCTTTCTGATTAGGGAAGGATGAATCTGTCAGTTTTTCTTTCTCCTACATTTTTAATCTTAAATTCTTTCCATCTCAAAGAGGAAGAAATCTGCAAGTTTGGGTAAATTATTAGTAAAAATGAACTGAAACTAAATTCACACTCATCTGCATTGACCAAATCCAGTAGGTTCATGAAGTATGTTGTACCTGCCTACCAAAGAGCTGTTTAAGGTGAGAATCCTGTCCGGAAAGAAGAGGTGGCAGCCCTAAAGCAGTTCAATACATGGTTGAAAACATGGTTGAATACATAGGTATTCAAACCCAGACTTTAAGGAGCTAGGATTTGGCTGGACAAATCTGTCAGGTTTGGTTACTCCCACATCCAGATTTTTTTAACCTCAAGATCTTGTGGTTCTTCTTCTTCTTATGACTCTACCTGGGAGAGTTTCTACTTTTCTCTATTTCTGAGCTATAGCCATGGGCAGAACTGGCAAGGAGGAGCCAGGGACCAATAGAGTGCTTGAAAATCTGTCACATGGACCCTGCTTTCCCTGGGTGATAGGGAGAGTTAACCCATTGTGGGATGCCTTCCACACAATAACTCAGAAGGAACCTTCTTGGTAACTACCAGTGTTCCATTCCCACCTGTCCTGATTTCTGATTTGTTTTCTGTGGGTTATATCATGACTTAAAGTACAAAATGTGACTATTATTTACCAGGATGGCACAGCCCAGTTGTTAAGCAAGAAAAAATCTTCTAATTCCTGTGAAAACTGGGCACACCATTTTCAGTTGGCTATAGAAGCTATGGGGCTGCCAGGTATAGGAGTGCAGGCAAGTCATCACTATCTTGCACGTTTCTAGCACTTGCTACTTCCAGAGGCACAATTCTTCATTTGCTGCACCAATGTTCTGTTCAAGGACAGGTCATCAGGGAAAAGCACAACTGATGTAATAGTTTTTTACTTTTATTGCCAAGGAACATCCCGGCTTCCTATGGTTTGTGTATCATGATTTATGATTCTTTCAACTATATAAATTCAGGACGTTCCTTTTCTTCACATTCATCAGAACATTTAAGGGTGGAAGAAAAAACCAAACAGTTTTCTCACTTGGGTGTCTCTTAAAGAAACATTCCCAGAATATGCAGCTGCTCATGTATTCATTTATGTGATTAAACTTCCAACTTGCCTGCTTCGGTCTATGTTCTGCAGTTTTTCATACTATTGTTTCATTGGCAGCTGGTTTTCCTTTTCTTTTTTTTCTATTAGACTATAGATACTATAACAGGGCATGGAAGAAATGGCAGTCTTTTACATCAGTTGATCACATCCATTGACTTGCTGCAATATGCATACTCCAACTTTATGGCTAGAGGTAGTCAACTGTGGTGTTTTTATTTTCATTGTAGATGAAGTAATAGATTGCATCATTTGCCCACGTAGTGTACACTCATTGCACTATAGTCTCTGGCTAGAGATTTGGCAGGGCTTTTGTAGTGATTCTAAAGCATGTTTCCTGGCTTTATGCAATTTCCCCCTATTCTAAAAAGTTGAAATTACTCTCCTAAGACTTAAGAGTAAGAGGAATCTTATTGGCAATAGTATAGTTTTTATTTTTGGTATTTGGGGCCCCATGCCTTTTGCTTTCTTGCCCACCCCACTTTGCCTTCAGCCACCCCACCCCGGGGGCCATGCACCACAGGGATGCAGCCCCAAAGAGGCTTTAGGTTGGCCAGTTTAGAGGTACTCTCATGTGTTGCTTGACTAAGATGATGACCTGGAAATCAGGGCATTTCCATTTATACAGAATTCCCATGCTTTACATACTGCAAAAGGGCAACCCCTCTGAATTCAATTAGACTAGATGACACCTAACTATGAAATTCAGTTATAATAAAGGTAGGTAGCCTTTCATACTACCATCAGAATCCTTTTGCACCTGGCTGCCACGAGTTCCTTGCTCATGCAACCTTTCCCAGAACAAAAAAAAATATTATACAGTGTTCTAGGATGATACCAACAAAAATGCAAACTACACATGTACAAGCCATCATGGTTGAGCTGCTCAATACCATAAACAGACTTAATTTTTGCTTTGTTTATTTCAGATTGGTTACTGGAATGACATGGATAAATTAGTTTTGATTCAGCATGAGCCTACAATGGGCAATGACACGTCAGCTCTTGAGAATAGAACAGTAATTGTAACTACAATTATGGTAAGTTTATTTTTCTAGCATTTACAAGCCTGTCAGACTAAAAATTGTCTGATTTCCCACTAAAGTAACTTGCCCATTCTGATATCGACAGGGAAGTGAAGGATGAAAGACTTTGATTATTTTAAGTGTGTCTTATCAGTATAAAAACCTTTTCCTCAAATAAAATCAGGGCACCTTTTCAGATTTACTTTTAGAAGTCTAATTATATTCAGATATTCAGTTAGTCTCTGTGACATGCAAGATACTATATACAAAACTAGAAGGTTTTGAAAGGAGAAAAAAGCTAGCTATCTGTAATTTAGCTGCTTTCTGTTAAAAACAAAAAAAAATGATATCGAATATAAAAACTTGATGGGCATTGTAATTTGCAAGAAATGCAGGTTTCCTGGCTCTTAACAGCAAATAACTTCAATACATCCAACTAGCTAGCCCAGTTGAAAGCTAGTTATTAATTTCTCTGTAGGGGTACAAAATACAAACACACATATTCTAACTAGCATGTCTTCTTGCACAAAGCCATTTTTAGAGACTCACTTTCTATTATTTTCCAATGTCAGTACATCACTGCACCAAACACAGTAGTTATGATCCAGCTAAAGTTAAGCAATTTTGAGTCCTGTTGATTTCAATGCATAGAATAATGCTTGATTCTAGTCTTGTATGCTTGATTCTCCCTTTATAATCAATAAGACGTTAAAAAGCATTTAACTTTGGCTTGGTCATAGCCATAGTTTATTATTAGTATATTAAAATGTAATAAATGGTCCATTTCAAAGAGTTCCAAGGAAATAAGCAAAACTAATTAACAACTATCAATAGTTAAAAGGAAAGCAAAATGTAACCATTATTTTGCAACTATCCATAATAAAAAGGGAAGGGAACCTGTAGAGCTCAGAACTGCTTCTTCCAAAGGAGGTTGTACCTCTTAAATAGAGTAGCTAACATGTTCTCTTTGCTTCTCCAGTCAGTAGTGCCCTTTAAATTTGATGTGTGTCAAAGCAGACTGGCAAAAGATGACCTTTACTTGACTAGTTTTTTAAAAAATCAACTTAGTTCACTGCCCTTTTCACGTATCTCATTAGACAAGATTTGAGTTTTTCTTTCCCAACTATTTCAAATAAGCTTTGTCTTAAGCCATATGGTATTCCTTAACCAGATTTTGTTTTTAAATTTTGATTTTTTTTAATTTGATGATGAATTGAAAATAAGTCAAGGTGTAAAGTGTGGGACTGGATTTTTATGCACAATTAGCTATTGCATTGTTCATATAATTTAGTATGGTGACACATTCAATGCATTCTGACAAATCACCTGTTAAGGGTTATCATTCTTGGATGGAAAGAACTAACGTTCTATACAGAGTATAAGCCTAACCTAATTGCATAATTCTTTTTTGCATGGGACTTATAAAAAATTGTATCTTTTTCCTTTGAAAAAAAAAAAGACACAGTAATGGAAAAATCATACTTCAGTACAGTCCTCCTCTTTTCAGCCTCTGATGAAGAATCCTATTTTAAGAAATTGATCAAGGAAGAAAAGAGTCCCCCGCTGCTGCGAACATTCCTAACTAAGGCTCAAGCATTAATCTCCAGTATAGTAGCATTGAGCTATATTTTTCCATATGGATTTCTGATTCTCTGACTGGATGACCAGGCACTGAACCATCAAGAGAAACAAAAAGCTCTGTGACTATTCCGAAATGCCTAAAACAGATGGCATTCCATCTTCAACTTGGCCAAGCTGTGAAGAAAATGATGGGGATTTCAATGCTCTCTCAGTTTACTTTTTCCTCTAACACCAATCTTTAAATTGAGGCTTTCATACATGTACAGTGTAAATGATTGTAAAATACAGTTTAGGAGCAACGAAGTGGCGCTTGCAAAAAAGAAAAAAAAAGAGAGAGAAGTGGGATACTGTTTAAAGTGTCTGATTCATTTGCAATGAAGCGTTTTGATGTGCATAATAAATGTTATCTCTGCAAAAGAACTCAGTCAGTCCTGGGGCCATAGTTTCATTTTCCAGACCAAGGATCTGAATGAATTTGATGTAGCATATGAAGGATTCTTGCAGCATGCCATTTAAGAATTAGCCAAAACTATAGAAGGCGGGGAAGCTGACTGGGTTTTCATCCCTCCCACTTCTGTTGTTATGGGGCTAATGTAGCAAATGTCAGGGTGCAGGTGAAATATACTTCTGTGGTCGTTCTCACCTTCTTTTAAGCCATTCAGATGGAGTGGTCCTCACAATGTGTCTAAACCACTTCTCATTGCAATACATCAAATAAGGGAGGTGCAGAGTCCATCCCCATGTATAATCCAGGCCAGAACCACAAGCTCTGGTTGAAGCAGGAACATTTCCAGGAGGGACCTAGGACTTTCTGCTTTTACTGGGTTCTGAGTACACAGAGTTGGATCTTAAGATTCCCTTCCATGAATCCAAGGAGCTTTCTGCAGTGGAAAGTGCCTTGTTCCAATAGAAGGTTTCCCTCCATTAAAGGAAGATTCCTTCTGTCAAAGGAAAGGAACCTTTGGATCCAACCCATTGCAGAGATAGCTGGGAAGATGGGTGTAGTACAGGCAACACCAGGCAACATTAAAGCACTTCACTTACCCAGAGGCTTTCAGCACACTGGAGGAGCCCCCCCCCCCCACATGCTCTCATGTTATTCCACTCACCTCTACACTAAACCTACATTTAAGTTGCTATGTGATGATGCTTAAATAATTTAAGTCCTGGACCAAAAAATATACAGTGAACTCCGCTTGTATTGCATGTGTTTGATACAGCCAGATGCTTTTACTGTACAAAGTTTGGGAGTCATTTCCTAAACATTCTCATATGTGACAGGAATTAATGTATGTTCAGTAAAGATGAAACAAGATAATGCTAGTGTAGGAGATGGATGCCATTTCAGGAGGGGATTTCAATTGGGTGACCATATGAAATGGAGGACAGGGCTCCTGTATCTTTAATAGTTGTGTAGAAAATGGAATTTCTGTAGGTTGCATTTGTATGCATGCAACACTTCATGAAATTCCCTCTTCATTGCAACAGTTAAAGCTGCAGGAGCCCTGCCTTCTTGACTAGATACAAAAGAGGGCAGGGCTCTTGCATCTTTAAAAGTTGTGATGAAGAGAGAATTTCATCAGGTGCTGTATGCATTTAAATGACACCTGCTGATATTCCCTTTTCTATGCAACTGTTAAAGAGATAGGAGCCCTGTCCTCCTTTCCATAGCGTCACCCTAGGTTTCAAGCCTCATGAAAGCAGATGCAGACAGACAGAAATGGGAAGGAGTTCTGTTCTGAGAGTGCTGCAGTCCAGGTGAAGACGTAGTCTTTCCAGACTTTCATTTTAATTTTTAAAATTGCTAATACTAGCCCTAAACTCTGACTCGTTTGTAGTTCCATACTAAATCTAGTAGCTGGTGTTTTCTGCACACTTTGCCCCACATGTAATCTGGAGTAAACAGGTTAATTCCCCAAATCTCTGCTGAGTGTCTGCAAAGTTAATCCACGCTTTGGGTCAGGCCACTGTGTTATGCAGTTCAGTTCTCAGCTCCCTCAGATCTGCTGCAGCCTTTATGATATAGATGGAGCCCACATGACCATCACCCTCTCCTGCTTACTGTAAGTAACAAGAAAAGTGGCAACAGTAAGGGCTCAATCAGTGCCTTAGCTCAGTAAGGTCTGAGACTTTCAGGTCCGGATATGGACCAATGATGCTTTCAGCTTAGGGCAGTCTGAAGTCTCTGCCGTGGAAAAGGCTATCAGTGAGCCAGTTCACACATCAAAATAAGCCACCATGACTTGTTTAAATCATAGCATGTGTGGGACACAATTTCCATAATCACAGCTTGCCATGTCATCCAAACTTGGGCTGAAAGACTTGTTGGAGGGAGAAACAACACTCCATTAACCATTGGGCAGTTATAGGGTTATTGGTGGGTTGTTTCCCTTCCAATAAGCCATGCCACCTGGGTTCGGATGATGTGACAAGTCATGCCTGAGAGGTGGTTATGGAAATCATGGCATTCACATGCTGCATTTTAAATAAGCCATTGTGGTTTAAATAAGCAACAAAATGGCCATATGAACTGGCTTCCTGTTCATAAAATCAAGGTGGTGGGAAGTGCTGTGGCATCTTTGAGACCAACTGCTTTGTTTGGCATGAGCTTTTTACCTTAGTATTATCCATCTCCACATAACTAACAATTGTGAATCAATGGCCCTTTGTTTACGCGATTACTCAGTAGCAAAGGCCAAGGTAGAAGGTGATAAGCCTAGAAAGGGTTGATAATTGTGATGAGTATTACTTGTGAACTGAAGTTATATTGGGCGCCTAGAACTTATTGCATAGTAGTTCACAAGAACAGGCCATCAGACTAGATTGTATATTATGTTTTTATTGGGTTTTAATTTTTGTGAACCACAAAGAGAGTTTGGCTACTGGGTGGTATAGACATGAAATAAATGAATACAATAAATCAGAGTAATGCTTTACACCAGCCACTTTTTGGTGTGGATTCAAATAACCACTTTTCTAGGTGAGTTCAGGGTTAGGTCTGTTTCAGTTACCCAGGAAAGAGAACATCAAAGTATCTTTTTAAAAATTTCTACTGCATTTTTAGCTCCATGCCCCCCACATACATTACTTGGAGGCAGATGGATGCTGTTAACTTGCATCCCCTCACATATTTCCACGGTAATGTGTAATGTAAAAACACATGACATTTCTTCATCTCCGCTACACTTGATTGGTTGTGAGTGCTGGGGAATTGGTAATGTGATGATTTTACATCACACACAGCAACTATGTTACTGGGAGAAGTAGGTCAGTAGCAGATGCATCTTGCTGTACCATATGGATTGGGCTTCAGAAAGCCTATTATATACTGGCTATATTCAGGAATGAGAGTATAGCCACCCATTTGCTGTCATCATAATAAATCACATTGTAGGGTCAAGATGAGCCATGTGAATTTACCTCTTTAGAGAGCAAATGCAGGTTCAGGTCTAAAAAGCTTTGGTGGCAGAGCAAGGAATAGACTTAGTCCAACTTCCAAAAGGGATTGTGAAATCCAGACCAAATTCTGCAATTTACTCAAGATACATGCACGGAAGCCTTGTGCTGTCTGGTCTTTCTGCATGCCCTGATACCTTGGGAAAGCAATGGATTGGTGTAATAATTATTGCTTCCTTGCTACACTGGAGGCCTGTTGACATATGAAGTGAAGTATTGTACAACCTGTTGAGATCACATGGCCACACTTAGCCATATTCTCACAATTGCAGAGGCTTCCCATGCCAAGCAGCATTGATGTTACTGATTTCACAGACTGGAGATTCTGGAGCATATGAGACTAACATGGCCTTGGGATATCTCTGGTCCACACTAACTCTTGTTCTGCCTATATTTCTAGTCCAGAAACCATTCCATCTCAGTTTCAGTGTAAGGATATCCATTGCTGGGAAATCTGGTTCTTTTTTGGCTCATGACATGTGCCAGTTGCTTTGCATCTGCAAGCTGAGCTGCATTTTTCTAGAAGGTTCTGCAATTTGTGCACATTTCTGAGCAATTTGTACAAATTGGGGCCAATTTTTTTCAAGTTATGTAAATACAGCCATATTTTGTGCAAATTGTCCCAACTTGCTGCAGTTTGAATCGGGTGCTGCATTGGGAACCAAAACGAAGTCCGGGGGTGGGGGCAAGCCTAGGAAATCTTGTTGAATTCCATCCCCCCCCCAAACAGATTTCTCTGACATCCCTATTTGAATCCTGGTTTCTAGTCCAGATTGTAAATGCAGTGGGATCTGCTCTCATCCCCATAGAAGGTCTCCACATCAAAGCATTTTGGTATAAGAAGTGTTCACTGTATCATAGCTGAGTTGTAATTAATAGACATGGCAGTTTTCAGGACCCTCTTAGCCATACACATTTACCTTTGAATTTGTAAATTTGATACTTATCTGTGACATCAGCACTGAATTTTGAAAGCAAACAGTGGCCAAGTGTTGGTTTACGACAACAGCATTATCAATCTCTCCAGCCACTTCAACATATTGATCCATATGGTCAGCTGCAGTATATCTGCAGAATCTTGTGAATGTGCTTTTTTTCTGTCACATCCCCAGATGAAAAATGCTGAATTGAGTGACGTATACCCCATTACTGACCTCTTCATATTAAAGGAAAGTTAATTCAGTGAATGACAAATCAGTTTGTAGTGATTAGGTCAATTTCTGCATCTAACTGAATAGTTCCTTTGACCAGTAATGCTTGGCTTTTCAATCTGTAGAAGAGAGGTATTTAATATATTAATAAGTCTTTCCTGCATGGTATGCGTTAATAAAGCACTCAGCAGTTTGCTTGTTGTCCCCTCATTTTGAATGGTCCTGTCCTTCATTTTCTCTAATGCTACTTCAGTGATAGACAGACACGGAATATAAAAAAATTAATTTATACTACCAACATTAGTGTCTTTCACATTTTCTTCTTTTGCAAAACAAGACATCCTATGATTGTACAGTAAATGTGATTAGATTTTTGATTTTTAATTTAATGTGGAAATAAGAAATTACTCTTCTTTTTTTAAAAAAACTGAGATAAAAACAGAGCTTGGAGATAACATTTGTATAGTATAAGAATCCTTATTTTAATGATGTAGAAGATTAGATCACCTGCAGTGTTCTTAAATAATAAAGTCTAAAGGGGTGTGTGTGTGTAAAAATATGAATTAATTCTTGAACATCAGAGAACTGCACTGTACTATAAACTGTGTAGAGTTCTAGTAATTATTATATATACAACATGTACTATCCTGGGCCCCAAACACATCCCCTGATGTCCCCAAAAGTTTTCCTAATAGATCACAGTACTGCAGAGTAAATACAAACAAATCCTTTCTGGAACTGCATATCATGGACAACATGGGGTTGCTGCCTAAACTGGCATCTTCATTCTGAGTTCTTCTCCTTTGTAACATACAGGAACATGTACCCATGTTGCGAAGTTATCAGGTGAATTTCCCTGTTCCCAGATAATCTGTTAGTATCAGGGCAAGCATCCTCATGTCAAACAACCCCAACAACCCCAGCCAGCATGGCCAATGATCAGGAAAGGCTGTGGCTCAGTGTGATAGAGCACATGATTTGTATGCAGAAGGTCCCAGGTTTGATCCCCGGCACAAATGAAATGTCGAAGGTCAAATCAGGTCTATGGAAGATGCTGAGATAAATGTGCTAATAAGGAGGATTAATTGTAAAACAAACAAACAAAAACCCTCAGCTCCAGGGCCTATGATTGGTTTCAATCTTGCAGCACTAGGTAGGCCAGCAGGGAGAACCTAGTTCTTCTACATTTGCCAGACATCAGCCTTTAGGTTCAGTGACATATGTTGCCTTACCATTGAATTCCATGGAATGTTTCATTATAATACGTGTGGAAAAGATCAAGATGTAGATATAGATAAAGCCACACCAGTAATGTAGGACATGTCACTGACCCTTTACTAAGCTTATGCTTTTCTTTCAAGCCACAAATGACTAACATGGACTTTCATAGACAAGCCAGCAATTTAAAATGTTTGTTGACTAATAACCTGATTGGTGTTTTTGCAAGGATGACCTTTAAACCATTGACAAATGTTTTTCCCCATACTGTAACTTGTGTTTTGCAGTTCTCTAGGAAATGCAAAATTAATTTTGTCATTATAACTTAAGCATAGAAGACAAATGTGTCTAATTATTTTTTTAGATCTGACCATTTTTATAACATTCCCTTGTTTCTAATTATGAGCTGTGTACTAGCAGGATTGTGAACAGTTTCTCTATGCTGATAAATCTATTGTTTCAAACATCAAGCTGTGTTTTTAAATGTTAACCATTGTTATAGATATCTTATTTCTGTAAGTAAATCTTGTACCATTTTGACTATCTATGTTCAGTACTTTGTTATTGGTAATTTGAAATGTGGATTATCTGTGGAATTATATTACAGAAACCTGTTCCAGAGTATTCTGTTCTTATTGTAATGAGACCAGATGGTTGGTGGATATCTTCCCAATGCTTGTTAACCTTTGTAGTCACCATGTGAAAGCAATAAAGTCAAATTGGGCTGACGGATAGAACCCCACAAATAATGAACTGTGCATTCATCACACAAACAATCTAGCTTTTCCAGCTAATGTTGGGTATGAAGGCCATTGCTTGTTGAACCCCTTCACACAACGTGGTCATGCTTCTTGGTTTGTGGTGTGTACATTCATCCTCCCTTTGCCTCTGATTAACAGGCTTTACAGGGTTTTGTATTGTTTCAAAACCTCTTCAACCAGAGGTAACAGTAGATCAAAAGAATTATATATGCATACTCCATGGGAAGTTAAACCTCTTTCAAACTTGTCTCTAGGCTCCCAAGGTGTAAAAGCTATTACATCTTGTAAGACATCATTATAGTATATCAGTGCTGGATTTCCACAAACATTTCAGATATTACAACTCTTGAGGAGTTTCCACAACTGTAATTTGGCCCACAGGAGAAATAGGATTCATTGCAAAAGGGATAATTTACTTCAAGGTCCATCTGTTTGGGCACTTTTTGGGTTTTTTTTAAATGTTTGATCATTCAAATTGGTATTAGTGGCAACTAGTTGCAGTCACAAAGGTCTCAGAAGCAGATCTCAAAATGCCATAAACAAAGTCTGGTTATACTCAGGAGAATGAGGTGGTAGAAACTTGAGGTATCAGAACTTCTGCTCATGTCGCATAGCAATTCCATTCTTTCAAATGGTAGAAGTTGAGCACATAGAACATGAATCAAGTTTTGAATTACAGTGTACACATGGATGGCCATTTTCTGTGAACATCAGATATCCAAATTTGAATAATCATGTGTATTGTATGACAACCATATGGATCCATATGAGTTTGACTGCACAAAAACAGAAGTGTTCCTATTTAGGTAAATTCCTTATCATATTGCTGAGTTGGCTGTTCATCTAGGTCAGTGGTCCTGAAACTTTCTACCTTCAAGGAACACTTTCAGTATTGGTCTGTCTGCCAAGGAACTCTTGCGTCTTGAAGAGCATTTCAGAAGCATGTTCTGGGGCACGCAATCAGTTCACAAGGCCATGCCCATGGGATTTCATCATTACCTATGTGAACTGGGAATGTGCTGTAGAACACAATGAACACTACCCTTCATCATCACATTGCAGAAGAAAATCGGTAAGGGTGGATAAAGATGCCCTTCAAGGAAGAGGCTGTTATTGATCTTCTAACTGAGGATCCCCTGATAAGCATCAAAAGAACCCCTGGATTTATATGAACATATGAAAACTGCTATCATTGATGGTTTTGTGCTCCAAAATGTGAATATTACCTGGGTTACATATTCCAGATGCTGTTACTGACCTTGGAGTCCCATTTATCATTACTATGTATTAAAGACATTTAAAAGAAATTCTCTTGCTTTCCAAGTAGTTCCTACATTGTAGCTCCAGTAAATATCTGACTGATTGACATTTTGTCTGTGTATTATTACATAATCTATTTAGACATGACGCAAAGCTGTAAAGTGAGTGGAGCAGAGGGCTACTATGGTTATCCTTTGAAGATGCAACATTTGCCAACTGTTGCCACAGTTCAACCGAAATGAGAGTAGATGAGAAAAAATGAGGTGTGACTGAGGTACCATTATGAGGTAACTATTGGCAAATGGTGACTTTAATGACAACAGCCTCTGTGCCTTGGCTTGCTCATCAGATGAAGAGATGTGGCATTGTCAAATAAATCTTTTTATTAAATTCTAAATCTAAAATATTTTAATTGTTACGTCAGGTAATTTGGGAATACAGCTGCATAATGTATTTCCAGAAATCAGACATCTGATATGATGTCAAAATTGAAATGATGAACATTTTAAACAGATAGTACTTTCCCCCTGAAACATTTCTGCATTTGCCCTAAATGGTTACACTGATCTTTCCGTGACAAGTTGTGATGTGCAGAGAAACCATAGCTCCACAATCTTTGCATGTAGACCGTCCCAAACTCAATCTATAAAATCTCTAGTTAAAAAGATTTCTAACAGTATGACATTGAACTTGAGGAGCTGCTGCTAACAAGGAAAGACAATACTAGGCTATATGGACCAATGGTCTGACATCATATAAGATAGTTTCATACATGTTGGTATTACATTCAAAAACTGTTCTTTTTCAAGTACCGGGTCTGCCTTTGCATGGTCTTTAGGTATTACTTAAGAAACCATTTGGGAACTGGCCACTGGAAACATGTGGGCAAGGAGAGATTATCTTAGAAATCTAATAGAGTTTTCAATGAAATTACAGTAAAGGGGAAAGACAGCTTGGGGAGAGAGCTATGAATGCTTGGAGGAAATAAGTGTTCTGATGGTTTACCTTCTTTCTTTGAGAGATTGAAAGCAGCTAGTTAAACTGTATAGCAAAATTGGTGAGGCCAAGAAATATAAATCGACTTTCCAGACAGATACAATTTCAAGTTCTAGATACATTTTTCCATATATTTCAGCTTATGCTTGCTTTTTTTTAGTTCCCTTTGTGTTCTGAAATGTTAATGTAATGGGCAATGAAACTTCAAATATGGGGCAAACCCTTCCCTTCTAACAGTGAGGGCTAGGTTTTGTTTATTAAACTATAAAACACATGATCCTTTATTTGGTATCCTCAAAAGGCACCTATATTCAGGTTTTGGCAAAATGCAAAATTAATCTGAATAACAAATAACTTCAAGAAGAAAATAGTTAACAACTATACTTAAAAATAAGATGGTCCCTTTATTGTGTCATTCTTATTACATAAACAGTATAGAATTTCAACTGAATAATTGTATAGCATATATGGCTGATTTTGTATTGTAAATCATATACAAACTACTCTTGGTTTCTGGTGGATCTCTTTTTCCATTTTATAACAATTAGCCATTCAACAATATTTGATGTGACCTTTCAGTATGACCCAAGTGATGAAGCAACATGTTCCTTTGGACAGGCAACGCTCTATGTTTCTCTTTTACAGTTCTCCTTCTTTCATTGTAGGAAGCCCCATATGTTATGTGGAAAAAAAACAGAGAACTGTTTGAAGGGAATGACAAGTATGAAGGATACTGTGTAGACCTGGCTTCAGAAATTGCAAAGCATATTGGCATCAAATACAAAATTGCTATTGTCCCTGATGGAAAATACGGAGCAAGGGATCCAAACACAAAAATCTGGAATGGGATGGTGGGAGAGCTGGTGTACGGGGTAAGCATATCCATTTTTGATGCAGGCTTTAGCTTAAAGTTCTCATGAGCGCAGTTTTAATGTAGGATTATATACCTTACAGTGACTGTCCAAGTGTTTGGCAAATGTTGACATTGACATGTGAATGTTGGCAATCCCTGATGAATAATCGAAATATTACCTGCAGGCTCTAATGGATATGAAAGGAATGCTGACTGCACGCCGAAAACTCTTTTGTAAACTGTGCATGTATGTTCAAGAAACACTTGACCTAGAAAGAAAATTGCATTTCCGTGCTGGAAGAGACATTAAAACAATTTCCTTTTTTGATGGGTCATGTCTCAGAACATTTAAGCTAGTGAATGTAAAATTTCTCATACAGTTCCCTTTCTGTCACTTCAAAAAGATGGAAATGCATTTTGACTCTACAAGTGAACTACTCGAGTATGAAAGTGCTCACTGAAAAGCACATTGGATATTAATGTTCGAAAAGCAGATTGACAAGGCCGTATTTGCTGTCTCTGCCATTACCCACCCTCTTTCCCATTGCTAGGAAGGGCTACAGATCAATGGTTCAGCACCAGCTTCGCATTCAAAAAGTCCCAGCTTCAACCCCCTGCATCTCCAAAGGTGCTTCCAGATAAGGCTTTTATGTCGCCATCACCTTGCCTCATTCCTGGAGTTTTGTGGGCAGTTCAAATGATGATGTCTTCATTTTGGAACCCCTCACTACCACCACCTCTTCCATCTTTTCTCTTATCGCGGAAAATCTATTATGAAAGAAAAGACAGGATAGCTGAACATTGCCTTCTAAGTTGTAGCACTAGAAATCTTCTGGAATCTGGAAGCACCCAGAGGAGGAGGAGGAGGAGGGAAGGAAGGAAGGAAGGAAGGAAGGAAGAAGAACAAGAACTACAAGAAGAAGATTTTGAGAACATCAATGGAACTTTCAATGCTTCTTGAGGGAAAGATTTGTGCCTGAAATGCTGGAGAGCCACTGCCAATCAGTGTAGGCAATAATGAGCCAGATGGAATAATGGTCACATTTAGTTTAAGGCAGCTTCCTGTTCTGGTTTCAGCAGATTGCGCTGACAGCCAATGCTGCCTCAGCCGTCATAAGCTCTAGGCTTGTTTGAGGCAGTCACTTCACTGCGTAAATGGGAGCCTTCCTCTGCTGTTTGAGAATTCTGAGGAGAGGGGAGCTTGTGTCCATCAGCATACCTCTTTGAAGGCAGGGCTGGACATGTGTTGCAGACTAACGGGTTCATTGAGTGAACCATTGTTCTTTACCCTTACACTTTTTAATATCCATGTGTAGGGCAGGAGGGGGAACATATTTGAAGCAGTTCTCAGTCTGCAATATCCCATCTTATTTTTATTTATTTTAATTAAAATAAAATTTCAATTTAGATTTATGTATAGCATGTGTATTTCTGCTGGTCTATGACCGTAATAAATTATATTTGGATTTGGAGCATGTGTATTACATGTTTACTCAGAAGTACGTCCCACTTTATAAAATGCTACCTACTCCTGGATAAATATGGATAGGATTGCAGCGTAATGCTGACCTAAACAGCCTTCTAAAGAGCAAAGCTCCATTAAAGACCATGGAACGTACTTCTCATTAAACAGGCATAAGATGATGGTGTTACTCACAAAAAATAAACTCAGGATTTAGTAACTACGAGGAGATGAAATAATAGGCAGATATTTATTGTTGAGTGTGGTATGATGAAAAGAATTAGGGCAAGGTGTGTCCAGTAAATTTTGAAGTGTGGGTGCTCATTATGACAGTTCTCATTAGGGATGTGCACTGGATCGGACCCGATCCACAATCCGAGTCCGGTCCAGTGGGAAATCGGATAAATTATCCGATTTCCGATCCAACAGCTGGCTCCGCCGATCCAGTCCGAACCGATCCGAAAAGGCTCCTCGGCGGATCGGCTGGCGCCCACCGCCGCTTCCATTGGTGGGCGCCAGTGGGCGCCCGCCGATGAAAGTGGACAGCGGGGGGGGGGGAGGAGGGGGCGCTTACCTTTCCGGCCCGTCCGCTCCCGTCCGGCGCCGGCGGCTACTACCAGCAGGCTCCGCGGCCTGCTCCAGGGTGGCGCGCCGGGTGATGACCCGGCGCGCTACTCGAGAGCAAGCCGCAAAGCCGGCTGGCAGTAGCCGCCGGTGCCGGACGGTAGGGAACGGCCCGGAAAGGTGAGGGGGGGCGCGCGGAGGGGAGGGGGGGTGCTTACCTTTTAGGGACGCCCGTCCGGCTCCGGCGGCTACTACCAGCGGGCTCCACGGCCTGCTCCAGGGTGGCACGCCGGGTGATCACCCGGTGCGCTACTCGAGAGCAAGCCGCAAAGCCGGCTGGCGGTAGCCGCCGGCGCCAGATGGTAGGGAACGGCCCGGAAAGGTAAGCAGTGGCGGGGAAGGGGGCTTACCCCCCCCGGAGCCGTCCGCTTCTATCCGCGGGCACCCACGGGCGCCAGCGGATGGAAGCGGACGGCCCCAGGGGGGGGAGGGAGTGCAGGGGAGGGGGCTTACCTGCCGGGGCCGTCTACAGCGGACGGCCCCGGGGGGGGAGGGAGTTACAGTTAGGCCCCCCCTCACCCACCCGCCGCCATTTTTTCCTCATAGACTTGCATTGCAATGCAAGTCTATGGGGGGGGGGAAATGGCGGCCGATCCAAAAATTTACGATTTTTGGATCGGGATCGGACTCGATCCGGTCTGGGGGGCCTCCGATTTTGTCAGAACCGATCCATGACAAAATTGGAGGTCCCGATCCGGGTCCCAATCCGATCCGGGGGGTCCGTGCACACCCCTAGTTCTCATAGCCATACCCCAAAGAGATTCCGAAAATTCAAGCATCTGTGTTGATCCATTTCAACAAACCTGTCCTAAGGATTCTTAGCTCCAGCAGGAACAGGTCTATTGTAGCGCTAATAGATCTTAATTGCCCATTCAAGTCCAAGTCACCCCAAATTACTTTGCATTACAGCAGAGATGGCCTCACAAGTATATAGTATTCCTGGGGAAATTCATTTCTCCCCGTTCAGCTACAGTGAGGATTACAGCTGAACTCAAGAGGATCATAGAATTCTGGTCTGCTGGGACAATAGGTGACAAGAGCATCCCTGCCATTCAAAAAGTGTAGTCCCTGCATCCACTGGGTGTGTCAGAACCCTTTAATTGCTTTCTCCTTTTAATTATGGACCTGGCAAAATAATCCTGAGCAGAGCTAACTGTAGCCAAAGGAAAAAAATTAGCCTGTAAAAATGGCTCAATTCTTACGTAGTTTCTGACATCCTTGCCCACTCCATTCCACAAGGCTCCAGTATCCCTACTGCAAGTTACATCATTCTCACAAAGAATTATCAAAATGAAGCATTTTCACTCAGAACTACAGAGCTAGGGAATTCTTGTTGTTTTCCTTAGACATCAAGATGACCAAAAGATTACCTGCACAATGCTACAATCTTTGGTGATGAGCGTATTCACAAAAGTGTCTTTGGGAAATGAATGTCATTAGCTACCTGCTGCAGGTGTTCTCAAAAGCTCCAGCAGTCAACTCCAGTTAAATATTCATTCTTTTGCTATGGAATGTTATCTGTTCACTGTGTGACAAATAAGGTGCCCATTGCACATTTCTGTCAGTGTCTAAGAAAGAATGGGAATCTAAATGTTCAAATGATATTTTGTTCCTCTTTCTCAAAGTGTTTTTTTCAGAAGTAAAAGGAGGAAATGGATTAAGACATTGGAACAAGCTATGTCACTCAATAGATACTGTGCTTTATAGCTTACCTTTTTTCTTGGATCTGCTGATATAACGATACGTGTTTCTTTACATCTTAGCCAAAAGGGGAAATGCTGATAACGAGACCTACTCGTTATGATAAATGTATTCATTCGCTCATAAAAGTTAAAAATATAACATGTGGGTGGTTAGGTGCTAGACCCTGTAAAAGCTCTGCAGTGCTGAAAGGCATTTATATGCAAGCAAAAAATGCCTCAATGCCGCATTAATGTTAGGTTATGCTCTGCAAGCACCATGGAGATGTACATAGTGTGCAGGGAGGTGGTGCACAAGCTGCATTCCTTTAGGTTATTTCAAGATAAACATGATATAACACTTGCTTTGCATTAGGGATCTAGCAAGTATTTGAAAAGTGGGGTATCAAGGAGGTAAGCATTCAAAATGGTGCAGCTGCTTTCAAGGCAGGCATTTGAGACTGGATTGGTTTGGGAAAAACCCTGCTTCCCTTTGCAAAGGGGAGTGAGTCAGTGGGTGGGGGGGCAGACCCACTACCACAGACTGGCTAGTTGCCCAGCTGATTGCAAAACTTGAAGTTATGTTTTTGAGCATTTTTATGCCAGGAGAATGGGATTTTGTAGTTTTTTCTAGGCATAGTAAATCCCTTCAGCCTGGCAGGAAATGATGCTTCTGACCATACTCAGAGGCACCATTTCAGATCCGGAGTTTGGTGGATAGGTCAGCCTGTCTGTGATAGTGACCCATTGGTTAACTCCCTCCAATTCACTAAGTTAACGGGGGGAACAGGGTTTTATCAGCATGTACTAGCAAAATCACTTTATACTTTTCAAGTATTTGCAAAGTGTGCTGATGAAACCCTGTTAATTTTTGAGATGAGTAGAGGCAGGTTGCCCTCCTTTAGTTTGCATGCAGAATAAGCCAAGTTCAATCTCTGCATTTCCCATTTACAGATCACAGGAAGACAACTGCCTGAGAGAGCCGCCTATAGGGATAATAATACAATTCATAGGAAGTTGCCCTAATACTGAGTGAGACGATTGGTCCATCTAGTTCAGTGTTATCTATACTGACTGGCAGCAGCTCTCCAGGTTGTTTGATGGTGCTTTTCCAAGCCTTATCTAGGGTTTCCAGGGAATGACCGGAAACCTTTTGCATGCAAAGCATATGATCTATCACTTAGCAACCATGAAGCTAGACTACAATTATCTGACAGTATGAAGCAGCTTCCTACATTTCTCTGTTTCATAGGGGAAAGTCTATAGCTCAGGGAGAGAGCACATCCCTTGCATTCATACAGTTCTGGGTTCAGTTTCCAGTGCTAGGAAAGAGCTTCATCTGTAATGCTGGAGATCCACTGCTAGTCAGAGGAGACATCACTAGTCTGGATGGACTGATTGTCTGACTCAACTTAAAGCAGCTTAATTCGAGAGAATTAGATAGTTCCTGCTTACACAGATCTCCAGGTTCACATCAGAGTTCTCACATGCACGCCACACTCTTTGACCAAGGTAATTATGAGAACCATTACATGGTCTCAAACACATCCTTGCTGCATTGGTATCCATATGGCCATTAATTTTAAATGAAGGGGGGAATCCACCCATTTGTTGCAAAACTACTTGCCATGTTTTATGTTTCTCTAATCTGTATTTGCTTGGATTCTCCTTCTCTTACAGAAAGCAGAGATTGCTGTCGCACCTCTGACCATCACTTTGGTACGAGAGGAGGTTATCGATTTTTCTAAGCCCTTTATGAGTCTTGGCATATCCATTATGATCAAAAAGCCCCAGAAATCTAAACCCGGAGTGTTTTCCTTCCTGGACCCCTTGGCCTATGAGATCTGGATGTGCATAGTCTTTGCCTACATTGGGGTCAGTGTTGTCCTGTTCCTGGTGAGCAGGTTTAGTCCATATGAATGGCATACAGAAGAGCCAGAAGATGGCAAAGAAGGCCCCAGTGACCAGCCTCCCAATGAATTTGGCATCTTCAACAGTCTGTGGTTTTCCCTGGGTGCCTTTATGCAGCAAGGATGTGATATTTCACCCAGGTTTGTATCAAATTTTGTTGTTGTTAGCTTTTAAATGTGCATTTTATCATCGATGGTGATCATTCACCCAGTACATAAAAGACACATGCTATTACGTTAAAAAGGTAAAATTCTTGATCAGCCCTAAATTCTCTCTTCTGTTTATGAAGTAGATCCGATTAATTGTTTCATTTTCCACTCACAGAGCTATGTCGGATAATTTTAAAACTTCCGTACATTTCAGATTCTTGGTTGTTCTTGGTCTTATGCAGAAGTTCTTTTTTTTAAAAAAAAAGGGGGGGAGGGGTTAAGTGAATGGCTTAAGGCAGGGATAGCCAGCTAGCACTTCCTAGGCCGATATGGTAACAGGATTGGCCAAATGATCATTTCTAAGAAAAAGAAAAATGTTTTTTAAGTTGCATAGAGATATTTCCCTCTTTAATGTTTCATCGCTGTTTTAGATTTTGAGTATAATGGGTATGTAGTATGTACACATTTGTGTGTAGCTGCTTCAAAACAGGGAAGCCCTTACAACCAGGTGACATCAACTTTATTGTGGCACATGATCTATCAGGGAAGTAATTTATGTATTCTGAAGAGTAGAGTGGGTCCACAAAATCACAAGTGTTTACCACCTCCCATCTGCAATGAAGCCAGAGGCCTCTGTATTATATGAAGGTGATATGAAACATCCTCACAAAGTGTTCCCAGTGCATTTCAGTTGCTCTGTGTAGCTTATTTTTCCATTTCTTCAAACCAAATACTACTAAAAGGTAATATAGACAATGCAGCAGATAGAATATAAATTAGAATGAGAGTCTGGGGTGCAATTTTGTTCCTAGAAAAATTAGTGGCACAACTTTCATACATTTTAATAAAGCTGAAGTATAGGTGTAGGCTATTACTTACACTAAAATTCTGTAGAAATAAATGGGACATTCCTTAGGATTTCTTTTCATGGGTTTCTGGTTTTGTGTTGAAATATGCATAGTGGAGAATTATTTGTCAACAGGCATACAAAAAATATGAAAATTAAAAAAAGAACATTTTGCTATTTTTGTCCAAGTGCTCACAAGAATCCCCAAAGGGCTGTTGATTTCATTGGGAAAGTTAGCACAACTAATTTTCTCTAAATCAGGACACTATTATTCATTTCTAGGAAACCTTGGTCTAAGAAATTTGGCAACAATGTAGCAGCACAGAACTTTAGGTATTTTTTATCTGTTTGGGTCTTTATAAAATATAGACAAAAAGTTCATGGAGTTGAAGTATTTATATCTAGTGCTATGATGAATTTTCAGGGGTGAACCATTTTGGCATGAAAATCTGGGCTGGCAAGGATGAAATGGTCACTAAATTCCCCCTGAAAATCAGCCTTCAAATATCTAATCATTGCTTTGATCCCATTTTTTTAAAAAATTGATTCTTTCTTCTGGTTACATAATTTCAGTTAATCAGGGATCACATAGCCAATGTGATGATGTCATGGTACCATGCAACCAATCAGATTTGGTTGTTTACATTGCAATGTAGCAGTTACTAAGGGCAAATAAAGCCCTCGCTATGGATAGAGGGGGGAAGATAGAATGCAACCATGCATTGCTAAGACATCAGACCAACACACTCTGTCTTGCTCCATTGCCCTGTCAGTTTCATTGCCCCACAACTAAGCATAGCAAGACAGGGAGCCCCAGCCTGATAGTCATGGAAATCGGCCCAATTATTCCACCTCGCAAACATTTCTGCATCCTTCATTTCTCCTATGCCAAGAGGGACATATATGACAATGTTTATGAATATCAGCTGAACTCATTTTAGAATTGAATAATTTCCCCCAGAATTTTTAACAAACAGTAATGTCAAAACGAAAGCACAGTTTATTCTAATTGTGTTGTCACCAGTTATACAACGCTGGTAAATTTTGGTGAGTGCAAAATATTCATTATCTCTGACAGTTCCCCTCCCCCTCAAACCTTGAATTCATCCTTATCTCTCCTTCTCATACTCTCTTCTCCCTTACCTTGCTGCCACCACCTCTTTGCACTCCTCCTGAAGATCTGCACTGTCCTGCTGAAGAACATGATTGCAGAATCATGTGGAGTGACTGACCAGGTTATCTCAAGCAGCTGGTCGGTGTTTGTCAAGCACTAAATACAGTTTACGTTATCACTCAATTGGTCCAGAGCAGTTCTTCGGTTATTCGGGAGAGGCAGGAAGCATGGTTTAACATGGCCTTACTTTGTGCTTTGGTACAAATAACTGGAGTAAGAAAGAACTTCCAAAAGGTCCATTTCCTTGCCAGTATATTCAGTGAATTAATTTGTGTAGTGTCCTAGTAAGTATCCAACGAGCTGAGTTGTTTTTAAGCACCCAGAGGTAAGCATGTAACAATGTGTTTTTGGCAGACTTAAGGTAATGTTACCCAGTCATTTAAAACTTTTCTGCTATCATGGGACCATTTTTACATTGACTTGTCTGCCAAGAAACCTTGACACGTTGCATAGAATTCTGAGGCATATTAGAAGGTGAACTCTCAGACCAACTGGGGTCAGGCCTTTGGAGACTCACTGTTGCCCTGTTCAATACTCTCCTGGGGCTGTGTATTGAGAGGAAAAGCAGAAGCTGTGGGCAAGCTGCCTTTCAAGAAAGTTTTCCTGCTGTTGTTGACCTTCTCACTGATAAATTTGCAAGGCATCCCGTGATACCTCAAAACACAGTTTGAAAACTATTGGGCCAATCACCAATCACTGCTTCTTTTAAGAAATAGAAAATCTAAATATTGTTTGACATATATTGCACGTCTGTCCATATTGTCACACTGTATCCTGGACTGAGCATCAGATGTTAGGAGAAACTTTATTATTTATTCTCACTCCCAACTCCTGTTGCTTGGTTAATAAATTTCCTGTAATGGTGTCTCTCACGGTCTCTCTCTCTCTTTCTCTCTCTCTCTTGCTCTCTTAACACAAGAGATAGGAAAATATGCATTCTCTTATTCATGTTTAGATCCCTCTCAGGTCGCATAGTTGGAGGTGTGTGGTGGTTCTTCACACTCATCATTATTTCATCATACACCGCTAATCTTGCCGCTTTCTTGACTGTTGAGCGAATGGTCTCGCCCATAGAAAGTGCAGAAGACCTTGCCAAACAAACTGAAATTGCATATGGAACACTGGACTCTGGGTCAACAAAAGAATTCTTCAGAGTAAGTTGGCATGTCTACTGGGACCGGGTTTCCCCATCCTACGTGGAAAGTGTTGAGAATGCAGCAGAATAATGATGCATTACAGATATTCATATTTGCGGTCTGTAGCTCCTACAATATTGATGTTACCGTTTTTGACTCCAGTAGCACTAGTTAGCATTTGCAATCATATTAATTTGTGGCAAATATATTGATCTTCCTGCACCAGGCAAAGAATTACCCTAAGGGGCTGTGAAGTCAGAAGTAATTAAAACAGCACTGCTGTGCTGGTTCATTGCAAGTCATAGTAATGAGACAAAAGGAAGCATGGACAGATGTATGATGGTCAAAAGGAGTGTTTAAGGTTGGCTTCTGTTTATAGATTCTATTGCAGGCTCTCTTTCATGAAAAGATGTGCAATAATAACATGTCCAGGTACTGTAGTAACCAAAACTGGCAGCTTTACAATAATATAAGTCTAAGGGCTAGTATTTCAATGGCTTGACCACCTACATTGATTTTGTACATCTTTCTGTTCACAGTGGTTAATTTAGTTTGTTGTGCTACAGAGACATAAAAACCACCTTTTTCTAGCACCTTGGAAACATATATTACTAAGGGCGCAATCCTATGAACATACTTGATAGCCTCCGAACTCGGAGGCTGTCAAGAATCCAGTGCAGGGCATCTGGCGCACAGGGGTGATCTTCGCCCCTGCGCTCCAACTGCCCTGCATTTCTGGTAGTCAGTCAATTTCACCCATCTAACAGTGGGGCTTCGGAATGGGAGGGAAGGAGGCTGGGTCAGCTGTAGGAAAAATCATATGGCTGATGCCCCATTCTCCTCCCTTCCCCGCCCCCAGGAATTCCTCTTTTATCCACACTCTTTTCTTTGCGGGGAGAGGTAGCCGCCACAATTGTCTCTGCTCCAGCTACGTGGGGGAGGGGAGGGCTCCGACCTCATAGCCAGGAAAATGAATAATCCTATGCCCCCCCAGGGGCTCTCCAGGGCCACAGACTGCTATCTCCATGCATTATACCCCATTGATAGCAGTGGGAGATTTAAGCATGTTCGTACTTCTCACTCATTGAGACTTGAAAGTGTTTAGCTTAGGCTGGATCATGCTCATTGCCGTTGAAGGACGAGGCTATGAATACTGGAAACAATCCACCAAAACTAAGCACTCCCATGCCCCTTTGATTTCAGTAGGATAGTTAAACTTAAGGCTGCAATCCTAAACCTACATACTTGGGAGTAAGCCACATTAAACGAATTGGGACTTACTTCTGAATAGACACATTTAGGATTGCACTGTAAATATTTTTCACTGATATCAATGAGAGTTTACTTTCTAAATATGTCCTAAATTTAAATAGGTACACATAGTTCTGAGCAGGTCATGTGGTACTTCCCTGACCCTTATGAAAGCTTCCAGATGGAACACTGGTCTGAGTAAAGCATCCCTCTTTCTTCTAGCGGTACTCTTAGCTACACATGCCTATTTGCACTGGTAACTTTTGTCTTTGTGCAGGTCCTGACTTTACTTTTCCTTCCATTTATTGTTGAAGTCAGTTTCAGGGTGGGTGGGCAGAGATATGCATTTTTCAAACTAGGGCATGGCCATAGAAAAGTCCCTGGCAAACCTCCGCAGAGCTGATCCATCAAACAAGCATTTTCAGGCTTGCATCTGCCCATTTCTAAAGTGTTGACCTTCAGCTGGTTTGCTGGTCCCTTCTTTTCATTTAACCTAAACACATGAGGAGGACAAATCAAGACTGGAATTCATCTTTAGATGGCATGACTGAGAGGGGGGCATGTAGCCATCCAAATGGCTTCTTCCACCTGTGGTTGGTTGTGAGTGATCTGGAGATGAAACTTTGCATGGGAGAGTTGTGCAGGCTGTTTGCCCAACTACAGTCTGTGCAACTTTCCTTGAAAGGTCCCCTTCAGTTCTGTGTGTTGCCATCCAAGCATGGAGACGACACAGTATTTTGTAGGCCATGTTGTGAATTGTCATTTCCAAAAGCCACACTTAGCAGTCATTATCTTCTCTTCCATTAACTCTGGCATGAATTAGTGTCATTCTCATATAATTTCTTCTGTTTAGTGTGGATTCTTTCTTGACATGTCTTTAACAGGAATGTGCATAAAATAGTAAAATAAGCAAGTATGTGAGGTGCTAAGCCATGTCAGGACTGCCGCATCTTCCTATGAAAGCATCTGATGCTATCAAAAGGTTTCAATAAACCTGACTCCTAATATTTTATACGTTGTGACCTTTATTGTATCTAATCTCCTTTTAATTTCCTTCAGAGATCTAAAATAGCAGTGTATGAAAAGATGTGGGCATACATGAGCACAACAGACCCATCAGTGTTCGCTAGGACTACGGCTGAAGGAGTTGCCCGGGTGCGCAAATCCAAGGGCAAGTTTGCCTTCCTCCTGGAGTCCACCATGAATGAATACATTGAGCAGCGAAAGCCATGTGACACCATGAAAGTGGGAGGAAATCTGGATTCGAAAGGCTATGGCGTAGCCACACCAAAGGGTTCTTCATTAAGGTGGGTGGAATAGTATAACAATATAACATGTGTTGTTATAGTATTCCACCTTCCCTGATGCCCCTGATCTAGTTCTTTTTATGTTGTTCTGTGGACATGGTATGTTCTTTTTTCTTTTTCCATTTCATATTTTCGATCGACAAGGAGGTAACTGTTTCTGATAACACAGTCCATTTTAATAGTTTCAATCGGTGTGTATCTATCAAGGCCATATAAAAACCAAACTGGTTTAACATTGCTTCCGAGTTTCCCCAGGACAGATGTGTATCACCATTCATTGGCTTTTCGTTTACCAAATTCTTTAATATCAATAATTCAATATTTATGAAAGATGTTAGATGAGAAGCTGCTTGTCCCATCGTTGTTTCAAAAGAACAGCATTAGGGAGACAAAACCATTGCGATCCTATACATGTCTACTCAGAAGTAAGTTCCATTGCGTTCTATTAGGCTTACTCCCATGTAAGTATAGGAACGCAGCGTCAAGCTGTAATCCTATACACACTTATCTGGGAGTAAGTCCCATTGTACTCAATAGAGCTTACTTCTGAGTAGACACATATAGGATTGCACTGTAAAGCATCTTCTTATTTCTGCAACATTTTAGAACCTTACAATTTTTATTGCCAGTATTATCACTGAAATATGTGATTTCAAAGTCACCTGTACATAAACTTTCTCAAAACTAGGATGTAAAACTCCTTTATATGTTTACTTAGATGTAAGTCCCAATGACTTCAGTGTGATTTACTCTCAGTGATTGAGCATTGGACTGCAACTTTTATACTCACTTACCTGGGAGTAAAACCCATTGGAAAAAATATAAGACTTCTGACTAAACATGCTTAGGATTATGCTACAAATCTTTGTATTTACATACAAATCAATTTGATTCAGAGATAGAACATCACTGATGATGTGTTAGGTTTGTATTAAAAACTTTTGAGAACTTGATGCAATAACTCAAATCTTTTTGAACAATAAAACAGTGGCAACTTTGGACAACTTAGGGTTACAAAACATGTTGTGTGTATAGTTTTACTGAAAAATTAAGATATCTCATTTTACTAAGAAAAATGTGAAATGACCAATCTGTCCATAACATTCCCGGAAACCATCTTGACGAGGGGTTTGCCCCGGGGGGGGGGATTTGAGGTGGCGGCAGGTCATCTATATCATGCAGCCACCATTGCGAAGCCATCTGCTTTAAAGACATTGGGCACTTACCTGGACTTTTTTCACTTAGAGCAAGGTGACGACTGCATCTGCTGTTTGTCACCTTGCTCCGGAGCTGCGGCAGAGGCATGCCCCAGCTGATGACAACCCCTGATTGGATGGACAGGGAGGAGGGGGCAGGCCAGTGAGCCAAATGGCTCACATCCTCCTTGGGAGAGCTGCAGCCATCCAGGGAGAGCAAGATAAAGGCAGCAGGGGACTGGGGAGGGATGAGCTACTTTGCTGTGCCACTGGATGGGCGCTGCTGGGCCTTGGTGCATCCCTCCCCAGTCCCCCCCCTGCCCTTACCTTACTCTCCTTGTACAGCTGCAGCTCTCCCCTCCTCCCCATACTTGTTCCTTCGCATTGGGACAGTGCGTAGGAGCGCGAACATGGTTTAATGGCTCGTGGCACAAATGCGCAATCATCAGTTGGCCCCCTGGTCAACTGGGGATCAAGCTACCACAAATATGTTACTGCCACTGATCCATGTCTCGTGCCTGCATGTCTCAGTCACAACTACCTAAAGCAGATGTGTGACATTACACCAGTCTTTCTCCACTCCACTTCATTAGCTGCTGCTTATGGGCAGTGATGGGTAAACTCCCCAGTACCAATCCAGAGTGCAACCAACTATAAAGCATGCTTGGGAAAAGTTTTCCTCCCGCCCCCTGCCCCCACTCCCCAGGGCCTGTAATATTTCTTTGGCATGTTACAGGCACCAGTTTCCTGGGATGTTTCAGTAATGAACTCCCTGTGAAAATTCCTGGGACTTCTGACACCTATAATGTACCTTAGCAGTGTTACAGATGCAACGGAGGGGTAAAAATAATTAAAAAAAACAATCCAAGCTTGAGAAGAGCTCAGGAATTCAGAATTGCCAAGTCAACGTTTCTATTTTCCTTGGGGGAATTGGGTTCAGAAAGGCTGCATCTCTCTGCTTTTACAAAACATTGGGAGTCACAGGGAGGCAATATGGATGAGCATCAACCTCATGCTTTGAGGTAACATGTAGTATTACACTTATCAGGGAAGATCTAATTTTGAAACCTGCATGTCAATCAGTGGGCCCAAATATTTTGAGAGAGAGAGAGAGAGAGAGAGATTTTCTGTTTATGTCATTGAACCTCTGTAGACCTACTTTCATGTACATAACTTTGCTCATGGTGATGAAATCCTTGTGTCATGATCAGAATCATCATCTCTTATATCTAATGATGTCACTGAGTCTTTTATTTCTGAGCTGATGAAATTCCACCTATATTCCCAGACCCTTTCCCTCTCACACACTGATCTCCCAAACCCTCTTCCTTCCTACTTCATTTACCAAGCTTGCATACCACCACCAGCAAAGCTACAGGAAGTGGGGAGAGGGAAGAGAGGGAGGTCTCTTCCCCTCTCTGACATGCTGTGCACCATGCCAGGCTGTAAACTAGCCCTCGGACATCTAATTTTCCCAGTGACTACTGCAAACTCAATAAGCTTGGGGAAAACTATATTTTCCAGGTACTACTTGTGGCCTGGTGTTCTGCATAGCACCATGCCAGACACCAGAGGATCTTCATCTTGCTTTCAAAAAGATTGGAGGTAACGTGATAAGGGGTGTTATTCTGAGCAATCAGCTGTGTTAAATGCCAGCATTGCACTATTATTCAGCCTTTAGATGGCACTGTGTAATGAAAAAGATAGAAAAAAGAAGTTTTCAGTTCAACTCAAATCACATGTCCACTATGCCCATCATAATTTTGCTTCTGGAAAGAAGCTGGAAGCAGAAAACCCTGGAAAGGATGCATGCATTGGGAAAGGGGTGTGTGTGTGTGTGTGTGTGTGTGTGTGTATAAAACCATAGAAGATCTGATCAGAGGTCACCTAGTTTTTAATCCAGTTTGGGCCTAAAATACTGTGATAGCAACTTCAAATGTTGGCTCGCACTGGAAGTGGGTGTAATTTTTTCATTTATAGGTGGTATTAGGCTGACCATATGAAAAGGAGGACAGGGCTCATGTAACTTTAACTGTTGTAGAGAAAGGGGAATTTCAGCAGGCATCATTTCTATGCAATTCGTACCTGGTGAAATTCCCTCTTCATTACAATAGTTAAAGCTGCAGGGGCCCTGCCTTCTTTTGTATATGGTCACTCTAGTATAGTGCCTGCAACTTTAATTGTTGTGATGAAGAGAGGATTTCACCAGGTACTAATTGCATACAAATGACGCTGGCTGAACTTCCCTTTTCTCTGCAGCTGTTAAAGTTACATGAGCCCTGTCCTCCTTTTCATATGGTCAGCCTAGGTGGTATATCTTGCAGTAACTCATACAACGTTTGGGCTCCTTGATAAAGCATGACACTTCTACCACTTTGTTTTTTACTAGTTGGCAGTTTTTATTTATTTATTTGCAAAAATAATTTGTAGCCATAGTGAGTCTTGTTTGGTGGCTACTATAATCTCTACTTCTGGAATGTCAGCATTGGCATTGCCTAAAATTTGTGCATTTGTGGTGTGCCATAATGTTTAAGACATGGGTGGACAACACGCAGTGTCGGGGCCAAATGCAGTTCCCCCAGTCTTTTTTCCATTGCCAAATGTGTTGCAGAAATTTAGCAGTGCGGCAGTGTCAAAAAGCCATGATTTCACTATTAAACAAGGCACGTGGGGAGTATGTGCCTTGTTTTAAACCAAAATTGTGCTACCCGAAGGCTTTGGGGAGCACAATTTTGCTTTAAAACAAGATATGTGCTCCCTATACACCTTTTGAACAGTGAAGTGGTTGTGCAATCTCTTGCGCAAGCAGAACTTTAGTTGACTTATCCCCTTGTGCATAGTTCAGAACCTAGTTTCCGCTAACATAGGCTGACCATATGAAAAGGAGGACAGGGCTCATGTAACTTTAACAGTTGTTGAGAAAAGGGAATTTCAGCCAGTGTCATTTGTAGGCAATTAGTTCCTGGTGAAATTCCCTCTTCATCACAACAGTTAAAGGTGCAGGGGCCCTGCCTTCTTTTGTATATGGTCACACTAGTATAGTGCCTGCAACTTTAACTGTTGTGATGAACAGGGAATTTCACCAGGAACTAATTACATACAAATGACACTGGCTGAAATTCCCTTTTCTCTACAACTGTTAAAGTTACATGAGCCCTGTCCTCCTTTTCATGTGGTCAGCCTAGCTAACACAACATTATTCACGCTAGCAAAATGGCACTGTTGGGTACTACCCTATCCTAGGAACACACAAGGCACACTCATCAGTGTTATAATATAGTTTGCCTTGCACTGGTGGAGAATGCTCAAGTCCCATTCTCCATAGTTATAAGAAGTTATAATTAATAGCATGCTGTTAGGCTGAGCTAGCTCACCCATTAGACATGGCCCCTGTCCCACTGTAGTCATTCTTCTGCCTGCATTTAGGCGGGTGCCCTCATAGAAGCCTAGAATAGTAGAGTTGGAAAGGACCTATAAGGCCATTGAGTCCAACCCCCTGCTGAATGAGGGAATCTACCTCTGTGAGGTGTTTTGCTGGAATTACAGTATCTCTTTAGCCAATGCCAATCTAGTTTGTGAGCCATTTGGCAGCAGTTCATGGGAAGGCGGAGAGGAAGAATTCTTTTGAGGTCATCAGGCAGCCACAAGACCAGCATTGTAAACACTCTTAGGGATGTGAAAAGCCTGTCCTGTTATTTCTACAGATATTACTACCTCTTTGAACCCTGAAAATAAATGTTTGGGAAATTTAATTTGCAAAAAGGGGTTTTGTAATGCAGATCACAATCATGGTTCCATATTACATGCACATTATTGTTCATAATTGGGTTAGTCTTACAACAATTTTATCATCCAGTCTCTGCTTTTTTGCACAAATGAGACAATGGGTTTTTTGCATTAGTTGCAGAAAATCACAGATATCTGCAGGATCCCCAATCACTTTCAATCAAGCTGGAGACTGTTATGCTTTTGCTAAATGACTGCAAAAGAATTCTTTGCCTATTCCCTACTCATGTATTTTTATAGGGTGGAAGGAAGGAAGAAAAAAGCAACCTCATTAGATTGAATAGGAATAGGGTGAGATTTGTTCTGAAAATGTCACATCACACTCCCTGGCGGAGTCTGGCTGTTGTTGAGTTTTGTGTTGCTTTGATATAACGGGTTTTCATTTGTTATTATTGTTTACAGTTTTAATGTGTTTATTGGGTAGTAGAGGTGGGGTAGAAATTATTTACTCTTAATAAATCAGAGTTCCAAGCACTTTAACCTAGTTAGAAAGCAGTATACTGTCATGCTCTGTATTCTTCCACTTTGACCGATGAATGTGCAATGAAGAATTTTTTTTTAAGTATTTCTATTTGTCTGAGGGAGCAAATCTTGCTGAACAATCATCTCTGTCTTGGTAATATACAGTAGCATTTCTTGGTTTTACCGCAAAGGATATGTTTTGCTCAGTATAGCTGAAATTTTAACGTTATTCCCCATTATTTGCTGTCAATCTTTAGGGAATATCCATAATTCAACAAAGCTTCTTTTAGTAAATAGCAGTGGAAATTATTAATATTTCTTAGAATTGTTTCATTGATGCAACTTATGGGGATTCATAGAAGACTGGTTCTCTTTATCCATTTCTTCTCCCTGACAGTTTAAGAGGGCAAAACCCTGCTAGCCCCACATCTTTCCTCAGCATGCTATTACTCTGGGATCTTGTCTACATACTCTGGAAGGAAAGACAAGAGACTATCAAATAGATTGAACTATGGCACATTATTAGCAGATGCACAAAGGAATTAATTGAATCAACCTAGTTAATTGAATTAATGAAGTCCCTCCCATGACATTATTGAGTCTGCCCTGCTCCCTTTTTAACTTTTTATTTCTCCTTGCAGAGTGAGGCATGGAGCCACCCCATGGAGAAAGTGAATTGGTCGGGGCTTGCAGGACTGGGTCCTGAAAACCCCATCCAAATTGGGCCCATGCTTCTCACACTGCTCACATCCCAGTCCACTTATCCTGAGACAGAATAGGTTACCCTGTCTTGAGATAGGACTGTCATACAGAGATGTTTTAACCGGTTTCGTCCATATCCATTCTTCAGCCACACACTCTGGAATTGATGGAGTCTGGGCAATAAGAGTGAATTAGAAATGTATAGGATCTAAAGGATCTTAGGCTATGCTAAAGGAAACATAAATCAATGGATGGATGGATGGATGGATGGAAGGCCACTGTATGTATGTATGCATTTCATTTATATCCTGACTTTCCTTCACGGAGCTTAAAATTGTGTTCTTGCCCCCATTCCCCTAGAAAACGAAAGGCAGAAAGGCACTAAATGCAGGGAAAGAAAGGAGATGCCCAAAAGTATGTCCCCACTCCCAATTTATTCTCACAACAACCATGCAATGTAGATTAGGCTGAGAGATAGTAACTGGTCCAAGATCACCCGATGAATTTAATGGCCAAGTAGAGAATTGAATCTGGATGACTTTAGTGCTGGTGGTGTAAGAACAAAATTGAAAGCTCCTGCAGAAAGATGAGATTGGGAGAAATTGCTGTCCTTACAACCCTTGTTGGAGTAGGCCATTATGAATCCTTCATTCACAATATTGCTGAACTCATGCTACTCTGTGTCAAATCTAAATTAGAGTTTGCCCCGCTTCTTCTGAGCAGCCAGAGTAAATCTTCACACACACCACCCAGCCTCTCTTCCTTGTTGGGAATGGAGAAGCAGTACCAGTTTTGAGGCCATGAGTATAAAGTTTTGGTGCTAGAAGGCACTGGGCCTTAGATGTAAAAAGATCCCACCCGTCCCCTACCCCAACACGGAATGCTAAGAAATGTTCTGTGTTCTGTAGAACTTTAGTTTTGATCTTTATCCAAGGTTGTTGACACCTCAGAAGCTAGGCTGACCAGATAAAATCCAGGTCAGGGCTCATGTAACTTTAACAGTTGTAGAGAAAAGGGAATTTCAGCCAGTGTCATTTGTATGCAATTAGTTCCTGGTGATATTCCCTCTTCATCACAACTGTTAAAGGTGCATGCACTATACTAGAGTGGTCATATACAAAAGAAGGCAGGGCCCCTGCAACTTTAACAGTTGTGATGAAGAGGGAATTTCACCAGGAACTAATTGCATACAAATGACACTGGCTGAAATCCCCTTTTCTCTACAACTGTTAAAGTTACATGAGCCCTGACCTGGATTTTATCTGGTCACCCTATCAGAAGCTTACCACCCTGAAAATTATGGATAGAATGTAAACAAAAATGTATAACCAGCCCAGTAAGAGTTTAGTAGAATGTTAATACACCCCTTCAATCTTAAGAGCAATTCTTTCTTTAAGATGCTAAGAATTTATTTACATAGCTACTGATTTCCATGCCTTTTAAAAACAATAATACCAGGGCATTCTTTTGGAAAGGCCAGAACAACTTACAGGATTTTAGAAATTTTTATTTTGTAAAGTTACTAAATTATTAAAGAAACCACATCCATGTTGCAATGTGGAACTTTCTGCAGCCACTTTAATACTATTTACAAGTTGCTACCATTTTCTGTGATCTTTTAATGCCTTTGGGGCTTAGAGGTGGGCTCACAGGCTGGATAACTAATTCTTGTAGCATCTTTGTTCCTTCCATATTATGTGAATAGCAAAACAGAGTTTGATCTAGGCTCAACTTTGTCAGCCAAGTTTTCAGCACTTGAGGAATTTCATGAGAAATAAGCACTGATGCTACAAAAAACCAAAAACACCTTAAACAGATGCATACTACTAAAACAAGAACTTCAAGCCATATCATGTGTTTACTTCACTCTAAATCATGATTCCTAAAACTGGCATGTTTTTATTTTGTACAATATAGAGATAACAGAATCAGAGAGTTGGAAGGAACTTCAAAGGTCATTTAGTCCAACCTTCTGCCGATGTAGAAATCTGTTGTTTCTGCATCCTTGATAGGAAGCCATCCATCCTCTGCTTAAAATCATATTTCTCCTATCTAACTAAGACATATTTGTGACAGACATGGTTGCTGAATTTGCAGTAGCTGTTCAAAAGTTGGGGAAGTCTGTTGAATTGTGAAGGCATAATATGATCACAGTGTTTTTTTGTGTAGTTTCTTCTTACATATTTTGGGGGAAGCATGTTGATCCCACTTCTTTGAACTGCATGGATCAGCCTGTCCCACCGTGGTGCCTTCAATACGTTTTGGATTAGAAGTTGATCAACACTAACCAGCATGGCCAATGGTTAGGCATTAGGGTACTTGTAGGCCAAAATATCTGGAGGGCCACAAGTTGCCTAGTCGTGCATTCCCCCTTTTCCTCCTTTGCCTTAACCAGGCCAAACTTAATTTCTTCCCATCAGAAATCAAATATTTTCCTTGCATCTAAGGCACTTCTTAAACCTGTGTCCTGGTGCCATTATAGTCACCTCATATTCCCTCCAGGTTGCTGGTTAACATGACTAGCAGCACCCTATAATATCAAAGTTTGAACCTGTTATATGCAGCAACGTAGTCTGAGAGAAATTCTACAATACTAATTACAGCAACAGAGAAGGAACTGAGTGTAAAGAACAGTAGCATTCCAGCTGCTTCAGGAGAGGGTGGTCTGCCAAAGAAAATATGAGCCCCTCACTCTATGCTCCTAGCCTATGCACAGATACTGTGACAGGAAATGTACCTTTACCTTGCCTGGTACTTCAGAGACCGTGCCTCTCTGCTCAGCACTCCTTTGCACTGAATAATTATTTCAGGTGAAAGTAAAATATGAATAGCTCTCTGAGAGTACATCTGATTTGTATGCTCCAAAGCATATGGAGGGCACTAGGTTTATGCTTCCAGATTCTTTGCAGGTTTCAGATTGGGTCCTTTACACAACCCCTCCCCCCCCCCCCCCGGGTTTCTCTTTCTCTGCTTTTCTATATGTTTCATTTCATTACATAAGCACTAGATGGTGCTGTGGTAGAGCAGAATTGCACAAATTAACACCAGAGTCTCATTGTGCCATTTTTAAATAATAACACACTTTACTCGATCTGAAAAAAAGCCAGGGAAATTGTTGCAAAGAGCAGGAGAGACCCTGGAAGAGGAGGACATTGTGTAAACGACCCGTGAACTACTGTGAGTGAGCAAGCACAAGCGCACAATAAAAGGCTTGTGTAGAAAGGTTCTCACTCTTTGCCTGGTAAGCACACAGAAATGATGAGGAAGAAGAGCAATAGAAGCAGGTGTTAGTAGCAGTGAGGGAGTAGGCTGAGTGAGTGAGGGGTGGTGTTGAGGGTGTCTTGCCCAATGGCTCCCCTAAATCTGGACCTAGCAGTGCTTCTTTATGAATTAAGAGTCTAATGTTTGACAAGTTCTCAAATCCTCAGTGCACCAAAAGGGCTCACTGAGACCTGGACCTTTTATCATTTTTTCCCAACTGGCAGGGAAGGTGATTTAAGGAGCAGAAATGTGAGCAGCATGCCTTTTGGGGTGGAGGACTAGTAACTCTGTTCCCCCAAGGATAGAGTAGTTCTAGTCTCTTATCTGGAGTCCACAAAAACCTAGAGCTGGTCCAATAACATGTCCCGTGTTTAATTTAATTTTCATTTTGTGAAGGTTTTTCTTATTGATACAGATAGCCTTAATAATGCACTTGTAGAAAGCAGTAATCATGATAAAATGATTGCTACCACGTTGTATGCTTTAAGAAAAATGTTCTGTTGTCCACAATTTAGTCTTTCAAAGACTCCTGTGAAGCCTTAGTTTATAGTTCCACTAAAAAAAAAACAGGATGCTTGTTAGCAGGGGGCGGTTGATGGAATAAATTCCCTCAAGTTCTTATGTGCTATTCCCAAGCCCACAGGACAGTTGCTTCGTATATTGCTTTTATCGATTGCATGAGTCTTCTTTCCATTTTATGGTGTTTTTTCTTTAAATGTGCAAATGCTCAAGAAATGTTGGCACCTTCAAACAGTTTCTTTTTCTCAATAGTAGCTGCTATTGAAAGACTTGTGGCCACATCTGTCTTGAACAGGAGGGGAAACTGTGGGGATTCTGGCCTTTAAAAAGCCTTATCCTGCTAAGGTAATAGTGAAATCACAGGTAGATTGCATGAATAAGGTTAGAGATCGCTATAAAGCTTTCTCTGTGGTTTGCAATAACAGACATCCTCTGTGTAGCCCTGGTGTTTTGAAAGAAGATAAAGAGCCCCTTCCTGGAAACAATCCATTTGAAGGCTACAAAGTTGCCTGCTTCCGAACCAATTACAAGTACTCAGCACAACTCTCTGCTCCAAAGAGAGTTGAAAAGCACTTTGGTGTTTCCCTCCATCCCCCAAACTGAGTTGATAGTTTATGTGAGTACCATATAAATAACAACGTATAGTAGAGCCAAGGTAGAGGACAGTGCAGCTGTAGCAGAAGTTGGCCCTGCTGAAGAAAGAGATCCAAAACCCTTCACAGCAGTCTCACCTTCACCAGGGGGTCCTGCAAAGCTATTTTTCTTCCCCTGTCTGTAGTTCCTTAAAAGCATCACCAAAGAGAACCAGCTATTTGATGCCCAATTGAGGTTCAACTCTACCTTGGAAATAAGCATTTGATTTTGAAGGTGGAAATGAATTGACACTGAAAATTAGACATGTGTTAGAGATGGAAGATCTAAAGACGGTAGTGCACGCGCTGGTAACTTCGAGGCTCGACTTCTGCAATGCGCTGTACATAGGGCTACCTTTGTGCCTAGTCCGGAAACTTCAGTTAGTTCAAAATATGGCAGCCAGGTTGGTCACCAATACACCAATCTTAAAAGCACTCCACTGGCTGCCAATTAGTTTCCAGGCGAAGTATAAAGTGTTGGTTATTACCTTTAAAGCCTTACATGGTTTGGGTCCAGGTTACCTGCAGGATCGCCTTCTCCCGTATAATCTGCCCCGCATACTTAGGTCCTCTGGGAAGAATTTACTCCAGTCAGCCAGAAGTAGGCTGACAAGTGTTACCCAGAGGACCATCTCTTCTGCTGCTCCCAGACTGTGGAATGGCCTGCCGGAGGAGATTCGACAAATTAGCAGTCTTCTGGATTTAATAGAGCCGTGAAGACTGTTCTCTTCTGGCAGGCCTACCCAGTTGAATTTTAAGATTTTTTAATAATGTATTTGTTTTTATCTGTTTTAATGGTTTATCTATTTTATGATTTTTATATTTATATTTATTGTTGTTCCCCACCTCAATCTGGATGGAGAGGCGGGTTAGAAATAAAATAAATAAATAAATAAAAATAAATAAATAAAGTGAGTTTAGGGATATCTGCAGGTTTAGGAAGGAAAGGATGGGGACAGTAGGAGTTTTTGTATTGGGCAAACAAGGCTCCCAGGAATGTGTTGAAGAGTAGGAGTCTGTGAAATGGTTTTGATTGTCTAAAAGTGTCTTCTTTAGTATTTAAACAGGTTTGAAATGTATTTGTATTGCTTTATTAGGAGTTTGTGGGGAGCGTCCTAGGTCTTAGGAAGGAACATATAGTACAGTTTGAAGGATATGCTGCCCCACATCTATGTGATGTGGTAGCACATATATTAAATTTAACAGAATAGAGGTGAATAGGTTCATATTTGCAAATACTGGAGTCATTTGTGTGTCTGTATCTCTCTTGCTCCTCAGTCATGTAAAATCTCAGATCCCCCAATTGGTTCTGTGGCATATATGTCTGCACTAAAGAAAACTGACACAAAAAGAAGGTTGTTTTCAATGTAAATCGAGAAAATGTCAGTAATTTCAGTTCAGTCGTCCAATTTTCTGATGTGAAAGATTTAGATTATCCTTATGAGTCTTTTCTGTAATGTTGTAAAGTTTCCATTTTGGCCCCCTCAAAAAATCCTTCATAGAATTTCAAGCTATTTTAGTCATTATTAACTACGTCAGTATCAAAAACCTAATGAGAGCCTAGTACAATGTAGTTGCTAAGAAATGCACCTGTGAATTAGAAGCTCCCTGGTTCAAATATTGCCTCTCCTATCAACTCACTAAATGTTTTTAAGCCAACCACCTTCAGCTTCAACCCTAATCAACCCCCAACACTACGGGGATAATATTAGCTTCCCACCTTGAATATATTTGACATGGGTGGAATGTAAATTATAGACCAGACATTGTAGCTCTATTATTAGTTGACTTTGTAACTCAGCTGGTGATTCACTCTGCCCAAGATCCAAAGAGCTAATTTAGACTATTCGAAGGGTTTATTTATTTATTATTTATTGCATTTTTATACCACCCAATAGCTGAAGCTCTCTGTGCTGTTTACAAAAATTAAAACCATACTAATTATTCAAAATATAAAACAACAACAGTATAAAAATGTAGCATAAAAATACAATATAAGAACACAAGCAGGATAAAACCAAGCAGCAATACAGATTTAAAATACAAATTTAAAACAGCAAAGTTAACAATTAGACTAATAAACTGTTAAAATACTGAGAAAATAAAAGGAGTTCACCTGGTGTCTAAAAGAGCATAAATTAGGTGCCAGGCAAACCTCCCTAGGGAGCTTATTCCACAGCCAGGGTGCCACAGGAGAGAAGGCCCTCCTCCTAGTAGATTCCCTCCCTCCTTTCATACCTCTCTGTACAGCTGAGCTTTAATTTATCTGAAGACATTTTCCCAGCCATTTTGTAGTGGCAGCCACTATTTCCCTCCCCAATGCCCTGGTCCAGGGCATTTTAGAGGCTGCAAAATTGTGTCCAGGTTGCCACCCCGGTTACTGTTGCTGCTGCCATTTGCATCAGCAGCAAAAACAAAAAAGTACAAAACTTCAGAAAACAGAAAGATGTTCTGCTACAGCCACTACTCATGGTGAGCCCCACACCCCCAGAAACTGCTAGAGAATTTATATTCCCCCTTGAGAAATTTGGTGAAATGTTTTCCCCAATTTCTCTCCCCACAAATAAGGTGAAGAATTTTGAGATGCTGTTTATGCACAGCTGTAAAAGAACAACAAAAACAATAAAGCTAGGCATGTTGGTCTTAAGGGGAAAAAATCCAAAATCCAGGACCCACCAAAATTCTTTAATATGGTGCAAGCTTTCGAGTTCTTCAGAAAACTTCATCAGGCTAAAAGCAGGGAATGGGGGAAGATTCAGTCCCAAACAATGGCCAGATGTTATAGCCATGAGGTCTGCCATTTCAATAAACCCAATTTCAAAAGAGAGATTTGCATTCTGAATGAATTAGTCAGTGTTAGATGTGGCGGGTATCAGATTATTTCCTGCTTCTGAAACTCTTTGCAGTTTCAAATGCAATTTGCCTTGTGAGATGGGATAGCGTTCTTTGAGAAACTTAGGTCCAAAGCCTCTTTAGATATGCATACCAAACTAATTGTACAGTACTTTGGATTCTTGACTTTTGTTATTAATCTTTTTAAAGAAAGGCACGTATTTTTACTGTATTTCTTGCAGATTGTAAATGATCCTGGCCTTGTCAAAATCCTCATTGAGGCAACAATGCAATTTCCTGCCGTCCCCAGAAATTCTTAACTGTAGGAAGTGATAAAAAACGTGAGCAGTGACATCTTATGTTCTGCTAATCGCTTACTCACATATTACTACAACGAAGTGCAACTCTTCTCCTACACTACACAAGGATTGATTAGGACAGTTCTCAGAAACACATTTTCCCCACCTGAAAACAGGCATGACTCTAGTTATTATCTGTGAAATGTATACAAGTATGACAAGTCTTCAAAATGGATCAAAAGGAAACATGAATCCCCACCTCATCCCTCCAAAATGCCCCCTTTTTATGCAGCATGAATCAACAGTGTCAGAGTTAATCTACTGAAATCAGAGTCCACTCATATTTTCCTATTCTGTGGAAAATCCACAATCACATGCCTTGTGTGAGATCCTTTTGAGTAACTGTATAACATATCTCAGTGGGATTTTGGCTCATCGTTTTAACAGTATTTAAAAACAGTGACACAAATTCAAAATTTTAGAAAGCCTTCAACCCCAGAAGGTTTCTTGCTTCTTCCAAACTATGGATAACATGAATTTGAAATAGGGTACCATCCAAGAGTAGTATTTTCAGAAGATAGGTAAAAGAGTTAAGATGGACATTGTGACTTGCCTCCAATTAAGCTATCTACAAGGGGGAGATCAGAAGGGGCACCCTAAAAGGAGCAAGAAATCTTGAAAGAGGGACACAAGAATAGTGCTGAAGGAAATTGAGAACTGTGTAGGCTGACCATATGAAAAGGAGGACAGGGCTCATGTAACTTTAACAGTTGTAGAGAAAAGGGAATTTCAGCCAGTGTCATTTGTATGCAATTAGTTCCTGGTGAAATCCCCTCTTCATCACAACAGTTAAAGGTGCAGGCACTATACTAGAGTGACCATTTACAAAAGAAGGCAGGGCCCCTGCACCTTTAACTGTTGTGATGAAGAGGGGATTTCACCAGGAACTAATTGCATACAAATGACACTGACTGAAATTCCCTTTTCTCTACAACTGTTAAGTTACATGAACCCTGTCCTCCTTTTCATATGGTCAGCCTGGAACTGTGAATTTTATCCATAAGCCAAAGGATAACAATATCTCAAAATTGCTAGTAGAATTCAAAAACAATACAACAAGGCAAACTACCGGAATCCTACTGAACACTATGGTGTGAAACTTCCAATTCCACCAAAAATCATGTTATGTATATAAGTCCCCATTTTGTTTTATTTACAGTTAAGGGTAAGTTACAGGTTAAACCTATTTAGGGTAAGTTACAGGTTCAAGGTTTTGTTTTTTTACAGAGCTTTCTAATTAAGTTATGTCTGTCTCATTTAAATGGCAGTATAAATGTGCTCCTACATGGTAAAGCCACAAATCTCAAGCATTAAAAATGTCCACTGTCTGAAATTCAAGGCTATCAGTGGCTGAACCTACAGTGTTTCATGAGTTGTGATCGAACTGAATACACAAAAGCTAGGAAATCATTTTTCCAACCCATAACGCCAACTCCCTTTCAAACCACAACATGCCTTGGGCAAAGGGATGAGCACATGTGTGGCAAATGATGGACAGGACACCATTGGGATGCACATGTGTCCCTTGAACCACAGGGCTCTGGGACCTATCAGTAGCCTGAGTGCTTGGACCTATGAGATATTATGTGCGCCAAATCAGAGTTGCCCTCTCATGCCTGAGTGAAAACAGCTGCGGGAAAGCTAGCAATACAGGGGTTAACATTTTGGCACCCATAGCCTCCACCCCATATCCCACTTCCCTTTGTTCCACACACACCCTACCCTGTGCCACTGTCAGCAGTGAAGGGGTAACAGCTTGGGTGCTGGTTGGCAGAGAGGAAGTTGGGATGTCATACCGGGTAAGTAGAGGAAAGCTAGCGCCCTGCATAAGGAAAGGTTAATAGTTTGGCAAACAGAGCTGTGCACAACGAGGCCTCTTGAAATTCTTCACCCTATTTGTGGGTAGAGAAAATGGGGGGGGACAGACAATTTCACTGAATTTTTCCGGGGAGAGGAGATGTTCTCCAACAATTTCTCACAGGTAGGCATCACCATTGGCAAGAGTTGTAGAACAGCTTCTTTCTTTTTATCCTAAGGTTTTTTGGTTGTGGCTGTGGTTGTTTGCACTGCCGCTTCCAAAGACTTCTAGGGTCTTCCATTTCTCAGGGGTGATTGTGGAGAATGCTGGTGCTGGCAATACCGCTCCTTCCCTGTGAGCCTTGTAGCAGGTGGGAGGTGGGAGTAGCAGTGTTGCATCCAGCTCCATGGAACGGGTGAAGCTAACGCTGTGCCAAAATCTGTCCTCCAATTTCCTGAAAGTTTTCTTCCCTCCATGAAAGGGGCTTCCACTTTTTTTGCCTATTTTCAGGGCATTTTATAATTCATCTTGAATGTGGGTTGGTGGGTGGTATTTTTGACCCTAACTAATCCGTGTGAGGTGGCTGAGGGTCCTGTCTGCATTTTTCTTTCTATTGCACATCTCACCATTTCTCTGTAGTCTCCCAGGCTGCCTGCACTTCCTGACTTGAAAAGGCCCTATGGGGAGGCCTACGTGAAGCCAAGGTAGCTACAGGTTATCAGAGAGAGGATTGTGCAATGAAAGACAGGATGCTCACACGCACCCCTCAGCTATCTCATCAGTAAGGCAAGCACAAGAACCATGAGCCAAACCCATGACAATATCTCTGAAATTTCTTCGCCTTTGATTTTCTTTTCAAAAGCATTTTCTTTTCTATCAAATTGAAGGAGAATGCGAAATTCTCGTAGGAGAAATTTTCAGCACAGTACTAGTGGCACCCATTGGGCTGCAGTAGCACAGCAAGGGCAAACAGTCCCCCATAGCCTCCACCCCATTTCTACCTGCCTATACAAGCACAGGGTGTCTGAGATGGGGGTGACGTCTGGGGCGGGGGCTCAGGGAGTGATATATGAGGTAGGGGCATTGGGTAGGGGCTCCAGTATAAGGGTGATAATTCATAGGGTTTTGTGGGGAGGAGGGTATGCCTTGCTTTTGCCCCCTGCCTCCATGCATCATCTACCCTGAGTGCCCACCACATGGATCCAGGGAGGATCTCCTCCAATTGCTCTCCAAACTACCACCACCCAACCTGGGGCCCACCCCACCCTGACCCCACATCCATAGACACTCACCCCCAGTAGGAGCTTCCACCTCTGATCCCCCCACCCCAGACACTGACTCCCAGACACCCACACCCAATACAATCCCCATCATCACATATTCAAGACTGCACCCCATGCATGACCTCCCACACACTTGAGCCCCCTTCATAGGCATCATTTCCTGAGACCTCACCCTGCAGACCCAGGCATGACCCCTCCATACGCCTTCCCAGCCTGGAGCCCACCCCACACCCATCTCCCCCCCCACACACACACCTGGCATGAGCACCCTGTCGTCTGCACCACCTGCGCTTTCTATTGCAGCCTTGACTGCACATTGACTTTGGTAAACAAAAACATGAACCAACTTTTTAATTCCCTCTCCCTGCCTTAAACTTCGATTGATCTGCCAGAGAGCCCCTTTAAGTCCTCACCTTCTGGCTGCATGCCACAGCTCGGTGTGAACTTTCCAAAGTCTCCAACCAAATCCCCTCAATACAAACATATGGGGTTTTGGGGAGGGACTCAGATCTCCCCCAATCCTTGACTGATCCTGCTGAATTTTGACCTCGCTGCTAGTTGGCCCATTCTCTCCTAGCCTGGCAAATTTGGCAGCTTCCCGTTCATATTTCATGCGACAGGTGGTCAGTTGCATCTTTTCACTCTTTTTTCTGAAATTTTCACACTCAAAAAAAATTCTACCTTAGTCAGTGTACTAGAAGAAGTATCACAGACCTATATCTCAAAGCGCAACACTAATGTGTATCCAGGAGTCCCTACATGGGGGGGGGACGCAGGAGCTATACTAGAATAAAGCTGCAGGAGCTATACTACTAGAATAAAGAAATTAGTTAATCCACTGCAAATTAACCTAGTTAATCCACTGCAAATTACCATAGCTACCCACGTGCAATGTTTGGGGCAGAGCAGACAAAGGGGAGTTTAGCTATGCCTCTCAAACTGACTTTTTGCCCCCCATGGGAAAAGCACGCAAAATGGTGTTCCCAATCATAACTATGGGTGGCCTGACTGGGCTGTGTACAGTATCTTGCTTTGTTCAGAAGGGAGTTCCATGAGCACATTTGTCTGGGACTTGGCCTGGCCCTACCATTGGGTAGAATGAGGCAGCTGCGTGAGGCAGCAGGTGCTGGGGGCAGGGGTCGCAGAAAGGTGTTGGAGTGCTGAGCTATGGTCTCTCCTGCTGCCCTCAAGTGTGGTGGAGGAAACCATCCCATTAACGTGGTTCAAGTAAAATTCAACTTCCAGTCCACTTGGTATCTGTACATGAAATAAGGGTGTGCCATCTTGTCCTTCTCCAGCAGCCCTGTTGAAACCTGTGATCTATCTAAGGGCTCTGCTGATTTTAAGCATTCCTTAAGGACCAAGCTTTTCCCCTGATTTGAATTTTACCATCTTCTGTGACAAAGTTCATAGGATGACTAAAGTCTTACTACATAGTACAATTCTACATTTTCGATTCTATGTTTCTACATAATGATTAAAGCTGGATGATTAGAAGGCTGGTTAAGAAACGAATGTGTCAATTCAACTTTAGCCATGGCTGATGTGATACTTTCCCCCTGGAATCATATTGTCACTTGCAAAAAAGAAAAATACCTTTACTTGCTATAGCTCTAATCAAACAGGCATCACCAACATGCTGATGCACCAATGCATCCAATGCACTCCCACTTCAGTGTTGGGGAAGCCCCTTCTATTCAGTGAGAAAGCTTATTTCCCTACAATTGAAATGAATGGGGCAGCCTCTGCTTACAAGGAGCTCTGTGTGCACATCAAAACCCCATAAACCTGTGAGTGGGATTAAAGGAACCATTCTGTGGGATTTAGTTCAAAGATTGTATCTTTTGTAAGAATGTCACAATGGCCCCGTTCAGAAGACACTTTAAACCATGGCTTTAACCATGGTGACTAAGGCAAAAAGCCATGGTTTAAGGTGTTTTCTGAATGGGGCCAATGTGTGTCTTTAAAGGAAAAGCAAGAAGGCCAAGTTTTGCCCCTTGGTTAATTTTTACTGTCTTCCATGTTAGAATTCTATATAACAAGGATGAATATGATCATTAAAAAAAAAACTGAGAAGTTCAAATACATCTACACATCTCTGAACATTTTTGATCTATATATCAGAAGGTTTGAAAAGAATTTGTGAATTTATATATATTCACAAACTCTTTCCGAACCTTCCAGATAGAAAATGTCAGATCTTGTGCCAGAAGAACCATGGGGCTGTCTTCACGGTGCTGAGTTGACGCTGCTCCCTCGCCAAACCCTGGGTTTCGTTGGTGCAAGGTGGCAGCAAGTTATCCAGGCGGAGGGAGGCAGCGCAGGCTTTACAATGGCCATTAGGCTCGGCCCCTCCTGCGGCTTCTAGTGAGTAGGCTGACCATCTGAAAAGGAGGACAGGGCTCCTGTAACTTTAACAGTTGTAGAGAAAAGGGAACTTCAGCCAGTGTCATTTGTATGCAATTAATTCCTGGTGAAATTCCCTCTTCATCACAACAGTTAAAGTTGCAGGCACTATACTAGAGTGACCATATACAAAAGAAGGCAGGGCCCCTGCAACTTTAACTGTTGTGATGAAGAAGGAATTTCACCAGGAACTAATTGCATACAAATGAGACTGGCTGAAATTCCCTTTTCTCTACAACTGTTAAAGTTACATGAGCCCTGTCCTCCTTTTCAGATGGTCAGCCTACTAGTGAGTGACCAATGGTAGGTCACCTTCTGCTCAGGAACGCCTCCTGGAGCAGCGGCCCCAAGCAAGGACAGATGGGGAAGAGCTGCACTGACCTCGCTTGGGCAGGAAAAGTCAGGGTAAATCCCCAGCTTCTCTGCTCTGCATCTTCTGCTCTTTGGCCCGGGGTGGCTCCAAATCAGCAGCTCTGACATATAACCGACGCAGCACGGATTTGGAGCCACCCTGGGCAAAGACAATGTATAGACAGCCCCCATGTCATTTCACTGTAAGGTGGTTAGCAGCTTATTTTGATTCATTGGTTTTCATCCTAATTGCACAGCCATTAAAAACAGCAGTGTGAAACAAAAGTGTTTTTTACATGGCCTGCTAGATGTAACAAGGAATGCAATGTGATTAGACTGGTAACCAATTTGAGCTTAATTTCAGAACAATGAGAGGCGCTGAAAATTCTCATTTACTTCTCCATTCCTTTTTATTTCCATATTTTTTTTTCTTACTGTGCTGTGAAATTGTCTATGGATATGGCTAATAACCCTACTAAATAACCCTCTCATGAATAGCCTTTATGGGGTTTTTAAAAATAAATAAATACTGTTTTAGCAGTGTCACCAACCAGTTGCAGTTTCATCAAAAAGTAAGTGGAAACATTTTTTCCTTCCTGATCTTTAAGGATGAACTTTGATCAGGGTGAGTAATTTTTCCTCCAAGATGGATTTGGGTGTGTGTGTGTGTGTGTGTGTGTGTGTTTTATCAAGGGGTGTGTATTCCCATGGGTTGTATCCAGGCTCTGCCTTCCATTGACAAAAGTGCTCCATTCATGGAAGATGCCTCTGCCCAATTTGAAGGGGTCCCTCTTCCTGCTCCCCTGCACCCAAGCTACCCCATTAAGCTGGTGGCGCTTATGACTCTCTGTATAGCATTTTCAAGGGGCGGGGGCTGCCATGGTGAGGAGGGGGCAAGGACATCTGCTTCCGTCACCCCAAATTCATGCAACTAAATCTGAATCCAAACCCATGTCAAGAAAACTGTCCAGTTCCTCAATTAAGATATTATTCCACTGAATGATCAGAGGACATATTCCAGTAGTATAGAACATTTGCTTTAGAAATATATATTTTAGGAATTTAGGGTCATTTGAAAAAAGGCAGAAATGCATTTCCCCCACCCCCAATGAAATAAGTGAAATATACCTTACCTGTTCCACCATGAATCCCAGCACACAGAACCTGCCTGATCCTTACATGGAAAAAAGCTTCTGCATGCAAATCATTTTACTCAGCACACTCTTACATGTGCGAAGGGTGCAATGTGATATAAAAAACCATGGCCAGTATCCAAAACAGCATCCTTATTCTCATTAAAGTTCGTAAGGGTGCATGCAATCCTCTGTTGGTTTGTGGCTATGTTGGGCACGATCCAGACAGCGTTATGCAATTTTAAGACCCATTTAGTTCAGTAGGAACCATTAAAATCAACAGTTCTTAATTTTTGCTTAAATTTTACTGGATCTTGTCCCTTATATCCAGCACCCAGAAGATCAGGTCTGCCTGCAAAGTTATGCTGTGGTTAGAAAAGCCACCTAATGACTGAAGATAGTACTACAGGCTTCGAACACATGGCACATTTAAATGGATTAATTATTATGTTTTAACAACCAAATGCATCTGAGGTACACAGCCTTAGGGCACCCTTAGCATGCAAACCAAGGTTCAAATGTTTGTATTTCACGGTTTTGGAGCTATGGTGCTGACAGATAAATACACCTGCACTTTTATGATTATAGATATAACAATAAATCTAAAAATGTTCATATATTTTTGAGCATCATATTCATATCCTACCATTCTCCCAAGAGCTTTGGGTTTTTTAAAAAAATATTTTATGAAGTGATTTATACCATTTTAAATTGATTTGATATTTTGCTGTGCTGTTAAATCTGCTGTTTAATAACTATTGTATTATCATGGGTTGGTTTTACTGTGTTTTTATTCTTTATCACCCAGCTTGTATTCAGATTAAAGAGTAGGATATAAATATTTTAATGAAATGAATTAAAAACTCTAAACTGCTTAGAAAAGGGTAGTATATAAAGATGAGGGGCAAATAAAAGATGTATGTAAGCATTTAGTTTTACTGTTATATCTATCAACAAAAATGTTCAACTGTTAAATTCTGAAGGTAATTCATTTATGTATTGGAGAAAGTAATCCTATGGCTCATAGGCAGTGTCTTGGTGGGGGGAGTGTAGGATTTTTCATATTCCTGGATCTGAGGCCGGAGACGGCACTCCGACCTAGGACCCAGGGGTCCTAGCACCCTGCCCTTTCCTCCTCACTCTCGCAGCCAGTGGCGAGCCTGCAGCCTCTACAAGCTCACAAATGTGAGCTCAGAGTGGAAGGAAAGCGAGTGGTTCTGTGGGCTGGAAGGGAAAAGTCTGGGGCAGCCAGTTTAAGAAAAATCCTCCAGTTGCCCCAGCCTCCTTCCCTCCTGCTCCACAGGGCCCCAGCTAGATGGGCAAAACCGCCCATCTAGCAAAACAACAGGGCAAGAGGAGCACAGAGGCAACAATCACCTCTGCTTCTCCTACCACCCTGCATAGAATGGTTGTAAGCCTCCAAGTTCCGATTGTAAGCCTTGTCGAGGCCACAGACCATAGGATTGCACTCTAAAACCTTTTTATCCCACCTTTCTGCCTCAAGATGAGGCAGTCAGGATGGCTCAAAACTGATCCAAAAGCAATAGCAAAAATACGAAAATAAATAAATATAAAGCTAAGTATCGTAAACAAACAAACAAACAAAACAGTAGATTATAGCAACCAAACAAACAGCACGTGAGCAGAATAAAGTGCCAAATGTGAGAGCAAAACACTGGACAATGATTTACCATGGGGAGGCTGGATTTTGGGAACATCCCCATGGCAAATCTGCTTCAACCCTTAGTGCGGATGGACACTTTGCCAAAAAGCAAGTGCGATTATCCACATGTTTGAAATGTAGTTAAATAATGAAGGATGTACAATAACCCATCTCCAAAGCAGCATAATGAGCCAGTGCAGGCTCTGTGAGAATAAACATTGTTCATTTAAAAATCCAATAATTTGCTAGCCTCCATGGCTGTGAAGAAAATTTTGGAAAAATGGGCGCACTGAAAATTCCAGCACTATTAATTCCTGTTAGAAAGCCTGTCGTTGCTGCTGTTGTTAGTTTATTTATATCCCACCTTTTGTCCAAGGGACTATACCACTGTTATCCCCACCCCCCATTTATCCTTACAATAAACCTGTGAGGTAGATTAGGCTGGGAGATAGTGACTGGCCCAAGGTCAAACCCCTCCCACATAACTGAGTGGGGATTTGAATCTGAGCCTCGCCACGCCTGGTCCAATCCTCTAACCATTCCTCCACCCTCATGGTGCCTTCTGAGGTAATGTAAGCAAATACCCCCTCCCCTGAGCTTACAGTCTAAATTCAGACCATTTTAGGTCAGCTCTCGATTATACAATTTTCACTTTGACTAATGGCCACCATGCCAACTGGATTGTCCATGCCACATCACTGGTCCTGATTTTTTAAAAATGATTATAATGATGATGACGATGCACAGAGCAGGATTTGTTTTGAATCTCCTCCCCCCCCCCCCCCCCCGGCCTGAATTGTGCTTCGGACTTCATTGGAAAAACTCAAGGGGAACAGGGGAGTTGAAATAATCCCTGGAAACAAAAGTATTCTCATCCAAAAGCTTAATTAGAAATCCATAATAAATATCTCTAGTTCAAAAGCAATTGCTTCCTGGAACAATAAAAGCAAATGAACAATTTCAGTCCAGTCTTGCTCTTTCTGCTCTCCTCTCTTGATCACAAACCATAATTAGAGCACTTGTATAAAATTACATTTGTCAGATTGCCTGAGAATCGTAGCCTCAGAGGCTTTATCCACAAAGAGCAGGCTATTATCACTAACATTACAGCCTATATTCCTGTCTTTTGAGGTCCAGGGACAGACAAATAATTACATTATCTGTATTCACTATCTAATACAAATTTAACTGCCATGAAAATTAGGCTCAGGTCAATTCTGTTTAGAGATAGTTTCCAAAACTCGGTAATTAGTTGGCAAAGATCTGTGTGGGGCCCACCCAGAGTGTACACAAAAGGCAATAAAGGAGAATGTTCTCAAAACAGATGACCCACAAAGATACCCTACTAATGTCAAGGATGGCACCCATTGTGAGTTGGCATCATAAGAACAGAATTCTGTCCTTGGTTGATCAGAGCAAAGGTCCATCCAGTAAAGCTGTTATGGCCCAGGACTCAGACCTTATCAGAGGAGGTTCCAGTGACATGGAAGATAGGGAGCATTGGGTGCAAGCCCATTCCAGGAAAGATACATTAAAGCAGAGCTATTTGGGGGTGGGGTCAAATTGCCCCCCCTACAACTCTCATACCAGGTGACATCAGGGGGCATGACCCCACCCCTGATGTCACACACACTTTCTCCCCAACCCAACCCCATATTGGAAGGAAGCATGGCACTGAGCCTCCTCCCAGCAGAGAGAAAGCCCAGACTGCCCTGCACCACCACTGGCAGCAGCAGGGTTGCATCTCTGCGTTTGTGCGTGCATCCCTTTCGCTTCTCATCCCTGCTGCTATCTCAGAGCTGATAAAGCAGTGGGGATGAGAGGAGGCAGAGGTTAGGACTTGCCCTTTGCTTTCTCTCCCTAGCACAGGAGAGTCCCAATGCCCAGGCCACCTCACATCCCTGTTGCTATCTCCAGTGGATGCTGATGGCGCCAAAGTTAGTGGAGTGGTACATCTGCTCCAGGTTTCAGTCAGAACCAGGCATACCCCTAAAGGAGCTACCCAAAGTGCTTTGCACCTTGAATAACTCCTTTAGAGGTTTATCTGAACTCTGGACTGAATTCTCCGCCCCACAGACATTGGAGCCACCAGCCTCCACTGGCTATCTCCGATCTAAACTCAGATATTTATTTATTTATTTATTTATTTAAAACATTTCTTGGCCTCCCAAGGTTGCTTACAGCAATAAAATACATAAATATTTAAAGCAATAAAATATAAACACAATATGTATGGTTTGATGAGGATTCCTCCATTGAGCAGGGGGTTGGACTTGATGGCCTTGTAGGCCCCTTCCAACTCTTCTATGATTCTATGATAAAACAGCAATAAAAACAATAAAAGCCAATAATAAAACCAATAGCAATAGCAGCAACAAAAGCAAGAGAAGGCCATGGTAAAACAATATGTTTTCAAAGCCTTCTTAAAAGCCTGCAGTGAAGGTGCATGGCGGACCTCCGATGGCAGCTTGTTCCAAAGGCGTAGGCCAATGCAGAGAAAGTCCTCTGCAGAGATAACAGCAAGGATGCCTCCAAGGGGTTTGTTTGAGAGAGTGGTCTTAGGAGCCTAAGCCCCACCCCTGGAGGAATCCCAAGAGGCGGCATTAGCTGGACTAGGTCCACACATTGGAAGTTCTGCACCCCTGCTTCAAAGTAACCATCTCATTAGATTTCCAAGAAGGAGGAGTCATGAGGGCAGCAATGCCTCCATCCTCTGCACCTTGTGAGTTATTTCTTGTTTATTTATTTGATCAACTCATAGACGGCTTGATTATATCTAAAAAAGATATCTTGAAGAACTTTACAATGTAAAAGTTTAAAATATAAAATGCCAGAACATCTACAACTCAAAAAGGCCTCCCAATATTCTGCCATGTCCTTGGGGCAGCAGGAGGGTTTTCAGCCCTACCAGAGTATGAACCTTTGAATACAGTGCAACCCTGTTAATCTCAAGCAGTTCTCCTCTTGGGACATGGAGATTTAGACACCCACTTTGCCCTTGAACTGTCTATATTCACAGTTGGTTCCAGACTGTTGCTGGAATGATGCTCCAAGTTTCATTCTTGTTCATTTGTCATTTATCTAGCTTTACCTTATAACCAGCCCCACAATGAGTTGTCCATAGTCCTGACAAGCTGCAATCTGTCCTTTACTCTGGTTTGTCAATATGCCTTCAGCCTGGGGAGAACAGCCTTTTGTTCCCAAGTATCCAGCCAGATGCCTGTGAACACTCAAGAATGAAACAGTGATGACTTCCCTGTACTTTGTTCCCAACAACTGATATTTTGGTATATGAAGGACTTTTTAACTGTCATGGCTAGTATCCATTGATATCCTCCATCCATAAGGATGCTGATGGGGGAAGTAATATTGGATGCAGACTCTGGATGTCAGCAGATTTGCAAAGTGTTCCTAGGCAGTGGACTGCAATTATCACAGTATTGTCTGATCTGTACATAAACCAGATAGTTAAATCTCTCAAATGTAGAGGCTGAAAGGCAAAGTAGTATTGCATGATCAACATACTTATTAAAAAGATAGATGCTTTTTCAGCTTACTGAAAATCTCATTACCAGTATCCACTGGGCACTGGATAGCATCAGACAATGTGCACCATGGAAACCTCTATCAGCAGTTATTCTAAATCACTGCTGTACCAGGGCACCTTGTATACTGCACATCAGACCCATACAGGGAAAGGAAGAGAGTGGCATTTAGGATCAGTATTCTTGAAGGCCCTGAGTATTCCTGCACATACAGTACATCCAGGGCCAAGCTCCTGATGAGAACGGAAGCCTTCATGATGCTTCCGGACCCTGGATAGCACTGCACATATGTGGCAGCATCAAGTCCCCCCTCCCGGATCATGTTGCAGATTACATAATGCAGGGGTAGGTCCTTCCAGATGTTTTGGACTACAATTTATCAGCCCTAGGCTGCACAGGCAATGGCCAGGAGTGAGAGAATTTATAATCCAAAACATATAGTGAACACCAGGTTACCTACCCCTGATGTGGGGCATACCAAGCTCCTCTGTAGGTGGAGAAGATATGGGCCTCTAGGCCCTGATGTTTGTTGATGACCTCATGAAAGTATGTCCAGGCCAAGCCTAGAGTGGCCTGGTGCAATGGACCCAATGGACTCAGGTAAGCTAAGCACCCTCTTTTAAATCCACCAAATCCCAAAATTCCATGGGGCAATCAACCCTAGAAATGTCGTGATGAGTTATCTTCATCCAGATTGCTATATAACATAATGTAGTAGGTTACCTAACGCTTTGGCCACAATACATATAAACTTAAAGCACCTTTAAACTTCAATGATCGCAATAGTGATACTTAAATTTTCCCCATTGGAATTCATATGACATAAAACTGTTGTAACTATTTAACTATGGCCAAATCATGCATAATATGCCAATGTTCTGAGTAGTTGCAGGAACAGTAGAAATTCACTCAACACGTGTGTGTGTGTGTGTGTGTGTGTGTGTGTGTGGTTTTGCTTACTGTATTCCTATTTAATTCTACCATACTACTAGACTTGAATGGTAGCACTAAAGCTGACTATTTCAGCTCAACAGAACTGAAATTTAAAACGATTATTTTGTACGATGAACAATAATGTCCCCTGGCTGCTAAGGAAATTGAATCTAAGCCTATATTGAGGGCCATTTTTAACTGTCCTTTTTATAAACTGAAGGGGAAAAAGATGCACACAGTTTAAATTGGATATCCAGCCTGCACTTTATCATCGTATTGCAAGAATCTGATCGCATCGCTTTTTAGCTTTACAAAATGATATTATCCTTACTTAAGTGCTGAGTCATAAAGATGGCATTCCTTTACTGGAAAAGCCGTTTTTCCTCTCCAAATTGGTAAGCCAACATGCTTCTTCCTTCACACAGAAATGTTGTAATATGTAAATGAGAGGTTTATTTAGTGTGCGGATAAAAGAGCTTTTTAAGTCCTCATTCCTTCTAACATCTTAACAGCTGTGCAGTTTCTTACAAAATATGTTTTATCGTTTCAAGAAATGCTGTTAACCTCGCAGTTTTAAAACTGAATGAACAAGGCCTCTTGGACAAATTGAAAAACAAATGGTGGTACGACAAAGGAGAATGTGGCAGCGGGGGAGGTGACTCCAAGGTTAGCCTCAATGTCACCAAAGCGGGTAAACAGTATATGTAGAGTAATTGGTGCATCTGCTGGGGTCTTTTCCTTCCTGCCTTGAAATCCTTGACTGTCCTGCGGCATTGCTGATAAGTGAAAAATCAACATCCAGATGTATGCAATTACTGTCAAAGCAAAAATATTTGCATCCTTGGAAGCATTTTCAAGCCTGGTTGATTGGCCTGGGAATCCAAATTGTGGGTCCCTTGTTGTTCTTGCAATTTCACACATCACAGAAAATTCACTTCTTTTCCATTCCCATATGACATAAATCCAAGAGGAATCTCTGGGTCAGGGCCAATTGGTAAACACACATTAGAAGACTGCTAGGGATGCACAAATCAGCTTATACCCAGTTCATCTCAGTTTTGCCTGCAAGCGATCTTCAATCCATTCTGTCCAGTTTCCACATCGTTCTGCAATTTAAAAAAGGACACTGCACAAAAATGTGCATTTATTTTCATTAGCAACTTTCCTGAACATAACACAGTTTTGTGTGCAATTTCCCCTCATATATGCAATTTTGTATGCAACTTTTGAGACAAGAACTCCATTGCAAAATTTGGAGAAATGTGGAATCTGAAGGATAACTGTGTTCCAATCTGCATATTAGTACAGGAATTAGGTTGGTTCACTTAACATTTGGACCAAACAACATGCTCCAGCATCCTTAATGACAGTAACACAACAGAAGGTAGCTCAAGTGCCAGATTACACCCCTCTTCCACGGTTCCATACTAGATGGTTTAGATTGCCTGGTCGTAGCTAACTAGTTTTACCAGAGATGGAGGATGGTGCCCCAGACACCTTATCCCCCATTTTTTTTAAAAGAAAACTGTCAGCAAGTCCACTGCCATAGTCAACATAATTCTCTTATCTCCAGAATGACAACCTGACACTTTTCAGGGGTCAGATCCTTGCTTGGATGATTTCTCCTTCACACACAGAACTGGTTTATTCTTTTGACTTCTCCAAAGGAAACCTGGGAATTGCAATTTTTGGGGGAGTGGGCAGTGCCAGCTTTAGGGGTGAGCAAGCTTGGTGATTGCCCAGGGCACCAAGCTGAGCGGGGAGCCAAGCTAAGTTGAAGGGGGCGCCAAGTTCAGCTGAGAGGGGCACCAAGCATTTTTTTAATGTACTGTCTGCAGTGAGGTAGGGTGGCAAAAGCAAGTGTCTGTGAGCTTTTTTCCAAGGGTCTACAGGTTGTTTGGCTGCTAACTACAAACGTGATCTTCCTTTAATTAGCTTTAAATTATGGTTCTGTTTAAATTTCCACATTGATGACATTTGTGTTAGGTAAAAATTAGTAGAACACAGTTTTAGTTTGTGGGCAACATTACCAAGGAACTAGCACTTCAAATACAGTCTGTGCATACAATAATTCTCGCATGTGGCCCACAGCTTTGTAGACGTATGCATGGGTCCTTGTAGGGAGCTGCAGTTGGGTCCCCAGCATTGCATTTGCACCAGGCCCCATAAATCCTTTGGATGGCCCTGCAAAACTGACCAGGGGAAGAGGGGAGGCACCCAAGGTGCTCCTTGCTCAGATTGCTATTTATTCTAGGGGCTAGGAACTCAGCTCTGGCACATAGACTGCCCCCTGAACACTAGCATAGACTTAATTTTATGTCCCACTGTAGCAGCTCAAAAGGCCAGGTTTTCAATTCCGATGTCATTTCTAAGCACCACAGGAAAGTGAAAAAGAATCCAAGAAAAGAATACTGCTGCAGATACTTTATTTATATTGACAATATTTATCAAATGTGTATCTTGCCCTTCCTCCAAAGAGCTCATGGGCATATTCCATTTTATCTTCACAACAACTCTGTGAAGTAGATTAGGTTGAGAGAGTGTACCTGGTCTAATGTCACCCAGCGAGCATCATGGCTGAGTGGAGAGTTGATTTATAGAACTGGGAGACACTCAGAGTATGCATAGCTTACTCTTTGGTTACTACAAAATGCCCATGTCAACTCCATGCCACCATCTTACAAAAAATATACTTGTAATGTGTAGCATGTACATATACAGAGGTTTTTAGACACTTTTAGATTCCTACGTGTTCACTCAGAAATAGATCCCATTCATCTCAATGAACCTTCTCAATCAATGTGCTTTGGTTTTCAACCTAAATTATTTGATTGATGCATAGCTTCAGTGGCAGGTTAGGCTTATTTGCAGGACAATAGATATGCAAGCTGCTTCTCCATTAAAAACAAAACGAAATTGGAACCATTTTCTAAAATCTGGTAGCTTTTTATTGGGCAGCCAATGAACATTTGTGACGGGCTGTGTAAGCCAATAGTTTTGGGTTTACAGTAATTGCACACGACGTTTTAAAAAACTTTCCCCAGCAGTATGTGCCCATTACCTGAAGCGATGGAGCAGGTCCCAGTTGTATGTCTGTCTCTAATCCCGGGCCTACTGTACATGACATAACAGCCACTGTGGCCTCTGCTCTGTCACTTTGCAATGCGATTCTATGTAGTTTTACTTGAATAACATAAAATAACATATATAATGTTATTTATGTTATTTTCCACGTGAAGAACTCCTGTAAACCTTGCCGTTTTGAAACTCAGTGAGGCAGGCGTCTTAGACAAGCTGAAAAACAAATGGTGGTACGATAAAGGTGAATGTGGACCCAAGGACTCTGGAAGTAAGGTCAGTCGCTGCAGTTCGGGACCTGCTATTGTGTTCACGAGGGAGTTAATGATCGCATAGGGTTGGAAATAAATCAGCTATTGAACCGTCATCATGTAGAAGATGCTTGTTCTTTTCTTCCCAACCCCAAGGGGACAAAATTAAGTATTTAGTTGGGTTTGCAAAACCTGCACAAAAATGCAACGCCATCAAGGAAACCTCATCAATATTAAAGCCCTTCAACACCAGCACCATTCCAGGCATGAACTCAAATGCTAAACCCTTAGAATGCTCCAAAAGGTGATGCGCAGATTCATACAAGGACTTGGAGGTGCCACGGTTGCGGAGGACCCACTAAGTGTGCTTCTCCACATCCCTCTTCTTGTGGCAAGAAGGCTACCTTGAGGCCAACAATGATGGCCTTGCTGATCAAACTTAGAAATCATAGTGAGGTCTGAGTGAGCTGTATTATGTTATATGATAAATAGCCTCTGGTCAGGGACAGTGGACATTTCCTTCACCACATAGCAATGGCACCGTGGTCCAATGTATGGAGCAGGCGTTCCTTCAAGGGCAGTTGGCAGTACTTCCATGTAAGCCTGACTCCTGACACTTCTCTCTTTAAAACACAAGCCCTGTCCTCGCCTTTTTTGATAACATTTTGCAAAGCTAACAACTCCGAGGCCAAGTTAAAATGTTGTGCCCCCAACAGGAATGCCGTGAGAAGACACTTCTGCATGACGTCTCATCAGCTTTGTAAACTTGCACTTACTCAGACGTTAGTAAGGATACTGAATCATGCATATTTGAATTAAACTATTGCAACAACTGAACTTGATGGTCATCATGATGCAAAAATTCCGCATAGTTCAGAATAAGAAATCAACTAATACTGTCACCCCATTTTAAAATATGCCTCTTACTTTAGGCAAAACCTAGGACAATGCACTGTATAATGTCAGATCCTGAAAAACGTTATTAGCCTAACGAATCATGATGGAAAATTATGCACATCTTTTTGAAATAATGAAATGTCAAGTGTGCAATTCTATGTCTATGTCAGTCATTCCAAAATAACTCTAAATTGTAGCAGCGTGAACTCATTGTGAAAAGAATATACTGATTTAAAAGGCATCCTTAATACTATTGTAAAACCAAGATTTGGATTTGAGATTACAAACCTAATTTTTTTTAGTGACAAAGTTAATCATGTACTACATCAGTGATATAAATATGTACTATAAAAAGAGCACAACAATCCAGAGAAAATCAGACATGTTGAAATTCCCTTGGCTATACACAGTAGTCTCAACCCAGAGAGTGCTGATAACTCTTCTATATGGGTTTATACATCTACAACAGGACTGATCCTTGTCTTTCCCAGTTTGCAGGACCCTTCCTCATTCACTCCACTACATTGCAAGTGACTTTTTAAACCCTGGGAAATTAAACAAGAAACTCAGGAAAAAGAGGCATTATGCCAAGAGGACATTCTCCCTACTCACGTTCCCAGTTGCGTAAAGGGAGGTCAGGCTAGCTTCTGCCTTAGTGCCCTTCAGACAGTTGGTGAAGATAATATTGCTCTGCTGGACTTTTAATAGTCAGTGCCTCTCTCTGTTTTTACCATTAACCCCCAGTTTTAAAACACATTTTAGGTTTTTGTAGTTTTATGTATTTTACTCTTTGTATTTTTCTTGTACAACACACTCACTGAGTGGGGATGAGATCTAAAAATATTCTGAATGAATAAAATAAATTGATGAGGCTTAGTCACGGTAACAGGAAGTACATTTGTCTGAGTTTCAAAAGTGATTTTAAAATGTTAGGCCTTGAACCTGTTATTTAACTAGTGATTGGAAGACTAGTCAGGTGATTTGTTTTTCAAATAAATATGAGTGCACATTTAGCCAAACAGGAGCCACACTGTAGATCACTCAGCTATTTAATGATCCTCTAACAACCCCATACTGAGGCCACCATAAAATGTCAGTAAAGAAAGGCTAGATATGTTTTATCGATGCTTCAGTTAATTGTAGTAGACTATTTCACAGCCATTCTTAACCAAGGGACTAATTATAACCTAAAGTATTGGTTAAAGATACTGTATGTAATCTTTGCAGTGTTGTTTTTTAAGAAGTGTCTTGCTTGTATGTATGTTTGTTTTGCAATGCTGGACAAGCCAATTATCTTGAAGATGTTTGTCAGCCACTGTCTTTATTTTTCCTATTTATTTCAATGAAACCATTAGTTACATCACTGTAGTTTTTATACTGTACTGTACTATTTGTTTGATCTTGGAGCCTTTTGTTGCCGCAATTTAACACCAGCCCTTCTGTTTCCGCAGGACAAGACGAGCGCCCTGAGTCTCAGCAACGTTGCGGGCGTCTTCTACATTCTGGTTGGCGGCTTGGGCTTGGCTATGCTGGTGGCTTTGATAGAATTCTGTTACAAATCCAGGGCAGAGGCGAAGAGAATGAAGGTGGCAAAGAGTGCACAGACTTTTAATCCAACTTCCTCGCAGAATACCCAGAATTTAGCAACTTATAGAGAAGGTTACAACGTATATGGAACCGAGAGTGTTAAAATTTAGGGGTAGGACTTAGGGCCTACTACAGTGAGTGGGTGATGCATCATCTTGTCATGCGGTGTTGTGACCTGTCTGTCCAGTGGTGGTAACTGCTTGCTTCTCAAGAGAGCTTCCTCTTTTGGAAAACTGGTTCAGTTAATTTTGGCTGCAGATGTTTAGTATACTTACTTATATGTGGCTAATAGACATCTGCATTGCAAGGGTTTTTAATTTTTTTAAAAAAAAACACATCAATATATATACACGTATATATTTGATGCTATGATTTTATATATCTATATAAATCAGCAGCGTATATTGATAGCTATGTGAAATTTTAGATTTTGCGATGAAATTTGGGTTTTTTTATGCAGGATCAGGCCAAATAAGATTTCCAGAATGACCTGCTTTGATAGAAGTGGGTGGATTTTCAAAATTTATTATAGTTGCTTTAAGTTTTGTACATGAAGTAGAATTGAGACTCAGAATTGGTGCACCTGACTTGAGGAAGTCACTTTCCTCTGTTCTTGGTAGCTCTCTGTACAGTGTACGTAGTTAGTTTAATTAATTAGGCTGCAATCCTGTGCATACTTATCTGGGAGAAAGTTCCACATGAATACATGTGCCTGTAATGAATTTGTGGGATTTGCTTTCTCAAGATGGCCTAGGGTGACCAGACGCCCGCGGAAAAACTGTTTTGGGGGGTCAAATCCGGAAATTTAGCCCACCAAAAGGGTGACCAGATGGCCCTGGGGCGAGCCGGGCCAACCAGGGGGCGGCGGGGGCAAACCGGGGCGGTGGGGGGTCACGCGGCGGTGGCGGGAGGCTGGCGGCGCGAGGCACTTACTGTTGCTTCCACTTCCCTCCGGTGCTCGGAATCTACTGAGAAACAGGCTTTGCGGCCTGCCTGTCCCTCAGTAGCGCGCCAGGTGATGACACCATCACCCGGCGCGCTACTGAGAGACAGGCCAGGAAGCCTGTTTCTCAGTAGATTCCGAGCACCGGAGGGAAGCGGATGCCCCAGCTGGTAAGGAGCGCGGGGGTGGGTGGTGAGGGGGCGGCGCGGGGCGGGGGGGCAGCGGGGGTGGGGTGGGGCGGCGCGGGGGGGCCGTGCGAGGCATGCGGGCGGGCGGGCGGGGGCGGCGCGGGGCGGGGCAGCGCGGGTGCGCGGGGGGGTTATTTTGGGTCGGTGGGTGGGGTGGCGGGGGGGTCCGGGTTTTGGATCCTCAAAATCTGGTCACCCTACCTTTGAGCATAGTGAGAACTGCAGTAAGAAACTAAGGGCCCAAATCCTATGCATGCTTAGGCCAAAAAAACCCCCCTATGACTGGCTGGGGCATGCTGGGAGTTGTAGGACTTTTTTCCTGTCTAAACGTGCGTAGGATTGTCCCCTAAATTAAGCCCTTCAGGCTGGAGAAATAATGGATTTCATTTAAAGATGGTGTATTACCTTCTTAACAGTGATATACATACTCAGCGTTCTGTTGGGTACAGGAATTTGTAGTGCTACCGAAACAAACAAACCCTAGCACAACTTGTGTGACTAGAAATGGGTAGTGAGACAAAAAAAATTAGCTTGAATAATCACATTCAACAATATATCTATCAAACCAACTTCAACTCTGTTAAGGCACAATGCTATGCAAGTTTAGACAGAAAAAAGTCCTACAACTCGCAACATGGTTCGCTCAGGGATCCTGGGAATTGTAGGATTTTTTTTCTGTCTAAACATACATAGAATCGCATCCTTAAGGCTATTATCTCCCTCTTCTATCAGGGCCAGCCATCTTCTATCAGGACCATCCCAACAACACAAGCAATCACATTGGGTATTTGAGGGATGATGATATTCTTAGGGCTCAAAATAAAGCATCACACAATGACGTGTCACACACAAACACACACACACACACACTGATCCCTTGCAACACAGCAGAGGTCCCTGGAGAAGTACTGTTATTAGGTTTCATGCTATAGCTGCTTGGGAAATAACATCTATTGGACCATTCCTGCTTCTAAGATTTCCCCTAATCTTGGGCTGCAATTCTGCACATATTCAAATGGGGCATCCATGTTAGTGTGTAGTATGAAAGCAACAAAGAGTCTGTGGCACCTTAAAGACTAACAATCGTGTTCAGCCTTACTGTCCGCAGAAATGCAACCTAGGAGATGAGGCTCCTTGAGTGTTATTTCACAATTGCCTCTAAAACAAATAGAATAAGTGATCATGTTGCCTGATCCAGATCAATGGGGAGACCTGATGCTTCCCAGATGCAACCTCATAGAAGCTACTTTTCCATGAGGCTATTTGATGTAACTTGGGTAGCCCTGGCCACATGGTTCATCATCACATGCAGATCCTAGCTGCATGGATCACCTCCAGGGAAAGCTGCTCTCCCTATCGCTGCAGCTGTGTCTGAAAGGCAACTTTTAAATTGTATTCTAATCATTGCACTGGCAGAACCATTCCCACATCGAATAGGCTTTAGTCATGATATTGGCATATTAGAAGCCAGTTCCCACGCTCACGTGAGTGAACACCATGTCCATGTGGTGAAAGTGGATGCATCCTCCCCAGCATTTTGTACTTAGTAACATGTGATGTCTTTCTTCAAAAAAAAAAAAAAAAGGGGAGGGGGGAGAAGGCACTTAAATTGATAGTCAAACTACATGTGACTCGAATCTTATACTTCTGGAATTGAATGCAGTGCTGTGGGAATGGGAAATCCAAGTGTGTGAGGGCTAGAGCCTTTGTCCCACGCTGTGGTCTAGATCAGGGGGCCCATTGCCAAAGGATGGCCCATTTTGTTCAGCGGGACTTTTTTTTGGCAATGTAAATTTAAGGCATGAGGGCCATGATGTGGATCAGGACCACGGCAGGGTGCTAAAGCCCCCCTTTAACCCCCCCATGTGGCCATTTTTGTGGGGGAGACAACCATGCACACAAGGGCAGAACTGCTTCATTCAAGCCACATGCAGTTTGTAGGTTATGGGGCAGGTGGATGTTTGCACTTAGTACCCGCATCACATGAATATTCCCACTCCTCCCCCACGTGAACTGAATACCTGGCCAGATAAGTGTATGAGCAGTTCATACCGTATTATTAGCACACTATGAGTAGCAATGCAAATACCCACAATGACTCTAATGGGGGGGGGGGGGAGGACCCACCCAAATAGAACTTGCTGTAAGGATGCAAATGTTAAAAAGCTGAAGCAGAAGTTTTATTTTGCCACCTCAGGAGGACTTTAAAGGAAAAGAATTATATTTTATATTATTTGTATTATTTCTGGAGCGCACGGCACTATACAATAGGTGAAGTGTGCAAGTCAAATAACAGGCCCCTGCCCCAAGGAGATTACAGTCTAAAGGCACAACCGATACAAAACAGAACAATACAATACAGAACAAACTCAGCGTGACCAGAGAATGGCGCGTGGGCATTGTAGCTGGAGAACTCCAAGGAATAGGTGGGTTTTCTGGGAGGTTTACAAAGAAGATGAGGGAGGGGGGTTGGTACACAAGGATTAGAACTTTATAGATTTTTCTTTTAATTTATTTTGCAAAGTTTCCCTCGCCCCTTTTATTTATTATCTGTTTTGGACAAATAAGTGCAAAGCGAGAGTGGCTTTCAACTCTTCTGAAAGGATAATGTGATGACATGGGCAGGGCGGGTATCAGATGTCACAGAGTGGCAGATGCAAGGTATCTTCACGTACCCTTCAGGTTTTCTCCTTCATTTTCTCCAGCTACAAGCCTTCAGCATGGCTTATTTGTGTGAGCTGCTCCACCATTTTTAACCCTGAGAAATAGGGTGGCAGCATGCTGCAGATTAGTAATACTGGGAAACTAGGGGAAAACAAAGGGAAAGCCTGAGAGTGTGGGTGGATGTGGGAACTGTGACAAGGGGCCATAATCATGCACCTGGATTTGTGTGCAATTCCCACTTATTTCAGTAAAAATTGGGCACTTGCAGTTTAGTGGCAGCATGGCCGTCATTAAGCCCTAGAAATATTTCATGACTAGCATCAGATCAGTTTTCCTTTTACCCAGAAATGTGGGCCATGAATTTCAGCATTCATTCTTTTTTTAAAAAAAGAAAGAAGATGAAAAAGTATATACCTGGTCCTCTCTGCAAAAAGCATATGATAATGTTTTCTTTTACTCCATTTTTAAAAAATGTATTGATTCGAAAATCTAATTCCTGCAGGAGCTGGTGCGTGTGTGTGTGCCCCCTTTGCCCGACATGGTCTCCTAGCCTGTATTCCCCCCCAGCCCACCTTTCATACCTCCTAATGCCTCACCTTTCTTACTTCTTTCCTCCCTGTGCTAGTATCTGAAAAAATCTATTGAAAACACTACTAACTGTACCAATATTATAGTCATAGTAAGTAGAGTTGCTGAGATTTGCACAATTCCAGCTGCATAATTCATGGTCTGTCTGTGCAGTACTATCATTCAGGATTCCAAGGTGGAAAAAAAAGTTCCTTATCCTTAATACATTTAAGGGTGCAATCCTAGGAGCTGTCTATATGTTGTCTTTGCCCCCAGGGCAGCTCTGAATCTGTGCTGTGTTGGTTGTATGACGCAGCCGCTGATTCGGAGCCATCCTCGGTCAAAGAGCTAAAATCTCCCCAGGATCCAAAAAGCTACTTGGGGTTAATCCAAAGGCTGGCTGTCCCTCGGTGGCATTTTTTATATTCTTCCTCACATCGGAACACAAATAGCTTTTAAACTATCTCTCATTTTCAAATACCTTTTCAAGAAACCCAGAAGTCCAAACCATGGAAACTGTTGGAAAAAGGATGCTGGGGTAAATGGACATTGGGGCTGATGTACCAAGGCTCTTCTTGCATCCTTATCTGCACTTTTAGCCTTTCTCTGCCAGTTCCAAACAAGAGCGTCTTTCCTGAATGCTGCAGATAAGCAACAAACTGTTGCTTATAATTTCTTTCAAAAATAAATAAACGGTCACACACTCTTTTTCTTCTGTGCAATAAAATAATGATGTTGTGACTCCGCTGAGACTACAAGTGTTCACCACAGGGTGCTGCTTATGTCAGGTAACACCTGGTAGCCATTTCCCACAGCTGGCAGTGATTAAAGGTGGTTTTAGATGCATTTTAAGAAATACAGGTTTGCCACCCAAAAAAAATGATAACCCCATGTCAAAGATTTTCCTCCAGGCTTTGATGTCATTACGCTGGACAGTTTTCAGCCAGTGATGTGGAGTGGGGGGAAATGTACTGCATAGGCTGACCATATGAAAAGGAGGGCAGGGCTCATGTAATTTAACAGTTGCAGAGAAAAGGGAATTTCAGCCAGTGTCATTTGTATGCAATTAGTCCCTGGTGAAATTCCCTCTTCATCACAACAGTTAAAGTTGCAGGCATTATACTAGAGTGACCATATACAAAAGAAGGCAGGGCCCCTGCAACTTTAACTGTTGTGATGAAGAGGGAATTTCACCAAGTACAAATTGCATACAAATGACGCCGACTGAAATTCCCCTTTCTCTACAACTGTTAAAGTTACATGAGCCCTGTCCTCTTTTTCATATGGTCAGTCTAATACCGCATAATGACACCAGAACATAAGGTAAGTTGTCCCACACATTACAGAGAGAGAAGTGGAAACTTGAAACGCAGCTGCTGTTTGGCCAGCAGCTCTGTTTCTTGCAACGTGTAGTTTCCCTCTAAGCCACTTTAGACCTATGGCTGCCTTATAGAGAAAGTTGGGCCTCATTTACACTAAGCAGGATATTTCGCTATGAAAGCAGTATGAAAGCAGTATATAAAAGGCAGGAGCCACACTACTGCTTTATAGAAGTATTGAAGTGCACTGACAACTGTTGGGGCCCATAAGACACATACCATATCCTGCTATATCCTGCTTAGTGTGGCTCCTGCCTTTTATATTCTGCTTTCATACTGTTTTCATAGTGCAATATCCTGCTTGGTGTAGATGAGGCCAAGGAGTTCTTCCAGGAAGGAAAACTCCTTCCTGATCAATATTCCAATATCTGATATGGGATCTCAGATGGGGCAGACAACTCCTATCAGGGTACCACCAGCAGCTATGTGTCTTCCAACATGTATTGACTAATCCCAATTATTTGCTTAGTTACTTTCTTGGAGTTAGCTGGAAATGTCTCTATGGACTGGCCTATGCTCTCTTTGCTGCCATTAACCTGCTGCCCCATACCTAAGAGAAGACTGAAAAGTGCCAACTATATTTGTCTTCATTCCACCTTAGATGTGCACTTCAAAAGGCTCAGGCCATTTCCTTCTTGCTCTGGAAGGTTTGTCATAATGTCAGAATTTGAGAACTGTTAGCCAGACTAGGAACGCCATCAGAAGAGCATTTTATCTCACGATCGTTACTGCCTACTCAGTTTTTCATGCGTCCTTTACACACCACCGTTCTCCTGCACATCTCCCACTCCTTTTGGCCTTGGTTCAGTCACAAAGTAGACCCCGGTAAATCCGTTGTGTGTTTTTTAAAACGAAATGTTCCTCAATTTCCTGCTGTATGCGGAAAAGCCATGCGATAAAAAACGCCCTCTGAATGGGCCATGTGGTCATTGTTTACTTCCTCTTTCTTCCCCTGTGTGAAGAAAGAAGAAATATTGTGGGACAAAAACGGAGGAAAGTGACAGTAAAGAAATGAAATGTTCTCCCGTCTGATGACACTCTAGGTTATGCAAGCAGTGGATGACATAGCAAAACTGTTCTTGTACTATTCCTAAATTCTCCAGACTGCAAGTGGGGGGAGTCACTGCACATAGAAAAGCAGCATGTCAAAGAGAAAGCTAGGCTGGAACCCTTTTCCCTGACAAGCTAGTTTCCTATATGAAGAGAGGGTTGCTGGTTTTTAAATGGGGGGCATTGAATCAATCATTCAATCTTTAACCTGCAGTCTGAAGTGCTACCATCTAGGAGAGGTTTTACCAGGCTTCAGAAAATTTTATCACTAAAAAGGAACCAGAGCTCTTTGTTCCTGCAAAGGGGGGGGGGGGTTCCCTATATTCAAAAGCACAGGGGGAGTCAACCACGTTCTTTTTGCCCCACTTTTGTCTAGTCCCACTTTTTGGTGCTGCTCCTTTGCTAAAAATGGATTCAGATAGGGGTTGTTTTTCCCAGAATCAAGAATGTTTGCAAGTACTGTGCATGACACATCGCAGGGAGATTGTTCATCTGAAGGCATCCAGTGCACAAACGACCCTGCTCAGCTGATGCTCTTGTGACAATCTCCAAACTAACAAACTGTATTTGTGCTGATGTCCCATTGAAATCTACAGGGTTTTAGTCCGAACTGACTTGTCCGGTTGATTTCAATGGGGCTTAGACACCATTAAGTTTAACCTATCTGAGCCTTTTTTTAAAAGAAAAAAATACAAAGGGTGGGATGCTTCCTTTCTAAAGAAAGTCAGCAAGGGATTTGGCATTCTTACACTCCAATCCTAACCACCTTTCCTTAGAAGCAAAGTTCCTTATTATCAATAGAATTTATTTCCAAGTAAATGAACTTAGGATCCTAGCCTTGTAGCACAATCTTAAGCATATTTGCTTGGAAGTAAGACCTACTGTAGCCCTAGCCTGCAAAAGGCAAGTCAAAATATTTTTTGTTTAGACAGCCCTCTAAGACTGGTTTTGAATTATTTACAGAGGATTGGGTCCAACTTAGCCTTCTGACCTAGTGAAATTGATGAGATTTAAGTTAGTCATTATTAATGTAAGCCCCATTGATTGCAATGGGTCTCCTCTAAGCATGACTGTCTGGATCTGTTGTTGTTTTTATCAGTTTTGTAAGTTTTGTGTATCTTTTTTTAAACGTTTGTTACCTGTCTTAAATTTTATTAAAAGAAAAGTGAAATTAAAATGTGTGGAAGAAAGAAAGGAAGAAAGAAAGAAAGAAAGAAAGAATCCAGCCAAGTCCCACTGATTTCAATGGAGATAGGCACATGTTTAAATCCTCTCTTCAGTTAAATCAATGGAACTTACAAGGGCCTTGACTAGATTTTCACTGAAATGTACAGAAAATGGGTATTTTTTTTTAAAAAAAAGCTTGATCAATGTGGACAATATCAATTCAATATTGTGTCCACACTTACAAGTTCATTTGTGAGCAAATTTCGAAGTTTACTGCTACCCTATATGAGAAAATCTATAGAAAAATAGGAGAGTAAGAATTGATTCCTAGGGAAATGGCAAGAGTAACATTTTACATTTGTCCACAGAGATCGACTTTTACTAAATTTTAACACAAGCAGAATCTCCACTTTGATCTCTTTGAGAGCTCACTTTAAATAGTGGAAATTACACTATTATTATTATTATTATTATTATTATTATTATTATTTGAACAGTTCTCACAATAATGCAGATGTCTACATATATTTTTGGTGTTTGCTGTGTATTGTTTTATTCTGGAACAGAAATATTGTAACACTTCCTTTTCTTCTTCTTTTGTCCCTTTCTCTTTCTGACCTTTTTCCTGCCTCCTAGCTGACCTTTTCTGAAGCCATACGAAATAAAGCCAGATTATCCATCACGGGGAGCGTGGGAGAAAACGGCCGCGTACTCACTCCCGACTGCCCAAAGGCCGTACACACCGGAACTGCAATTAGACAAAGTTCAGGATTGGCGGTAATTGCATCAGACCTACCATAAAAACCAAAAAAATAATCGAGTGCCTTAATTAAACTGTGTCAGTGACTGAGGGGAATACAGCACGGACTGTAACACGACACGGGAAATGTCATTGATGAACTTAGAAACGGGCTGAGTATGGGAAAGGGCGTCCGAATGTGACAGACATCATCAGCAACATACGTGTGCATGGTCTCAGCTCGGAAACCCAAACTCAGATTTTATATCAGGAAAACAAATAAATCATAATTTAGTTTTGTTGGGGGGAGGAGGGGTTGGGACAAGAATATTAACAGCAACAAATTTCACTTGAGTGGACTTTTAAAACTAATAAGACTTGCCAATTTAGCGCATTAAAACTGTGAAGAACACACTCGAGGAAAGACTGTCTTGTGGTCTTTGTCTCGGCAAAGTGGGGAACCAATTGCTATAGAAGTCAATGAACATGCTAACCTGTGTCTCCAGACGATCAACATTATACAATGGGAAGAAAATCCAGCTGTGGAAACAAGTCACTAAACTGTGATAAGAAAATAAATGTGTAAATCCTGTGAAAAAAAATAAAGAAATTACTTTTTCTTTGGGAAAAAAGAGGAATATTGAAACATGCTTGCTTTTTAACGGATGTAAATTCAGTAGAGGACAACACAATTCTTTTTTCTAACCATCTTAGGGAACAATTCATTGCAATAATTGATATAAAATGCCATCACTGTAATAAAATTCAAAGACTTTTTTTTTATAAACATTGTTGGTCATCCTCTCATTTGCTGTTACCGTCATTCTGTTCCATCATTCAGTGTTCCACGGATTTGCATCTGTCTAACTACAAGAAACCAACAAATACGTTTAGAGAACACCATCAGTCTGCAGTGTAGAATCAAAGAGACTACGGGTCACTCATGTTACCGATATTATTTATAATCTTGTTCTGTGTAAGAAACTGTGGTTTTTGTACCCACCAAAAAAGAATAAAACAACAACCGTTCTTATAAAACCTACTGACCTGGAGTGGTTTTCTGACCATCAGGAATGCTGTTCGCAACAGGTCAACAGAGCTGAGAGTGAATTGTACCAAGATGAACTTGTGTTCCGTTGATGGGAAATGTGACCAAGCATGTTTTTTTTACTGTTTGGACAGAGAAACAACAGGCTCTTCTTGGCTTTACCATTGGTTCACTCCATCGTGATCACAGGTAGAACAGGCAGGGATGTGTCTAACCTGTACTTTAGGAGAAAAAAATCAAAACATTGTTTCTAGGGAACCCAAATGCTGTGACAAGAAATTAGTTGTTCTGCAACTTTCATACATTATGTGAATTAAGCAACTGTGCTTGATTTCTCATCTTTTTGCATAATTTACTCTGCCTTTTTTAAAAAAAAAAAACAATTTTGCATAATGAATTATGCGTCTGCTTTTTGTAAGGTAGGGAAAGGAGCTGTATAAGGTCATGGAGCGCCACCCCTGAACATCGCAAACCTTGTCCGGCCATTTCTCTGGCTTTTGAGATTTCGCCCAGCACAGTCCACACACCCTTTTGAGCATTCTACACCCTAAGCCACTGATCAACGTCTGCTGCACTTCTGCAGGATTTCACCATGTGCACAAGCCCTGACAGAAGGCAATCAGTCATAAAGTAAAAGATAGGCAGGTAGTACTTGCTATCGGCCAGAATTTCTCTGAGACATTCACAGAAGGTGTGATCCCCTTGGTACCTTCCCACTAAGGCTCCAAGAAAGACTTTCGCTTTCCTGAGCTGATCTTTCTTTCTGACCAGGCTGACATGCCGTATGAATTGAAGATTATTTATTCATTTATTGCACTTTTGGATTGCCCAATAACTAAATTTCTGGATCATTTGTTTTGAACAAGGATGTGTCCAAATGAGCATGCAAATTGGGACTGGCTGCATTTTTTTCCTCCTGTAGCTTGAGCTCAGCTTTTCCCCACTGTCATGTCCTACTTGACAGATATACAGGCCAGTGAATCAAATGCTGATTTGGTAGTCTGTCTTCTTGACCTCTAGCTTAGTGATAGAGCACTTGTATTGCATGCAGAAGGTCCAGGTTCGATCCCGGGCATCTCCAGGTAGGACCGGAAAAACTCCATTGCTGCCAGTCAGAGTCAACAAAACTGGCCTAGATGGACCAAGGGTCTGACTCAGTATAAGGCAGCTTCTGATGTTCTGACCTCTCCCCATGCTTCAGGAAAACAGTCCATCTTGAAGAGAGTGAAAAGTTATAGCACTGCATGCACATTTACAGCACAATCCTGTGTATGTTTACTCAGAAGACCTGTTGAATTCAATGGACCTCACTCTCAGGTAAGTATGCATAGGATTGCAGCCTTATTCAATTAAAACACTGAATCAGTCTTGGGGAAAGAAGGGTAGGGTTAGTGACATCACTGGTTGTCAGCCAATCAGCACTGTGCACTTTGCTGAAAACGGAGAACTAGTTTGTCCTGATCTCTATTCAGGAGAGATGATAAATCTAAACAAAAAGCACTGCGTGTGTGTGTCTGTAGTAGATTAACTGCTCAATTTATGTATAGTTGTTTGCACTTCATTTTTGTTTCCCATTTCTTGTATTTTTCTCTCTATCACCAGGGGTGTAAACTACGGGGGGGGGGGGGAAGCAGGGCTCAAGCCCCCACTGGAATTTCCCAAAGGGGGCAATGCCCAATCAGGTAACATAAGTCAGCTCACAGCCTGGCTGGCAGATTCGTCAGTCAATCTCCAGTTGTCTGTATGCTTATGTGTTTGGGGGTCAGTCTCAATTACCTCCAAGCAAACCCTGCTTCCTCCTCAGCAACTCAGTTACGATCTTTTTGCAAGACAAAAGCCACTCTCCTTCTGTGTCAGGTTTAGCCTTCCCCAGATTCTTTTCCTCCTACCTCCTCAGGCCTTGTGAGATAAAAGACATTTAGGAATTACAGTGTGTGGGGGGGAGGGGGAGTTACCTTTTAAATATGTCTGAATATATATATATATATATATATATATATATATATATATTCTCACTATGTGCATTGATGGCACTATATAAATAAAATAATAATAATAATAATAATAATAATAATAATCACATAATGGCACGATCCAGCTACTACTAAGCTACTACTAAACACTTTTAGCTACCTAAACTTATGCATATTTACTTAGAAGTAATTTCCAGAGAGCTCACTGGCATTATAATTACTTAATTATAAAGAATCTCCTTAATATAGTACGTCTTGACTAATGAGTCAAAAACACATTACATGTTAGATATTTTCAGACAAAGCACAGGAAGAGGGTCTTGAGGGCATGTGATATTATTGCACTGGGTCATTGGGGAAAAAGTTCGAAGAACACTGGTATATTGTATAGGACTATGGATGGTGGGGTAGTGTGTAAACTATCATAATATAATAGTTAAAATGTAATATTTTTGTTGAGTACTTGTTATTTTAATGTGTGGATTTAAACGCTCTAGGGTCCATTGTTGATGAAGGATGGTTTCCAGAAATAGACGTATATACATAAATGTAAACAAATAAGCCTTACCCTCCTTTTCCAAGTTTAGCTCCATGCCCTCCTACAAAAAACTGAGAAGTCGATGCCCCTGCTTTTCACCAGCAAATCTGTGGTTTAAAGGAAGCTTGGGTTATGTCTCCCATTACACTGAACGAAGGATTTTGTTTTGTTGTTTAAAATGTTTTGGGAGGGAGTGGCAGGTTTATTTGTTTGCCTGTAAGCATCCTCTGTCCTTCTGGTCTAGAAGAAATGAGCACAAGGCAAATGGAATCACGTCTCCCTTCCGTTCCCTTCTGTGCATCAAAGGAAAGAACTGTGCTGTTATTGTTGAATACTGCATTGGGCTAGTTGTACATTCCTAATGCTAATTCTCCAAAGCAACTTGAAAGCAGTTTCAGATGCTGCTAAGGAAACAGCCCAAGTCAAATGCCCACCCATTTCAATATTAAGCTGCTGATTTATCTTATAGCGTCCAATCAGACAACTTGTTCAAGCTGCAGATATTGGTACAGTTGTGCAATGTCTGTGGTGCATGCTCCTGTTGGAATGTTACATGCCAGAATGCAAAAATGGCAACATTCAGCTAGACACAGGTTTTACTTATTTATTTATATCCTGCCCAATTTTCCTTTTTCTGGGAACCCACAGGAATGCCATCAGGGTGTTATTTTCAGCGCAACGCAGTGCATTCTCTCGTGTAAATATTATTGGAACAGATAAACATTCCTCAAACCAATGCAATTGCTTATACACCACAGAGAAAATCCTGTAACAGGATCACTTTGTATTTGTGTATTATAAATGTACGACTGAGGGCTCATCTACACCTAGAGCCCTTTCGGGAGTGGAGAGGGATGATCGTGAAATTCTTCAGCTTCAGCAATCGTTCCTCACGGGGCACATGGCAGGGACTTTTCCCACAATTAGGAGAGCCATTCTAGGGAGAAGGGGTTTTTTAGAACTCGTGAGGCTTGCTCAAGATCAGAGTTACGATCCTGCGTGAAGCTGTGATTGTTTTAAAAAAACAACACCAAGCACACTCGGTGCTGAAGCACACCGATACCCATTCAAAACATGGTGACAATGCTCTCCCCCTCACCCCTACCCATGGGATCACTCTGCGTAGCTGGTTGCTGAGCTCCACTACTCGCGAGGAACAGCAGCAGCTTCCGGAAGGGAGGGCACACCACCTCGGGATTGTATCGAGAGAAGGGAAAAAAAACATCATCCACATCTTGGGATAACTGAGAGGTCATCCCCAGATCACCCCTGGATCAGCTGTGCATCATGTGGCCCAGTAGGGACGACCTTGATATTACCATGGAATAAATGGCTGGTGTGGATAAGGCCAAAGTCTCTTCGCTCTACCCCTTCCTTACCTTCTTTATAATTACAGACTTTCCTTCAAAAATAGGGCTCAATATACTTTCTGCATTGCACTTTAACCCCCAAAACAGTAATTACTACTCCTACTGTTTAACCCTGATGTAATACTAGCAGTGTTCTATTAGCATTATTACTATTGATAGTTACAGAATTATACTTACAGAATTAATAGAATAATAAATAATAGAATAGAATAATCAGAGCAGGCAAATCCTTGTTCAGAAGGCTTAATTTATTCTGGAAGACGGTTTTAAAATCCATTAAATAAATAATAGAGTCTCCATTAGACAAGGAAGAAGTTAGGGAATTACAAGTATCAGGTAACACATTGCACCTACAACAGGGATACTGCCCACCCACCACCCACGGTAGCTCTCTGATAAGCCTCTCCTCCCTTGTTGCTATAAAATTTAGGATGTATTTTCCAGTATCTCGAACGTTGTAAGTTTCCCTCTTTGTTTTATGTCATTGGTTGTTGCAGACAGGAATGGGAAAACCTACAACACATTGATCCTATGCCACTGATGAGTGCTCTGGATAATATGGCAGGAAAAAGGAGGATTTGGCACAGGACTGCCATTTTCAGCAGCATCTCTTGAGTCTACTAGATGTACGATGTAGCCAGCTCCTAGGCGTGGTATGGAGTAGACCACCAGACTCAACTTACATAGTGGAGGTATCGGCAGGGCAAAGGCAGGGGATCAACACAAATATTGTCAAAGAAGTGGTTTTCGGGGGTGGGGGTTATAGAGGACTAGCTTGGTGAATAGATGAGGAAAGGCACAGAGAGCAACATGGCACATGGCACAATGACCATTTTTGCAATATTTGCCTTATCTGTCTTGGATCCAAATATGGTGGGCTGGGGGTGAATAACATACCAAGATCAGTGTGTGTTTTTCACCATAGCACTTCCCATTGTCAAAGGGATCAGCCACTCTTTTATTTTATTTTTAGCTAAACAATTTTAGCAGAAAACAATGCTCCAAGTTTCACACCCACATGGTTCTCTCCTGAGCACACAGGACCCTTGCTTGGATCACAGCCTAAGGAGCAAATTACACCTTCTCCCTTGCAGAATTCCCTCAGAAATTCTCTCCATTGCTTTAACCCTCACCTATATACTGGGCTCATGTTTACTTCACAAACACAGATCTGAAAACCCGCAAAGGTAAAATGAGGGAGGGAGGATTCAGGGGAAGGTGATGGGCAGGGGAAGGTTTAAGTACTTGTTTACACCCACACTGCAAAGCATCCCCTCCTTAGTGCACTTCACAATTGAGAAGGGTGTTTTGACCTCTGAGCACATCTGGAATGCATTTGGAGAGATTAGCAGCTAGATATTTTCTAACTGCACCAGTAAGCAGCAAGCTATTTCTGGCTTCTTATAACAACTGGACCTTCCCCTTTTGTTCTCAAGAAACAAATGAGAAAGGGTTGAGATATTAGGGCTGTCACCTGATTAAAGAAATCTTATTGGATTAATTGCATGGAGTTTAGTAATTAATGGGTGAATGGGCATTAAAATGGCAAACGTGGGTCACTGTCAGCAAATGTAAAGCGATGCATGTTGTGGCAACAAAAAATCCCAACTGCATGTATACACTGATGGGATCTGAGCTAGCGTTGACTAGAAAGAGATCTTGGGGTTTTGGTGGTCAGCTTACTGAAAATGTCTACCCAGTGTAAAGAAGGCAAATTCTATGCCAGGGGTAATTAGGAAAGGAATTGAAAATAAAATTGACAATATCATCATGGTGTGACCACACTTGAAATACTGTGTACAGTTCTGGTCACGCACCTAAAATGGCTATTGTGGAGTTAGAAAAAGTGTAGAAAAGGGCAACTAAAATGATAAAGGGGGAAAGGTTACAACATCTGAGATAATTTAGCTTACCAAAAAAGCGAGTAAGGGGAGACAAGATAAAGGTGCACAAAATTATGCATGGTGTGGGGAAAGTGGATAGAGAGAAATCCCCCCTCATAATAATAATGAGGGTCATCCCACAAAACTGACTGGTAAGAGTTTCAGGACAGATAATAAGAACATACTTATTCACACAGCACATAGTTAAACTATGGAATTCACTACCACAAGATGTAGTGATAGCCACTAACTTGGGTGGCTTTAAAAGGGGATTGGACAAATTCCTGGAGAAAACTATCATTGGCTAGTAGTCCTGATGGCTTTATGCTACTTCTAGTATCAATTAGGGGTGTGCACGGACCCCCCGGATCGGATCGGGACCCGGATCGGGACCTCCAATTTTGTCCCGGACCGGTTCGGACAAAATCGGAGGCCCCCCGGACCGGATCGAGTCCGATCCCGACCCAAAAATCGTTAATTTTTGGATCGGCCGCCATTTTTTTCCCCATAGACTTGCATTGCAATGCAAGTCTATGAGAAAAAAATGGCGGCGGGTGGGTGAGGGGGGGCCTAACTCCCTCCCCCCCCGGGGCCGTCCGCTGTGGACGGCCCCGGCAGGTAAGCCCCCTCCCCCGCGCTCCCTACCCCCCCTGGGGCCGCCCGCTTCCATCCGCTGGCGCCCGCGGGTGCCAGCGGATAGAAGCGGACGGCTCCGGGGGGGGGTAAGCCCCCTTCCCCGCCACTGCTTACCTTCTCGGCCCGTCCGCTCCCGTCCGGCGCCGGTGGCTACTACCAGAGGGCTCCGCGGCCTACTCTCGAGTAGCGCGCCGGGTGATGACATCACCCGGCGCGCCACCCTAGAGCAGGCCGCGGAGCCTGCTGGTAGTAGTAGGCGCCGGCGCCGGACGGGAGCCGCCGGGCCGGGAAGGTAAGGGCCCCCCTCCCCCCTCCGCGCGCCCCCTCCTCCCCTCCACGCACCCCCTCCTTACCTTCCCGGCCCGGCGGCTCCCGTCCGGCGCCTACTACTTCCAGCAGGCTCCGCGGCCTGCTCTAGAGTAGCGCGCCGGGTGATGACATCACCCGGCGCGCCACCCTAGAGCAGGCCGCGGAGCCCGCTGGGAGTAGCTGCTAGTGCCGGACGGGAGCGGACGGGCCGAGAAGGTAAGCGCCCCCCTCCTCCCTCCCCCCCGCTGTCCACTTTCATCGGCAGGCGCCCGCTGGCGCCCGCCAATGGAAGCGGCGGTGGGCGCCAGTGGGCGCCCGCTGATCCGCCGATCCTCCGAACCGGTTCGGAGCCTTTTCGGACCGGTTCGGATTGGATCGGCCGATCCAGCTGCGGGATCGGAAATCGGATAATTTATCCGATTTCCCACTGGACCGGACTCGGATCGTGGATCGGGTCCGATCCAGTGCACATCCCTAGTATCAATATGCCCATGTACACCAGTTTCTGGGGAACATGGGCAAGAGGGTGGTGTCACACTCATGTCCTGCTTGTGGGTTTCCCATGGGCAGCTGGTTGGCCATTATCTGAACAGAATGCTGGACTAAATAGACCTTGGTCTGATCCAGCATGGTTCTTCTTATGTTCTTATGTTTTTAGAAGAGGCATTCCCACCTGTGTGAGAGAAAAGGTGGGGGAATGCCCCTTTAATACAGTGCATCCCATATACAGTTTTTGCAAGTATTTGTATTAAAAAATAATGGATTGGATCCAGACTTAGTTATGCTTAGAGCAGAACCACTGAAATCAATGGGACTAAATATAATGAAATGTGGATAAACAACAGCTTCATTACTTTGGGCCACCTTTTTAGTTGATTCAAAGATGTGTTGTTTTGTTTTGTTTTGTTTTTAAGCAATCTAACTGATTGATTAAAGGCGGTGGCACTAGAAAATAGAAGTAGTCAATTCACTTGTATTACGTTTGCTTGAATATCCTTTTTCATTGAGATTACACATGAAGGCACAAATTATTAGGGGTGTGCACAGACCCCCCGGATCGGATCGGAACCCGGATCGGGACCTCCAATTTTGTCACAGATAGGATCCGACAAAATCGGAGGGACCCCCAGACCGGATCGGGTCTGATCCCGATCCAACATCAGAACTTCCGATCCTTGGATCGGCTGCCATTTTTTCCCCGCATAGACTTGCATTGGGGGAAAGAAAGCTTTCCCCCAATGCAAGTCTATGAGGAAAAAATGGTGGCGGGTCGGTGAGGGGGGCCTAACTCCCTCCCCCCGGGGGCCATCCACTGTGGATGGCCCCGGCAGGTAAGCCCCCTCCTCCACACTCCTTACCCCCCATGGGGCCGTCCGCTTCCATCCGCTGGTGCCCGCGGGCACCAGCGGATGGAAGCAGATGGCCCCGGGGGGGGGGTAAACCCCCTCCCCCCTGCCCCCTTCTTACCTTTCCTAGCCGCCCGCTCCCATCCACCGCTGGCTGCTACTGCGAGCGGGCTTCGCGACCTGCCCGTAGGTAGCACGCCAAGTGATCATCACCTGATCATCATCAGGTGATCATCACCTGATCATCATTTGGTGTTCATCACCTGGCGCGCTACTTACGGGCAGGCCGCGAAGCCCGCTGGCGCCCACCGATGGAAGCGAACAGCCCCCCTAGGGAAGCCCCCCCCCGCTGTCCGCTTCCATCGGTGGGCGCCCGCTGGCGCCCGCCAATGGAAGCGCCAGCGGCCGCCAGTGGGCACCCGCCAATCCGCTGATCCATCTGAACCGGATCAGAACCTTATCGGATCGGATTGGATCGGCTGATCCAGCGGTGAGATCGGAAATCGGATAATTTATTTGATTTCCCCCTGGATCGGATTCGGATCGTGGATCGGATCCGATCCAGTGCACATCTCTACAAATTATCCTGCTTTTATCTAGTTTAAGGCAGAACTATACCATATCATTTTTAATTGTTTCTGTTAATAATAATATTAGTAATAGTGGTAATGGTATTTTATACCATTTTTTCCTGTATAGAACAACCAAAGTGGCTTACAAGTAAAAATACAATCAAAGATAATATCAATGCAAATTTCAAATGACACAGAAAATGGTGAGACTGCTGCTGAAATGGGCAGCCCTGTGTTAAGCTTCCCCCTCCTCCTTTCCCTCTGTAACATGCTGTTCAATGTATCTCAGGCCCTGATATCATGACGCCAAGAATTTCCCTACCCAATTAATGACAGCTAATAATGTGCACTGTGTTTAATTTGGTCCTGTTTAGCTTCAGAACCTATACCACCTGAGCTCAAGACACCCCAGTGGATAACCAAGCCAAGTCCTAACAGGATTGGTTACCCACCGATTCAAGAGTACATTGAAACACGTTCAATGCTTTAAGAAAATCACACGATTTTGAAAAAAAAGAATATCAACATATTTAAGAAAATCATCTATGCGATCTACACCTCTTCCCAGCCATTGTTCATACCAAACCAGCAGGCATCGAAGAAGGATGTTCTTGGCCATAAGCGTGCACAGCACATTTCATTAGGTGGTGCCCCCAGGGATTTTTTAAGGTAAACTTGGGAGTAAATTCCATTTAACTAGGGTGACCATATTTTGGAAACCAAAAGGGAGGACATCATAGCCGACCCTCAAGGAGGCGTGCCCACTCCAACATGTCCAGCCCCCAAGGATGTGTGCAAATCCTGACATAACCGTCCCCAAGGGTGTGTGACCTTGGTCACACATCTGATTTACTGAACTGTAAACCAGAATCTAAAAGTCAATAAAATATGATATCGTCGAGCATCTCTGAATCCTACAACTAAACCATTACCGTTGTGAAATGCAGTCAGAGCTTAGAAAAAGGGGGAAAGGGACAGAACTACAACATCACCACTTCCCATGTTTATTTTACAAACATGTCTCTCAAAAACAAAAGTGGGTTACATCACCATCAAAGAATACAAATGCTTGGATTTCAGCAGGCATTATGACACACTTCCAACGACATCTTTGCAGCCATAAAGGCTAGAATCCTTTTTTAAAAGAAAAACTCAGATTTTCAGGTGGCTGAACTCTGGGTCCAGCAGTATCACATTCTGCATTTCTGGCTATTGCAGAAACAGATCAGATCACCAGTCCAATTGCTAGTCCCCACCAGAGCAAACACATTGAAGCAATGAAACTTAGATAAGTGTGGACTTAACAAGTTCCCATTGATTCACTGTGTCTATTCTAGTTAGGAGTAGCAATTGGATTTAGGCCTCCAAGTTGTATACATCCCTCTTGAAGTGTGGTGCCCAGAACTGGATGCAATATTCAAGATGAGGCCTAACCAGTGCCAAATAAAGGGGAGCCAGTACCTCAAGCGATTTGGAAGCTATACTATTAATGCATCTCAAAATAGCATTAGCTTTTTTTGCAGCCACATCACACTGTTGGCTCATATTCAGCTTGTGATCTACAACACATGCAAGTGAAATGATCCAAAGTTATTCCCTTGTCTGAAAAGCTATGTAGGAACATTGAGTAGCTGTAAAAGGCACGGGGTCATATGTTATACATCATAACATTGTACATTTTGATATACACATGAAAATACTTGCAGGTAATATATAAAAGAACTGGCAAGAAAGTTCAGAGACTTGGGCACCTGGGTAAGCAGAAATAGGAGCAATAAGCAGATGTGGAGTCTGAACATCCAAAACACAAAACACTGTGTCCTTTGAATCCACATTTGTTTGCTTCTGCAGAAACCCATTTTTAAAAAAGCGAAGTGAAGCATATTGGCTGGTAATCAGACCGAGGTTCTGTGTGCAAAGCAGAAAACCACTCCTTTGAGTCGCAGTTTGAGCCCCCACCTCACCCCTCACCCCTTCATCCTTAGGCTTCCTGCTGCTAGCCTGCCTGCGCTGCCCGCCGCCTGCCCACCCGACCTGCCCGCTACTCACCCACCGCTCGCTTGCTCGATCGCCACCCGCTGCTCGACCGCCCACATGCCCTGCCCTCTGCCTGCCCACGCTGCCCGCCCGCCCTGCCTTACTTGCCCCCAGGCCCAAGCTGCTGCTGCTGCTGCCGCCTTCTTTTTTGCCGCTCGTACTCAGACCCCGCCTCTCCCACAAGTCTCGCGAGATGGGGATGAAATGTCAGAAGTCTCATCCTGAAGTATCGCGAGACTGGGGGAGAGGAGAGAGCAGGTAAGCTGTGACTGCTCCGTTTCCCCCCCACACACCTTTCCCAGTATGAAAGGGTCTCTTAACACTTGAAGTAAGAGGCCATTTCATACTGGGAAAGGTGGGAGGGGGATAGAGCAGGCCGCGTGTTCTCTAGAGGAGTGGAGATCACCTAACGCCATTAGCGTGGCTCGGAGAATCCTCCCAGCCATGCTAATGGCATTAAGTGATCTCCAGGCTTTCGGGAGCTCTGGAGAACGCGCGGCCTGCTCTGCCCCCTTCTCCACCCCCTCCCACCTTTCCCAGTGTGAAAGGGCCTCTTAATTCAAGCATTAAGAGAACCTTTCATACTGGGAAGTGTGGGGGGGAGGGGGCAGAGGAGGCCACACATTGTTCGAAGCTCCAGAAAGTGTGCAGGTGGCCTACGCTATTAGCGTGTTAGTCATGCTAATAGCGTAGGCCATCTGTGCACTTTCCATAGCTTCGGACAACACACGGCCTGCTTCCCACCCTTCTCTCCGTGCCTCACCTTTCCCGGACTTTTCATTAAGTGGTGCCTGGGCACCAGGTGAACCACCTATGCGCACACCTATGTTCTTGGCATCCCATATCATTGCAGGTGTACAACACAAGCCAGTCAGCAATGGCTTTGCCTTTTGATTGGTATCTGAGTGTGCATCAAGGCTCCTCTTATCAGTAGCTGCAAAGTCTTAACCAAAACAGAGCTCGCTGTGAACTGCAATGGCTCTGCAGAGAGGAAGGGCACAGTATAGCAAAGCCTGTTGTACTTTTCCAATGTAAGCTCTTTGTCAGCTTTGAGTCAAAGGTGGTATAGTGCCATAACATTAATTATTACAAAGCCATAAATCCAGAATATTCTTGCGCACTAGTCTGGGCTCTTTTAGGTGGTATGTATCCCATCATGCCAGATCAAGCTAGCTATCTGAAGTTTGGAGCAGCCTCTTCAATTTTCTGTTAACAAAATTATTTAGACATTTCAGTGCCAGATTAATAGACTGTGGAGTGGGAAACCTCCATGTCATGCTATCAAGAACTGAGGCAAGTTAAACTACACATTGCAGAAGGGAAAACAGGCTGCTTTTATTTAGCACCAGACTGACTTTTAGATGTCTTTCCGCCTTTAACGTTAATCCCTATATGGTTTTCTCTCTCTTCCATGTTAGAATTACATTTTTGGATAAATTGTAAGTGTCTGACGGATACACAGCAAGCTGTTGAGTTGCACGAAACCTACTTGAAGACCTCTGTTCAGCTCAAAAACTTGTTAGCCTAATCCTACCAAGATAAGTGCTTTAGGTTGCAAATATATACCCAGTTACCTGGGAGTAAATCCCACTAAACAGGACTTATTTCTGAGTAGACATACATAGATTTGCACTGTTAGTAAATAGTATCATAGTATCATAGCAATCCATTTGTATTCTGACTTTTAGGGTGGCAGCCAGGCAAACACTGTTGTGACCACTGCCCAGAGTTGAATTCTTGTTTCACGGCTTAAGAAGTTTAAATTAAAGCAAAATCTAAACACAAAGTATGTCAAAGTATAAGGCGAAAACTGCTTACCAAAGAGGTAAGGCAAAATTATTTCCTGAAGCATTTAAGCACTGCTCAGATGAGTAGTCCACATGAGCTGTCTGAGGTCCAATTGATTGGCATGAGAAGCTGTGATGCATCCTTATTATGGGATTTCATAAAGGGGCTCTTCAGGTCTACGCTGTTTTTAAGCAGGGAGGGGCCATAACGGTTGTGGTACTGTGCATGCTTTACACGCAGAAGGTCTAAGGTTCAATATCCAGCAGCTCCAGGTAGGAGGAGGAAAGAATCCTGCCTGAAACGCTGGAAGTGCCACTGTCAGACAGTGTTAACAATACTGGGCTAGATGGAACAATGGAATGACTCAGTATAAGGCAGCTTCCTATGCAACTATTTAGAAAGCTAATGGGGACTTTTCTTTTCAATTCCAGAAGACATCATTTATTATATTATTATTATTATTATTATTATTATTATTATTATTATTAAGCTCTCTGGGCGGTTTACAAAAATTAAAAGATTGAACACTAAAAAGACAATATACAAAATTTAACACCATAAGCATAAAACAACTGACATTTAAAACATTTTAAACTGTTAAGCCTGGCCACAGTGTCAATCAAAACCTCAACTTGAGCTGTTAAAATGCCTGGGAGAAAAGAAAAGTTTTGACCTGGCGCCGAAAAAATAACAGTGTTGGCGCCAGGTGGCCCTCATCGGGGAGATCATTCCATAATTGGGGGGCCACCACAGAGAAGGCTCTCTCCCTTGTTGCCATCCTCCGAGCTTCCTTGGAGTCGGCACCCGGAGGAGGACCTTTGATGTTGAGTGTAGCATACGGGTAGGTTCATGTCGGGAAAGGCGTTCCATCAGGTATTGTGGTCCCAAACCGTTTAAGGCTTTATAGGTTAAAACCAGCACCTTGAATCGGGCTCGGAAACATAAAGGCAGCCAATGCAAGCGGGCCAGAATCGGTCTTATATGTTCGAACCTTCTGGTCCCTGTTACCAATCTGGCCGCTGCATTCTGCACAAGCTGCAGCTTCCGAACCATCTTCAAAGGCAGCCCCACATAGAGCGCATTGCAGTAATCTAACTTGGAGGTTACCAGAGCATGGACAACTGAAGCCAGGTTATCCCTGTCCAGATAGGGGCGTAGCTGGGCCACCAGCCGAAGTTGGTAGAAGGCACTCCGTGCCACCGAGTCCACCTGAGCCTCAAGTGGCAGAGATGGTTCTAGGAGAACCCCCAAGCTATGAAACTGCTCCTTCAAGGGGAGTGCAACCCCATCCAGAACAGGTTGAACACCCTCCATCCGGTCAGAGGAACCCCCCACTAACAGCATCTCAGCCTTGTCTGGATTGAGTTTCAGTTTATTAGCTCTCATCCAGTCCATCCACAGCCTCACGTGATGAAGATGAAAAGAAGTAGAGTTGCGTGTCATCAGCGTACTGATGACAACGCACTCCAAAACTCTGGATGACCGCACCCAATGGTTTCATGTAGATGTTGAACAGCATGGGGGACAAGACTGACCCCTGTGGAACCCCATACTGGAGGGGTTCCAACATTGTTGGGTTGGAGGGCAGATAGACTTTGTATTTGTGAAATGTAACTTGAAATGTGGAAAAAAGTAACAATCTTAATACAACCTGAGATCATGTGGTTAATTAGTGTGTCTTATTTACAGATCACTTTGTGGATTATCTAGCAAGGAGTGCGGCCAGTGTAAAATTGGTGTAACTTTTATAACCATCACATTCTGTCAGGGCTTATCCTCCCTGGTGTGTAAATGCAGATACTGAAATTGAAGGGAGTTACACCTTTTTACATTTTGTTTCACAGAGCATCTTCTGATTTTGAGAAACACAACCCGTTAAAGAGTCAGGAATAAGTTAAGTAGTGCACCAACTGGGGCTATGTTCATCTTTTTTTATATTCTCATACTGTCACATCACACATTGCATGTACACAGTGGGGTTGGCACGTATAATTCTAGACCTTTGGCTCATGAATGGGCAAACTCCCCCAAGTTCCAGTGTGGGTTGGATCAATATGCCAGATTCTTAACTCGCACAGGTGTAAATGTCAACATTCACAGTCCTACTCCAGGTTGACATGGGGGCTTAAGATGTGAATCTCGCCTATATTTTCCTGGGCTTGGAAGGAAGCAGGCTGTCAGAATGGTGCAGACAAGATACTTCTGCTGTCAGCCGCTCAATTCTGTTCTGTAGATAAACAGAGTTGAGGCTCCAGGGCATCTGAAGACATCAGCATACATTAGCAGCAAATATTAAAATGTAAAGGCTTCTAAGCTTAGTTCTCCAAGGTGATTTATTTTTCATCAAGGTGAAAGAGCTTTGCAAGGGTTGATGCTTTCAAGAGTATTCTAGACACTTGGCTTAAAAAACGAATGTCTTATACAGTAGCTCAGTTCGTAGGCTCCCATATTTCCATGTATAAAACAAAATATTATCACTGGTATATTACCTCATTGAGGAGCTATTCTCTATCTGATCCACAGTGATGAGATTACCATGGGTTATAAAACTATGAATGTTATTCAGATGTGCTTCTAATGAGCAGTCTTTTACAAAAATGAATACTGGGGATAAAACACATATTGATGTACTACTTATATTTTTATCCCACCCTTTTTCAGGGTGGTGTACGTTGCCCAACTACCACCATTCTCTCTCATTGCATCAACACTGAGATCTAGATTAAGCAAAGAATAAAGCATTTAGTTCATGTTCCTATAGGCAGATTCATGTATGAACTAATGATGGATGAGTTCCCACATGGCTCCAATCAGATAGGCTCAGGATAAACAGTTGGTTCCAAAAATTAGGAAACAGCTCAGCACAATTCACTAGACTGAATTGATTCAGTCACTCAGTGGATCCCCACTCTCATGTGCTTCCAAGTCTCTTCTGCCTCCTTCACCTTCCCAAAAGCCTCTTTCACCTCCCATACGTAAGACCCCAAATTTCATTCCCTCTCAGTCTCCTACCATCCTCTTGTTTGCTGTTGCTCCATCCACAGCAACAAGGAAGGAAAGAAGGTAAGATCTCTGCTCACATGGTCAGCTGGAAGCAAAGGAAAACTAACTCCCTTCTTTCCTCTCTCCCACTTCTTGCTGTCAGAACATAAGCAATGATCGGGTAAGTTGACAAAAGGAAAAGGGAAGGAGTCTGAGGACTGTTGGTGGATGAGTTGGACAGGGTTTGGGTGATAGGTGGGCAAGGCAGAGGAGTTGAATCCTCCAGCTTGAATTACAATCTGAGCTGGAGAAGAATTATAGAGCTCTAACACTCACCTCGTGTTTCAGTATTGAGTGCCCCAAATTCACTTTCCTGAGCCTCAGCGATGTCTCTAGTCTGAGCCTGGATTTGAATCATGGTCTTGTCTAAGGCCAACATTATACCACACTTGCTCCCAATGATAATTGATGACATAATCACCAAAATTTATATATGAACACATTTGGACATTGAAACTCTGTCACATGTTCCATAACACTGTTCAATGTTCTACCATAGTTAAAACTGTCAGAAAATCATTATATGAGACTTCATCAGTCTCCACAGGCTCAAGCCTGTTTATCCATCAGTCCTCAATGAATTTATCATCTCCCTGGTAACCCATTGCTTGATCATTTGCTTGGTAAGGTAAGAGAGAATAACTTTCAAAGATCTATTGTGCTTGGTGATAGAAAATCTATTTATCCTCTTTACTTAACAATCCAATGAAGGGAGTCTGTGCTGGAGGAGACACCAAGCTAGCCCTACCAGGCTTGTGTTCGGCAGGGCAGAAAGTCACAGGGGCTGTTTCTCTCCCCCTCCCCGGGGCTGGTGTAGTTTTTTCCCAGTTCTAGGGAACTAGGGCCTTTGATCCAAAGCCTCTCCCAAATTGCTCCCTTTTTGCCCTTATCACTGTAAAAGCAATGACAGTGGGCTTCTTTTTCTGCAAGTAGTTCTCATTCTCCACCTTTGGAGGGGGATGTCTGCAGTAACCTATGACCCCTGGGACGCCCTTGCAGGGACCATAGGACCGCACCTTCATCACAGAACCATCTGTGAACTCCCTAAATTCAACATACATTTGTAGAACAAAGTGATGGAAAATCAGGCTCTAAGTGCAAAGAATCAGTTAAAATACCTAAACTCCTCCCAAGGACCAGTTTATACATGCCATCAGCCTACAAGCAAACATCATTGAGTGGGCAAGGCCACTATCTGGTTCAGAACCAAGCCATGCTCACGTAAGGGACCATTTATCAGAACCAACAACAACAAATAGGAGATGTATACCAAGTGGACCAAAAGTAGGTATACAGTATACTCTTCCCAACTCCCATCAACATTCTAAACAACTGTATACCTACTTTTGGGCCACCCAGTATGTGGCGAATGCAATTTTCTCAAATACATGGGAGGGGGGCGGGAAGTGCTGCTACAATCATATTGCAAATTTATAATGGTCCCAACTTATATGACATGGCTTGTTTGTAACAGAATGAATTGTTTCCATTGAAAATGGATTCTATTAAAATCCTTTAAGCTTCCCTGTCACTTAGGAAAACAATTACTTAACAGCACTGTTTTCCAAACCAGAACTTTAAAACAGTTAAAATTAACTTGCAGCACATGTAATTCTGGTAGTTCTCATTCTCTTAATCTTCTTATCCTATCACCATGATATAACTATTCTACTGAAAAGCAGTGTTCAAACTACTAAACGGACAGAAGAGCCAAATTAAAATTTTAGCCTTCTCATTCCAGCTCTTCTGCACTCTTGATAGTACCATCCATCAAGAGTGAGCTATCTCAGGATGGATCATAAGCCTAGTGTAATGTAATTACTAGCCTAGAAGTATTGCATTACACAGCATGAAATGAATTGGCAACTCTACTCTGCGCCTTATGAACCAACTGACTAATGATTGAGTAGTACAATTAGAGAAAGTGGGAGAAACCAGGCAATTTTCCACAGTCCAGTGACACAAGGAATTAAAGTGAGTCTAGTAACTAGTGAAGACACAACAGTTGGGGTCTTTGACAACAGACTGCTCATATGGGTAATGGCAGAAGCAACAGTGAAACTCCAGTCCCTGTATGCCATTCTCCACCCCATTGCCATATCAGTAATGAAAGTTGCCAGGGTATTGGTACTGGTGAAGCATTAGTCAGATCAATTTTTAATACTATTAACTGAGATTCAGAGCTGATGCTTTAATTTAAAATTATTAGGTATACAAGGAATAAATTAATCTGCAAAAGGCCCAGTTTTTCTCCCACTGTAGAGTCACACTTATTTCAGTAATAAAAAATAACACTTTATTTGCAAAATAAAAGTAATTACATAGTGATATAAATAAACTGACATGTACATATAATCTATATAAATCCCACAAGATATATTCCTGCTCAAACACTTTACTGTCATTGTGAGCTACCAAAGTTATCTACAGAAGCCAGAAGTCCTAAGGTCTGGCTTAGAAATAAATTGTGAAATCTGTATTTTCATACATGAAGCTTCATGTATTCTTTTTCTACAAACAAACATACTGAATAGGAAAACTAGTGAGAGCCTCAAAGTCTGACCTTTTGAAATTCCTCCTGAGAAAAGCACACCTCATATTAAAAGGCATTATTTTTCAGGTTTAACACTATGTAATGCATAAGGCCTAGCTTTAATCTCATTCCTTCAGATCAAATGCAATAACACTCTTAAAACGACAAGATACAGCTAAGCTTTGATCCTTAATGTGGACATAAAGCTATACAACAGAGAATGCAAGAGGACATTAACACTTCTCTTACACTGCAACGCAATTTCACACATAAGCTCCATTTATACTGGCACACTGACTTACTGAGCACCATTTCTCAGCTTCTTTTAAAACTTGAACACATGAATGTTCAACTCTGGCCAAAACCCCCAAAAGAAGTACTGTCAAGATGTAAGTATCAAAGCAATGTAAAGCAGGGGTTTCATGAACGGTGAAATGCTTTGAAGACCAGACTATTCAACACTTTTACTGAAATTAAGCCACCCTTAAAAAAACGTACAAACAGCAAAGCACAACGTTGTTAATTGTGGTTTCCTCAAGTTCATTGCAAGTGCCCTTCCCGCTGAATTCGAAGGCGCTCTTTCTCCACTTGCAAACGTTCTTTTTCAATTTGCAACTTCTCTGATTCAAACTTCAGGAACTGCAGCCTCTCCTTCTCAAGCTGCAAACGCTCCTTTTCAATTTTCAGTTTTTCTGTTTCTAAATCCAAAGGCTGCAAAACAGGTTTTTCTGATGGGCTGGGATCATTCTCCAGGGCAGGTTTTTCAGCATGCTGAGCCTCAAGCCTTAGTTTCTCTCGCTCAATTTGTAACCGCTCCTTTTCCAGCTGAAGCCTCTCATGCTCCAGATCAATGTGTCGCAACCTCTCTTTTTCGATCTGCAGGCGCTCCTTTTCGACATGTAGTCGTTCCGCTTCAATATCCAGTCGCTGTTTCTCCAGCTCTAGTTTCTGTTTCTCCAAGCTAATCAACAAATGGGAATCTTCATAGGCCAGCCTAGCTTGAGCAGAGCTTAGATTACCAAATTCTTCAATGTGGGTGAAATCAGGAAGGTCACTTTCCTTTTTGGAATCTGGCAACACTGAGGACAGAATCTCCTCTTCTTCCTCAATAGGAAACTAAGGAAATTAATCAGAAATATAGTGTTGTTCCATGCTAGATAAGATACACCCTTTAACTGTAAATAAAGTAAGAGGGCCTACAGTTTCCATGGAAAGCCCACACATTTATGCTTGTTTTATTTGCAGAGAAAGAATACTGGCATAATTTGAGGCTGAAAATAAGTATTGTGAAAATGGTCTGACTGCTATAAAACATAACAGCTCTTATGCCTTGTCCTTTTTCCTTTCTTGTAACATTTACGAAACTAAATCCCTGACACGACATCATCACGTTGCAAGTTTCCTTACATCTGTCCATCAGTTGCTGTTTACAGTAGTGGAAAAGCTTGCAATGCAATACCATCATGTAGCATGTTATTGTTTACTAAATATTACTGAGGAAGGAAAGGGAAGGAAATTCATGCTATGGCTTGCAGCTGCCACCATATCATCTCCAGTTTCTCAGTTTAGCCTAAATTGTCTCTAGGGGATGATGGCAAGGTAACATCAGCTGTCTATAAAAACTCCATGCACATTTTACATATTACTAACACATAGGTAAGCAACATTTTGGGCCCATGGGCACATTTGGGAATTTGAGAAACTGTCCTGGACATAATCATAAAATGACTGCCATGGATGGGCATGGGTCCTTGTAAAGGACAAGTAACCTGCCCAAAGGCAGGCTACTGTCCTTAATTTTATGGGAAATTAAGATGGCAGCAGCTAAAAACTGCCACTTCATTTTGAAGCAAGCCCATCCTGCCAGTAAGAAAATCTAAAAAATATCTTTAAATCAAGATTGGAGGGAGTAGGGGGTGTCTCACTGAGCACCAGGGAAGATATCTGGAGGCACATTGGTGCCTGTGGACACCATATTGCTTATCCCTGCAATAACAAATATATTCTATGCAATACAGGGAAAGGAGAAACAGAAGTACACAGCAGAACATTTACCAAACCTGACTGTGCACTAATATGGAATTTCTCTACACGAATGTCAGAATTCTAATTTGCACCCAATTGCAGCACAGAATGTATTAAAACTTCCAATTACAAAGCATATACACACTAAAAAGTCATTCCAAGTTACAAGTGTAATACTATCTATCGACTCAAGTAAATTTCTTTTATCACTTCTGAAAGAGGCTCTTAGGTTGGGGATTTTGCGAGTCTCTCAGGGAAGGAAGGTCTGAAACTATGGAACAAACACTAAGATCACCTCACTATGTACATTTATTATCCAAACTATGTGCAGGGACAATAATTCAAGTAGTTTTCTCATCAAATTGACGGGACTCTAGGGTAAATTGTTACTATCAGTTGGAAATTATGCAGCAGTTGAGTTAGGAAAGTTTTCAAGAAGTAATTTACACATATTTAATACATCTACTGTACAGGAAACTACTTACTTCAAAACTCTGTGGATCCTCCTCCTCTTCTTCTACTTTGACTTCAGTTAATGATCCACCTGCTTCTCTGAAGTCTGTGATATTCTGCCATTCAAAACTAGATTCATTTGGAAATCCCATTTTCTCATCAATATCTTCATTGAGAGAGTCATCCAAATCAGATGAAGGAACGTGAAAACCAGCACCCACCAGCTTTATGTTGGTATTCAGTCGCTTTCGTTTCATAAGGGCCCTCCAATCAAGGTATCGTCTTTTGACTTCTGTCCCTGTCCTTTGCTCTCCTTCACCTACAGCGTTCACACACTCCGCTATTTCCTCCCAAGCCTTCCGCTTCATCTCATTTATGGTTGTATTTAGTTGTTTGGAAAAAAGCACTTCCCTCCTCTTTCGTATTTCTTTAAGTAGTGTTTGAGTTTCCTGAACACTAAAATTGCTTTTTCTTTTTCTTTTTAGTTGTTTCATTTTTTCCAACTTTCAGTGTATTTCGTTCTGTAGCAGACAAAAGAGATTAGTGCCTTTGTTCCTTAACAATCACCCTGGAACTCAGTTTGTTCATGCATAGCAGTGAGTTCTCACTCTCCCCCCCCTTAAATACCATAAAAATAAAAGAGCAAACAAAATATATGCTGCATTTTAGCCAATGTAATTGATTATTTAATAAAGCTGATTTTAGAATTGTTATGAATTAAGAGACTGACAAAAATAATATTGTTTTAAAAAATAAAGTACATAGTACATATAGTTAACTTTAAGTGGCACATGGGTTTTATCTAAAGGACAAAAAGTGTCTGATGTTGGCTAACAAATTCTGCAACAGGAACTCTTGAATTAGTTGCTTTAGCTTGCAGAATGCTTTAGCCAACATACACTTGTTTTAAAATATTTGTAATAATGTAAACATAGTTACAGCATGTACACTATACAAAATTCTGACATTTCTCAATTTTTACATAGCTAAACATTGAAAATAAAAGATGCAATCAAATGTACTCTTAACACATTTTACATTATAACCCAATACAATAAAATGGATTTGAAAAATGCAGGAAATCGTTCGATAATTTGCTTTTTAACATACGCAGCAGAATTTGTTCCTTTGCATATATTTTATGAAACCAGTTATAATTGTTTGTGTTAATACAGCTTCTGAAATCCTTGATGTTAAATGTTAGTTTACTTAGTGTGGGTATGCACCTTAATTGTTCTAAATTATTTTGGATATGCAGGGATTGCAGAATGTGCTGATAAATATGGGCTGTTCTATTGTTGCTGTGGGTGACAGGGTTTATGCACTTGGAAGAGACAATGCTGGCACAGCAATACCATGCCACATCATCAATGCTTTTAAAATGAATTGTTCTCACACCCATTTTAGCACAGAGAAAGTAGCAGCAGACGGTTCAGATGCACCCTCACAGAGTACTTCATATTTTACCTTGACCAGAAATAATTATTCAGTGCTGAGCAAGACAAGATAAACGTGTGTTTCCTGTCATGGTATCTGTTGCTTACTGGATTTGCATCTGAACAGGCTAGGAGTGTAGAAAAATCTAGGGAGTTAGGAGCTAGAGTGAGGAGCTAATACTTTCTTTGGCAGACTACTCTCTCCTAAAGCAGCTGGAATGCTACTGCTCTTTACAATCAGTTCCTTCTCTGTTGCTGCATCTAGTAGTGTAGAATTTCTCGCAAGAGCACGGTGTTGCATATAACAGGTTCAAACTTTGATATTATAGGCTGTCAATCTATATTGTTAGAGTTACTAGTGCTACTGGCTTGTTTTCTTCATCATTGTGGTTGCTGCCAGTCATGTTAACCAGAAACCTGGAGGAAATAAGAGGTGACTATAATGGCACCAGGACACAGGTTTAAAAAGTGCCTTAGATTCAAGGAAAAATATTTGATTTCTGATGGGAAGAAATTAAGTTTGGCCAGCTTAAAGCAAAGGAGGGAAAGAGGAAGGCACAGGTAGGCAACTTGCAGCCCTCCAGATATTTTGGTCTACAACTTCCATCATGCCTCACCATTGGCTATGTTGGCTATGACTGATGGGATTCGTAGGCCTTAACACCTGGAGGGTCACAAATTGCCCGTTCCAGAAATAAAGAAATTTAAGAGGAAGAGTCCAAACATGCACAGAACACAATTACTTGCTCAATAATATTATTGAGATGATGTGGAAGGCATTGTTGATGTTCCTCTGAAAGAACTGAATCAGAGTTACCCTTGAGGAACAGTCATCATATTCAAAACATATTGCACAATTCACTGTCCTCTGTGCACCTTTGAGATCTCCTCTGCATTTGTTCCTGGTAAGACAAAGGCCACCAGCCTCTGTTCTGTGTAATTTGTATGGTGACATTTAAGAGCACTGTTAAGAGCACTGTTACAACATAGTGTAGTGCAGCTAGATCCGCAGCGGCCATGGAAACCCATCTTATTCCAAGACCCAAAGAAATAGGGATCATCAGATTTCAGGGTTTTGTGTCCCACCATCAGATTAAATTAGTGAGGATCCTAAAACTACCTTTAAATACAATTTCTTGTAGGAATTCAAATAGTGGAGAAGGGCCATTGCCTACATTCCCTACTTTTGAACTTCCCAGAAGCACTTGTCTGTACACTGTTCCAAATGGGATGCTGGACTAGGTGTCCTTTGCCCCTATCCAGAAGAGCTCTTTTAATGTTCTTATGTTCCATATGCCAATGGCAAATGAGACAATAGTCTGCTCTGAAATTGTGTATCTTTATTCTGACATCTGGGTATCAGCACAACTCAGTTTTCTTCTCCTAAGCCCGTGCCCATTGTGGAAATGACTGGAGAATAAAAATCTGTTTAAATACCAGGATACAAGCATCATCACTTTCTTTTATTTACCAAACTGATATTTATAAAAGGAGGATGGATTAATTAACCCCAATGCATTAATTCAGAGGGAGGGGGGGAGATGCTGAACTTTTTCCACAGCTAATTGAAGCTTTTTTAGAATTTCATCCCAGAATTATAATTTTTGTGGCTCCTTGTGTTCCATTTTCTATCATGAATTATTAGTCTATGCATGGATCAAAGAAATCAGTAGTTTAAATTAACATGAATTATGAGGACTCTCTGCTCTGATGGAGAATACAACAGTATCATATTACTGTAGCTGAATTTGCTGTATCTTTGTAACTGTAAAATTATTACAATGAAAACTCATTAAGGACCAAGGACCAAAATAAATTTAAAGCCACCTGATCAGAACATGATAGCCTTAGTTAAAATTCCATCTTAAAAATTAAAATTCTAATGTTCTTTTACATTATATTATATTTCTCTTGCTCTCTTTTTCTCCTCATGTTAAGGGCTGAATCTTGTTCAGTTCTGAAGTAGTAAAAGTTACAAACCATAGGAACTCATTGACATGGACTTTTTGACTTCAGTTAAATTTTTGTTTTTACAGAACAATTGCAAGGAAGTTATAGAGTTTCTTCTAACAAGTAGAATTTCACAACTGGCATACGCATTACTAAATATATACAAAAATATTCATTCCCACAAAATGTTGGGAAGTTCTGATAAATCATGTAATCTGAAAACTCATTTGAGAATTATTTTATATATCTACTTAGTTCTGAGAGACTGAAAATACACTTGTCATGTTTTCACATTTTCTAACTATTAAACCATATAATGGCCCAACACATTCAGTGAAACATAGGAGGAAAAACTAATCTGGGAGCAGTTTTTTAGAGTTGGATGCAAATCAACACGACCCATTTCAAACTGGCTTCAGAGCAGGATATGGAGTTGAGACTGCTATGGTCGCCTTAGTGGATGATCTACGCCTGCGTATTGACAGGGGGAGTGTGTCCCTGTTGGTACTTCTGGACCTCTCAACGGCATTCGATACCATTGACCATGGTATCCTTCTGGAACGCCTGAGGGGATTGGGAATCGGGGGCACTGTGCTTCAGTGGTTCCGGTCCTATCTCTCAGGCAGGTTCCAGATGGTGATGCATGGGGATAGCTGCTCTGCAAAGAAGGAGCTGCTGTGTGGCGTACCACAAGGTGCCATCCTTTCCCCAATGCTGTTTAACATTTATATGAAACCGTTGGGAGAGATCATCCGGAGGCATGGGGCCGGGTGCTATCAGTATGCTGATGACACCCAAATATATTTCTCTATGCCTTCGATAACAGCGTCAGCTAAGGATAGTGTGTCTCCTCTGAATGAATGCTTGGAGGCGGTAATGGGCTGGATGAGGAAAAACAAACTGAAGCTGAATCCAGACAAGACGGAGGTGCTTGCTGGGTTTGGAGGTGTGTCAACCAGTTGTGGATGGGGTTACACTCCCCCTGTGTTCGCAGCTTGGGGGTGCTCCTGGATCCGTCGCTCCAAATGACAGCCCAGATAGATGCGACGGCCAGGAGTGCCTACTATCAGCTTCGGCTGATACGCCAGCTGCGCCCCTTCCTAGAGTTTGAAGACCTAAAGATGGTAGTGCACGTGCTGGTAACTTCGAGGCTCGACTTCTGCAATGTGCTGTACATCGGGCTACCTCTGTGCCTAGTCCGGAAACTTCAACTAGTTCAAAATATGGCAGTTTTAAAATCGCTCCACTGGCTGCCAATTAGTTTCCGGGCGAAGTATAAAGTGTTGATTATTACCTTTAAAGCCCTACATGGTTTGGGTCCAGGTTACCTACAGGATCGCCTTCTCCCATACAATCCGCCCCGTACGCTCAGGTTCTCTGGGAAGAACTTACTACAGTCGGCCAAGACTAGGCTGACAACCGTTACCCAGAGGACCTTCTCTTCTGCCGCTCCCAGAGTGGGGAATGACTTGCCGGAGGAGACTCATCAACTTAACAGTCTTTTAGAATTTAAGAAAGCCATAAAGACTGTTATCTTCCGGTGGGCATATCCAGTGGAATTTTAGAATGTTTTTAGGATGTTTTTAGGATGTTTTAATGCAGTTTTAATAATGTGTGTCATGTTTTAATCAGTTTTATGTATTTTATTATATTGTTGTTCCCCACCTCGAACCAAATGGAGAGGCGGGTAAAAAATAAATTATCATTAATATTATTATTATTACAATACTGGTGACATAACTTGTGTGTTGCTGTGTAGAAATCTATAAGGCACAGAAAAGAGATCAAAATGTTCTTATAGGCACCAACTGGGGGGTTCAAACATATGCTTTAAAATTAAAGCCACTTAAAATGTTTAACTTTACCTGGACAAAGTTTTTAAAGTTTACAGCCCAACTGAACCTTCAGATCCACATTCAACAGGACAGAAAAAACATATCTCAGCAGAGCATGCTCAAAATTAAAGCTGTAATTCATAAAAGGCTAATTATAGTTAAGTGCTTATAATAATTGTCTTTTTCTCTTGCTTTCATGATTATGGCTGTCTGTTGTGTAGGCAAACTGTTCCCTATTTGTGTATGTTATGATCCCTGTTTCATGGGTTATACTTGTTAGATGCTTCTATTGTCATGGTTTACATTTACTCCTTTTTTTAACATGGCTACACTACTGATCATAATCTTCTCCTTAAACTTGCCGATCATCTGTCTATTTTACGCAGGGAAAATGTATTTTAAACCTACTCATCAAAAGCCAGAAAAAGTTAGACACATTAAAATCTGGCTGAAATTGATTTGAATTTAAATGTAAATAACTTTATGCGGATCTGGGCAACTAAGTTTCATTAGGTGCTCTCTTCAGTATTGTATTTAAATAACAATGGCAGTACCCAATGCACTGCTACTGTTTACATACTTATGCTGCATCACATAAACTACCTCGAGCACAACGCCAATAGCACTTGCTGTCAGCTAGTGCAAAACAAACAACGTAAGTGTTACTGTCACAATGGATACTGCCCTATATTTGTTTTTCTCCATCAATTAATGTGTGACATTCTTTAGCCTACTCTCTCATGATCCAGAACACCAGTGTGATTTCATGGTTCGTGTTGGACTGGGACTCAAGAGAATCCAGGTTCTAGTCATACTCAGGCCATGAAGCTCACTGGATGATTTTGAACCAGTCACTGACTCTCAGCCTAACCAATCTCACATACTTATTTTGAGGATAAAATGGAGAGAAGGGAGATCATGTAAACTACCTTGGTTCCGTGCAAGAAGAAAAAAAGGTAGGACATAAATGTAATAATAAATAAAAACAATAAATTTCAAAACTAAATACTTCAAAACTTTTCCTCAATCAGAAATCCCTCATGAACTCTACTTTTGACAACACACACACATTCTCCAAATGGAGAATGAAAATGGACCAGTTTTGTTTGTCCAAACAATCTATGTAAAAACTAATTTATCTCCTGGTATCCTTATTTTATCTTTCTGTTTGATGCCTCCATTATTGTTTTCACAAGCTGTCCACAATTCCAGCATCTTTCTTGATTAGCTATACCTAATTTAGAATTCAACATTCTGTAGATGTATATGAAGTTTTTTCTAGTTCATATTTTCTTTCATTTGTCAGTACTGACTATCATTACCATTTTTGTTTCTTATTTTTTCCTTTGCTGCGAGATCCAGTCATAATCTTCACAGTCCCCTTTAGGCACACTTCAACACTCCCTTGATCACTGTGCAAATACCAAGAATTCACCCTCTGCCCTCAATACTTACTGATGAAGCATCACAGAAACTTGAGAATAAAACGGAGGTGGCAATGAACCCCGGTAATCCCAGACTTGGTTCAGGGAGACTGTCATGGATCTACTTTGCATTAGATCCCAAATCACCCTGGTCATATCTGAAACTGATGTAGAGGGCTACAGGCAGAGTCTGAGTTATTTGTTCAGATGTCTAGAGAATGCTGAGGAAATAAAAGTACGTTTGTTTTTTGTTCTTTTGACACAGATGGCTGAATTCAAACCACTAAACACATGTGGCAAAATAGAATGGGCTGAACCACTTCAGGTGGGAGTTAGAAACCACTTCTTTTAATGCTTCCCTGGCAAAATTCCTTGCAAATAGAAAACTAGCTCAACAATGTGAGTTGCCCTGTTACCTTTCTTCCTGATGTGCTAGTTTTCTACCTGCATGGTATGTGCATATAAGCATTATATGGGATCATTAAAAAAAGGGAAGGGGAAAGCATATAGGGAAGGAACAGGAGTGAAGGCAAAAGGCAAATAAGACATCAGGTCTGCTCCAGCTACACTGCCCTCCCCACTCCCCTTCTATCACCAAGGACCCTGTGGGAAGGGCCACCAGCAGATATTGGCTCCTGCTCCAGTGGGGCTGGTGGTTTGGTTGTGTGTATGTGGTGCGCCGTGTATCCATAGAATTTTCTAAACGTTGTATGCCACTTTCAGTACTCTAGCCAAAAAGCAAGATATACATCTACTGAAGAAACGTAAAAAGCATCCCCCTTCCCCACCTGCAGTGGTACAGTCCATTCTACAACCTCAGGACTGAGCCAAGCTTTTTCTACCGCTTACATAGACCAGAGAAAGAGAGGGGGCGGCGAGAGGTACAAGGGGGTCCACCTTGAACGTGTGGAGGTGTTAAGAAGCGTCTCAGTGTCGGCGGGGCAGGGCAGGGCAGGGCAGGGGGGGTGTTTTCCTCAGCGCTGACGAGGGAAAAGGGATGCGCACCTGCCTCCCCTAAGCAGACGGTGGAGGAAGGAGCGGCTCCAAAATCCTCACGTCAGAGGCTGAGCCTCAGGGGCCGGGGAGGGGAAGGAAGCCCAGTAGAAAAAACAGCGGCGTGTGAACGAAGGCAAGGGGAGGAGCAGGAGGAAAGAGCCCAGCTTCCCCTCACAAACGGAGCAAGAACCTGCCCCGCTCCCCACAGGCGGACGCGGCTCCTCCCCTTCCTTCCCACCCTCCCTCAGTAGCGCAAAAGCGACTCACCTGCGCGCAGCGCTCCCCCTCCGAACGCCGGCCTTTTGACCCACCCCCCTGCCGCTGGCAAGCCCGCTTGTCACTCACCCATCCAAGCGCCGCTCCTATTGGGCAGAGCCGCGCGCTCGTCAGCGGCTCGCGCTCCCCAACGGTTCTAACCGCCTTCTCCTGGCCCTCCCCTTTTCCCAACTCGCGCAACTTTGCCCAACGCTTCTCTGCCTCCTGCGTTCACTCACACCACGCCCTTCTCCTTAGCTCTCGGCTTGTTGGTTGGAGCAGCTGCTCGTCACCGGAAGTGGCCACTATCATTGGCTGCGAAAGCAAGAAGCGGGAGAGGGTCTTCTTCGCCTTCCAAAGACAGGGAATCAGACGAGACGGCGGGTGGAGTGGGGAAGGGCGTGGCTGGGCAAGCCCCGCCTTTGTCTTCCACTGTCACTTTGGTACGTTTTTGCCTGTTGCTGTGCCAGGGGTGGTTCTAAGTGATAAAGGGCCTTTGGCAGCATGCAGGGGAGCTTAATCGTTGTCGAGCCCAGTCAGCCCGCACTTCCCACGGAGACAGTGAATGTGGGCAAATGATCAGAGAGGGCTCGATGGGGAGTCGAGAGGGCAAACAAGCTGCCCCCTTGACTCACTAGACCTCTCTCTGGGCAACACAACAGGGAGGGCTGGGCTCAATCCCCACCATTGCAGCACCCAAAGAGTAGAGTGCGTCCAAGTGATGGCCACCAATTTGGATGGCTTTGAAGGGATTGGACAATTCCTGGAGGAAAAGGCTACCAACAGCTACTAGTTTTGATGGCTAATATTATTTTCAGGATCAACAGTGTGCCTACATATACTGCTGAGAAACATGGGTAGGAGGGTGCTATTGCACTCATGCCCTGCTTGTGGGTTTCCCATGGGCAGCTGGTTGACCACTGTGTGAACAGAATGTTGGACTAGATGGACCCTTGGTCTGATCCAGCATGGCTCTTTTTATGTTCTTATGAGGAGCACACACTCGCCTGCACATACCACTCACCTGGACAGTGCAGCAATGGGGATCAGGCCCACCCAGCAATCCCCATCGATCCTCCCCGCTGTGCCACTTGGAAGGGCAGCAGAAGTGAGCATTCAAGCAGAGGCGTCTGCATGGAGCCAAGAAGCAGGTGCTGCTTCTACACTTTAGCTTATGATCTCTTACCAAAGTCCAGGCCCCTGCAGCCAAAGGCAGGCCCAAATGACCATTCAGAGAGCCACAGGTGATAAGGGCAGAATAGGCAAACTCCCACTTTATTTCTGTGGTCAGTTTGTGGTTGATTTAACATAAAGAATGTAGAAGCAGTTCTAAAGCATGGAATGGCAGGAAGTGGGGTGGGAAAGAGAAACATCAACTGCGTGCTTCACAATTGAAGGTGTATACTTGGCTGTCTAAAGGGAGCTCCCAAAAAACATTGCCTAAACTACATCACTGTTTTCTCAAGTAGGACGGAGAAGGTTAGGCATTTGATGTTTGCAAGAAGTGGCTGCCATCGGTACCAATCGCTCCTGCGCACCCTCTTGGGAGGCTGTACTTTTTCACTCACCCTCTCTTTGGGCAGGGTCTGGAGGATTGGGCCCAGCGGGGCTGCCAACAAATGTGTGGGCAGGAGCAGTCACTGTCTGCTTGCTTCAATAGTAGCAAATGCTACAATAGTACTACAATAATGGGATGCTGGAAAGGAGGAGAATGGGCAGGGGAGACAGTTAAGAGGCATTTAGAAAAGGGGGGAAAGTTCAGTCTGGTCCTGTGAAGAGGGTGCTGTGTTGGTCAGCGTGACAAGGAAATGACTGGATTTAGAGAAGACTGCGGACAGTGAAAGAACTGGATTTGGAGAGAATGATGTGGTACAGAATGACCATGAGCAGCAGGTAGATTGGGAGATCTGCAGCTAAAGAATGAGACAGAAAAAGACACAGATCACCAGCTGTCTTGAAGAACAAGATATAGATCTTCAATGATCTGGAAAGCCAGAAAGCAAACTGCTACAATAAGGAGTTATTAGAGATTACAGGGATATTAGAGTACTTTCAGTTTTGCAGTTAATGTTCATGAAAATTTTAATTCTGTTAACATTTGTAAATATTGCTAATATTGACCAGTGTCTGCTGGAATTTGTCCAGTACCTCTCTCAGATCCTGTTTGTGGCTCCAAAATTTGACGTGATGCTTCTTTATAAGACAATCTGAGACTTCAAATGCTCAGCGCTTTATGGAATGAGCTCCCTGGCACCAACACTGTCATCTTTTCAGCACCAGCTTAAGACTGTCCTCTAGACCCAGGCATTTAATGGCATATGATAGGGCTCTTAAGTCGGCTGTCTTGAACAGGTCTGTTATTGTAACTGAATCGAAACTGTTTTGACCTATTTGTATTAAATGTATCTTTTTTTTAAAAAAAGACCGTTTCATTATAATATTTTATAGTGTTTATAATGTTGCAGTTTTTGAATTTTTTAATGAGTTGTTATGAACTGCCTAGAGAACCTTGGCTATTCCAACACTCATCGTGGTTAATCTTCAGCACAATAGTGGCTCTCAACAAAGCACCAACTTACTGAACTATGAGATATGGTGATACTGGTCTGTACTTCTTTTGAGATAGAATACAGGATGCAATGTCCAAAAACTCTGGGTCATAAATTTACAGCCTTGTTTTATAATTCTGTACTGACATATACTTCTGTCACTTCAAGCATTTTTCACAGTCATCAGTACTTTGAAGATACTTCAGAAAGTACTCAGAGAGCTTCGGTAATTGGGCAGTATAGAAATGTAATAAATAAAATAATGTTGCTAATGTGCCAAATTTGTCATTGTTTCTCAAAGGAATGCACAGGAAGATTACCAAAATGTGGATAAATTTCTCCATGTTTTTTTTTTTTGATTTTGTGTCCCATCACCTTTTTAGTTTTCAAAGCTTCCAGTCAGTGAGCTCTGAGAACTGTAGTTCTATGAAGGGCAGTTCTATGAAGGGATTAGGAATCTTCAGTAAAACATTAGACTACAAATGCCAGTGTACTTTCAGGGAAGCCATGATTGTTAAATGAGTTTAAGACCCTTTAAACGTTTTAATGTAGGTGTGTTCTTTGTGATACCACATACTACAGCAGAATCTCTTCCCTGCAATATCTATTATTCAGGGATCCTATATATCCAGTTTTTCTGCCTTTTAACTTATTTGATAAATGAAGTTATGTTTGTAAGATGGTTTGCTAGGGTAACACCAAGCTATATAAAAGGAATAAAATTTGTTAAAACGGAGAACTTGGGTGAATATTCCCCTTCCATTTCCTGTCATAGACTTGGCATAGCAATATAAAATAACAAACGTCAATATGCAAAACAGTGATTTGTTACATTTTAACATTGACATGTGATGACTGCAAAATTAAGAACTGCTCATTAGAAGAAATCACATACATTGTATTAATGTTCTACCTTTACTGTTCATACATATCTGAAAAATAGAACTGTTTTGGTGTGGTTACATTTCTCAGTGCAAATGAGATCATATATATTGACATGCAAGTGATTCATTTAGGGCATGATCCTATGCATGTTTAGGCAGAAAAAAGACCCCTGGCATAGGATTGTGCCCTTAGACTACATTATAACATAGACTGAGATCCAAAGAACTGCGAGACCACTTTCTCATGTGCAATGTGCCCATCTGCTTTTGTTTCTTGACTTGTAACCTCACCCCCTCTTGCTTTGAAACTGAGGGGCTTTTCAAAAGCAGCTTCTGATATGCGCAAGGGCCTCTGATGGTTAAGGGGAGAAAACAAAAATGTCACTAGATGGGCAGTATCCAATACTGCTGCTCCATGTACATCACTAATGTAGCACTAGCAGAAGTGAACCCAAGAGCAACTCCAAGAGCACATGGCTAAAGTACTCAGGATCACAGCCATGATCTGGTAATTTACTAGATAATATTTACTCCTTAACATTGCCTTCTTATAGTTACTATTTTGGCCTCTAGTTTGTATTTTGTGCTTGAATTTTGAAAAAAGCTGGCAAGAATATCTTGCATGACGTTTACTCAGTAGGGTGCCCCACTGATTTTCAGTAGGGCTGGATTCACAATAAGTATGCATAGCAATGCAGCCTTAGAAAATTTACCATTCCTCTATGTAGCGTGTTGGTACCAACGTATTTTGTCCAGTACACGACACAGAGGGGAAAAGATAGACATGGACAATGGCAAACTGCTAGACCGTATTACACAGACCATCAAGCCAGCTGCAATCCTAAACATGTTTCATCTGAAGCAAGTCCCACTGACTTCAATAGTACTTACTCCCAGGTAAATGAGCACAGGAAATGCAACATTAATCTGCAATGAATGGCAATTATTTAGGCAGAAGTTAAGCCGTATTTGCTGGGGATGAACCCTATTAATAAGCATAAAAAGAATTGCATATAATAGGAAACTGATTGAGATTCAATCATCCAACTGTTGCTCTTCATAAAATAATCCTTTCTGACAATTATATTGAAATCACTGCTTTTTCAGTAGGTTTTATAGAAACTGACTCACAAATACTTTGAATCAATTTTCGCTATATTAATTGTGAATAGGTGGTTCCTACAGCCCCAGGCAAGTTAAGACAATTAACAAAGCAATTCAGTGAGGTGCATGAAAGGCAACTCCAGTTCTTGACCCACAACATTTTAATAGTTAAATACTCGTTAATAAAGAGATTAACACTCACGTACAGCATCATTCCCTAATCTAGTGACCTCCAGATGTTTTGGACCACAACTGACTGGGGCTGATGGGAGGTGTGGTCTAAAACATCTGGCAGGCACCTGGTTGAGGAAGGCTGCTGTACTGAACCTTTTTTCTTTCTTTAAGTTCACTGAACTCCCTTGCAGGGTGTCCTAAAGGCTTTGACAACAAAAAAAGTCCTTTTGCAAGAGAGGTGCTTGCATTCCTGGGGGGAAAAGCATAGTTTATTTATTAAAAGAAATTAAGATTGGGATAGGCAACCTGGTGTCCTCCAGATGCTTTGGACTACAACTCCCATAACTCCCAGCCAGCATGGCCAATGGTCAGGGATAGTGGGAACTATAGCCCAAAATATCTGGAGGGCACCAGGTTGCCTAAGATTACTCTAGAATGTAGCTCCAGTGTTGATAAAGCTTTTAATAACATCGTTAAAACAATAATAAAATGATTGAGAAACCTGTCTGAAATTTTTTAAAAGTTTGTATTGGGTTGGATCCACATAGTCATGCTTCAAGTAGACCCACTAAAATCAATGGGACTAAAGCTATTCATGACTAAGTCTCATTCATTTTAATGTCTGGCTGCAACCTGTTGCTGTTATTGATACCTTTAAATTCTGTATAGCATTCAAAATAACTGTGTGAAAATGTAGCCTCTAAATTATGTTAATAAATGTTGACAGGGATTTTGTTTGAGTATCTGTTAACAATGCTTAAATGTGAGAGCTGCATATTATATGAACAGGAACATCTGGTTCCAGATCCAGGACCCGTTTAATGCAGCCTTCCCCAACCTGATGCTCACCGGGTGTTCTGGACTACAACTTCCATCATCCCAACCATCAGCTATGTTGGTTGGAGCTCATGGGAGTTGTAGTCCAAAACATCTGAAGGGCACCAGTTGGGGAAGGCTGCTTTATAGAATGTTACATAGCTCTCATGGAAAACATTTGTGTGTGAGTTCTACCAATGTTCCAAACGATGCTGTGTCTGTTTGCATTATTCTTCCATCTTTCATGAAGTTCCTTAGTCCACTTCCGATACAAAGGTTTCTCAAGCATCAGATTAACAATTCAATGGTGATTGTGATGTATCAAAACTAATTTGTGAAAAAGTGCATATTTTGAAATGTCCTAGTTCATTTAAAACTAATTACGATTTATCAACATCATGACTTTTATGTGGGTGTGGGTGTTTTAAAATGAGGCCTGATTTATTACCTCCTAATTTACATGATATTCTTTCAGACCATTCTTACAATGTTTACTCTGAAGCAAGCCCCTTGATTTCAATAGGATTTATTTCCAATTAAGTGTTTAGAATTTACAGAGTAGACATTGCACAATTAGAATGGTATCCCTCTCCTTCCTTTGTTGTCTGCCCCATGGCAAAATTTAGACTGTAAACTGCTTGGGGCAGGGATCAGTTCTCTTCTACTTTGTAAAGTGCTGTGAACATGAATAGCACATTATATATAACTAATCTTCGGGGCTGCCTCTATACTACCTTAGAGGCAACAGGAAGACACTATGTAAAATTATACACTGGTATTAATAAGATATTATTAGAATTCTTCCATGCTTTTATGTCAGAGTGACTTGAAATACAACCTGATGCAATAAGCGCTGGAAAATATGCCTATATTGCTTTCAATATTTTTTACTTACTAGGCAAAGTAAATAAAACTTTGCTGCATGCTTACTATTACTTGCATAAGGATAAAGGGCCTTTCTTAGTCCTAGCCATTGTCTATGGCAAGGGTGAAAAAAGTACAGCCAAACCATTTCTGGCAGCCCACCAGATTTTGCTAGTGCTTGCAACAGAACCCCAGTGCAGCCCTGAAAGCCAAGAAAGGGTTGTAACCCTAGTCTATGGCTACCAGAAGGTAAGGAAATAAAAATACTGGTAACACCATTGAAATGATAGCCCAAGTTAAGACCAATTATTCACATCGATATTACACCAGGAGAGGTACTGAACACTCAACTGAAACAGCAAACTACTTCAGCCAGCATATATTTACTTGAGCCACTTTAGTCTAAGTCAAGAAAAAAGTCTGTGAATAACCAGAAATGCAGTAATACTACCATAATAGTTGAAGTTTATATATTAATATCCAATGGAGAAATAAATGCTGAATTAAGCTAAAATCAAGAAATCAGTATCTTAAACTTAATAGTTAAGTTATTGATTTCTGGAATATAGCATAATCCAGGCTACTTTAGTCATTTACTCATTTTGGCTGAGTTTTCTATTGTAAAAACTGTGACTATCAAAAGTAATCGTGCATACCAGAACACTAATCTGGCTACTATTATTTTGTCCTAAGGCTGTGTTAATCACAGTTAAATTACTCAAATTACATAATACAACTTGTAGATAAGCAAACATAGCAACTGAGAACGATTACATTTGAAAATTTGGGCCAGGATCCAAAGAGCTGCTTAGACTCCCACTGAGTTTTTGAGCAACATAAACTGCTTCTGAAAACTCCCTTCAATATCAAAAGTAAATTGTCATGAAGTATGGAGGACTCCTGTTAAGAGAAAAACTAATCTAAAACCTTCTTGAGCTCACAATTGTTTAACGGTCAATCCTTCGCAAAGAAAAAACTGAATTCATACTTCCAAAGTTCAAAAAGTGGTGTTTTAGTGTATTGTAACTATGGGTGCAATTTACCAAACATTGCTTCTTCATAGAAATGAAAAGCGGGTGGAAACTGTGTTTGGTGGATTGTGCCCGTAATGTTTGGTTTCCCTCCGATTAAATCAGATATATCTTTAAAATGTACAGTTGCTTATAACTGACACATTGCTATTGCATCCATGGGTCCCTGTATTTATTAAACTGAATCACTTGACAATAGAACTCAGTTAGGGCTTTTGGCATGGGTGAAACCTCTTCCCATTCAGACCTACTGCTATGGTAGACTTGCACCTCATCAGTGATTTCATCAGGAGCGTAATCCCCACCAAGGATGTAAATTTTATCTTCTATTCCAACTGCTCCTGCATTAAAACCAGCACATTCAAAAGAGCCTTCCCCTTTCCAGACACATGTCTCCGGGCAAAAACTATACACCTTATACGTAGAAAGGTCACAGATGTACAACGTGCAGTTCACTGGAACAGCTTTGATTAAGGTTGCGTGAAAGAATTGCCCAAATTCTGCTACCAGCTCAGACCACTGATCAGTTGCAGCATTATATGTAAAGAAACAATCCAGAGATGGATTAAAGGCATCAGTAATTTCTACTTCAGAACCAAGTACATAAATTATATTCTGACACGCACTCGCTTCTGGATAATAGATGCCTCTTGGTAACGGACTTACAGATTTCCATTCTTTAGGCAGAGGACTATATGCCTCCACATCCAGAAGACTTTTGATACCCTGAGATGTCCTTGTTTTCCCTCCTATTACGAACAATCGATTTAGGGTCACAACAGATGTATGCATTGTTCTTGGCTTCTTCATGGCTGATACTGATGAGAAGCTATCATTGGCCGGACAGTAACACCAAGTTTGGTCAGTGGCATTGTGAAATGTTTCGGCAATATGAAGTCTAATAGTCCGGAAACAGTTCCCTTCACATCCCCCCGTTATAAACAATTTTTCACCATAGCTAGATAAACTTGATCCTGGCAGGTCAATTATGTGTGTGTGTGTCAGTTCTTTCCATTGATCAGTTTTAATATTATAACAAAATGTATGACGATGCGTTCCATTTTCTTCAGTTTTGTGAACCAGTATGTACTTCTCTGTTGTTGAAGGACGCGCATCTGGAAACAGCCCACTGGACGTTTGCACACTTTTAATTGCCTCATTGAGTATCACTAAGCAGCCAGTGCTTTCAAGTAACTGTTCTTCAGAGTGCAAGATGTCCCGGAGTATCTTCTCCGACAACTGATGTAGCCTGACTTTTTTCATCAAGTGAGGAAGATGCTTCTTCCTGGTTTCCAAGTTATGCTTTGTCCACCAAAAGACAGCTTTCAACACAGACTCTTCATCTGGGACACTCAACTCATCAGTTTCTAAACATTTTTGCAGTATCTCGGAATTCATTTCCAGGAAATCGTTTGATTGGAGCAGCAAGGAAAAATGGTGCTGCGCATACTCGAGTGTATGATCAAACAACTGAGTGGAGCCATAACTTTCAGAAATGGATAATAGTTGCAAACAATTGACAAGATCAATGTTCTTAATCAGAAAGTCACTGCAAGCTTTTGAAAGAAGTGAAACTTGAAGAAACGATGAGAGCTGAAAGAACATTTCTACATTATCATTTGTTATCTCAGTTCTTCCAGTGTAGGCATAATCTAGAAAAGCCTTCACTGCTTTGGGTGACAAATTACTAATAGTAACACTCCCATCATCTCTCTCTTTCATGTTGACTTCAAACATGGCTCTGCAATTAAAATACAGAAGATGAACATACAATATATCATTACCAATATTTGTGCCATCTCAATATGAAGACAACAAAAACAAATCACCGAACTTGAGTAAGGTAAAGGACACCATTCTCAATATACATACTTTGGACAACATTTTGGATAACTTGTTGAGTGAATAAATGTTAAACTAATGCAGCACAAACAGCACATTAAAGAAGTGGCAGTATTTCATCATCGTAACGTTTTCACTGCTTTTAATTAGTTTAGTATAATAAACTTAGGCCTCATTCAGCTCACCACTTGATGAGAAATTGTATATATATAATCTTCAAAACAAATTAGATCAATCCACAGGACAGAATCCAAAGAGCTCCTTTAGGCTTGCCCGAAGCATGTCCAGTGGAAATGTTGATTTATTTAATTTTAAACAACTGATTCTACCCTCATGTCACATAAAAAAAAACTTTTGGAACTCTCTGTGTCAAAAGCAGTTTGTCAAGCATGACTGTTTTTAAAAGCAAATCTAAATTGGGCTCACTGAAGGAGTTCCCAGCAAGGCAGATTTGCACATGAAAGTAGTTTTATGTGGATACAAACAGGAATGTGAATACATATCTCCATCTGCATTACAATGCTCATACAGATCACCTGAATTGGCTTCAGATGTTTAAGTCAGATAGGAATGCACATCTCCATCTGCAGTCTCTAGTTATTACATACTGAGCTGTACACAATGAGATGGACCGGCACCATGTTATCTAATATTAACTTATAAGCAAATAATTTTAAGATAAGAACATAAGAGGAGCCATGCTGGATCAGATCAGGGTCCATCTAGACCAGCATTCTGTTCACACAACAGCCAACCAGCTGCCCACAGGAAACTCACAAGCAGGACCTCCAGCTCATGATCCCCAGCAACTAGTGTACATAGGCATACTTAGGGTGACCATATGAAAAGGAATACAGGGCTCCTGTATCTTTAACAGTTGTATTGAAAAGGAAATTTCAGCAGTGTTATTTGTATGCATGCAGCACCTGGTGAAATCCCCTCTTCTTCACAACAGTTCAAACTGCAGGAGCTATACCAGAATGACCAGATACAAGAGGGCGGGGCTCCCGCAGCTTTAACTGTTGTGATGAAGAGGGGATTTCACCAGGTGCTGCATGCATACACCTGCTGAAATTCCCTTTTCAATACAACCCATATGGTCACCCTAAGCATACTGCCTCTGATACTGGCAGTAGCACATAGCCATCGGGACTGGCAGTCATTGACAGCCATTGAAGATGTCTGCTACTTCACAGCTGTCTGTATATATGTAGCTATGCACATCTGTCATAATTTTTAAGGTTAACATAAAACAAGAATTCTACATTTTGAGTTGCATGAATTGATTCAGCTTTGATTTTCAACTAAAAAACATGAGCATGAAAGCCACATTATAAGTAGGTTTACCTGAAAAAGTCACTACATGCAGCTAGTACACAACGGTGACATGGGATTGTTTCATCTTTCACAAGTATTTTAAAGTCAAAAAATATGTTTTGATCTCTGAAGCTTTGCAGTACATTTAAGATTTGTTGGCCATGGCCTTCAGCCACTAAGGAGCTGATTTTCTTCTCACGAGTTGAAATTCCATTGTAAGTTGGGGTGCTAATGGAATCAGATCGCTTGTCCATGGTTTCTTCACTCTGGGGGAGAGAATATTTCTTAAATTGATACTATCGCACAAATGTTTTCAACACAATTTAATGAGAAAAGCCTCTTTCATTATTATGGTGTATAGAGGTCTTGTGTGCAATTTATGGCCCAAGCACAGGAAAAAGGTGGGTCATGCATGTTTTAAAGAAATGCAAATATAACAATAGATGAGGAATGTATATTCTCTTCCAAATGCTACAGCACAGGGCGAATCTCATTGCCAACCTGCCTATGTAGATGCTTTCCAACCCAGCACTAAAGGAATGCATGCAGAGAAGGTGCTTGCATGCCCGTCTAGAGTGTATATTATCATGAGATCACAAGGTTTGAATGAGTCCTTTCTTGTTACACTATATTTCTCTGATAATTACTAAAATATTATTGCATTCTTTTATTTGTTTTCTTGTGTGATTTCTAGCTAGATCCTAGAGGGGGAGAGAGAGAGAGAGAGAGAGAGAGAGAGATTGTTGGGTGCCTGTTGGCAGAAGAACAATTAGCAGTCCTATGCTTGTGCTCATCTACTTAGAAGTAAATTGCACTGAGTGCAATGGGACTTACTTCCAAGTAAATATGTATAAGATTGCAGCCCAAACATGATTGGTAAACAGATAATTAATAATTCTTCTACTAAATCAGACCTGCACAACATACATCCAAAGGACTGGTTCCAGCTTCCTCTTCACCTATTTTCTTGCCCCACAGAGTAATTCCAAATACGCATTGTTTGTGTTCCTTGCCTATTCAAGCCCCTCAAAAATAAGAATGCCTGCATCACTATATATATATATATATATATCTGACTTGCATGGATGTGCAAAAGGGCTGTGCAAAATGAAGAAAGTATGCCGTGAAGCCTAGGGAGAAGCAGGGAGAGGGATTAACCAAGAATGAATTATAAAGAACACACTGGATGTATTTGCAGAAAACAAAAAAGCCAGAATTCCAGAGAATCCTGGTTTTCCCATTCACAAGCTGCATGCTAATGCACATATCCCTTCCAATTGGCTTCTCCCAACAGTGGGAGGGGCTAGGCTAAGCAGGAATTCAAAACTTAGCTGTGTGTCATCCAAACTGGGTCTCTTGACTTGTTGCTCCCAAACAAGCCGGGAATTGTAAAACAACCAACCTAGGTTTGCGATTCTGGTTTGTTGAGAGCGCAACAAGCCAGAAGCCCTAGTTCAGATAACACGCTTTTTTGCCCATCTAGCTGGGGTGCAACAGGTAAGGAAGCCGGGGAAGCTTGGAGACACATTGTATCCCAGCTTCCATAGTCCCGTCCCTGCCCACTGAACACTCCCTTTACCCCCTCTCCAAGGTTGCCTTTGACCTTGGTTGTCTTCCTGCTGGCTGCATGGGAGAGGGAGCGGGGGATGCAGATTCCTGGATCTGCAGTCGGATCTCTGATCCAGGAATGCGAATTATTCCCCCTACCCCACAGACTCTGTTTAGGGGCCACAGGACTGTGTCCTAATCTTTAAATCCCTGCTTATTGTTTATTTATTTTGAATTATTTTTATCCCATTCCTCAGCCAAAAGGAAGGCTCCTGGATCAGCTTCCAGACAATAAAATAAGACAGTCCCTGTCTGCAGGCTTACAATCTAAAATACCGTATTTCCTCGATTCTAAGGCTGCCTCTACAAGAGAGGTTTAAAGCTCTTTCAAGGCGCTTAAAAAAATTTACCTCTACAAGAACGGAGCGCAAATCAGGCGTAGAGGCGCGTTATCTCTCCGATTATGCGCATTATCGATTGCGCGTTAAATCGCGAGTTTTATTTTGCTCCGGCCGTTAAAGCGCATTTTGACTATGTGAACAAGCGCTTATGTGCATTAACTACTTGGAAAGTGCATTTTGGTCATCCGTTAATGCGCTTCGCCACCTCTCGCTGCCTCTTGTGCAGAGGTATTAGGTGTAAATGCGCTTCAGCGATTATGCGCATAATCGCCTAACCGGGCGCAAAAGTGAATCCTTTTAGAGGGGACCTGAGACACACTTTCCCCCCCATATTTACGTCTGTAAAAATGGAGTGCGTCTTAGAATCGATGGCGTCTAAGAATCGCCGGATTTCTCCAGCGCTGGTATGGGGTTGAAGTTCCCCACCCCCACCCACAGCGCCTTCACAAAGGGGCTCTGCATGCCCCCCCCCAGTGACTCAGCCTTCCCCACTTGCCTCCGCGCCGCTGGCACCGACCTCCTTGGCCTCCAGCACCGCCCCGGTCCGCGCCACCCCAGTCCGGTCTGCATTGCCCTGGTCCGTTCCGCTCCGCGCCGCCCCGGTCCGCTCCACCCCAGTCCGCTGGCAGTGGCCTCCCCGGCCTGGAAATGCGGTGTTACTACAAAGTAGGGGCAGGTAGTCCTCGACACGCCCTCCCTGTGCCACAAGCCGCTTCGAAGTGCTGCACCCCGCCCAGTGTGGATCAAGCTGGCTTTTGTTTACAACCCTCCTTCCTCCCTCCCAGGGACCGGCTGGGATGAAAAGGCGGCAGCGGCAGTGGCAAGAGCACGAGCAGAGCCTCCGAGGCTTGATCCACAATCGCTGGCTTTTGTTTACAACCCTCTCTCCCCGGGACCAGCTGAGATGAAAGGGTGGCAGCGGTGGCGAGAGCGCAAGCGGAGCCTCCGAGGCTTGATCCACACTGGGCGGGGTGCAGCACTCCGAAGCGGCTTGTGGCACGGGGGGGGGGGGGGTGCGTCGAGGACTTCCTGCCCCTACTTTGCAGTAACACCGCATTTCTAGGCCGGGGAGGCCGCTGCAAACAGCGCTGGGGGCGAGGACCAGGGCGGCGATGGAGGTGAGTGGGGAAGGCTGTTCCTTGCTGCCGCAGCGGCAGCTCCTCGCTCGCAGCGGCCTCCCCGGCCTGGAAATGCAGCGTTACTACAACGTAGGCCACGATCCCGTGAGATCTGTCGTGGGATTGTGGCCTGTTTTGTAGTAACGCCGCGTTTCCAGGCTGGGGAGGCTGCTGTCAGTGGCACTGTCGGCGAGGACCGGGGCGGCGCTGGCGGCGAGGACCGGGCGGCGCTGGCGATGCAGACCAGGGCAGCGCTGGCGGCAAGGACCGGGGCGGCAAAAGGGGTGCGTCTTAGAATCGACGCAACGCTTTTTTCCTGACAGTGACCCTAAAATTAAGGTGCATCTTAGAATCGATGGCATCTTAGATTTGGTGAAATATGGTACAATACAATACAAAGGGAAAAGGGAAGACGGAGGGAAAAGGGAAAACATAAGTAGATTTTCAGCAGTTTCTGGCCTACTCCCTCACTTCCTCCTTATCACAGGTTAGTTGATTGTCAGTTTAGCCTTTCCTGCTGGTGGGAGATGCCAAGCAGAGGCGAACAGGGGTACCTCAAGATGGACAGTTTCCGTCGACATGTCTTCGCACTGGCGGCAGTTGCGTTACATGACGCAGCTGCCAATGTGAAGACATCTAGGGGCAAAGGCCCTTTGCCGCGAACTAAAAATGTCAGCTATTTAACGCGACTTTTTTTAGTTTACGGCAGTCCTCCCCCCCATTTAAAGTGTTAAAAGTAAAAAAAAAAAAAAAGACGCACCTCCACTGTCTTCCCCCCATTTTGTAAAAAACTAAATAAAAAAAAAATTAAAAGAACATACCTGGGAGTAGGGGAGCAGAGGCTCCCAGTCCCCCCTCCAGCAGCCACCGAATGCTTGGCGGCACGGGCAGCAAAAAAGGAAAAAGTGCCGTCGTGCCCCTTACATCAGGACTGATGTAAGGGGCGTAAATGCTCTGCGCGACGCCGGGGAAGCACCAGGGCATAGCACTCCCAGCGTTGTGAAGAGGGGGCCCAAGTTGCATACACCCGGATACAGCTCATGAACAATAAGCCAGGATTTCTGGAGTTCTGGCTTACTGTTGCATGCAAAAGCGGCCACCGAGTTTAAAAAAAATGTAACAAAAATGCTTATGGCAGCATAGAGATGTGGCTCTCCTGAGTAAGTAAAAATATGACAGAAGGATCTGAGTTGCATGTTGCATTTTTCCCTTTGTACTTAGGTCGAACACTTGTCATCATTATGGTGGATCATATACTAGTCACTTATTTACTGAATGCAAAACCAACTTGCACTGAAATCCTCTTTTCAAGCACAATCCTGCTCTCAGTGGGCAGAGACAAGGTCTGAAGGCTACTGCTCTTGTGCCAGGCCATGGCAGGGCCACTGATACCCTCCGCCCTTCCCAATGTCCCAGACCCTGCATATGTAGGCGGCACCTTCTGTGTTGATGGCCTATGGCTATTGCAATACGGACTCTCCTGTATTGACTAAGACCAAAACTAAGCACTGAAACTTCCCTTCATTAAAAACAGAAATACATGGATAATTAATTCAGTCACTTGTTTACACCAGTCACAAATTCTGAAATATGAATTTATAAAACCTGGCATTTGTTAATAATACATGTTAGGATTCCTTTGAAAGGTTTTTGTGCTTCTTGGTACCAGCATGAGATACTGAAATCAAGCTGATTCCTACAGGCATTCCAGAAACAGGAGAGCTTCCTGCTTAATTACACAAGCTTCTGCAGTTATAGTAATCCTATGAAAAAAAACGTTTTGAAGATTTGCTCCTGAAATTAACATTCAAAAATGAATGGTAAAACTTAAAATAAGGGGAAAGAATGACTAATAGTTCTAGCTTTCCAGGATTTGATACAATCAGTCCTGATTAGTTTGGGACCACACACACACACCACACTCCAGTGCTTTCTCTTGTTGCTGCTGGCACCATTTTAAATGTCTGCTATCTGTTTTCCTTGGTAATGAAATACTGTCTAGCAGTCATGGTTTAACAACTTCTTCGTTTTGTTCTTTTTCATTAGAGAAGTGCTTTCTTGCATGGAAATATTTTCCCTGAATTCAGAATGCACTTGGAAAATGTTATCTAATTGTCTTATCATCTTTGTTTACGGTGGGGGGAAAGCCCTCCAAATATATATGCATCAGCCAAATTAGTAGTGGAATCAACTTTTCTGCTTTGCTCTCCAAATGAGACCTAGTGTGCACTAAAACAACCTGCATTAAAATCCCTGGTCAGCCACCCTGTCTTAGCTTAACCTACGCTACAGGGAGGGAGGGAAAGAATGGAATAACCCAATACAATTTGCTCCCTAAACTAGGCTGACCATATGAAAAGGAGGACAGGGCTCATGTAACTTTAACAGTTGTAGAGAAAAGGGAATTTCAGCCAGTGTCATTTGTATGCAATTAGTTCCTGGTGAAATTCCCTCTTCATCACAACAGTTAAAGTTGCAGGCACCATACTAGAGTGACCATATACAAAAGAAGGCAGGGCCCCTGCACCTTTAACTGTTGAGATGAAGAGGGAATTTCACCTGGAACTAATTGCATACAAATGACACTGGCTGAAATTCCCTTTTCTCTACAACTGTTAAAGTTGCATGAGCCCTGTCCTCCTTTTCATATGGTCAGCCTACCTAAACTAGGCTGACCAGATAAAATCCAGGTCAGGGCTCATGTAACTTTAACAGTTGTAGAGAAAAGGGAATTTCAGCCAGGGTCATTTGTATGTAATTAGCTCCTGGTGATATTCCCTCTTCATCACAACAGTTAAAGGTGCAGGCACTATACTAGTGACCATATACAAAAGAAGGCAGGGCCCCTGCAACTTTAACAGTTGTGATGAAGAGGGAATTTCACCAGGAACTAATTGCATACAAATGATACTGGCTGAAATTCCCTTTTCTCTACAACTGTTAAAGTTATATGAGCCCTGACCTGGATTTTATCTGGTCAGCCTAACCTAAACCCATGTAGAAAGTCAGGATGTATTAAATCCTGATCCTATGCATGTTTTAGGGTGACCATATGAAAAGGAGGACAGGGCTCATGTAACTTTAACAGTTGCAGAGAAAAGGGAATTTCAGCCGGTGTCATTTGTATGCAACTAGTACCTGGCGAAATTCTCTCTTCATCACAACAATTAAAGTTGCAGGCACTATACTAGAGTGACCAGATACAAAAGAGGGCAGGGCCCCTGCAGCTTTAACTGTTGTAATGACACTGGCTGAAATTCCCTTTTCTCTACAACTGTTAGAGTTACATGAGCCCTGTCCTCCTTTTCATATGGTCAGCCTACATGTTAACTCAGAAGTATTTCCCACTGAGCTCTACGAAGCTTACTCCCATGTTACTGTCTATGGGCTGCAACTATAGCGTATTTATTATTTGGCTGAAGTCCACAAGCCACATATTCTGAAGGTGTCCCACTGACTTAATTGGAATTATTCTAGAGTAAATGGGTTGTATATTGACTGCAGCCTTTCGAATTATATGAACATTCTATATATTTTACTGTTTGAGTATTAAATACTGTGCTGACTAAATTTTTTCAGTCTTCAAAAGATAACAACAAATATTCCATGTCTTGGCAGAATAACACTGAGGCCTCCAACACACCAGTGGTTTAAGACACACTCGGAATGCCTTGTATGTGTTTTTTCCAGTGTGGGACTCACATGACGTCATCCCTGTCCTGCTCTCATCGTGCCCCTTCTGCCCCTTGTTGCGATTCATTTTGGCACAGAGAAAGTCTGGAATACCCCCTCTCTCGCTTTTTGCTTTGTTGGGGGGGGGGTGTTTATTGATGAGGAAAGGGGAGAGCAGGGTGGTTCTCCTCCTCCAGCACACGGGATTTCCCCCCTCTTTGCCTGCCTGCCCCTTCCCTTCCTGCCGCCGGGAAGAACCCTCCACCCCTCCTCAGGCTTCCTTTGCCTTCTCCTCCTGCCGAGGAGAGGGGAGTGGGGAAACACCACCAAACACTTTTTGGCGGAGACCCATTTAGATGAGTCTACTCTAAATAGGACTAGAGTTTTTCTTTTTTAAGGGACTTACAAAGGCAGATTGCTGGCTGCCTTTGCTGCGGGGTTACTTGGAATTGCCATCCATCAGACAACAAGAACCAATGAAGTGGAGGGGGAAGGAGAAGGGTGAGGCGACCATCTTGAAAGGGAAACGGAGAACAAAATTGTGAGAACATACCAATAAAAAAAAGGTGTGATGGAGCTCTGAATTCAAATATCAATGGTATAGTAATTTGTGAAAGCAGCTGGTATGCTGCATCCATACTATTTATTATTTTGGACTCTGAATGGAAAACATCTGAAGTCTGCAAAACTCTAGCCACTTACAGCATGAGTACTGTCAGAGTACTCATGATTAATTATTATTATTATTTATCATTATTTATTACATTTATATACCGCCCCATAGCCGAAGTTCTCTGGGCGGTTTACAAAAATTAAAACTTTGGACATTAAAAATCGATATACAAAATTTAAAAACATAAAACCAGACAATATATAAAAAACAGTGTACATTTAAAACAGCTGCGAACTCTCAGCCAGGCCTAAATATAGTTCTGGGGTCAATTAAAAACTCAGTATATGCTGTTAAATGCCTGGGAGAAGGGGAAAGTCTTGACCTGGCGCTGAAAATATAACAAATTCCATGATTTGGGGGCCACCAATAATCTAGTCCAGGTTACTCAAAGGCTTCTTAATTTCAACAGGATCAATCCTTACTGATCCACTACAAATCACCCAAAGATCTACTAGTAGATACAGATCTATCCTCTTTCCACCCCTGTTCTATACCAACCTTCCTCAGCCTGGTGCCCGCCAAATGTTTTGGACTACAGCTCCCAGGATTCCTGACCATTGGCAATGCTGGCTGATGTTGATGGGAGCTGAAGTCCGAACCAACTGGGGAACTCTCTGACACCAATATGGGAACACGTTGCGTAGCAGCTTCAACAGTTGTTGTGCGCATGTCCGCAAAAACTCGCGCATGCTCAGTATCAGCTCTGATGTTTAACCCCAAGAGTCCGTTCTCTCCCTCAGGGAACGCCGCTCAGAAGAGAGGCAACTTCGAGGCCTGTAGGCACTTCTACAAGTTTAACGCCTCTCAGTAGGAATTGGTTTCCTGTAAGCTGAGCAGGCCTCCCCGCCCCGACCGTTTTTCCTCTGTGCGGCGCCGTCAGCTACTCACCTACATCCACCACCAGAGATCCGAGACCATCCGCTGCATCCGTCGCACTCCACCGTGGCTCCCCCATTGGCTGCCCCTTCCGTCAGTCCAAGGAACCCTGCTCTGTGAGTGGTGCAAGCGCATGTCAATGCCTCATTAAAACCCTCCCCCTCGTAACGGCTGCCAAGACCAAGACGCTACTGTCAAGCGCAAGGACCGCCCACCCAAGAGTTTGAAGCACTCTGAAACTGTGAAGACACTTCAGGTTATCAAGGGAATGGTGAGTGGGTGGGCCGGGAAGGCAATGTAAGGAGGCAAGACAGGGCGTTCTGTGGAGAAAGCCATGTCAGTGGGTCGGTGAATCCGATCGAGGTTTCAGTCAGAACCCTAAAGGAGCTGTCCAAGGTGCTGAACCCATTTGGGGGCTAGAGTTCAGCACCTTGGATACCCTCTTTAGAGTTCTGTCGGGTTCTGACTGAAACCCAGAGCGGATTCACCGCCCCACTGACATCGGAGCCACCAGCCTCCACTGGAGAAAGCATTGTCCCATTGCTCCGAATCCGGCGGAGGTCAAATTGAACTCAGAAGTGAGCAGTGCGTGTAAGCTCTTCCTCTTTCCCCCCTTTTTGTTTTATCTCTCTCTATGCACTCTCAAGAGGGTGTTATCCGGCGCTGATTGGTCAGTTCGGCTTCGGACGCGAGCTGCCTTTGGCTCTCGATTGGTGGCTACGTTTCGTCGCTTCGCCCTCTCTCTCGCTCGCTCTCCCTTCCGAACCATCATCAAAGGGATCCTGGGCAAATGTAGCGAGTGGAGAAAAGGGGTCTCGCGCAGCGAGGGGGGCTGGCGCACGCGCGTTTTCTCCCCCCCTGCAAGAGGCAGCGGCTCAGCGGTTGCGGTTGTGCTGCAGATTTGCAGCGGGGGCTTAATTGCCTGTATGGTCGGAAACAAGCCTGGCTGGTTTCAGTGGGTCTTACTCCCGAGTAAATGTGAGCAGGCTCATTACAGCACTTAGACGTGTAGGCTGAGTGTCCTGCGCCCAATGCCCTCCTTGGATGGGCAAGTACAACCGTCGGAATCTTCCCTTAGGTTCTAATTTATGATTTATTGTATTTATGATATTTCTATCAAATATATTATTATTAATAATATATTATTCATTGCCATTAATCATCAACATTAAGGCTTAGAAGGACTGCTATTACCCCTAGAGGGCATCAAGTCCTGGTACTTTGCCTTTCAGGGAAAGCTCCTGGCTCGAATGCTAAGTAAAGAATATATAGGTACAGATATATTTGCATAAATTTGAATGTGCATATGCAATTTAGGCATATCGTGGAGGGGGGGTGGCTTCCCTCAGTGATGCTAAGACCAAATCTTGAGAGAAGAGCTATGGCAGTACCTTGGGTGGGACTGAAGTCTGGTCCTTGGGAGGAGGGTTTGGGGATATACCTGCATTTCAAGCCTTTTATGCAATGCTCCCAGGAGTTCTTAAGAGGTTTGACAGAGGTGTTTGATCCTCTGTGACAAAAACAGAGCTGTCTATATTCGTATGTTGAATTTATGCCCTTGCTCTTTTCTTCAAGGACCTCTTCAAGGCTTTAACCCATTTCACGTTCACAACAGCCCTGTGAGGGAGGAGGCTAAATTGAAAGATAGTGAGCCATCCTGCGTCATCATTACTGGGATCTGAACCAGAAGCAAAGCAGTCCCAGAGTTTGGTCAACCGCCAATGTGTGTGCCTGTGTAGCCTTCTCATCAGCATTTTTGTATGTATGTTCTCACGCACTGTGACTTCCTTGAAGCGTCTTGCTATGGAGACTGTACGTTGGGCGTTTTCCTATAACGCCTGGGTCCCTTGTCGTGAGGATTGGTTGCTGGCCATGCGCCTTGTACAGCCTGATGAGAAAGAGCGCATTGAACAGTTTGTCTTCGGCCGTGATGCCAAGGCTGCTATGGTATATATTTATGAATTTGTTGAAAGGTGTACTTTGCTGAAATAGTTATGTTTACCTTTCAGTTCTTAGAGCTTAAAAGTGCTTCTAGATAGGGACTCTTGCAAGTGCTAGGCCAAGGGTAAGGGCCCCTGGCTCCAATCCGGGCCCCTGGGGAAGCCAGCTTTGGTTTTTCCAGGGGGATGCAGCCTGCCCTGGAGGAATCCCCACTGTTATCTCCAATCTCAGGTTAGAGATAATAGTTAGGATGCAGGGGGTGAGTGACTCCTAGCACCAGTCAAGTGTTCTTTTGCACACTTCTCACTGCCTCCCATGGGCTAGGCACTGAACCAGTGGACTTCAGCACACCTAGCTCCCACGACCCAGGTAGATACTGTGCCCAGTCTCTTTAGTGGATTACTGCCAGGCCAAACTGCTATGCCAAATGTCAGTGGCCATTCCTCCTGCATCAGAGGGAAACATGAGAAGCTGGTGCCTCTCTCGACCAGCTCTTGGTTGGGACCAGCTGCCAATTGGCTCCTCTCCTCCCAGGTGTGAACTGGGTTGTATGTATGCTACTTACGAAGTAGTGTCTAAATGCCTTGCAAGATGGTGCTGATGCTCAACAGATAATATATAAGCACAATAGCTTCAGTGTTTTCCCAATAATAAAAATAGAAAAAAGACAAGCCGATCATTCATTTGATAACTATAATTAAACTTCAATTACTGATCCACTGCTAAATCATAGAGCACTATGCATATGGGCATATATCATTAAATTTTTCATTCCAAAACGTAATAAAAGTCATTTGTTTCCTGACAAATTGAGCACCTTATATTTGTATCTCTCATTCTTGGGCTCAGTTCAGACAACATGTTAGTCAACGCAGTGTGAAAACTCCACTCAACGGTTGAGTTTTTAGGGGGTACTCCCCACACAATATGTTCTAACTCCACCGTTATGTGACTGTGGGCTACCGTGGAGTGGACTAAAAGTCAATAGGACGTTTGATTGATAGTTCCTCTGCCCTCTCTCCTCCCCCAGTCCTCCCAATGGTATCCCATCAACCATTGCTGCAAAACAAAAACAAACAAAAAAACCCAATCCCGACAGCTCTCCTAGAGTGGCACTCGCTCCTTTCACCGCTCTTGTCAGGGAACTCTGTAGCCAGTGGGAAAAGTCAACGCAATGGAAAACTCCACGGGTCCGCCACACAACATGCAACTCAAGGGTTGTGCAGGAACTCTCCTCTGTACAGCGTGGATATTCTACGTGGAGTGTTTTCCAAAACAAAACTTCCACCGTTGTGTGGAGTTTTCCTGCCAGACAACGCATTTCTCAATGGTGGTGTAAAAACTCCACCATGGAGTTCTAAAACCACTGTTGAGAAACTTGTTGTCTGAACCAAGCCTTACAGTTCATACATTCATCATTATGAACACAATGTTTTTATTTCAATTCAACTAAGAAAAAACAGTATGGTGTATTGGTTAGAGAATGTTGGCTTGGATAAGAGAGAACTGAATTCAAATATCCACTCAGCCAAGAAGCTCACTGTGTGATCTTCACTTACTCTCTCTGCCTATCCTACCTCACAAGTTTGTTGTGAAAGTAGAATAAGGGCAGCCCCTATGTACACATTCCTGATCTCCTGGGAGGCAAGGCGGGATATTGAAAATGTAAGAAATATAATTTTTTTTAAAAAACCCATTAACAGTAATATTTATTGAGCTGTTTTTCCTTTGTTTTTAAAATAATAATTAAAGTGTAGCTTTATTCCATGGACTGTTTTAATAAATTGCTTTCCTTCATGTGGACATTTACTTACATTGTAAGAAGCGAACAGTTACCCACTGTGCATTATTTGTTCATTTTGTTTCTTAGGCTGGTCGTCTGCTGATAAGGAAATTAATTGCAGAAAAACTGAAGATTCCTTGGAACGAAATTCAGTTACAAAGGACGTCAAAAGGCAAACCTTTTCTTGTAAACGACTTAAGCAGCTCCCATTCCAGTTTCAGCTTTAATGTTTCTCATCAGGGGAATTATGCTGTTCTTGCCGCTAAGCATGACTGTCAAGTTGGCATTGATATTATGAAGACTAGCTTGCCAGGTAATGCATTCTAGTGGCTAACACATCCATGTGATCAAGGTGCTAGAGCAGGAATGAGCAGCCTCTTTGCTTGTTTCACCTATCTGTACTGCAGTACTCTAAGAAAGCGATCCTATGGCCCCTAGACAGAATCTGGGAGGCCATGGGATACTTTGGATTCCTGGATCCAAGGTCAGAGGCAGCACTCTGACCTCGGACCTAGCAGTCCAAGCTCCCCTCCCCCTCCCCATCACAGCTGGCTGCCTCTCCAAGGTTGCAAAGCCATCTCGGAGGGAAGGGAAAGGGGACGTGCTGATGGGGATGGCTTATGCCATATCCCCAGGCCTTCTTGGCCCCCTTCCCTCACCCTTCCTGACACCTCAGCTAGATGGGCCAAATGCCAGTCTAGCTAAATAGCAGAGCAAGAGGCTCGGAGGAGGCGAAGATCGTCTCTGCCACGCCTCCCACTCTGCACCGGGTACTCGTAAGCCTCGGAGTTCGGAGGCTTACATGTATCAAGGGCAGATCCGATAGGATTGCGCCTTAAGGCAGTGTATCCTTCCAGATGTTGCTGGACTGTAACTCCCATCATCCCTCACCATTGGCTATGCTGGCAAGGGCTGATGGGAGTTGTGGTCCAACAACATCAGGAGGGCCATACATTCTCTGACCCTGTGCTATGGGTTTTTTGTGGTGTCAGGGATTGGCTGAGCTGGTTGCCTGTCATAGTGGACTGGAGCAAACAGATGGTCTCTGACTGCCCATTGGCTGAGCTGCTCAAATTTTTAGAAAGGCACAGGCCAAGCAAAAGAGACTTGGAAATAAGTAGCTAGATCCAGGGAATGGCCTGGGAGAATGAGCGGAAAAGGAGAAGGCTGAGGGAGGAACCTGAGAGGAAGAAAGCAAATTGGAACCAGGATGGGCAGAGAGGAGAGGTGCACTTGTGTTAGTTAAAACTATGAAATTTGCTGCCCCAAGACGTAGTGATGGCCATCAGCTTAGATAGCGTTCCAATGGGGTTACACAAATTCATGATGGATAAGGTGGATAAGGCTATCAATTGGTACTAGTCACAATGGCTGTCTGCTACCTTCAGGATCAAGGCCAGCATGTCTCCAAATACCAGTTGCTGGGGAACAACAGCCCATCTCCTGTTCATATGATCCAACAGTTTCTTCATATGTTTATGTGTACCGGGGGTCCCCAATGTAGCACCTGCGCAAGCACCTCCAATGGCGCCAGTGAAGCTCCCCACTCCCTGCCTCCTTCAAAAAATTGAATTTTAATTTTTTAAAAATATACTGTTTGGGTGCCACGTTCTGCTTCCTGTTCCTGAACCTGTCAACTGTTCAGTGGGCAAGAATAGGAGGAAAGAATTGTTTCCTGGCCCCACCCAATCTTCTTCCTCCCAGAAGACCTTTCCCCATTGCGCTCTCTCTCCCCACTCCTAGCCTTTAGCCTCGCTATTTCTCTCCACCCAACCCCCTTTCCTTGCTATTTCTCTCCCAGCCTCGTCCCTAGCCTTCTTTTTTCTTTCCCTGTCACCCCGTTATCTTGCTGTTTCTCCCCTCTCCTAGCTTTCAGCTTTACTCTTTCTCTCCCCTCCACCTCTTTCCCTTGCTATTTCCCCCTTTAGCCTCATTATTTCTCCTCACCACCACCACCACTTTTGACTAGCCAGGCCCCTACAGCAGCCAATATGTGACTAGCCACGGGGGGGGGGGGGAACGACAATCATCAGTTGTATTGACTATCGTGTCGTCTGAATGCTGCCATAGTCAACTCAGTGCTGATCCTAATCCACACCACAGTTGATTATTTATTACCATGTTGTGTGGGGAGTACCCCCTAGATGAACAACTGTAAAGTTGATTATTACCCCACCATTGACTATCGTGTTGTCCGAATTCAGCCACGTTCCCCTTGGGAACCATTTTGTGGTGGCGCCTACAGCAGTTTCTCAAATTGCCAGCCATGCCCACGGGTCCAAAAAGGCTGGGGACCCCGATGTATAGGAACATAGAACATAGGAACCTGCCATATGCCAAGTCAGACCATTGGTCCATCTAGGCCTGTATTGTCAACACTGACTGCAGCAGTTCCCGAAGGTTTCAGGCAAGAATTTCTCCAGCCCACCTGGAGATGTTGGGGATTGAACCTGGGACCTTCTGTATGCAAAGTAGATGCTCTACCTCTGAGCTATTGCGCTCCTGTAAGCCTGGGTTGAATACTTCAGCACAGCACTAGTAAAATGTGAGGTCAATTAAGAGGAAAAAAATATGGATTCTCCATGGCATATAGTTGGAAGGGAGTTCTAAGGTTGCCCTGAAGACTGTTTCAGCCATTCTAGTGTTGGACTAGAGTCCATCTAGTGTTCTGGAGGTCATTGCCAGCTGAACAGAGAGTCTGCCCGTCGGCAAGATGTATGTTGGATTAGAGTCTATCTCCCCGTAGCTCAAATCTCTTCTCAGCTGTGGAGCTCCCTGAGTGACCTTTTGAGCCAGTGTGATGTAGAGAGCACAGTGTTGGATTTAGACCAAGGAGAACAAATTAATAGAAGGATAGCTTCCAAATTGTGCGAGGTACTGGTTCCCCTCTATTCGGCACTGGTTAGGCCTAATCTTGAGTGTTGTGTCCAGTTCTGGGCACCACACTTCAAGAAGGATGCAGACAAGCTGGAGGGGGTACAGAGGAGAGCAACGAGGATGAACCGGGCTGGAAACAAAGCCCTATGAGGAGAGACTCCTGTTTAGCCTGGAGAAGAGAAGACTGAGGGGAGACATGAAAGCACTCATCAAGTACTTGAAAGGTTGTCACACAGAGGAGGGACAGGATCGCTTCTTGATCAACCCAAGATGCAAGACACTGAATAATGGGGCTCAAGTTACAGATTCTGGCTGGACAGCAGAAAAAACTTCCTGTCTGTTAGAGCAGTACGACAGTGGAACCAATGACCTAGGGAGGTGGTGGACTCTCCCACCCTAGAGTCCTTCAAGAGGCAGCTGGACAACCATCTGTCAGGGATGCTTTAAGGTGGATTCCTGCATTGAGCAGGGGGATGGACTCGACGGCTTTATAGGCCCCTTCCAACTGTACAATTCTATGATTCTATGACTTGATCCCTGCTGAGCTGATAAACTTACTGGGTGACTTTGGGATAAACTTACTGGGTGACTGGGCCAGTCACTACCTCTCAGCTTGACCAACCTCATATGATTGATGTGAGGATAAACTAGAGGGAGAGGGAAAACTATATCTGCTGCCTTGAATTCCTTGGACGAAAGGCAGGATAGAAATTTAAGGAAGTTTTTTAAATTGAAAAACTCAGGAGGAAGAGGCTTTAAATAAGTAGCATTATTTTTCTTTATCACAAGAACTGCCACAGGATGGTGCTGTTGCTCTGTGAAAGACTTCTAACCTGCAAGATTCAGATCTCAAAATACTAAATCCTTTTAGGCGGTCATCTGCAAAATTTATCTGCAACACTGAAAAAGGGATGATTTGTTTTAATAGGTAAAGTCAATTTTCGCAACAGAACCCTTAAAGTTTACACCTGTACACTGAAATTAAAAGAATTGTGGTTCTGTAAGAGGGAGAATAGATAGAGACCTCTAATGGAGAATTCTCAGCACCTTCACCAAACTACAATTCCCAGGATTCTTTGAGACAAGCCATAAGAGTCATGGTATCCAACTGCAATAGAACAATAACATTTATAGATCTGCTCTAAGATCTGCTACTGACGCTAAGAGCAGAATTGACCTTATTTGGTGGGTGGAGGTGAATATAGGATTTTTTTTTTAGTTTCCCAGTGATTTCCTATAACATTATTAGCAAAATATTTTTTATTTATGGCACTGATATCTCACTTTTCCGTTAAAATCAGGCAGCAAACAATGAGTTATATTGGTTTTGCTTCCATGCAAGGCACCCAATTTTCATCAGTCCCCCTTCCCTACTGCCTAGGGTGACCATATGGGGACAGGGCTCCTGCATCTTTAACAGTTGCGTAGAAAAAGGAATTTCAGCAGGTGTCATTTGTACGCATGCAGCACCTGGTGAATTCCCTCTTCATCACAACAGTTAAAGCTGCAGGAGCCTTGCCCTCTAGTGACCAGATACAAAAGAGGGCAGGGCTCCTTCAGCTTTAACTGTTGTGATGAAGAAGGAATTCACCAGGTGCTGCATGCGTACAAATGACCCCTGCTGAAATTCCTTTTTCTGTACAGCTGTTAAAGATACAGGAGCCTGTCCTCCTTTCCATATGGTCACCCTACTACTGCAGCCCTCTTTGTGATGCTCCATACAGTTCCATATAGTTCCCCAACCTTCAAGAAATCCTCTTTGGGGAGGCTGCAGTGAGTAAGAGAGACTGGTGAAAAGCAAGTGCCCCGCCTTGAGCAAGTGCTTTCCACTAGCGCAGCTTCCCCCAGCCTAGTGCCTGCCAGGCATTTTGGACTACAACTCCCAATATTCCTGACCATTGGCAATGTTGGCTGGGACTATTGGAAGCTGAAATCCAAAGCATCTGGAGGACCCTCGGTGGGGGAAAGCTGCATTAAGACACGAGTGATTGAGGCCAGGTCTGATCATTCATTTGTGCTACCTAATAAAACAGAAACATTTTAAAAAGATAAACAAGAGGGGTGTCCCATTAGCACCTTTGACAGCTGTGTTTTGGACCAATTGAAAGTTCCAAACTATCTTCCAAGGCCGCCCTGCTAAAGTTCATTGCAGTCGACTGAAAGGGACTAGGTCATGTATGATTGCACCAGGCCTCAGTCACTTCCGTCTTAGTGCTTGCTTTGGACTTCAGCTCCCATCGGCCCTATCATAGATATAATTTGTCGAAGGCTTGGCATTTTAGGAGACCAGTACCAGCTGTCGTATCTAGCTGATTTTGCCTCTACCTAAGAAAGTTGAATGCCGGAAGGATTTCTTGAATGCCCATGGGTGCGCCTATTTCATAGCTGTCCATTTGGCTCATGCTTGCAGTATGGTTTAGTAAATGAAATTCTGTCTATTCTTGTCTATTTTCAATAGAGCTAGGCAGCTTGTGCGGTAACCTTTTCACATGAAAGTCTTTGACGTATGGCTGTTCTGGTAGGTCGCTTCATTAAGGCAAGAAAGTATATGATGCAGCTAAAGTTAAGCACTATTTTAATTTTAGTGAGACTTAAGCATATCTTTGTCCCCTACCCTGCCCCCTTGTTGGGATCAAGTTGGAAAAAGTGCAGAAAAGGGCAACTAAAATGATCAAGGGACGAGAGCATCTCTCCTGTGAGGGAAGGTTACAAAAGCTGGGATTGTTCAGCTTGGAAAAAAGGAGGCTTGATGGAGGTGTACAGAATTATGAATGGTATGGAGAATGTGGACAGGGAGACATTTTTCTCCCTCTCCCATAATACTAGAACCCAGGGCCATCCCATGAAGCTGATTGGTGGGAGTGTCAGGACAGATAAAAGGACTGGAGGAGGGCTAATTTCCCTATCTTCAAAAAGGGCAAAAAGGAGGAACCTGGGAACTACAGACCAGTCAGTATGACATCAATCCCTGGGAAAATTTTGGAGCAGATTATAAAGAAGTAAATCTGTAAGCACCTTGAAAATAATGCAGTGATTACTAGAAGCCAGCATGGATTTGTCAAGAACAAATCCTGTCAGACTAATTTGATCTCATTCTTTGATCAGGTAACCTCCTTTGTGGGCTGTGGGGATGCTGTGGACATAACAAATGTTGCCTTCAGCAAAGCTTTTCACAAAATACCCCATGGCATTCTGATTATCAAACTAGCTAAAAGTGGGTAAGATGGAATAACTATTAGGTGGATCCACAGTTGACTACAGAATCGGACTCAAAGAGTGCTTATCAATGCTACCTTCTCAAACTGAGGGGAGATAATGACCGGGATACTGCAGGGCTCAGTCCTGGACCCAGTGCTCTTCAACATTTTATTAATGTTTTGGACGAGGAGGTGCAGAGGATGCTTATCAAATTTGCAGATGACACAAAATTGGATGGGATAGCTAATTCCCTGGAAGACAGAAACAAACTTCAAAGTGATCTTGATAGGCTGGAATGCTGGGCTGAGAACAACAGAATGGAATTTAATAGAGATAAATGCCAAGTTCTACACCTAGGAAATCAAACCAAATGCACAGTTACAAGACCTTGAAATTGTAGATCACAATCTGAATATGAGCCAACGGTGTGATGTGGCTGCAAGAAAAGCAAATGCTATTTTGGGCTGCATTAATGGAAGTATAGCAAGGTACGGGTTCCCCTATATTCGGTACTGGTTAGCCCTCGTCTGGAGTATCATGTCCAGTTCTGAGCATCACACTTCAAGAATGATGCAGACAAGTTGGAGGCGTTTCAGAGGAGGGCAACGAGGATAATCAGGGGTCTGGAAACAAAGCGCTATGAGGAGAGACTGACTGAACTGGGCATGTTTAGCCTTGAGAAGAGAGGACTGAGGGGAGAAATGATAGCACTCTTTAAATACTTGAAAGAGGGCCAGGATCTCTTCTCGATCCTCCCAGAGTACAGAACATGGAATAATGGGCTCAAGTTACAGGAAGCCAGATTCTGGCTGGACATCAGGAAAAACTTCCTGACTGTCAGAGCAGTACGACAGTGGAACCAATGACCTAGGGAGGTGGTGGGCTCTCCCACCCTACAGGCCTTCAAGAGGCAGCTGGACACCCAGCTGTCAGGTATGCTTTAAGGTGGATTCCTGCATTGAGCAGGGGGTTGGATCAATTGCCTTATAGACCCCTTCCAACTCTACTATTCTATGATTCTATGAAATACTTCTTCACATAGCGCATAGTGAAACTATGGAATTTGTTACCACAAGATGTAGTGATGGCCATCAATTTGGATGGTTTTAAAAGAGGGTTGAATAAATTCCTGGAGGAGAAGGCTATCAATGTCTACTAGTCTACTAGTTCTGATGGCTATGTGCAACCTCCGGTATCAGAGGCAGTAAGCCTGTGTGCACCAGTTCCTGGGGAACATGGGTGGGAGGGTGCTGTTGCACCGCGTCCTGCTCGTGGTTCCCTGCTTGACAGCTGGTCGGCCACTGTGTGAACAAAGTGCTGGACTAGATGGACCCTTGGTCGGATCCAGCATAGCTCTTCTTATGTTCAAGGGACCTGAATGTATTTAGCAGGGAGCATAGGGTGTGGGGTGTAGACTCATAAATGCGGAATAACATTGACAGTTTTCCCCAGTCTTTAAATGCTGCTCCTACAAAAGAGGCTTATCTGCATCAGTGTAATATATATTGCCATTTTTGTTTGCTGTGATTAATGAGCTCTAAATGTTTTGCTGTGAAAAGCAGATAACGGAAGTGGGAAGGCTTTATGCATTATGGGATTGTGTGTTTATTTGTTTTTTAATCTATTATCTGTCCTGCAACTGTTGCAATAGGCTTACCTAGTCCCACTTTGGTAGAATTAAAGCATTCAGTTTCCTCAAGGACATTATTCCGCTCTTTCATTCCCCCCCCCCCATGCATACTTTTTGCAGCATGTTCCTACCGACAGATTTCACCAGTGATGTAACTGGAATTTGGTGAATTCTTCAGGCATGTGCAGCAAGAAGAAAAACCTGAGTTCTTTATATTGGTTTATGGAAATAATTGCATTCAAATTATCTTCCAGGACTGGTGGCGCATGCAAAATTATTTGTGGGAGCAACGAAGCGTGGCAGGATGGAAGGTTCCGATCTAGGGCTCTTCATTCTTGATAGCATTCAGTCATGCTCCGAATTTTATGTCTGCCATTGTAACTTACGGTGATGGATATTTAGAGTAGCAAAGTGAAAATCTGCTTCGGAGGGGCTGTGGTGAGCATGACTGTTTTGAGCAAGGGCCAAATGATGTTAATTGCATGGGTTTTTGTTATGGAAATAGCAGCATTAGGGAAACCTGAACAGCCTCAGGACTGTGGGCTCCTCTAAACAAGAAATTTATTGCACGGTTGTGATTGGCCACTCATGCAAGTTTGAGGCTCTTTTGAACGATGTCATGACAACCAGGACGTCTCCCGCAGCATCTGCTGGAAATTCCGTATGGAAAAGAACCACTTTTTAAAGTAGCATTTGAAAAAAGCAGGATGTTCCTCCACTAGATGGAGCTGTCTCAATGGAGCTGAACGGAGGGGAAGTATTCAATTAAAATCATGTAGTCGCCCCTCTCTGTCCTTGTAATTAAGCCCATAACAATCATGCCAAAAATCAGGAAGCACAAACGCCCTGGGTAAGCAACGCAATTTCCCCTTAACGTAAAAACGCCCTGTAAGTCAGGGCCGTAAGTTAGGGGTGAGCAACCTGAATCTCTAGGGCTCCTTGCAGCTAGGCTGACCATATGGAAAGGAGGACAGGGTTCCTGTATCTTTAACAGTTGTATTGAAAGGGGAGTTTCAGCAGGGGTCATTTGTATGCATGCAGCACCTGGTGAAATTCCCTCTTCATCACAACAGTTAAAGCTACAGGAGCCCTGCCCTCGTTTGTAGAGTGACCAGATACAAAAGAGAGCATGGGTCCTGCAGCTTTAACTGTTGTGATGAAGAAGGAATTTCGCCAGGTGCTCCATGCATACAAATGACCCCTGCTGAAATTCTCCTTTCAATACAATTGTTGAAGATACAGGAGCCCTGTCCTCCTTTCCATATGGTTACCCGACTTGCAGCCCTCAATCTGATTTCAAAAGCATTCTGCAAGCAATCAGTTGAGACCTGTGGCAAGAGCCATCGGTCCCTCCCTCAGCCGCCCTCTGAGTGGGGAGGAAGAAGGAAAGAGATAGAAAAGTGGGTGGCAGAGAGCTGAGATGTGAAGGCCTTCCCTGCAAAAACAAACAAACCAACACCCTCTGAAAGAATGTCGGTTTGTTTTAAAATCTGTTTCCCCTCCTATTTTTAGCCCCCCCATCCCACACATCTCTAGCAGAGAGAGAGAGGGAGGGAGGGAGAAGGTGGCCACACCCACTTTTGACTATGGCCCCACCCACTTCTGGCTTGCAGCCCCCAAAGAAATTAGATTTCCTACAGAAAAATATACCATGTCTCCCTTGCCACCGTAGGGGGCAGAGAGGGGAAGTTTTCACCATTTCAATCCCTGCCTTGGTCCTGTTGAGAATCTCCTCTCTGAAGCTGCTATTTGCATTTCACAGAAAGCCTCCTTGGGCCCCCTCTCAGCTTTTGTAGTTGAACTCTCTCAGCCTTCCCCAGTGGAGGCTGATGGCCCCAGTGATATCGGAGCCATGATCAGCCTCCACTGGCCTTAACCCCTCTGAAGATTAACTCTCATAAGGCCGGCTTGTTATCTGTCCTGGCTTCCGCACCCCATCACAGTGCCGGAGGCTTGGCTAGATGTTTCTTAGGAGCATCATTTTATCCACCAAATGAATCCACTGCACCGTTCTGTTGGTCCATGGCCGTTTATTCCTCAGGTCTCCCTGCACATTTCTTGACTAGTTAACTCCCACCAGGGACCATTCTGCTGCCCGCTTCCCATAGATGTGCAATCCCCTCCTTAAAATGGGGTCCCATGGAAATTCACCCCATCAATCCAAATTGCAATAAGTGGGTTCAGTCTAGGGTGGGCAATGATTTCTAAGTTGTGATTTCCTTTTATCTATTTATACATTTCCTTACCATAATACTCTACCCTTCCTGCATTGAGTTCAGGGCAATGTATGAGATTCACCTCCCCATTTTATCCTCACAGCAACCCTGTGAGGTAGGCTAGCTTGAGATGAAGAGATGTATCTAGCCCCAAGGCAAGCCAGTGAGTTTCGTGGATTTGAAGCCTGGCCTCCCATGTTCAAATCGATATTCGTGGATTTGAACCCTGGCCTTTCATGTCCAACCTGGTGTCCTCCAGATACGCTGGGAATGAGGGGAGTTACAGTCCAACACGTCTAGAGAACACCAGGTTAAAGAAGACTGCTCTAACCACTATACCCCAGATTGGCAGGCTTTTACATTTAAAATGGTTGTGTGTGTTTAGAATAAAATATTCAAAACAACATAGATTGAAGTTCAACGGGTTGCTATTCCCAAGATGAGAATCCAGTGGAGGAAAGCTATCCCAGTTGAATTTCTGGCTGATTCACAACTGGTAAGGTTGCAGGAGAAAATTTGCAACCCTGTTGCCTCTCAAAACTGGCCATGAACACAGGTCCACTGCCCTGCCCTTAAGAATAAATAGCCACTAATTAGATCTGCAATGATTCATAAGAATTACGGCTGCATGCTGCGGACTGATATTTATTTTATTTATTTATTATTACATTTATATCCCATCTCTTTTTCCTCTTGCAGGGAACCCAAGCCAGTGTTCATGGCCCTCCTCCTTTCCATTTTATCCCCACAACGACCCTGTGAGGTAGGTTAGGATGAGATCCGGTTCGCATGTCACAGCACGAATTGCAGTGATGAGGGGAGCATGCCATTTCTGATTTCAATAAACAACCCAGGAACAACTCAGAGTTAACCCAACGACAAACAATGGGCAATTGTCCCCGAGTGGGGAGTAGAACCCAGATCTTCTGAGTCCCAGCCCAGCGCTCTGACCACTACGCCACACTTTGAGCATCCTGCACATGTGTGTTTCTCTAAGCCAGCCTTCCTCAACCTGCTAGGGCCAAGGAAGATGGGACCTGTAATTCAAAACTACTGGAGCCTTGGATGTTTTTTAATTTGTTTCTGACATTTGGCCTTAGAACAAATGTAAACACACATACTGCGCTCCTCACAGTACCTGCAGGGTGCATTTTATTTCCCCCCTTACATTTTAGCCTACACTTTTATTAATATTATCATCTGTCCTTAGGGCTTATCCCACTCCTTCAGTTAATGGTTGTCATATATCCTTTGCCTAGGGAAATCAATTAAAAATAAGTTAAAATTAATTTTACAACTGCTGACGCAAAGCGGGATTGTCTGCTTTCTGAATTTAACACTCTAGAGAGAGTGCGGGGTTCTGATATGATTCATTCGGAAGGAAATTAGACATGAAGATTGCACTAGCCTGTTATTGCTCTCCCAGCCAAATCCTAGGCATGGTTACATGTGAGTAGGTCCTCTTGTGTTCAGTGGGTCTTGCTCCCAGGTAAACGTGCATAGGATTGCTGCTTTAAGAAAAGTCTAAACACTTTTATTTAGTGCCTGGGGTGACTGTTTTAAATATAGTATTTGATTTTACCCAATGCAAAGCAAAGGAAAACACAGCCTTTGTTGCTGTTCCGTTTGAGGAGAGATAACAAATTGTCACTTTCAAGTACGAACATAAGGAGTATGAACTGCACAACAGCTTTTTTAAATGAATTCATAACAGATAAATCTCATTAATTACATTTATGTTGCTAATGAGATTTTGCAACACGGACACCGACAACAGGATTTCCTGTAAGTTTATCGCATTTTATAAATAGGAAATTCATGTCTAGGTTTTCTTGACCCCAAAGTCTGTATAACAGATCAATAAGAGGGACTTTTCTTCTTTCAACTAAAATTATTTTTGTATCCAAGTTGTGTGTGAAATTAAAGTAAGAGATTTTTTTTTAAGGGAAGAAATCGAGAACTGTTGAAGATTTACATTTTTCTGTTGCCTCCCTAAAGCCGCCTCCAGACATCTTGGACTACAACTCCAATCATACATGTCAGGGTGGCCAGGAATGATGGGAGTTGTAATACCAACACATTTGGAGAGTGCTGGGTTGAGGAAGCCTATTCTAGGTGACCCAGTTCAATGATTTGACATTTGCTTCAATCTACTAATAGAGAAGCAGATCTTGGAAGCAGGGAGGGAATCCAAGTAGATTCCTTTGTCGTGATTCATTCTAGAGGAAACACAGTTCTCACAAAGCAAAATGTTACAAAAATGTGCTTCCCTAGCAGCAAAGCCTTTTGGCAGCATTTATTAAGTTAAGGAAAAGAAGGATATGATTCCATTAGGCTATTTGCATAAGAACATGGAGTCTTTAATAACACACAATTCATGTGGCAGCAGTACCCTTGAAGACTCTTCAGACACTGCAGCTTGTGCAAAATACGGCTGCCAGATTTCAAACTGGGCCCAGAAGGTCCAAACATATAAAACCAATTCAGATCCGCTTGCATTGCCTGGCTGTATGCTTCAGAGACTGATTCAAGGTGCTGGTTTTAATCTATAAAGCTTTACACAGCTCGGAACCACAATCCCTGATGGAACGCCTCTCCTGACCTGAACATACCCAGACGCTACGATCAACATCTGGGCCCCCCATTTGAGTGCCACCTCCAAGGGAGGCTTGGAAGGGGGGTAACACGGTGACCTTCCCAGTGGTGCCCCCCCCCCGACTATGGAATGAGCTCCCCACTGAGGCCCGCCTGGCACCGACATTGTCATCTTTTCGGTGCCAGGTAAAATCCACCCTCTACTCCCAAGCATTTCATGGTATATTATGAGGCATCTATGTCTGCTGGTTTAGAACAGGTCTATTAGGAAAATAATTGTTTATTTGTTTTTAGCTGTTTACATTGTTTTAATTTTTCTGTGTCAAAAATTTTAGATTATTTTTATTATGCTGTATTCTGTATTTTTATCAAGCTGCACAGACAGCTTCAGCTATGGGGTGGTATAGAAATGATATTATTATTATTATTATTATTATTATTATTATCTCTTTCTCGCTCATGGCGTTTTTTTCTAGACGGACATGACGGGCTTTGGCAAGTCATGCTGTCTTTTATTGATTCAGGAATTTCCTGACGATTGAACATGTTTTAATTATGACTGCTTTCTGGATGTTGGTGTGGATGTATTCTGGTAGGCCCAGTTTCTGGAGGTTTTCTGTATATTTTTTTGATATGATGCCGGTGACTGATGTGACTAATGGAATAATTGTGACCTTTTCCTGTTGCCATAGTTCTTTGACTTCCATGGCCAGTGGTGTATATTTGTCTCTCTTTTCTTCTTCCTTTTCAACGACATTTTTGTCATTCGGTATTGCTATGTCGATGAGGTATGTGTGTTTTTCTTTTTTGTCTATGAACGTTATGTCTGGTCGGTTGCAAGGTATTGTCTTGTCCGTATGAATTGTTCTGTCCCAGTATATCTTATGATCTGCATTTTCCAGGATTGTTTTGGGTGAATATGTATAGTATGGTGTAGGTTGTTTGATAAGGTTGAATTTGATTGCCAGTTATTGGTGAATTATTTTTGCAGCTGTATTGTATCTGTCCATATAGTCCATTCCTGCCAGAATTGTACATCCTCCTGTTATATGGTCTATTGTTTCTTGGAATTGATGGCATTTCCTGCATAGATCTGTTGTTACACTGTAATCTTTTATGATGTATTTTTGGTAGTTCTTGATTGCTGTAACTTGATCTTGTGTAGCTATTAGGAATCCTTCGGTTTCTGGAAATAGCTCACCCTTCCTGAGCCATTTGTATGATTGTTCTTTGTTTACTTGTGGGTTCTGTATTATGTTGTAGTGCTTCCCATGGAGTGCTTTTTGTGCCCATTTTTCTTTTTTCTCTGCGAGTATTATTATTATTATTATTATTATTATTATTATTATTCACTGGGCTGGGAAACTTGCGACCTAGTAGTACATACTACCAATGCCAATTTGTGTCATACACATATGGCCAAATCCTTCTCCTTTCACTCCGCGCAGAGAAAGGGGCTGCCAGAGTAGCTTGCCAGAGTAGAGCATGAAACCACTGGTGCTAGCGCAGCGTTCCCCAAGCTGGTGCCCTCCAGATGTATAGTCCAGCATATCTGGAGGGCACCAATTTGGGGAATGCTGTGCTAGAATATTTGAAAGTCAGTTTCTTCCCTTTAAAAACTAGTTTTAACAAGCCAAGGGGCTGAAAAATTGACTTTCTAAAGCATGTTGCATCTTCAGGAGTTATCTTATTTTATTCTCCTCTCTTTTTTAATGTAGCTGGTAGGAGTGTAGTAATAGTGAATTAAAAAACAATTAGGATTTCCCCCCTTCCAAATAATAATAAAAAAGTCTATTAACTTCCTAATATTCTCAGCTTTGTAAATTAAAGCCTCAAACCCACAAGGCCCTACTTAATGCTGCATAGATATGTTTTGGTGATTTCTCCAGTGAGCTGTTACTGTACTTCCATCAGCAGCAGCAGCAGCATTATTCTGCCAGTTGGCCCAGTGTATTGTGAAAGATTTTTTAAACAATTATTATTAACGCTGTTGTTGCCTTCAGAATTCTCTGATGAGTTTGTATACAGCTTGGCTCACTGTCATCTTCTCTATCCTGTTCTTTCCAGACATTTAGCTTCAAACACTCTTCCCCATGAAAATATAACACATCACAAAAGAACCTGATGGTTCTGTCGTGGAAATTCTGAACCAAAGTGGAAATTATATTGAGAACATGCTAATATTTTTATTTATTTATTTATTTATTTAGATCGGTACCCTGCCTTTCTAGGAAGTAAAATGGCTCTCAAGGCTATGTTATACTTGCCTAGCAATTGTTCATATGCTCTTTCATTTTTTATGAATCTAAAATAAAAGTGAGCTTTTACTTTTAAATGGATTTTTCTCCTTACTGCGGTATAAAAAAACATTCATTTCTAGTTGATGTCGTCATCATCCTTTGCATTCTTTTTCAAAGAATCATAGAGTTGGACGGGCCTTGTAAGCCATCTTGTCGAACTTCCTGCGTGATGCAGGAAATCAGAACTAGAGCATCAGCAACGCATGGCTTTCCAGTCTTGCTTGAAGACCTCCAGTGAGAAAGTCCCCATGACCCCCTTTAGATAATTGGTTCCCTTGTCAATTGCTCTTATGTATTTATAATATTTATATACTGCTCCCCATTCAAGAATTTCGGAGCGGTAGACAAACAGATTAAAAGAATAAAAACACATTAAAAGTACATTTTTAAAAGAAACAAAATGCAAATAAAACTACAGCTGGTCATTAAGGGAAGGCTTCCTGGAACGACATTTTCAGGAGGCGCCGGAAGGAATACAAAGTTGGCGCCTCCCTGACCTCCAGAGGTAGGGAATTCCGTAGGATGGGAGCCACCACACTGAAGGCTCTTCCCTTGGTGGACTCCAGTTGGATGATAGGTCTATGTGGAATCACCAGAAGCATGCCCTCAGATGACCTGAGTGACCGGGCAGGTTGATAGGGGAGAAGGCGCTGTGTCGGGTATCCTGGTCCCACGTTGTTTAGGACTTTGTACACTAGTACAAGAACCTTAAACCTGGCCCAGTAGCGAATAGGCAGCCAGTGCAGTTCCCTCAGTAAAGAAGTTGCATGTTGGAAAGGGGCAGCTCTGAGATGCAGCATTCTGCACTAGCTCCAGCTTCCAGAACAGCTTTAAGGGCAGCCCCACATAGAGCACATTGCAGCAATCTATCCTTGAAATTACTAATACCTATACCACCTTACTATCAAGATGCTTCTCCTGATATTCAACCAAAATCGTCCCTCCTGTAACATTAGACCATTAGATCCAGCGCTACCCTCTGGGGTAGCAGAGAACCTCTGTTTTGTTGTAACCAGGTGTGGTCAATGCCCAGTACCCTGCAGGGCCCACTGCCCAAATCACAGCAGTTGTGCTGGGAATTAAGGCACACAGGAGCCACATGCCTGGTTTCCCAGAAGGATCAGCCTTCCGACTGCTCTCCAAACAGCTGTTCGGTGGGCTGTCGGGAGCCCCATTGTGCAGATAAGCGCAATGGTGAAGGAGCCATCCCTGCACTTCTGCTTTCTCTGCAGAACCAGTGATTCCCGCATGCCTTATTTCCCAGCGGAATCACTGCCATAGTGGTAGCAGGGACAAATGCCCATGGTGGGCTGCATGCAAATTGCTTGTTGCCCTTGCCTCAAGTTATTTGAATAGGCCTATCATGCTCCCCCCTCAATTTTTTTTTCTTCTTCAGGCTAAATATAATCAATTTATCATGCCCTCCTGGGAACCTATTTGCGTACATCCTTCTTAAAGTGTGGTACCCAGAACTGGACATAGTCCTCTGGAGGAGGTCTGACTAGTGTAAATTCTTAGAACATAATACAGTTGGGTTTAGGTTGCCATAACTACATTTTAATTAGTATGAAGAAAGACAGGCACCTTTAATAAAGTAGATAGTTGTCCGAGAAAGGATTTACTCCCAATGGTATATACACATACTTTATTTTGACTTAAAGTTACTTATCAAAGTAGTTCTTCGAGTTTTAAAGCAATGCCAAAAAGTGTGTGACACTTGTTTCTGAGACGGATGTGGGTTAAATTGTACGTTCCATGAGCAGTAATCAAAATTGCTTTCAACTTGATGGGGTAAAAATCTAGAGACGGTCTCCAGCCTTATATGCCTTGCATGAGCCTATACTTCAAATCGTTTCAGGGATAAAAAAGATGACTTTGTTGACCATGATAGACTTCCATTTGAACGTACATCTTGAATCTCCTGCAGATACCTCTTGTAGGAGAATTGCTTGACCCTATGAATATTGACCTTTGTATTTATCTTTTTTTTTAACTTCTGGTCTAGGTTTTATAGGTAACATAAAAGCAGAAGTTAGTGAAGCTCCTTTAAAAAAGGAGAAGAGCTTTCACTCAAACTATTTTACATACGATCTTGACACCCAATGGAGTGATTGTGCCTTTCTTTGGGTATACTATTAGTCTTGAAATGGATTGCAGTCTTCCCAAGAAAATATCTTTGGTTTTTCTATTTGCAAAATCATTTAACTTGGTGAAGTTAGGTTGTGGGCTGAGTTGGGGAAAGGCCAATATTAAAGCTGTCAGTTAAGAGTGTCTTTCCTCACTTGAGAACCGTACGATCGTGACTCCCAAGCATTTTGCGATCTTCTGCCTTTCTTCTTGAAACAGGCTTATTCAAGAGTATTTAAAGGCAGCACTTAAGGTTAAAAATACTACTGGGAACAAGAATGAGGGTCAATTGCAAATTTGTGCAGGGATGATATTATAGTGCAGCACTTCAGAAATAGTTGGTTGATGGTTTGCAGCCTAGCACCATGAGCCAGATGGTGGGCCCTTAATGGACCTAGGTTTTAGAAATTGCTTAAAGTATCCCAACCCAGTCTCTGGCTTGGAATCCACACATTAGTCTGCATCACCTCCTTCCTTCTGGTATTTGTTGTTGCCCATGACTTAATCTGCATTTCTTGATCTAAGGCAACTGTCCCCAACCAGGTGCCTTCCAGATGTTTTGGACTACAATTCCTAGCATTCCTGACCCTTGACCATGCTGGCTGGGGCTGATGTGTGTGTATTAGTTTGTTTTTATTTTGTTTTTGGTGTGTGTGTTTGGGTTTGGGGTGTGTGTGATGTGGATAGGTATTTTGCTTGTGTGTGTATGTGTGTGTTTCTCTGAGCATCACTAACTTCTCTTTATCTTCTGTGAAATAGGTATAATAGGTATTTTGTTGTACTTTGTGAAGGCAGTTATGTGATTTGGCATTTGGCGATCAGTCCCCCGCCTCTGTCTTTTATGCAGTTTCCTGGCCAAGTTACTTGTCTCTGAGCCTCATCAATTTGCCTTCTGTGAAACGGATGCTGGAGCAGAAAACAGTGGGTTCAAAAGGATAGATCTGTGTGATGAAGCTCTGCCTTATCCTTAAGTTCTTAGGCAGGATACTTTTTCTTTTAATCTTGCCCGTTTACCTTCCAGGACATGAGCGTTTTGTGACCCGCCAATGTCATTTTGCTTTCTAATTGCAGGAAGTGGTTCAATTCCCGACTTCTTTCGTATTATGAAGAGGCAGTTTACGGAGGAAGAATGGAGAATAATCAGGTCCATGAATAACGAATGGCTTCAGTTGGATATGTTTCACAGGCACTGGGTAATTGATTGTTTTTAATGAAAAACGTTTCTCTGTGTTTGAAACCTAACCATCGCAGGCCCTGTTCAAACCTTTGAACATCTTTTGTTTTAAGAATGCTCATCTTTATCAGATTGCATCCCATTTAAAAAAAAAAAGCATTTGCTTTGAAAACCTACAAAGAAGAATTCTGGGAGACTCACTTCTACCACAAACTAGTTCAATAGAAGTATCTTTATCTGTCACATTTGCATCCTCCTCTTCCTCCAAGGGCCTCGGGGTGGCATACATGGATCTCTTCCCATTTCATCCTCTCAACAACATTATTAGGTTGTGAGAGAATGCAAGATCTGGCCTTAACGGGGCCATACAAGGCAAGCAGTGATGGAGAAAACCCTGGTTTATATACTTTATAATTTAGCATCTTCATCCATGAATTTACATCCTGATCTAAGTGAACTAATGTTAAGTAGCTGGATGAAGGAACAGGAAATGTTAAGGAAAGCCAATGTTTCAGAGCTAGATGCCAAGTCTTGGCTTCTACCAAGTCCAGGACTATCTCAAGTCCCAAAACTGCAGCTGCCACACATTTAGGAACACCACAAATTGCCCTTGGGAAAGCTGTTTGGACTTTTTCAGCATTTGAGTTGTAGTTCAAAAACCAAATTTGAACGCCATATAGAACCCGAGCAAGTGATTTGGCCATGAAAACATGCAAGTCCGAGGGGATATGACTTCCCCCTTTAGAATAGAAGAAACACTGAATGGCAACCATGCTGTTATGTGCATTATTTATAGAAGTCTCACTGAGTTCAATGGGGCTTGCTCCCAGATACTTGGGTACAGGATTACAGCCTAAAGTGATGAAGCTTTAGTCATAGATATCTAATAAGGAAGCTTCATTATAATTATTAGAAATATGTCTATACCGCTTCTCCTTTGCACAAATCCTGAAGACGTTTGGAACACCTCCACAAACCAAGACAACACTCCATGAGCATAATTCAATCCTAGGGATAGTTCAAAACAGCTCAAAACAGCTCATACATTCGGAAAGATCGTTAAGTTGACAGATCTCCTCCGGCAGGCCATTCCACATTCTGGGAGTGGCAGAAGAGAATGTCCACTGGGTAACAGTTGTCAGCCGAGTTTTGGCTGACTGGAGTAAATTCTTAAGATCAACAAGAGGAAAAACAAGAAAAAAGCGCTGGTGATGAAGGAAACAAGAGGCAAGTCTGCCCTATCATCACCATGGCTGCCCCTGGTCGGCATGAAACAATAGGTTTTTGGAAATGGCAGGCGATCCACCATTTTGCTCTACCACACTCACCTGCACCCAGTCAAGATTGTACTCCTAATGTTTAATCAGGCCCAGAGAATGTTCTGAAGTCACATGATGGCGTTATAATGCCAAAGTTAAGCAGGACTGGCTCTCTAAGATGCCAGGCGAGGAGACTGCTTAAGAAAAAGCGAGTCTGATTTTCCCATAGGAAGAATGGGGTAGAATAATGATGAGAAAATAATCAATTAAATGGCATATGACTAATCAGCTGAAATCCACTGACAGCCCTTGAATTTTGCTTTTGACCAATTAATTTAGTGAACCTTTTTGCGATTCAGGAATCTGCAGGAGGCCTTCTTTGTTGTTCCAGTTTTCTTCTTGTCATCCTGTGCTTGCATGATATAACCATGGAAATTCATTATACATACAGGTGTGAGAGAGGAAAAGCCCAGGGATTCTGTTCTGGTTTGGTAATCAAAGCAGAACATTTTAAATGTATACGTGGAGAGAGTCGTGTGTATCCTGTGGTTTCTGTTCAGAGGCAAATATGGAGGTTGAGAGGGCTACTTTACGTCCAGTTATTGTGATTTCAGTCGACGCAATTTACAAAACAATAAAAAATAAAATGCTGTACACAGGGTAACCACCTGGTTCTGAATGTTTACTTTTAGGCATTAAAAGAGAGCTTCATAAAAGCCATTGGCGTTGGAATAGGTTTTGACCTTCAAAGAATTGAGTTCAATGTCTCCCCAGTACAGCTGGAAGTGGGAAAAACATATAATGAGACAATTCTGCTCTTGGATGGTGAAGAAGAAAAGGAGTGGACTTTTGAGGTAAGAGTTCAGTCTACCACCTGCTCCCTAAATTTGTAATATATACGGACACAAAATATAGTTGTGTTGGTGGAAATGCTTGAAGTGGTTAACAGATAGGCATTGTTTACACTGCTCACCCCCATCAACTGAAGTCTTTCATTCTTTTTAAGGTTGTGTGATGCAGAAAACAAAACCAAATCTTTTTTCTTTGCCTGAAGTAATGAATTACTGCCTGGAATTAGATCTTATCCCGTGACTTTTGGAACGATTATGTAAGAGAGCCAGTGTGGTGTAATTGTTAAGAGTGTTGGACTAGGAGTCAGGAGATATGGTTTCTAGTCCCCACTTGACCACGGAAGCTCACTGGATTACTTTGGGCTAGTCACAGAATCTCAGCCCAACCTACCTCACAGGGTTGTTGTTGTGAGAATAAAATGGAGAGGAGGATTATGTACGCCGCTTTGAGTTCTTTGCAGGAAAAATGACGGGATATAAATGTAATAATAAAATAAATAAAATACATTCTTTTGTAGAATAATGAATGTTCCTAAAAAAAAAAGTAATGTTTCCAAAGGGGGGGGGGGGAACTGCCCACTTGAAATGCTGCCACAACCCTATAATGTACCCAATTGGAGCACCCATAAAGCTTTTAATGTCTACAGTCTAGGTGACCTCATGCCACAACCAGCAGTAAACAAAGATAGGCTTCTGCTGCATTAAGTCCTTGAAATGGCGAATTATGTTAATATAAGCCACTGAGAAATAACTTCTTAATTTTCAGTGTATAGAACACAGTTCTTTCTTTGCTAATGTACAAAACAAAACAAACAGCAACAAAAAAATAAATGGAAATGAGTGTTCAGTTATATCCTAATAGGCAAAAAAAAAAGAGAGATGACTCTTTTACCATCCAGAGCGAGCAGAAAACAAATTGACGAAGGATTGGTGTTCAACTGTTGGGTTGAGACCTTGGAGTGGGCCCTGCCCCAGCTACCAGTGACACTAGTTTGTTTGCTTGCTTGCTTGCTTGAGCCAGGACTGAAGGGTAAGCAGATTCAGAGGAAGATGGGTCTCTTATGGTTGTGTAATGGAAGGTGTGTTGATAGGTGCAGGCACACAGTCTACGGACATAAACAAGACATGTTAGGGAGGGGAGGAGAGGAGGGTCAGTCAGGTTAAACTAAGGTGAACAGGAGTGTTTAAAGAAACGCTTGAATGTAAAAACAGAGGAAGAGAATCAGAGGTCTGATGGAAGGGCATTCTAGCGATAGGGAGCTATATAGAAAAAGCGATATCGGCATGGAATAAAGAGGATGATCTTAGGTTGAACTAGAAGATTTGCATATCAAAAGAGCACCAAGAACAGGAGCAGCTCTAGGTTTGAGGAGACCCTGGGCAAAGGGCCTTCTGGTGGGTCTCCCTTTCCATCAATGGTCTCCCTCTTTTGTCGGTGTGCTCTGTTAGCTCACCTGACTGATGGAATGGGCAGAAGCAGCAGCATTCCAAATAGCAGGGCTGGCCCAAGGCTTTGTGCTGCAGGAGGCAGGAGGCCATACCGCTGCCTGTTATTCTCCCTCATTACCGACAGTGGCGGCAGCCACCCCCTCCGTTCTCCCCTATGGCGGCGGCACCACACTGTAGGCCTCTCTCTCTCTCTCTCTCTCTCGGCCTCATTCTGAGGTGTCCTTCCTCAGAGTGAGACATTGGTGGCGAGATGGCCTTGGAGACTGCTTGTGCTATGGCAGCACAGGCAGAGTCCAGGACCGCCTCCTCACCAATGCCTTGCTGTGAGGAAGGACTGGCCCTGCCAAACAGTGCTAGGCATTTGGGCTGGGCACTCTGGAGAGCCGCAAGCCACACTGGCCAGTCTCTCTTCTGAGAAGCCAGTGGGGCTTCCCAGAAAGTCAACCTGCCCGATGGCGTACTCTGAGGGTCCTCAAAGTGAGGCATTGGGCAGGTGGTGCTCCAGAGAGCTGTGCTAGCTGCTCCGTTGCTGCAGCATTTGCCACAGCAGAAGAGCGGCCAGCACGGCTTCTTGGAATGCAGAGGATGAGTTGCCCTGGTGGTGGCGGCCCAGGATCCACTGCCCTTCAGGATATGCCGCCTGAGGCAGGGAATTCAGCATGCCTCATGGAAGGACTGGCCCTGCCAAACAGTGCTAGGCAGTTGGGTTGACTAACCATTTTAATATCCTACAATTCCCTAAAATGAAGGGGCATTGCGGAAAATTTAAGTGGTGGCTAGACTTAGGCACTTGGCACTACACAGAGTGCCAGGCTGCAAATGTTTTTGTTTGTTTGTTTGTTTTTTAATGTGGGCTCTGGCCAAGTCACAGCCATGGGCCCTGCTGCCCCATCATTAGGGCCCTGGCAGCTGCCCATGGATGGCAACCCCCAGAGAAGAAGTTTCTTTCCCAAATAGATTTCCTCCTCTATAAAATTGTGCTTTAACTAACCATAGTTGGTTTTTATTATGTAAGAGGGTTGCTATTTCACCTAATCAGTTTGTCTAAGCTGTTATTTCACCAAAAGTTATCAGTCATGGGGACATGTAGGACATTTTGCCATCCTGTAGTATTATTATTATTATTATTATTATTATTAATTTCCTATTGTACATTTGATTGCTATTGCAGCATAGCAAACCTGAGAAACGTGACAGGTCCTTCAGGTGCCATTTTTTTAAATTGCCATCTAGGAAACCCGATTAGATGACTCCCACCATGTTGCAGTTGCTCTGGGGAAGCCAGGAGACTTTGGGAAGAAGCATGCTGGGGTAAGATGGTCTGGTATTACTATTTTTTCAGAACTGCACTGTGTAAACCTTAATTGCAGTTCTAAAGCAGAAATGTTAGTTGTTAGTTTTGTGATGTGGTATCTTCTGTCTCAAGGAAGTCCATTGCTAAATACTTATTGAATTGTATCACACTTAAAGTGCAATCCTGCAGGCAGGCCCGGCCCAACCGAAGTGGCCGTCTCCAAGGGAACAGTTATACAAAAACAGAGGCAGCAGTTGAAGACTAAACAATTGGTATAATGCACAAGGCACACAACTGTGGAAACAATAAAAACGATTTTCCAAAAGTTGAGGTAAATACTTTTTTTATATAAACAAATACATTTTAAAATTTGTATTTTTAACTTGACCCCAATAGGAGGTTGCACATTCAGTCTTATTATAGTTTTATAAATATCCAATATAAATATGCAAGGTTTGACTTTTTGCCATTCTTTTTATTTGAATTTAACAGTCTATCGTACAACCTTTACAAAAACGTGTATACGTTTCCACAGAATAATCTCTTCAATTATCGTACAGGACGACTCCTTATTTCCGCGGCAATAGCCTCGAGTAGGTGGTGAGTTCAGTAAGGTTTTTTTACAATTGGATATTTATAAAACTATAATAAGACTGAATGTGCAACCACCTATTGGGGTCAAGTTAAAAATACAAATTTTAAAATGTATTTGTTTATATATATAAAAAAGTATTTACCTTAATTTTTGGAAAATATTTTTTGCTGTTTTGGCAGTTGTGTGCCTTGTGCGTTATCCCAATTGTTTTGCTTCCAGGGAACCGCTGCCGCTGCCCCACCTCGCTGCTTCTTCTCCTGGCACCTCCCCCTCCCTGCTCCCGCACGGTGGCAACTCCCAGCTCCCTCCTCCCCTTCCCCCCTCCCCCCTCTCACGCCGTGGCGGGGATTCCCAGTCCGCGGCTCCCTGCTCTCGCAGGGGCGGGGGTGGCTCCTCATCCCTTCATCGGCCAGCTGGGAGACTGCACTGAACTAATGCGATAGGACTCGCGACGTTTTGGCCGAGACTTCCAGCCAAGGCAGAAGGTGGGAGCCACCAGCCGGGAGAGGGAGGAGGTGCCACTGCTGCCAGGCGGCTGCAAGCTGTTGGCCAGCTGGCCAAGCAAGCAGGCAGCTAAGGAGGGAGGCGGCGGGATGGAGGGAGTAGCTGGCCAGGTAGGGAGGGCAGAACAATTCGCTGCTCTTCACAGCCCACGCCGCCTGCTGCGCTCGCTTCCTGCTGCTTAATTGTAGGGCCAGCCCTTCCCACAGAATTGCCCCTCTGATCTCTGCGATCCGAGCCTACCGCCTGTTCAGTGCTGCCCTACCAGCAAGAGGCATTCAGGGCAGAGGCTTTTATAGCCTTTCCGTCCTGCTTTGTAAAGAGTTCTCGTAGACCTGGCTCTGGACAGGGCTCGGGTCTGAGAGGCCTTTGGATCTAGTAGATCCTCAGCCTCTCCCTTTCCCGTTCCACCCACCGACATGCCCCCCCCCACCTTCTCTTCCCAAAGTTTGTTGGAATGAGCTGTGGGGGGCGGGGAAGATCCATAATTGGTATGCCTCCTCCAGCGCTGGAGCTCTATCTCTGGCTCTGGAGGAGGAGTTCCGCAGTATCCTATGACGCCCCAGATACTGTCTAAGGGATCACTCTGTTAATTAGAATAAAATTATCTGTTTATCTCATCTTTCCTCCAAGAAACTTGATACTTCATCCAATCATTTTGTCTTGTGAGGTGGGTCAGGCTAATAAATGGTGATTGTCCCCAAGTTCAGGGCTGCACAACTGTTGGGTGTATCTTGATGAAGTTAGTCGCAAACTGTTCAGGACACATAAAGGTACATTAGAAAAAGGAGATGTAAAGCCGACCAGAGCACGTTTAGATGGATGCATGTTTAGACCGAAAGAAGAGCTACAACTCCCAGCACCAACTTTTTTCTGCCTAAATGTGCATAGGGTTGTGCCCCTAATATTAAAATACATTAACCATAGAATAAAAAGTTGGTGCAGGTGTGTAACCTGTAAGGAAGAGGAAGGTTGTATCCTGAAAAAAAAATAAAGCAAAATGTGCACGTGCCAATTTGAAAATCGGCTTTAGGAATTCTTTCAAGTTCTTCTTGGGAGGAGCAGAGCGAATCAACGGAACAATAATGGACCAGAGTGGGGGACGTCTTTTCCTTCCTACCTTGGTCCTTCAGAACCTCAACATCAAGTATGAGCATAAGCCTTGGGAATGTTTGCCTTTCTCTGCCTCGGACCTCCAATCTGTAAAATGAGTAACTATATATTTTTTTAAAATCCCAGGTTTGTTCTTCAGGCATCGGAACACTGATCATGCTTGTGTGAATCTAAACTTTTTTTGTTTGTTTGTTTTTCTCTTAGGCCCTCTCTCCCAGTGTAACCCAGACTCCTTTTACAGTACTGACTTTTGATGATTTAGTTGCCTCTGCTGTTCCTCTTGTACCCGAAGACCCTGCTTGCTGGGATAACTTTTGTTCTAGGCAGGAATCGCCAGCACGGCAGAGTCCTAATCCAAGATAAAAGAGGCTGTGTTTACAAGTAAAGGAGTTGAAAGCACTCAGTGGTCACACGCAGCTGCTCTACCAGCCGTTAGTGTGTGTGTTAGTGTGTGTGTATGTATGGCGGGGGGATATTTTGAAAAATTGGTAAAATTACCTTTTGCATCCAGCGTTTTGGCTGTTCTGTATGGATTCATGAACTTTTAAAACACTTTCTCCCCTGGAACTGGAATCAGAAGAGGAAAGCAGTCGATTTTGGACTATGTTCGTACAGTTATCAGGCCTTTGAATCCCTTCTTATAGAACCTGTTCAGACAACGTGCTAAGCCATGGTGGTTAAACGTTTCGAGCTAAACATTATGGCTTAGCGTGTCGGGTGGACTGTGACTTAGCATATCGTGTGAATGAACCATTCCTAACCGTGACGGCTACATAACTAAGGTTTAAACACACTCACTAACCGTTTGCTGCAATAGAGTTAGAGGCCTAACCATAGTTTAGCGTGTTGTCTGAACAAGCCCATAATGAAGGAGTTAGCATATCCTTTTCCTCTGCCAGGTACCTCCTGTTACATATGACATGAAGACTTTGCCCCCCTTGGCTCTTTATCTAGTGACCCAGTTCATGCAATCCACACACCCCACCCTCACCAGATCTTTGAATAATCACATGCTCAGCAGTGCCCAAGAAACCCTGGTTTAGTTACTGGCAGGGCCCGTTCCCTGTTTTCCACCCAAAGAAGCGACACAATGGTCGAGTAATATATGATGACAAACTAGGCTTTTACTTCTCTGATAAGTCAGGTGCTTATTTCTGGCATTACGTTTTTGTATCTGCAATTCACACACACACACAAGATACCCTTTTTGTTCACTTTTGCAGGTTAGGCAACATGGGCACCTTTCTGGGTGTCCTGCCCCTCCAATTTTTTTTTTTTTTTAATAACAAAATTTCTTACTGGCAGATAGGATCACTTCAAAGCAATTGAGGGCCTCTAGCTGCTCCCATCTTTTTTCCTTGTGAATGACCCTGGGCCACATGACGTGGGACTTAGAGACATTTGTAGGAAATAAAGGTGGCAGGTGGCTCCAGGCCAGTGCTTTCCTCTGCAGCGTTGCCATTTTGCAGTGGAGACCAAGACAGTTTCTCAAATTGCCAAATGTGCCCCAAAAGTTGCCTACCCCTGCCCTAGTGAATGGTAAAGTTTAAAATGTTGCTACCATTGTCAAGAAAACAAAGGGGGTCTGTAAAGGTTCCCGCGAAACTCAAGTTAATACAAAGAACTAATTATGGTGTTATACAAAAAGTTAATTTAGCAGCCAGGCCCTGATCCAAGTCTGTCTATAGGAATAAAAGTGTGGCATGGATTGGAGCCAGGTGTACATATTTCCAGTAGGAATGTGCACATCCGAAATTATCGTATCGTTATAGGAAATTGCGATATTAAAAAATTTCAGATCGGATAATATCAGAGGGTTTTTGTATCGAATTGGATCAGATATCCAATAATTATCAGATATCCGATATTTAATTCAGATCCCTATTTTGCCCTATAGAGTTTCTTTTTCAGACAGAAATACCTAAAAGTTCTGTATTTTAAAAGTCACAGACTTGAAACTTGGTCAAAGTGCTTATGGGATATGCCTAAGTATGTGTGTTAAAATTCAGAACAATCCCTCCACCCCTGTATTTTATATGAATTTTGAAAGATCGTGCAACTTTTTTGACAGCTCTGAATGCACGTGGCTAGCTGTCATTCAGAGCTGTCAAAAAAGTTGCACGATCTTTAAAAAAATCATATAAAATTGATGGTTTGAGGGATTGTTCTGAAATTTGGCACATATGTGTAGCAACATGTGCTAGACATGTGTGCCAAATTTCACATCAATCCCTCCAACCCTGTATTTTATATGAATTTTTTAAAGATTGTGCAACTTTTTTGACATGTGGTTGACCAGGTCACCCTGCTGTCAAAAGATTTGTTGGCTGAATTCGGACGACACAATAAGCAACTGGGGGGTGGGGGAACAATCGTCAGTTGTATTGACTATCGTGTCGTCCGAATGCTGCCATAATCAACTCAGTGCTGATCCTAATCCACAACACAGTTGATTATTTATTACCATGTTGTGTGGGGAATACCCCTAGATGAACAACTGTAAAGTTGATTATTACCCCACCATTGACTATCGTGTTGTCCGAATTCAGCCATTGTCTGTTTTTTTCCCCATAGGCTTGCATTGGGGGAAATGCATGTATAACTTTTTTTATTTTAAATGGTAATGACATGAAACTTAGGGAGCTAGGACTAGCAAGATCCAATCTGCAATGTCCAAAAAGTTTCAAGTTCTTTCTTTTCAAATTAAAAAGTTATAGGGGGTCCCCCAAAAGCCCCACCCCCGCTGTAACTTCTTCATTTTTAAAGCTAAAAACTTGAAACTTGTGAGACATTGAAGATGGGTACTGGCTAGTCGTGTGTGAAAAAAATTCAGAGCAATTGCTCAAACCCTTGATTTTATATGATTTTTTTTAAAGATTGTGGTACTTTGAATGCAACAGGGCAGCCCGGACAACCAGCTGTCAAAACTAGAACGATTCGTATCGTATTATTATTGTTAGTCGGATGTCCGATAATGCCATTATCATATCATTATCGGACATCGGAATGATACGATATACATCCCTAATTTCCAGGTGATGACAAGAAAGGATGAAAAGAAATTCCAGCAAAACAGATGTGGCCAGAAGAACATTTGGTTGCCCTGGGTTGTTGCACACTCCACTTCCTTGGAATTGTGTGTCATTAAAAAACAACAACCCTAAAGCTGGATGTGCATATGGTGAACTAGGAGATTTTTCTGATGCTGGAATTGGAGCAGAGCCCTACATGTGCTCAGCCTTGGCAGGGCCAAGCCAGGGTTGTAAGGAAGCAGGTCCAGCGATTGACCTTGTGTCGCTTGCAAGTTCTGTCACTAAGCAGGGAGGGTCCAGCCCTAAGTCCAATGACTGGTCTCAAGGATCAGTAGCAGGTGATGTTAAAACCTCTTCCTGACACCCCGGAGAGCCATTGCCGATGGAGAGTAGTCAAATTTTGGACTAGATGAACAAATAGGTCTGACCTGGTACAAGGCAGCATCTGCCTATGTACTTCAGCATCCTGGACAGATCCCAGGGAGTTACATGATCCGTCCCCAACCTGGTGCTGTGAAAATGATTTGGACCACAACTCCCACAGCTCCAGCCGGAACAACCAATGGTCAGGAATGCTGGGAGTTGTAGTCCAAAGCATTGGGAGGGCACCAGGTGGGGAAGGCTACCTGGCATCCCAATCTTACCAGGGTCCAGTCATCTGCTCATGGCTGAGGTGGTAACGAGAAGCCCCCTGCCACTTCTAACAGGGAAGCCTAAAATATTTTGAGACATTGTAACTTCTGACAACTTGTTGCACTGTCGACTTACTGTTTTGTTTTTAGTCTCGGAGAGCTAGACTCTGGGCTGGGCCAGACCCACTCTGCAAACTCCCCTCTTCCCTGAACATTTCTAAAGGATGGGTCCAAGCAGAACAGAAGCCCACTGTTTCTGGGGAAGAGCAAACTTTGAGGGAGATTCCATGAAAGCCCCTCTCTCACTATCACCATCTGAGAGCTAATCTTCTTTGGTGTCCATTCGTTATCACGTCCTTCCGCAGGAGAAGTGAGCTGGGAGAGAGACCGTGAGCTTTGCAGTCAGCACACTTTATTATTTCCAGCTCCTGAGCAGCAAGCAAGGCAGCCGGGGTCTGCACCTGTAGCCCTGCATTATGGGGCTCTTTGTAGTCATCCTTAGGAAAAGCCTATGAAGAGATGTGAGGAAAGCTATTGAGTGATGTTTTTAACAAGTTGGCTGCAAGATTGATGCTGTGTATGTATTGCTTGGTCACTTCTCAAAATAGTCGCTATATTTATTTTATGGTTGATTTGTTTTATGGTTGATTCTGTATGATTAGCAGCCTCTTGGAGCTACAGTGTACGGAGCAGGTGGTACGGGGACTGGAACATTTGATGTACATGGGTTTATTGCACTTTGATTTCAGCAATAAAGCACACCTTTTGCATGCACAAATCTCAGGATCCATCAGCCCTTTAGTTAATATTGGGGAACCGGGCTGGGAAAGACTTCTGCCTGGGATTTTGAAATCTGCCAATTGGAGTAGACAAATCTCAGCAGAAAGTAGATCAGCTTCTACTGTTAGACCTCTGGGTGATGTACAGTAGATTGTCAAGGTTTTCTGACTCCCGGTCATTTTAACAGCATCAGCAATAAAATGACTCCCTGCTTGGGATAATCAGGAGTGGATTTTTGTGTTGAAGGACTTGTGAGCTCTGTTCAGTTCTGGTGCTTAAAACAAGTTCCTGGGCTCAGAATTCTATGGGCTACACCTGGATTCCGTCATGCTTAGAGCGAACTCATTCAAATCAGCAGGACTTAATTTAGCCACAACTTAATTTGGTAGATCTTAAAGCTCCAGTAAAAACCAAAGTAAATCTTCCAACCCTGAAGTCTACCCACCACTGGAATAGACAATACAAAAATACATGTGCCAGTGGACTGATTCAGTATTATCCAACTCCATATTGTACGTGTAACTTTTTTCTAAACTACCAATCTAAATTGGTTGCCTGAAGTGTCTTAACTAGATTTTGGATGAGGCTGCCTGTTACTGCTTTCTCAGAAAAAGAAACTTCCTCTTCTTTGCCAGGTTTTCCAGTTAACTTTTGCTGTTGCATTGGTTCTTACAAATCCTTAAGAAGTTCATCTTCTCTTATTGCACACATTGATCACTGAAAGCACAAGGCACTGAAACTGTAAATCTCTTCTTCGTACTCTGGAGCGGTTAAGCTGGATGATTCAATAACTCTAAATTCAAGACTGCACAAAGGTAGAATAGCCCCTGCGAGATTTCTTGCCTTAAACTTCAGTGGCACCTCATTTATCCACAGTGATGCATCTTGGTTCCTTGAGGAAGCATGTTGCTAATTGTCATTGTATCCTGAATGACAACACATAGATTGCTCAATGCAAACACACGCAAAAGATTCCTTGAAAGATTTGAAAAATGTTTTTTTAAAAAATCCTTAGCAGTGGTAATTTGGACTGGGGGAAAACCCTGGTTTCTACTGCTGCAGCCTTATATCTTTTATAGGAAAAATAGCATTGTATTTGTATTCAGGAGTCCATTTCAACATTGCTGTAGACAAAAGGTGAAGGATTTGATATCAGTAGGGTCAGACAGGAAGGACAACAAAACTGCGAAGTTCCATTCTTGAATACATTCACTTTCAAAAACAGCAGCACATCTTTAGAGTTGTGATTACATTTAGTACTTACAGTAACTATAGAAATGTTAATACCAGCACAGTCATGCTTTTTAAAATAGAAATGGATTTATGCCTTTTCCTGTGCATACTATCTAATTGGGGGTGGGTAGGTTCTTTTTTCTAGCAAGAATCATATTCCCACAGGGGTTATCTGTCAGAGACTGCAGGTCGATGGTTGGTGGGAACAAACAGCAGTATCCAAGTGTCGTTCCATTAGTGCAAATGACATTGTGTTAGAGGAAAGTAGATTCCGAACTATGCACAAAAAGAGAATGCCATGAGTTTTGTTTACGTGAGTGGTTATGTATTATGCATGCACAATCTCTGCCATCCCCTTTCTCTTATTTCCTGACCAGCAACCTGCCAGGAGAAGGATGGATCGTTCTTGCCAGAGGTCTAAACGGATTGCTTGCAGAAGGCTTTTGGAATTGTGTCAATTTGTGCTGAGACCTATGCCCACAGGTTACCCCTTTCCCCTACCTAAGGCACAGGCTGGCTCTTGTGTTTCTTCCACTTGTTTCAGGAAGGCTTTCTCAAGGGAACTTCCCACTGGATTGTGTCTTGATGTATTGCAAAACAGATCACTGGCTCTCAAAAGAGTATTCCATCTGCTCAGAAGTGTGTGTGTGTGTGTGTGTGTGTGTGTGTGAGAGAGAGAGAGAGAGAGAGAGAGAGAGAGAGAGAGAGAGAGAGAGAGAGATGGAATCTAGTGTATTCTCCATCCCAAAATGACACCAATGGATGGATAGATGGATGGATGCTTGGATAGTAATCCTCTAAATTTGGAGCTTAAAGAGCCAGATAACTAGATCCAAATCTTTTCTGCGCCATTTCACTCATTTATACGAAGGTAAACCCACAGTTGCTATCAAGTATACCCTCCACAAGGAACTGTGACCCATAGAGTTTCCAGAGGGATGTACCTGTATGATACAACTATTTGCATACAGTGGGTAGAATCCTGACTTAGTCATACATAGAGTAAAAGAATTGTGACATAAGGGTTGGATCCAGATTTAATCATACTCAAAGTAGAGCCACTGAAATCAATGGGACTTGTGTTAGTCATGATTCACTTAAGTCCCACTGACCTCAGTGGTCGACTCTAAGTATGACTAAGTTGGGATCCAACCCTTAGTCTACACATATGCATACGATTTTACATATTTTACCTAAACATCATAAATGTATGAAATTGTCAATAATGTGTTTTATCTCTGTACGAAAGAGAAAAGGATGTTATGACGCACTACAAAGTCAGCTTGGAAATATTCTTTAGAAAGTTCATTTTGCAAACTGAGCTGCTGGTGGGAGTGGGATTTATCTGTGAACATTTGCCTCTCAACACGTAATGCAATACGATGGTGAGAACCATGAACATAAACACTAATGTTCTCATTAGCATTTAGATAAACATTATAAATACTGTTTAGATAATAATAAGGGTTCTCAAGATTGCTAAAGGGCTACTAATAGTAAAAGCAACTTTCCACTTACCTGGAATGAGCTGTTTATCTCTATGCACGATTAACTTGCTGACAGACAGGTTGTCACTTAAATTTTCATGCAAGCCATGCTTGGAGCTAAATATCACAATAGCATGACTCTTGTGTGGGTTGGGGCACATAATACTAAAGTCATAATTCTAAAATCTCACTTTATCTTCCTCTCTTGCAATTCCCGTAATTGGGAAAAAGAGTATGCTCCTCAAGAGTGTCATTTCCAGAGAGGCCAAACAAAATCTCCAGTGCTGAGCAAGTCCTCATAATGTCTATTGACCCTTTTGTTTTAAAGGGGGTGGGGTAATTACCAATGCAGTGCTGGCGAGTCATGGGAGCCAACCCTATTGTGACCTGGAGCCAGGGCCGGCCCTACCATTAGGTAGAGTGAGGCTGACAACTCAGGCAGCAGTTTTGGGGTGTCAGCGTTGAAGTGCAGGCTCTCATCATGACAGTCCATGTAGCCACACCTGCAAGGAGAATCCAAAATATAGGCAGCTCTGTTGACCAATATCAACAAACCAGTTCTAGCAGTTTTATTTCCATCAGGAGCAGCTCTTTTGTAAAGCTAATAATGGGTCTTCATCGCTCATTCAAGACTAAGGCCTCATCTACACCAAGCTAGCAGGATATTGCACTATGAGAGCGGTATATAAAAGGCAGGAGCCACACTATTGCTTTATAGCAGTACTGAAGTGCACTGACAACTGTTGGGGCCCATAAGACACATGCCATATACTGCTTTCATACTGCTATATCCTGCTTGGTGTGGCTTCTGCCTCTTATATACCACTTTCATATTGCTTTCACAGTGCAATGTCCTGCTTGGTGGAGATGAGGCCCAAGCCACCACAGAATATTTTGCATTAAAACAGGGAACAAACAACATTGCTGCTGGGGAAATTAAATATCTCTCTAGCTACTGCTAGTATCTCAGAGGGAACAGACAAGTCTGAGGGGGTGAAAGATAAGTCAGCATCCCTGCTAATAAAAAAGTGCCTGTACTGTGTCCTTGTAAGCCTGGCCTCCACTACACCACTGCTCCACTGCTGTTGTCATGAAAAGTCAGCAAATTGTGTTGTATCTGTTGTATTTGTTTCCGGCCAAAGATGGGGAAAGGCTTCTGGGATTTTCTACCTTGTGTGCCAAAATAACTTCCCAGGCTTTGGGTACTGTGCATCTTGACTTGGCCACAGGCAGCAAAGCCTTGGGACCGCCCTGCCTGGAGATGACTTCAAGTTGGCTCCTGACCCCACTGCAGTGGGGTGAGGTTTATCACACTGGGGAGTTATATTCCAGACCCACCTAAGTTGAATTTCACTGTCAGTAAACCTAGTGGCTGGTATCCTAAGCAGACAGGGGAGGCCTTTTTGGAAGTCTGTGCTGCAGCCAATCGCCTGATGGAATGGAAAAGCCACTGTTTCATTTTAAACCGACTGGTGATTGGCTGCACTAGACACTTGCAAGACACCTCTGGCTGTATGTGTGTATCTCCCTACCCTGTGATATGGCTGTTCAAGATGATACATTTTTGACTCTTTGGGGAGGAGGGTGGAAAGCCATGCTGTGTAAAGGAGTTAAATTGTGTGATTTGGCAGGAAATGTTGTGCATGGATGCAAACAGAAACTCAGTTGAACGGACACCTTTGAGGTCTGGATTGTACATGCAAGACCATAAGCATCATCATCATAATATTTATTTCTTACCCACCTCTCCCTCTGGATCGAGGCGGGGAACATCAAATATAAAATACATAAAACTGATTAAAAGCACATAAAACTAATACATTATTAATATACCAATAAAACTCTTTAAATTCAACTTGGTAGGCCTGCCAGAAGAGATTGGTCTTTGAGGCTTTCTTAAAGTCAAGGAGACTATTAAATTGACGAATCTCCTCCGGCAGGCCATTCTACAGTCTGGGAGTAGCAGAAGAGAAGATCCTCTGAGGAACAGTTGTCAGCCTAGTTTTGGCTAACTGTAACATATTCTTCCCAGAGGATCTGAGCATGTGGGGCGGATTGTATGGGAAAAGCCGATTTCGCATGTAACCTGGACCCAAACCATGTAGGGCTTTAAAGGTGATGACCAACACTTTGTACTTCGTCCGCAACCTAATTCGCAGCCAGTGAAGTGATTTTAAAGCTGCTGTGATATGGTCAGTCCTAGGTGTACCGGTGACCAACCTGGCTGCCATATTTTGAACTAGTTGAAGTTTCCGAACTAGGCACAGAGGTAGCCCTATGTACAGCACATTGCAGAAGTCGAGCCTCAAAGTTACCAGCGCGTGCACTACTGTCTTTAGCTCTTCCAACTCTAGGAAGGGGCGCAGCTGGTGTAACAAGTAGGGAACATAAGAAGTTGCCTTATGCCAGGTGAGATTATTTGGCTATCTAGCCTGGTACGATCTACTCCAGCCTTCTTCAACCTGGTGCTCTCCAGATGAGAGTTGGACTGCAGACAGCCATGTTGGCTGGAAATTTTGGAAGTCCAACATATCTAAGAGGGCACCAAGTTGGGAAGGCTGGTGTAGTCTGATTGGCCTCCTTCTCCAGGGTCTCAGACTGATGGATCTTCCTATCACCTGTTACCTGTTCCAATTTCCTGGAGAGGTGAAGGATAGAACCTGGGACCTTCTATCTGCAATGCATACATTCTCCCAATGGTCCATCCCTTTACTGGGCAGTGAGGCCAGAGCTAAATCCCAAAGCTATTGGGTAGCCTTGACTGATCCCAATATCTATCACTTCACCTGTCAAGAATATCATGAGCAACATTGGTTAGTGCATTTGTGAGTGTTGTGAATGCTTTCTCTTCTACCAGAGTGGTCAAGGGCTAGAGTCAGAGATCAACAAGAAAGCATTTTCAATGTACTTCAACTTAACTTTTGTTGAAATGAGTATTATTTACAGTAGCCATGCTGCCAACATGTTTCTGAATGGAGTGGAAATTAATTAATATACTGGTAATTCCCCCTACCCTCCAAATATCTATGGTGGCAAATGTTGGTATAGTTTTCAACATTCTAAAGTTTCCAGAGCAGGAGCTGTGCTAGTCTGATGCAGCAAATATAAAGAAGAGACTTAAAGATTAACAAATTTATTCTGACATAAGCTTTTGTGGACCCTATTCACTTCATGAGATGCAGGGCTCTTTATTATAAATTTATTTTATTATAAAAGGTACTTTAGAAATTGAGAGGGAGACACTTGAAAGCATTACTTTCCAAAAATGAATTTCTAAAATATCAAATAGGTTATTATCCCATAATTGTAAGTGGCATGTGACTCCGGATATACAGCTGAAGCTCACATTACATTGAAACAAATTTTATTGTAGAAACTATGGAAATGAGGTAGCTCTGATAAGCTATTAAAACCATTCTCCTGTAAATGTAAGTGTTACTATTCGATTAAACGGGCAGAGGAGAAACTCCAACCCAAGTCTATGGTTTCCCTAGCTTTAATGACGTTTGTAACTAGATTTTCGCCCACTAGCTGAATAGTTTCTGTAGGCAAAGAATACTACTAAGATGGGCCAAGAAGCCCTGAGGAATTTCCAAATGGTGATCCACATTAATCTGTTACAATAAAAGCGACAGAGTCCTGTGGATACTCTATTGTGTTATGCACCTTTGTCAAACGAGACTGTCACATCAAATGTGGATAGTGGTGTGGGTGGTGTGTACACACGTATATATGTAAGATGGGATCTAGGCTTAGTCATAGAGTAGACCCATTGAAATCAATGTAACAAGTTAGTCATGACTAACGTAAGTCCCAATTGAAATCCCATTGATTTCAGTAGGTCTACCTTAATATGGATCTAACTTTGTAGGTGTGCATATATGTAAGGTGTGTCTGTATATATATAAGGTATAGAGACACACATACACATTTTCATTACCAACTTCATGTCTCCATTGCCTGTGTGTATGTGTCTATATGATGCACACACCACAACACTGGGAGGAAAAAGCTGGAGATTAATGTCAACAGCTCACCATTCACCACAAGATATTGTCGTGGAGTTACTAGTTCATGAAACTCTGCCCTTACATCTCTTCTTGGTTGTCTAATTTGTGACATGTGGCAATGTATTATTTCTCCACCATAAAAGAATGTCTTGACTTGTAGCCATTTTTTCAACTGTGAAGTATGAGCGCCTTTGAATGGTTCAAGATACCCTTAACTGGCTTTTTGCAACTGTGCTGGCAGTGAATCTCTACCCCAAATCCCCACACTTTTAGGGGGCAGGGGCACAATCCATCATTACACATGTATAAATGATGGGCATTTAAGTATTTCTATCTTGAAGTCGGGAGTAAAGCTGCGCTGCCACAAAATGTATCCAAAGTAAAAACCATCTGAATACAGCTCACAATAAAACATCAATAAAATACCACAATGGGGATTTCCATTACCTCCCAGGTTTCAGTATTGGTCCATAATTGCATTCAATAACATAGGAAATTGGCACAAGAGCAAGAATCGTTGCTTTAACTATTATAGATTTTGAGAAAATGTACTTGAAGCATAGCCTAGCAACAGCAAAGATTGAAAAGATGTCTTCCCCACACCTCTCATTGCCTGATAAGATTGTGACATCAGCTCTCTGCTATCCTGACATCTGTGGACACTGGATACACATGTAGCTTATTCTACTGAGTGGGTTGTCACTCTCTTATTAGAATAGCTCTTAGTTTGGTACAGCAAAGCTTTCAAGCAAACTTACACAGCTGTCAGAGTTAGCCACATTATGGCACCCCTAAGCACAGTCCCTAACATGGTGCACACCTATGGCACCTTGGGGAGGATCCTGGCCACTCCATTCTCCTGAGGGGGGCTGCCCCACAGCCAGGAGAAGGGGCAGGCATATTAGTAGTCCCTTGGCCTACTAATCTCCCCTCTATAGACTACAAAGCTATGCGCTAGTTAGGGTAGTCTGCACTAGATTAAGATGATGCTGAAGTTGCAACTGCAAGCCTGAATAGCATGCACACGTTAAAATTAATGTGTTTTAAAAACAAAATAACCCTGAGGTGCACACTCCTAGGGACCCCTTAGTATGCATGCCAAGTTTCAGGTGCTTAGGTTTCATGGTCTTGGAACTATGGTGCTGATGGAAGGACAGAGATACAAGTATCATCTGTTGTTGTTGTTGCTGCTGCTGCTGTTGTTTTTACTGTTATTATTATTGTTGTCCGGGTCCTGGAAGAGTGCCCCTGTCCCCTCTCTCCTCATGTCTTTCTCCCTCACCTGTCCAATGTCTCTGTCAGCCCCGTCATCAATGCCAAGTGGGTAGGTCTCTGCACTGGACAGGGGCCACTGCTGCTGCTCTCCACAATGGCTTGCCCCACCACTACTCTGCCATATATATGTGTGATTGGATGCCGGCAGGTGGGCAGGCAAAACCTGCTTCCTCTGCTGTTTCTCTCCTCAGCCTGACTCTTGAGGTGGTGGTGGTGGCGGCAGGCAGCAGTCACAGCCGGGCAACCAACTATCAGCTGGTGGTGGCTGTGGGAGCCGCACAGTGGATCATCCATGTGGCCGCACATGATCCACCAAGATCTTTGAAATGCCTACACTTCCCACCATGCATTTGGTGGGCTGCTGCCCGCATCCTCTGAGAGGCGCTTCCTTCCTTTTGTTGATGCAGATAGATCTGGCAAAGGCAAGCTGGGCTGTGTAGCCGTTGCAGAGATCTCGCGTGATAGGCCCCAAGATCTCTGTTATGCCTACACCTCCCAGCATGCCTTCAGTTACTGGGAGTTGCAGGCATGCTGGGAGGTGTAAGTGCCAGCCTAAGATATGTTCTAAATTATTTTTAAAAAATAGTTAAACCACAAAAATTCTGGATTTAATAATTTTTTTGGAACTTTCTATACAAAGACCTATCAGTGTCAAAAATTGCAAGCTTCTACCTCATCAGGAAGTGGGCAAACATTTCCTGACATACACGGCCACTCACATACTTTCAGCTTTATAGGTAGAGATATGCAAGTATTATGCAACTCACTGTCCCCCTTTCCCCCTTTTTTGGCACTATGTAAGTGGCCCCTCACAAGGACTGCAAGCTTTTCCTCCTCAAAAGCCGCCTGTGTCAAATACAACATTTTTCTAACCTACAAAAAAGTGACAGTGAATTGATTAGGGAAGGCAGGCAAACTGGCTGAATTCCAGCTCAGTCACAGTATCCTGGAGAACAGAGCCTGCATCTACCTCACTAATTGGTCATTATAAGGTGATCTAGCTTCATTTAAGTCTGTTACTGTAAATCTAAGTGCCTCCCTTTTGAAAACATCATGACTGGTGTTTTGTCTAATTCCAGAGTAACTCAAAATGTCCCTCACTTTTCCTTAAGCACCCTGTCTCTGTACCTTGCGGGAACATTTTTTTTTTAAGTACATTAACTGCAAACTCTTCTCTTAAATGGTTTCCAAAGTGCTGGACATCAGGAAAAACTTACTGACTGTTAGAGCAATACGACAATGGTACCAATTACCTAGGGAGGTGGTGGGCTCTCCCACATTAGAGGCATTCAAGAGGCAGCTGGACAACCATCTGTCAGGGTTGCTTTAAGGTAGATTCCTGCATTGAGCAGGGGGTTGGACTCATTGGCCTTATAGGCCCCTTCCAACTCTACTATTCTATGATTTTGTGATTCTATGAAATGACTCTACTACCCCATTCAAATACTTTGCAAATTTTTACTCTGATACAAACTCGTACCAGGCTTAGTATTTTACCAGGACTGGTTATCTTTAGTTCCTATACCTATCCCATCCTATACCTATCTTATGCTATCTATGCTGTCCTTATATGGAAGCAAAACCTTATGGTAGCTTCATATAGCCATGTGCCTTAAAATAAAATAAAAAATTTTTACCAGCTTCCAATAACTCCGTTATCATTCTGGGATGGCACTGTGACATGCTAAGTGCTGGATGTCATAAATAGGTATGACATTCCTGTTTCTTTTTGAGCTAATTCAGGAGAGATGAAAACAAAGGGAGTCCATCCAGATAAAAAATTGGAGTGAGGCCCTTTCAGGCTGTACGTGAACATTTTATTTTATTTATTTTACGTTTCAGGGCAAAAGCCCTCACAAGGCAGCTTACGGCAATAAAATACATAAAATATTAAAAGCAATAAAATATTAAAAAAATAAAATAAATAAAACAGCAATTAAAACAATAAAACCAACAATAAAACCAGCAGGAACAATAATAGCAGCAATAATAACAATAACAGCAATAACAATAATAATGCGGAGGCCATGGTAAAATACAATGTTTTTAAGGCCTTCTTGAAAGCCTGCAAGGATGGTGCATGGCAGACCTCCAATGGAAGTTTGTTCCGAAGGTGTGGGACCACCACAGAGTAGGCCCTCTCCCGGTGGACACCCACCTAATTGCCTTCACAGGTGGGCAAATGAGAAAGGCCTCTCTTTCTGATCTGAATGTGCAGGCAGGCTGATATGGGTGAAGGCAGCCCTTCATGTAACTTGGTCCCAACTGTTCAGGCTTTAAATGTCCAAACCAGCACCTTCCAACAAACTCTTCTGACCAAGCTGGTTCCAGATGTGTTGGTAGCTGCCCTTCTGCATGCAAGAGAGGACTCAGATTCTGGGCAAGTTTGAGTCTCAAGATCACTGCCCATACTTGTGCAGCAGACGAGAGAAAAGACATGTTATCCTTGCTTTCAGCTAGAGGAATGCTAAAAACCAATCATCCTGTGAAAATAGATCGTTGCCAATGACGTCGTCTTGAGATAACTGTCCTCCCCCTTCAAACGGCAACTTCTAGGAAATTAATGCAATGATGGGTGTGAAAAGGGCAGCCGAAAAACAAATTGTAGAATGTGATTAAAAGTAATGCCTAATTTACCCAACCAAATTGAATTTGCTGACTTGTAAACAGGATTTGCATAATCCAATATGGGGGGGGGGGGGAAATTGCCCATGAGGTTAGAACACTTCCTGGATTCCTAACATCATCAGCTTGTAAGAAACAATTTTTGAGTCGTAAAATGAATGTAAAGACAAACGAGGAAAAATACACCCTAGATATGAAGGTATATTATACTAAACAAGGGGGGGGGGGGGGAATAAACCAGATGCAGTGCTGCCAAGCCTGAAAGTCATTCATGCACCCGTTTTCATCACTGAGATTATTTTTGTGCAGGAAAAAAGCACGTACATTGATATTCATGATGAGTGCACAAGAATCTAGGTTGTTGCATGTGCATACAGTGAAAAGGACATTATTAGCCATGGCTTCCTAGTGAGCATATTGCTTGTACATGAGGCTCAACAGATATGTTTCCATGTATTACTTGTCAATTTGTCTGTAGCCTTTTTCATTCATTCCCCACCCCACCCCAGTGAATGCATGCTCACTGACTCCACCTCTGTCAGCAAGCCTCAGGCTATGCCCAGGCCTCAAGTTATTCTTCATCCATGACGGTGTTCCTTGGCATGTATTTGGTGTTCTGTATGTTACTGGCATCATCCTCACACCTTTCTAATATTTCTTATGTTCTGGGAAAGGCTGCATCCCATGGCAGCTAGGAGCAAAAGGATCCTGCCCGTAGCATCCCAGCTGCCTGACTTTTTTTTTTTGTAATGTAGAGTTTGGTGGCTTGTGTGTCCTCCATTGTATCTTAATTAAAGGAACTGCGCTGCAATGAAATGCAAATTATTTTCTGACAACCAAGTTGCCAGATAACTCATTAGGGCATCTTTATATTAGCCAAACCAGAGCCTTGGTGGCAGCAGCAGTGACATGGTCCAATCCTGAACCAACTTCAGCCCAAGTTAGATTAGCAGGTGAAAGCATCACCTGGCCACCCCTTGTGGTATCTCTTTTGATCTGTGTATCTCTACCTATCTGTGTTTAGGAAGCACAGTGTTTATCATGTTTAGCCAGTTCATTTTACTTCAGGCAGGCAGCCAGGAACCTCCTTGAGGTTTCCTTTCACTCCCCAAAGTCAAACTATTGGTTCCTCTGTTCTATGCCATCCTGAGTCTACCCAAAACACATTGCCCCGTTGTCTTCCCACTTTGGAGTCAACAGCTGCCCTTGAGTTCAGGCACCCAATACTCTTCTTGATTGTGGGACTCAGCATGGACAGACTCTCTATTGTACAGTTCCAGTCATCGGCCAGGGTTTGTTTGGTTCATAAGAACATAAGAAGAATTATACTGGATTAGACCAAGGGTTTATCTAGTCCAGCATTCTGTTCACACCGTGGCCAACCACCTGCTCTTGGGAAACCCACAAGCAGGGCATGAGTGCAAGTGCATCCTCCCGCCCATGTTCCCCAGCAACTGGTTCGTGTAGGCATACTTCCTCTGATGCTGGAGGCTGCATATAGCTGTCAAGATTAGTAGCCATTGATAGCTTTCTCCTCCATGAATTTGTCCAATCCCCTTTTAAAGCCATCCCAATTGATGGCCATTACGACATCTTGTGGAAGTGAATTCCATAGTTTAACTATGCACTGTGTGAAGAAGTACTTCCTTTAATTTGTCCTGAATCCCCCACCAATGAGCTTCATGGGATGACCTGGGGTTCTAGTATTATGACAGAGGGAGAAAAAATGTCTCCCTGTCCACATTTTCCACACCATGCATAATTTTGTAGACCTCTATCATGTCTCTCTTTGCCCTCCTTTTTTCCAAGCTAAAAAATCCCAGCTGTTGTAACCTTTCCTCACAGGGTAGACATTTTTCTCCCTCTGTCATAATACTAGAACCTTGATAATTTTAGTTGTCGTTTAAAAAATATATTTAAAAATCCCAACTCTTCCTACTCACAGCTCATTCCTCATGATCCTTCCTATCACTCTCCTTCTCCTACTCTGACACCTAACCCACAGTTCCAGGCCCAGAAGTTTTCCTTGCTCTCCTCACTTGAACCACTTCATTGCCTTGTAATCCCAGATAGAGCTTTACCTCTTGTGGAGTATCCATTGGGACTTTCTAGCCGGCTTCCATTTGGTGGCACACCCCAATCACATTTTCAGTTCAGGCCTTCTGCCTAAGACACCATGAGCCTACCATTCTGGGCATGTGACCATAGTCTAGGAGCCGCTGTTCTTTGGTGGGCCTCTCAGAATCCCAGGGAGCTCTGCCTTGCAGTGGGGAATGTCACTCTTTTGAGTTGTTGATTCCAACCCCACAGTGGTTTACTTTGGGGCAAGATGAGAGCTGAGGTTTTTCAGGGTTTCGTGGTAAACACAACCACATACCACACTCTTAGCTAGCTCTTCTTCCTTGACTCCTTCCCCTAAGTTACCTTGTCTCTTTCTATCTTTTATTATTTTCCTCAGATTAGTCAGGATCCAAGGAGAGGCCTCAGTTTTGGGCTCTCCATTCGTCTGTCAGTCTATGTTTGCAACCAAATTAATTTGTGACCAAAAGTTTGTAGGCCAGAAGGTAGCCTGTGCCTACTGTGAGTTCCAAGTGCCAATGACCATCCAGGAAGTGAGATTTAAAAAAATTTCCCTTACTCTGACACAAAATAATTTTCCATGTTTTGACCCTATTTTTCCTCTTCCTCCTAAAATTGCTCTAGATTTACCCTACTGTTCCTTGTGTGTCCCGCCCATTGCCACCACCCAAACTGAGACTCCTGTTAGATATAGCTTTCTACGCCTTTCCTCATCATTTCCCTAGCCCCTCCCAATTCCTTGTTTGTTGAACTCCAATTTCCCGCCTCCATCTACCTCTTTCTCTGGTATTACTAGCAGAAATAGTCTGCCTGTTTAGTACTAGTGGGCTGGTATACTCATCCAACCTTCTTTCTGTAAACATTTATGGTAAAATAAAGCTGTGTTATTCCTTCACAATCTTTGTCCGTGAGATAATGTCCCCAATTTGTTCAGGTACAGTGCATGATCTGCTGTCTCTACACCATAGGCAGAATCCAACGGGGCACTTACACAACTGCCAATTCTCTTTCACCCTGCTGATTTCATTGTACAAGCAGCCCCCACTACTTGTGCAAAGCTGATTTAGTGCTTCTGGGGCAACTCAAAATAAGCAGAAACACTCATTTCTTCTTCGTGGTCTCTGTGCATCACACATATGGGCTTGCGCCGGCGCCGAGCCCCATTCGGGAAACTTCCATAGCTAGCCTAGCGTTTTTGGCGGGAACCCCTCCCCCCACCATCCCACCGCGCATGCTCCGGGTTCCCGCCTACCTCAGTTCTTCTTCGACCGCTTGCGGATAGCCTCGCGGGAGACTTCCTCCGACTTTTCATGTCGTTCGTATTGTCCTATAACAAATATATAGATAGTTTAGTTAGCTTAGCGTTAAGATTGTTTGTTAGTTATAAAAAAATAAATTTAAAAAAATAGTTAGTTAGATATTAGCTCGTTTCTTGGGCTCTTGCCTGCTGCAGCTATGGCGCAGGCCGCCCTCTTCAAACATTGCTTAAAATGCAGAGCAAAATTGGCCCTGACGGATGGACATTCCCTTTGCCTGCTATGCCTTGGGGAGGGCCACATTGTTGAGACCTGCTCTCACTGTATGTCGTTTTCCCGCCAAACGCGCCGGAATCGAGCAGATAGACTGAGAAGTCTACTCTGGAGCAACGCTCTCTCGGCGGTTGATAAGCAGAAGGATTTGGCCCGGTCCCCTCACCAAGACACGGCCCACTCCAGTTCTGGGGAGCGCAGGCGAACGCCAGTCAGTCGCTCGAACCCAGCATCGCCCGGCACTACTCCACCAACAGTAGTTGCTGAAGGGCTTGGGGTTTTGGGTTCACTGACGGAAACCCAACCCCCGACTAAGAGCGCAGGAATGCAGCCACCGAAAGCGAAATACAAGGAGAAAGCAAGACCCTCCAAGTCTTCGACATCGAAGTCTTCGGTGTCGAAACCGTTGACATCGAAGAGGCCAGCATCGACATCTCCGTCGACGTCGAAGCCGAAAAAGAAAAAACACTCGATGTCGTCACCCTTTGGACCACATCAACGGGCGACCCCTCCGACACCGTCGCAGCAACCTTTGCTCTCGACACCAAGGCCCACTCGGCCGACATCGACCCCGGTACCGCCTGCGCCGGTACCGAGGGAATCACGCCGAGCGACTCCTACAAGGGATAAGGCCACTTCGCTACCGCCACGGCCGCCCCGTTCGCCTCCCAGTCCGCAGGACTTATCGTCGGAGCTGGACATCTCGGAGATTATAACTGTAGACCAACTCGACTCCGAGGACCAACCTGGCGCCAGTACCGTACGTCTCGACACCGTACAACCTACTCGGCTTGATTCTGATCCTGATCCTGATCCCGACCTACCACCTTCGCCTAGATCGCGTATGTCAAGGGCCTCTATTGATCGGTCCCAGTCACCTTCACGGTCACGATCGCTAGATTGGGAGGCATATTCTGATCAGGCTCACAGTGCTTCCCATCGTCATATTCAGAAGCGTTTTCGTTTCGACCCGTATACGGGAAAAAGAATTGCCCCTCTCACCATGACGGAAAGGAGGCCCTCTCATGCGTTGCAGCTGCCGGCACCGACGCGACGGGAGCCTTCTCCGACATCGATGGAAGACTATGCATCGAATACTTCCTCGATTCCGTCTCCTCCGCCTTCGGCACCATCTCCCCCTGAGGGGGTGGTGGTCTCGGACAGAGTATCTCCTTCGCTCGAGCTGGGAGCTTTCTCCGATCAGATGCAAAGAATGGCCCAGTCACTCAGTCTCGATTTACAACAACCTCGAGAGCCATTGAAAGACAAAATTTATGATGTCATGTACTTGGACCCGACTCCTCAACCGACGCTCCCAGTAGTGCCTACCTTACTACAAACGTTTCAAGAGTCCTGGTCTAATCCAGCAACAACGGGCCCTACGTCCAAAAGACTGGACGCCTTATATAAAATCCAGGAAGCGGACGCCCCTTTCCTGTTCACACACCCCAAGCCCAATTCGATCGTGGTGGAGTCATCTCTAGGTAGAACAGGGAAAACCCACGCCGCTCCAACTGATAAGGAGGGACGAAAACTGGACGCGGTTGGCAGAAGAATTTATTCTTCGGCGGCGTTGGGGTTCAAAGTAGCTAATTACCAGGCCACTATGGCCCGGTATCAACTATTTTTATGGGACAAGATTTCAACACTCACTGATTATTTACCAGACGACCAACGCGACCTTGCCAGAGTCTTCCAGACAGAAGCCGCGAGATTGTCAAGGCAGCAACTGGCAACTGCCAACCATCAGACAGACTGTACTGCAAAAGCGATGATGGGCGCTATTGCCTTGCGCCGTCATGCTTGGCTTAGATCCTCAAATTTACCAGCAGAGACAAAAACCCAGATTGAGCACCTCCCCTTCGATGGGGATGGCCTCTTTCACGCCACTACAGACTCCACAATGGATGTCATCCACAAGGCAAAAATGACAGCTAAGAGGATGAGCGTGCCCTCGCATCAGCAACAGCGACAGGCTGCACGTCCACGTCGCTGGTATCGCCCACTCCCATACCAACCTTGCCAGCAGCAGGAACGCTCACAACGCTACCAATCACAACAACCGCAGTCGTCCTACCACTCACGCAAGCCGTCCTCCCGTTTTACCAAGCCTCGTAAGCAGGACTTTGGAGCAAAATGGCGCCTTTGACTCATCTGGTCCGATTCACAATTTAAAAGACCCCTGCAACAGGCTGCTACCCTTCCTGTCTGCGTGGGAAAACATTACCACCGACCGCTGGATACTTTCAACCATTGCCGAGGGATATCACATCGAGTTCGTAGCTCCTCCCCCTCTTGGCACTGTGCGATACATGCAACCATCTTTAGTTCTCCTCCAGGAAGTTTCCACCCTCTTGGAAAAGGGGGCGATCACTATTGTCCCCCCAAAACTACTAAAAGCGGGTTTTTACTCGCGCTATTTCACGGTTCCAAAAAAAGACGGAGGCCTCCGTCCCATTATGGACCTCAGGCATCTAAACAAATTTATACAGCCAAAGAAGTTTCGCATGATTACCTTGGCCCAAATCCTACCTTTACTGAAACGGAACAGATGGTTCACGTCAGTGGACCTCAAAGATGCGTATATTCACATATCAGTACATCCAACGCATCGAAAGTTTCCGTGTTTCCTTGTCGGAAATCGAGCCTACCAATTCGCAGTGCTTCCATTTGGCCTTCGAACAGCGCCGCGAGTTTTTACAAAATGCATGTCGGCAGTATGCGCCCATCTCAGATCTCTAAATATTGAAATATACCCGTACCTGGACGATTGGCTAATCGTCTCAACGTCTCGGGTCCAGGCTCTCAACGACGTTCGAGTAGTCACGTCATGTCTCGCCGACCTCGGACTACAAATAAATATAGAAAAGTCAGTTTTCCAACCAACAAGACAGATCCAATTTATAGGAGTGTGTCTCAATTCCGAGTTGGGTCGCGCATTTCTCCCTCTAGAACGCAGACACAGAATTCAAGCCCTTGCCACCCGTCTCCGCTACAACCGCAGAACGACAGCGTTCGCGGTGCTACGGTTGCTGGGCCTAATGGCTTCCTCGGTGTTTGTCGTCCGGTGGGCTCGCTTACACATGCGCCCCCTTCAACAAGTACTCCTCCGGCATTACTACCCAGAGCAGAACCCTCACAAAACAATACTTACCCTTCAGGCTACCATCTCTCCGTCTCTCGAATGGTGGTCGGTCATGACTCACCTTTCACGGGGTCTACCCTTCCATCAGCGGGAACCGTCTCGAGTCCTTACGACCGACGCCTCTCTAGACGGTTGGGGGGCTCATATCAACGACCTAAAAGTGCAAGCAAGGTGGTCACACTCAGAGATGTCCCTACACATCAATGTTCTCGAACTGTTAGCAGTGAAACGAGCGCTCCACGCCTTTCTTCCCCGACTGCGGGGTCACCACGTTCAAATACTCTCCGACAATACCGCTGTCGTTTGGTATATAAACAAGGAGGGCGGGACGCGCTCTTCCCGTCTCCTCAACCTGACACTGGACATTTTTCACTGGGCCATACACAGACGCATCTGCCTCTCCGCACTACACATTGCAGGGACTGACAACGTGAAGGCGGACGCACTCAGTCGGGAGTTCTCCGACACCCACGAGTAGGAGCTGGCCGGAGACGTTCTGTCCATTCTGTTTCAAAAATGGGGCTTCCCTGCCATAGACCTATTTGCGACCTCTGCCAACGCAGCCTGCCAAAGTTACTGTTCTCGGGCGGGGATTGGACCTGCATCTCTCGGAGATGCATTCCAGTGGGATTGGTCCAGAGGCTTCCTATATATGTTTCTGCCATTCCCACTGATCGCTCGGACGGTAGCCAGAGCCAGCAGGTATTTAGTGGACGCCGTATTAGTGACCCCCTGGTGGCCGCGACAACCCTGGTTCACCCCTCTGTGTCGCCTGGCACTACAGCAGTTCTGGCATCTCCCAAAAGTCCCACACCTGCTGTCCAAGAACAACGGCATGATTCTACACCCCGACTTACAGTCCCTGAAGCTCACAGCATGGAGGATCCGACCAACTGGCAATCACTCACGCTGCCACCAGGCTTAAAGGCCATTTTTGAGGCTTCCATAAAACCCTCCACTAAAGCATCGTATACCAGAAAATGGAAGCGGTTCCAGGAATTTGCCAACCAGAAGGGGTTTAGCCCGTGCAAGGGCCCAATTTCTGGAATCATAGACTTTATGTATTCTCTTCACTCAACAGGACTGAAGTCGTCATCACTCAGGGTGTACTTGGCAGCTATCTCCAGATACCACGATAAGATTGATGGGTTCTCAATCTTCGCACACCCAGTGACCAGGACATTCCTGAAAGGTCTTAGGAATATGTTCCCACAGCTACGGCCCATCACACCTCAATGGAGCCTGTCATTAGTACTCGCTGCCCACACAGGAAAACCCTTTGAGCCTATGGCCACGGTTCACCTGCGCTTATTGACTCTAAAAACAATATTCCTAGTCGCCATCACGTCAGCTAGACGGGCCTCGGAGCTGGCAGCATTGATGGTTCATCCCCCCTACACGCAGTTCTTTCCAGATAAGGTGGTTTTACATCCTGGTCCTTCGTTTGTTCCCAAAGTTTGCTCCCCATTTCACGTTAACCAGGATATCGTTCTTCCGACTTTTTTTAAGGCGCCTGCAGACCCTCTCTGTTCCAAATTGCACACCCTAGATGTTAGAAGGGCGTTAGCTTTTTATAAGGACAGATCACAATCGTTCCGTAAGTCTGACAAGTTGTTTGTTTGTTACGGAGGCAAGACAAAGGGTCTAGCTGTTTCTTCTCAGCGCCTCTCCCATTGGATTGTGGACGCTATTGTCCTGGCTTACCAGGTGCTAGGGAAAGTTCCGCCAACCTCGTTTTCAGCACATTCCACAAGGGGGCAAGCTACCTCAGCTGCTCTATCTCATGGGTCCTCGATCCTGGACATTTGCAGAGCTGCGACGTGGTCGAATGCTTCCACGTTTGTAAAACACTACAGACTGGACACAAGGGCAGTCAGGGACGCATCCTTCGGGAGAGCTGTCCTCTCATCCATCTGCCATTAACTTTCAGTGTGCACGCCCTCCTCCGGTAAGTACTGCTGATTAATCGCCCATATGTGTGATGCACAGAGACCACGAAGAAGAAATGCAGGTTGCTTACCTGTAACGGTAGTTCTTTGAGTGGTCATCTGTGCAGTCACACAACCCACCCACCATCCCCTCTCTGCACGCTGTTGTTGTGCAGAAGGTCTTCCTATACCGGTATGCTCCTATATATATATATTACCTTGGTTGCGAGGCCAATGCGGTCTCAGGGAACTGAGGTAGGCGGGAACCCGGAGCATGCGCGGTGGGATGGTGGGGGGAGGGGTTCCCGCCAAAAACACTAGGCTAGCTATGGAAGTTTCCCGAATGGGGCTCGGCGCCGGTGCAAGCCCATATGTGTGACTGCACAGATGACCACTCGAAGAACTACCGTTACAGGTAAGCAACCTGCATTTCTGGAAGGAGGCGGGTCAGCAGAGGTCGCATCGGGGAGCTCCGCCAGCCTGTCTCCTTCCAGAAATAAACATTTCTGTATGTTTCAGGTTGGATAGATTGATAGATAGATCAGATTAGCATGAAACCAAAATTGTGGGAAGCTGTGGCATACATGAGGAAGGTGGGATGTTTCCTCTCCCACGTAATAGTTCAATTTCTTGTGGATGGGATTGTGTCACCTTTTACACATTTTGGAATTTGCTGAGTTCGTTGCTGTTCTCTTCAGTGGCAGAGAAATCATGGAATTATAGATTGGTAGAGTTGGAAGGGGCCTATAAGGCCATTGAGTCCAACCCCCTGCTCAATGCAGGAATCCACATTAAAGCATGTCTCACAGATGGCTGCATCTTGCAATCAATCAAAGCCAAATTGTAACCCCCTCCACAGGGTTTATAGACTCAGAAAAAAAATCAATTGGTATAGATAAACTTTGTTAGATGGAGGGAAGAGGGACTTTTCTCAGGGGAAAAAAATAAGCAGGTGTCTGCCTGTTGTTCTGCCAGTGTCAAAATTATTGTGCTATTCTCCCTTTTATATACACAGTCGTTCCAAACATGCTCTCTCTCGCTTGCTTGCTCTCGCTCTCCCCTTCTCTCTCTCTCTCTCTCTCTCTCTCTCTCTCACACACACACACACACACAGAATAGGCCTCAACTCAGACAAGAAGGAAAAGCAGTTATGTGCCTAGCTATTGAACTGTGTTAAGAGTGAGGTTTTGTGTCTGCGTGGCTGTTTTGCAATACAAAACCTATTCCTTAATATAACGTTAATGTAAGTCTGGAGAGAAACATTGTTTCAGAAAGGGAAATCCTCGTACGTCTAGGGAGGTTTCTTAAAGAAAGCTTACAAATGCTGCTCCTTTAGCTGTTTTGTCAGGCATGAGGTGGAGTTTTGAGGTATTTTGCATTTAAAAGGACCAGTTAGGTTTCAGCTGAATGACTGCTTGTTCTCTTTGACCCCAACTCAACAGTCAAGCGGGTTAGGGTAGGGTGACCAGATGCCCGGATTTGTCCGGACATGCCCGGGAAATGGGGAGCAAATCCGCATCCGGGCGGAAAAACTGTTTTGGGGGGCCAAATCTGGAAATTTAGCCCCCCAAAAGGGTGACCAGATGGCCCTGGGGCGATCCGGGCCAACCGGGGGGCGGCAGAGGCAAACCGGGGCAGCGGGGGGTCACGCGGCGGTGGCGGGAGGCTGGCGGCGCGAGGCACCTACCTGCTGGGGCGTCCACTTCCCTCCGGTGCTCGGAATCTACTGAGAAACAGGCTTCGCGGCCTGTCCCTCAGTAGCGCGCCGGGTGATGACGTCATCACTCAGCGCGCTACTGAGAGACAGGCCAGGAAGCCTGTTTCTCAGTAGATTCCGAGCACCGGAGGGAAGCGGATGCCCCAGCCGGTAAGGAGCGTGGGGCAGCGCAGCGTGGGGGGGCGGCGCGGGGGGGTGGGGCAGTGCGTCGTGGGGGGGCGGCGTGTTGTGGGGGAGTGGCGCGGGTGGGGGGCAGCGCGGCATGGGGGGGCGGCGGGGGGGCTGCGCGGGGGGGCGGACGGCCTGCGCGGGTCGGGCGGCGGCGCGAGGCACTTACCTGCTGTGGCGTCCGCTTCCCTCCAGTGCTCAGAATCTACTGAGAAACAGGCTTTGCGGCCTGTCCCTCAGTAGCGTGCCGGGTGATGACGTCATCACCCGGCGCGCTACTGAGAGACAGGCCAGGAAGCCTGTTTCTCAGTAGATTCCGAGCACCGGAGGGAAGCGGACGCCACAGCCAATAAGGAGCGTGGGGGCGGGCGGCGCGGGGGTGGGCGGGGCGGCGCGGGGGGGCAGCGAGGGGGCGGCGTGGCGCGGGTGGGGGGGCGGCGGGGGGCGGGCGGCAGCGCGAGGCATGCAGGCGGGGGGGCGGCGGGGGGCAGGGCAGCGCGGGCGCACGGTGGGGGGGTTGTTTTGGGTGGGTGGGGTGGCGGGGGGGTCCGGGATTTTGATCCTCAAAATCTGGTCACCCTAGGTTAGGGGAGATTAGGCAGAGATGTATGACAACTTTATTTCTGTTCACAAATCATGTGAATCCCAAACACAAGCACTTTTTTTGTGACATGTTCACAAATTCCTAAATTAGCTATTATTTTTTTGGGGGGGGATATTTTTATAAAAATGAGTACTTTGAAATGCTCGTTCTTGCTTTAAAATGCATTTTCACATTTTAGTCAATGGAGGGAAAGTGTGCATTTCTGAGAACTCCTCATGAAAATGGGCACTTTTCCCATTTGAAATGTGCTCTTTTCCTTTTCCAACAAGCCGGAAAACAGGCTGAACATGAAAACAGGAGTGAGCCAAAACAAACTCTGAAGTGACTTTTGGAGAATTTATGTGAGCTCAAAACTTGCTGCTTTTCCCATCCCTAGGATGGGCTTTTCATAAGAGTTAGCAGTAACTTAGTAGTAGTAATTTGCTCTACTGCTGATCAGTTTTTTTAATGAAGGTGGGGACCTGGTGCCCTTCTGGAAGAATAAAGCGATGGAAGGAGTCTAAAAATATTGTGTCCTTTTTCTCCTCAACTTCCCCTCCAGGAAAAAAAAATCTTCATGAAACCCCAATCCACACAACTATTTCATCTCAAGATCAAAGATAATACGTTACTCCACCATAAGACACTGTCGTCTCCTTACAAGTTGATGAACAGCCTGTCTGTGGCCATTTCCAGGGAATGAGCAAATGCTTGGCTGCCTCAAAAGGAATTAATCGAGATGTCAGTTTTCATCCACTTCCACTGCAGCAATCTTATATTTCCAGTGTCTATTTTAAAAGGAAATTGGTTAGTTTTCATGGGAAGCTGCAAGCATTTTACTAAGCCGAATACAACATGGCCATTAAAAACAAAACAAGAGCCAAGCTGCAACATGAGCAAGAAGACAATATCTAAGCACGAAGGTTTCTAGGGTGAAAATGAAGATGTTGTGTCAATTCATCTTATTAACAAAATTCCATTGACTTCCATTCAAGGACCTTTTTGGACCACTTTTCACAGATCCATTTAGGTAGCAAAAAGGCAGAAGGGAAAATGTGGCTTGGAAAAAGAACGTAAGAACATAAGAACATAAGAAGTGACATGATGAATCAGACCAAGGTTCCATCTAGTGCAGCACTCTGTTCACACAGTGGCCAACCAGCCGTCGGCCAGGGACCAACAAAGCAGGACATGGTGCAACAGCACCCTCTTCCCCATGTTCCCCAGCAACTGGTGCACACAGGCTTACTGCCTCAAATACTGGAGGTAGCACACAACCATCAGGGCTAGTAGCCATTGATAGCATTCATGCAGTCCAGGATTTCTCTCCAAAAGTAAATATAAACAGTTTTTACAACTTTTCCTTGTGCCTTTTGTTGGAACATAGAAAAGTATGGTCATTTAAAAAAAAAGGGGGGGGGGAGACAATTAACAGGAATGTAAAAAAGCTTAGCCCAGAGGCATTTTTGTTTGCCTGCTGTTTGGGCATGCCAAAAAGTGCAAGATATTAGAGTATAAGACCCCCCCCCCCTTTTTGGAGCTTCCTTAGATTAAAAGAAAGTCACATTTGCTTACCGGTGCTTTGCTTCCTGCTTCTCTTGCACAATTGTAATGAGCTGAATTACATGGGAGAAGAAGAGCAACCATGTAGTCTGTAATTGAAAACTTCCCCTCCTCATAGTATTGAATGGGACAGCGCCCTCTAGTGGGTGATTTGTAGCTTAGTTTCAGTTGCACATGCAGGAAATTCCAAAATATTTCAGAAGAAATGGGATATCCAAGTGTGTGTTTTCAAACAGAATAACTGGGGGAAGGAGCAGGAAACATGCAGGAAGTTCACAACATCGTAAAAATGACCCGCAAACTTCTGTGAGTGGCCAGTCATGACCATGCTATAAATTGCTCATTTAGAGAAGCCCTTTGTTACTCCATGACATTTTAAATGCTGTATCATTTGTCTCATTATTCATTTAATAAAATCACATCCATTTCACAGTAGAGGCTGGTGGCTCCGATACTGGTGGGGCTACGATTCCATTCTGGGATTCAGTCAGGACCAGCAAGAACTCTAAAGGAGCTATCAAAGTTCCAGAACCCTTTTAGAAAGGAATCTCAGCCCCACCAACATCAGAGCCACCAGCCTCCACTGCCAATTCATTGTAAAGATCACATTCATTTTCAATACTTACATTTGCTTTCATTGCCTTTATTTCTTCACTGTTTTCTTCTTTTTTCTGCTCTTGCCACTGCCTGAGATAGGTTGAATATGGGCCAGTTTGCATGATCACCACAACCCATCTTGGCTTATTGAAGCCACAATGAATTGTGGCATGTGCGGGCAGCCATTTCGAATATTCAACTCTTGGTAGGGTTTGCCATAGTTTGTTGTGTTGTTCGAACTTGTGCAGCAGGAATTGTTTGAGGATTAAATCCCCACCTCAAATAACCCTATACCAGACCATGGGTTATTTGAGAGTTGTTTAACCGTTTAGGCTGACCATATGAAACAGAGGACAGGGCTCATGTAACTTTAACAGTTGCAGAGAAAAGGGAATTTCAGCTGGCTTCATTTGTATGCAATTAGTACCTGGTGAAATCACCTCTTCATCAAAGCAATTAAAGTTGCATGCACTATACTAGAGTGACCAGATACAAAAGAGGGCAGGGCCCCTGCAGCTTTAACTGTTGTAATGAAGAGGGAATTTTACCAGGTACAAATTGCATACAAATGACGCTGGCTGAAATTCCCTTTTCTCTACAACTGTTAAAGTTATATGAGCCCTGTCCTCCTTTTCATATGGTCAGCCTATTTAACCCTCAAATAAATCCTGCTGCATGGGTTCAGACAAGCTGAGGCCAGGCTTGAACAGGCAACCTAGTGCCCTCAGGCACCATGGATCATCATAGCTTAAATTAGCAACAGTGGGCTGTGGTGATCTTGCAAGCGAGGTCTATGTGTCCTCTTTTCCAGAAGTAGACAGTCCCTATTGGAAAGTGTCCTCTATTTATAGGGCTGTGCAGTCCAGCTCCATTTTAAAGATAAAGTACCATAAGAACCGGTGTTGCCCTTCAGCAGTTATCAGCTGGACAGCAGACTGAGTGAAGCACACAGGTCTCCTGGTCACAATCTTCTGCACTATAGTGAGATGTACTGTATTTCTATCTAGATTACAATAGTTATTTCTAAATGCATCTATCTATCTTAACATATGCAATTTTTTTGCAATTTCATGTCCTCTTTTTTGGTGAAAAGTAGTTATGTGGAATACTCTCCAGAGATGCTCACCTAGCACATATATCGTGGTCTTTTCAATGCCAGGTGTTTTAGTCTGTCAGTTTTTGTTGTTTTTAAATGTGTTGTATATTTAGATCTTTAAATGCTGCTGGCTTTTACTTTGGCTTTAAGCCTTCAAAAGCTTTATATTATCTTTCAGCATGTTGTTGCATTTTATGGCGTTAAGTGTTGTGAACTGCCCAGAGAGCTTTGGCTATTGGGCACCATAGGTATGTAATAACTAAGTGAAGAAATCTCTCCTTTTTTTGGCTATTATGAGTGACCACCCTATGTATTCAATTCCTTCTAAAATTCTTTTTTAAAAAAAATTAAATATAAGGCCATTTGGGTGCCATAACTAACCTATCCCTAATTCATTTCAAACTAACTTTTCCACTGAAGTTTCTACCTCTCTTTTCATACTTCTTTGCTTTCTTTGAAGATGTACCCTCAAAGCCTTTGTATTCAGGAGATCAAGGGATATTTCTCTTTGCCGAGTCTCTGCATTATCTCTGGTTGCATTCTGCAAATATGTTGGATACACACAGCAAAAGCCTACTGTGCCTTTTGTTGGCTTAGAGAATTATTCTGGAAAATCTGGGCACATGTAATTCATTGTGTAAACTAAATAGCAATTGGAAGGCGAGCAGGAAATGGCTTTTGTGGTGGCGTACAACTTCCATAGCTGGATTAATTTCATTAAATGCTTGTTTGCAGATGAAAATAAATGCAATCAGAGTTGCTATAAACTCAAGAGGCACGTGAACGTTTTATCAAAACTAACAAAGGCCCCTAGATAAATCTGGTCGATAAATTCCGGAAGAGTCACCATGTTCGTCAGTAGCTGCGAAAAGACAAGGTGATGTGGCTCCTTAGAAGCTTGCTAGTTTATTATGGCATGAGCTTATGTAGGCAGAAAGCTACATCATCAGATAAATAAAGTTGATATAGAAGGCAGTCTGGTGTGCAACTCCTCAGGAGTTAGTCTTCTCTCATGTATATATCAATGGAGATTTCTGTTGTGAGATTTCCTGGCTCTGGTGTGTGCTGGCTGGAGAGCACAGCCTAGCAGGTGGAGTGCAGATAGGTTGAACAGGTAAGCTCTCCCCCACAACAACCACAGTGATGTGGAGAAAATAGATATGGAGACATTTTTCTCCCTCTCTGGTAATACTAGAACCCAGGGTCATTCCATGTAGCTGATTGGTGGGAGACTCAGGACAGATTAAAGGAAGGACTTCTTCACACAGTGCACAGTCAAACTATGGAATTCGCTACCACAAGATGTAGTCATGGCCTCCAATTTGGATGGCTTTAAAAAGGGGGTTAGACAAATCCCTGGAGGAGAAGGCTATCAATGCCTTCTAGTCCTGATGGCTAAATGCTACCTCCAGTATCAGAGATGTTATGTACACCAGTTGCTGGGAGCATGGGCAGAAGGGTACTATTGCATTTCATGTCCTACTTGTGGGTTTCCCATGGGCAGCTTGTTGGCCACTGCGTAAACAGAATGCCACCAGGGTTTTTCTTCTGTTCTTAACCCCATCTCAGGGCCATTGCACCCATAAGTATCTAGTTGGCCACTGTGAGAATCAAATGCTGGACTAGATAGGTCTTGGGTCTGATCCAGCATGGCTCTTCTTATATCCTTATGAGAGGAGAAGTAGGAAGAATCCAAATGGGGAGAACGTGCTGCCCCCAACAACAAAATATCCAATCTAAACAGCAGCAGCAGCAACAAAACCCATCAGGAATGCAAAACACGAATGCAATAAATCCTGCTAAGAGAACATGCATACGGAACAAGTGCCAGGCATGAAATGTATATGTAACACACATAACGAGGATGCAGAATATGCACCCTGACTGCTGGAGTAGGCTGTGATGGAATCCAATTCCCTATGATCACTTCCAGCTTTTATTTCTTTTTCTTTCTTCCTGCCACATTCGTCATTGTACTAAGCAGCTGCAAAGTCAGGATATGATCAGCCAAAATTAAGTGCTCCGAAGACCTCCTGATTCCAGTGAGAGAGTGCTAAGCACATGCTTAACTCCCTGCTGGAATGCATTCATCCTCAAAACACGTGGGGTCAAACTACATGGTGCATTTATTATGCATTGTGTAGTTGAGGCTTATCTCTTTAATACCAAAGTAAATGCATGCAGCTCTGATTCGGACTGGAACAACCACACAACGAATGGGGAGGATTAAACCAAATGGCATTAATAGAGGCACTTTTTGGGGGGTCTTTTTAAAATTCATGGGAGGAATGGATTTGGGAAGCAAATGGTGGAGGGAGGTTTAATCACCGCCTCCAAATGCGTGATGGTCCTGGTTCAAATCAGGTTTGCATCCATTTACTCTACAGCATAAAATGATATGCCCCAGCTACATCCTATGCAATTAACATAATGAGCCTGTTCAGACAACATGCTAAGCCATGGTTAGGTTGCTAACCCATTTGCTGCAAATGGTTAGTGAGCAAATTTAAACCATGGTTATGTAGCCGCCATGGTTAGAAATGGTTCACATGTCATGCTAAGTCATGGTTCACATGACACGCTAAACCATAACGTTTAGCTCAAAATGCTTAACCACCATAGCTTAGTGAGTCGTCTGAACATGATCAAGGTGTAATTTGACCCTTAACTGTGGCTGGATCTGCTCCTCGAAAGTGGAGCGCTGTAAATCTCGACTTTACAAGAGTTTTGGAAGCTGAAGGGACTAGCAGCATTTTGGCTCTTCTTATGTGAATGATTTTGTTATGTATGCTCCTTCGACAATTGACAGGTGAGAGACACAACCAGAATATAGTTTGCTCTGGATTCATGGTAAAAGTACATTAAAAACACCATACTACATATGTGGCAAAGATGAAGAAATTCCAAAGAATTTCTCCCTCTGGAATTTGAAACCGTAAATGCCATCCACTTCGCAAAAATATATATATTCATATTTGGTTTAATTTAGGGCCAGAACAGATGTTGAACCAGTATGGATGACGCAGCAACCCACCATAGCTTAATTAACCCTCAGGGCCCCGTGCTGCATGCTGCCCACTCTTATGAATATGCAAGCCCAGACCAGTTATGTGACAATTAAACAATCCTTGCATAATCCATGGTCTGTTTTAGGGTTATTCAAGGGTTGATTAACTCTCTAGTAATCACTGCTGCCTTGATTCCAATGACATGACAAGCCCCGACAAGCCCTGCCTGGGGTTTGCATATTCATAATGGTGCCAGGAACCCACCCGAGCTCCTTGTGGGTTAATTAACCCATGAAGAGCTCTCATATCATGCAAACTGGCCCAACACTAAATCTGTCTAGCAGCTACATCTTTTCCTCCATTTTTACTCTAGAGTAGTTTCAGGAGGCCTAATCCAAACTGGGTTTATGCATGAGGGATTCAGTAGGCTGACCATATGAAAAGGAGGACAGGGCTCATGTAATTCAACAGTTGTAGAGAAAAGGGAATTTCAGCCAGCGTCACTTGTATGCAATTAGTTCCTGGTGAAATCCCCTCTTCATCACAACAGTTAAAGTTGCAGGCACTATACTAGAGTGACCAAATACAAAAGAAGGTAGGGCCCCTGCAACTTTAACTGTTGTGATGAAGAGGGGATTTCACCAAGAACTAATTGCATACAAATGACACTGGCTGAAATTCCCTTTTCTATACAACTGTTAAAGTTACATGAGCCCTGTTCTCCTTTTCATATGGTCAGCCTATTTGGAGCAGGAAATAAAAAACTCACTAAAAGGGTCAGAGACAGTGACTTTAAACAGCTCTGTACAGATTAGTGTATCACCACTTTCTATTATTACTTTCATTTCCCTTTAGCTTTATATTCTGAAGGATTTCCAGCTTTCTAAAACTCACCTTATGCTGATTGAGTATAGGAGGCAGGAGCAAGGTCAGTGGGCATGCTCATCTACCGCCTTCTACATGTGTTCATCGTAATGTGTGAAGAGTTCTATAGACTAACTGAAAACCTCTGTTAATTGCTAGGGTAAATGTGTACAGGAAATTGCAGTTTCAGCCCTGTGCACATTTACCCTGGACTAACTCCCATTGAACTCAATGTGACTTACTTCTGAGTATATGTGCATAGGATTGCACTGTGCAGAGGGTTAACGTGAAGCTTTTCTGCACGTGGCTATTAATCCACTTTATGTACTTTCAGTTTCTCTGTAGAATTGAGATCCGAATTCTACACAGAGCATTTTCTCTCCTGCCTTCCCACTATATAAACCACTAGGTGGCACTGTTCTATTGTGGGATTGTAGTTACATAAGTAAGAAAATACATTTTCCTTCACTTTTACAAATAATACTCCATTTCCCTCACTCTAAAAAAAACCTTGTGAAAGTGCTTTTAAAAAACAAAAGGAAAATGCAGTGTCACACCATCGTCTAAAGAACCCATAAACAACAGTGGGTAAGGAATGACAAGCACATAATAAATGCCTCATGTAGAAAAGCTCTTGTTGAAAGGAGAGATATGTGTCAATATAGATTTAAGAAAATTCACAGGTACAGCATCCACAATTTTGGAGGGAGCAGGTATTGGTATATGTAAGGGAATCAGAGGAACCTAATGGAGTCAGTGAGTTGCTTAGCATATGTTACTATTCTCTCTGTCAATTTTTATGTCAATTAACCCTATATTTGTTGAAACTTCCTGCAGTGAGCATCACTTATTTTAGAACAACACAAAGAGAATAGGACTAACACTGTTATAGTGGGAGCATGTAAGGAAGATCAAGCCAAGAGATTATTGCTACCATCAACGTGAGAAATAATGACAGAGCTAAATTTCCTTCCACCCATCCACCCCAAAAAACAGTGACCAGGCAGAACCTGGGCATGAACAAAACCCATCCAACCAATCCTCTAAAACAAAATTTAATTGCACAGCCAATGCTGTTAAAAGAGAGGGGAGCACTTTGGTCGGGATGGGATCTCTTTTAGAATGTGGGTGAGATCCCATTGCAGGAAGCAATAAGAACACTAGGGTGACCAGATAAAATCCAGGTCAGGGCTCCTGTAACTTTAACAGTTGTAGAGAAAAGGCAATTGCAGCCGGCATCATTTGTATGCAATTAGTTCCTGGTGAAATTCCCTCTTCATCACAACTGTTAGTTGCAGGGGCCCTGCCTTCTTTTGTATATGGTCATTCTAGTATAGTGCCTGCAACTTTAACTGTTGCGATGAAGAGGGAATTTCACCAGGAACTAATTGCATACAAATGACCCTGGCTGAAATTCCCTTTTCTCTACAACTGTTAAAGTTACATGAGCCCTGACCTGGATTTTATCTGGTCAGCCTAAAGAACACTAACTCATAGGCATGCACAGCTCATTTCATTAGGCACCTTAAAGAGGAGGGGAAAGCATACTTTCTCACCCCCCAGGCCCCGACTGGAACAGTGGGGGGCAGGAAAGCATGCTTTCCAGGACCTCCAGAAAGTGTGTATGTCCCCCAGGGATGCTTCCCATCCTCCTTAAAAGCTCTGATTCAAACAGTGGGGGTGCAGGAAAGCGGAGGTAGCCCAGGGAAATTAGGGTGTGCCTGGGCACACCCGGCACACCCCATGCACACACCTATGCACTAACTCCTGGAGCAGAGGGAATACCCATAGCTCAGTGGTAAGAGTGCATGCTTTCTATTCTTAGCCTCACCAGTTGAAAGGTTCACACAGTGGTGATGGGACAGACTTGTTTCTCCCTGAGAACCTGCGGAGCTGCTGTGGAACAAAGTAGACAATACTGGATGAGATGCACAAGCAATAGGTGTGCTATAAGGCCTGCTGGATTGCAATAGATGTGCCTTAAGTCAGAAGCTATGCAGGTGTGAAAGGCATAGAAACCCTCTGCAGGTTAGAATCTGGCAGCCCTCCGAGGCAGCTTTTAGAGAGCGTAGAGTCTTCATTAACAGTTTTGCAATTAAAAATCTAGTGCCTGAATTTGGTTTTCTTTCCTCCTCCCTCCCAATCTCCTTTTCTTTTGTGTTGTATCTTTTAGATTGCAAACTTGTGAGCAAGGACTGTCTCATTTCTTCTTTTGGAGCCTTTTTGGCTGAAAGGAGGGGCAGGATAAATTTGCTTTGAAGAAATAAATGAACAGTTCCAATCGAGGAAATTTCCCATGTGTTCAGCAGGCACAAGGAAGGTTGCTTCATTGACCTTGAAATTCTGGTGGGGGGGGTGTTAAGGGAGAGGTGTTGAGAGTAAATGGGCTGGTTCCGAGATAATACACTGTCTCCAGAGGAAGACAGAATTCATCAGTAATCTTTACAAGTAGCTATTTTGTTTACCCTGGAAAATAGCCTTGGAGAGGGGGTGGGTGAGTTTCTCAGTCATTCCCTTGACCAGAGAGCAATTGAGCTGTGTGTGAGATTATGTGTTGAGGGAGCCTGGGACCCATATATTGCAGGAAATGTTAAACCAAGAGGGAAAGTGGGGTGGTGGGTTTTATTTTTATTTTTTTGCAAACTTCCAAAGGCAAAATAAACCTCAGTCAGGTGGAAGCATAATACCACAATTCTTCGGAAAACGCTCCCTCGTGCAATTCAGGAGACAGAAAACGTAACATCTATTAAACGCCTCCTGAAAACACACCTTTTCACGCAGGTTTACTCTGGGCTGTCACTGCTGCTGGGTTTTACTTTGCTTTTACGTGTCACTTTTTAAATTAGAAAGCTCTGTATTATGTTTTTCCTGGGTTGTGTTTTATGGTTTTAATTGTGAGCTGCCCGGAGAGCCTTGGCTACTGGGAAGTCTGAAAATGTAACACATAAAATAATGAATAAATAAATAACTACAGAGGGCAAAGTGGACGCCATGTCTGTGGCTCCTTTTCAGCTTGTGCCGGTATCTTCCGGTTTCTTCCGGCTTCTTTCCACTGCTGCTTTTCTACTCCCTCCCTCTGCCTTTTCTCCAGACTCCTTCTCTCTCTGGTCCAAGAAGCAGGGATCCTTCTTATGCCAACTGCTGCGTGGTGAAGAGGATTTCTCCGGAAGTATTAACTGATCAATAGTTTGCATGGTGTAGGTAGGAGGGAGGCAATCTTAGCACAGCAGGGATGTTGCTTTCCTATCTCCTAGGCTAGAGGCAGATAAAACTTTCTCTCTCTGTGTGTGGGTGTTCCCCAGAGAGTTGAAAGGAAATATAAGACGGCCATCATTGCCCATAGTATACACACTCATGTTTTTTAAGCTTTCGTTAACTGCAGTCTAATATTATTATTATTATTATTATTATTATTATTATTATTATTATTAGATTTCTATATTGCCCCATAGCAGAAGCCCTCTGGTTGGTTTTCAAAGGTTAAAATCACTAAAATACTGTATATAAAGCTTAAGAACTGTTTACATAAAACACTAAAATTCTATGGTTTGGATATCTGCAGAAACATTTTCCCACAACGGTGACTGGTAGTTCTGATTTCAGTGGAGCGGTGGATCTGCCCCGGGTTTCAGTCAGAACCCTATCTCTAAAGGAGATATCAGCCCCCACTGCTTTCCCTCCTGTTTTAACATTTCCTGGCCCTCGCTGGTCTCATGCTCCCTAAACATATAATCTCTATGCAGTTCCATTGCAGGCTGAGAATGACTGAGATAGTCTTATAAATTATGTTGTTGTTGTTGTTGTTGTTGTTGTTGTTGTTGTTGTTGCCTTTTCACCCACTCCAACTTGCTGAAATACAGCTGGTCCAAAATGTTTGCCTCAGCTCTAATGCAGGCTCACTGTGAGTCAAAGTCATGGAACAGGCTACAAATGGACATGCCAAAGAATTTCCTTGCTTGTGGCACCGTTTGGTCTAGTGCTGGTCTTGTTCTCTCTGTTGCTTTTACACCATCCCGACTTTCCCCCCGACGTCGAATCCAACTCTTTTGAAATTATTAGCCTGTCTTCAATGAAAGTAGATCTGTAAAGGTCATGGGTGCGGAATTATACACAGATCAGTACAGTGTTGATGGTGAAAGTCTAAGACAAAAGTGTGGATGCCACTGAAATGTATCCACCAAGGTGGATGTAGAGATAAGATACCTAGGCAGCCCAGAATTCTTACCCACCCACCCCAAGCATGGTATGTGCATAATGTACAAACTCTGGAATTCACCCCCACAAGTTGTGGGGGTGGCCACCAATTTGGGTGGCTTTAAAAGGGTGTTGGGTAAATTCCTGGAGGAGGAGGCTCTCAATGACTACTAGTCCTGATGGCTGAGTGCAACCTCCAGTATGCTGGGGAACATGGATGGAAGGGTGCTGTTGCACCATGTCATGCCTGTGGGTCCCTGGTCGACAGCTGGACTATGTGAACAGGGCGCTGGACTAAATGAATCCTTGGTCTGGTCCAGCAGGGCTGCTCTTCTTATGTTCTTATGTTCAAAATGCAGTGAGGACTGGCTTACGAAAGGGCATTTTCTGCAGTAGATTGAAGCTCACACCATGGAATGTTCATCCAAAGTTCTTATTCCTTTTTGGCATGTCAAAATAATTGATGGCAAAAACTCAGCTGAGGTGATTTCTCCAGTGTTCTTGGACTGGCATTCTGAGCCTGATGTGGAGAAGAAGAAAAAGGAGGAAAAAGCCCCCATATACTTTCATACCAGAGAACAGCCAGAAATGAAGACGTTGCTCTGTGAAGATTGTGACCCCTGAGAGAAGGGACCTTGAACTGCACAGAGTTTCCAAATGTATGGATAACGGTGTACAAGAAACATCTGCCTCCGTCCATTAGAAGATGCAAATAGGAGGAATTAAGTCCTAATTTATGCATGATTTATTTATATCACAATAGACAAGTTGGAGAGTTCACCTCTCAGAGGGTTCGGTTTCTTAACTTATTTGCATCCTTTTAATCATGAGTCGCATGAGTATTTTCTCAAAAATGTATTCTAAAAAAACTCTTATAACTTCATTTCACCAGTCTCCACCTACTTTAATCCTTCTAAATAGCGCCCCCTGTTGTTTTCTCTCTCCATTTTCAAGGACTTGCTGTTCCAGGCATGCTTTTATTGGGGGTAATGCTCTGCTCCCCCAGGACTGGAGGGGGGGCATTCATACGACGCCAAAGCAAGAGGACAAAGATTAACGTCAAAATGGTGTGTGCTAGTTTATATAGCTTTAGATGCAATTTTAGAAACACTCTAGTTTAAACAGAAATATGATGCATCCCATGAGTGTGGGGAAGACGGTGAGCAGGTGGTGACCTATGTGCCTGCTTAGTTTGCTATCTTTGTGCTAACTGTGGACGGACAACTTCTGCTTAGGGTTCTTTATCTTTCAACTGGATTTGGCTTGGACATCCCTTCACAGGGCCAGCCCTACTGTTAGGCAGAGGGAGGCAGTCTCCTCAGGCAGCAGTTGCTGGGTGGTGTGAAAGGGGCAGCAGCAGCAACCCCTGGCTGAGTTGGAGTGAAAAATACAAAACCAGTATTGTGACATCTTTGCATCCCTACTCATCTCGAAGGAAGAAACTAAAGGTGAAAACTGAAGAAATATACAGCGCGAAGTGGGGGGGGGTGATCATAGGGGAAAAGGCCATCTCCACCCCACCTCCATTTTGTTTAACATCCAGCCTAAAAAAAGTCCACAGTTTTGTGACTTTTGCTTTGGTCATAATAATAATAATAATAATAATAATAATAATAATAATAATAACAACAATTTATTTCTTACCCGCCTCTCCATCTGGATCATTACCCTATTGTAGAGTTTGCATTCCCCCCCCCCCCATTGGACTAAGATAGCTAGCTATGATTTGGGGGGGGATAAGAGGGAATTGAAAAGGAATATGATGAGTATTTGTCTGTGTTTATGCCTTTCTGTGCATTTTACTTTTCCATGCTTACCATCCTATTTCTCAATTTCATAGGATGTGATGGAAGGCATTTCAGCCCTTTGAGTTCTGTGATGTGATGCCTGAAACCCTCAGCTTAAAGAATAATCTTCTGTTAAAAATGAAATCCAGATCCAAAACACCAAGAGCATCGTTGAGTTTCCATTTTGCAGACCAAAAAAAGAAAGGAAAAAAAATCCTTCTGGCTGCGATAATGTTCTGTGGCACATAAAAAGGATGGTAGCTGGGCACCTGAGAGAAACTTGTGATGGACTATTGTACCACAGGGGATTATTTCTATTAAAGATCATGTCTACTTGCTGCTCTGGGCTTTCATAACATATAATAGAACATTGAGAAGATGTAGCTGGAGTTAAATTACCTTTTAGCACTTGGGAGAGGTAATCCACATTTACATAGGATGGAAGAGTGAAAGGAAGAGGGGCCTTAGGGGAGTCCAAGCAGATGTATGGTATGTGTGATTTCAGAAACTTCTAACGAATTGATCCCATGAGCTGAGGCTTTGAAGCTGGGTTCGTAAGACCATCACAGTCTCTTGCATTGGCTGTGGGAACCCATCTAGCATAGCAAGAACCATTGGCAATATGCCAATACTAGGGACATGGGAAAATGCCTTAAGAAGTCAGATCCTTGGTCCATCTAGCCTAATATTGTGGATACTGACTGGCAGCTACTCTCTAGGGTTTCAGGCAGGATTCTTTCCTAGCCCAGCCTGGAAATGCTGGGGATTGAACCGGGACCTTCTGCATGCAAAACAGGGGTTTTACACCTGAGCTATGGACCCTCCCTAGTCCTCCATGCAAGTTCCAGTGTAATATGGGGAAGTCGGACCATCTTGCACTAGATCCACCAGTCTGAATAGCTCTGTAGGCTCTGTGCTAGTAGAAGTAGTCCTATCTCTTCTCTCCACCTTTCCACCCTTCCATCCTATTAAAGTCTGTTTGCACTGGCAGGATCCTCCCACAAACAACAGGGAGGAAGAAGAGAGGGGGAGGAGCCAATGAAGGGGGAAGAAGTGGCAATGCAGGCAGAAAGTGGGGGAGGAGGGGCTGGCACGGTGATGCCCTCCTCAGCAGCTGCCTAACGTTGAGTGCTGCAGGGACTGAGTTCGTTTGCACCATCTGCTAGAGTGTGTTAATGAAGAAGCAATCAAGGAAAGAAGCAAGACAGGAAAATATTCGAGGGCATGGACCGAAGGCTACTTATGGCTCACTTTTCCAATCTTAAGTCTGACAGATCTCAAACGTCGAGAACCTTTCCAGCCTGGAGTTTGCTTTGTCCTGAACTTTGCAATTTTTTAAGTTTCCTTGAAAATGTATAAGCATTTTTGTGCAAATTTCTCCTAATGCATGCATTTTTGTATGCATTTTTGCCCAAATAGCACAGTTTTTGCAAGCAATTTTCCTAATGTATGGTATATTTGCACATTCTTTTCTCTAAAATACATGCAGCTTTTTGTACACATTTTTCGATTGGAGGGCTCCAGTGGAAAATTTGGAAAAGTGTGAATTTCGGTGGATAATTGAGTTTCACTTTGCGTAGTCCAAAATTAGGTCTGGGTTTAGAACTCCAAAATTAGGTCTGTTAGCATTAAAATGTGAACTGAATGAATTTCTCCCCCATTCCTACTGAAGGCCCAAGATGCAGTAACATTGCTGAAAAATTCAGCCTGTCCGGATTGGCCAATACCTATGTATGCTGCCTTGAATTCCATCATAGAATTTTGCAGGTAAGTGCCCCAAAATGCAATGCCAGCAGAGAAGGTATATGTAGCTGTGGAAAGTTTTACATAGATCTGCAGATGTGTAGAAGCATGTATGAGATTATTTATTTGTAACTTTATTATACTGCCCAATAGCCGAGGGTCTCAGAGCAGTTCACAATTAAAACCATAAAACACAACAGATAAAAACATAACAAGATTTAAAAGTTTAAAAATACCACGTGAAACCAAAATAAATCCAGCAGCAATTACAGCCCAGGGAAAGCCTGTGTGAAAAGTTATGTTTTCAGGAGGCATTTAAAAGATGTTACATTTTCCACCTCCTGAACCTCACGAGGGATAGTTTTTCCAGATGTTAGATACCATTACAGAGAAGGCCCACCATTAAGGTCCTTCATGGCGACATTCCATTCATTTCGGAATGGCCAACAAGGCCCCCTCTGAAGATCTTAAATGTCTTCTGGGTACATATAAGGGAAGGCGGTTTGCTAGCTATCCTGGTTCCAAGTTGTTTATGGCTTTATAGGATAATAACATCACCTTGTACGTGGCTCATTAGCTAATAGGCAACCAGTGCAGTTCTTTTAACGCAGGTTTTATGTGAGCATAGCTATGTGTTACCAGTGCATGGATCAGCTTGGCTAGGCTATCCCTATCCAGGAATGGATATAGTTGGCGCACCAACCGAAGTTGGTAATGGATATTCTGGCCCACCAAAGCCACCAAGTGACAAAGATGGATCCAGGAAATGAAGTACAGCTATGTTTATATTTTAATTCCAAGGTTTCTTTCAGTACACTGAAGCCAAAACAGAGTTATAAATGTAAATATAATGTAAAGCATCTTACATTAGTTTACAGCCGTGTTGTTTTTGTGTGCAAGAGAGTAAATCTTGCATACACAAAAAGAATGTAAGAATCAGCCAAAGTTTAGGTTGAGCCCATGGAACAAAGGCTGTGTGGGTCATTAAAAAAAAGTCATCTGATTAGAACCAATAAAAACAATGAGGACATGCACAGTGAAGTAAAAGGTCTCTGTATGAAAAAAATGTATAAACAAGCATTCAGTTTCTGGATTAAATCCACACACCCACCCCTGGCATGTTTTTGGTCATAAATGTCTCTATGGAACTTTTTAGTATAGCAGTATTGCTCATTCAGTCAGCAGGATGGGAATGCATTCCATTTACAGCTGTTACAGTGCTAACATAATATGAGGCATTCTTAGAAATTATTAGAATAATAAGAAATATTTCCTTTGCTTGGAGGTCTTCTGTAGAAGAATTCCAACAATTATTTAGCTATCTTTAAATATGCAATGTCAGGGACTTTGGCCCCCTAAGTTGGGTCCTAGCTACCATTGACTGTGTACACACAGGACGAACCTCCTACTAAATGTGTAGCATGCAATTACATCTTAGGTTTTTCTTTAATTAATTAGACCCTGGTTCTCATTGCAGCATGTGGGAAGGGGAGGTTTATCCCCTCCCCATCTATGATCCAAACAAAAATCAGGGACCCTGATTTAAATTTCCCACGATGCCTTGGAGGTTGGAGCAGTGCCACTTGGGGGGCATGTGTCCTCCTTTACAGAGAACCATCCTTTATTTGAAGGTGTCCTCTCTTTGAAGGGCTACCTGGCCCATTTCTGCTTTAAAGCAAAAGAATTATAAGAACAGGTAAGCGGAACAGGCAGACACACACATCACCTGGTCACTGTGTTCCCTGCTATGGTGAGATAGACTGTATTTCTATTGAAACAGAGCATCATCGGACGAACGTTTTATCACACTCTCGTTACTGCCCACTTACAGATGTTCACAGGTCCTTTTGATGACAGTGTTCACCTCCCATGCGTCTCCCGTTCCTTCTGGCCTTCTTTCCGTCACAAAACAGATCCTGGTAAATCCGATTAAAACAAACAAACACAAAATGTTTCGCCATTTCCTGCTGTGTGCAGGAAAAGCGGCATGATAAAAACGGCCACTGAATGAGCCACGTGGTCATTATTTACTTCCTCTTTCTTCTCCTCTGTGAAGAAAGAGGAAGTATTGTGGGACAGAAGGGGGAAGCGATTCCCCCCATCTGATGACGCTCATAATCATGATTATTTCTACATGTGCATTTATACATATAAAACAGCATGTGTGCTTTTTATGCAAATTGCTGTCCTCTTTTTTTTTTTGCAAGGGGGTGATGATTTTCCTTTTTTGAGGGAGTGATTCAGACATGGCCACCCCAAGTACATTCTGGGCATTGTAGGAAGTTAAAATGGCAGTCAATGGCTCCTGTTGCAGGGGAATCAGGACAGCAGGATTAAAGGGGGTAAGTGTCAGCACAGCTGCCTGAGAATGCTGATGCCGGACCTTAATTGGCCTTTCGCCTTTAGACCATAACCTTTTGTTCAGCGCATGTCAGGATCCAGCTTCTCCAATGTAAACCAAGATCCTAGATATTATGATCTGGAGAACACGCCATCTAGCTCTACGAGCAGATAAGGGTTTCTCCCCCCCCCCAGTACAAAATTATTGGAATCTTACAGTACCAAGAGAAATATAAATTGGGAGAGAATCTCAGCTCAAGAGCCTGGCTGACTCTGCAAATAGCAGAGGTCAGAATCTGAGAACAAAATGAAATATGATTAAAGCTAAAGATGACAGCAAGAAGATAAAAACTTCATATTTTATTGGTTACTTTGGGCAGGTTTCCCACAAAGGACTGTTCAGATGCTCGCGATACAAGAACTCTCAGAAGCATTAATAAAACATCAAAACTCACACAGGAAAGAGAAAAGCCTGGTCGAATAGGAAGGCACAAATTCAGTTTATATATAGCAAACCACAAATGTCTCTCTTTAATAATGATGGTAGAATTTTCCCCGATAGCCTAACAGAGTCGTGGCTGGCTGTGAAAAAAGCAACTTTCTTCCATCGGGCCGATATGTAAAATAGTCAAAGGTTATACAAGAAAACAAAATTAGAATCTGTTGTCATTTTCACCCACAAAGAGTCATGGAGGAGGGGAGGGGAGGAAAAGAAAAGAGTAGAGATGTCCCCCAAATGTTCCTGCGATGTTTCTCCAGCTCAGAACAGAAGATAAAATGAGATTCCACAAATTTGGGACTAGTAGTAAGGCCTATTGATCTGTTTTGTATTTTCATGTGAAAAATGTTAGTCCCTGATTCTCAAGGAAACTCTAATCCGGGGGTGGGAAAACTGTGCCCCCACCCGATGATGTTGGACTCCAGGTCCCATCAGTCCCAGCTAACATGGTCAATGCACAGGGATGATGAGAGGCAGAGACTAAAAAAATCTCATGGGAGGCACAGGTTCCTCACCCCTGCTCTTATTAAAGCTCCCAGCAATTGTTGTGAAACTACATGATGAACTAGTGGAGGCTGGTGGCTCTGATTTCGGTGGGGCTGTGAATCCATTCTGGGTTTCAGTCAGAACCAGCCAGAACCCTAAAGCAGCTATCCAAAGTGCTGGGCCCCATCCCTCAAATAGGTTCAGCACCAAAACGTCTGAAGGGTGCCAGGTTGGGAAAGGCTGTTCTATGTTCATGTATATCAGGGTGTGGGCAACACGCAGGCAAAATTTAGTTTGTTTTCAAGTTAAATTTGGCCTGTCTAGTGCTCCATAATCACTACAGAGTGCTATATGGGACAAATTTCAAAACAAGCAAAATGTGACCTATTTAGTGCTCCAGAGTGCTAACAGCCTGGGAGGGGGGGGTTGTGTTTTTTTTCTGGATGCCCCACAATAAGCAGGCTGGGGAGGCCTGGACCCACTGAAGTTGGAGATTCGTGATGTAGATGATAGCCATTTGTGCTATCAAGGCTTTGCTTTTTAACTACAGACATGATGATCACTGGCACTATTGCTGCTTCTCTTACTGGATGTTCACAGTTACATTTTTCCATGTATCCATAAGCAGGATCAGTATCTTTCTGAAATGGATTTCATGTTCACTGTCCTCCTCTGCAATCCCTCATTTATTTCCATAGTACTTCCTCAGTCCTATATTCAGCATTTTTAATTATTGGACGTAATCAACTTGTGTCCATTTATTCTTCTTCTGCTTCGTCAAAGAGAGAGGGGATACAGATTCAGGCAATTAAGATATGGATGATCAAAATGTCTCAAACAAAGGATTCTACCGTGAAATTAAAATTAAGCATATTTTGGCTTTGGGCAGAATGGATGAATGTTTTTCAAATGCTTGGAACCAGCAGCAACTTGGAAAGAGAAAGGCATTACCTGAAACCAGATTATTAAGGATATATTTCAGGTTCTGTCTCCTATGTATTCGCATGCTGCAATTTGGTTTATGTATTTTACCCAAGCCTCCACTCTGGTTTAGAAGCCTCAATATATTGTGCAAACAACTTTTAACCAATTCCTTGGAATGAGACTCTGAAAATCAGCAGTTTGCATCATATGCTCAGTAGTATTGCCTTCTGTTCTCTCTCAGCTTTCTTCCCAGCAAATGATCTGCTTCCCAATTCTGCTTAAATAGATTATTGCCTTTCAAGCAACAGGCCTGTGTGGATTCATTAACTGAATGTTAATGGTCCATTCTCTTCGTCGACACCATTGCCTTCGCATTTACATGCCAAATTTACGTTGTTTTCACTTATTTCAAGGCAGTGTGTGTAAGGTCGTTATCACACGGGCGGTTTTAAGCACACCCACTTCGGCTTTGCTCCACTTCTTCATCGCTGGGTTTGCATGACGTCATTCCCCTCCTACTGCTCTCTCGCCCTGAGGTCACAGGTTTTAGTTTCTGTTTCAATTTATCCCTCAACGGGCAAAGTCCAAAACAGGCAAAGTACAATAGGCCAAGTTGAGGTATCACAGCTATATCGACCACATGTGATTCAAAATGCTAGACTTGAATATGAAATGGAGGGGGAAGCCGTAGAAGCAATCTGGGGGGAAAATAGTAGGTGTTATAAAGCCCTAAGTGTCAAGATGAAGCAACCTTCCCAAACTTGGAAGAATGCTCTGAGGATCGCTCACCATGAAAGTGAGTTGGGACTCAAACTAAGGGTTCCATTAGATTACAGGTGCAGAACTTCAAGGCCATGATCCAAATACTGCCCACCTGGGGTCTCAGTCTGGCCCTCCAGGATTCTCTAGAAGGCCATGCCCCCTTCCTTTGGTCTCAATATCTTTCCACCACCCACCCACCATTTGATGGGTTTCATGGCTTCTGTGCAGTTTTACCCCATTCTGATATGCCTCTCCGAAGGCTTACTTACTGGCAGCAAGAGCTTTCAGTAAAAATCTAGCTTGACTCGCACAGAGCAACTGTGCGCCAGTACATTCTCATACTTCTCTGGTTTTTTTGCGGGCACCTGGAAGCTCATTTGACTCCCCCCACACTCCCAGGCACTCCTCCCCATTCCTTCCTGCTCCCCTCAGCTCCCCTTCCAGCCGACCCACAGGACTTACCTGAGGACTCCGCACATATTGGTGAACTGCCCGGCCTCCTCTTTGGGCTCCTCCCTCCCCGCTCTTTGGACTGCCATAACATTATCATATTTTTCTGGCTTTCCTATGGGAGCCCAGAAAAACGAGGCGAAAGGCGTATTGGGAGTCCATTGGATTCCCCTCCTCCCAGACACTTCCTTACCCCACTTCCTCCCAACCACTCTTACCTGAGGCCTCCGCACTGGTTCAGCAATGATATAGTTCAATGGCAGTTGCATCAGTTGTGTTTATATATCCTATTGCTTAACAACAAAAAGTTCTTCTCATCTCTCCTGTTGCTTAGCAACAAAAAGTCCTTCCTTAGAATTGTGCCATGCATTGCCTTAGCATTTTATATGTAGATATAGGCTGTGGGGGCTTGGGGGGATTTTTGACTCTGCCCCTTCTGCCTTTGGCCCAGCCCTTTTGCCTTCAGCATCACCCACCATGTGACCCCTGAGAGCTTCTTGGAAATGAAATTGGCTCTCAATGCCCCTGCATTAGACGTTCAGGGGAATGCATGGTTGCCGCTGCAGACCAGGTTCCCCATACATCTCCTTAGTCTAGTTAAAGAAACATTGAAGACCGGGCACAACTTCCCATACTTACCTATCCATTCCTTACAGTAATCTACAAAGGCCCTTCTCCAAGTGCCTTCTTTAGGGAATGCATCTTGCAAAGGAGAGGGCATTTTCTGTGGTGGAATCATGATTTTGGAATACCTGCCACCACACACAAAAGAAGTACATTACAATCTTGATGCTATGTTTTTTTAAAAAATGCCAATGCATTTTTAATGGCAATGTTGATTTATATATTTATTTATTTATTTATTTATTTATTTATAATTAATAAATCACCCTTCATCCACAAGGGATATACACAACATTAAAACAAATGAACAATCAAGCAAATCCAATATAAAGATCATGCAATTGCACATTAAAAGACAAATGAAACAAGCCAGACAAAGACATAAGTAATCGATTCAATTGAAAAAATAATAATAAAATTTGCCTCCGTGATGCCACTCCCTTTGGTCCTCCTTTATTTCTCATTATAAATCAAAGGATCCCAAATATGGGGTGGGTCATCTGAATGCTGCACCCTGACTCTGTGACTCACTGGCCCTTTTTTGGTCACACAGCAGCCAGCCCAGCACTCTTTATAACCCCTTTTCTTCACTGCTGCCCCCACTGAACACTGTACCCTACCTCAGGTGCCCTAAGAATCCAATCCAGGTTTTATAAAACAGAGTAACTTTTATTTTACAAAAGTTAGATTATGCAGTTACAAAGCTTATGGTTTCATCGAGTTCAATTCTTGTTTGTTTCATACAGTTTCATTTGCAATCCTGCTTACGCTACCCCCATTCTACACTCTCTCCTCCCAATCGCTCTGTTCCCAAAATAATAAAAGCTGTTGTTCCTACATTCTCTCTAGACCCATTACAGACAACCCCCCCAACTCAACTAACTCTCCTCACATACAATCTCTACTGCTTCCCTTGACTCCTCCCCCTCACTACTAACAACCAATCCAGACCTTTGAATCAGCATTCACTTCACTCTCTCCACTCTCCCCCCCGCCCACTATTTCACTACTTACCAACCTTGTATTTGAAGTCCACACAACACTTACCTCCTAAAGGGCATTATCATTAGAACATTAGAAATACTTACATCATATATATAACTGGCAATGAACAGTAAAACATCACAGCCTCTGCATGCTGTATGGCTTTTATCGTTTCTTGTTCATTCTCATTGTTATTCTTGTTTTATTGTATTGCATTTGTATTGCCATGATTAACTTTATTCGTGCCTTTGTTACACCACCTTGGAATTCCTCTGGATGAAAGTTGGCTTAGAAATATTCATTCATATGTATGAATGAATGAATGATGCCATTCAGCATTTCTCTGCCCCTGATCCTATACATTGATTGTTATTTCTAGAGGCCAGGAACCAATGATTGCAATGACATTATTTATTTATTTATTTATTTATTTGTTTGTTTGTTTGTTTATAAAACTAAAATGCCATAGAACAGTTAGAGAGCAATCCTATGGTCCTTATACAGCATCTGGGGGTGGGGGAAAGGATCACTCAGATACCTTGGTCTGAGGTCAGAGACAGTGCTCTGACCTCAGAGTCAGGAATCCACACTCCCGGCTCCTGCCCCATCTGTTCGCAGCTGAGGCAGAAAGAATCGTGCCGGCTATCTTTCTGAGGTTAGGATTGCAACCTCGGAGAGTAGGTAGAGGAAGCATTCCGGTGGGCAGGGTGCGGAGGTGACTGAAGAGGCTGGGATATGACCTCCCCTGAGGCCTCTCAAGCATCTCTCCCTCCCTCTCCAATGCGCCCCTGCTAGATGGGCAAAAAAGCCCATCTAGTTGAAATGTAGAGTGAGAGGAGTAGTGGACGTGACAATCACCCCTGCTGCTCCTCTGGCTCCTCACCGGATGCTCATAAGCCTTCAAGTTCGGAGGCTTACATGCATCAGGCACAGACGTAATAGGACTATGCCCTTAAAAATACAAACATTAAAAAGGATAAGATACAACATAATGCAAAACAATAAACAGCACAGGAATCGATAAAACACCCATAATAACCTAGAACTAGGTTTCTAAAATGTCTGGGATCAAAGAAAAGCATTTGCCTGGTGCCAAAAAGAGAACAACATAGGTGCCAGGTGAACCTCTTTGGGGAGTTTATTTCATAAGCCACCACTGTAGGGTGACCAGATAAAATCCAGGTCAGGGCTCATGTAACTTTAACAGTAGGGTGACCAGATCGCCCTGGGTTTCCTGGTCCTAACCAGGAAAACTGGGGTGATCCGGGCCGACGGGGGCGGTGGGGGCAAACCGGGGAAAGGGTCGGCTCTCCTCCCGCCCTAAAATGCCCGCGCTGCTCCCCATTTACCGGCCTCGGCAGGAAACAAGTGCTCAGCGTTAGAGAGAGTCAACAAATTCCTTGTCGGGTGGCTAAAGCAGCTTTAGCCACCTAACAAGGAATTTGTTGATGCTCCCTAATGCTGAGCACTTGTTTCCTGCCGGGCATTTTAAAGCAGGCTCCTCTTCCTCCTGCTGCTGCTGTGGTTCCTCAGGCACCTCCAGGGAGCCCATGAGCAGGACAAGAAGGGTGAGGGGGCTGCAGGGGATCACGCGGCGGTGGAGGAGATCGGCGGTGGCGGCGGAGAACCCGGTAGATCCGGGCTGGGTTTTTTGGGGGGTGGGTGGCTTGAGGGTGGGGTTTGTTTCGGGTGGCGGGGGGTGTCTGCTTGTTGGCTGCATGGTGGGCGGCCTTTTTAATTTTTTTATTTTATGTTGGGGGGGGGGCTGCTTTGGTGGGGCGGCCATTTTGGACCGGGATTTTGCTTTCCAAAATCTGGTCACCCTATTTAACAGTTGTAGAGAAAAGGGAATTTCAGCCAGTGTCATTTGTATGCAATTAGTTCCTGGTGAAATTCCCGCTTCATCACAACTGTTAAAGTTGCAGGGGCCCTGCCTTCTTTTGTAAATGGTCACTCTAGTATAGTGCCTACTGTTGTGATGAAGAGGGAATTTCACCAGAAACTAATTGCATACAAATGACTCTGGCTGAAATTCCCTTTTCTCTACAACTGTTAGTTACATGAGTCCTGACCTGGATTTTATCTGGTCACCCTGCACCACTGAGAAGGCCCTCTCTCCTGTAGCCACCCACCCACCTAGCTTCTTTTGTTGGGAGCACCCAGAGGCCTCTGAAGATGAGCTAAGGATCTGAACAGGTACATGCAGGAGGAGCCTTTAAATACTCTATATCCAAGCCATTTAGGGCCTTAAAGGTCAACACCAACGCTTTGAATTGGGCTTGAAAATGGCCTGGAAGCCAGAAGCACAGGCATCATATCATATCATGTGAGTTAGTAACTTTGCAGCTGTATTTTGAACCAACTGAAGTTTCTGAACCATCTTCAGAGGTGGCCCCACATACAACGCCTTTCAGTAATTCAACTGGGAGGTTACTAGAGCATTGATAACTGTCCCCAGGCTATCTCTGTCCAGATAGAGTAGCAGCTGGTATATCAATCTAAGTTGATAAACATCATGCACGCCTTTTAATAGAGTTATCAGGGCATGGTGGAGGAGGAAATTCAACACAGCTGAACCCCCATAATGTGTAGTTAAACCCCAAACTAAACCATTGTGACTATATAGAAAACGATAACACAATTTATAGAGAAAACTAATAACGCAATTGTCAAAGCAAAGATACTGGGAAAGACAAAAAGTATTTAAAGTCAAGGTCTTAAAAGAACTTGCAGTAACTCTTCAAAGAAAGGAAGCTTGCAGCTCAGGAGACTATACTTCTCGAAATTTTAATCTGACCTTTAATGTATCTTTGAACAACATGATTATGCATAATTTTTCATTCTCTTCTATCCTAATGCTTCAGCAGCAGCTTGTTCCTGACAGAACACATCTTCCTTTTTAGCACAGCTTGGAAGTTCAGTGGAATGGTAGCATCATTAATATAAAGTTTCTGACTACTGCTCTACTGTAAATTTGAATTCTTGGATAACTATAGAATTAATTCATTCGTTTCCATCCAAAGAGCTTTGAAGATGAAGAGCTTTTTGTTAGAGCCACGTGTCATATGACTTCAGTCTTTTCTTTGCTTCTCTGTACGTGTTTTTATTCTGAAGTACACCAGGACCATGTTTCATACCTGTTGGGCAGGGAACAGTACATACAAAAAGGGGATAAACTTCCTGGCGCTGGCTGAGAGTGCAAGAGTTTGAGGCTGGGTTCACACAACATGGTAAGCCATGATGGGGGGTTTTCTTGCGGAACCCATGATGGGTTCAGGTATCTGTGGGATGTTTCTGCCACCCACAATGGGTTGATCTGTGCAAACAGCCTATTCTGAGAACCCATGCTTTGCAGAATGGGCATTGTAGGATGTTTTCACCCACGGGACTAACCTGTGGTCAACCAGCTTTCAGAACGAGCACGATCTTTTAAAAATTCATAGATAATCAAGAGTTTGAGCAATTGCTCTGATTTTCCCCCCACAAATGATCAGCCTGATCCTATCTTCAATGTCCCACAAGTTTAAAGTTTTTATCTTTAAAAATAAAAGCGGGGGGGGGGCTTTTGGGGGACCCCCTATAACTTTTTAATTTGAAAAGATAGAGACATGAAACTTTTTGGACATATCAGATTGGATCTTGCTAGTCCTGGCTGCCCAAGTTTCATGTCATTATCATTTCAAATAAAAAAGGTATGCATGCGTTTCCCCCAATGTAAGCTGATGGGGAAAAAAGCAGACAACAAGATGGCAGCACGGAGGCCCGGTCAACCAGCTGTCAATAAAGTTGCACGATCTTTAATAAATTAATATAAAATTGAGGGTTGGAGGGTTCGATGTCAAATTTCATACACATGCCTAGCACATGTTGCTACACATATGTGTCAAATTTCAGATCAATCCCTCCATCCCTGTATTTTATATGAATTTTTAAAAGATCCTGCAACTTTTTGACAGGTCTGAATGAATGTACATGGCGAGCTGTCATTCTGACCTGTCAGAACTTAAACGATCTTTAATAAATTCATATAAAATCGAGGGTTGGAGGGATCAATCTCAAATTTCATACACATACTTAGGCATACCCCATAAGTACTGTGACCAAGTTTCAAGCCCCTAATATTGAAAATACAGAAGTCATAGGTTTATTTATATGGTGGTCCGGTAATCCCAAAAAAGTCTGAAAGGCTGAAATTTTTCAGATCGGATATTTATCGGAGGTTTTTCTATCGTATCATTATCGTTAATCGGATGTCCGATAACAACCTTATCGTATCATTATCGGACATTTTAACGATACGATACACATCCTTACCGTTCATTTGATATATTATGAGCGACTTTGGGAACAATCTTGTGATGACTCATTTCAATGGATGCTGGGCAGACCTTATACTCTGTTAACTATGAACATGTGCAGCAATGGCTCTAGGTTTGAGAAGGCCCTTGATATGGGTCAGTGGGCATCCCTCCCCTCCCCCACCTGTTTATTCCATCCATTATGAAGGGCATGCTGATGGGTTTATCAGTAATGGAAAAGGAGGAAGAGGTTTATTTATTTATTTATTTATTTAGAATACCTGTATACCACTTAATATAATAAAATCCCTAACCAGTTTACATATAGAGAACAATGATGGTGGTAAGATGACCACTTATGCATCATCAAAAAAGGGTGACGAAATATCACATTAATTAGCATAACATTTGAATATGCAAATGTGTGCGCAAATAATAACTATTGATTTATTTGTTTTATTTACAATATTTATATAATGCTCCACATCCAAAAGATTTCACTGCAGTGAACAACAGATAGAATAAAAGGATAAAAGCACTATATTAAAAATTACTATTTTTCAATAAAAATTACTGTTTTTCAATAGAAATTATAATTTAAATAGAAACTGAGAAGACTGCCTAGGTGACTGGTATGCCTGCTCAATCTTCAGTTCAGATGCTAAGTGGTGACGAGCAACCCTGCTGGGCCAGATTTACACCAAGCAGGATATAACACTATGAAAGCAGTTTGAAAATGGTATATGGAATGTGCCATGGGCCCCAAGTGTTATCAGTGCACTTCAATACTGTTATAAAACAGTAGTGTAGATCCTGCCCTGTTCTCTCTCTTCCTGGTTCTTTGACTTTAAACCAGACTTGGTTGTGGCAGCCCTTAAAATAGAGGACTGCCCTCTACCAGCTCTCCAAAACAGAAGACTGTCCTCTGTCAAAGAGGACATCTGGCCACTCTAGACAGTGGTGATGGTAGTGGTAGCAATGCTCCTCTAGTGATCACTAGGAGGATGCCATTGTAATCACCCACAGCGTTATAGCATTACTGTAGAGCATTGTGGCTCTAACCACTGTGCCAGAAAAGGGAGGGGCAGGGCAGCAACTGTGCTAAGGCTGAGCCTGAATACTTGGCTGAGGCAAACTTTTTTGAATTTGTAGAAAGTATCGCAGACTCACATTTTGTTATTTCTTTATGCCTCCCAAAAGCATGACCATGTTAGTAATGGCATACAGATAAGATGAAACCTAAGAGGGAGAAAAAAGATGTCTAAAAAGAATACAATAGGATTCTGACCTTGTTCAAGAACTGAAACCCCCCAGGGTGCCAAACCTTCTGATTTCTGTAGCTGCGGCTGCACGAATTGAAACAATTTATCAATACGCGGGATGGTAGACTATCCCGACATTTCAGTATCTGCAGGTGGTCTTTTGGCGGGGCGAGCAGAGGTCCTTGGTGAATTGTGAGCGAGATGGATGCTTCACACTTTTCTCTTCAAAAGGCATCAATAAAGGGTTTCTGAAGGCTCAATTTGAAGGCCTCAGCTTCCTTGTATGGATGCTGTTTTTATCTATAAGCAGGAAGCCTTGAAAATCAACATGTTCTATCCATCAGTCCATTCTATGCTTGTTTTGCTTGTCTTAGGGAGTGTTGACCTTGACAGAGAAGGTCTCAGGGTGGTGCAGTGGTTAGAAAGTTGGACTGGGAGTCGGGCGATATGGTTTCTAGTCCCCACATGGCCACAGAAGCTCACAGGGTGACTTTGGGCTAGTCACAGGTCCCCTCTACAAGATTTCTGTTTGACGCCCAGTTGGCCGATTATGCTCATCTTTTCCCAATCGCTTTTACGCCTAATCCCTATACACGGGAGGCGGTGAAGTGCATTACCGGTTGTATGAAATGCACTTTAAAGTTGTTTACATGTGCAACATCGCTTGTTTACATGGTCATAAGGCGCTTTAACTCCCGCGGTAAATTAAAACTCGCTATTTAACACGCATTCGATAATACGCATAATTGGACAGAAAAAGCGCCTCAACCCCCGATTTGCGCTCCATTCATGTGGAGGTAAAACAGCAATACGCTTTGAAAGAGCTTTAAATTGCTTTTGTAGAGGCACCCACAGACTCTCAGTCCAACCTACTTCATAGGATTGTTGCTGTAAGAATAAAATGGAGAGGAGGAGGATTATGTAAGCTACCTTGGGTTTCTTGGAGGAAAAAAAAGCCAGATATAAATGTAATAAATAATATCAAATAATAATAAGGTCTCCTATACACACGAGATAGCAACAGTTGTATGATGATAACAAGGCCCAACATTGGTATTACTACAAAACTAGTTATGTTTTTAGTGCCTTGTAGCAGGAGGGGTTGGTGGTGGAGGTTTACATGATTGGAATATAATCTTTAAATTACTTTTGTTGGAGTCGATACTGAAATTCTGCCAAATCTGGAGCAAATTTGGAGGTTTCCGCTCAAACCAAAACATCTGAAGAATTTCAGTCCACTAGCCAAATTCCTCAAGTATATGTGTTTTTCCCATACCTAGATTTCGGTATTGACACAAATTTGGAGCTGCCTCTTCAGGCAAAATAATTCAATAATTTCAAGGGGTAGCCACAAGGACATCGATGAGAGTAGAGAAATTTCTCAGGGTCACAGTTTTGTTTTTTGCATATCTCTATTCTAGGAGTGATTGAAATCCTCATGAAATTCAAATGGATGATGCAGGTTATCAGAGGATGAACTTATAGTGGACACAAGTTGTGAGGGTGATGCAGAGCGAATAGGTCGTTTGTCATGTTCTAAGCCAGATCTCAAAGAAACATTGACACTTTGCTGAGGAACTGGCACTTTACCAGAGATCATTACTAAACATAACCTTTCAATGTTTGGCACAGTCTGCAAAATTAATTTAAAACACCCAAAGTCATAGCCCTTTCCATTGTTTTCAGAATTCAGCATCTTGAAAATGCATCAGCATGTTCAAAGATGTGAACAATTCATATATGCTTTCAACCATGACAGCAAACTGCCATGAGGATGGTACTTTGGGGATAAGGGAATGTTCCATTTCCCCACAGTCTGCATGGATTCCACATATTCCACAAATCTACTCACTGCAAGGGGCACTGAGAGCCATTGTATAGCCTTCCACTAGCCTTCTGGCTCCTGCAGATGTTTTGGACTTCAACTCCCATCAATCCCAGCCAGCATGGCCAGTGGTCAGGAATGCTGGGAGTTGTAGTCCAAAACTTCTGAAGGAGACCAGGCTAGGGAAGGTCAGTATAGTGCACAGGCGGGCAACTCCAGGAAGTCTGGGCCCATTTTTCTCCTCCAGACCCACTCCCAAGGGCTGCAGTCTGCTGGCTGACCCACAAATGAATGGTTCTGGTAACCGTAAAATTTCAGAGCCCCACAAATTTTGGGTCGAATTTTGCAAGGTAAATTTAAATGTTTGGGCACTTCATAGTGCTACAGATGTCATTTGTATTCCTTTCTTTAAAAAACAGGTGGTATGGGGCAGCAAGGGGGCTGCATAAGGGGGGAGCAAGGGGCAGCAGAGGTTGCATGCAGCCCACAAGCCATGTGTTGCTCACTGTTGGTGTAGCGGTTAGAGCTGGGGTGAGGAACTCTTATTCTATTGAGCGCTTCATTCCTGCAGGAGCAATATGTCAGGGGTAAATTGCTAGCAGTGGGGTAAACTGATGGAAGGTGAAGCCAGCAGTGGGTGGGGCCAGAGCCAAAGTGGGTGGGCACTCCCCTTCTCTCTATCTTTCTGGCACTGCCTCCTTCCCTCTCCCTCCCTGCCCCCTGAGCTGCAAGGGGAGGAGCAGATCTAACTAATGACTTGCAGAGGGCTTTTCCAATGACTCCTAGAGGCCGTAAGTTGCCTACCTCTGGTTAAATGTGCCAGAGTAGGTCTAGTGAGGCCCCTGTTCAAATCTGCACTCCGCTAATGTATTTTGCTGGATGATCTTGGGGCCAGCCTACCTTGCAGGGTTGTTGTGACGATACAATGTGAAGGAATAACTATGTATGTTGCTCTGAGGGAGGAAGGCAGGATAGAAATGTAATACACTGGTTTTTGTTGAACAAAAATAATCTTTTGTATAACTATTCATTTGCGGTGTGTGTGAGAGTGGCTGCATGTAACTTGAAATATGCCATAAACTATGTTATTATAATATTTTTGGAGTGTTTCGCAAATTAAAAGAGAACTCCAACCACAGAATACTGAGCAGCTATGCTGAGCCGATGAGCAACACTTTCAGCTTTGCTGTTTGAAGTAGGAGGGGAGACAGGGGCCTGAATTCAACTGCCCCCACCCCTCCAAACAAGCAGCCATTTGGAACCGTGCATGAGGTCCCTGGTACAGTAAGTGGAATGATGTCCACAGCTCTGATGCTGGATCTGTGGATTCAGTAATGGGAACTTGAACCCCAGCGTTGCACATGCACAATTCAGTTGCAAAAGGTAGGGTGACCATATGAAAAGGAGGACAGGGCTCCTGTATCTTTAGCAGTTGTATTGAAAAGGGAATTTCAGCAAGTATCATTTGTATGTATGCAGCACCTGGTGAAATTCCCTTTTCTGTACAACTGTTAAATCTACAGGAGCCCTGTCCTCCTTTTCATATGGTCACCCTAGTTTAATGTGATGTGTAAGAATCGTAAGAGACACAATGAATCACAGGGTTATGTACTCCCTCACCTTCTCCTGCACAGCCAGAAGTATGATTTTGGATTTACCGTGTCATCCAGAGTGACAAACTGTGGTTAAGACTAATTATGGTGAATTTCAAGCAAACCAATGTCAAACCATCGTTTCTGAAGCTGGCTTGTTAGAACTAACCATAGTTAGTGCTAACCATGATTCCTGGTTTAGATGCAGTGTTGTCTCAAGAGATTTTGCTGCCAGAAGCAGAACACAAATTTCACTCTACCTCTGCCTCCACTCAACCACCACTACAGTAGGGTGACCAGATAAAATCCAGGTCAGGGCTCATGTAACTTTAAGAGTTGTAGAGAAAAGGGAATTTCAGCCAGTGTCATTTGCATGCAATTAGTTCCTGATGAAATTCCCTCTTCATCACAATAGTTAAAGGTGCAGGGGCCCTGCCTTCTTTTGTATATGGTCACTCTAGTATAGTGCCTGCACCTTTAACTGTTGTGATGAAGAGGGAGTATCATCAGGAACTAATTGCATACAAATGACACTGGCTGAAATTCCCTTTTCTCTAAAACTGTTAAAGTTACATAAGCCCTGACCTGGATTTTATCTGGTCACCCTACACTACAGCGAATACTTAAAAAGTCTCCCTGCAAAATTCAGTTCCTAATTTCTGCCTTTAGCCATCCTCACCTCATGGTGTCACTCAAAGCTGGGTCAAGAGATTCCAAATGTAAGTTCTGCAATCTTTATTTTTAAATAGCAGCATGAAGGATCATGAGAGATCATGAAAGAACCTTTGATTTCCTTATTTTTTTACTTCTGATTCTAAAGAGCATGTCTCATTATGATCTTCAGCTGTTTAACCTGTTCAAAGGCATGCTTCACCTCTTGAAAAGTTGCCAAATGTCCCTTTTATGTGGGAATCTGTCTCCACAGTTCCATATTTACATCCCTTCCTTCAAATGTTTCACTGTTCAAAATGCCAACTGCCCTTTAGACACAATATATCAATAAGCAGTTCATTGTCCTTTGAAGCTGAAAAATACACATGTATCATCAAGAAACTTTTCTTATTTAGGGTGACCATATGGAAAGGAGGACAGGGCTTCTGTATCTTTAATAGTTGTATTGAAAAGGGAATTTCAGCAGACATCATTTGTATGCATGCAGCACCTGGTGAAATTCCCTCCATCACAACAGTTAAAGCGGCAGGAGCCCTGCCCTCTTTTGTATCTGGTCACTCTAGTATAGCTCCTGCAGCTTTTAACTGTTATATTTTTAACATATTATATTTTTAATTTATATCACATGTTTATCTGCCCAGGAAACATTGGTTGCTAGTCTGTCTGGAAGTGTAATAAATAAACAAATATAGTAATTGTGCTTATTGCGGTGAAGCCTCTGCCACCTTAGCGAAGCTGTGTGTGATGGTGTGGCATGTTCATGACATGAACTCAAACAGGGATTAACATTGTTGAAATGCTTGCAGTTCACTTTAAGTTAGTGAAGAGGAAATTGTCAGTTTGGCAGGGATTCAAACATCATATACGCCCTAGGGATAGCAGCGGATTCATTGTTGAGAATTACTAAAAGAACTCATAAGATCATAGGGTAAGGGTCAGAGGTAACAGAGGCAAGATGGCTTAGGGACAGTAGCCAGGGAGTAAGGGATGAGAAAGAGAAACTTGAGGGGAAGAGTTGAAGGAGAAGGAGAAGGAGGCTTGAGTAAAGCATAGAGGATAAAGGCATTGAGAGAAGGGCTCGGAAGAAAGTGCACAGTGCTTGGGGAGGGGAGGGGAATACTAGAGACAGAGGTTACAGGATAAAGAACAGAATGAGCAATAGGTTGGAAAACACACTGTGGGAATTGTGGCTGAGGGAAAGTAACTAGTCCAAAGTTATTCTATGGCTAAGCATGGATTTGAAACTAGATCTCTAGATCCAAATTTAACAAGCTAACAATATGTCATATGGCTTCTAAGGTCTTTATCACACCTGCTATTCCCCCCCCCCCCCGGTTTGCTTCTGTGGGTTCCCCCTCCGTTTCCTATGCGAGTCTCGCATTTTGAATCACACGTGGTCAATGTTGCTGTGATACCTCAGCTTGGCCTGTTGAACTTTGCCTGTTTCAGACTTTGCTCGTTCAGGGATAAATCGAAACAGAAACTAAAAACTGCAACCTCAGGGCAAGAGAACAGCAGGAGGGGGATGACATCATGCGAGTCCAGCGCTGAAGAAGTGGATCAGAGTCGAGGTAGGTGTGCTTAAAACCGCGTGTGTGATAAACACCTAAATCATGTAGCTGAGGGTGCCGCTAGATCTTGCAAATGACCTGAAGTTGCCATCAAAAAGCAGCTTAGTGTCTTGTTCTTTCCATGTCCCTGTAACATCTAGGAAGACTCAATGCTTGATGAAATGATGGCCACCAATGAAAACTGGCATGGGGCAGGGAAGATCACGGAAGGATGGCATCACATTACTCACTGAATTACCCTAGATGTTACAAGGGAGAAAATACATGACTTGAAGCTGCTCTTTTCGACAGCATCCCCAAGTCTGCCATGTCAGAATGTCTAATTCTGAAACATTCCTAAATTAATGTGTGTGTGCGTGTGAGTGAGTGAGTGAGTGAGTGAGTGAGTGGAAGAGTGAGCAAGAGAGGGTTTCAAGAAATGTTTTGTCGACAAAATTGATCCCTGGGTTAATGGTTAATTAAAAAGCCATTCCTGCGTTATCTGGATTAGAAGATGTAATTTACTTCTTAGCACTCTTGTGAACCAGGCTTCTTATGGAGGTATTGAAATATAGATTAATGTGCTTAATTTTATCTCTTTGTCCCAATATTGCATGACATTTCTAAATGAGCTCTATTCTAGGATCATGTCAGGGTGCTGAGGTTGAATGGACTGCAAACCAGGAAGCTGGTATGGAAACGATTTGCATAAAGCTTTAGGATGCAAGCCTTGATAAGCTTACTCATGATTAAATCCCATTGATTTTTTCTTTAAAAAATATGTATTTTGCAACCGTAAATGGGGACTCATGCCTGAGTAACTGTGTTTATCATTCAGATTGTTTCTTCTAAAGAATTGATGACAGGTACTGAACACCAGAGCAACAACAAAATCCCACTTACTAAATACCAAAATGGAAAGGGCTGTAAGGAATGAAGTTGACACAAAGGTTATGAATTCAAAATGTGTAGGTTCAATTAATTAAAATATTTGTTTAACCTTCTATTGAAAGAGACCAGATTGATTTAGGGTGCAATCCTCTGCATGTTTGTACAGAAAAAAAGCCCTACAACCCCAGCATTCCCCAGCCATCTGCCTGGGGGATGCTGGGAGTTGTAAGACTTTTTTTTTGTCTTAAACATGCATGGGATTGTGCCATTAGATTTTTTTAAGGCTATACTTACTGTATATTTTATACTGAGGACAAAGGAATGCTTTGATCTGTATAACCCCAGCATCTAGTGCATCAATGTCTGATACTACTCATCCTTGTTGCCTTTGGCTCATTCAGTTCTGCAGGCTTCCATCTTTCCCGTCATATTATTCAACATCTACAGGTCACCTCTCAGAGCGCTTGCCAGGACATTTACAGTGTGATGCCATCAGTATGCTTATGATATCCAGTTTGTCCTTTCCATCCAATTACCAGGAGGCTCTCTGATATCAGTGAGGGACTGGAAGTGGGTTAAGAACATAAGAAGAGCCATGCTAGGTCAGGCCAAAGGCCCATTTAGTCCAGCACTCTGTTCACACAGTGGCCAACCAGCTGTCGACCAGGAACCCACAAGCAGGTGCAACAGTACCCTCCTGCCCATGTTCCCCAGCTGGCTTCAAGTCCGGCATTTGATTCCCACAATGGCCAACCAGGTGCTTATACGTGCAATGACACTGAATCAGGGTTAAGAACATAAGAACATAAAAAGGTCATGCTAATTCAAACCAAGGGTATATAGTCTGGCACTCTGTTCACATGGTAACCAACCAGCTGCCCATGGGAAACCCACATGGAAGACATGAATAAAATAGCACCCTCCCACCCATGTTCCCCAGCACCTGGTGTGCATAGGCTTACTGCCTCTGATACTAGAGGTAGCACATAGCCATCAGGGATAGTAACCATTGATAGCCTTCTCCTCTAGCCAACCCCCTTTTAAAGCCATCCAAATTGGTAGCCATCACTACATCTTGTGGTAGTGAGTTCCATAGTTTAACTATGTGCTGTGTGAATAAGTCCTTCCTTTTAACAACATGAAGCTTGGTATGGACAAGATGGAAGTCCTCCATGGGAGGAATGGCCAATCTAGGAATATGTGTTGAACTGGTCCTAAACTGCATTCCCTCTTAAAGAGTGGGTTTGTAGTTTGGGAATGTTTTTGCACAGGTTCTGCTGGTGTTTCAGTGGTGGCTATTCCTGCAGAACTTTCCCATCATATACATCTAGATTTGTCTACTGTAACATCTTCTAGATGGGGCTGCATTTTAAAAGTGCCTGAAAACTTCAGCCGGTACAAAACGCAGCAGCTAAACTATTGACAGGAGCTCATTCGTTTGATCATACAACTTAGGGGGACCATATGGAAAGGAGAACAGGGCTCCTGTATCTTTAACAGTTGTATTGAAAAAGGAATTTCAGCAGATATCATTTGTATGCATGCAGCACCTGGTGAAATTCTCTCTTCATCACAACAGGTAAAGCTGCAGGAGCCCTGCCCTAGCTATACTAGAGTGCCCAGATACACAAGATGGCAGGGCTCCTGCAGCTTTAAGTGTTGTAATGAAGAGGAAATTTCACCAGGTGCTGCATGCATACAAATAACATCTGCTGAAATTCCCTTAAAGACACAGGAGCCCTGTCTTCCTTTCCTATGGTTATCCTAATACAACTCAGATAGTCTACCAACTCTACTGGTTCATTTGTTTCCAGGTCAAATTCAAGGTGTCAGTTTTGACCTTTAAAGACCTAAATGGCTTCAGAACTGGCTATCCAAAGGATGGTTTCTTCCCATGTGAACTTATCAACATACCGCGATCAGAAGTGGGGAGAGTTGGGAGGTAGGAGAAGGCCTCAGGCTACAGAACTCTTTCTGCTTCCTTTTAGAGGAAGAGCTGCAGCTCAATGGTACAGCATGTGCTTCACATACAGAAGGTCCCAAGTTCCCGTCGGCTTGGATAATCCTTTTACTAAGGCAATTCCCTACATTCCTACGAGACATGGCTAACCAGCTCCTCCCAGCGAACCATGCTAAGAAGTCAGTCCCAGAGACTTAAGAATAGACAGGTTTTGTTCAATCTGTTCCTTCTGTGTTCCATGAATGGTCAGGCATCTTTCATCCAGTCATTGATGGAATCAGGGTTTTTTTTTAGGGATGCAGGAGAGCTTTATTACTGTTTGCAAATTCACATTTGCGTGAATGTGCATTTGCGCAATTTCCCCCCAAATTAAAAAAAACCTTTTGCAAGTCCACGGCATCCATGTGACTCAGAAAAAAGCTGGTCCTCTGAACAATCTGCAGGTTGGATTCAAAGGAATCCAACCTTTTGGATTTCTCCAACATCCCTACAAAGAATACTGTTTGGATGCACATTCCATCAGGGCATGCTTTACTTTGATTTGATTATGTACAACTGCTGTTTGTTATTTTTTTTAAAGTTTTAAATATTGTTCATTGTTGTTTTATTATTTTATGATGTTTGTTAGCCACGATGAGGCATCTGGTTGGGATGGAATGGGGTGATATCAATATTTAAGTAAGCAAATATTTAAATAAGCAAAGAAAAACACATAGTGCTCTGGGAGGCCCTTTCACATAGCTTCGTCTCAAAATACTAGTATGTTGTTGAAGTCCTGCAACCACATTGTTGAAGCTGATCAGGAAATCAACACCCCAGGAGGATGCTATTCCGTGGTCATGATCCATCATATCAGCCCCACCCATGCAGTTGTGGGACGTGAAGTTTTACAATGGTGTCATGGCATAACCTGATACCTAGCTCATGTCTGGAATCTAGAAACATCTCAAAAGACCTAGCATAGAGAAGTGCTTAAGGATGATCACAGCCTACTACTCATAGTAAGTAATTGTATTCCACTCATCAACTAATACTAGAGAGGCTTTGCAGTTTGCATAACACCATATGTTATGCAAACTTATATCATAGGGGTGTGCAACCGTTTTGGTCCTGAGGGCTCCATTAGTGGCTGGTACAGGGGGAGGATGCACACACCTATATACACATAAACACACTTACATACACGCACACACACACACACAAGGGTTTCCCTCTCCCGTGGGATTTCCCTTGCCACTAGCGCTAACAAGGGAAACCCTATATGGGGATTCCCATGGCTTTGTGGGTTGTACTGGGAGAAGCAAAGGGCCTTCAATATCATCTTCCCCCTCCAGCTGTACATGGAGAGACAGAGAGAGAGAGAGAGAGAGAGTGCTGGTCCTGAGTTCAGAGCAGCATACTCAGCAAAGGAGTGCTGGGTTAGGAGGGGAGTCTCCACTGTTAAGTCATTCATGCAATGAGTGTTAGTTATATCTGCTGGTTAGGCCATAAACTACCTGAAGTAGAGATGGGTGAACATCCCAAAGCTCCTTTGATATAGGGTGACCAGATAAAATCCAGGTCAGGGCTCATGTAACTTTAAGAGTTGTAGAGAAAAGGGAATTTCAGCCAGTGTCATTTGCATGCAATTAATTCCTGATGAAATTCCCTCTTCATCACAATAGTTAAAGGTGCAGGGGCCCTGCCTTATTTTGTATATGGTCACTCTAGTATAGTGCCTGCACCTTTAACTGTTGTGATGAAGAGGGAGTATCATCAGGAACTAATTGCATACAAATGACACTGGCTGAAATTCCCTTTTCTCTAAAACTGTTAAAGTTACATAAGCCCTGACCTGGATTTTATCTGGTCACCCTACTTTGATAGTAAGTAGAGTTACTCCCCTTGGTGTAACTTGGAAACTACCCAAGTCATTCAGAATCCCAACCCCCTCAAGAAGAACCTGGGTAAAAAAAAAAATTAGTCAATCTGAGGCTCGGAAAAATTATGCCCCTCTTGAGAACTACTCCCAAACGAACTATTAATAGTTCCATTGGTTATTTTAGGGACCGGAAAAGCATGCTACTGATGCAAAATCAGCATTGGGAGCCAAAAGCTCATGCATGGGGGGGGGAGTGTTTTTTGGACTCCACCTCCAGTTTCACCACTCCCTCTCTTAAATCTGATCCAATGAAACATAACAGAGGGGCCTAGTGCCATTACATTGCATAGTGGCAATTTTACAATGCTTGGGGGTGGGCTTTTTGGCAGCCAAAGTGATGTCAGCTTCTCATGATCTCTTGCTATTACCATGATCAACAGAATCCCGATTTTCTTCTTCCAGCTTTTGGTTAGCTGGTTTCAGCAACTCATCTACATGCTGTGCTAGTTTAGTGATCCTAATTGTCTGTGACTGCTATTAAGCATCGTATGAATTGTATTAAGAGTTCAGTCTTCCATCAAGCTGTTCTTGCTGCACTGATAGCTCAGTAATTATTGCAGATAATTTATAGGCATTTAATAAACAAACAATTTGAAATAAATTGAAAAAGAAAAGTCAATTTGGCTCAGAAAAACTGGTCTTTTTTCAAAAATAAATAAATAAATGTAGAACACTTTAGGAGGTTGCCTGCGTTGATGGGGGGTGAGATGGCTTCCATTCCAGTCATGTCGTCCATAAAATACCGAATTGTTTTTAAACTGCAAAGATTTGGGGGAGGGGGCTGGTATTGTAGATATCCATCTTTTCTTTTTTAAAAAGAACTATAATATTCTCATAAACTGGTGCTTACTGGGATTGAGAAGAACATAGATTGTTCGTCTGGAATTATGTCTAAATCACGTAGCTTCAAAAATATCTATTTGTCACAAAGCGCATGGTGTGCGTTGACAGCCAACATTCATATTCTAGCATGGTAAGCTTTTGAGAAATATTATTTAGCTCGAGATATTCCAGGTGATGTGTTGGCCGAGTTCTTTGTTTGTTTGTTTGTTTGTTACTCCAAGGGCACCCTGTGATAAATAACTGTGAAGATCAGATTTGGCAGCATCTTGTCATTTCCCCAAACAGAATTCTCTTTATATGTAAGAAATGTTAGGAGGTAGCATCCTTGAAAAGAAAGAAAGAAAAGACTGCATCTATGCAAATGCAATGTCACATAGTCTTAAAGAACCAGTGATGGTGAATGATGGACCTTGAGCATAAAGGGTGGCCTCTATCTGTCCCTACTTATTAATAACTCTGAAGCAGAACGGAGGGTGGAAAGGAACGAATGGAGAGGTTAATTCTCAAGCATATTCATGCCATAAGTTTTCCAATATTCAATTGTTGGTTCTCTCACTGTGTGTGTGTATCCCTCTTCTTGCTCCAGAGTCTAATCATAGCCATACAAGTGGAAGTTCTTGCAGAAAGTGTGTGTGCATGTGGGGGAGTCCAAACTCCAAATGTAGAAACAAGGCACCTTAAATATTCCATATTTTTGTATTGGTACAATATGTAAACACATGCTTTATTCTCACATGCTAGTTTGCTGTTTGTTTAGTGCAAATGCACCCTCTCTGTGCTACATTTCCAAGAGCGGAGACGTAGCTGGCATGACCAGAGCTGCACTGGCTACGAGGGGGAGGGGGGGCAGAATGGTTTCTGGGCTCCCAGGTCGGGGCCCTGGTTCCATCATGGATTCAAAGAAACCAAAGAATCCCTCTTGACCGTGTCGAGTGGCCACAGGATTACTCCCTTAAGGAAGTCTACAGAAGGAAAGTTTCCATCCCTTTCTCATTCCTTGCAGCTCTCCATGCCCCTGAGAAGCCTCTCTGGACAATTGAAAACCCCTCTTCTACATTGTGGGATCAGGCATGGGACTTACTAGGAGATGGGGGATCACCCAAAATCAGGCCTGGGTCCTAAGATAAGTTACCTTAAGGACATAATTCTACGCATGTTTATACAGATAGGGTTCAACATCTTGAATAGCTCCTTTAGAGTTCTGGCTGGTTCTGACTAAAACCCAAAATAGATTTACAGCCCCACCAAAAATGGAGACACCAGACTCCTCTGAGTTTAATTTACTCTTTCTATGAGTTGGCACATTTGCAACTCTGTGAGATTTATGTAGGGATAGGCAGCTCCTACACATCTAGAAGAGTGTTTAAACTAAAGGCCACCCCCATAAAGTAAAGTCCTACAGCTCCCAGCATTCCCCAGCCAGCCATGGGGATTGTACCCAAAATTATGAATGATTTGGAAAGAGTGAAGGCAGAGTTTTGTTCTGTTTCCCAAAATACTAGAACTTGTTATGATGCAATACAACCTATGTGGCAGAGGTTTAGAAAAAGAGGACAAACGTCATACGGTGCATCATTCCATCCATTAACACCGCCCCCTTACAGTTCTCTCAAAAGTCCATTTTTCTATATAAAGCCTTTGGCTTAACCCCATAATCTTCATTTCCCACTGGAACTGCAACCATTAGTAAGCTTGAGTAAATTGTAAGGTTTCTGTTAGGATGCCAGCCATAGTATTCATGGCAGTTACGGAGATGGGAGAGGAATTTGTTCTGAGATGAATGGAGGTTAGAAGATGGGCACCGGGGATGGCTTTTAGTTTAAACGCTTTCCCAGATGTATAGGAGCTGCCTATCCCTAAGTAAATTTCGCAGAGGTGGAAATGTTCCAACTTATGCATAGAAAGAGTAGATTAAACACAGTGGAGTCTGGTGGGGCTATAAATCCATTTTGTGTTTCAGTCAGAACCATCCAGAACGCTAAAGGAGCTATCCAAGATGCTGAGCCCTGTCCTCCAAATAGCTGCAGCACCTCAGATAGCTCCTTTAGAGTTCTGGCTGGTTCTAATTGAAACACAGAGGGGGTTCGCAGACCCATTGACATCTGCTATTCCAACAGGGTCTGTTCGCTAGTAGTGAAATACATATGAACATTAAGGACACAAGTTGACCAGCATCATAGGGCTGGTCCACCTATAGTGTTATAACGCAGAGACTACTTGAAATATATAGAAGGATCCTGTTTGGACTCCTGTTTGGGCTCTGGCTCCACAAGCATGTACAGGGTGATTATGTGGCTGCAGCTTCTGTGCTCATGGGCTTTCAGAATGCCACCACCTAGCTTATGTATCTAGGTGGTTCTGGATGGTGGCTAAAGGTCAGCAGTGCATGCATCCCTCACGCCCATGGCAGCTGCAGCAACCACCTCGGAGCTGGAGCTCAGTTCAGGTGGAAGGCTTTCCACCAGCAGTCACACTCTGACAGGACAAGATCATCTGACTCACATGTACTTACCACGTGCAGTGGAGGCTGGCTGCTCTGATGTCAGTGGGGCTGTGAGTAACTCAGAGTTTCAGCGAGAACCAATCAGAAATCTAGAGGAGCTATCCAAGGTGCTGAACCCAAGTCCAAAGTATGTCCAGACAGCTCCTTTAGAGTTCTGACTGGTTCTGACTGAAACCCAGAGGGGAATCATGGCCCCACTGACATCAGAGCCACCAACCTCCACTGGCCATGTATCCACTTGTAATGCCGCTCTTAAATTCAGTTCCCAACTCACCATGTTACTCCCCTGGGCCATCTTTTTGCAAAGCCCATCTTTTCTGCTGAACTCTATGCTTCATTGATTCCCGGAAGTAAATCCGAAATCATCACCTGAGATGAAAGCCATCACCTTTTTAGTATCCGAGAGAAATATTTTAAGTTCATTTAATAATGTATTTGTTTTAATATTTCTCTCCCCTTGAAGTCTGTGCAGTGGGGACTTGCATTAATGAAAGCATCTGTCTTTGCAGATGCAGGCAGAGAGAGAATTTGGAAATAATACAAATGAAAGCTATAAATATCCTCTAAGCTGCTAGCAAAGTGTCCCCCCCCCCCCCGCCTGCCAACGTCAGTGCAAAACACACCGCAGGACTTAATTCAAGTTGAAATGGAGGAGGGTGTGTGTGGAGAAATGCTATTTATTTATTTTTTCTACCTGAGGCTTTTCAGAGGAACAGGAATGTGTGAGAGAAGGTATGTTTGCCACCGGTACGTAGTTCATTAGTTCAGTGCCAGAGGATTGTCTGAATGCAGGTACATGTAGGGATGTATGAGAAATTCATCTCAGTTCTTTTTTTTTTTAATCACAATTTACCCATCTCACAACTCTCCACATCGAATGTGGAACTGAACACAGTCTGCAGTTGACGTCCGGACATTTCCGAGCTTGTGTTGCAATTTGCAAAACAACAGTGTGTACATTTGATCGAATGTGTACTTCTGAAAAATTTGCACCAACAAGTTTCAATCGACAGAAGAAAAAACTGTACAGTTAAAAAAAAGAGCACAATTAATGCACACATTCCGAAAAATGTGCACATAAACATGCAGAATTTTTCAGGTGAAAGAAGAAGAAGAAAGTTTGCAATCTGATATGGCCATGAGTCAGAACGGGTTTGGCTTTTGCACATCCCTAGGCACATGTCCTGGTTCTCTATTGTGACGGCTAAGTAGTTCTGTCTAGGGCTGTGCAGGAACACCACCCACTCTCCCAAATCCGCTTTGGAGGCCGATTCAGGGCTTTCCCATCTCATAACTCTCAACATCAAATGCAGAAATAGCCCTTCATGGTCACTGTCATCTGCTACATTAGATCTAGGAAAAGATAGAGCCCTCCTCTTCCTTAAAAATGGTGGCTCTCATGGAGGACAGACAGCTGCCGGGTGTGTGTGGATGGGTCAGGTAAGTTCCCTGGGCTGGCAGGGGCAATATCCCAGCTCGTGCCAAAGCGGCCTGAAGTGCTCCCGACCTGTTTTGACCCACTTCAGACCTCTTCGGCCCAATCCAGTCCTGATCTGGATTGGGAACAAAGTGGGCCAAATTGGCCTGCTTCAGTTTGGGATCCAGATCTGGACCTGAAGTGGTACACAGCCCTAGTTTTGTCCCTACAAGCCAGCTGGATGGGATTCAAATGTAAGACTACAAATCGTAGTATTTATTCCCATCTTCCCCTGCCCCCGGTGATGCTATTAGTGGTTTTTAATGTTCAATGTTTTAATTTTTGTAACCACCCCAGAGAGCTTCAACTAGGGGACAGTATATAAATGCAAATAATAATAATAATAATAATAATAATAATAATAATAATAGAATATGGAGTGGGGGAATTTTGATCAGGAAAATAGTGCTGGGGGTCAAAAAGGCTTAAAAAGAATCCCTTTCGCACTTCTGCCCAAGCCAATTCAACCCCTCCCTCTGCCTCAATTTGTCTGCATTTAAACTTTTAACGAAGATGCCAGTTCATCTTCTCATGAGCTTCTTGTGTCGCAGGTAGTTCTTTATGAAGAACAAAAGCAAGCAACATAAGCTGAACCGCCTAGGACCAAACTAGACATGACATCTGTGGATTCGTTATTGGATTTCCTGCCATCCCCCCAACCCCAATAATGGTAAAATGCGGCTGCAGGGGGTTCTGGTTTAGATAGAGTCTATGGTGTTGTTAATTTGGATTGGGGCCCCAGTGCCGGAGGAAGGATTTGCATCACCCCAAGTTTCAATTTAGACCCCCACCCTTTTAGCACTTCGGAACATTGCTCAATTCAGCTCAGACCAATTCAGTGTCATCCACTTTGACCCAGGTACTGAACCAGAATCGTGATTTAGAAATCAGATGCTTCATACCTCCCATTGGCTATCATAGGACATTTTTAAAAACTGCCATATTTTTTTTTCTCTCTTTGACACAATTGAGTGAAATTTGTAGGCATAGTGGGAGGGGATTGCCAAATTTTAGAAAAATAGGTGCGATGCTCTTTGTATTTTGATATTAATTTTAAAGAGAACCACTGATAACTTTTATATTTCTTGTCAGAACTGGATGAAATTTGCAGGCATAGTTAACCTTTCTGAGGAGATCAGTGTTTCAGATGAATAGGTAAGGGTTTGTCATTTTGAGGGTATTGCCATGCTCCCATCAGAAGACTCCTCTAAGGAGGAAGGGTTAGAGGCCTCGATTCCAAGTCCCTACCAGGTCCCACACTGTGAGAGAGGCCTGAGCCCATGTAGGAGTCTGCTGAGGTCCCAGCCCCTCAGGAACAAGGGGAGTTTGCCTCAGAGGAGGAGGCTGAGAACCCCACACCTCCCAGGAAGCGCCACCTCCAGAAGAGGATAGGTACAGAGGTTCATGGTGAAGGGGAGTCCTCAGATTTGGGGTGTGTGTCATTTGGTTCCTTCCCCCCAGTGTTTTTTCATAGTGAAGCATACAGGTGGTCTTTGAACAGGCTTTCTCATGGTCCCATCCTTGGCCCATTCTTTCTCATCTATACTCAATGTCACAAAACTACAACTTAGGGGCTATGACCCCAAAACTGAATCCTCCCCATGTCTGCACTAGAAATCTTAAAAAGATATTGAGAGATCTGACATCAGATTTGGTTTGACCCTAAATTTTCACTCCTTTTTGTAATCCTATGGACTCTTGAACTAATGAAGAAGTGTGCAGAATGAACTGTTTATGTATTATGTACTCTGGTGTGTGGGTAGGGAACAACTCCCATCATAGCTAAGATCATCCTAGTAAAAAAACATAATTGTTTAGGGAAAACAAGTCACACGTCAAGGACAGAGCACAGATTTACTTTGCATCACAGGGCCTTGTAAATTCCCTATTTAAATGCAAACCCTTTCACCACATATTTTCCAGTCAGTTATTAAACAGTAACAGAAAACATTACACACGTTCCCCTTGCCACCTTGCCAGTGAGCTTGTTAACGAAGAACTTTCTGGCCAATCCATCTTATAGATTGTCAGCCCATAATACACACAGTATTACACAGAAGAAATAACGTGCAAGATAACTATTGCTCTGTGCAGGCATTTATTATAAGTATCTCCAAAATGATATTGCACTATTTGTTCTCCAGTGGTCCTATTATGATGCACCAGTCTGCAGAATGCTGGGAGTTGTAGGACTTTGTTCTGTCTAAACATCCATAGGATTGTGCCTTTAATCTGTAACATTGGACAAATCCACAACCAGCAAATATTTAAGAATCGGACTACTGTATTAAGTGTGTCCATTTGGAGGAAGCTGGTTTCCAAATGACTCACTGAATGGTATTCTTATTCTCCCAGCTGTTTTCCACTCACCTAGGAAGCTGTGTCATATTTAGAGATGGGGGGGGGGGGAGGTAGACACCAGAAAAAAATGGGAACAAATCCAGAACAATTAAAGGGAAAACCAATTTTTCCCTGATTTTCCAAAGCACAAAAATAGTCCTTGGGAAAAACACAGACATTTTCCAAATGTTTCTGTCCCTATGGCTTTCCCCATTTTTTCCCTGGGCCTTCACATCTCTAAATACCATACTGGACTTTTTGTCCATGTAGTTCAGTATTCCCTGCTGGAAAATTCATGGCCAGACTCCACAGAACTTACTATAGGGATGGGAGGAACATGTCTCCCTCTAGATTTTATGGGAATACAAGTCCCATCATACCTTACCCTTGGCTATGTTGGCTAAGGCTGGAGCAGTCTAATGACATCTGGTGGGGCCCACACACTCCCCCTTCCTACTGTGACAACGGCCATGGTGAATCCAGAGGAGGACAATACAATCTTATGAATGAGATAAGCACTCCTAAGCAACCCTCCTCCATTTCTCTTATGTTCTCCCAGAGTTTTTGTCCCTGCTGTTGATAATTGCCCCAACCGTGTGGTTCAGAAAGAACTGAGATTCCAGCCAACTGTGTCACAATTGTGGTTCTCGATTAATTGCCGCGCTTGAAGCAACTGAAGTTTTGCATTGCTTTTGTCAATGAATTTGCCATGTTTTGCATGTCTAGGGAGCTCCCATGTAATCTCAATCATTAATTTTATTCCACTAGCTGGGAGAAAGCCTTTACATGGTGAATAATGCCTTGTCAAACACCCGCAGCTGTGTTTACTGTCCCATACATATTGTGGATGAAACAAAAATAGAACTGCCGCTTACCCAGGAGTGGGCGGTCGGCATCTCCAGTCATAAGAGATAACCCACTCTTATGGTTTCCAGCTGTTCAAAGATACTGGTTGTCTAGGTCAGGGCAAGGGAACAAGTATTGGGGCAGGGAGAAGCTGGGCAGGATATGGCAAGTCACAGCTAGGAACTGCAAATCAATGGATCAGGTTGGAATCTTGTAGATTAGGAGTAGAGCCAGGTCAGAATCTGATGGATTGAATGCAGACCTTGGGTGAAATCTGTGTCTGATATAACACAGCTTTGCTGTCTATCCCTGATTAACAGCCCTACCAGTTGTTAAGGGCCAAATAGTCAAGGCTAAGCTGCCAGTGACTGTCAGAGATGGGCTAGGAGCCACAAAGCAGGGGGCAGTGCTTGGTCCAAGAAAACAAGCCAGAGAATCAGAGTCAATGAATTGATGGGATTATTTAGGAATGATGCCTCCTGTTAGAAAGACAATTAGCAGAGAAAAACAAAAAGGCAAAACAGAATGAGCTTTTACCAATCCCACATGCACACAAAGCTATCTTATAATAATGAAGGAGACCACCCACTTCTTTAGTGAAGAAAAGGTGAAATGCTTTTGCTTGCAAAGTGTTCTTGTATAAAAAAAAATGCAGGTGCAGCATAGGGCTTCAAAAAGTTTATTCAGTCTATTATGTGTTCCATTACATAGGCAGGTGTGAGAGAGCAAACACTTGTGCTCTCAGCAATGGAGGAGGTCAGAGAGAGAGAGAGAGAGAGAGAGAGAGAGAGAGAGAGCAGGGGAAGGAAGGGGAGGAGCAAAAGGAAGAAATCACAGGAAACCACATTGTATGCTATAAAGAGCCTGAGGCTGGCTGTGGTCTAAATTAGGGCTGTGCACCACCTCAGGCCGAATCTCCGAAACTGAGGTGAGGCAGGCTGATTCAGCCTGCCTCGCCTTGGTTCCAAGGCGGTTCTGGGGTGGCCCGAGGCAGCCCAAGGCCGAAGCGGATTGGTACCGAAGCTTCGGGGCACCTTGAGCCACTTTGGACGGCACTGGACTCATCTCCCTCTCCCTGCTTACCTGCTGCCGCCACTGCATTGTTGCCGCCACTGCATTGCCCCATCTCTTCCACCATCGCCCCAGCTCTGCCATGACCAGGAAATGCAGTGTCCTCCTGAGAGCCAGGCTGCAATTTCAAGATATAACGGGCTCATTTAGCACATTTATGGCCGTGAACTACGGTGGCCAAAAAGGGCCACTTTCCCTTTATGGCTGCCATAGTTTGTGTCCCAGAGACGCCACGATATCTTGAAATCATGGCCTGGCTCTCAGGGGGCGAGGGAGGGAGCACAGAGTTGGGAGTCCAATGGACTCCTGCCCAAACTTGCTCCCGGATTTCCTGGGTGCTGGCTGCATGGCAGACACCCAGGGATCAACTAGCCCAAGTTGCCTTGGGCCCCCCGAATCTCGCCTTGGCTTCAGTGCTGAAGCAAGGTGGGCAGCCCCCAAAGCACCCTGAGGTGAATTGGGGCTGTTTCGGGGGCTCCAAGATGGCCTCCAAAGTGAATCAGGGGGACCATGCACAGCCCTAGTCTAAATTCCCATGAATTAACTAATTGTAGCACTGCTCCCTTCCAGTAACCAGCAGATGAGTTTGCTATATTCCCAACAGGAAAAGAGTCAGGCAGTCAGAGCTAAGAAACTAGGGTGGCCATGTGTCTTACTGTACAGAGGGCAGCCCTCTGTTTGAAGTGTTGTCCAGTCCAAGTCAAGTTTAAAGATAAAGCACCTGAATCTCACCATAGTGAGGAAGACTGTGACCAGAGCTAGATCTACACTACTGGTTTATAGATAACTGTTGGGGCACAATCCACATTCCATAAACTGATTTCATAGTGTTATTTCCTGTTTTTTATTCCACATTCGTAATGCTTTGGCACAAGGTGTAGATCAGGTGATTCCTGTGCCTGCTCAGTCTACTGTCCAGGTGCTGAGTGTTGATCTATTCTGGGTTTCAGTCAGAAGCATCTAAAGGGGTTATCCAAGGTGCTGAACCCTAACCCCAAAATAGTTTCAGCACCTTGGCGATCTCCTTTAGAGCTCCAGCTGGTTCTGACTGAAACCCAGAATGGAGTCACAGCTCTATCAAAATCAGAGCTACTGGCCTCCACTGGGTAGCATCCAAAGTCTTCACCTAAACTAGGACAAAGTGACCTCAAATTGACTGGAACAGACCCAAAATGTAGTAATGTAGAACTTCTTTCCTTTCTTTAGACATGCTTTTTCAAAAAGACTGAATTTTAATAAGTACATCCATCATGGTAGATGTGTATACTATTATTCGTTATGAAGCTTAATCCGGCATCCAAAATTATCTCCTCTGCTGGCAGTGTGTTGTAAATATAACATATTTTCAGCATTACCGAGTCACATTTCACGTAATAACAAACCTACGTTTCAGAAGCTGTCTTGCCAGATTTAAACACAGTCCCTATTCAGGCATCTGTTGCGACCATCTGCTGCAGGCAAGCGATTTTGGAGTCTCATCCTCAGCATTACAGAGGATTGACTCACAATAGAAGCAGCGTAAGTCTTTGATCGCAGAGTCCCTAGCATGAGAGCTTGCACCCTGCAAATTAATAGCCATTTGGTACAAAATTCACACATACACACCTACACTCCCCCAAAAGTCAAATACAAAATATAGAATAAGGGCACAATCCTATGCGTGTTTAGACAGAAAAAAAGTCCTACATCTCCCAGCATGCCCCAGACAGCATGGCTGTAGGACTGTTTTCCATCTAAACATGCATAGGATTGTGCCCTGTTTCTTCTGTGGCACCTGATAAATTTTGCAATGCCGTACCAGAAGTCAAGGAGAGACAGATGACTTTCCACATCTTCTTCATTGTGTTGAGATGCAGGAATCACAAAGTAAGAAGAATAGAATAGAAGGCAGTGACACCCATGCAATTTGTAGGGCACTTTTGAGCATTGTCAAAAGGGAAGCTCTATTGTTGCAGCCTACGAATGGGACTGGAGTTAGAGGGTCTGATTCAGTTTAGCCCTACTGTAACCTCCCATAGCTCTGGAATCTTTTCCCTTTCTCTGTTACTAGATGAATGTGAAGCTTTGAAGTGTCCATGAACATTATAACTGCCAAGGGGGAAGAGCTGACTATAGAAGGTTGTGCATCAATGCTACTGCTCGAGAAATGGAAAATTGGCTTGCCTGGCTGGGTGAGAAATCTTTCTCACAAAACCTCCTGCCCATGTTTCCCAGCAACTAATGTATATAGGCTCACTGCCTCAGATACTAGCTATCAGGGCTAGTAGTCATTGATAGCCTTCTCCTCCAGGAATATATCCAACATCCCTTTAAAGCCATCCGAATTGGTGGCCATCACTGCATCTTGTTGTAGTGAATGCCATAGTTTATGCACTTTATGAAGAAGTCCTTCTTTCATCTGTCTTGAATCCAGACAATGCCTTCTACACATGACCCTCCTGTGTTTTCCTACCACTTCTTCTATCTTTTTTCTGACTGCAGGGAATCCATCAAGACCAAAAAAGATAGTAGAATTGCACAATGCCTTCTAATGGTTGGAGCTGGGACCTTTCTGTCCAGAAGCATCCTTAGAAGCTGAGAGGGCAAGGAGAAAGGAGGATAATAGAGAGTGAGAGGAAATCTACACTGTAGGTTTAAAATGTTAAAAAAAGATTGTGAAGACTCTTTGGGGCACTCGACCCACATACTGAACAGTTGTATATAAGTTTCATTTTGCTTTGTGTCTTACAGAGTTAATACGTATTTTTTCTAAGACAACTTGTTGTTTGTAAAAGAATGTGTCCTACTTTACCGTTTTGTAGTCGCAAAGATTATTTCTGAGCATGCGCTTTTGCTTTAAGAGCTAAATTGGCAGCTAAGGAAAGGAGGAAGTGCTTTGAAGGAAGTGAGTGGGGCTTTAGACAGTTACGGAAGAAATGATGGAAGAAGAGACTTGAGGAACATTTGGTGTGACCACGGGAACCGCTTGAAGGACTGCAAAAAGTAAGCTCTTTACCATTCCAAGACAGTAGTGTACCCTAAAACATAATACAACGCTGTGATTCACACCGTTGTAAATTACGTTTTGCAACATTTCATGCAGCAGTGTAGATTGCCTCTCACACAGGGCATCTGACTTCAGCTAGATTGGCCAAATAACAGGCCATGCCCAATACAGTCACCTGAAAGCACCACCCCACTCACCTTAGTGCTAAACACGACCATGTGCTGTTGATGGGAAGGGATGAATATAAATTAAAAGGGAGGCAAATTTGAAACTGCCCATTGCTTAAAAGCAGTGGTGGATAATGTCTGGTGGTCTAGGGACCACTTCCCATCCCCCCAAGTCCCCCCATCCCTATTGACTGCACCCCTGCAGGGGCCATGTGGGCCATGTCAGAGGACAGGGCCCACTCCTGCTTAAAAGGAAAACTGAACTGGAGAACAGAAAACTTGTAAAAATAATTTCCACAATAAACTTATTTTTCCATGACCTGCCCCAAAGCAATCCTATCAGGTCAAAAGTTGATGTGATATTTGACCCCAAGTTCAACTGTATGACCATTGGTTCACTGTATCCTCTTGTATGTATTTGGCACCACTGCACACAATGGTGTATTTGCTAATCATGGCAAGAATTCTTGTCTAATTTATTATTTAAATGGGACAAGCATCTTGTTCCTATGTCATGCAGAGTCTCTAGGGCTTCCTACCCAGGAAAACTACATTGTGTATTGCATTATAGCACCATATTCAAGCAGTTCTTGATGAAACAAAGTGTTAAGAAGAGAAGTGAAACGGTTCGGCTGGTGTAATACCCAAAGTGCAAAATGCATTTTAATTCTTTCTTCTTTTTTAAAGGTGTGTATTCACACTGATTACATCTAATGACTGAATCTTCTGTTTTAATTACAAGTGTTTATTAATTTTATTAATTTTATTAATTAATTATTAATTTAATTAATTAATTAAATGAATTATTAATCACCATGTTAAGAAGCAATACTTATGATCATTAAGAGGAATTTTAATCCCCCCTTTTGGCCTCTGAAAACTCCCAAGGATATTTCAGATGTGATTAACTGAGGATCATCTTGTCTTCAGTTATTTACAATCATTGGGCTGGATCCAGACTTAGTCATGCTCAGAGTAGACCTATTTAAATCAATGGGGCTTGAGTGAGTCTTGATCAGAAGGAAATCACTGAGGCAAAGAGATGGACATTGTTCAGATAGGCAGGTAGTTTGGGGTGATTTTTTTCAGCTATGTCAAATGTGGAACCCACTGAATACTAGTTGCTGTGAGCAACAGTGGGAAAGGCTTATTGTCTTCATCCCATAATCGTGGGCTTCCCAGTAGGACCTAGTAGACTACTCTGGGAAACAGAATGTTGAACTAGATGGACCATCAGTCCAATCCAACAGGGTTGTTCTCATGTGCTTCATGGGTTACTTTGGAAGGAAAAACTGAAAGTAGATAATATCTGGCACAGACCTATGTAGATCTGTCAGTGTAAGACTAGGCTGGTATTCCTGATGTGCACACACACACACATACACACATACATATTGCACACATGCACACTTGATCTGTATCTCATCCTTTTCCTCTATAGGGTCCAAATCTCCAAGAATCTTGAAGATCTGCATGATTTGCACAACCCTGTTTAATTCATCAAGTCTTGAATAAGGATTGCACGTTTTTTAACACAAGATTAGGACTGATGCCACGAGAGTGAAGGAAGAAATGTGAAGCAGCACTTAGCTCTACTGCTGCGGAAAACCAGTTAATGAGGCTACAAAGGAGAGCAGAGCCATCGCTAGATGCTCAACGTTGGAAGGTTTCCATGCCTTACAAATGCAGTGGCATTAGCACGGTGAAAAGGAGGGAAGTAATTACTGAACAGTATGGTAATGTTCTCCGTAAGGAGGCTAATGTCTTCATGAAGAAAAATGGGAAAAGACTGGCAGTAGCAAGTAAAAAAGAGGTAATATATTTAAGGCAATGTATAAGTAAAAAATGCTACATGTCTTTCACAGTGGTAGAGCACATGGTTTGTAGGTCCCAATTTTAGCATCTTCAGGAAAGAACCTCGTCTCAAGCCTTGGAGAATGGTTGTCAGTCAGTGTAGACCAAGGCATCTTTCAACCTGAGGGCTGAATTCAATTTCAGGGAAGCTCTTGGGCCCCACATTCCAGTTGTGGGCAAGGCTGAAAGCAAAAGGGGTGTGGCCAAATTACAAATAATAATAACAATAATAATACCAGCATATTTTAGCTTAAAGCTCCTCCTACTGCCAGTAACTAAGTCTTAGGAAAGGCATTTCAACCTTTTGAAATGGTGTGGGGGGGGGGGGGAGAACGGCACAAAATCCGGGAAACCACAAGCAATTAATGGTTATGAGAAAGGGGTATAGGTATCTGGGGAATCCCAGAGGGGCAGATGCTCCCCAGGAGGGCTGGATTCAGCCCCTGGGCCTGAGATTCCCCACCATGTTTTAAAATGCTCTGCCATTAGCATATGTACCCTTAACATTCCTCAGGCCTTCTGGAAACTGAGTCAACCTCTTCACCAGCAGCACACTGGACAAGATTATCTGGAAACCTCAAATTGTATGAGGCATAGTTAGCTAAAACAGCTAAAATTACTACATCTGAAAATCTTGATCAGAAGTCACTAAAAACAGTCATTTTAAGGTGAGAAAGTGACTGCGCTTCAGCTTATTTGGTTGATTGGCTTGAGGGGGAAACAAATCGTCATGCAGTGTTCATCCAGTTTCCTAGAATTGTTCGTGGCTGGGAAAGTTTTTGTATGACCCTCATGTCATTGTAATATATTGTGAGTAGACAAAATACACCTTTTCATTTTTAGCAGATAGCAGTGCCCTCTGACACACAAAAGCTCACCCATCTATTGAGAACAGATGCCGGTGCTATTTTAAAATGTCAGTTATAGGAGCATGAGGCATTAATAAACTACCCAAGCAGCAAGGTGAGAGGAGCTTTTTAGTGGAATGGTGCACATTCAGCTGAATGAAGTACATTAAGCCTGCAATCATGAACTCAGTTATCTGGGAGCAAGCCCCATTGAATTTAATGGGACTTACTTCTGAGCAGATAAGTGCAGGTTTGCACTATAACCAGATGTTGAAATTTTATTCTCTGAGCAACAGAAATTTTTGTACCACACAATGCAAATACCTACAGTAGAAAGTGTGCCTTTCTCTACTGGCTAATGAGGCACCACAGTATTAAGAACTACTCTTGGTCTGAGATGAACTACTCAATATTTTTAAAGAATATTTTCACACATGCCAAAATAGCCTTTTATTCTTTCTTGGCACTCCTTGTGAAAATACTCACTTATTTTGCCAGAGCTTCACCTTGTGTCAAATCATTATGAATGTGGAGTAAAAAGCAGGCTATAACACTATGGCCAGATCTACACCAAGCAGGATATAGCAGTATGAAAGTGGTATGAAAGCGGCATATAAAAGGCAGGAGCCACACTACTGCTTTATAGCGGTTTTGAAGTGCGTTGACAACTGTTGGGGCCCATTGACACATGCCATATACCACCTTCATACTGCTATATCCTGCTTGGTGTGGCTCCTGCCTTTTATATACCACTTTCATACTTCTATATCCTGCGTGGTGTTGATCTGGCCTATGAAAGTGGTATATGGAATGTGTAATGTGCACCAACAGTTATCAATGCACTTCAATACCACTATAAAGCAGTAGTGTAGATTATCCATTTGTCTAAATTGCTTTTACTTACCATCACTGCATATTGCCCTCACTTCCCCTCCCCCATCATAGCATCACACAGCCAAATTTGGCTGCATAGTGCCATGCTATCATTTCATTCACAACATGATTCTTAATGGGTGGGGTTCACCATGTGGCTAAGCCAGGAAAGAAGAAGGGGAGCATACAAGGCAGGGGTGTTAGAACCTCTTTAGAACCAAGAGCTAAATTAGGTTTAGGATAAGCCCTTGGGGGCCTTATCCAGTGGTTGTCAGGTATAAGTCTTCAGCAAGGCCAGAGGCCGTATTGATTTTAAGTAGAAATAGTTTTAGATTGTCAATGTCTCTGCAAGCTTATTTCTGTCAGAGTTTCTCACAGGAGTAGCTCTCTCACTTCTTGTCTTGGCCTTGAAGCTGTAAAGGTTTCCCTAGGAACCTGAAACGTGGGGACCCACTTGTTGAGGGAGTCACTTAGTTTCTAGTGTCATCTTGATGGGCTGAGAGGTGCCACCCTGTTTTTGGATGTGAGCATGTTTGAGAGGCCAGAGCCCCTGTCTGTCAAGTGGTTTTGAAGAGGCCTACTCCTCCCTTTATAAGCTGGAAGCAAAGGCGTGGAGCCTTTTGCTAAGATCAGCTTTCGACGCAAGGCCTGAAATCCCTCATGTTTGGATCCATCTCTGTTTGGGACTTTGAAAGCACTCTGCACATGGACTCTCTGAGAGCTTTAGAAAAGAAGTGCTTCAGTGCCTGTTAGTGCTTCCTAAAATGCCCAGTGACCACACAATGACACGTGGTCACATGGGCATTCCAGGAAGCGCTATCGGGCTGAAAGCCTGTTCATGAAGAGTTCTGTGACGCTGCAAACAATGCACATGGCATTCATAAAAAGTAAAGGAAATAAGCATAAGAGCCCGCAGCCGACTCGTACATTCAATAAGATAAGCAGAACCCCTGCTCCCCGCAATGCACATGACAGATTTCTTTGATTTCACCTCCCCAGCTTCTTTCGTAGGACTCTCCGTTCCCTCCCCACATAAAAATTGCCCCCCCCAAAAGGAACTGAAAAATTTGGCACAGCAGCAATTTTGATCATTGTTAATGCTGTATTTTAACTTAAAGGAAATTCAGGATCGACATGACTAAATGTAACCCTGCCTTTGTCATGATTTTGTATGAATGCAAGCAGATGGGACAATGTGATTTACAGGTGGGGAGGGGGTGGATATTGTCAAGCATAGAGCCTCCGGGTCCTTTAATGTAACCTCAGTTAGGAGATTCAGGCTTGAGAACACCATATGGAATGTTGGAATGATTCAGATTAACTTGGAGGATAACTTGCTCTCAAAATCATGTTTCCCAAGCTCCGTTTCCCCAAAGTCTGACGACTGGGGACTTAAGATCTTTGCATAATTGTTTATTTACAAATACATAACTTGAGCATGGAGAGGGGGAGGCAAACAGCTAGACAGGGCTAGTAAGGGGAGGCATGATAGAGGTATGCAAAATTATGCATGGTGTGATGGAAGTGGATAGGGAGACATTTTTCTCCCTCTCTCATAATACTAGAGCCCAATGGGGTCATCCCATCATTGATGGGTGATTCAGGACAGATAAAAGAAAGGACTTCTTCACACACGGTGCATAGATAAATGATGGAATTCTCTACCCGAAGATGCAGTGATGGCCACTAATTTGTACGGCTCTAAAAGGGAATTAGACAAATTCATGGAGGATATAAATCTAGCAATTTAATTAATAAATATAATTCCTATACTGCCCCAAAGCCGAAGCTTCTGGGCGGTTCAAAAAAAATTAATGATTATTTTTTAACCAGAATAGTTATTTTTAAATGGAAATTGCATATAGTCTGTTTTTATGCTTTTTATAGTTTTAAATTGTGTATATCGGTTTTTAATGTTCAGTGTTTTTAATCTTTGGAAACCACCCAGAGAACTTCGGCTATGGGGCGGTATATAAATGTATTAAATCATCATCATAGGTCTATAAATTACCTCAATTTTCAGAGGCATGCTTCTCGGTATCAGTTGCTGGAGAACATGAGCAGGCTGAGTTTATGCCACCCATTGTAGATTTCCCAAAGGCACCTGGCTGGCCGCTGTGGGAACAAAGTGGTGAACTAGATTGACCTGTAATCTGACCCAACAGGACTCTCCTTATTTTCATATGTTCTATTCATAACATCTTGCTAAACTCTGATCACAATACGTATTCAATGCCATCATTCTGATTTACTAATGCTTACTTTATTGCCTGATATCAAGCAAAATGGAGGATAAGGCCATCCATGGCTAGTAGTCCTGATGGCTATATGCCACCTCCAGTAGCAGAGGCAGTATGCTTATGTACTCCAGTTGCGGGGGAACATGTGTGGGAGGGTGCTATTGCATACATGTCCTGTTTGTGGGCTTTCCATTGGCAGCTGGTTGGCCACTATGTGAATAGAATCCTGGACTGGATGGACCCTTGGTATGATCCAGCATGGCTTTTCTTATGATCTTAGCCTTTAAAGAAGCACCAGTTTTCCCCAAAGCAAGCAACTTTTTTTAGCAGCCTTCACAGCCAGTTGGAAAAAAAAATACAGACTTTTGTCTCCTCCAGTCACTACATTCCAATTTCTAAACGTTTGTTTCCAACCCACATGCCAGCGTGGGGTGTATGCAGTAGCCAGTAGCCACCAGTCACCACAAGCCATCAAAGAGCTCATTTAATCATCTTCTTTTAGCTCTTAGCCCTTAGGAGCTAGTATAGTGTAGTGCTGGGGTAGGTAACCTGGTGTCCTCCAGATACTTTGGACTGCAGTTCCTATAAGCCCCAGGCAGCACGGCCAATGGTCAGAAATTATGTGAGTTGGATTCTAGAACACCTGGAGGGCACCAGGTTGCCCCCCTTTGGTGTTGCAGAGAGAATGTCAGGCAAGAACCAAGATTCAAATTATGCTCAGCCATAAAGTTCAGTGGGTGAACTTGGACCCCCCCATCTACCTTGCAGGGTTGTTGTGAGAATAAAATAGGTGGGGATCGACCACGTTCGCTGCCTAGAACTCCTTGAAGGAAGGCTGAAATTGAAACAAAGCCCACATATAAAGTGAAATATGAATAGATATTAGCTATTCAAAAGCCTCAAGCTAGTTGTTATGTGTTTATTTGGCAGAACACAATAGGATTCCTGTGAAAACACATTTTCGGTTGTAAAGTCTTGACTGTCTGTGATCCTCAATATTTAACTGTCAGTCTGGTACAGAGGAATTTGTACGAGAGAATGCAGTAGGAAATAAAACCAATGCACTTTATTTAGCTGTTTCTAGGGGAAGCTGAGTTTATAATTGTTTTGAGTCTCTATCCTGGGAGCAAGAGTTCTTTTCTTTGACCCAGGCTTTTAACTCTGGCTCGCCTAGAAATAATAACTGTGAGCAGTCAGCCCAGAACATCTTTTCTTGCTCACATTTTTCACCGATGGCTTGTTCCGAAAAGGAACACATCGTGTTTGGATCTCATTCGTTCTCTACAACAGCAAGTTAAAAGTAACCACACTTAATACAGGAGCGCAGCCACGTAAAGAGTGTGTGTGTGTGTGTGTGTGTGTAAGAGAGAAAGAGAGAGAACAATTGTGTATTTGTTTCATAAAGGGAAGATGATATGACCACCGTTATCCACACTAGTAATATTGAAGCTAGATTACTCTAATGTACCTTATTTATTTATTTATTTATTCATTCATTCATTCATTTATTGTGCCAGTTGTCACCCTATCTGAATAGAGATAGCCTGGCAACAGTTATCCGTGCTCTGGTAATCTCCCAGTTGGATTACTGCAATGAATTTTACGTGGGGCTCCTTTTGAAGACAATTCAGAAACTTCACTTTCTTCAAAATAGAACTGCTAGATTGCTAGCTGAGACTGGCCGATTCGACCATGTGATGCCAGTGCTTCATCCGCTGCACTGGCTTCCAGTTCATTTCTGAGCCCACTTCAAAGTGTTGGTGTTGATCTTTAAAGTCCTAAATGGCTTTGGACCAGAGTATCTAAAGGAATGCCTTTGCCCCCCCCCCCCATCCCATATATCTGCTCAGACCTTTAGGTCAACTTCAGAGGCCCTCCTCTTGGATGCCCCCGCCAAAGGAAGCTTGGCAGTTGCTACAAGAGAGAGGGCTTTCTCAGTGGTGGCACCCCACTTTTGGAATAAACTCCCCAAAGAAGTTTCCTTGGCACGTAGGTTGTTATCTTTTCTGCAGCAGCCCTTTCTTTTCTCCCAGACCTTTTAGAGCTCTTGTTCCTCTTATGTTTTGCATTCTATTGTATTTTATTTTTAAAAATAGTTGTATTGTATGTTAACTGTATTGGTCTGGGAACATGACTGAAGGGCTGTAATAATAATAATAATAATAATAATAATAATAATAATAATAGCATAAGTGGGCTGCCTTGCACATAATAATTGCAATGAGCCCATCAGTCATGAGCTTTCATCGAGTACATTTCCATTTTCTATATCAATCTTAGATTACTTTTATCATTTTCTGCTTAACTTGTTGTAAGGTTTAGAGATTAGTTTTTGGATTAATTTTCTTTCACTTAATTGCTTCGATTTTTATTATTTTTTCATATGACAAATATTTACAGGATGGCATATTTGACAGATGTGCCTTTAGGGGAAAAAAGATTTGTAATTGGTATAATAAAAGAGTAAAACCCAAATTAATGCAGTGATAGTCATGCTGGGTATGAAGTAAATCACCAAGGTTATTCTCCTGCAATAGAAAATACACTGGTGCATATTCATAATAATCATGTTAATAGAATGAGGGAGTTTTAGAAAAACTGGAGGAAAGTGAGAAATGGGCAATGCAGCAATGCTGTGGTACTTGAGATAGCATCCCAGGGGATCATGGGAAAGAGCAGATCTCCCCTCCGAGGTCAGAGAGAAGGCTCCGACCTCAGAGGTTCCACAGTCCTCACCCTCCCAAGAGAAGCTTGGGAGCTCCAATGTTGGACAGGCAGGCGAAGGGGAGGATCAGGGGTGTGGCATGATCTGAATGCCAGATGCTTTGGATCCATACCCCCATCCTGGGAGAAACATTAATCAATCCTGGAGCTGGCATTATTCCAGTCCTTTTCCAGCTTCACTGGGTGCCAGTCCAGGTCTGGGCCGAATTCAAAGTGCTGGTAGTAACATTCAAAGCCCTAAACGGCTTGGGGCCAGGTTATCTGAAGGAACACCTCCTCCCAGATGTGCCTGCCTGGACCCTAAGATCATATTCAGGAGTCCTTCTCTGTGAGCCCCTGCCAAAGGAAGTGCAGTAGATGGCTATCAGGAGGAGGGCCTTCTCTGTTGTGGCACCCCAGCTGTGGAATGAGCTCCCTAAGAGGTGTGCCTGACACCTACGTTATACTCTTTTCGACATCAGGTGAAGACCTTCTTATTTTCCCAGTATTTTAACAGCTTACCATCTTAGCCTTTTAACTTTGCTTTTTTAAATCTGTATTTTATATCTGTATAAATCTCTGCATTGCTGCTCAGTTTTACCCTGGTTGTGCTTTTATATTGCACTTTTATATTTTATGTTGTGTTTTGTTTTATACTTTGATTTGTATTTAATGGTTTTAACTTTTGTGAACCACCCAGACAGCTTCGGCTATTGGGTGGTATAGAAATGCAATAAATAAATAAAGAAAGAAAGAATTTTGCAAACAATTGGAGGGAAACAACCAACAAACAGAGGAAGGGGGCACTGTGACCCCGGAGCTCTCTGACTTCAATGATGGCATTGTCCCGCTCATGGGCTATTGTGTCTTTCAACATTGCTAATTTAATTCTAGCTCATCCTTCAGTCATGAATTTAATACTGAGAGCAGAGATCAAAGAATTAATTCAGCAGCTCATATAATGGACAGGTATTGGCTCCAAGCTATATTATACGCCAGTGAACCCTATCTTTCTTTAGAAGAGACAAATGCAAACTTATCCCATTTACTCACTATAGTTCCCCCTTCTCTCTGTCAATCTCTCTACCTAGACAAATTATTAAAGTGGCGCGGGAGTGCCCCTTTGGTTAAGGGGAGTCACACACACACAAAAGGGTCCGCCATGAATAGCCTCAAAATTCTAATGCTTATAAAAATGACACTGGTTGGGCTAATAACTTCAAACCTCGCATCTCTAATCTACCTGATGAGGTCCACAATTGTGCAAAATTTCAAACTGAGCCACTACAAATTGCCACAGATACAACAAGTTAAAAAGTGCGATGGACACATCAGTACTTTTTATTCCAAGCTGTGGTCCAGCATATCATGTATCCCTTTCAAATTCTGGGGGGAAATTACTGGTGTACTTTATTTAGGCTCATCAGAGTGATGTGCCTTTCGTTGGTTTGGTGAAATTCTGAGCAGCGGTTTAGAAGTTATCAAGGTTTTTCAGCAGCATGAAAGCCTATGGCCACAAGTGCTGGTAAAGTTATAGTGCATGCTCTGTTTAACTCTGAAGCTAGAATGTTGCCAGTACTCCACTGTTTTGAGAGGGGTTCCAGTGTTCACCTCAGGATTTGAACAGTGGGGGAGGCGTAGCATGAAACTGTCAACTGGGATAAGAGTGTGGTAATTTTGAAGGCTGAGGGAATTACTCTCACTGACAGCTATGGTGGACTCCTGTGCAGGCTTACTCAGAAGTAAGCAATTCTGAATATACAGGGACATATCTATTCATTTGTATGCATCTACTAAGTTAATTGTGTGTGTGTGTGTGTTTAGTTGGATGCTGTGGTGTTTGAGGACACGGCAATAATAAATTGGCTTTTTAAAAACCAGGGAAATTCAGTGATCAAAAACCAGGCCAGAGTTAAGACCAGAGTTAAGGCTATCTCATGTTGGATCAAGCTTCACAAAGTCAAATAATTGGATGCAAAGGACTGATGCCTTAACAGATATGCCTCACGATTAGTAATGATATTGTGCAATGTCACAAATTGTGCTTGCTTACAAACAACTCATAGGCATGGGATAACTCACAGAGGTGTCAGGTAAGGAGAGGTGTGCGTGGAAGTGTTCTCCAGCTGTAGTGCTCCTTGCTGAATAGATCAGAAATGAATGTCTACTGGAGCAGCCAAACCTTGATAAGTGAAAGCATTTAGCACATTTTTTAAAATGGGCAGTAATGATGTATCACTATTTGGCACACTCCATATACAGTTTTCAAAAAAATGTTTTATTCTGCGTGCGTAGATAGGATCTCAGTGATGTTTCTTCCCATATGAGATTCAGATTTTCATGGCTTTCATAATTCCTGGTTTGTTTGTGGTGAAAGATAGGGACGTTGATCAGATTTGGAAGAAGCCCAAAGCCTAAGCAGAATCAGCCCCCCTTGAGCCATTTTTGGGGCTTCCAAAGATGAAGCAGGCTTCCCTCTGAGGCTTTGTTAATGATTTAGGCTTTAGAGATGCAAACATTCTATCCCCTCTCCAAATAGTATCTTTGGTTTCGTTCCTTGAAAATGCTGATGAGCGGGAGAGGGGATGGGGTGCAACTGAATGACTGACAGGTTTACCTTCTAATTCTAGGGCATATTTTGTCAGGTGCTCCAATTTCTGTGCATTGTGGGAAAGCAAGGATGGGATCTTGAGATGGCCATTCTTCCAATGCCACTGTTGTGTCTAAATCCTTGAGCGGGGAGAAGGATTTTCAGACGATAATTCAGAGTCATATTCTGAAGCGGAAGAGATGGCTCCAGAGATGTATCAGCCTGTACTGGGAGTGGGAAAGCTGGCTCCCACGGGCTCTTCCCCAGCAGAAAATGAACTTTCGCCAGCTCTTGCTCTGAGTGTGTAAACTAGGGGTGTGCACGGACCCCCCGGATCAGATCAGGACTTGGATCAGGACCTCCAATTTTCTCCCGGATCGAATCGGACAAAATCGGGGCAGCGGACCAGATCGGGTCCGATCCCGATCCAAAGATTGGACATCCGATTTTTGGATCGGCCGCCATTCCCCCCCCCCCCATAGACTTGCATCCCCCAATGCAAGTCTATGAGGAAAAAATGGCAGTGGGTGGGTGAGGGGGACCTAACTCCCTCCTCCCCCCCAGGGCCATCCGCTGTGGACGGCCCTGGCAGGCAAGCCCCCTCCCCCATGCTCCTTACCCCCCCGGGGCCGTCCGCTTCCATGATGATCACCTGGCGCACTACCTAGGAGCAGGCCGCGAAGCCTGCTCGCAGTAGCGGCCAGCGGCGGATGGGAGCGGAAGGCCATGGAAGGTAAGCGCACCACGGGGGGGCCCTCCCCCCTCCCCCTCCCCCCTCCCCCTCCCCCCTGCTTACCTTCCAAGGACATCCGGTCCCGTCCACTGCCCCCTGCCCCCGTTGTCCGCTTCCATCACCGGGCGGCTGCTGGCGCCTGCCGATGGAAGCGGACAGCCCCGCCAGGGAAGCCTCCCCCCCCCACTGTCCGCTTCCATCGGCGGCTGCCCACTGACGCCCGCCAATGGAAGCGGCGGTGGGCGCCAGTGGGCGCCCGCCGATCCTCCGATCCATCCGATCTGTATCAGGACCTTTCCGGATCGGATTGGATCGGATGATCCAGTGGTGAGATCGGAAATTGGATAATTGTATCCGATTTCCCCTGAATCGGATTCGGATTGTGGATCAGACCCGATCCAATGCACATCCCTAGTGTAAACAACCCCCAAGCTGAGAATCATGTTTCTTCCAAGGAGGAGGGCATGGAAAGCCTGGTGGATGCTGCATTCCGTTGGAGGGAAAGGTGGGCTGAGACAAAGCTAGGGGGAGGAGGAGGTCAGCCCAGGGATTGCTCGAAAACGGCTTGGTCAGAACCAATCTCCCTGAAAGTAAGGTGAACTGAAAGAAAATGACTTTCCCTTTCATTGAAAGAACAACTGGTTTGCTTACTTTGCATAATTTTGCCTAGAGGGAAAAGTTTCCTAGAACATTTAGACTCCCTTCAGCTGGGAGAATATGTTTATTGTCTGTATAAAGCTTTGTGGATTACATGGCAGACCTCTTTCTTGTCTCCAGATATGACAGCCACTGGGCTTCAGTATGAAACGAGTTTTTTTTTCAGTCAACTTAACTCCCTAACCCCTGCACTTATCCTTCTGAAACTTTGTGGGCTTCTTGTCTGAGGATACTTCTATGACATGTGAGCCGCTGCCAAAGGAAGTGAGGCAGGTGGCCACTAGGAGGAGGGCTTTCTCTGCTGTGGCACCCCGGCTGTGAAATGAGCTCCCCAGAGAAGTTCGCCTGGTGCCTACTTTGCACTCCTTTCATCGCCAGGTGAAGATCTTTTTATTCTCCCAGCATTTTAACAGCTAAATTAACTCAATTTTAACCCTTGCTGTTCTAAATTTGTATTTTAATCTGGATTAATCTCTGCTGCTTGGTTTTATCCTGGTTGTGTTTTTAGATTGTGGTTTGTTTTATATTTCTTAAAATGATTTCATGGTTTTAATTTTTGTGAACCACCCAGAGAGCTTTGGCTATAGGGCAGTATAAAAATGCAATAAATAAATAAATAAATAAAACGTGCCATTTTCATACAAATTGTCCAAAAAGCCAGGGGTGGGAGGGGAAGGTCCCCAATTTGACACTCTCCTTCCACATAAACCATTGTACCTATTCTTCTGAAATGAAATGTTGTAGGGGGGTTTTCCCCCTTAGGGAAACTTCTAGGATTTCTGGAATTTTCAGAACAATGAGCCACAAGGAATATGGGGGCATAAGCATGTTCTTTTTGGGATACCCTCAAAATGTCAAGGTTACTCTTGCACAAAAAACCCTGTACGTATTGATCTGAAAGTTTGCAGGCTTAATCCCCTCAGAAGGGACAGCTAGCCTTGTAATTTTCATACAATTCTGCCAAGAAATACCGATGCTATTAACTCTTCCCTTTAAAAAAAGTCAAAACCAGCACCTATTTTTTCTGACATTTGGCAGGAGTAATCCTCTCCTAAGGAGCTACTATGCCTGGAAATGTCATCCAATTCTGACTAAGAGAGAAAGGTTATAGTCTTAAAAGAATAATAATCCATAACAGTCAATGGGGGGGGGGCATAAAACTTTGGATTTCTGAATCTCAGCTCGGGTTTGGTATCAAAGTCCAAGTAGACAGCTTCCAAATTGGTCCAACCAGAATCACTCCATTTTCCAATGTACCAAATTGGGGTCTGAGTCAAATTGCGGGGGTGGGGGGGCAGTGTATATCTGTACTGAAAATTCTATTGAAACAATTTAGCAAATAATTCCTATTTGAGTTTGCAGTTGGATACTGTTGGATAATCTCCATAATGTTAAAGAATGCATTATATTAGAGAAACACTGTGGTGTAGTAGTTAGAGTATTGGACTGGAACTCAGGAGATCCGGGTTCTATTCCACCCCCTCATCTATGGCTCTCAGCCTAGCCTTCCTCACAGGGTTGTTGTGAGAATAAAATGGAGAGGAGGAGGAGGAGAATCAGGTAAGTTGCCTTGGGTTCCTTGCAAGAAGGGAAAATTGGGATATAAATGTAATAATAAAATAAATAAATTTGCAATATTGCTTGTAAAAACTGGTGTATTGGGCAAAATGTATACCAAAATGGATGTATTAGGAGAAATTTGCACAAAAATGCTTATGAATTTTCATGCAGATTTTAGGAAAAAATATAAGATGAACCAAACTGAAGAAATTCTCGAAGTTCAAGACAACCTGAATTTAAGATTGGAAAAATGAGAAACTGAAGGAAACTGAAATGGACAGATTCATCTATCCCTACACATGCTCTGCATGCTTAATAACCCAAGTTCCATGCTTGGCATCTCCATTTAGGGATGAAACAGATTCCTGACTGAAAACCTGGAGAGCAACTGTCACTCATAGGAACCAATGCAGAGCTAGAAGGACCAATAAGGCAGCTTCCTATGATCCGATGGAGCTGAGTGTGCTCTGCTCATGGTTTCTGTTTCTACACGTTCAATTGTGCTGCTCATGGTCTTTTTTCCTCCCAAAAGTTTGCATATTTTACGGCAACCAGAGATTAAAACCCATTTAGTGTTATCGGCAATTACTTCCTTTCCCCTTATCTACTAGTATTATCTACTTACAAAAGGGGGGTGGAAAGCCTATCTTTCTACATGCAATATCTATTTTTGTTCCTCTATTCAGTGTGCTATCTTAGCACTGCACAAAATTAAAGAGCAAAAAACCAAAGAGGCCAGAACAAAAAGATGGGTGTTATCTGTCTCTGTAGCTGCCTCTCTCTTTGAACAAAAATGGATGATTTCTGGTGCAGAGGGTTTCAAAAGATACCACTTTTATATGTAGATTGTTTTCTGTTGTCATTGTCCTGCACAGCAGTCAGTAAGCTGGGTGTACAGAACTCCTGGCTAAAATGCACTAGGAAAACAAGACCACAGAGATTTCTGGACATCAGTGACCTAGATGCAAATCTAAAGCAACCTTTCTGTTTGGACATCCTTGAGCTCATAGTGCTAGAGCTGCCATTTAATAATAATAATAATAATAATAATAATAATAATAATATTTATTTGTAGCCCGCCTCTCCCTCTGGATCGAGGCGGGGAACAACAACAATATAAAACATAAAAATTAGGGATGTGCACTGGATCGGACCCGATCCACGATCCGAGTCCGGTCCAGTGGGAAATCGGATAAATTATCCGATTTCCGATCCCGCAGCTGGATCGGCCGATCCAATCCGAACCGGTCCGAAAAAGCTCCGAACCGGTTCGGCGGATCGGCGGATCGGCGGGCGCCCACTGGCGCCCACCGCCGCTTCCATTGGCGGGCGCCAGCGGGCCGGAAAGGTAAGGAGGGGGTGCGTGGAGGGGAGGAGGGGGCGCGCGGAGGGGGGAGGGGGGCCCTTACCTGCCCGGCCCGGCGGCTCCCGTCGGTAGTAGCCGCCGGCGCCGGACGTGCCGAGAAGGTAAGTGGCGGGGAAGGGGGCTTACCCCCCCCCCGGAGCCGTCCGCTGTCATGGGGCACACGTCCTTCCGCAATGGCTCTCCTTTACCTGCAGGAAACTTTCCTCACGTGTGCCCCAAGAGTGACGATCACGGAAGCAGGAAACTTCACAATTATCATTCCTCCATTGCGAAAGGGCTGTCGGTGTAAATTAGGCCTAAATCTGATCTTAACTTCCAGAAGCTCTTCAGGACCGAATCTGCAGTTTTACCTGGAACATCTTTGCATGGGGGCTTCAAATTGAAGGATCCCCCTCCCCCAATCTCTGTCCCAGCTGTAAGGTTATACCATTTTTGCCCCTTTGGGTATCTTTGGGTTGCTATGTATTAAAGCGGACTTAACTGTGCTAGACATGTTGCATTGTACTGATGGTGATAGTATATTAAATAACAAAAGAGAAATGTCAGGGGCATGATTGTATTTTGAAGCTGCACCATGCCAGTGAAAAGCAGCTAAGTCTCAATTCAATAAAAAACACAACAACGACGTTTGTACGCTAGGCAGCAGGAAATACAATATGACAGTTTAGAAACAATGCTATATTGCTTTTCTTCAGATAGCGTACTTAGAGCTATATTGCTTTTATTCCTTCAGAATCCGGACTTTAAAAAGAAGCAGCGGCAAACAATCTGGTTCTCAACGGGAAAAGAAAGGATTGCATTGACGACCTGTCTGCACAGGTTGCATCACTAACAGAACTGGATGATCCCTCCTTTGAATGCCACAAGGCCTTTTGGTGGAAAATAGCAAATTGCTGCTGGAATCAATAAGCTTTCCGTATAGGGAGGAGGAAAGTGAGCTAAACTGTCAGTGACTGTAGTAAAAGCAGCAGCTCTGGAAAGGTAAAAGCAAAGAAGCCGGAAGCAAAGGGCTAGAAAGGTAAGTGGGACCTGCAACTAACAGCATAGTGTCCCCTCTCCACACAGCAAAGAAGTGTTCTTGTTCATGGCTCCAGACAGCATGGAACAAGAGTTTTGTACTGCTGGCCTGGGCAAAAGGAAGGATGAGTGTTGGGAGCCCTTCCCTCTTTACCAGATACAAAAGAGGGCAGGGCTGCTGCAGCTTTAACTGTTGTGATGAAGAGGGAATTTCACCAGGTGCTGCATGCATACAAATGACACCTGCTGCAATTTCCCTTTCTATACAACTGTTAAAGATACAGGAGCCCTGTCCTCCTTTTCATATGGTCACTCCATGCCACTGCCGTCCCCAATCCCCCAAATTACAAGGCAGTCTTTTTTCTTTTTCTCAAAAGATGTTTTGGTGGATGGCTAGGAAGAGATTCATCTAGACTAGCCCTTGAGCTGGTCTAAAGTCCCTTCTGTGTTTGGGGGAATAGTTGGGGCATAGTAGGCTAAAGATCCCTTGAATCTTTGGCCTCTCCCTCCCCATCCATCATTGTGCCCCCGGCACAACCCTCTCTCATGAGACTGGAGTTCAGCCCTCATAGTGGGAGCCACCATGGAAGCATCAATGGTGGCTTTGCAGAGCCTGGAGGGTGGCTCCAATGTCAGCAAAACCTCTCCAAATTTACAGCTGTGACTAAGGCCTTGGAGGATTTCCCCCCAGTCAGTCCTATGGCTCCTGGAATGCTGTCTAGGGACCACAAGATTGCATTGAGACAATGGTTGGTTTCGGACAACACATTAAGCAACAGGTGGGGAACAATCGTCAGTTGTGTTGCTTATTGTGTTGTGTGGAGCATAACATGCTGCTCACAAACTACTGACGGTATGCTATTCCGCCCAAATAAGCAATGGAGAGAAATAACTGGCTTGCAAGTTGTTTAGCTTGAAGCCAGTTGTTTAAAGTGTTGTGTGGAGGGGTGAGTGTGTTAATGGCATGTGGTGAGTGGGTTAAAACACAAGCCCATAGAGGCAGGCGGCAAGAGTGACCAAAGCAGTGGCTGCCACTCTGCTACAACTGGCGCAACTTGCAGAGGCTGCTGGGATAGCACCGGGAGGACCAAGGGAGGAGGGAGGGAGGGGAGAGGGGCGGGGGCTGTGTCAGTCAAATGCCGGGCTGACTATTAGTCCACTCAACGCCAGCCCCAACCACCCACAGTTGTGTAGGAATATGTTGTGTGGGGAGTACCCACAAAATAACCAGCTGTGAGTTGGCTACTCAACCCACCATTGACTAAAGTGTTGTCCAAAACCAGCAAATGACTAAATTATTATATATTTACTTTCAACATCTTTATCCACCAATGTACTTTTCAAAGCAGAGATACTGTCTCAGGGCTGTTTCTTGCTCCAAGCATGCGGTTCAGGCATTAATAGATTGCACACCATCAGAAACCTGTTCTACTCTAATGCCAATCCACTATCATACTGAGTTTAATCAGTAATGACCTGGCAAATGACCTATAAGCACTGAGTTGGGGGGGACCCATTAGTTTCAGATATTGAATATATTTCTTCATTACGTGGCCATACCTGCAGTCTTAAAAGAGACAAACTTCCATTTTTAAAAACGTGGAGTGTTTTTTAGCATGTCCAACAACAAATTCCATGTCACAAATACAGAGGGCCGAGGGTGTGAGCCACCTCCACTGTGGTCGAATGCCCCATTTATTTTCATGGCTGTATTTTTGTCTGAGCAAAGGAAACAGGAAAGCTACCCTATTCCCATTGTCTTCCAACTTAGTATTTCACTAAAATTTGACATGGTATTTGCATGGGAGCTATTTCTTCCCACTTCAGAAACTTTTTCTCCTTCATCTTGCCCTTGGTTTCCATTTTTTCTTTCTCCTCCAGCAACCTACATCACAAACAGTGATTTTCCTGTTCACTGCAATCAATCCTGGTTTTTGATTCCTTCTTTTTCTCTTGTAATATCCTTCTTTCGATACCCAACAGCCCCTAGTCTGTGGTGATCTAGTCTCTCTCCATGCTTTATGGGTTTTGTTTTCAATCTCCATGCTTCTTTGGCTCCAGATACTGTCAACTCTAAACCTCACTCTGTCTTTTCTGTTGTCACACACATCTCGGCTATTTGATTTCCTCTGCTTTACTACGATTTCTCCACCTTTACAGCTGGTCTAATCTGATGTCAGGTCCTTTAAGTGGAAAATTGATTCCATAAGGCTGGTTTGCATCTTTCAAAGTGCCTTGACAGAAAACACAAAAGAACATCATGAATCCAGCAGCAGTGGAGACCGGTGGCTATGATGTCAGTTGGGTGGGGGACTCGCTCCGGGTTTCAGCCAGAACCAGTCAGAATTCTAAAGAAGCTATCTAAGCTTCCACACCTTGGCTGGTTTCTTTAGAGTTCTGGCTGAAACCCAGAGAGGATTCATAGATGTGCACAAGGGGTGTGCTGGGTGTGCCCAGGCACACCCTAATATCTCAAGCAATAAGCACCAAATTGATGGGGGGGGGCATTGAGTAGGGATCCAGATGGGGATCCAGATGCAGCACGAACGGTCCTGCGGCTCCCGTCTGGCTGCTTCACTGCCGCATGAAGAACCACTGCCTCCGAGAGAGCACTATTGCTCATGGCAGCGGCTGGAGCAAAACGGAATTGCTCTGCTGGGAGCCTCTCTGCTGGGAGCTGCACTTCAAAGAAGCCAGGAGGACCCCCCCCCCTCCAGGCTAATATCACCTCCGGTCATTGTCACCACAAAGTCCCACCAGTGCTGGGGCTTGAGGAGCATCTCATTCCCTCCCCTGCCCTGCAATGGCCCTCAGGCAAGTCAGGAATAGGGCATCAGCATCTAAAGTGTTTAATATATAAACAAATAAAAATAATGTCCTTTATGATTGAGTATCCATAAATGTTCCCCTTTAAACATAAAATTCCCTGTATGCACACCCTAATGAAATATACTGTGCACATCTATGAGCGGATTCACCACCCCACTATCATCGGGTCCACAATCCTCCATTGTCCAGTGCTTCTCAAACTTTCTACCTTTAAATAACACTTTCCATATCAACCTGTCTGCTGAGAAACCCCAAGTTTATGATTTGGAATCAGTGCTCCTTGTAGAGGATTCTGCACATCACTTAAGGTATATAGAAGGGTGCTTTAATGTCCCCGACACAAATTAGGCTAAACAGCCCCCCCAAAAAAACCCTGAAGCTCTATGTTACAGGATCAAGTTGGTAATGCCTGGGGAAATACTCTTTCAAGGAAGCTGGCCTTCCATATCTGATATTCTCAGTGGAATGACTGGTAAGTTCACATAGAACTCCAGGGTGCCTTGGAAAATAGTTTTAGAGAGAAAAACAACAACTTGAAAAATGGCACCAGTGTTAAGAGTGGACAGTAAATGTAAAGGAGTCTGCTCCAGGACTACCCCCTCCCCTTTTTTTCAGAGCAGGAGCGATGAAATCATTTGCTGGAGTACCAGGGTAACTGGTAGATTCTCCTTGTTCCGAAAAGTGAGTGGGGTGATTGTGAGGCATCCAGGTATTACTATTGTCTGTGACAGATGAAGCATAGAAGTCAAAGAATCAAGAAAATAATCAAGCAGAGGCTAGATACTAGGGATGTGCATGGACCCTCCCAGATCGGATCGGGACCCAGATCGGGACCTCCGAGATTGTCCTGGATCAGCCAGGACAAAATCGGAGGTCCCTTGGATCACATCAGATCCGATCCCAATCCAAAAATTGGAAGTCCGATTTTCGGATCGGCCGCCATTTTCGCCATAGGCTTGCAGACGTGACCCGTGATCAGTGATGTTGTGCAATGTCATCAATAGTGCTGGCTTAAAACATGTTCTTCATGCACCAACCCTTCTTCTCCTTGGTCTTTCAAGGTGAAATCCCTTTAAACCAACACATTTCTTGCCTTGGGATTAAACAGTGTGATTCTACGCTTGTCTACACGGAGGTTTTAAGCTGTGGTAAGTGTGTATCTATAAATTGCAACCTGACTCTGTGGCTCCACCTTTCTCCACTTCCCCGGAGGGGTTAATAACACACTCACCGTGCGTTATGTTTCTGGTACTTGCCACACGACATGTTGCCCCTCCCCCATCATGCGGCTGAAAGTCCTGGCTTCCTTCTGGGCTGCTCTTCCCTCCTTCCCTCCCCCTCCCTCAGTCCTCCTGCCCTATCTTACCAATTTCAAAAGACAGAGTGTCTCTAAGTGCCTGCCTCCCTTCCTCCCTGGCATGTGTGCAAAGGATTGGAGGGGACGTCCGCTGTACTGTTTCCTCACAGCCATCAGGAAAGCCAGGACTTACTCGGGGTAGACATAAGATCCTCAGCACACTTACTTGGGAGTAAGCCCCATTGAAGACAATGGGACTTACTCCTGAGTAGACATGAGACCCTTGGCACACTTACTTGGGAGTAAGCCCCATTGAAGACAATGGGACTTACTCCTGAGTAGACATGAGACCCTTGGCACACTTACTTGGGAGTAAGCCCCATTTAATTTCAAAGGTTGCTCGTGGTGGGGTGAGGGAGCAGATCTGCTTTCCTTTGTTGCAGGGAGGCATTTTACCCTCTTCTCCCTTGATGGCAGACACAGGAAAGTCCTTCCTCGGCAAGTCCATAGCGCAATCTCAGCTTTACACACTGCCAATTTCGCACCATTAGGGTTTATTCCAGCTGTTCTTTGATCTAGTTTATAACACAATAAGTGGGGCGGGGAGAGGCAGGAGATTTCCTGGCTAATGACAACATCAGCGCAAACTGACCACGGGACATTCTGACTTGCAATGATGGGAGTTGTAGTCCAACACCTTTGGAGGGCACCAGGTTGGGGAAAGACTGCTCTAAACAAACAAAAAAAGAAGTAGGTGGCCTCAAGTTGTTTGTCATCAGTTTTCCACAACCCCACAGCCACCTCTGCATATTATATTCTCCATCTGTCCTCATGGTTTATCTGCTTTGAGAGAATGAGAATTTCACTTGCACTTTCCTTAGGGCAGATGTGGCATTAAGGCTTGGGAGCCTTAACTCCCAATTTCCCTGCTTTTTGGTGCTTGGGTGAAAGCTGTAGAGCCTTAACATTGTTTTGTAAACCGGATATATATTTGCTTAATGTATCTAAGATTTAGTGTTAACTAGTGGGGCCTTTCATTTCCTCTCCACTCCCAACTGACATGTCACTCAATATTCTGTACATTCTGGAAGCTAATGGGTCCTTTTGGTTTTTTGTTTTGTTTCCCCCACCCCCTTTCACTTTAAAATATATATTTTTATTCATGTCCCCCTCCCCTCTGCAGGTTCAACAGCCATCAAAATCTACTCACATTTCGTTTTATGGTTTTTAGATGGCATTTTCTTTTCTTTCACAAAATTATGCCCTTTTGCATACCTACAACTTCCCCCGAATATGTAAAAGGGACTACCTTATTTTGAGGTGGCCCTATTTCTTTTCCGAATGGATAGGCACTCAGCCACCTGGATTTGCTATGACAGGGAGTGATAACAATAATAGTATAATATAAGAAAATAATTAAAGTTAATATTACTGCTACAATTCTGTTGTCACACAGTGATTCTTACTATGCAAATGAATACAACATGCAGCGAAAGCATTATATTTGTATTTCTTCATGTATACTATGCTGTTTTTCTCATTTTCTCACTTCTCCTGCCTTCAGATATTGAGTAATTCATTATTTCAGCGTTTTAAAATTCCACATAGCTGCTTTTCCCAGCCTGGCAGCCTCTGTTGGGTATTGAATTATATTAATACAATACATCAAAGTGTATTGTTAACGATAAAGCAATAGTCTAAATAACTGAGATGATTGCTTTTGAAGCACAATGTCCACTATCATATTTTAATATCAACTTGCTTTATCTATTATGTCTGAACACTGTGCCAGGCAGTTTGTTTGCTTCAAGTTGAATATACTACATCTGCTATCAGTCATCCCAAGAGAGATATAATCAAAAGCTTTGACTACCATGTATTAATGGCAATACAACATCCAAGGTTTGCATCAATGCTCAGGAGATTGTGAACCATTCATGTGACACCTATGCTGTTTCATAAGAGCACAAGTAGAACCCAGACTACCTAATCCTAGGGTGACCAACTGTCAGAATTTCCCCGGATTTGTCCTGTTTTTTATTCTATCCTATCCTAGGTGTCATGGGGCCAAGTAGGAATTTTTGCTCATAATCGATTTCTGTTTATGAGTTTTTTGTCTACTTCACACTGCAAGACAGTCAGGGAGTAATAAATAGGCTAATGCGGTCAATAATTAAGTCGGTCACAACTGGGCAGGTAGGTACAGGCATCTGGAGCGGGATAGGGTCGGTGAGCATTCACAGGCACTTTTACAGTGATTGGTAATGCCTGAGGGGCCCCAGCTGTGAGTTATAAGGCCTCAGCTGGTAGAATAAGGTTTACTTTTGAGGCCAACCTTCCTCACCCACTCAGAGCTAGATGGCACAAGGGAAGGTGACATCGGAAGGTCTCCCTACCCCACAAGGGGCAGTCTGTGTTGTGGCAAACTGGGAAGCGTCACTTCACAGGCAGTGAATGACTCACCCATAATAAGTAGGATGCCCGCATAGGTTTATCCTCTCTGCAGAGCCTTAAATAAAGTGGCCCTATTTAACTCCACTTTCTGTGTCTCAGCTCGTTATTTTCCACCCTCCATTACCTGCAACTAGTTTTAAGTTACAAAGTTCTTGAAAACATGGCTACCTCATTGTCCAGATCACTTAAGAATAAATAAAATAGCACAGGTCCCATTTCAGATCCTTGGGTATTTGATTTTCTCCATTGTAGGAACTGTTCATTTATTCCTACCTGCTTCTTCTTATTCATTACCTAGTTATTGATAAATGCAGACTTTTCTGCATATTCCATGTTTACCAACTTTATTCAGGAGCTTTTGGTGGAGAATTTTGTCAAATGTGTTTTAGACTTCCAAATATATAATGCCTATCAGATCACCCCTAACTGCATGCTTGTTGGGACTCTCCAAGAATTCCAAAATGCTGGTGAGGCAGGATTTGCCTCTCTCTCTCTCTCTCTCTCTCTCTCTCTCTCTCTCTCTCTCTCTTAAAAGGTACAACCCCCATTATGTTTTCATGCAAAGGGACAAGTACCAACAAACACCTGAACTTCAAGTTGTACCTCACATCCCAGTAATCAAGCCCTCATCCAGCTGAGTCTGTACAGACCAATATCAAGGAAATAGAAATAGATGCTGGAGAAGGGGTGATTGGGAGAAAATGTGTATAATCAGCATTGGCAGTAGTAGGATGGTGGAAAAGGCAAATTGATCTAGATTCGGTCTGTGTCCATTTATTATGCATTCAATTATAGGTCTGTTCCAATCAACTTCTGCAGTAGTCTGTGATTTTTCAGCGGGGGGAATCCACATGAAATTCACGTTTATTTTTGTATGCAATTTCTCCTAACATATGCCTTTTATGCAAGTTTCCCTGATATATGCATTTCTGTATGCAACCTTTCCTAATATACACATTTTGCATGCAGTGTCAAAGCATATGCTGTATGCAGCCCAGTGTCAAAGTGGACTCAATAACCAGAGAATTTGATCCAAACACCTGGATCACAGCTCTCTCTTATAACCTTGGGCTTATCTCTTAAACTAAAAGCTCATTCGTTAGAAGTTTCTGCTTAGCAACTCTTACTATGCATGTCTAAAACAGAAGAGCCTATCACTCACTGTCCATGTACTGTCCACATGCTGCTTCTCAGCATTTGCTCTATCTAGCATGCATTGATCATGTGCAGTAGGGGTGTGCACGGACCCCCCGGATCGGATCGGGACCCGGATCGGGACCTCCAATTTTGTCCCGGACCGGTTCGGACAAAATCGGAGGCCCCCCGGACCGGATCGAGTCCGATCCCGACCCAAAAATCGTAAATTTTTGGATCGGCCGCCATTTTTTTCCCCATAGACTTGCATTGCAATGCAAGTCTATGAGGAAAAAATGGTGGCGGGTGGCTGAGGGGGGGCCTAACTCCCTCCCCCCCCCGGGGCCGTCCGCTGTGGACGGCCCCGGCAGGTAAGCCCCCTCCCCCGCGCTCCCTACCCCCCTGGGGCCGCCCGCTTCCATCCGCTGGCGCCCGCGGGCGCCAGCGGATAGAAGCGGACGGCTCCGGGGGGGGGTAAGCCCCCTTCCCCGCCACTGCTTACCTTCTCGGCCCGTCCGCTCCCGTCCGGCGCCGGCAGCTACTACTACCAGCAGGCTCCGCGGCCTGCTCTAGAGTAGCGCGCCGGGTGATGACATCACCCGGCGCGCCACCCTAGAGCAGGCCGCGGAGCCTGCTGGTAGTAGTAGGCGCCGGCGCCGGGACGGGAGCCGCCGGGACGGGAAGGTAAGGGCCCCCCTCCCCCCTCCGCGCGCCCCCTCCTCCCCTCCACACACCCCCTGCTTACCTTCCCGGCCCGGCGGCTCCCATCCGGCGCCGGCGCCTACTACTACCAGCAGGCTCCGCGGCCTGCTCTAGAGTAGCGCGCCGGGTGATGACATCACCCGGCGCGCCACCCTAGAGCAGGCCGCGGAGCCTGCTGGTAGTAGTAGGCGCCGGCGCCGGGACGGGAGCCGCCGGGACGGGAAGGTAAGGGCCCCCCTCCCCCCTCCGCGCGCCCCCTCCTCCCCTCCACACACCCCCTGCTTACCTTCCCGGCCCGGCGGCTCCCATCCGGCGCCGGCGCCTACTACTACCAGCAGGCTGCGCGGCCTGCTCTAGAGTAGCGCGCCGGGTGATGACATCACCCGGCGCGCCACCCTAGAGCAGGCCGCAGAGCCTGCTGGTAGTAGTAGGCGCCGGCGCCGGGACGGGAGCCGCCGGGACGGGAAGGTAAGGGCCCCCCTCCCCCCTCCGCGCGCCCCCTCCGCGCGCCCCCTCCTCCCCTCCACGCACCCCCTGCTTACCTTCTCGGCCCGTCCGCTCCCGTCCGGGGCCGGCGGCTACCACCAGCAGGCTCCGCAGCCTGCTCTAGAGTAGCGCGCCGGGTGATGACATCACCCGGCGCGCCACCCTAGAGCAGGCCGCGGAGCCCGCTGGTAGTAGCTGCTAGTGCCGGACGGGAGCGGACGGGCTGAGAAGGTAAGCGCCCCCCTCCTCCCCCCCCCGCTGTCCACTTTCATCGGTGGGCGCCCGCTGGCGCCCGCCAATGGAAGCGGCGGTGGGCGCCAGTGGGCGCCCGCCGATCCGCCGATCCGCCGAACCAGTTCGGAGCCTTTTCGGACCGGTTCGGATTGGATCGGCCGATCCAGCTGCGGGATCGGAAATCGGATAATTTATCCGATTTCCCACTGGACCGGACTCGGATCGTGGATCGGGTCCGATCCAGTGCACATCCCTAATGTGCAGTGTGTGTCACACCACAGGTAAAGCATTGCTCCCCCAACCGCATCCTCTAATGCATCCCAAATACATGCTTTTGCTTTCTTATAAGGCAATCTGCTCTATCACCAGCACTGCATCACAAAATTTGGAAAATGTGCAATCCAAAGGATGAGTGGGCTCCAATCTGCAAATGATGCCAGGAAGTTCAAATAAAGTTGGTTCATTTAAAAATGCATACCAAACAAAATTCTCCTCCATCCCTAGTTGATGTAACTGAAGATTATGCAATTATCTGATGCTCGAGGTGGTGTGAAGCCTGGTGCAAATGTATCAATTGTATTAATGGAGGCACAGCCGTGCCTCCATTGTTAAGGGCCATCAATAAAAAACACATTCCGCCATGTTAAAGTGATAATTGGGGGAAGGGGGTCATTCTAACAGCCATAAAATCAAAAATGTTTCACCAACCTTTCTGAAATTTACAGGTGCCAGAAAGAAATGTTTGTTTTACATTCCCTGAACATTTCAAGAAGATTGGTGAAAGATTGAGGGAAGGAGAGCAGTTTCAGGTAGAAAAGGAACACAAACCTGTCTCCCTGCTTTTGTCAAATGACTTGGGTTTATGAGTTTTATGCTCATGATTTGCTTAATTTCTAGAGCCTTATTCATTAATCCAGTAGTGGGGTCTTCTTCCTCCTTGACTGTAGTTGGTGGAAAGCTTTTCGTTTTTTAAAAATTCACTTTGGTTGATTTTTAAGGAATATTTTAACCTCTCATTCAAGTCAATGCTTCCCTCATAGCACAAGGCACGCTCAGTAGCGTTGCTCTCCCCTCTCCCTCCTGCCTTAGAATGTTGGGGTGGATGGGTGAACTGGCCGCTGCCTCTAGCACAGACCTTTTGAGTGAAGAAGAAGAAGAGTTTCTTTTTTCTCTTCTGGAACATGCATTCCTTTGGCTCTGAGAGTATTTTGGGCTATCTTCATAAGGCCAGTTTGCTCTTTTGCTCCCTGGTGAGGCAGGGTGTGGTTCCTCTGGATCCATGGTAACCTGATCTTCAGATCTCTCCTGGGAATAGGTGGCTATACATCCCTGTTGTGTGTAACCCTCGTGTTTCTGAGCAGGAGAAGCAGCTGTCAGAAGGGTTAGCACAAGCAGACAGGGATCTTGAGTTTGATCCGGATCCTGTTACTGAAGAGGCAGCACTTCACAGTCCCTCTCTTCCAGCTGATGAGAATCAACGCTCTGAAATGAGTACTGATTTCACTGACTCTCCAGCAGTTGTAACCACGCCTGTATCCTCTGAGGAAGAGGGTGAGAACACTTTAAAAGACGCTAAGGAACGTAGGCGTCTGAGGAGGGGAACAGAGATGAGAGACAGACCATGCCGGTCGGAGAGATTAAGAGTAAAGCGCAAGCAGACCTCAGAGACAGAGACTGGACAAAGAAGCTAGTTCGTTAGTTATTGTTAATTTCAACGTTTCGTTTATCCTGCTTCATTTAAGTGTGTACTGAATTGCACAGCTTTGTGTAGCCTGAATTAAAGGCGTTGTTTAGTTCACCGTTTAAGTATTCTTTCTTTCAACGAAACCAAAAGCCGATGCCTTTCACAACAGCTTGAAATTAATTTCATTCTTGCAGTCTATACTGGCTCCCATCTGGGTGTGTTTGTGGAGGCAGACAACCCCTTTTTTGTTCCAGCAGGCCTTTGGCAAATGATCTGGACCTCTGTCTATACCTTTGACTTTTAAATTGTTATGTATTTTAAATATTTTAAATGCTTTAATATTGAAAAGTATTTAATTATATTTTAACTTTTGTATATTCCTATTTATAGGTTTTAGCTGTATATGTTTTAGTTTTGTAAGGCTGCCCTGAGGCCCAGCATTGGGCAAAAGGCAGGATACTACTACTACTACTACTACTAGTAATGTTTCAGATTTCACTTTTGCATCTGATGTTCTTTTGCATTTACTTTTCTTTATAAACCATTCATATCTTAAGACTTCTTGTGTGGCATGTTTTCATTGGTTTAAGAAGTTAAAAGGGGTATTCACTGTTTTCATGCTTATGTTATAAAATCTATTTTCAACAGGCCTAGTAACTTCAAGAGTAACAGAGTTGGGGGAAAATCCTCAATCGCTTTGCTATCAGAGGCACTGAGTAAGGGACCCCTGGAGATAATTTTGACTGACCCCAACCACATAACACTATTCCCCCTTCTGAAGAGATCTGGACCACAGACTACTAAAGACAAACAAAATAGCAGGCCATAATAACAGTTCTCATGTGGCCATTTGCCTTATGAGGCAGGTGCTCTGTGGGCTACCAAATGGAGGGACTAACAGGCCATAAAGTTGCCTGGCTGGGTCTGCCAGAAATCCAGACTCAACACTCCTGGAAGGTCCATGTTCTATAGCACCTGCTGTCAGATGAACTTGAGGGAATCCCACCCTCCACCCCTGGGTTCAATTTACTGGCTTCCCCTAGCTGGACCTTGCAGGAAACTATAGGGACAAACAGAGCAGGCATTCATAGCACACATAGAATGCTGAGACTGGCAAATCTAAAAGCAAGTGTGTTGCTTTTCAAAAACCAAGGAAATTCAATGGGTCTTACTTTTGAGTAAATATCTAGGGATGGAAATGCAGCCTGTGCAAGAACTGAGTAGGGTGACCATATTTGGGAAACCAAAAAAGAGGACACCTAGTGGGTGGCAGGAAAATGGCTTTCTGGGGCCACCTTAAAGTCCCCAATTGGAGCGGAGGAGGGAAAGCATGTCATTCCCACCCTCACCCCACTGCTCCAATCAGGTCCTTTTCTATAATGTCTGGGAATGACATGTTTTCCCCTTTTAAGGCCTTGATTGGAGCAGTGGGAGAGAATGACACACCTCCAGAAAGCATGTCATTCCCCCCTGCCACGCTAATGGTGGCCTTAAAAGGGAAAGTGTGTAATTCCAGGTCATTATAGACTATTACATAAAATCCCCCCTGACACCAAGGATAGAACAAAAACCAGGAGAAATCTGGGGAAATTCTGACAGTTTTTTTAAATATTATTTATTATTGCATTTATATCCTTTTTTCTTCCAAGAAACCCAAGGCGGCATACATAATCCTCCTCCTCTCCATTTTATCCTCATAGCAGCAACCCTGTGAGGTGGGTTGGGCTGAGAGTCTGCAACTGGCCCAAAGTCACCCAATGGTTTTCCATGGCTAAGTGGGGAGTAGAATCCAGATCTACCAGCTCCCAGTCCAACACTTTAGCCACTACGCCACACCCTAGTGGTCACCCTAGAATTGAGCCATGCCAAGTTGGAAGCGGATCGGTTCGTGCCTTGATTTTTAGGCTATTTTTTTTTAAGTTTGACTTCAAAAAAATTTCTAAAATTCAAGGCATGAACCACTCTGCTTTCAACTTGGCATGGCTAAAGCCTTACTTAAGAGGTACCATGGTGCCAAGTTTCATCTCTTCATCTTTACTTTCTTTCTTTTTTTTAATGTACTGCTCAAGGCTCTAGACACCAAAGAGGAGTATTGGGTTTGAAGTTTAAAAAAATCTTAAAACTCAAGGCATAAACAGATCTGCTTCCAACTTGGCATGGCTCAATCCCTACTTAAGAGCTACCATGCTGTCAAGTTTCATCCCTTTATCTTTAAAAATGATGGAATTGTAAGCATTTTAGTTAATTAAAAAAATTAAATTGAAGTTTTAAATATTTCTAAAAATCAAGGGATGAACGGATCTGCTTCCAACTTGGCATGGCTAAATCCCTACTTCAGAGCTACCATGGTGTCAAGTTTCATCTCTTTAAAAATGATGGAGATGCAAGCATTTTTGTTGATTTATTAATGTTAAAAGTGAGTTCAACACATAACACTAGCTTTGATTTTATATTGGATGTCAAGGTGGTATAACATTCTGGCTGACACTGGCTTGGTTGTCAACTGTATAATATCCAGTCATCCATTACACAAAGCCATGAAATTCATTAAACAAAAAACCTACGGTTTACAAAAACAATGTTAAGGCTCTACAGTTCCCAACCAAGCACCAAAAAGCAGGGAAATTGGGAGTTAAGGCTCACAAGCCTTAACGCCACTTCCTCCCTAAGGACGCAGAAAGTGCAAGTGAAATTCTCATTCTCCCAAAGCAGATAAACCATGAGGACAGGGTGGAGAATATGATATGCAGAGGTGACTGTGGGGTTGTGGAAAACTGATCACGAACAACTTAGGGCCACTTACTTCTCTTTTTTTGTTTAGAGCAGCCCTTCCCCAACCTGGTGCCCTCCAAAGGTGTTGGACTACAACTCCCATCATTGAAAGTCAGTATGTCCCATGGTCAGGAATGCTGGGACTTGTCACCTCAAACACCTGGAGGGCAGCAGGATGGGGAATGCTGTTCCATACCCTTACCAAATACACGGTCTGCCCAATACTTTTCTCTCACACACATCTCGCATATAGCAGCACTCTTGATAACAAAAGGGGCACTATTCATTACAGATCTAGAACAAGAGCATGTGCCAGGCACTTCCAACTTTTGATCAATATCCTGCCTTTCAAAGAACCAATGTTTTTTTTCTTAAAATGTATTTATAAAAAATATACTGTTCACTCCCCACAATCCCTGCACAATACATCATCTCATCAAAGCAACAGCGGAGCAGAAGAGGTTTAGTTTGGCTGTCTTGAACACCTTTCAGATGAGATTAGTTTGCAATCCTATACCTCTTGGGAGAAAGCCCTAGTGAATTCAGTTGCACTCGCTTCTGAGAAGACATGTATAGGAGTCAACCTTCTCCAGCCTGTTGCTCTCCAGATGTGTTGCACTGTAACTCCCATGTTATGTGTTATGGGGAAGACAAAAATAAATTCATACTTAATTTTAAAATAATTCTTACGCATTAAAGTATTAGGTGGTAGCTCTGCCTTTGATCTCACACTGCTGAACAAGTAAGAGAAATCCTTTATCTGATATTCAAGAAACAGACATCCTGTGCCATGTGTTGAAAACTAATGTTGATGTCTGAAGGGCTATCTGAATTAGGTGTTCAAGATTCATTCATTGTTGTTTCATTTGGTTTTGACAGTTTATTTAAAGTGATGCAGCTCTTTTGTAGTTCCTTGATTGATCACATATCTTAATACTGGAAAACATCATACTTTAGTACAGATGTGGGCAGAAAATAGATCTATCCTGATGATTTGGACATCAACTCGCTCATTCCTGATAACTGCCCATGCTGATAGGGGCTTTTACAAGTTGAATTCCAAAACATCTGGAGATCTATATTCTGCCTTCCCTTGTTCTTGAACAACATTCCCCAACCTGTTGCCTGTCAGATGTGTTGGGTTGCAACTCTCAACATAAGGAGATGCTCTAAGAAATGAGAAGTAGCTGGTCCTAAGTTGTTCATCATCATTTCCCACAACCCCACGGTCACCTCTGTAGATCAAATTGCATATCTAGATTTTTGAGATGACAAGTCCCAGCATTCCTGACTATGGGACATACTGACTTGCAATGATGGGAGTTGTAGTCCAACACCTTTGGAGGGCACCAGATTGGGGAAGGGCTGCTCTAAACAAAGAAAGAGAAGTAGGTGGCCCTGAGTTGTTCGTGATCAGTTTTCCACAACCCCACAGTCACCTCTGCATATTATATTCTCCACCCTCTCCTCATGGTTTATCTGCTTTGGGAGAATGAGAATTTCACTTGCACTTTCTGCGTCCTTAGGGAGGATGTGGTGTTAAGGCTTGTGAGCCTTAACTCCCAATTTCCCTGCTTTTTGGTGCTTGGTTGGAAACTGTAGAGCCTTAACATTGTTTTTGTAAACCGTAGGTTTTTTGTTTAATGAATTATCATATATCTGAACATTGTTTGCCAAGTTCAGAAAGGTTGATATAAATTTCCATTGGCTGCTTTCTGCTATTATAGCTCATTGAGGCAGATATCACAACAGTATTTGTGAACATCATGCTGGAAAGGTCCCTACTACTTAGAAGGCAAAGCATGTACCTTTTCTTCAGAACTAAAATTAAAACCAGCCTCATAATACATGTGTTCGGCAAGAGGCATGTACTGATTGATCGAATCAATTTATATCTTGTGTTTTGGCCCAGCTGGGTCTGCAAGATGGTCTATAGTCTTATTTCATAAAATAAATTAAAATCCATTTTAAACAGGCAATCTAAGACAATAAAACTAAAGCACTGAAATCAGCAAAAGGAGGAGCACTCAGCTATATTAGCTCTGCCCCAAATACCTTCTACGATACAAAAATACAATACAAATTCTTGAAGGCCAAAATATGTGAGATGTATCACAGAGTTTGCTTATTCCTATGGGCTGGAAATATTACAGTGCCTCTCTAGTATATTGTTTCCCAATGGTTTTTTCTGCCCATAATTACATTTTTTTTACACTTATAACCTGACAGCACAATCCTATTAATATCCTCTCAGAAGTAAGCTCCATTGAGTTCAATAGGACTTACTCCTAGGTAAATGGGTATGGGATTGCAATTTAAGACAACTTGACATCTTCCGGTAGAAGGAATTTGAGAATATTCATCTTTATTTTAGTGCCATCTATTTTTCTTCCGGAGTTAATTGTTTCTACCCTCCTTTTGCCATTGTTTGACTTCTCTCTCTCTCTTTCACTCACTCTCTCTCTCTCTCGCCATCTCTTTTTTGATAACTCATGCATGAACTGAAACATAATGAAATTATCTGTTTGAAATGAAAACAAAAAGGCCTGTTAAAACTCCATAAGATCTGTGCAGCTTTTTATACTGAAACAGGTTATTTGGGACTGCAGCATTTCCTTTTTCATGGGTCTTGCTGCTGGCTGCCATTGCAGCTCAAGAAAATGATAGCAATTCAACAAAACAAAAATCCAGAGGGAAGGTTAAAAACAGAAATGAGTCGCTTGGTCCCTTGATCCATGCCCACCAATGCAATGGAGGAGGGCATATTGAAGGAGTTTTTCGTTAGTATGTGTAAAGGGGGGGGGGTTAAGGCCTTGTTAGCATAGCATAGGGGGGAAATCTTTTGAGGCATAGAAGGGTTATGGGTTTTTTTAGAGCCTGAATGGGAGAGCAACAGGGAATGTAGGACACCAGTATACAGAGTTTTTGATGATTGGCGTATGAGGAGCTTTAAGGCATAGAAGCTTGTTACTTGGAGTGGGTAAAGTATGATTTGCTATACTAGTCATAATTGTCCTGCACTTGTTACAACTGTATGTATTCCTTTTGACGAAATTAGGTGACTGGTCAAAGGGTTATCAAAAGATAGAGTTGTGGTTTAGAAAATCCCCATGTCTAGAAGAAAAGACAAGTAAGCTAGACAGTTCACATGAAAAGCAGAAGTGATGTTCAGTTTAGTGACAAACAAGTACATCAGAAAGGATGAGACATTCTGGGAAGAGGATGTTCTAAACTGATGATGTGGATCAATAGACCTAGATATTTTAAAATAAATTAATATGTATTAGGGGGGAGGTCTCTGTCTTCGAGAAGGGTTTTTAAGTCTGAATACAGAGGAGGAAGATGTCTTTCCTTTCCTTCAGGCACGAGATCCGGGATGTCATTCTGAACCTAGCATGTAGGCCTCAGTGACACCTTGGTTTTGTCTGAGAGAGATGGACGTCCCTTTGCCAAGAAAGAGCTCCTTTGCAGAGTCAGTATGAGTGGAGCAAAATTTGTGAGCATACAAATGCAAGATTTGTGAGCATGTCATTTTGCTTTGCTTGGGTTAAAGGTTTGTGATTATGTTAAGTCTTGTCTTTTTTAAAAAATAAAATACATGTAATTTAAAGTTTGAATAGATGTTTTAAGTTCCAAGTGTAATTTGGGTGAATGCAAACATTCTGTCTCGAATTGTCAACTGCACCTGCACTCAGGCTCTTTGAGATGGGTGTGTCTGAGTATGTAATACCAGGAGCCCTAAAATTTTAGCCTTTTAGTTCCCCCTCCACAACATTCATTGCACAAGCATACCTGTGACATGCTTGATGTTGCCTTGGGCTCATGGATTCTCTGTAAAGGTTGCTGATGGGCTAATATATGAATTCCAATAGGAGTCCAAATCCTTCTATTTTTGTTTGACTGAAAGAGATTTAAGAGGCAGAAGTTCAGCATATAATAGCACTCCTTTGTTTCAACGTAATCAAAAATAGATCTTTCCAACCTCACATGTTGTTACTATGAACACAAATACATGATCTAGAGACGTGTTCTACAGATTGTCAGGTGCATTTCGTTTGCTCCATTGCCTGCTCATTGACAGAATCAGATCGTTTTCCATTTTCCCGAATTTGCGCAAATTCGCAGTTGTGTAAATCCACACTTGCAAAAATGTGCAATTTCCCCCCAAATGTGCAAATCCTCCCAAACTACACATTTCTGAGAAGAAATGCACATTTTTGGCCAGTAATTTTTTTCATTTTACCTATTTGTATACAACTTAATTTGTGTAAAATTCCAGAAAGTTTTTTTTAAAAAAAAGGTCCACAAGTCTGCGAAATCTTTGCAACTCAGGTAAAGACAATCCTCCACAGAATCCCTAGATTGGATTCATAGAAATCCAAACTCACTTGATTCCATTGCAGATTTTTCTGACATCCCAAACATGATCTAGGGAGTCAATCTTTCATTTAAGTGAACTAATGCAAAGAAGCCATTCTGTCAATGAGCTTTATCTGCTGATATAGTTATTTCTTCAGAATCCCATGTTTTCATTGGCTACTCTTTCATTCCTGGGGTGGACATAGCTTTCCATTACCAGACAATTTGGGCAGCACCTACCAGTTCTTATAGTGATTTTGTAACAATAAACAGAGAGTATATAGCACACACACACATTATAAACAGGTAGAACGGGTGTTACCTTCTGAAATAAACATATACCTTGTTGCTTACAGATAACTGCGGATCACAACAGCAACAAATCTTAGACTAAATCCCAGTGTCTGTCTATGTAAGCAGTTATCAACCTTGTTGGGGTGGGAGGGAGGCATTGTCCCCTCTAATTTTGGAATTTCTATAACATCCCCATTTTTCCTTTTCGCCACACCATTCCCTTTGTGTGGATATGGCAATCCCATCTAGTCATTTGAAACATGGGCAAAAGCATCCAAGAGAGCAGCAACCCTTTCAGATTCTGATGAGGTCAGAACATTGCAGGTGGCCAGGAGTGTAGCTTGAAAACAGCAGAAGCAGCTGTGTTTATTATCTCTGATCCCAATTTGATGCGACTGGGAGAATCATGATAACAAGACTGTCACTGATATCTCAGCTACGGTTCCATTACATAGATCTGAAATTTAACAAGACATCCAGGAACGGCTGGTGGACATGTTGAGCACAGTGGCGCTTTGTACATGCCTTTCTCAGTCCCTTATCAGAGGATTATAGAACTGCAAGGAATGAATAGATCAGAAGAGTTCATAGTTTCAAGATAACAAAAAGAAGTGAGCAGGCATTGCACACTAAGGAAATAAGCCCATTCTTTTTTGGATTGGTTCACACATGCATGGTTATCACTTGAGTGTAATGTCAAGAGACTGGCTGCATATGAAATAGAGTAAGGTGGAAATTATGTGTTGTCCTTTGCCTGGCAAGAAAAGTTGGACTGGGAGACAGCTTCACCTATTGGGTGGTATAGAAATGTAATAAATAAGATGGAGATAGCCACAGATTCCCCCCCCCCTCAGAGATACCTCAGGAAATGGCAGAATTCGTTAACTGAGGATCTCCTCACCACTGAGCTGTCTTGAGACAGCAACCCCTGAACTCACGGCAGAGGCAGAAGTGACTTGAAAAGCCTGAAGGACCCCTGGGAAAATCCCAAGTAAATAACAGGGGAAATGTTGCTGATAAGAAAATGGAATCCATCTTAGTGTAAGGCCTTTATTAGGCCAACCAAAACATCACACAAATGTGCAAACTTTGGAGATCTTCAGATCTCGTAATTATTTAGATAAGATGTTGTAAAAAGCAAGTGGAAAGGGTAACAGGGGAGAAAATGGCTGACTTGGTGGTGCAGTCACAATGTCTGCATGTTCAGAATCCTAAAATGAAATGGGGTAGGTGTGATTAGGAGACATTCAAATTAGGCTCTATCAGACCATGTGTTGGTTATAGGTTGGACCAGGAGCTGCCTCTAGGCTTGCTGGGATCATGGGCATCCACAGGAAGGGGCAAGAGGGGGCAGTTGCACCCCTCTAGATGAGCCATTATCTCAAGATTGCCAGTTTTCCTTTAAAATAAAAGCAAGTCTCTAGCTCTTGTAGAATCTGAGATATGAGACAAAACACACAGCCACTGTTCTGCCCATTTCTTTTGTAAGGAAAAATAGCCTGCATCCATCTTTCAGAGGTTTTAGCCAATGAAAAAAGTAATAACTATGTTTGACACACCCACTGTCTAGAGAAGGAACTTCCGAGTTCATTGTAAAGGATTTTGGAGGGCCTTCCCTCATGGGAAGAGATTGCTGATTCAAAAACCCCGTTCAGAAATTCAGGATTTTTGTGCAACTCAGATTGGGCAGTAGTGTGTCTGCCCAAAAAGAAAAGGGAAGCAAAAAGACAGGAGTTCATGATCTTTCTAACTAAGGTCTTAATAATTTTCCCCCCTGAGTTTGTGAACATTACATAATTTCCCTGACAACGAATACAGATAAAAATCATCGTTATTATATCTGCATTATGGGAGTCATGGCTGTGAGTTACCGCAGCCTAGTGTAGTTATTCCCATTCATCTCATTTTACTGGCGGGGGGGGGGGGTAGAGTAATGTGTGACATTTTTGCAATGAAGTTGTTATCCAGGTGTGTTGGTTGTTTTAGGGGAATGCAGGGTGTGCGTGTGGAATTGATTACACGAGCAGTACAATTTATTTATGTCTAGAGGGAGTTGTTGGGATGTAGGTAGGTAGGTGTGTGCATGTGTGTGTGTGTGTATGTGTGTGTGTGTGGCTCACCTTCCCAACAAGCCTGGTCTAGAGTTTTACGAGTTTTCTATGAAATTCGGAGCTGATCTCGCATTTTTGAGCATGCACAACCAATTTGAAACCTGATGACACACGATGTGATGCCGCCCAATACACGATGTCTTTCCAAACTATAGCTCCCAAAATGCACTTTTCTAGGTTATGACTGCCAAATACAGGGCTGTTTGAAAGGACTCCAGATTAGACGCCTTCAGTACAGCTACTCTAATGCAGCTGTACTGAACAAGCAGCATGGAGCTGCGTATGCTGTTAAAGATACTGCCTCTCAGAGATAGTTTAATCTCTCTGAGTTTTTTGAGGAAGCTAACTATTTTTTCCAGCTTGGCCTTAAATGAGAGATAGCGCCATTTTTTTTAAAGAGGGCCCACTCACATGGCGAAAAAGTAAGTAATCCCCCACCATCCATCCCAGGGATGGCAAAATTGCTGCCCCCCCTCCCATGGGCATGGAGCCACCCCACACAGCTCTGTGCCTGTTTGAGGACCTGGGAGCCCATCCCATACCAGCCATGGTCCTCTGGGGTATCCCGGTACTGCAGAAAAACTGGGACATCCCTGGTTTCAGTTATCCCGGGGAAAGTCTCTAGTCATCCTTGGTTGACCCTGGGATCCCTGTGTGTCATTTGAACACACAGGGACGACCTAGAGATGATCCCGTGATAACTGCATGGTGTAGACATGGCCATTGTCAAATGAAACACTACAATTCAGGCCCAAATTGCTCTGCAGACCACTAGCAACCCATGTTCTAAGAATAATTGTATACTATTTCTCCCAAATCAAAATAAACGACCACTAGTAGCGCATCCAGTTCATAATTTTTTTATAGATTTCAATCTATAAAAAATTATAAACTGGATGCTCTACTTGTGTTCGGGGGGTTTGTTGTTGTTGTTGTTGTTGTTTTGGGGGGGGGAAAGTGCTGTATCATGAGCATCGCGTTGCCTGCATATTGGTTTATACTAGTTCCGATTTACCAATTTGAGAGAGGGAGACTGCAAAACAACCAGAAGATTTTGTTGGATATATTCACCTCATGTCCGTTTTCCATCACAGAAGCATATGCTTCTGATGTGTTCAACCTCCTACGGCCATTATTCCAACCTGATTTTTCATTTAAGATTTCATACGGAGCCTTCTATTAATGCTGCACCATGCCCAGGAATTCTATACCAACGATATCGTCTTGCCATTCTCTTGTGATTCTATTATATAAAAAAATCAATTCTTATGAACTTGGGCATATATTGTTCCATGCAAACCTTTGCTGTTTACAGCTGTTTGCTCAGTTTATTTACATTGTTGCTGCTGCTGCTTTTTTTAAGCGATGCAATGCAACGGCAACATTTTGATCAGGCGCTCACTATTTATTCTACTCGCCTGATAATTGGGTTACTCTTTTCTCCTTCTCTCTGACCCACCCTCCCAGCAATTCACTCCTGCAGCCTCTAATTAGATCAGGACAGCAGTATGTGTGTGCTTTTACCACAAGGAAGTTTGTTAAAAGGCAAGAGGTTTTATCAAGCTCTCTACAGCTTAAAACCACTCTCAGGCTACATCACAGAATCTCTGTGAGCTGCTTCTTATGAGACATTTTGGACTCGGATTTAGGAATGTTAACTATAAACCCCGAAGTGTGGTAAAAAGTGGAGGCAGGTGGCTCCGAAGATAATGGGGCGGTGAATCCACCCTGGGGTTCAAGCAGGACCAGTCAGAACTCTAAAGAGCAATCCAAGGTGCTACCCAAAGTGCTGAACACAGTCTCCAACCTGGGTTCAGCACCATGGATAGCTCCTTTAGAGTTTTGACAAATCCAGAGTGGATTCACTGCCTCACTGACATCAAAGCGATCAGCCTCCATAAAACCTCAGTCAAAGTTTTGCCAGGCACTCAGCTGGCTGTCTTTGGGAGGCAACAGACCAGATCCATAGTGGGGTTGGGTTCCCACTGGGGGATCCCCATAAGGGGTTTTGGGGTGTCACTTCAAGGCTCCAGGGGGCTGGCAAGGTGGCCATGTGTCCTCTTTTCCAAAGTACTGTCCTTTATTTGAAGGGCTGCTTGAGAACTATCCTTTATTTTCAAGGCATCCTCTATTTGCAGGACTATCCAGTCCAAATTTGGTGTGGAAGAAAGAGCAGGGCCCAGAGTTTGGGCAAAAAAAGAAGAAGAGAGAAGCAGGTTCTCAGAATGGTAAGATACTTTATTTCCAAGCCCAAGGCATTTTGGCCTATGTTGTTTTTTAAGGCTTTCTTCAGGGGGTTGATAAGGGATGTCTGCAGAAATACTTTTAACAGGATGATAGTCTTCTATGATAATTACTGGAGACAGTCACAGACTCTCAGCCCAACCTACCTCACAAGGTTGTTGTTGCGAGGATAAAATGGTGAGAAGGAGGACTATGTACGCTGCCTTGAGTTCCTTGGAGGAAAAAAGCCAGGATACACATGCAACAACAACAACAACAACAACAACAACAACAATAATAGCAGCAGCACCAGGACAGCAGACTGAGCAAGGCCCACAGGTCACAGCCTTTCACACTATAGTGAGATGTGCTATAACTCTATTTAAATTACAGTAATTATTTCCAAATTTGCATCCACACATATAAATTCGCATGTGAAAATTTCATGGAAATTGGTGCCTTTTAAAAAACATGATTCATGTCCTGTTTTTGGTGTTTCACCAGTGACCATCCCACTAGCATACCTATCACAAACACAGTTTGCAGGATGGGTCCAATGATATTGGGTTGTGCCATGGTGAGCAAGAGATCCCTGCCACGCCCCATCAGTGTTATTCCAGTACACGGGCTAGGATGATGGTACTAGCCAGGATTTGGGCTCCCCGATGTCTGCATCCTTGCCCTGTGCCATGCCAAACTCTGTGAACATTGACAACTTGTGCATACTACACTTGATCTTAGCCAAAAGGCCGAGAAGCGTAGCTTTTCATTAGATGCTACCAAGAATGTTTTGTTCTCTCCTGCATTCCAGTGTTGAATAAATATTACATTTATTTAGGGATGTCAGGAGCATTTGAATTAGGCCACTTGAAAAAATACCCCCCCCCCCCCTGTTTGAATGCTCATGAGTAGCTTCGAGGCAGGCAGCATCCTGCTGCAGCAAATCTGTGGTGGGCTCTTGCTTTCCCCTCCTCAGGGGCCCAGTTACTTACCTTGGGGAGGGGAGGGAGGCAAGCTCAGGTGCTCACAAAAGCACACACCTTTTCGGATCAAACTTTGGTGTGTTCATGCATCCCTATGTCCGTTACATTTTATTTCTATTTCGTTCATTTTAGTAATTTGCTGTGAATCACTTCGAGGTTTATTTCTTTTAATAGTAAACAGCATAAAAATGCTGTTAAATAAATAAATAAATAAATAAATATTTTCTCTCCTGCCTTTCTACATCAAAGCAGGACTCAGGGCAACACCATTCCATTCCATTCCATTCCATATCTGCAATTGTTTAAAAATCCTCTCAAAATAAAATACCTATTTTAATATGCCTTTCAATACCTATGTATTTAAATTTGCATTTTCTCTCCAAATATGTATTTAAAAGTGAATTTTGATACAGCTAAAGAGCAGTGAACTGTACTGCAACTTTTGGAGAAGGGTGAAATCTTGTTCATAGCTCCATCATGGTCCAGACATTTAGTTCAAGGGGTGCATATCATGTCATTCCATATAAAAATTCCTCACACATTCCACCTACAGTTTAAGGCTGCTTCCTATACCTACCTGGGTTTAAGCCTTGTTTAACACAATGGGAATTACTTCTGAGTAGGCAATATAGGGTTGTACAGGGACAGAAGAATCTGTCAATTTCACTTTCTTTCATTTACCAATTTTTCCAGTCTTAGGTTTGTTTTGTCTCAAACTTTGAAGGTTTCCCCATCTTAAATTTCCCATGTCCCAAAGTTTAAGACTTAAAAAAAAAGTTGGCATGAAAATTTGTATGTGTTTTGTGTTCATTTCTTCAAAATTTTGTAGACAATTTGGCCTAATATTTGTGTGTTTCTCAGCCCAATTCAAAGTGCTGTTTTTTACCTTTAAAGCCCTGAATGGTTTGGGACCAAACTACTTGAAGGACTGCCTTCACCCATATCAGCCTGCCCACACTTTAAAATCAAAATTCTCTCACTGCCCACCAGTGAGAGAAAATAGGTGGGTCTCCACATGGGAGAGGGCCTTCTCAGTGGTGGCCCCACACCTGTGGAACAAACTCCCACTGATCATCTGCCATGCACCATCCTTAGGCTTTTAAGAAGGCCTTTAAAATGTTTTATTTTACTCTGGCCTTCTCATAAATGAATAATAAATGAATATTCTTTTGCTTCTATTGTCCTTGTTGTTTATATTGTTAGTTTTAATGTTTTATTGTTTTTAACTGATATTTTACTTTATGCTTTTATTGCTTTTAATGTTTATACAGTTTTATGTATGGCGGTAAGCTGCCTTGGGAAGGCTTCTGCCCTGAAAGGCGGTAAAGAAAAGTTTTAAACAAATAAACAAATGAACAAAATACACATTTTTGCAAGCTGTTTTCAAATATAGTGCATTTGAAACATTATTTTCATGAATATTTGCATTGTTGTGTGCACTTCATCCAAGTATACACATTTGTGTATGTATTTCTTGATTGGACAACCCCACTGCAAAATTGCAAATACTGTGAATATTTAAGGATAACTGAATTTTGGTTTGCACGCTGTTTTGAAAGTGGGAAATCAGGTATGTTCACATTAACATGCAAACTGAACTAATTTCTCCTCCATCCCTAGTTGTACATCTGACATCTGGGCCTAGTAGCACGTCTCTCTGCCACTGTCTATCTACAGGCGGACTGTGTTCGAATCCAAACCTTAGCTGCGGAGTGAACCAGCACATAATTCACTTTTTTCTCTCTGGCAAAAAAAAAGCAATTTATAATAACATTTCCCACAGAGGTGTAATGAGGACAAACAAGTAAATAACCTCACACATTAAAGGCATAGTTTGTCAATAACAATAATTTACATTGCTACAAGCCGAGGCAAAAGTAGGCCCATTTTCGCCAGAAGCCTGGGAAAGATGAGATATTATTTACAGATGCCAGGGGTTCTCTGTGGAAGGCAGTGTGTTGTTGCCTCCAGTCAGAAACTGTGAACAGAAATGACAGGAATCAATAGTAATGCCTCCACAGTGGCTAGCCTGGTGCTTGGTACTTCCAATTCACTGAATGGAAATAGATGATTACATCTTAGAAGCCAAACAAACATGCCAAAGAGGGGGAAGGGGGGACTGCACAAAAATAAACAATATCTCTCAGAGGTTCACCCACCGGAAGAGAGGATATAAACACAGAAACTCTCTCTCTTACACAAACACACACACGCACGAAGTAGCAGTCCTTAAAAGCAGACCACCGGTATGTATCAGGCATTGTTAGTGAAGCAATATCAGGAATCCATACTAGTAAAATACTGTTATGTATGTTCCGCACATCAACAGGCCTGCTTGCCATGACCTCTGGGAGCTGTGGGGACTATTCGACATTTATGAGCAAGGACCCTGCACCTTAATGTCTCTCTGCATCAATTGTGCAAATCTTCCTTTGCACTTATAGGATCAAGGTTTTTATGTCTATGTTAGCATTGTCCGCTGATTACATTTAGCTGGTTAATCATCTGTCTGTTAACCGATCAAGTGATGGATGAAATTTAGGTAAATTGTCAGTCTTTCCAAAACTTCAGTGCAAGCGTTTGCATTAAATTTATTTTATCATGGCAAAGGGGAGACCAGTCTGGCCCCATGAACTGGCCAGAGAAGGAGCAGATAGAAGGAGTTTGCTTCCCGCCTCCCTGCTACAAAATATATTCACATCCAAAGGCAACTAAAATGATCAAGGGTTTGGAGCAACTCCCCTGTGAGGGAAGCTTACAACAGCTGGGATTGTTTAGCCTGGAGAAAAAGTGAATAAGGAGAGACATGATAGAGGCATACAAAATTATGCATGGTGTGGAGAGAGTTGATAGGGAGGCCTTTTTCTCCCTCTCCATTAATACTAGAACCCAGGGTCATCCCATGAAACTGACTCATAGGGAGACTCAGGGAGACTCAGGATGGACACCAATTTGGATGACTTTAAAGGGGGGTTGGATAAATTCCTGGAGGAGAAGGCTATCAATGGTTACTAGTCCTGATAGCTATATGCTACCGCCAGTATCAGAGGCAGTATGCCCATGTACCCCAGTTGCCGAGGAACATGGGTGGGAGAGTACACTCATGTCCTGCTTGTGGGTTTCCCATGGGCAGCTATTTGGCCACTGTGTGATCAGAATGCTGGACTAGATGGGGGTTCGGTCTGATCCAGCATGGTTCTTCTTATGTTCTTAAGTGCCCATTGCCCTGGGACTGCAGAGCTGAAGGGAAACACACTCTGCCTCTTCCATTGTCTAGGGGACTAAGGATGGTGGTGTGTGTGTGTGTTATTACAATCTTCTCTAAGCTACCTAGATGATCACTCAGACAAAGGCAGGATATAAATCTTCTAAATAAACCCATCCCATTCATTTAAAACATTTTAATACCACTTCCCTATTAAACTATCCAAAGTAGTTTTGCAAAAAAAAGAGCATCATAACATCAATCAAAGCAGCAAAGAGATAATTTAAAACAGCAGCACTATGAAAGGGAATAGTCTAAAATCACAGTAAAACCAGTATCTCTACACGGACGAGGAATTGAAGGCAGCATAAGCTGACTTGCAGTTTAATAAACAAGTAGTGTTGCAAGGCCATCTTTAATATTTTGCAACACACCAGAACTACATAAAATAAATAAAAGAAGTGTGCTTTTAACTCAAAAATAAGATTATGAAATAAAAATGTGCCCTCTTTATTTAATCGGCTAAAGCTCCAGAAGAATAAGTAATACATTAATGTGGCTCAAGCTTATAACCCCTGGTTTATAATTTAAACATTGTATAGCAGTCTTCCCCAAGCCCGGCACCCACCAGATATGTTGGGCATGGCTGGCATCAAGGGTAGACCTTGGTTGAGCACCTGTCAAGGGCCCACATTCTAGCAGGGGCCAGTGGCAAGAGCCCCATGGAGTTGTTGCTCCTCTTCACCATTGCAACCTGCTTGTTCTCTTGCCTCTCACTCCGGTCCAGACATCAGTGGCGGCAGGAAGGAGGAGCAGGAGATGCCTCCACTACCTTGCTCGTGGTCTCTCTGCCTGTCAAGCAAGTAAGTCACAGAAATGATGAGAAAAGAGAGGAGGAGCAATAGCAGCCGGTAACAATGGTGGTGACAAGGTAGACTCACGGGGGGAGGGGGGCATTGAGGGTGTCTTGCCCAAGGGCCCTCCAAAACCTGGAGCCGGCACTGATGTTGGACCACAACACATCTGGAGGGCAGCAAGTTGCAGAGGACTATTTCAAACCACGCCATTCCATTCAACTGGGATAACTAGAAAACACGGGACTCAGCCTTGGCGAGGGGATCAATAATGTAAACAGATTTGGGAGCCATGAGAAAGACACTTTGACTTCATCAGCCTTTTTGACTTGATTGCCTGGGAGTCCAGCACATTGTCATGTTTCATTAGATTTGCAAACCCCAAGCCCTAATGTCAAAGGTCTTTCTGGAGAAGATTCCTCGGGAATTAGGATAATTAGCTGAAATTTTGTTCCTGGCAGGAGACACCGTGACCTTTGGCAACTTCATCCCAGAGATGACAGTGACGCTAATGAAGTCTGACTGCCATTTAAGAAACATTTCAGGCTTCTCACAGTGTTACTGCAATGCTTTATTGGAAATCTATGAATGACACTTAGGCGCAAGATGCTAATTACATCAAATAAGGAGGGGACCGCCGGCTGGGTCCAGGAGGTTGTAAATGCCTCCTTGAGAGAGGGAGTGGTACCGGCCTCATTAAAAGAGGTGGTAATCAGACCACTCCTGAAAAAGCATAACCAGGAACCGGAAGGTGCTAACAACTATAGGCCGGTTGCGAACATCCCTTTCCTGGGCAAGGTGCTTGAGCGGGTGGTTGCAGGACAACTCCAGACACTCTTGAATGAAATGGATTATCTAGATCCATTTCAATCGGGTTTCAGGCCTGGCTTTGGAACAGAAACTGCCTTGGTCACCCTGTGGGATGACCTTTGCCACGAGAGGGACAGGGGGAGTGCGACCCTGTTGGTTCTCTTGGACCTCTCAGTGGCTTTCGATACCATCGACCATGGTTATCCTTCTGGATAGGTTGTCTGGGCTGGGAGTCGGAGGCACTGTGCTGCAGTTGTTCCACTCCTACTTGGATGGTCGATTCCAGAAGGTGGTGCTGGGGGATTATTGCTCTGTGTCATGGCATTTAAGCTAAGGGGTTCCACAGGGCTCTATTTTATCCTCTATGCTGTTCAATATATACATGAAGCCCCTGGGAGAGGTTATCCGGAGATGTGGGCTGAGATGTTATCAATATGCGGATGACACCCAGCTCTACCTTCCCTTTTCATCAAACCCAGGTAAGGCAGTGGCTGTACTGAATCAGTGCCTGGGCACGGTAATGGACTGGATGAGGGCTAACACACTGAGACTCAGTACAGACAAGACGGAGGTACTATTAGTGAGTGGTTCGTCTGTCCGGCGAGGTGATGTTCACCCTGTTCTGGAAGGTGTTGCACTTCCCCTAAAGGATCGGGTCCATAGTTTGGGGATGCTCTTGGATCCAGAACTGTCATTTGAGGCACAGGTGAACTTGGTGGCAAAGAGCACCTTTTATCAGCTTAGGCTGATATACCAACTGCGCCCTTATCTGGACGGAGATAGCCTAGCTACAGTTATCCATGCTCTCATAACCTCTTGTTTGGATTACTGCAATGCGTTATACGTGGAGCTGCCTTTGAAAACGGTCCGGAAACTTCAGCTGGTACAATACAGGGCAGCACGTTTGCTAACAGGAACTGGCCAACGAGATCACATTATGCCAGCCCTTTTCCAGCTTCACTGGCTGCTGGTCCAGGCCCAGGCCAAATTCATAGTGCTGGTACTAACATTTAAAGCCCTAAATGGTTTGGAGCCAGGTTATCTAAAGGAATGCCTCCTCCCATACGTACCTGCCCGGACTCTAAGATCATCTACAGGGGTCCTTCTCCATGAGCCTCTGCCAAAGGAAGTGAGGCAGGTGGCCACTAGGAGGAGGGCTGTCTCTGCTGTGGCATCTCAGCTGTAGAATGAGTACCCCAAAGAGGTTCGCCTGGAGCCTACTTTGCACTCCTTTCATCGCCAAGCGAAGACCTTTTTATTCTCCCAGTATTTTAACAGTTAAATTAACTCAATTTTAACCCTTGCTGTTCTAAATTTGTATTTTAATCTGTATTAATCTCTGCTGCTTGGTTTTATCCTGGTTGTGTTTTTATATTGTATGTTATTTTGTGTTTTTAGATTGTGGTTTGTTTTATATTTCTTAAAATGATTTCATGGTTTTAATTTTTGTGAACCGCCCAGAGAGCTTCGGCTATAGGGCAGTATAAAAATGCAATAAATAAATAAATAAACAGTTAACTCAGAAAATGGAAGCTTCACATTGGGACCATCTATAAAATAACACTGGAACTCTATGCCTTTCTACTCAATGGGATGTATTCACAGGTAAATATAGGGTTGCAGCTGTGTCACATTTTCAAAGGCCTCTAAACTTTGCCCTCTGTTACACGTTGGCCCATTTTAACTGGTGGACAATTCCTCCTTTGTCACAGCTTTGCTAATTCTTACCCCTCTGGATGCAAGATATGTTTTATGGATAGACTAACAATTTGTAATAGTGACTGGGAAAATAACACAATCCAATGTTAAAACAAAACTTCTTACAGAGTCTGTTGCATATTCCTTCGAGCTTCCCCCCCCCCCCCCACCCAATCTTCCTTGGAAACTACTGTCTCTTCCCCTGGCCAAAACTTGACTACCAAAAGTAAGACATGGGACGTATAACAGAATCTTGGGGTGTACCCCCTATTTTGTAAGAGGAGTGCTCCTGTTCTGGGTGCCTGCCAGTTTGGAACAGGAACTGTGTATTGCTGCTGAGGCTTCTCAAGGGTATGGAGAGGTTCAAACATGTGTGTGCGCAAGCTTGTGGTGTCCCCTCTCCTCCCTGTATATTATAAAACATGTACATTAACATCCTGGGTTTCTCTGTTAATGTCAATAGGCAGCTCTCACTTCCATACCTAGAGACATTTAAAATTAGTTTCTCAATGTGAACCATGAAATGACGTATCCGAACATTGAGATGGTTCTCTCTGCCCTTTAGAGATTTGTGTGCCTCTTCTTCCATCTTCTTCCATGAAGGAGAAGGAGATAAATGGAGCAAAGGACAGCACAGAGAGAGAGAGAGAGAAGACACATGGATATAAATTCCTGCCTACCATCCTCCTCCTTATCCCATTTGAATTCCTTGCCTTTTCTCACAATTTCCTCATCTGTCAGCTCATCAGCAGAGTTTTGAAGCCTCCTGTGCTGCTGTATCCAGGCTGTCCTCTTCATCAGCCACATCCAATCAGCCACATCCATGTTCTTTTCCAAGTGACTCAATATTTCGGGGCTAATGAGCTTTCTTAATCTTGCATCTCCCCCCAAATATGTATTGTACCTCTGCAAACCTTGGAATCCCCCCCCCCAAAGCCTGCTGATGCATCCCTCTTGTGTGTGGATCATGCCATTTTGGCTGCATAAGTATTACCACTTATCGAGTGCAGAGCAAGTGAATGATGAGTTAAAGATTCCAGAGCAACAGGGCTTTTCATTCCCAACAAATGATGATGATTTTGCATCAATATTAATCATGTTACATATGGAGAGAGAGAGAGAGAGAGAGAGAGAGAGAGAGAGAGAGAGATTACACATTGTAAGTGGCAGGTGTTTGTAATGTGACTTTTTAAAAGTTATGGCTGCACATAATAATACCTATGCAAGATCAAAGAGCAAGACCTATAGAGTGTAGCAACTATCGAAGATTAAAAGCCTTCTGGAATGAAAAAAGTATTAAGTGCCTAATTACAGGCAGAGAAGGAGATTGGCAGATCTCCCTAAACTTGGCATTTAGCATTCTAGGTGCCACTACAAAGAAGGGCTTGTCTCTCATGCCCACCTTCCCTACCACTGATGATGATGGGACACAGAGAAAGGCCTTTGATGCTTACCTTAACAGTTGGGCAGCTCCATATGGGAGAAGGGAGTTATTAAAAGTACCTTAGACCTAGGCCAGCATTCCCCAATCTGGTATCCTCCAAATGTTTTGGATTATTACTCACATCAGCTCAAGCCAGCATGGTCAAGAAGTTGACACCAAAACCACCTTTGGGTGAAGCACCTTGGAGAGCTCCTTCAGAGTTCTGGCTGGTTCTGACTAAGAGCGGATTCATCGCCCACTGACATTGGAGCCACCAGCCTCCAATGCTTTGAAGATTAATTCCAGCGCTTTGAGTTCAGACCAGAAAGAAATCAGTAAGTACTGGAGTTGAGATAAGACTGAACTTAAATGATCCAATCTTCAAGCCCCAGTCAAAATCCTGACACCTTCAAAATACCTCTGCAAGCTTCTATTTATTATCTGATATTGCTTATTAGTTTTTCTACAACTTGGATATTTTCAGCTTGACTGCAATTTTTTTTCCTGCTTAAGAAGTATTTTTTTGTATTTTGGGAGATCCCTCCCTCTCTTTTAAATGTAGTTTTAAAATGTTGTCTAGAATATCCTTTTTGATCTCACATGAAGCACTGTTTCATGGTTATGGATGTGGATGTAAGGAGACTGTGAGGTTTGCTACACCTTACAAAGAGTTTTCCTTCTGAAAAGTTTTCTTTCCCCAAGAACTCTTAGGGAGCCTAGATATTTGAATGTGCACATTCCTGTGTGTGAAAAACAAGGGCAGCCATGTTGACGATCAGAAAACTTTCCAAATCCATGTTGGGTAATACCTTTATTAGGCTGACTCAAACATCACAAAAAATGTACAAGCTTTTGAGATCTCCAGATTTCTTCATCAGGCAAGATGTTACAAAATCACCAGTTGACAAGGGGAGGGGCATGATAGGAGCGACTGGATGTTGGAGTCAGGAAGTCTGCATAGTTGGACTCCTAGGATGATATAGAGGAGGAGGGTTTGCAGATATTCAATTGGACTCTGCCAGGTGATGTGATGATTTCAGGTTTCTGGGTTCATTGTTCATCACTGGGAAGAAGAAAGTAGCAGCTAATAATTGATCCTCCATTTTTGAAAATATAAAATCCAGCCATTAACTCAAAACGGTCTCCATCCTGGGTGAAACAGACAGGTTCCTTGGCTGGTCACAAACAGAAGTAGAGAAAAACTAGACAGTCTTTGTATTAACAAAGAATCTCAATGAGGAAGAATGTAGTCAGTGGCCCAGCCTTCTAGTTCAGTGGGTAAACATATTGCAAGTTATAAGCCTGGCCTGCGTCTTCATTATATGTTTTAAGATCCTAGATAGACATAATTATATTTAAATTATTGGATTGACTTACTGTAACATTTTGGTGATCCTGCATAAAAATGTGTAACGGATAAAATATTGTGCAAAAACTTCCTTATCAGTTGAAAAAAAGTTTGGATGCTTCTTTCATTGTCTTCTTACTGTAGGATCAATTGGTCCCCCTTGATCACCCTTGCTTAAATTGGCTGACATGTATTTGGGTTAGTTACATGGGGGTGTGGGTGTGGGGGTGCTTGAATCAGTTTTTCAGAAACACCTTTTCTTCTTTTGCACCCAACAGTTCACATATATTAACAAAATATCAGGAAAGGAAATTAATCTAGTTTGGATGTCACTGAAGCCACAGGAATCTCTCTCAATATTATACTAAATCCCTTAATCCTAGACAGGTATGTTAGCATGGTCTAATGATGCTGTCACAGCCATCAGTGTTATTTGCTCTTCTTCTCTTGGTTCTTTCTCAATATTAGTGAGTATTCCTACCAGTTTCAAGAAGTATATCACCAGACCGATTGCTCATTAACCACTTAGGGCTGGAAGCCATAATCATATTAAGAAGGGCTCAAGGTAAAACCAACTTTCTGTTTGAATAAATTGTACAATTCCCACTGATTTACCGTAAGAAAATAAATAAATTTAGTAATATTTTCAACTCTTTGAGTGTGTGCATGTGGTGACAAAATCTCAGAATATTGGCTAAACCTGTTTAAAACCCCTGGGCTTACAAGCTACTGCTTTGCTCTTCCTTTCCCCAAATGTTTCTTCCACCTAGGGTGGTGGACGTTGTACCCTTACACCCTCATTAAGCAAAACAGAAAGATTTTAGTACAAAGTTCCCTCAGAACTGTAGTTTTCCAGGTGCCTGGTCCCATTGTAACAACCCACAAATCTTTGTAGACGTCATTTCCCAAAGATCTTTGAAAGTAGGAACTTCCTGTTGGTAAGGCTTTGGGGCTTAATGAAGGCCTAAAGGGCCAGACATTAAATTTGCATTTCCCTCATTTGCTGCTGAAAGGGGGCTCATAGTGGGGAGAGGGAAACCAGCTCCAAGGAAGGCTGGGAGACCTGAAGAGATGGCATATATTTCAGAGAACTCAAAAAAAAAAATCCTGAGTTTTTCTGGAGATTTCTCAGATAGGGCTCAGAAATATTGTCATGAAGCCCAAAGAACCACGTACATCATTGATGCTATATAAATAATCAGTTATATACAAACATCAGCTTGGCATATTAATTGGCCAAGCATCCCCCCCACCAAGTCCTCTGGCTTTGAGGGAATGCAGGTATTTATCTAATTTGTGCTGCATTACAGAGAGCCTTTCTCTGAACTACATGATGGTCGAGAGAAGCTGGGAGAGGAGATGAAGTTTTGTTTCACTTTTGTGGAAGTTTTGGTTTTGGGAAGAGCAGGAAAAGGATTTGAAGGACTTCCAGAGGACAGTCCTCTATTTGAAAGTGTTCTCTGTTGGAAGGTCTGTCTTATGAACCATAAGAATTGTTACCCATCAACTGAAGGCATTATTTGCATTTCAAGGGAATCATCCATTGGTGCCAATGAAGCCTCCCATTGAAATAAAACAGCACCTTCATGAGGCTGTTTCGATTTCCCATCAGCTGTACAATGTGCATGTGAATTCCATTTATGTGATTATCGTCCTTGGCCCTTGTTCAACACAAAAGAATCTAGTGGAAGAGGGCAAAAGACAAGCCAATTGTCTATTCTGGTGGCGGTCCACAAATATTAGGGCAGCTTATACAAACAATTGTCCCTCAATATCCTGATTCAGTTTATCTAATGAAGCATAATGAAATTGGTTTTTAGGATTTCATGAACAGAAGATGCAAGAAGTGATTCCTTGAGTAAGGATGCAGAAGGCTTTTTGAATTTGGATGCAAAATGACCAGATCTACACCTCCTGAAATAATGTGCAGTTCAGAAATATAATTATCCTTCACATTTTGCAATTCTCTGAATTTTGCGATGCAGTTGTTGGATCAAGGAACATACCAAAACGCTATTACAAATGCATATTTTAGGATGAAAATACATTCATAAATCTGTAGATGTTGATTAAATATATTTGTAACTGCCTATTTGGTGAGAAAATATGTTCAAAATAAAAATTTAAATATGTATTTATATACAAACTTTCTTAAGGATTTAATGTTTGAGATATTTACACATCAATGCAGAAACATGATGGAATGGACAAATGAACAAACATGTGCAAAGCTGACACAGACCAGAAATAGATTGTGGCTGCGTTTGGTCAACACAATAGTCAACGGTGGAGTAATCATCAACTCGACAGATGTTTCTCTAGTGGGTACCCTCCACACAACATAATAATCCACCATGGTCTGGATTAGGATCAGTGTTGAGTTTACTATTAGTCCATGTTGAGTTGACTCACTCATCCCCTGCCGTCTTTGCCCCTTCAGTCCTCCCACTAGTATCCCATTAGCCATTGCTGCTGAAAATCTATCCTGCTGACTGGACTAGAATAGCCGCTCCTGCTTTGACCACTCTTGCCTTGCAACTCAATGGCTGAATTTGGATGACACAATAAGCAACTGGGGGGGGGGGGGAACAATCATCAGTTGTGTTGCCTATTGTATTGTGTGGAGGGTAACACGCCACTTACAAACTACTGATGGTATGCTATTCTGCCCAAATAAGCAACTGAGTGGCTGCATTCGGACAACACATTAAGCAACTGGGGGGGGGGGGGAACAATCGTCAGTTGTGTTGCTTAGTGTGTTGTGTGGAGGGTAACACGCCACTCACAAACTACTGACGGTATACTATTCTGCCCAAATAAGCAACTGAGAGAAACAACTGGCTTGCAAGTTGTTTAGCTCAAAGCCAGTTGTTTAAAGTGTTGTGTGGAGGGGTGAGTGTGTTAATGGCATGTGGTGAGTGGGTTAAAACACAAGCCCATAGAGTCAGGCTGCAAGAGTGACCAAAGCGGCAGCTACCACCCTGCTACAACTGGTGCAACTTGCAGAGGCTGCTGGGATAGCACTGGGAGGACCGAGAAGGAGGGAGGGAAGGGAGAGGGGCGGGGGCTGTGTCAGTCAAATACCAGGTTGACTATTAGTCCACTCCACGCCAGCTCCAACCACCCTCAGTTGTGTAGGAATATGTTGTGTGGGGAGTACCCACAAAATAACCAACTGTGAGTTGGCTACTCAACCCACCATTGACTAAAGTGTTGTCCGAATGCAGCCAATGACTGACAAAATAATGAATTGGTGGCTGAGGAAATAAGTAACTGTGCCCTCCACATGACACGATAAGTGATGGTGCAAAAGCACAGCACTGGTTATTTGCATTGGTTATTTTCGCCAAATAACCAACCGTTGATTAAAAACCTCCTGCCACACAACACGATAACCCACCAACTGTTGACACTTTAAACCACTGTTAGTTATCATGTTGATCGAACCCAGTCTTTTTCTGTATTTCACACAACAGGGGGTTGCTGCTATGTACACTAAGATTTAGACACAGTCAATATATTTCCTCTCCTATTTGGGGATAGGGAATCCCAAAACATATGAGGCTGTGTCTTTAAAATCTTTCTGTCTGCCTTAAATTTTGCAATTGTATCCAAAGTGTCATTTTTAATTACTTTTAAAATTTCTGGAATAAGAATATAGATGTAAAAATAAGAAAAAACCCTACACATTGTGATACCAGGTCTTTCATCAACATGCCAACAAAGCAAACACCCCGACAAACATGAATTGATTTGGCATAAGGTTTATTGATGTAAATATAGTTTAAATAATTGTTCAGACATTCAAGGGCAAAGAAAATGTATTTCCCCCCATTAAAACATAAAACTGGGATATGGACAGTATAAATAGAAGAACACACAACAGTCATAACCACTTTATATATATATATTAAAATCATTCAGGTTAACTGTCAATGTTTTGATTTTCTTCATATACAAATTCATCTTGTTCTGAAGTTGGTGATCTAGAATTTTTTTTTTGCATAATGAAATGTTATTTACACTGTGTTATGATGACACACACACAAATATACAAAAGTGATTAAAAGGCTTTTGCTGTGTGGAAAGCATGGAAGATACATTAGATATTTTGATTAAGAGCACAATCCATCAAGCACTGCTGTTGCGCATCCTCCATCCACTCCAGACCTCCTTCCATGAATATCTCCTTAACAAACCCATAGTCTCAATGTTAAAAGTGTTGGTTATGTCGATTACCTCTTGGTGGGGAATTTGCCCTGTCAAATCCCAGATGCTTAAATGTCACTTTTAAAGCCAAACTGGAGGAAATGCTGAGAGATCTATAATTGGATCTCCTGTTCTCTGTAAAAAAAAAAAAAAAAAACCTGCCAGAGTGAGAGGGGGATTCAAACAAGGGTGCTTGGGGTGGGACATTAGTCCATTTTCTCATGCTGTTTTCTCAATGTAAATTGGCCCTTTTCCCAGCTGCTATTTACTCTTTTAGGGAAAATGTCTCAGGACCTGTAAGATTTTCATAACAAGTCAAAAAGGAACTTTGCGGGGAGCAGAACTCACCTCAGGAAAATGGCACAGTGAGAAAGGACCAATCCCTAGAGCCACTGTCCCAATCCAATTCCCCCCTCGTGCTATTAAAAAAAAAAAGGGATCCAATCATGGACCACCACCAGCAACAGCTAAAGCTAGAGATATTTTCCATCATTGTCCCCTTGCCCCAAGCAATCACCAGGGCTCCTTTGCTGTCAGGAAATGCAGACTGTCTAGTTGCCCAGATGAGGAGTTTCCCTTTACCAGGGTCCAAAACATTTGGGGCCAACAGGCCCTGGATGCTATGTTCTTGGTCACCATGAAAAGCAGTAACTGAAACAGCCACAGCAGCATCAACATCTAAGGGCAGGGAATGGACATTTTCTATCAATGCCTCCCCTGAGTCTTCATAAGTCACCACTGTCTTTCAAAATAATTTTATTATGCGCCATTACACATTAATTTTGACTTATTGTAAGCCACCATGGAAGTCTATTGTCAGGCAGAAAGGCAGGGTAGAAATATTTTAAAGAAATAACTAATTAATATCTTGTCTAGCTTTGCTCGTAGGGTTCAACTATATGTTGTGGCTGTTGTGAAAACGGCCTCCCCGTGTTGATATCTCCCTTTTCCCTGTAGTGAGTAGGACAAGGGATGGGTGAGAATTTTGTCTGAGTTCAATTTTGATAAGAATTTACCAAAATTCATGAATGTCTTCATATTCTGGATGGAAAGAACTCTTAGGAGGATGAGTTTGAATCCCTCAGTTTTCAACCATGTATGCTTGTAGTACAGAATTAGGCATGCCATCTCGTTTCCGACAAGAAATCTTTAATAGCTATATGGCAAGCAAGTACAACATAGTGTGTACCTATTGAATTTGGCTGGTGCAGATGCATGACAATTTAATTTCAGTTGGTTTTTGTCAACCATTTACCAAAATTCTTAGATTTCTTCATATTCAGGGTGGAAAGAATTTAATGCAGGAGAACGCAAAACTGACAGAATCGTCCATCCGTAGGTAGGACCCCACCTTTTGACATTTCAGTGTGCATTTTCCAAGTCAGTTTTGTGATGCAGGGCCAGAGAGATACATGGTATCAAGCAAACGGTTTGACTTGATATGGAGATGCCATTTTCAATGGCAACTGTGCGTGACATGTGACATGTAGTTCTGCACTTATCACTAGCCATGTATTTTGTGGCCATACATTCAGTAAGGGATAGCTGGTACACAAATCCAAATGTTGGATTTTATTTTTTAAAACTCACGAAGCAGCCTTTTGCATGGGGAGGCCCAATATTGAGGGAGGGGGCCTTTTGCGCATGGGTCACTTTTGCTGGATCAGAGCAAGTATCCATTGCTATGAGCCGTCACAAGCGCCAACAAGTGAGTGGAAATGGAGCACAAAGCAATGCTTGCTGTTTTGTTCCTCAATGCTATAAATGTTTGCAGATTCATAGGGACAATTCCAGTCTGAAAATGCTATTATTATATCTCATTGTATGCTCACTTTTGACAGGAAACACTGGTTATCCGAATGCAAAGAGAAGGAAGGGGGAGGATTGCACCCCACTTCAAAAAATAAAGTAAAATCCAAGTGGAAATCATCAAAGAGAAAATATTGTTTGGAATTGTACATACAATTGGATGCAAACTGAGCTGAAAAGCTGAAAACCAAATATTTCTGACGTTACAAATTATGATATAAGCCATTGAAAAACATGCCATACGGATACATTTGTACATGGGAAACAATGCAAAAATTAGGACATTGCAAATTGCTAAGTGATACATTAGAACAGTTTCAAAAGAAACAATGCACATGGCATATTGGTATTAATAAAATAGCAGATGTACAATATTATTTACATTGCCAATGAAATAAGACTGAATGGTCCTATGAAAATGCATCAAATTTCTCAGAATAGTAAAAATCACAGACCTGATTCATAAAATATATGCATATGTATATGTATATAATATATATATTTATATTTGTATAATATATGAACATGTATAAAATTTAATGGAACAGAAACAGATGGATCATTTCTTTTGATAAAGGATTCCTAGAGGTGTTTTTAAAAAGGGTTCCCCATTCTGTCAAAAATGCTGACATTTCATAACTGATATGTAAAGTAGAACGAAAAGCCCCATGAACCAGAAGCTCCAGTACAGGTTTGGAGGCTCTGCTACGTACATGCAGCTCTGCATAAAGAGCAGCTGTCCCATTCACTTCAAGAGTGATTCACATATGGCACTTTCTTTACTCCTAAAGTAGATGGAACAGCCCTTCTTCATGCTGAGGTCTGTGGCTTCAATCCACCTAAAGCTATGCCTTGTTAGCTTCCATTGGTTTTATTGAGTTAAGCATGTGATGGGATTAAATCTCACCCACTGAAATCAAGGGGAATAAAGGCTAAAATCCTGAACACACTTATTCAGTCATCAATAGGGTGACCATATGAAAAGGAGGACAGGGCTCCTGTCTCTTTGACAGTTGTATTGAAAAGGGAATTTCAGCAGGTGCCATTTGTATGCATGCAGCAACTAGTGAAATTCCCTCTTCATCACAACAGTTAAAGCTACAGGAGTTACACTAAAGTGACCAGATGCAAAAGAGGGTAGGGCAGTTTTTTTTAAAAAAATGTATATCACTGTGAAGATAAGCCTATCACTACTGAACAAAGAGAATTGACATTATTGTTACAGACATGAGCCCCAATCCAAGCCTCTGTGTACAGTTTTGGAGCACTTGGCCATGTAGACTTCACCATTCACATTCTGAACACAAAAAGGATGAATATGATCTCTAAATCAAAAGGTTCTGTGAATTATGTTCAGGTAAGGAGAATGAAATGCCATGACAATCAGAAGTCAAGTCATATTCAGAACCTGTTCTTGAGAAATGACACTTTACAAGAAAAGGGGGTGGAGAGGGGGAAACCCACATATCATTTTGACATTTTTGGTCAAATAATTAAAGAATAATTGAAATGGAGGACTTCTCATCCTTGATGGACCTTCAGTGAAGTCACACCAAAGGCCATTATGCCACTGAAGACTGAATGAAGTCAATCTGATTACAAAGGAGTAATTGGCCAATGAATCCCACTAATAGACTTGAAATGAAGTGCAAACTCTTTGGATGAAAATCTCACTTTTGGTAAAGTAGGGTGACCATATGAAAAGGAGGACAGGGCTCTTTAATTGTTGCGATGAAGAGGGAATTTCACCAGGTGCTGCATGCATACAAATGACACCTGCTGAAATCCCTTTTTCCATACAACTCTTAAAGATACAGGAGCCCTGTCCTCCTCTCCATATGGTCACCCTAGGTAGGGTTACTCACACAACTGACGTTAAGACACATTTGTAAATGCTTTAAACAAGGAGGGCTGATTGTGCAGCATTTATTTCTGAAAGCAAAATGCTGGGTTTGAGGAAGGGATCTCCCTTTGGGTTTGTGTGTACTATAGACTTTCCAGGTGAAGACAGACTTCTGTTTTCCATAGTGACATTTACACCCCATCCTTAATCATAAAAAGACAAAGACTCTGATTCGGGGGGGGGGGGGCTGGTGACATAACCAGGGCTGTGTACATATGGCACTTATCCTAGCAATTTGCTAGTTAACAGGAAAGTGGTGCATGGTGGACTCAGTCCAGGCTCCTCCCCTTCCTGAACATCCAATTGGCTGAATTTCATTTTTAAAGGGCTATACACGCATGGACAACAGAAGTAAGAAGGATTGAGATAAAACTCAGAAAAAAATGGCTCAGGAATATGGGAACATCTTGAATAAATACTTTTATCCCCGAGTCCTTATATAAGCAACACTTCAGCTATATGAATATTTTCTTTTCTTTTTTAAGCCTTTATGAGAAATAGATCACTAATTTAATTTTTCTTTTTAAAAACCCTTTCGTCAGCGCGTTTATAAAATGTGTTTGGTCAAGGGTTAGAAAAAATGGATGTGGAAGAAGTAAATGCTGAAGTTGATCTGGTTATATTAATATCTGGAGAAAGCAAGTAGACTCTGCCTCATCCAGTGAGTAATATTAAAAACCTGCATCCTGTTTATAAACATTTGTAAGAATAAGTAGGTTACAACTATGGAGTCTTTGAGAATATGCAGAGTAGAGTATATATTGCTTTTTAATATATAAGAGTGTACCTTAGGCTTCTAATATGGCAACAAACAAGTAGATTTTTTTCTGAACAAAGTAAAAACACTATTGTAATACACACACACACACATACACACAGCATAGAAGCAGAGGTTTCACAATGGAAGGCAAATGAGGAGTCACAACACATACCGGATGAGTTATTCCAAGCTCAAAAATGTCTTCCATTTAGAAGTAAAATTGCAATTCTCAATTTGCAGGGGCAAACTAGAAAGAAGCAGGGTCTTTCTTAGCCAATTTGCAAGCTCAACTTTTCCTCACTTCATCAGCGTAATGATGGCCAATTCTTGTGGTCACCCTAGTCATGGTGGCTGGTTTCCTTCTTTTCCCTTTGCTTATGGTGAGTCACAAGTGTTGCCACATACATAAACCACCAGCGTCTCTTGCCACTGTAAACCAGCTTAATGGTATTAAGCTTACACCTAACATTGGCATAGACCTAACAAGTCAGCTGACTCACTTTTCCCAAGCAAGGAACTGCCATCTTATGGGTGTGCGTGAAAATGAAAAAATGGCTACCAGCAGCATAGCAGTTCTGTGATTTCTGCCTTAGGTTTTGAAGGGGCAGGCCTGCCGTGGTGGCTCTTCAAATGACTTCCTGATGTGAATGAACATCAGAAACTCCCCATGCAATGACAATGACAGCCTGATGGATCCCAATGCTGACATGTGTCTGTGATTATGGAGGTTTGTGAACAATATACTAGGGCTGTAGCAAGTCATTTTGCTGCCTGAGGCAAAGGACAAGATGGTGCCCCTCCATTCCATCTGCAGAAGCTAACTTGACTGGCAGACGAATCTTATTTTGACACTGGTAATGGGACAAACAACCTCCTGGAACTCCCAGCTGTATTCGCCAACATAGGGGAACAATGAAGGGCAGCTGCTGCTGCCCCCTCCACACCTGCCAGCATCCACCTAGTGGCAGGGCCGGCCCTGCTTAAGGGGCAAAACCAGCGTCGAGCAGAGCGCACACTGTGTTTCTTGGATGGGCAGCACAGTGCATCTAATGGGCATCCAATTCCCCAAATTTGTACAGGTGCAGAAAGAGGGCCAAGTGCTAGACATGTGCCAGTCTCTAAAACTCTACAGTCCCAATCGCACCCTGGAAGCAGGCAGATTTTTCTCCATATACTTCTCCTAAATGTGACCATGCTGGCCTCTCCGAGCAACTCGCCTTTCACAGATTGACGGATACAAGTTCAGTCGCAAGGAATTGCTGCTTTTTCCTGTCTCCTAGACTGAGTGGCCCCTGAAGAATGCTGTGACTTGAAATGTGTTTAGGTTATAGCCTATCTACGAAGTCAACAATCTCCTAGCATCTCTGGAGGCTCTCTCCCCTCTTGCTTCCTCTGCACACTGGCACTGCTCTCCATTTTAGTTGTTGTCTCTGAAGCAAGGAGTTTTTTTTTTATTATTTTGGAAATACAAAATAAGAGGACCACCCTGAAAGGAGGAAGACGAGACAAAATCAACTGCAGCGGATATGACATCCCAAAAGCATTGTAAAGGAGTCCTGTTTCCACAGCAGAGTAGCATCGGCACTGTTCACTAGAAAGAAATGGAAGCGATGTTATCTTGAAGGGAAGAGATAGTGGTAGGGTACGCCATACTATATATGCTGATGGTCCCAGGTTTAATCCCATTCAACTCAAGTAGCCAGGGCCAAGAAAGACCTCAGCCTAAGTCCTTGCGAGCAGTGGAATTCAGGGGTGGGCAACTTGTGGCCTTCCAGATGTTGTTTGACTGAAACTCCTGTTTGCCCCAGCCAACAAAGCCACTGGCAAGAGATGATAGGAGTTGCATTCCAACCATAGGCATGTGCAGCACATTTCATTAGGGTGTGCACCCAGGGGTTATTATTATTTTAAAAGATGAACATTTATTGAATACTCAGTCATAAAGGATATTATTTTTATTCATTTATTTATTAAACACTATAGACACTGATGCCCTACTCTGTGTTTGGCTTCCTGAGGGATGTTGCAAGTGTGTGGGTGGGTGGGTGGGGGGAATGAGGAGATGCTCCACAAGCCCCAGCATTGGTGGGCTTTGTGGTGACACTGTCCTTTTCATTCTTGCTGCCGGGAGCAATGATGCTCTCTCGGAGGCAGCAGTTGTTCGGCACAGCAGCAGAGCAGCCGGAGAGCAGCCGGAGGGCCATTCCCGCTGTGTCTGGACTCGCCTCTGTATCTCTACTCAATGGCCCCCTCAATTCGGCACTTATTGCTTTCCCTTTGCGCATGCCTATGATTCCAACAACATCTGGAAGGCCACAAGTTGCCCACCCCTAAGCTAGAGGGACTAGCTCCATGTGATCATCTTCTTATCCTTATCTGTGGCACCTTGGGGTACTTCTACCCCTTTCCCACAGAGGGAGCTCCATGTGATCATCTTCTCTTTAGCCTTGAGAAGAGAAGACTAATGGGAGACACGATAGCACTCTTCAAGTACTTGAAAGGTTGTCGCACAGAGGAGGGCCAGGATCTCTTCTTGATCATCCCAGAGTGCAAGACATGGAATAACGGGCTCAAGTTACAGAAAGACAGATTCCGGCTGGACATCAGGAAAAACTTCCTGATTGTTACAGCAGTACGTCAATGGAACCAATGACCAAGGGAGGTCATGGGCTCTCCCACACTAGAGGCATTCAAGATGCTGCTGGACAGCCATCTGTCAGGGATGCTTTAAGGTAGATTCCTGCATTCAGCAGGGGGTTGGACTAGACGGCCTTATAGGTCCCTTCCAACTCTACTATACTACGATTCTATGATCTTCTTATCTGTGGCACCTTGGGGTGCTCTTACCCCTTTCCCACAAGATAAAGCATAACAATGCAGGCAACAAAAGTGTCATGTCATGCACAGAAGATGTTGGGGCTCCCAGGGTAGAAATGAAACAGGACAGAAACCTTGGCAGAATTGTGTTTGCAGAAGCTGAAAGGGGCAGGGGGCAGTGCAGAGACAAATACATTCAGCTCTCGTGGCGAGTGCATCATATTTTAAAGCTTTAAGACCATCTGTGGAGTTTTCACTGTACAAAGACAATTTTGCTCATGGCCTGTATGTATGGCAATAATTCACTACACAGGCTCCTGTACTCCAAATGCAGGGAGTGATTAAGATTTTATCCCATGCTCTTCTAATGCGGCTGCTTTCAAGTAATTCCTGATCAATGCAGACTTCTCCACTGTTTTGCTGGTGTGTTTACTGTGTAACTCATATAGTACCATAACTAAAGAACTGAGACTGTGATCCAGCCACAGTTATGAACTTTTAAGTCCCATTTGCTTCACCAGGAAAGGTTTAAACATGTGCATCATTCTCCAACAAATCAATGGGAATTTAAACATGCTTAACTTTGACTGGATCATGCTCTAAATTTGGTCAATATTCTATTCAAGTAGAAAATTGAAATCTTTGGTTAGATTGCTTTAGGGAAGGTAATCCTAATTCATCCCTAATCCTTACGCATGCAATCATTGCAAAACAGACAGCTTTTCCAGAAATTGCAATTATTCGATGGCCATCCACAATCCAATCAAACAAGAGACAAATGCATACTCCTAAAATATAGTAATAAAACAAATACAACATTTTAGTACATGCCCAGAGTTTGCTGGTTTTTGCCTTCTGCTGAAGCTCCTCACATTGTGCTGGATCCTGCACCAGAAAACCCAACCCTTACAAATGACTTTTCCAGAGGCTTTTAGGAAGTTATTGAGTTATTAGGCTCCAGCAGTTGTAGGTCTGCATGCAGAAGCGACCTTCCAGTTCTTGGGATCCTGGCCTAATAACTCAATTTGAACTGATTAAAGCTGCAATTCTGTTCTATGGAAATCAACCGGAGGTTTGCTATTGACTTCAATGTGAGCAGAATGCATCTTTCCACCAAATTCAGAGGACTACATTAATTTAAATTCCTAAAACCTCAACAACAAGGATTTGAACTGGGCTAATCCATGAGTCTCAATTTTAAAATTAGCAATAAAAATAATTCATGAACAGTGTTAGTTTTGCTAATGCCTTCTGAAGGAAGGCATTAGCCTTCCTTTCACTTAGTTGGTTTTTGAACTGGAAGCACATAACTCAATTAATAATAATAATAATAATAATAATAACAATTTATTTCTTACCCTCCTCTCCGTCTCTTTATTCCAACAACCTTTGCACAATCTGAATATCTTTCTGCTTAATATCTTATTTTTCTGCATAGGGGAAACCAATTGTTTTTTGCTTCTGTCTCCCTCCCCTACAGCAAATGATTAAAATTTAGATAACAGAAATAACTTCCTAGCTGTACATTCCCCCTTTGTAGGCTGTACAACATACAACTCCTTTTAGGGTGCGATACAAGCCGTTGGGGTTTCTTCATTCTGTTGGGAAATCTGGAATCTCCACTTTTCATCCCACCTTGGGAGAAAAACAGTACCTTGGAGCTCTGGATTCCTAAACCACTTTGAAAAGTATCTTCAGCCTGCACCTAATCCAACAGTACTCAATGGGAATTACTTCCTTGTAAATAGATTTAGCATTGTAATCTTAATTTTGCTTTACTGCCAGCGTTAAGAACTCTTTCTAAGATGCCTGACATTTCTGACCACATCCTTTACCACCAGAGGGCACACAGAATACTGTGTCCATGTTTTAATTACTAAATGTTGAATAGTATCACTCAAAAACCCTCCCTTGGCCAATAACATCAAAAACATAATTAGCTGCTATTTAATCGTATTTGATATAGAACTGCTGCAGCTGAAGCACGAAATACATTTTTTTTGAAGTTCATGATTAAAAGCTATTTGGTTTTATGCCAATAAAAGAGATCTTTTCCAGATCCTAATTGCCCGTACGAAACACTCTGTTTCAAACTACACCTTCTAGTGTTGTCAAAAGGTGCTGTAATGGGCACTTTAAGGCTCTAAATGTGTGGACTTAAGAGGGTGAAGAACTCAGCCCATGTTTTCCACTGCCCCTTCCCTCAGAAAGGAGGGGAAGACATCAGTTTGGTTGGGCAGACAGGATGTTGCTCAGCTACAAATGACACTTCATGGGACACCAAGGGGCGCCCCACTTTGCTGGCTTTGTTGATATATCACCCATTTCCAACTGCATCTTACCAGGGATATATCAGTGGAGATACAGGTGAGTGGTGCATCTCCCCATGTGCTGTTTGGTCCTCACGGATGTTCAAAACCTCATATTTTATTAAATTAGAAGGACCAATGAATAGTCTTCATTGTGATGCCTCTGGGCATTAATGTGCCCACAGACATCTCTCTTGGTGCCCACCAGGTTCATTCTTGCTGTCCTCCAGTACATTCTTTATTTGGATTCCTGAGTGGTTTCATGCTTTGGAGCTCAGACCCCCACCTCTGCCTTGCATTTAGGTCCTTAGGCAAGTTTATTTTCTTTTTGCCACACCAGCTTGCCTTCTTGAAAATGACTGTTTTGTGACCAAATGGCAGCCATTTTATGCATGGACAAACCTCCCAGGGTAGCCATTTTGTGAGAGCACCCATTACACTCAAAATTCCAAATATGCCCACTATTGGGGATCGCCTACCGAGAGCCTGTCTGGGTAGAATATTGTAATTTTGTTTTTGTTCTGCTGGGTATTTCACCATAATCTCCCACAATGACATCCAACTAATCCAGCTTTTAAAACATATCTGCTTTCTCTTCCTGGTAATCCCCCTGCTCCAGAAAAAAAAGCTCCATTAGCTTGAGACTTCTTCAGTTCATACAGTACTGCCTAACACAGATAATATAAAAAGATGACAACATGCCTTAAATGGTCTACTACAAGGGGCACATTTTAAACTTGGAGAAAGTCCACAGTATTTGCCCCAAGTTAAACATCCCCTCACTTGGCTCAGGAGAAAGCAACTGAGGAGCATACAGAAGGAGGAGGGGGGAAGAGCCTTTATGATCAGAGGCTACACTGGGATAAGATACGGAAGAACCAGGATGCCACATTAAGCCCTCAGGCCTCCCGTTGCCTATCTTTATGCAAGAAAGACTTAACGAAAGCTATTATCTCATTACTAGCCACTTCCTAGAAAGACATTACTCTTTTGAACTCCCTGTCAGTTCTGCTGGACCTTTTGGTGGATTCTGATACCATTGGCCATTGTATACTGGGGTGTCTTTCTGAGATGGGATTGAGGGGAAATTTTATACAGTAGCTCAGCTCCTTTGTGGAGGGGTGATCTCAGAAGATGGTACTGGGGGATTCCTGTCCACAGCTATGTCCCCAAGGGTCCCATGCTATCCCCCATGCTATTTAACATATACATGAAACCGCTGGGAGAGATTCATTAGACAGCTTCACTGGCTACCAGTCTGTTTCCAGGCAGAATTCAAAATGGTGGTCATGACTTATAAAGCTCTGTATGGCTTGGGACCAGGCTACCTGAAACACTGCCTTCTCCCATATGACCTTGTCTGGTCCTTAAGGTATTCTGGGGAGGCCCTTCTTTTGAGACCACCACCATCAGAGGCATGTTTGGTGCCGATAGGAGAGAGGGCCTTTTTGGTGGTTGCCCCCAGGCTGTGGAACTCCTTCCACAGGGAGGCTAGGTTTGTTCCCTCTCTGCTATCCTTCTAATGGCAAGAGAATAACACTATATTCAAGAAGGCCTTTGGCTTGGAAGTGGGTCTGTGGGTTGGCTTGTGCTTTTATTATGTGATTGTTCTGTTTTTATTGTAGTTTAATGCCTTTTGTTGATTTAATCTATTTTAAATTGTTTTGTAAGTTACGCTGAATGCCACTTTTGTAGAAAGTTGGGATACAAATCAAAGGAGTGAATAAAGATGTTGGATGTGGTGTGTGCGAAGCCCCCATGCAAAATTGATCAAGAGACAGGACTGAGAATGAAGAGACCAAGCTCTGGCCACTGAGGTTCTAGGTTCTTCTAACCATTCTGTAATAGCCATTAACCATGTATTTTCTGTGCACTGTAAATGTTTAATATAACATTGAATTGCCTGGACATGGACACCTCCCACCCACCCCCACCCCCTCCTAATTGGTTCTGTTGAATGAGTGATGTAGCAGGTTGATATGAGAAGATGAAATTATTAATGTCAATTTATTTCATGTACTGTACAAAGTATAGAAGGACAGGTCCTTGCCCCAAGGAGCATACGCAGAGGAGACAACAGGGGAATGAGAGAGAGAGAGAGAGAGAGAGAGAGAGAGAGGGAGGGAGGGAGGGAGGGAGAAGTAGACAGGAAATACAGGCACTGCTTCTCATCAGGGCCAAGTGTAGACATGGGTGGGCAGTGCTAAGGACCCACGCTTCAGCAGTGGCCCACTGAAAAAAGCCCCCCTAGTGTGCCTTCTTCTCTTCACTATTGCAACCAGCTTGTTCACCTGTCTCTCACCCTGGCCCTGTTTCTTTGTGGTGCTGAGGAGGAGGAGCAGTAGACATCACTGCTTACATGCTCTCTGCCTGTCAAGCAAGCAAATGGTAGCAATGATGAGAAAGAGGATGAGGAGCGATAGCAGCCGATGACAATCGCGGCGGAAAGGTCGACTCACTGGCCGAGGGAGCCCATTGCTGAAGGGCCCTCCAAAACCTGCAGCTGGCAATGATTCTAACTCCATATATTTAGGCTTAGTTAAGGTTTGGGATTAGGGCCTTATGCCAAAGGCTTCACAGAAAAGATGGGGTTTGATGAGAGTTTTGAAGCAAGGAAGAGAAATGGCACAACATTTTAGGGAACTTCTTATTTGCCACCCGAATCAAATTGCGAATAAGCCCGTGTCTTTCAGGCTGCAGTCCTGTGCACATCTACCTGGGTGTAGGTGCCACAGAACATAATGGGACATCATTGTTCATTGGATTGCACTGCTGATATGCACATAAACATGGCAGAGAAACAGGGTCTTCTGCCACTGTTCCATCTCCTGACTAACATCTTTGGCTCTCAACTGACCAAGATCTTCACAAGTATATTATTCCAATTCTATCTTCCTTGGAAGAGACAACAGTTGCATGTCCAAGCTTAAAAGAACTGGGATATGGCGGCAGAACTCAGTAAATGATCAAATGCAAACACAGGCCAGGTCTACCCCAAGCAGGATATAGCACTATGAAAGCAGTATGAAAGCGGTATATAAAAGACAGGAGCCATAACAAGCAGGATATAGCGGTATATGGTATGTGTCTATGGGCCCCAACAGTTGTCAGTGCACTTCAATACCGCTATAAAGCAGTAGTGTGGCTTCTGCCTTTTATATACTGCTTTCATACCGCTATATCCTGCTTGGTGTAGATTTGGCCACAGTGGGCCTGTTCAGGCTACATGCTAAGCCATGATTAGGTTCCTAACCCCTTTGCAGCAAATGGTGAGTGTGTTAAAAGTATAGTCATATAGCCACCATGGTTAAGAATGGCTCACATGATACTCTGAGCCATAATGCTTAGCTCAAAATGCTTAACCACTGTGGCTTAGTGTGTTTTCTGAATAGGAACTTTGCGGACTAGCACATAGATATGAAAGGATAAGACACTGAAACCAAGATGGAGATGAGAATAAATATAGAGATTTGGGACTTTCTGTAGCTGTAATGGATGTAATGAGTTCTGAGTCCGTTGCAGTGTCTTGTAGAATTTTCAGCATGGTTTTTCTTTGGTAGTGGAAGCTTTAGAACTGCATTTAGAACAGTATTATAGCCCCAGTTCTCTAAAAACCAAGGCTTAATTGGTGCTTTTATAGAAGGGAACTTTGTGGAAGCTTAGATGGTTTTATTTGAAAGGGGTCTGGGTATAATCCAGTGTGATAGATTCTACCTGTCTCTCAGCAACCATATATCCTAAGGGCCTAGTATATCCCTTCAATAATTCTCAATGCCTGCCTTTCTCTCTCTCTATATATCATTCTTTCTTTTCCTTTCTCATCTTCTTCCTATTTGTTGTTCTCTTAGTAAAAACTAAGATGCTGCTGCTGCTTGGGTCTTGAAGACCAATGTCCTAGAACAGAGGTGGCAGACTTCAGGCTTGCAAGATCTTTTTTATTTTTTACTAGAAGAAATTGGGAGCAAGTGTAATTCTTTAGAATTAAATAATTATGAGCTCAGGAATTCTTGTATACCAGAACTAAACGGAGCTGTCCTCCCACACAAAAATCTACTCCTGGTTGCCCCAAGTTTTCTTCAGTTCAGCAGTATAATTTTGGGTGGGGGTCATTTCATTGCTGCTATTGTTAAGCTGCTGGAAATCAGAAATCCTTGCTGCTTTCTGATCATCCAGAGATCTACCAGTAGATCCAGATTTACCTTTTACCCCTGTCCTAGTAGAGTCTTGACAAACTCAAACCACCAATGGCTGTAAGTTGCTTAAAATAGACATCACTAATGGTGCTCAGGATCTGTTTACTTCCACATATCACTCCCCTTACTTTTAGGGCACATTCCAATCCATGTAACATAAACCAAGGACCACTTAAATACCCTTTAGCCAAGCTTTTAGACTCACCATCAAGGGGTTAAATATTAGATTTATTCCATGCTCATAGATTGAGTGGTAATTCTAATCTACATTATTGTCAACACAGAGCCAGGGGGGTCAATCGAGTTGGGTTGTCCCACACACTCATAATTAACAGAAGCAAACATGATTGCACCCTCACTGATTCTTGTGAATCTACTTCACATTGGAGTAAGTGTGGATTAAAGACTGCAGCTTGATTTATAAGTTTGTTAGAAATATGGATGCAATCTCAAAATCATGTAACATAGGCTAGCTATCCTCTAATACTTTTAATGATATGTTTGTTCTTATAATCAAAGATAGCTAAGGAACGATAACAAATATGTCTGGTATCTCTCCACCTCCTTCCAAAGTATGGGAAAAGAAGAATTTCTAATATTCTTCATTGACAGTGAAGGCAGAATAAGGTGGAGTTATTTTGGATTAATGAATGAAGAATAAAAGAATGTGGATATTAAGATGATGCTCAGAATTAGTTAAAGAGCCTGCCGCAAGGGCAGCATGTTTATAAATAATGATTGTATGAATTCTTAACTTTGATATGTAAATATGAAAAATAAGGTTCAGCTAGATTTAGCAAAGTGTTTTATAGGTGGGTTAGAGAATGCTAAACTGGTACTGTTCTACACTTCAGCTAATGAACTGTCTTATTTCCCCTGTGACCTTAAATTGAGAAGCTTAATAAATGAAAACTTCCATACATCAGCAAAGCTAATTAAAGCACATGGAGCAATATTACATTACCTATTATACTGTATGCAATGTTTCCTGCAAGGAACTGAGAATGAGTTCCCAAGTGGATCCAGACCAGCTAAGTTACAGAGATGGGATTACATCACCTATCTTCAGACCATTCTCCTGGCTGTGATATTTTTATTTCATTATATTCCACCGTTCTTCAACGTAATTCAAGATAGCGTACATATAGTTTCCAGATAGTCTACCATCCAGTCATTGTCTAACCAGCTTCAACAAGTTTCCAGCCTCATGTGTCTTCGGTCCATAGTGGTTGTCCTTTAAGCTCTCTGGTTAAAGAAGTCAATCCTGCTATATTTTAAGCTTATTTTAACTGGATTGCGCCATATGATGCTATGGCAGGCATCAACAGTCTTGGTTTCTCTGTAAAGTTGTGTGCATGCTGTAAAGAAGCTTCATCTGGCAAGTAGATATTCTGAAATTAACAGTCTAGGTGTCCCTAAGAAATCAATGTCTGAAATGTAAGCAGAACTTTGCAGGGTGAGACTGTGGTGATTGGCTGAAGACACTCCAATGTCAAATCTGCACTCAGCTACAGAACACTTGGTGGCCATGGCCAAATCCTTTTCTCTCAACCTAGCCTATCTCACTCTTTTGCTGTGAAGATAAAATGGGGTAAGAGTTGGAGAGGTCTTTGTAAAGTAGTAAAAGAAAAGTGCTATAATGTTTAATTAACAATCTAGTAGTCTGGGACACACAATCCTGCCATGATTAGAAACTTATTACTTCAAACAATCACACTCTTTGATTGTGAATCACACTCATTTAATCTGAGATGAGAAACTTTGCATTAACAGCAATGCATCCTAGGAAATTAGACTTTGAAGTGGAATGCATTGGGACAGAAAGAAATAATGACTTGCCAAGATCCGCACAAAATGGATGCCAAGATAGATGAAATGTTACTATGTTTTCTGTAGCCATTGCCGCATCTTAGGAGCCACTTATTGCTTTGTGTGCTAGAGAGGCTAGTTTTACACCCACGACACGCTGCTTTATTGCTTGTATACAGTTTAATATCTGTTTTCCAATTAGAACCGGCAAACTGCCGCAAGTACAGAGAATTTGGTACATGTATCTACACATACCAATGGGTTTATGGCTTTTTTATTGCTTCATAATTATAAATTATTGCCAGGAAATCATTCTTCCAAGCACACATACACAATTCATAGTGAGATACTATGAGCTGCCAGTGAGTAAGTGCCAGAAAATGCATTTTGCCTCTTGCTCCTGGCAAAGGATCTGCTCACTTTTTAAAAAATTTACACACTTCATTAGCCTCTTTTGTTATACGATTAAGAGCTTCTCTAAATGACTGGTTTATTGCATGCTTGTGATTGGCCACTCACAGATGTTGTCAGTGTCCAGGACATCTGCTGTGCTATTCCACCCCCCACCCCGGTAATCTTGCTTTAAAAAAGATTGGAGATAATGTGGTATTTAAAGTTCTTGTTGGGATAAAGCGGGCTCTCCCCAGTGGATAAAGTCTGCATTGCACTATAATTCTGCAACTAGATGGTGCTCTCTCATTAAACACAATGAAGTTTTCAATTCAAAATTATGTGGTCACGTGTAAAGGAGCATGTTGTGAATGTGGAAAGACTGCAGAGGATGAAAGCACCAGTAAGTCTGCGGTATTTTTCCTATGCGTAGAGAAGCACTACATAGCAAGGAGGCAAAAATTTGAGTGGGATGCCTAAAAGCTGAATTGCTGAATTGGGCCAAAATTGATAACATTGAGATCAACTGGTGGGGTGGGATTTGTGACAACTGCTTTAGGTTATTTGGGGGAAGAGGTTCCATAAGAACATAACAAGAGCCCTGCTGTATCAAACCAAGCACCTATCTAACCCAGAATCCTGTATCCCACAGTTGCTCACTAGTTTTTTTCTGAAAGCCCATAAGTAGAGCATGGAGGCAACAGCTTACTCTTGCTGCTTTACCCAGCAACTAGGACTCTGCAGCATGCTACTTCTGAAAATGGATGTTCCATTTGGCATCATTGGATAAACCTCACCCCTATGTGTCAGTCTAACAATACCCTTTTCAAGCCATCTAAGCTAGAGGTAGAGCATCACCATGGAACTGTTTCTTATGCACGGATGCACCGCATGCCCTTCCAGCCATGCTGAGAATTATAAAGGGCTAACTGATGTGTGAGGCTGAGGAAGAAAGGTGAACATTGATCCTATTCTTATGAGTTGGCTCCATATGAGCATTTGCTTTAGGGTGATAGCCCAATGTAAAAAAGTAAGTCCTCTGGACACAGGCTATATCAGGCACATGGCAGGAAGCGGTTGCCCACTGCCCACTATATATGCCTTGCAAGAAGCTGGCCCTGTTCAGAAGGCACCTTAAACCACGGTGGTTAAGGCTTTTTTATTAACAAAAAAGCCTTAACCACCAGGATTAAAGGTGTCTTCTGAACAGGGGAGCTTTTTTCTCACTTCCTGTTACTTCTCTGTCCATTTCCTGGCTGCCACAGCATTTGCACAACCTTTCCTGGCTGCCACAGCTGCTGCTAATTCCACCAAATATTTCACCCTCTCTCCCTCTTTCTCCTAGTCCTAATTTCAGAAGGGGTTGGTCACACTGCACTACTGCATTTATCTACTCTGGTGGCTTTACTTTTAGTTGGTTATGTTACCCTTAAGCGCACGAACTTAAGGGAAAAAAGAATATTTCTTGGAAACTCATGGGTTCCATATGCAGAAAAGTAGGGGGACATAAAAAAGATAAGGAAATACCAGATGACATGTTGATCTGATAAGAATGTAGCTAGAACAGGCAAAGTAAGCAGAGACCAAAGAGCAGGGCCTCATCTAAACCAAACCAGATATAGCAGTATGAAAGTGGTATATAAAAGGCAGGAGCCACACCAAGCAGGATATTGCACTATGAAAGCAGTATATGGTGTGTATCAATGGGCCTCAAGAGTTGTCAGTGCACTTCAATACTGCTATAAAGCAGTAGTGTGGCTCCTGACTTTTACATACCACTTTCATAGTGCAATATCCTGCTTGGTGTAGATGAGGCCCAGATTTAAATGGCTGATGGTACCCTTATAGAGAGCTGCTGATTCAGTAAAATGAAGTTATGCAACCTCCACTGAAGGGAATGGCAGATACTAGGGATGTGCACAGCCGAAAAATATCATATCATATCGTTATCAGAATTTCCAATAATATTTTTTTTCAGATCCAATATTATCGGATGTTTTTGTATCGAATCGTTTTGGATTTCCAATAATTAATTGGAAATCCGATTATTATCGTATGATGCCATTTTCGCCATACGCTTACATTGAAGAACTTAATAAATGGGTGTAACTTTTTTATTTTAAAAGATAGAGACATGAAATTTTTTGCACTTTGCAGATGGGATGTTGCTAGTCCTGTCTACTCAAGTTTCATGTCTCTATCTTTTGAAATAAAAAAGTTATAAGGGGTCCCCCAAAAGCCCCACCCCCCGCTGTAGCAGTGTTATTTTAAAAATTTGAAACTTGAAATTCGGTCACAGTGCACACTGGTTGTTGGTAATCATGTGTGCAAAATATCAGAACAATCCCTCCACCCCTGTATTTTATATGAATTTTTGAAAGATCGTGCAACTTTTGACGGCTCTGAATGACAGCTAAAGCCACGTAAATTCAGAACTGTCAAAAGTTGCACTATCTTTCAAAAATTCATATAAAATACAGGGGTGGAGGGATTGTTCTGATATTTTGCACACGTGACTACCAACAACCAATTGACCAAATTTCAAGTTTCAAACTTTTAAAATAACACTGTTACAGTGGGGGTGGGGCTTTTGGGGGACCCCCTATGACTTTTTTATTTTGATAGAGACATGAAACTTGAGTAGACAGGACTAGCAACATCCCATCTGCAGAGGCCAAAAAGTTTCATGTCTCTATCTTTTAAAATAAAAAGTTACACCCATTTATTACATTCTTCAAGTCTTTGACACTATGGTGTCTATAACTTTTTAAAAATAACTTCTGTATTTTATAAGTTTGAGACTTGAAACTGGCCCACAGCACTTATGGAATTTGGCTAGTCATGTGTGTTAAATTTCAGAACAATCCCTCCACCCCTGTATTTTATATGAATTTTTGAAAGATTGTGCAACTTTTGACAGCTCTGAATGACAGCTAAAGCTACGTGCATTCATATAAAATACAGGGGTGGAGAGATTATTCTGACATTTAACACACATGACTAGCCAGATTCCATAAGCACTGTGGGCCAGATTCAAGTCTCAAACTTGTAAAATACAGACGTTATAGGCGTATTTAAATGGCGGTCCAATATTCCGATAAAATCTGATATTATCGGACCGAAAATTATCAGATCCGATAATTTCGGAGGGGTTTTGTATCGTATCGTTAATCGGATGTCCGATAATGCCATTATCGTATCATTATCGGACATCAGAATGATACAATACACATCCCTAGCAGATACAGGCCAATAGTTCAGGTTCAATTCTATTCAGGGGCTACAAATCCGTACTTTCCACCTTAAAGTGCATGATCATTATTCATAAATTGCAATACCATGGGATGGCTTGGTGAGACTCTCACCTCATTTCAGACACAATAGTTTTCAATGGAGGTTGTTCAAAGCTGTGGGTCATCATGTGTTCTCAAGTGATATAAACACATGCATGAAATAACCCTGGAGTGACTTCAGGGTAGTGGGCTCACAGCATTTCAATGAATACGTGATGGTTGAAGGACACATTTCTGATACCAAGGATGACTTACAATCTTAGAAGTCAGGACCCTTGAGGAATTCAATCTTTGTAAATTCCAATATGAACTGAACTGATTCACACAACCAGAGAATTTAGTTATCCACTGGCTTTTGAAATGTCCTGACACAGTTTTCAGTTCAAAAAACACTTCAAAATACATTAAAATGAGTATTTTATGCATATATTTGTCTATAAATACATATTTTAGGTGAAAATATAAAGTAAAAGACATCCTTGAATATAATTTTTGTGGATTTTTTTAAAAATGGCATATTAATGCAGAAAAGGGATGGAATGGATGAATGGATGAACACATACAGTAGTGGTAACAGGTGGAAATAGACTGATTTGTGAATCCCTACTTAGAAGTACCTATCCATTTTTAAGTGGGCTACGTTTACTCTTTTCCCCACTTTTATTTATGACTCAGTGATACTTGCTTTGCTTAGAAATGATAGCAAAACACAATGGAACTTGTTTACTAATTGAACTTGCCTACTAAAGGCAGATTTGCTGCATTCCTGAGTGCTTGATGCATTACCATGAACTACTAGAGTGGTTAGAGAATAATCTGTGAATGACTATGAGCTATCTGGAAGTGACAGGAATAATGGCACAGGCCTAAGATGGACAGATGGCAGATGGGAACACTGTGTTAATGCCCTTCCCTCAACTCTGGCACTGTGTCATACCTTTTACCTGCAACAAATGTCAGATGGCAATCCTGGCACCATCTGGAGAAGATGCTGCCCATGGACCATTCTTGAAATGGTTTAATTATGGGCACAAATAGGAACCAGGACAGTCCCTGAACCCTACTTACTGGCCTTTGTGAAATAAGAGAAGATATCAATCATTTAAGAGGTATGAGTCAGTAGAGGAGGATTAGAGTTGGATGGTACTCGATGGATTCAGTTTGGATCCAAGCTTCAAGACAAAATACCTTATTTATACAGCATTTCAAAATGACATCTGTTCAATGATTTCTTGAAAATCTCCAAGGAAGGAGATTCTGCTGCAATCTATCAGCAGTTTACTGCAGGGCTATCAGTTACATATGAGTGACGGGTGTGCCATTCACTTTTGAGATATGAAATATATTTTCTACCAGTGGTGAAGGACACTGAACATTTTTTTTAAGGACCACAGAAGGACCATTTCACATATACCTTACAATTCATGATAATCTAGAATGGAGTATCTAGGGACTGTAAAAATATCCTCTCCTTCATCGAATCAGCTTAGAACATCTTGACAAATATTGGTGTGGGTTTTGTAGGGTAATAATCTGTGCATTGATTACTATGGTTTCAGTGGCAGCTTTTTAGACCACTAGATAAGAGCAACATTGCCGTATTTTAAGTAAATTAAGATTTGACATAGAACTGAAAATTAAATATAGATCGTCCCCAGAGTAACATATGTGTGTGGTGGGTTCAGATAGTTCAGAAGATGGAAGGTACAGAGAATGTAGCCATGATAAAGTCACACTGAAAGCAATGGAATGGGACTAATATAAATTTCACAGGTATCCATGGGAATTATATCCTGTTTAATGCTTAGCACATTTATTCAAAAGTCACACCTACTGTGCAAGTGTGCATGACTGCAGTCTATGGCCATGTCTACACCAGGCATTTATACCAGGGTCGTTTCTAGGTCATCCCTGCATGTCCATATGATGCACAGGGATCCCAGGATCAACTGGGAACGACCTAGGGATGACCCTAGGAGGTCCTGGGACCATCCCTAGGACCGTGGCTAGTGTGCCATGCACTTCCGGTTCCTGAAATGGGCACGGAGCTGTGCAGGGTGGCTCCGTCCCTATGGGGGTGGGGGGCAGCAATTTCGCCATCCCCAAGAGTTTGGCAGAGGGAGGTACTTACCTTTTTCGCCATGCAACAGGGCACTTCTTTTTAAAAAATGGCAGCCGCGACATCCCTCTTCCCTTCTGGGATGTCATGCGGCCATCTAGACACTGGGGGAGGATCGCGAAAGCAGGTAAGTCTGCGATCCTCCCCCCTCCCTCCCTCTACACCCTTAGGTGTAGATGAGCCGTATGTTACAACTAATTTTTGCTGGACTTTGTCTCCTAACTGTATAGGCTGAATAAAAAATAAAAGATAGTGGTGTTCTGTAAAGAATCTAGTGCCTTCCATTGTATCAATTTCCAGAGTGATAGCCGTGTTAATCTCTTGCACCAAAACAACAGAGAGACTTGTGGTATTTTAAAGACTAAGAGATTTTTTTATGACATAAGCTTTCATGGATTAGAGCGCACTTCATCAGATGCATGAAGTTATTCCTAGGTTGCAAGGTGTGTGTGTGTGTGTGTGTGTGAGAGAGAGAGAGAGAGAGAGAGAGAGAGAAAGAGAAAGATTGTAAGCAGTGAGGTCAGAGGGAAATGAAATACAAAAGTCAGACTGTGACAATTATACTAAAACTTAAATGACTGTGAAATAATGACAGTGACCATTCAGAAATTAGTGTTGATAATAACAAAAACATTCTGGCATTGGTGAACAAATTAATACATGGGATACAAGCCTGGTAGCTCATTTCAGGCTACAGGTGATAGAACTGACCTTACTGAGTTGTAATTCAGCCGTTTCATGAACTCATCAAGAAGTTAAATTCTATCATTTGTGGCCTGAATTGAGATAATGGATTCTATAGCAAATGCTACAGAAGCAAACCCCTTGCAATTATACTGGTAACATGGAAATCTTATGGTATTGTTGTCACATATGACCGAAAGGATGCTACAAGACGCTCAAAGATTTTATTTGATCAAATACAGATCTTAATTGTGAGTACCCAACCAATTCCCAAGTAAGCTCATAGAATTAAGCAGTTAGAAGAGATCCAATAACAATCTAGTCCAACCACATGCACCAAAGGCAGGATTAATGACCTGGAAATTCAAACCCTGGATGGTGTGCCACCAAAAGGTACTAACAAATTGCCCCAGCAAGCTATCTCTACACCATATTTCTCTGGGTAATCATCCTCTATTCATTACTATTTTAATATGCTTTCTCTTGATATATTTTGAAAAGCACTGCCTGCTGGACATCTCCAAACCTACACAATCTTCCAACATTTAGAAAATGACATGGCTATGCCACATATCTCAAATGCCCCTCCCAATGTGAGCCAATTGATCCATAAAAGAACATAAGAGCCATGCTGGATCAGACGAAGGGTCCATCTAGTTCAATGTTCATGCAGTGGCCAACCAGCTGTTGATGGAAAATCAGCTGTTGATGCAAAAACCAGAAGCAGGACGTGACTGCAAGAGCAACCTTCCACCCATGTTTCCCAGCAACTGGTGTATGCAGGCTTACTGCCTCTGATAACAGAGGTAGCATAGCGCCATCAGGACTAGCGATCACCGATAGCGTCCTCCTCCAGGACTTTGTCTAACCCCTTTTTAAAGCCATTCAATGTGGAGGCCATCACTACATTGTGTAGTGAATTCCATAGTTTAACTATGCACTGTGTGAAGAAGTACTTCCTTTTATCTGTCCTGAATCTCCTACTAATCAGCTTCATGGGATGATCCCCATGTTCTAGTATTATGAGAGAGGAAGAAAAAAATGACTCCCTAGCCATATTCTCCACACCAGTGGTCTTCAAGTGGTCCAGACCAGACACCCACCTTGGACTCCCAACCTGCAACATGGGACCCACTTTCACAATTTTCTCCCTGCCCAGCATGGCGGCAACAGCTTTGCTGCGACTCATCTGGCCTGATCTCGCAACCCACTTTGGGGTCACAACTTACCAGTTGAAGACCACTTCTCCACACCATGCATAATTTGGACAATGTACCCAGCATCGGTTTAGCTAAAGAGAAAAAGCAACAACATTCATTCTTGACTTGATGGAAGATGTCCATGCTGTTCTCTTCAAGGTATGAAATACTGTGGTAATTGTGGCAATATCAAAACAACAACCCATAAGCCTAAAAATACACCCCAGCTTTTCTCACACAATGCGTTAGAGAAATATGCCCCAAAGGAACTTTAGCTGTCATAATATGGAAGCACATAACACAGCACTTTGCATTGAAAACGGATATTTAGGAGGTATCATCTCTGAACGTGCAGGGGTTTTTTTAAAAGCACTGTCTGTAGGCTCTTTGTGGGAAGCTATTCTTTCTTTTGAGAGCGAGTTGATTTATTTGCAAACACAGTCATTATCTCCATGGAGATGCTGACACCAATGGTTTCGGTTTTGCACTGATCTCTGTGATTATGAATCCATTTCTTACTATAAATTAGCTGCTTGAAAGACACCTAAATGGTGGCGCTGCATTTTCACTCAGGACTATCACTCCTACCTTCTGGACACTATTGTTCAAATGAATTAGTATTCCTAGTCTCTCTACCTGTCTAGAAACAATGGGAACAATTCACCAAGCCATGTTGCCATGCAACGTCCCTTAATTATAACTGGGGCTGAACAGAAGGCCCATGCAAATCCTACTGCAATAAATGGAGGTTGTAGAGCAGTAATGCTTGGTGAATTTTGCTCCCACTGCCCTGGTAATTTCTATAATAATAATTAGTTTCATTGTTGGGACTCTTTGTGTATGTTGGGAGGCCAGAAGCTAGATACTGAGGGAAAAAAATTAAGAAGTTAAAATCTAAATGAAGAAATTTCACTGCAAAGTTGTCTCCATGACAACTCTGGTTTACAGACTCAAATGTAGTGCAAGATGCCCACAAAACAATATCTGCATGCTACTAACTTGCACATGTCTGGAGAAGTTAGCAATACCTAGATTTCTCAAGACTGGTCTGCCATGCTATGGGGCAAAATGAAAAATGAGATGTTCGCTTGAGAATCCATTATGAAGCTACAATGTATGGAAAAAGCGTAGCTTTTAATACATTATGCCCTGCCTTGCATAGCATGATACTGATCTTACACCTATGAATGTCCAAGGGAATAGCTAGCTTTGTCCTTTTACATGGTGGAGAGCAATTAAGACCATCTAATTTGTTCACCAATCCAAGTAATCTTTTTCTGGGGGGTGGAGGGGAATGACACTGTAGCACATACGTGGGGAAACTGATTCCAGGTATAATATGTTTCAGATTTGCATGGCATAATCTGTACTGCTTCCCCTTTTATTTAGGCCTGTTGATCCAAACGTACTTCTGAAGGACTCTAGTTCTCTTCCGTATAGTGTGGACTTAGATGTAACATTGACTGACAGCTGAATCCTCCAAGGAGGTTTGGTATAAAACCTTTGTTTGGTGGGCATCGTTTTCAAACAGTGACCTTCTAAAACGATCTCATTGTGGAAATTTGGGCATACCAAAGCTCCCAAAATCAGGACTACAACTTTTCCAAACATTTCTCACTTTGAACTAAGAGCCACAATATATTTTAAGGGATGTCAAGTTTGCAATATATACGTCATCCTCTCCTGCACTGCTAATCATTACGACAGGTTGTCCTATACTGCTGAGAAATGAGGATGGATTGGCACTCTGCCTGCTTGGACCAATCAATGCACAATGTGACCTGGACTAAACAAAATGGGAAGGAGGGGGCTTAAGTGAAGGTTGTACTTCTCCTATCCGCAACTCACTCTTCGGGAACTTTTCCATATCCATGAATGTGGAGATTCAACCTTTTTCGCAGAACTGCCACATCCTTTGCAGCGAAGGCCACCCTACCACCCTTCTTTGACTTCAGCTTAAATCCCTGTTCCGTTTTTTTAACGTCAGAACTGCTATACAAATATGAACTTGAGTGCTCATCTGTAAGACAACAGGCAGTGTACAGCTTCAAATTAGCATTCAGCTGTAGGTACCATTGCAGAAGCGATTTGCCAGCCATCTCTTAGCTGTCAAGAAAGCTCCAGGGACACAATACAAAGAAATACAATATGCTCCTGTGCTTCACCTTCAGGTATCAAGAATCACGCCGGGCATAAATCTTCAAAGTTCCATTGGAAATGTGTTGAATTACACTATGCAAGCTAGCCAAGGCTCTTGCCACACCTTAGAGACAAACAAGATTTACTCTGGAGTTGGCATTCATGAACTAGGGCTACTTGGATGGATGAACCAAGTGTTCTGCCCTATTGGTATATATATGTACTGTATGCATGAATATATATATATATATATATATATATTCATACACATATACATACACAGATATACATACATACATGTATGTAGGTACAGAGGGAAACGTGTAAACAGCGCATCAAGACAATCATGAAATGTAAAGTATGCAGAATCTATGCAGAGCCTAAATGTAACTCTGTTCTTCTCTTGTCTACATTGGCCTCTGCCTGGAAATCTCATAAACCTAGTGCTATCCCTTGCATGGCTATTTATTTATTTGTTACAAAAGCATATGCCACGATAAATCTGATAGTCTTTAAAGTGTCACAAGAATCTGTGTTGTTTTTGCTGCTACAGACTAACGGGGCAACTCCTCTGGAATGCAAGGCTCTAACCTCGAGTTGAGATTTTGTCTTCTGAACAGCCATATAACTCAGTGACTATCTCACATATATAGGGCATTATGTTATTCAGAGCATATTGTGGTTTGGTTTGGCAAGACAGAAAAACAATGACATATTGCTAATACAGAACATTGGAAAATGCTCCAAAGTGCTCAACTACGTGGTGTGTGTAAAATGAATACTACAATATTTAAAATAAAAACTAAGTTATTCTTCATGAGAAATTGACAAGAAATTATCTACATATCTAAATAAAGTTCTCCTGCTGATCAAAGCAATACCTAGATGACAGTCTTCAAACTGTTTACTCTAAAGTTGTCATACCGGTGGCACTATTTCAGCATAGCTTTTCATTTCTTAGCTATACATACTCAAGATCACTCAGTGTGGACTAGTTAAACTTTAAAACCTTGTACCAGAAAACTGTAGTTACTATCAAGTTGTGATAAAAGGCAGAGTTGAATCAAAACTCGGCAAAGTCTGAAATTCACCCACATTTCTGACATTTGACAGCAAGATCTTTTAGTTCCAGAGTGTGAAATTTAATTTTATGGGATACTTTTATAATACAGTATTTAATCTGGATAAATTATGATGAGTGTCGACATGATGGGCAATACCCAGTGGGATTACTGTGCTCCTGCTGATTGTGCCAATGAGAGCAACCGCTAGCATAACAGATAATTCTCAGTTCTAAAAGTAACCGCAGAAACTGGTGGAAGCACTCTTTTCTGGACTGGGACCGGTCAGCAGAGTCAGCTAGTTCCGCTGACATGCCCCATTCTGGAATCAAGTGTTTTTGCTCAGTGTGGGTCACTTTTAGAACCAATGATTTCTTGGTTGCACCTGCTGGTTCACAGGCACAATAGGATACTGCCCAATAAATTTATTATTTTTCACCCTTTCTTCTAAACCCTCTCTAAATCTAACAGCACCCATAACTGGAGATTCTAATCCATGTTAGTAATTGGGAATACTGAAATACTGGATGAACAGTACAGATGGGTGACCTTACACACATGACAGCATGAGAGAAGTTCAGGCCCCAATGAGGCCATCATGTTGGACTACCTACATTTAGGTGTTTCCTTATCTATGAAGTGCCGCTTCTTCACAAGCATATCTAAAAAGGCTCCTGATACAGCTCATAAATAGGTAAGATGGCTACAGCTTGATCAAAATTAACTGAAAACTTCAGGTCAGATATAAACTTCAGTCCTTGGGACATTCCACATCCTGCAACATACCATTCACTGAACATAATCATTACTGCTCTATTTGCATTGTTCTGATGCCAGGATGCATACTACTCGTGTGACATATACCGAATGTCGGTTTAAGATATGCAAGACATAAACATCAGGAAAAAAAGAAAAAAATACCAAAATATCGTTCTTGCAAACCCCCAACAATGGCCTCTTTTATCATTTCAATCATCATCATCATCATCATCATCATCATCATCATCTTTGAAAGTCAGATAGATGACATAAAATATACAGTAGTGGGCTAGCCTCACATTTGTTACAGCACATGGAGTATTGTCCAGAAACTGAAATGTATAAAAAATAGTTAAAATCCGTACGGTATTATGTACTGACTTACAATCCCTCCTGCCAGGAAGGTTATAAATGATCTCTACAGTATTTGTATGAAGTTTTTTTTTCTTTCTTCAAAAAACAACAACCCAGAAGCAACCTAAACCTTAGTGAATAAGACTTTTAAATGCAGAAATGCATCATAATATGGACTGTCTGCTTAGCTGGTGCAAATCTAGAGCGTAATCCACCAAGCACTGCTGCTGTGACTCTTACACACATTCGATAGGTGCATGGGAAGGGGGCCCTACCTCGATTCTGTTGACACGACTGGAGGATGTTCAAAGCAATAGCAGGGATACTATAACAAAAAAGGGACCACCCACCCATTTCTTAACAGAACAAAGCAATCCACCAAACACCCCATTCATTTCAATGGACCTTATACAGGAGACTCAATGCTTAGATACGGTTGGACTACAACTCCAATCAGCCCATGTCATTCTGATTGGGGCTGATGGGGGTTGGGGACCAGTAACATACGGAGAACCACACATTGCACACCCCTGGCATAACAGAACATACCTCCTGCCCCATCAACAGCAATGCAATTTGGAGCCTATCTACACTACTGCTTTAAAACGGTTTATAACGGTTTTAAACCGGTTAATAGCCGTTATTAACCAGTTTAAAACAGTTATAAACCGTTTTAAAGCAGTAGTGTTGATAGGCTCTTGGATTCCATGGTTTTTACCACCACTTTGACATCGATGGCCAATTTAAGCTCTGGCAACAGACAAGTATTTTGCTTAATTAGGTTTTAAAAAAGAGGTCCCTGCTCCCCCCACTTGCCCCTTTCCAGTTTGTTTACTGACAGAAGCCACCCACCTTAAGAAAGAATTATTGCCTGACATTTCACGGAGCTTTTGCTGCTTGCTTGGAACAATGCAGTGAAACAGAAAGAAACTCCTCTCTCCTGTCATGACCCAGTTCTGGGCTTGTGCTTTTTTGATGAGTCTTTGATCTGCAGCGGGCCTCATAGGCTCGTTTCCCGCAGGAACATGGTGCCAATGTTGTAGGAAATTTTTCTCACTCTGGCAGAGGTGACAGAGGACTTTGGCTGCTTCTGACCAGTTCTGACCTCCAGGAAATAACAAATCCCCGGGATTTCCTTTGGAAAGTTGTCTGGAAGCTCTTCACGGGACCGAGGAATGAAGATAAAATTTTCTTCCTTTTCCAGGAGCCTGGAGATGGGGCGGGGGGAGGGCGGGGAGAGAAAGATAAAAATGGGTTAATACAGAACAATGGTTCCCAAACTGCGACGCAGACCAGCTTTCTGCAGTTCAAGGACATTCCTGAGTACAAACATTTTCCTCACTACTCCACAGCATCCTGTTGATAAGCCAGGTATCTCTACCTATAAAGCTGAAAGTATGTGCGCAGGTTTATATGTTGAAAATGTTTACCTACTTCCAAATGAGTTAGAAATATGAAATTTGGTATGCTGATAGGTCTGGCTGTAGAATGCATCCCAAATATCTAAAAATATTATTTTTTTCAGTTTTAAGTCCTAGCATGCCTTGGGCAGGAGGTCAGACGTACCCGCCTTTGGCGGCCATTGTGAGAAAACACTTGCATCCCTACACTGCTTCATTGACCGGCTCCCCCTAGGCCAGCCTTCCCCAATGTGGCAACTTGCAAATGTTTTGGGACTATAAGTCCCATCAACCTCAGTCAGCATGGCCAATGGTTGGGGTGATAGGCTGTATGGTCCAAAGACATCTGGAGGGTACCAGGTTGGGGATGGCTGATCTAGCCTGGTGCCATCTGCTCAGTCTGGAATAAGCTCTCCGTGGCCTCAGTTTGAGATGTCCTTCCTTGCCCTCCAAGGCCAAAAGGGTGCCAGCCCCTGGCCTACAAGATCCCAGTGACAATGTCAGGGGCAGAAAATGTGTTTGGTCTCCACCACAAGTTGACCTTTACCAGGCCTTTATCTTCCCCACCCCCGTCCCAGACACTTATGTAATTTGGGGATACTCATTCCTAACTACAACCATTGAGAATCCAGCCTTGTCCTGTCAGATAGCCATGCCCAAGTTTGTTTGGTTTTTGTCATGCTATAACTGCCTTCCCCAACCTGGTGCCCTTCTATTTGTGTTGAATTACAACAGCATGGCTAGCCGGGTGGGGGATGCTGGGAGTTGTTTACAAAGACGTCTGGAGAGCATCGGGTTGGGTTGATAAAGGCATTGCTAGAGTGTGACAGAATGCTGCAAAGTGGCAGATATATCTGTTTTGAATGTGACTCTTGCTGGTGTCAGGCCTACTTGCCGAAGAAAATACTGCTCAGCATGCATAAGTGTGTGAGTCTGACTTAGTGACAGGAAAACCATGGCTCTTTGAAGAGCATTAGCCTAGGCGTATTTGTGGTCAGGCAATGCATTTTAATACTCTGGTTACTGTCAGGCTTCCAGCTGGCTCTGTAGAAAGAAAAGACAGATAAAACATTTTGCCGCTTAGAGAAACATGTCAGAATATTCCCTTATTTGTGTTGGAGTACATCCAGTTCAATGTTGCTGAAATATAAATAATGGGCTGGTATAAATGAAAGATGATGTGATGATAGGATCTATTGACCAACAGTGTCATGGTTAAATTCTCCATACCAGTTTTATGTCATTTGCTGTTAGCTGGTTTAGAGAGAAAAGCAGTCCCCACCTATCTTTATGGATGAAGAGAAGAGTGTTGGTGCCCTTTAGAAGGGCTTAGCATCCATTCACATTAAGTACTGTTTATCTCAACCCTAAATACACAATATGGCAGAATCCAATGAGATATTACATTAACTAAACACCATGGAAAAATACCCCATAGAAAAGCTATAAGGAATTATGAAATAAGTATCACTTCTATTTATATGAGCTACCAGTTTTCTGACTTTTTGAGATCTTTCTTCAGTTCTTATGGTTAAGCAATGTTCCTCTACAACAAGTCTGCAGAACACGACCCACCATGCCAAACATACACCACCAGTTCTGATGGGAATACATCTCCATTTTTTTCCCTACTTGCCTGAGTGTTTTGTGTATGTCTTCTGGACATCGTGTTACTTGTTATATTGCCCCATAGCCTTTGCAGTTAGAACTGCTTTAATTTTTCAGTTATCATGCATTGATTGCTTGTTCCAAGGTAAAGTTTATATGTATTTATTTACAACATTTATATACCACTTTATATCTATATATAGAGTATATAACAGTAGTGACAACTGTTTTGGAGTGTGTCCTGGGCCCCAACAGTTGTCAGTACTGTTATAAACCGCTTTAAAGCGCTTTAAAGCAGCAGTGTAGATCCGCCCCTGGAGCATAAGAACATAAGAAATAAAACAGTAAAATAAGATTAAAACAGCACATTAAAATTGCTCAATTTAAAACAGAATACCAAAAAAATAAAAAAGGTCATTAGCCATGCTGGCAGAGAGTTCTGAGAGTTGAAGTCCAAGGCATTCAAGAGGCACCTGGACAACCATCTGTCAGGCATGCTTCAAGGTGGATTCCTGCATTGAGCAGGGGGTTGGACTCGATGGCCTTATAGGCCCCTCCCAACTCTACTATTCTATGATTCTATGATATCTGTGGAACTACCTTCTGCCAATTCACATTATTAGGGATCTTGAGTCAAAACTAGAACAAAACATCCAATATAGTGTTTAATTTTTGTTTTACTTTTGTAAAATATATTAATAAATTACTTGCGTAGAACCATTTTTAATAACAGTTGAGAAAATAAACCATATCTTTCCTAGAATACTATTAAGATGTACTGCGGGACCAATGTACCATATTTTCTCTTACCTACAGCGTTTGTTCCCTGATAGAGGTATCTGTTTATGGATGAGTTGATAAAAGTTGAAACAATAGATAAGACAGATGGTGATCCCTCTGGGACTTGAGTTTTAATTATTTATCTCTTCATTTACATATAAACTGCTATTAGATAGCTGTCACCTTGTGGACAACAAATAATGGTGCTTTAGGATTTTTGCTAGAAATGTTTTCTTTGTGATGGTAAACAGAGTTATTTTAATTAAACTAGAAATTTAATGTAGAAAGAGGCATTCTGGTTTGATTTGAACATTTATTTATTTTAAACATCTATATCTTGCCTTTCCATTAAAAAAGTGCTCAAGGAAACTCAAACATATTTTTAAAACAGCAAGCAACAATATAAAAAGTTTTTTTGTGTGTGTGTTTTTTAAAAAAGGTGCAACAGTGATAATTAAAAAATAAAATCCATGCAATGGATCCACATATCTGCCGATGGAAGAGGACTAAATTTTCTGCCCCTTGTTTCCTCACCAGCCACTAGCAACCTTGCCCCCATCCCCCCCAACACACTCCTTTCAATGTCAGACTTCCTGCTGGAGTGGCCATGTTTCCTCTTTTACAGAAGACAGTCCTCTATTTGAAGGATTGCCAGAAGACCATCCTCTATTATGAAGGCATCTTCCATTTGAAGGGCTCTCCAGTTCAAGTCCAATAAAAAGGCAAAGAAACATCAGAAGGAAGAGCTGAGCCTTAAAGTTGCAGTTCAACAGCACTGGACAAGGCACACAGATCACCTGGTCACAGTCTTCCATCCTATGGCAAGATGTACTGCATTTCTATTTAAATTACAATAATCATTTCTAAATTCACATTGCCTGCCAGAAAGAAGACGAGCAGGAAAGCCAGCTTCCACCCAACCCATTCTTGCAGGTGGATATCTGGATCTAACCCATTGCTGTTTGTTCTTGGATTGTTACATTTAATGTATCTTGTTGTTGTTATTTTTGCAATGTTGCTTCACTAAAGGCGCAATCCTATGGGAAGCGCCCTGGGTACTCGTAAGCCTCCAAACATGGAAGCTTATGAGTATCCAATGCGCTTTGTGCTTCGCACTCTGCATTTTAGCTAAATAGGTGATTTTGCCCAACTAGTGGAGGCTTCGTGGAGGGAAGGAAACTAGGGATGGCTGGGGATACCTCCTAGCCCCATGTTGCCAGTCTCTTCTCCTCCCTGTCCCTGGGAACACCCCCATTTTCACCCCATATGAGTATTTTCTACACTGGCTATAAGGGGGTGGGAACATGTTTTCCTGTGTCCAAGCTCATAGCCCTGTCTCTGAGCCTGGAGCCAAGGAAACCCAAATATCCAGTGTCCCCCAGATATCTTTCTAGGCAATATAGGTAGGCTGACCAGATAAAATCCAGGTCAGGGCTCATGTAACTTTAACAGTTGTAGAGAAAAGGGAATTTCAGCCAGTGTCATTTGTATGCAATTAGTTCCTGGTGAAATTCCCTCTTCATCACTACAGTTAAAGGTGCAGGCACTATACTAGAGTGACCATATACAAAAGAAGGCAGAGCCCCTGCAACTTTAACTGTGGTGATGAAGAGGGAATTTCACCAGAAACTAATTGCATACAAATGACACTGGCTGAAATTCCCTTTTCTCTACAACTGTTAAAGTTATATGAGCCCTGACCTGGATTTTATCTGGTCACCCTGAATATAGGATTACACTCAAAATGATGATGATGGCCTCCTGATCCAAAGCATTTCATTATCTCAATCAGTGCTTTCAAACGACAGCAATAAGTTCCAAATTTCGGGAGCTTTTTGTTCACTTATCTAAATTTCATTCTCTGATCCAGGAGTGAAAGCTCTTTATTTTATTTTAATTAATTAATTTATTGTGTAAGAAATATATTAGATGCCATTCAAAGTGCAATATTTCACTCTAGAACATATAATAATATTAAAAGTAATAACAACGTAAAAATGAGCAGAAAAACAATAAAAAACAGACCTTTACCTTCGATGTCATTCTATTTTAGGGTGACCAGATAAAATCCAGGTGAGGGCTCATGTAACTATTAACAGTTGTAGAGAAAAGGGAATTTCAGCCAGTGTCATTTGTATGCAATTAGTTCCTGGTGATATTCCCTCTTCATCACAACAGTTAAAGTTGCAGAGGCCCTGCCTTCTTTTGTATATGGTCACTCTAGTATAGTGCCTGCACCTTTAACTGTTGTGATGAAGAGGGAATTTCACCAGGAACTAATTGCATACAAATGACTCTGGCTGAAATTCCCTTTTCTCTACAACTGTTAAAGTTACATGAGCCCTGAATTGGATTTTATCTGGTCATCCTATTCAATTTTAGCCAGCCAAAATCTAAAAACAGGGCCATTGAGAACAAAAAGAAACCTAACCTAGCCTCTCACTTAAAGTGCAACAGAGGGTATAAGAAAATGAAGGCAAGATCCAGATATGCCACAGCTGGCGAACCAGCCTAAGAGCTTCTCTACACATAGAAAAAATCCCCCAGCCTTACCAGGGCTTTTGTCCTCCACAATCTTTCCAACTTCAGGACATGCTCCTTTATTTATTTATTTACTGCATTTTTATACCGCCCAATGGCCAAAGCTCTCTGGGCAGTTTACAAAAATTAAAACCATAAAAACTATTCAAAATAGAAAATGACAGTATAAAAACATAATTTAAAATACAGTATAAAACACAGCCAGGACAAAAACCAAGCAACCATGCAGAAATTGATAAGGATTTAAAATACAAGTTTAAACAGCAGGTTAAAAATCAAAATAAAGAACTCTTAAAGTACAGTGAAAATAAAAAGGTCTTCACCTGGAGTCTAAAGGAATATAATGTAGATGCCAGGCCAACCTCTCTGCGGAGCTCATTCCACAGCCGGGGTGCCACAGCAGAGAAGGCTCTCCTCCTAGTAGCCACCTGTCTCACTTCCTTTGGCAGGGGCTCACGGAGAAGGACCTCCGAGGATGATCTTAGGGTCTGGGCAGGTACATATGGGAGGAGGCGTTCCTTCAGATAACCTGGCCCCAAGCAGTTTAGGGCTTTGAATGTCAATACCAGCATGACAACATGATTTTGAATTGAAAACTTCTCTTCGCAGTAAGCACGGATGGACTCACCCGTGTCTGGATCCATTGGGTGCCTGTCAAGCCACTGCCTGCCCTTGTGGCACCATGCAAAGTTCCTCACAGCCCCAGAGAGTGCCCGATGAAGCCGCAAGGCCACCCGCCCTCATCCAGAGCCTCCATTGTGTGCAACAAGAGTGGCTCCAGAAATTGCGTATTTCTAAAGTTGCATAAATGCGGACGTAAAGGGTTGGGGTAAATGACGGCAGGTGGCTGCTGGAAGTCGCCAAGTGGGGGTGCACTCGAAGCAAGCTGGGTCTGGGGGGGGCAGGCCCAGGGGAGTCCGTTGGACTCCGAGACCTAGACATCCTTACTTCTCAAAAAGACTCCATTGTGTTTAATGAGACAGCACCATCTAGTGGCAGAATTATAGCGCAATGCCAGCTTTAGACACTGGGGAGATCCTGCAATATCCCAGAGATAAATTAAATATCACATTATCTCCGATCGTTATTAAAGTGAGTTACAAGGGACGGGCGAGAGCGCAGGAGACATCCTGGACACCAATGACGTCATGTAATGGACCTGCAAAAATGCATGAGTAGCGAATCGTGAGCATGCAATAAATAGCTAGTTTAGAGAAGCTCTAAGTCTGTGCTCTCCAATGTGGTGCCCAGGGGTACCAGTGTGCCAATGGACACCTCATTTGGTGCCTGCCATGCTCCCTGCCCCTCTTGTTTTTTATTATTATTATTATTATTATTATTATTATTATTATTATTATTTCTTAAGATTTTTTAGTTATTTCTTTTTAACTGGGAGGCTGGAATTCTGCAAAGTGGTGGGAAGCCTTCCAGCACCATCTTTACTTGGGTTCAAATAACCCAAATATGTGGGTGTTTTTAGAGCTCTGTTCCCACTTCTGCCTCGGACTTACATTTATAGGCAAATTCCTTTTCTTTTAGTCCCACTGATTTGCCTTCTGGGAAATTAGTGTTTTGTGCCCAGCTCTGCCCATCATGGCAGCCATTTCATGAATGGACAACCCTCCCCCCCCCACAGACACCATGGCAACCCATAACACTCTCCAAATTTCAAAGAATGCCCATAATACTCTTAAAATTTCAAATGTACCTACTGACCCAAAAAAGGTTAGGGACCTCTGGTGTAGGCTGACCATATGAAAAGGAGGACAGGGCTCCTGTAACTTTAACAGTTGTAGAGAAAAGGGAATTTCAGCCAGTGTCATTTGTATGCAATTAGTTCCTGATGAAATTCCCTCTTCATCACAGCAGTTAAAGTTGCAGAGGCCCTGGCTTTTTTTGTATATGGTCACTCTAGTATAGTGCCTGCAACTTTAACTGTTGTGATAAAGAGGGAATTTCACCAGGAACTAATTGCATACAAATGACACTGGCTGAAATTCCCTTTTCTCTACAACCGTTAAAGTTACAGGAGCCCTGACCTCCTTCTCATATGGTCAGCCTACCCTGGTGATAAAAAGTACTCCTAGTCACCTCTGCCACTTGTTGTTTCTATAGGTACCATTGAGTCGAGGAGGATCCAAAAACTGCTAACTTAATCTTTCAGAGGGAGCACAGCCCCATCCAGAACCAGCTGAACCTCTTTATCCAGTACAAATGGTCTTCCCACCCACAGTACCTCCATCTTGGCTTTTATTTAGCCTTCTTTTCTCCAGAAGCCATTGCTATCAGCTCTGTGACCATGCGCCAAGCTTCTTTCGAACTATGATTTGCCCCTACCCATCTTTTGTGAATCACCTATGGAGGTTACAGCAATCAACCCAAAGTGATTGAAACGTAGCAAAGAGGGTGGACAGTGAAACGTAGGTAATGGTGAATCAAATTTCTAATCATGGAGGTTGCAGTTCAATCAGCACAGGTTGTTCACTGACACCTGAAAATTATTTTCTCTCTGCTATAGCTGAGTACACTCAATTCATTTTGACATTTTGAAATATTATGCAAAGTATTTTGAGGATTAATGCCCATGTGTAGGCCCACATGAATTTCAAGGAAGATTTAAAGTAGTCACATAAATACATACATACATTAAAATAAAGGTTATCAACAACAAGAAAACCCAGAATGTATAAATAAGATTTTTTTTTTAAAAGAAGAAGTTCCTGAGTACCTTAAGAAAGAAAATAGCTTGGGGATATGTAGAAGTTTAATATTCCTCTTGTGGGTTCTGTGGAACAAACTCATTGTTACAGATTGCTGACAGATGAATACACCACAGTAATTAAAGCTGCTTCTTACAACTGAGAACTAGTGTGGTGTAGTGGCTAGAGTATTGGACTGGGAGTCGGGAGCTCTGGATTCTAGTCCCCACTCAGCCATGGAAGCTCACTGGGTGACTTTGGGCCAGTCACAGACTCTCAGCCTAACCTACCTCACAGGATTGTTGTTGTGAGGATAAAATAGAGAGGAGGAGGATTATATACGTTGCTCCAGTCCCTTGATCATTTTAGTTGCCCTTTTCTGCACTTTTTCCAGCTCTACAATATCTTTTTTTTTAGGTGTGGTGAACAGAACTGCACACACTATTCTAAGAGTGGTCGCACCACAGATTTGGAAAAAGGCAGTATGATACTGCCAGTTCTATTTTCAATTCCTTTCAATCATGTCTAACATGGAGTTTGTCTTTTTTACAGCGGCCACACACTGGGTTGATATTTTCATCTAGCTGTCCACCACAACCCCAAAATCTCTTTCTTGGTCACTCACCGCTAGCTCAGATCCCTTGAAGCTCAGATTTTCTATTATTATTATTATTATTATTATTATCATCATCATCATCATCATCATCATCTATATACCTCCCCATAGCCAAAGCTCTCTGAGCGGTTTACAAAGATTAAAAACATTGAACATTTAAAACCAACATACAACATTTTAAACCTTAAAAGGCATAAAAAACAAACTACACATCAACTATGCAGGGGTCAGTTAAAAACTCAACATATGCTATTAAATGCCTGGGAGAAGAGAAAAGTCTTGACCTGGCGGCGAAAAGATAACAATGTTGGCACCAGGCAAGCCTCATCAGGGAGATCATTCCAGAGTTGGGGGGCAACCACTGAAAAGGCCCTCTCCATCTCACTGGAATAAAACGATTCTCTCTAGTTCTTTTCCAAAGGTAAAACACACCAGAGCTTCATGCTATTTTTCAGAGAATTGCACATGTCCAAAGCATTTCATGGCATTGTTATGTTGAAGCAAGAGAAATGCAGAAGTGTGTCATGCTTCACACAAGGAGCGGGAGAGGCAAAAAAGAAGCTGTAGTATCTGAAATGCAAGTGTGTGAAGCCACCTTAAATACATCCCCTTTGTGGTCTAATACTTTTCCTACAGGAGAGTACTAGAAAGGAATCCTTTAGGTCCCAGGGTGTGTGGGGTGGGGGGAGGAGGTGGAAATGAGGAAAAACTAGGAGAAAAAATTATATGGGTGGGGGATAGAATGGACAGAAAAGAGAAGTTGGAGACCTAGCTATTAGCCTTCATTATCCCTGGGATGCAGCTGGAGTCCAAAGTCCCTGCAATCAAAAAAGAGCAGAAGTAGAGAAAATGGAGCCTAATCAGCATTCTGTCTGGAAAGGACAGAGTTCAGGGTACACTGACTAGAAAAGCAAAACAGCATTTATACTCGTCCCCTCACATATAGTTAAAAGGGGAAGGGAAGGAGGGAGTGTGTGATCCTGAGGCAAAACAAGGTTCGCCATTATACTGAGTACACTCTGGCTGAATTCGGACGACACAATAAACAACTGGTGTGGGGGAAACAATCGTCAGTTGTTTTGACTATCGTGTTATCCGAATGCTGCCATAGTCAACTCAGTGCTGATCCTAATCCACACCACAGTTGTTTATTACCATGGTGTGTGGGGAGTACCCCCTAGATGAACAACTGTAAAGTTGATTATTACCCCACCATTGACTATCGTGTCGTCCAAATTGAGCCTCTATGTATTGTTGATGGCTAATTTCCCATTCCTGGTTCAATACATTTCCCTCTGTGTAATGATTTGGAAAGGGACTAGCCCTATCATTAGGCAGTGCTTCAGGTGACAAATGCTGGAAGGGGGCTGTTTACCTGGTCCAGAACCACATTCTGTATCCTCACTGGTTCTTCTCACTGAGCTGTGAAGACACTAGACCAAGGGTGTAGAACCTCAGGCCGCAGGGCCAAATTTGGTCCTCTAGGGTCACCCAGAAGATCACACCCCATTCCTGTGGCCCCACACCATTTCCCCTGACTAGTGATCATTGGATGGTTTTCTGGCTCTTGTGCAACTTTTCCCCCATTCTAAAAGGTTGAAATGCCTCTCCGAAGGGGTTACTGGCAGGAAGAGCATTAAGCTAAAACAAGCTCATATGTTTTGGTATGTCAGCTTTGCCCTGCCTCAACCACCACTGAAATGCAGCCCTGGAGAGCTTCTCCGGAATTGAATTCAGCCCTTGGCTGCACACTCAAGTGTGGGATTCTTGTCATTATGATAGTTGCCCATCCAGCTTCATCTACACCATGCCAGATATAGCAGTATGAAAGTGGTGTATAAAAGGCAGGAGCCACACCAAGCAGGATATAGCGCTATGAAAATGGTATGAAAGAGGTATATGGTATGTGTCAATGGGCCCCAACAGTTGTCAGTGCACTTCAATACCGTTATAAAGCAGTAGTTTGGCTCCTGAGTTTCATATAACACTTTCATACCGCTTTCATAATGCTCTATCGTGCTTGGTGTAGATCTGGCCAAAGTCCCACAGTTCTCCCTCAGGAAGGAAGGTTGGTGGGTTGTTTTTTGAAATTGTATTTATTCTGTGTGCACCTTCTCTCTACTATCAAAGAGAGAAAAGTTAGATCTGCCATTTTTAAAATAAAAAGGTTGACCTCCCATACCACCCTGCAACACAACATTTTCCCCACCTGCACGAAGGCTACCAAACCTGCTCTCTTAAGGTGGACCATAGTATCAAGCTACTTGTGCTAGATTAGCCATCACAAACCTGGTGCCTTCCAGGTGTGCTGGAGAGCAACTGCCATCATTAATTTAATTACACATAAATTATGTTTTAATTTTTGTGAATTGTCTGGAGAGCTTCGGCTATTGGGTGATATAGAAACGTAAAAAATAAATAAATCTGGAGGGCACCAGGATGGGAAAAGCTATGCTAGATAATGGCTTGTATGGGAATAGCACTAAGAATAAATGGTTTCCTTTTTTAAAAAAAAATCAAAGCAAGGCTCTTCCATTCTGATTATAAGGGAACGTAGTCAAGTCTGAAGATCTCGGTACAGGACACCTCCCCTTTCTCTGCCAAAGTGTTTAAGTAAACCAGGAAAGAGAAGTTATGCCTAAAAAGCTGATGCAACAGGAGACTTTGGGGTATGTGCTCCAGGATCTAAATGGTTCATTTCCCAATCTTTGCCTTAGAAGCAGAAGTTCGGGAGCCACATCTGAGCTAAGGGCCCAACTCTGTTTTGGAGAGAGAGGATAAAACAAGCTTATCAGTAATTAAACTGAAGAACCAACCCTTGGCTGGAGGAGAGAAAAACAAACAAACCAGCCAATAATTCCAACTCACAATTCTACAAGTGTCCTATTTTGCCAACATGATGCTGAGAGCATCCTTTTTGTTCAAAAGAAGGTCTTTCAAGTGGGTTTTATTTCTAAAGCGAGAAATAAAAAAGAATCTCTTATTAGACTGAAAAGGAGCTTTAAGCAGTTTCCACTGCTGGTTTGGTACACAGGAGAGGATTTCTCACCACAGTAAAATACAGGCAATACGTTATCCCTATAAAGGCCAGAAGGACCATCTTAGAGTACCAGCAGCTAATGCAAACACTGTGCGCAGTGCAGAAATGCACACTGTATCAACAAGAGTAGTGTGGGATAAATAAGCAAGTCTCTGACTGGGGATTAGGTGTTTTGGAATCAGCTGTCCCTGGCAGGCACCTGGCAGGTTGCAGGGCATTACACTGAGTCCAAGCAAGATGGAAGTCTCCTAGAGCTTGATAGCAAAATCTATTTCTTCAGCTGTAAAAATTATATGGAAGCTTACATTTCCGCATAAAATCATTCTAATCCCTAATTGTGTTTTGTACGAGTCACATAGCTTCAGACGATAATATACAAGCTCAGCAAACTCGAGCTGTGTTGATCAAATATTCGAATGCTAAGCAAATCCCATTTCTTCCTGTTTTCCTTCCTGCTTTGAGAAAAATGGACCTAATAACTGTATATATTTAACATTTGTCTATGTGCATTTTTCAGATTTCAGAGTTCGAAGAAAGTATAAGAAGTTTCTATGAGGAAGAAAACTCAGATTAGGATGCAGTTCAGTCTTAGCAATCAGCCTTATTTATTTATTTTTATTTGTGACATTTATATTCCATGGGATATAATAAAATCTCTCAGCAGTTCACAATATTAAAACACAAGGTTAAAACACAGCATTAAAAACACTTTAAACTAGAATAGAAAATCAAGGAGCAGTAAAATGGTGTGGTAATACGTACCATGATTTTCAAAGATAAATTATCGGTGGCCATCAGAAAATAAAGGAAAACATTGAAAGTAGAGCTTTAAAAAAATGTGTTGGAGGAAATGACTCAATTCCCTGGGTGATATAATAGTTGAACAAATGCACCTGCATTAGATTTTTGTCAGAAATTAGTAGAATTGCGCTTGGAAATAGTAGGAGTTCAGTTACACATTCTTGAAGAGCAATTGGCACATTCAACTTTACACTATTTTCCACCAATAATTTAAGTGTGTGTGTGTGTGTGCATATTTATTGCTTATAAAATTGGGGAGGAAATACCATATTAATAGAGAGTGAGGTTTTGATTAGTATAGAGCTCCATCAGATGAGTGTTTCATTGCACGCTCGTTACTGGGCACTCACGGATTTCCGCATGTCCATCTCATGACGTCGATTGCCACCCACATGCCTCCCACCCCTTTTAGCCTTCTTCGTGCAACAACAACAAAAAACACACCCCAGTAAGTCTAACTTATTTTTAAAGATGGAAGTTGCCATGATCAAATTATTTTAAAGATGGAAGCAGCGCGATCAAAACGGCCCACTGAATGGGCAACATGCACATTATTTACTTCGTCTTTCAAAAGAGGAAGTAATGAGGGACAAACGCTCGGGCAGAGAAGTGACGGTAAGCAAAAACTATTTCCCCCTGTCTGATGACGCTCACAATTCTCCTTGAATTCCTAGTTCAGTTTATCAGTAACAATGATAACAACACTTTTAGTCTGAGGGTTAGCAACTAATGATCAAGCATGTCCCTGAAAACTACTTCTAATAAATGTATGCCCCATAATATTAAACACATTTCTTGAAGAAACACAGTATCTATTGTTTTTGTTTTATTTTTATGTCAGGTAGCTAATTTTGAATGTCTTCCTCTTGAGGCAGCCTTCCCAACCTTTTCCCCTCCAGATGTTTTGGACTACAACTCCCAGACTTCCTTCCTATTGGCCATGCTGACTGGGGCTTATAGGAGCTGAAGTCCCAAACATCTGGGGGCTCCAAGTTGGGGGAAGGCTGCCTTCAGGCCTTAGAAAGCTACTATAAATCAAGAGTAGGCAGTGGAATTAGACAGAATTATGGCTTAACTCAAGCTCTATGCATGTAAGCCCCCCAGAGGCCCTGGGCACCTGATTCCCAGTTAGACCTGCCAGTTAGACAAGCCCTACCTTATCAGGGTTTCCAATCGCAGGAATTCTGCATGTGCATTTAGCTGAATACAGTTACAAAGCCCTCTTCAGACCTTCACACTCAATGTACAAAGGTCCAACTGAGTAGCAGGCATGAGGGGACACTGGGGTCATGGCTTAAGTGCGCACCCACGTCTCTCTCCACACTTCGGCCCTACATGTGAGCAGGCTTAATTAATGCCTGAATAGGGCTTCAGTGTAAGGCAACTTCATATGTTCATATGACTTACTGAAATACTGTGACACAACCTTTATTTTGTCAAGTTTTACAAAATGCTATTTAATTTGTCTCATGAATGATTTCCCTTTCATCCAAATTCTCTCCTTTTTTTGCAGCGCAGGCTGCAGATTCTGTGGTGGTGAGACGTGTATTTCTTTCTCTCAAGGGTAAGCAACTTGTTTTGGCCTACAACTGCCATCAGTGCCTGACCATGTTTTGGATACGCCCCCCTCCATCAGTGAGTCTATCTTCTCACGACCACCAATGTCCCCTAGCTGCTATTGTTCCCCCTCCTTTCTCATCGTTGCTGCCACTTACTTGCTTGACACGCAGAGAGCCAATGAGCAAGTAGGCCGTGACATCGGCTGCTCCTCCTCCTCTTCCTCATCCCATTATCTGAGTGAGGGGTAGCTGAACAAGCAGGTTGAAACAGTGAAGAGGAGGAGCAAGACCAGGGGGCACTTGTGAGTGGGCCCATTGCGGTGTGGGCTGTTGGCAGGTGCCCAACCATGCCTACTTTTGACACTGGTTCTGACATCCCCATTGGCTATGCTGCTTAGGGCTGATGGGAGTTGTAGTGCAAAATATCTGGAGTCCACAAGATGCCCTCTCCTGCTTTATTTGGTGAGCTTCTCCCACAGTCACCATTGTTATCCTATCCCATTGCTCTTTCGACAACATCAGCAGTTTAAAGGGGATTTCCCGCTTGTAACAAACATTTCTTCTCTTAGAGTCTATTATGGGTAAGGGATTTGAACTGGTAGCCTAAGAGCTATTTTAGACATGTCCAATGGATTGAACAAGTTCAGTGGGAATTTGGGGGTTTGTTTTTTTAACCTAACAGCCTCCTCTTTATGCAACATCACTCTCTTCTTTGAAGGTCTCACTTTCAAAAGCAATGTGCCATGTAGTGTTTGAGAAATGAAAGCCCATAGCCACTTTGCCAACTGTTTGGAACTTGGCTGAAGATCAGTCATCACCTCCCCTGATATCCGTTGATGATCAATTTCTTGCCTCTCTAATAAAGCCTTAATAATGCATTCCCCTCTCCTGAAAGTTTATGGGCTTCACCAGCATGTTCCTTGGCTTCTCTATTTAATAAGAGAAACCTGAATTAATTCTGTACATAACCGGTTGTGAATGCATCAGCCAGGCTCTTGACTGGATCCCGTTGTAGGCACAATGTAACTTCAATTCTTAAAGTTCTGCACTGGTTATCAGGTAGTTTCCAGCTCAGTTAAAAGTGATAGTTTGGGCTTCTAATGCTCGAGATGGTCTGGTTCAGAAGTACCCCCTGTTCTCATATATCAGTTCTGCTCATGTCATAAGATTGGTCAAGAAGATTAGCAGTCCTCAATCTCAAAGTATGGAAAAAGTCTACTAGGGGCTCATCTACACCTAAGGGTGTAGAGGGAGGGAAGATTGCGAACTTACCTGCTTCCACAATCCTCCCCCAACTTCTAGATGGCCACGCGACATCCCGGAAGGGAAGAGGGATGTCGAGATCGCCATTTCTTTTAAAGAAGAGCCACATGTGGCAAAAAAGGCAAGTAACCCCTGCCAACCCCCACGCCCAAACCCCTCCCATCCAAGGGATGGCAAAATTGCTGCCCCCCACCCCCATGGGTATGGAGCCACCTCGTGCAGCTCCGTGCCCGTTTGAGGATCTGGGAGGCACACCAGATCCGCACCAGCTGGG